>OY728151.1:808951382-811451382 GCA_963277665.1 Viscum album
CAGTAAACCAGTATAAAAAAGTGCTGAAAGTACAAAGGTTCCAGAAATTCAAGCCCAACATAAAGGTACAGCAACAACTGAATGAAAAGTACAACTGAAAAGACAACAGCTGAAAGGTGATACAGCTCTTGGATCGTCCTCCGGGTTCCTACCTAAAGGGTAGGTACGGATGTCCTCCTTAGCACTCCGCATCTATCGTTCAACTCTGTGTGTCATCACACTGAGTGTCCACCTATGGGTATCGTCTAGTCCTCGTACACTCTACCTCGGTCAGCGTTGTCTGTCGTCTACTTTCAACACAACGAGGTGTGGGCATAGCTTGTGCAGGGGTGAGTACAACGATACTCAGTAGGGACCCCGAGACCCTCATGGTCTCACTAAAATCCAACAAGGTTAAACCATAAAGAATGATATCAATAGATAACCTTTAATTAGGTATATTCCCATACATATACCTAAGTTATCAAGTAACCCATCTCAATCATGAGGAAAACAAAAAGGTCATTGACTCAGCTCAAACCAGAATTTTATTCTTAATATCGAAACCATGGCTGCTGGAGAACTCCTCCTCTATCGAGTACAATGATCATGTCACGACTCCGAGATGCTGCTCACTAACCTTATACTGCTGAGGTAATCCTCTTGTCGAGTACCACGGGTCGGCCACGTCACAAAGTAGTGCTCCCCCGCCATGGGTCTGCCACCTCACACAGTAGTGCTCCCCCTCATAGCCTACAGAGGTACTCCTCCTAACAAGTATCGTGGGTCTTCCCCCTCAAACATTAGTTCTCATCCGCCATGGGTCTACCACCCCAACACAGTACTGCTCCCAAATAGGGTACTCAAGTCAATCCGAAACAAATCAGACAAGCAGTTATCAGGTTTAAGACAGCTACTAAGTCCCCGCACTCTGAATGCTCGTCTCTAGGATGATACACTTTATGAGATACTGGTATAAACAACAAGTGTCCCAAAGTCTCACGTAGAAGTAACAAAAAGGACCACCTCTTCATAGGGGTCTCTACGCAATAGACGGCGCGTCAATCAGATGCCCGGACTGTGAGTTATTAGTTTTCCCGTTCCTAGGGCCCAGTTGGTTTTTAAGATAAAACCAACTAGACCACACTCCCAACCCCACTTAGATTTTTCCAAAATAACTGTCTCATCAAGAGGAATCCAACGTAGTCGACGACATATCAATCATACATCAGGTCCTCAAGTTAGATGCATTTCCGCTCCGAGGGCCCCGTTGGTTTCGAGTTCGAACCAACCCGGCCATACACAAACATCTCCCAAACCTTATGTGTAATATAAAAAAACGAACATCTCGATACAAGAATTCCTATGCAACTAACGATGCATCGATCGGAGGTCCGTAGCTCAAGTTATGGTCGTTTAACCGAAAATGGTCCCAAAGTAGGGGGTCTGGGCCCGGTCAGACCCAGCCCAACACCCCCTGGGACGGCCCGAACTAGGTCGACCCGACCCGGGTCCGGGTCCGGCCTGGATGGCGCGGCCCGGCCCGGCCGATGCAGCCCAGCGCAGCCCGGCCAGGGGGGGAGGCTGGCTGGGCATGGGGGGCACGCCCCCCCCCCCCCCGCTATTTGGAACCGGCGGTCCAGTAGGCGCCACCCCCTTTCATCCCAGATCTCGTGCGGCTAAGGGATCCTCCGCGTCCCCACTGCGGTTATTTTTGTGGCATATTTTCTCCCGCGGTGCGCTGGGGCGCCACCGCCTCCAGGCGGCCAGCCGGCGCCGGCTGCCGGCACCCCGCGCCACCACAAGGTTTCGCGGGCCACCAGAGTCACTCTGGTGGTCCGCTTTACCTTCCATCTGCACCGGCGGTCATCTCAGGTCTCGACTTTACTTTGAAGGCTCGAAAACGCCGCTGCAACCCCGTATCGTCGTCACCCTTCAATCCGTGCATCATGAAAATGTTGGCGGTGGGTCCGGACTTGTTTGTTAATACATACCCTCTGTGTTAGTAGTTTGAATAATCACCCAACAAAAAAATCTTCCATGCTGAAGGGTATAAATCGTGTAAACGTGAATATACAAAATCCCCCTACCTCAATAATGTATGTCTCATGTCGTGCATCACAGAAGACAGCGTCGCTGAGAGAGGATTCGTAGACGACGTTGGCATGTGCCCAATGAGGAAAAGACGTCTCCACACTAGTTTCAGAGAGGAGAAGGGAAGGCACGTTTTCGCTCTTTGTGGAGTCAGTTTTCTATGTAGAAGAGGCATCGTTCTTCGCGGGAGGATGATGTTCTTCAATGAAAGAGGAACTTCCTTCTTCTTTTACACAGGAGCTCTCTCAAATTTCTCCCAACACAACATGTGCTAAAATAAAATAATAGGCTAATGCTATTATTTTATTAACACAAGAATCTTAAATTTCAAAATTCATAACACTTAATTAATTAATTTAAGTGGTTCAATTTATTAATTAAGCATTGTTGGAAAGAGTTAAAGATGGATAGAGAGAGTAAATGGAGGGGTTACACAATTAAATAAGAGATAACGAAAATAAAGAAGGGGGTTTAAGGAGTTTAGGAGGAGGTGAATGGTTGGGGATCGTATGGTCCCCACCTCACAAATATCTACACATGGGTAGTTAGGTGGTTGTGGGTCCCACCCCTAACTCCCCCATGTAGGATATAACCACCATAGTTATAAATAAAATTGTTCTAACAATTTTATTTATTTTAAACTAAATCCCCAATTAATAATTTACAACCCGCATAAACTTTTATTGCAGTAAAGGTCCCCTTAAGCAATTACTAGCACTGCAAGTTCATCGGTGCCCTCAAATTTCAATTCCGAGCAATGGTTCAAATGATAGAAAAACATGCTCATTTGTTTACTAAACTTACACGAGATAAACTTCAGAAATTGATTCCTGGCACACCGGGCCTCGGAATCGAGTGCCGTCAGAAGCCACAGACTTGTAAAATTCCAATGAAATTAAGAAGACAATTTTACTTGAAATTTCTGTGTCTTTACATTACTCCCACCTCAAGGCTTTACGTCCCCGTAAATCTACAACACACACTAGGGAATCAAAAGGGGTACCGAGCAAACATCTGAGCCTCCCGCTGCCATGTGCTCTCCGAGAGATTTCCGTGCTGCCAGAAAAAGCGCACCAGAGGAATCGACCGTCTTCATAGGACCCTCTCCTGGTGATCCTCAATCTCTACTAGAACCTCTATGAAAATTGCCTCTTTATCGATATCTAGCTTCCCATGATCGATGATGTGTGTCGAGTCATGCACGTATCTCCTCAGCTGAGTTACGTGGACGACGTCGTGCACCCGGTGCAACTGAGGTGTAAGGGTCAGGCGGTAAGCCACCTCGCCTATCCTACCGAGGACATGGAAAGGTCTGATGAACCTCAGAGATAACTTTTAGCCTCGGCCACATCTCCACAGACTTCGTCAAGGTGAGACCCGTATAAAGATGTGGTCTCCATCCTCAAACTCTAGTGGCCTCTGTCATCTATCAGCATAGGAATTATGTCTGCTCTAGGAATTATTCATCTGCTCCTGGATGATCTGGACTTTCTCCGTCATAGACTGAACCTATCTCTAGTCCTAAAAGAGCTGCTAATATTTCTCCTTTTCCGTGAAGAGATATCCGGTCAAATCCCCTAGATGAACCACATTCTTTCCGTAATATAATCAATCCCGACATGAATAGTACAATTCATGTCATGGATGACGTCGTAAGTCCTCGACACTACTACCAAGAGATCCAACCTTCACTCTCACCTCCAAGGGTTGAGTCACACTTTCGGTATCAGTGAGTGGTAACTGGGTCTCTTCTAGTTGGAATCTCGAAAATAAGGTTCAAGTCAACAGTTTTATCCGGAACCTCTCAGTATCAAACAAACAAAAAGGACAAGAAAGAAAATGTCACAAGAACAAGTGTCTTTTATTACTATAGCTCAAAGTATAAAGACACATAAGGACCACAAACAACAACAACATGGAAACTAGAAGCACCAAGAACAAAGGCCTCCAGGACTTGAATAAGTCCCTCTCATGTACACCTGCTTCTGGAGCTCCATAGTCATATGCTTCAGCTTCCTGAAGCTGTGCTCTCCCATGTCCACATATTCCCTGTGGTCGGGGTGGTCCTCCTGGTGGTGGTGGCAACACCTCGAATCGTCGTCCGCCTCCAGCTGCATGGCCAGCTTCTCTGCCTCGTCCGCCTTCACCCTGCGGATTATCTCGATCGAACCTCTGCCTCTGCCTGAGAGGTCCTTCATCTATCTTCGTATCATCCGAGCAGTGGTTCGGACAGTCACAAGCCATGTGACCTTTTCTGATGCATGTGTAACATAGCATGGAATGTCTGGATCTGTCTCTACCATGGGTGCTTTCACTACCGATCCTGAGTCGTGCAGTCGACCACATGTGGGTCGGGTCATCTTGGACCTCTGCGTCATTTGTCTACTTCCAGCTATAGAAGAATCTTCTGCTTGTCGAATAGTGGTGGGTTCCGCTGCTAGAGACTGCTCAGCAAGGAAACTCTCCACTAGGAATGCTCACTCCAACTCTCCGGTCTGCATCGAGATGTTGTGGGAGATAACTGAAGCTTTAATATCTCGCTTGATTCCCTGCTCGAAGGTCCGATCCCTGAAGAACGGGTCTCATACAATATTAGTGGAGTAGTGTGAGAGGTCGGTGAACCTCTATGAGTAATGTGCCACCGTCATGCTACCCTACTGAAGATGAAATAGATCCTGTATATGCACCGCCCGAAGGGTGGCTTGTACAAACTCCACGTGGAACAGGCTCTCGAAGTCTACCCATAGAAGTGACACCTCTTCATGCATCTGGAGCATCAGGCTCCACCATCTTCTTGCTGCGGCCTGAAGGAGGCTGGCAGCAAGGATCATCATGATGTCCGTTGGTGTACCTATTAGCCTGAAGACTCTCACCACAGCCTCCAGCCAATCCTCAGCCGCCTGTGGGTCCGTCTCTCCCTGGAATATGGGTGGCCTCTGGCCCTGGAAGTCGTGCAGTGTGCTCAAGCAGCGTGCATCACCTACTGCTGGGGATGGTGGTATCAGTGGCCCAATGGGTGGTAGTACTGCTGGTGGCTCTGCTGGTGCCTCAACTGGATGAGGGCCCTGTACTGAGGCACGGTCGCTCGGTGGGCTGTCAGTACGTGTAACTCTCGGGGCTCTAGCTGGTCATCTGTGGGGAAGCATCCTGAAAGAAATAGATACGACACGGTCAAAAAACTATACCTGGTGAGCTGACTTGGTTTTGAGCAGGCTTAAAGGAAAATATTTAAAAATACACACACAATTAGTGTTTTTTGTGCACAGAGTCGGAAAATCAGATGTGAGGGTCCTGGAGTATGGATACGTCAGCCTCCCGCAGCAACAATGGACTCCCTGAACTAAAAACCACACTTAGTTCCCTTAACACTATTACTTTAGAGAAAAAAAAATCAGAGTCCTAAGATTTTGTGGTAGAACCAACTCCTTTTATACCAATACTTCACGACCTGTCCTTGGGGCCCATGTCGTGACTAACCCAAGCTTGCCTTCCATAGGCCAGGGGCTGGCGACTAGCACCAAAGGCATAAATCTTGATAAAAAGGGAAGGCATTGCCATTATGAAACATAAACAGACACAACCAGATTACAAGGGGAAGGAAACACTAAGTAAAGTAGTATAACAAAAGTGCTAAAAGTACAAAGGGGCTAGAAATACAAGCCCAATAGAAAGGAACATCTACAACTGAACGAAAAGTACAACTGAAAAGACAATAGCTGAAAGGTGAAAAAACTCCTGAATCATCCTCCAGGTTCCTACCAGAAGGGTAGGTACAGATGTCCACCTCAGTACTCCGCGTCTATCGGTCCGCTCCATGTGCTGTCATGCTGAGTGTTCACCTCTGGGTACCATCCAGTCCTTGTACACTCTACCTCGGTCAGTATTTCCCATCATCTGCATCCAACACAATGACGTGCGGGCATAGCTCGTGTAGGGGTGAGTACAACGATACTCAGTAGGGACCCCGAGACCCTCATGGTCTCACTAAAATCCAACAAGGACAAACCACAATTAAATATCTCAAAAGATTACCATTACATAGGTATATTCTCATACATATACCTAAGTTATCAAGTAACTCATCCCAATCATGAGGAAAACACAAAGGTCATTGACTCAGCTCAAACCATGATTTTATTCATAATATAAAAACCACGAATATTGGATAACTCCTCCACTGTCGAGTATAGTGATCTTGTCTCGACTCCGAGGTGCTACTCACTAACCATAGACTGCTGAGGTACTCCCCCTATCGAGTACCGCGGTTCGTCCACCTCACAACGTAGTGCTCCCCCACCATGGGTCTTCCACCTCACACAGTAGTACTCCCCCTCATAGCCTACAGAGGTACTCCTCCTATCAAGTACAATGGGTCTGCCACCTCATAAAGTAGTTCTCCTCGACCATGGGTCTGCCATCCCAATATAGTAGCGCTCCAAACTGGGCTATTCAAGTCACTCCAAAACAAATTGGACAAGTAGTCATCAGGTTTCAGACAGCTATTAGGTCTCCGCACTCTAAATGATCATCTCCAGGAGGATCCTCTCCACGAGCTACTGGCCGAAACTCCAAGTGTCAAGAATTATCACATTGAAGTAACATAGAGGACCACCTCATCATAGGGATCTCTACGCAACAGACGGTGTGTCAATCGGACGCTCGGTCTGTGAGTTATTAGTTTTTTCGTTCTAGGGGCCCGGTTGGTTTTTAATCTAAAACCAACCCAACCATACTCCTAATCCCACGTAGAATATTCCAAATGAACCGTCTCATCAAGAGGAATCCAACTTAGTCACCGACACATCAATCGGATGTCCGGTCCTCAAGTTATAAGTGTTTCTGCTCCGAGGGGCCGTTTGGTTTCAAGTTCGAACCAACCTTTCCATACCCAAACTTCTCCCAAACCATGCTTTTAATATACTCAAACGCTCTTCTCGATCCATGAATTCCTACTCAACTGACGGTGCATCGATCAGAGGTTCAGATCTCATGTTATGGTCATTTAACTAAAAAGAGTATGAAAATTGGGGGTCTGGGCCCGGTCCAACCCGGCCCAACACCCCCTAGGTCGGCCCGAACCAGGTCGACCCGACCCGGGTCTGGGTCCGGCCCGATTGGGCGCGGCCCAGCCTGTCCGGTGTGGCCCGGCCTGGCCGGTGGGGGAGGCTAGCTTGGCCAGCTGGCCGAGTGTGGGGGGCATGCCCCCCCCCCTATTTGGAACAGGCGACGCCTACTGGTGCCATCCCCGGTCGTCCCGAATCCCACGCTGCCGCAGGATCCTCCACGTCGCCGCTGTGGCTATTGTCGCGGCAGATTTTCTCTGGCGACACAATGGGACACCACTGTGCCGACAACCTGCGTGACCACGAGGTTCTGCGGACCACCGAAGTCGCTCCGGTGGTCTGTTTTACCTTCCGTCTGCGCTGGTGGTCATCTCGGGTCCTGAACTTTACTACAAAGGCTCCAAAATGCTGTTGCGGCCCCATTTTGTCATCTTCTATAAATATGTGCATCATGAAAAAGTTTGCGGTGGGTCTGAACTTGTTCGTTAGTCCGTATCCACCGTGTTAGTAGTTTGAATAATCACCCAACAAAATATTCTTCCATGCTCGAGGGTATAGATCACGTAAAAATAAATATAAAAAATCTCCCTACCTCGATAATTGATGTCACACATCGGGCATCGTGCAAGACGGCGTGGCCGATAGAGAATTTGTAGACGACGTTGGCATCCGTCCAAGGAGGAAACGGCGTCTCCACACTAGTTGCAGAGAGGAGAAGGGAAGGCACGTCGTCGCTCTTTGTGAAGTCGGTGTTCTTTGTCGAAGAGGAAACATTCTTCGCGGGAGGATAATGTTCTTCAATGAAAGAGGAACTTCCTTCTTCTTTTACACAAGAGATCTCTCCAATTTCTCCCAACACAAAATGTGCTCAAATAAAATAATAGGCTAATGCTATTATTTTATTGACAAAAGAAACTTAAATTTCAAAATTCAAAACACTAAATTAATTAATTGACGTGGTTCAATTCATTAATTACAGTGTGTTGGTAAGAGTTAAATAGGGAGAGAGAGAGGAAGGGGAAGGGTTACACAACTAAATAAGAGATAACAAAAATAAATAAGGGGGTTTAAGGAGTTTAGGGGGAGGTGAAAGGATGGGGCTCGTGTGGGCCCCACCTCACAAATATACACACATGGGTAGTTAGGTGGTTATGGGTCCCACCCCTAACTCCCCCATGTAGGATATAACCACCATAGATATAAATAAAATTTTTCTAACAATTTTATTTATTTTAAACTAATTATCCAATTAATAATTTACAACCTTCATAAAACGCAACTGCAGTAAAGGTCCCCTTAAGCAATTACTGGTGCTACGAGTTCATCGGTGCCCTCAGATTTCAATTCTGAGCACTAGTTCAAAAGATAGAAAAACTAACTCGTTCGTTCACTGAACGTACCCTAGCTAAAATTTGGAAATTGATTTCGGGCACACCGGGCCTCAGAATCAAGTGTCGTTAGAAGCCATAGACTCTAAAAATTCCAATGAAATTAAGAAGAAAATTTTCATTGAAATATCTGGGTATTTACATTTGTTTACAAAAGTAAGTCCCTTTTCATGAGCCCGACTCATCACATAAATTTATTATCATATTGAGTAATAATAATAGGTTAAATTTATTGTTTATGAAACATTTCAAGTTCATTATTGCTTTATTTTATTTAATAGAATGGTTTATACAATTACCCAATTAATCAGATTAATTATTTTGATGATATTTACTTTAGAAGTCTAATATGACTTAGCCATGTGGACTATGGAAGAATATGACATTTTTTCACTATATATATAATAATATTTATGAAAAAAATAATCATTTTTATATATAAATAATACTTTTATATCCCTACATCAAATATGGCTTTGAAAAATGAGCTTATATACAATCAGGGTGACGATTGGTCATCCGTACACATGATTAACATTTTCATATTTCAATGATCATCATGAAAAAGAGTTACATGTTAGATCATCTTTACATAATGACAATAATATCACATATAAATTAATTTTTCTTTAAATTTATTTTCATATATCATATCTATGATTTCATGATGAAAAAAGAATCACATTGCTTTGTGACGGTGGTAGTTCACACATACACATGAACGATGTTATCATTTTCTAGTGCATGGAAACGTAAAAATATATATTATATATTATATTTACATAATGATAAAAATTTCATGAATATAATATATTAATTATAATTCTTTCCTTATAAATTTTCATCAGATACGATAACATAAAATGAATTACATCAGTTCGTGAGGTGGTAGTTCACTGTACACATGAATGATGGTTTTATTTCTTTTTAATATAAGAAAATATGGATATATATTATGTCATCAAAACACACACAATTATATGATAGATACTGATGTTATTATAAAATTTGGTTATGGGCTATTTGAAGGCGGTGGATTAATAAATAAAACAGGAACGCGTGATTATAAAGGATACATCTTTTTTTAGAAAACCTTCATTTGTTATATTCATAAAATACTATGGATTCCTTTATTCCTATTAAAATTCCAATAGTATGAGGGTAGGTATTAGAGTAATTAACTTGGGTAATTACTAGAAAAAAATGGCTTTGATGTGTGATGGATTGAGAAGAAGAGGAACACTTTTATAAGAGTGGGGAGAGCCCACATAGAGTTTTACAAAATATTAAATTAATATAAAATTAAATTAAATTAAAAATTGATCCATGCTGAGTTAATTAAAAATATAATTTGACTTTTTGTATAAATATCCTCATATAATAAAATTCAGAAATTTTTTACTATATTTAACCTCTTATATTTTGGTTTTTCCCCCAATTTAACCCATTTATATCTTACTCTGGCATGATGGATTTTTCACTAATTAAGTGTAAATATATTTACCATAAAACAATAAATGAACTAGAGATGATTTATTTTTAATTTTCTTAATAACATTTCATAATTTATGATTTTCTTTAATTTTATGTCATTTAATAAAATACTATTTACTATAAAATGTTCGTAATGTCATTTTTTAGAACTATTCATTACTTTGATGTCAATAATATAAAAATAAAAATTATAATTTGAAAAAAAAATTGTAATACATCCCTAACATTTCAAGGTAATCTATATAATTATTGGATCACATTAGTTATGCCAAATTAATTTTATTTTAATATTTTTAGTATCATTTATTTGATATTTCTAGTAATTGAATAATTATTGAATCAGCTTGAGTAAGAATTTAAGTCAATTATTTATTCACTAAAAAGTTAAAATAATATACTAGGATAAATATAAATATTTTTTTCCAAATTAATATTTAGACATTAAAATATCCTCTAAATAACATTATATTAAATATATTACACTTATTAAAAATGAATGTGACATTTTGGACGTTCTTTTAAATAAAATAATATAAAGACTCATCCAATAAGATTTTGGTATGTACTCGGTTCATTTAATGGCTCTTAGAATAATATTTTTTTAACCAAAATGAACTGAATTACCCTTTAACATAGAAATAATAATTTCAATTTTTATTACTCATATTGCCCAGAAAAAAATGAAATATTTACTACATTTGGACCCACTAGATAATAATTTTTAAATCCATTTTTAAAAATTCAATACAAAGAATTTTTATAATTTAATTTAAATATAAACATACAAAAATTAATGAAAAACATTTTTTTCGTAAAAATTCCCCTTTAAACTATAAAATGATTTTATACTAAATTCAAGTATAGAATAATTGTAAAAAAATCGGATGAATTTAAATCCAAATAAATGAATTAAAATTTAAAACTAATTCAAAAAACAAATTTACCTTGTAAATACTTTAGAATAAGATATGGTTCATAATAAAAATCTATAATTTTCACTATTGACTAAAAAATAAACCTTTTTTTAATCCTCAAAATTTGAATTTAGATAATTTTGAAATGGTGAATTAAATAATTAGATTAATTTCATCAAATACATCTTCAATAAATTCTATAAATTTATTATAATATTATTTTCATTGAATTGAAGAAACCTCATTATTGTGGAAAAGGAATTTTTTGACATGTAAAATTATTTTACTAAAAAATGTGTTGTTATTTTATAAGAATTTACCTATAGATTTATATTTTATTGGATCGTTAAATTTTTTTCATAAATAATTTATTCTTATTTATATCCAAAAAATTTACTTCTATGTCATAATGGTCTAATTTAAGTAATAATATTTAGTTATTTGTTTAAGCTCGATGTGGCACACCTTGTACGTTTTATAATATAGTGATTCCTATTAAAATATCCAAATGATATAAAACAACTAGGAAATTTACATGGGATAAAATATAGAAATAAATATTTCCAAAAATAGAAAATAAAATAAATATAATAATATGATTTCATGAGGGCACTAATTTTTTTTAATTGAATAATAATACAAGATTCATGTTAAGAAACATGATGGAAAATAGATACAAATTATTCAAAAACATATAGGTTATATAAGAAAGTATTCTTTCTATGGATAAATCTTGTAAATTGGAGGGTTTGATCATATAGTGAAAATGTAGTGGTTCAATCATCAAAAAAATGAATCTACCATTTCTAGTTATAGAGTCTGAGAGGGAATCAACCCAATCAAAGAAAAAAATGAAATATTATATCTAAAAGTCATAAATTGATTTCATCCTCTGGAAAACAATTGAAATATATGATCAATAGAAACATCCCTCTAACGAATATCATGCTATGATTCGAGATAAAATTAGTTTCCACAAATAATCTCAAAATTCTCATGTAAAGAAAGAAAAAGGGTATGGTGAAAGCCATATTTATTGAAACTGCTATGAAATATACAAAATGAGAAAGAATATGGATGTTAAATAGTGGGTGTTCTTCACATATTATTATAGATATAATTTTTTGGAAAATTTAAAACAATAAAAAAATTTAAAGATTATATTTGAAATGATGAGTAAGTGGAAGTCAAAGGGATTTTATTTTCTATCATTGGAAAAGAAATGTTAAATTTTGGAAGTGTAAAATCTTCTAATATAAAGAATCACAACCTATAAAGTGTTTTATATCTATTACATATAGTAAAAAAGTTTTTTTCTAAGATGTAATTTTTAAAACAATATAATGATAATAATGTTTTTCTAAGTGGATAATGAACCATTTAAAAATTATCTAAAGTTAGAGATGATGAAGGATCAATTTTTTATGAATGATATAAAAAATATGTTATTCCTTAAGAGAAATGGGCATATGTTCCATAAGAATATGATTAATATTAAAATGAGAGAAAAAATTCCTGAAACTATTGGTATAAATATTAAAAAATATTGGTGTTGTTTGACATGTTAGATTGGTAATATTAAAAATATCCATATAAAAGGTTTTGCTACACTAAAATCATCCCTTTGAGATTATCCACTCTAACCTATGTGAGTGTATGAGAAAAAAATAAATAAATAGAGACATGTTAATTTAATCCTTTTTATTAGTTTACTCATATTAAATGTATTCTATTTCTGAAATATAAATAATAAGATCTCAAAATGTTTAATAGTTTTAGGATATGTTCTAAGAATGAATATGGATATTCTTTGAAGAATAATTAATTTTATAATGGTAATGATTATAGAAATGGGATGCACAAATATTATAGTAAAAATAATTTCATTCATAATGAATATAATTCACTAAAAACACCACAAGGTAATTATGTTTTTGAAATTAATAATACAAGTTTGGTTGAGATGTCTTGAACTATACTGATTGAACATGATACATCTCATTTATTTTTTAGAAAATTTATTGGAGCATCATTTCAAATTCATAAGCATTTTAACTACAACAAAAATTAATATATAAATTATTACTATATTTAATAAAAATTTAACTATTTTCTTTATATAAATAAGGGTGTTTTTAGTCCCTTAATTATCAAATCTAAGAATTAAAATATTGGAAACTTTGTTCAAATATGTATAGATTTTATCATTCTTAGAAATCTGACCATTGGATTAAGGTACATTTGATATAATAAATAATCCTAAAATATAGTTGGATATTAATATTTAAAAGTTCAATAATGTTATTATAGCAAAATTTCATAGACTGATCTAGATATAAGACAATGAGATGACAAAGTAGTAATTGTTAAACTATATAATAATGATTCAAATAGATGTAACGGTGTAGAAACTATAAAAAATGATGATTTTTATTCAATCATTTCATGTTATGTGGAAAAATTATGTTCATATCCTTAAGGGTAAATAAAAATAGTGTAATTCCTAAACATCATTGGATATCAAGGGATGAATGTTCAAAACAAGAGAACATTTTTATTTTTTTCACATACCACTTTATATTGATAGTTTTATCCAGGAGTGCTTTAAAATTCTGAAGAACATTAATATTTTATTGGTTCTATGAAATAATAATTGAAAAAGATAGATATGAATGAGACATTATTACATTTTCCCAAATCGGAGGATTAGAATGTGATCGGAAAAAAATTTTGTTTTTTGAAGCATGTTGAATGAAAAACGTGAATTGATAAAAAAGAGATACTTGTTCATAAAGGCTCCCCATATGTTTAAGGAACAAATTTTCTGGGACCCTTATCCCAATACCAATACAGAAAACCATTTATATATTAATATATATCCATCCACTACAATGATATAAAAACATCTAGTTGGATTTAAAGTCATATTTTCTCAAAAGAGAGCACGATGAATAAGATTACATAGAGAAAATGTGTTATTACTTATTTGGACAAAAATATATATGTAAATATCGAAGAAATAATTGTATGGAATGAATAATGATCCGATATCATGGTATTATAAACTGAA
The DNA here is from genome assembly GCA_963277665.1 of Viscum album. Classification (NCBI taxonomy): domain Eukaryota; kingdom Viridiplantae; phylum Streptophyta; class Magnoliopsida; order Santalales; family Viscaceae; genus Viscum; species Viscum album. The sequence goes on from OY728151.1 coordinate 808,965,385, forward strand.
TACATTTTTTATGACGGTGAATTTATGGAATATAATTGTTTATAAAACCTCTATATAAAATTGATTTTAGTCATTTTCCTTGCTATGAATTTTTATATTAATGATATTATATTCACATGTAATAATGAAGAATCATGTGAAATGTTTATGAGGAGATTAATAAGTTATTGGAAATTTTTATTTGAGGATAAATGAAATATTTCTTGGTTTTCAAATTTCCTTGAACAATTGGAGAATTATACATTAAGAGGATTATTATTTAGAGGAAGATTTAAATAAATTTTAAACGATGATTCAAATATTATTTAAAACCCCATTTATTGAGAATAATATAGGAAAAATATGTATAAGGAAAGGGTATGTATCCTAATTATTTAAGAAGTTGACTAGAGTCATGTAGTATCTTAATTAATTATGGTCAGATTTAGTTTATGCAATTACACGGTGTGATAGATTTCAAATTTCACCCAAATAATCTCATCTTATGGTTAAATATACAATTGTCAAATATATTAATGGAATTAATAATTATTTGGAAAAATTAAATTATGGGAAATATTCTTCTATTTGGTTAAACATATGTAAATTGGGTAGGCTGTGTAAATGAATTAAGATCCACATTTGGTGGAGTATGATCCTTGGAAAAAAGATGTACTTATTGTCATTTATAAAAAAAATATTTAGTGACTCTTAGAACTGAACAAGTAGAATATGTAGATGGAAATATAGCAGAAGCACATTATTATAGATAATGACACAGTTGAGAGATTATTTGGTAGATATGAATCTACCTTTGTTATTGGGTTGTGAGAAAAAAAAGTGATATTTATCTCACTATGTATATAATGTAACATTCTAGATCAATGTATTTTGATTTAATACATTATTTATTTAATGAAATGTGAAATAAAAATAAGCCACGATTATTTCCTATATTGGAGAATGTCTCTAATATTTTAACCAAATTAAAATTAGATGGGAAATTTAAAGATGTTGAGGTAGACTATGGGTGTCAGAAATCACTCACTCTTAGGATAAAATATTTTATTTCCAAAACATCTCCCATTTGATAATTATATAGTGTTTTTAAAGGGGGGAAATTATGTAACATAAATCAATCCATTAGTAAATTCCTTAACCATACTATGAGTTCATATATTTAGTGGGGTGCTGTAATGAGGTGTAAGCTACGATTTCTATATGAGTAAACTATTATAAGCATAACTTTTGTGGTTGTACAAAATATTTCTTATAGGTATATATTTTGATGATGTGGAAATCAAAAAATCTGGAAAAAATTTATAAGATAGATTTATTAATCAATAATTTATGGACAAAATTGTATTTTCATTCAATGATTCATATTTCCTATACTGATTTCACACATGTGGGATTATAATTTTTGGATAGCAATTTTCTTCTTAAGTCCTAGTGTTCCTTTGATTTATATTCTATATTTAAAATAATTTAAATAGATATATTATAGACACCAAGAGGTTTTGTGATGATTATATGGTAAGACATATTTCATAAGTGTTGTCTTTTGTTATCAAATATCAATCACTTAAAAATGATGATCTTTTCTAAATATGTGAATAGATATATTCCTAAAATATGAGACAAATAGGCCATTTCCGATACAAGGATTCTACCATATAAAATTATGCAAAGTGATTGTTTCATAGAATGATTTTACGATTACATTCATCTTTCTTTCAAATAGATATGGCCAGTATAGGAAATCAGGAATTTCATCTTTGATTTTGAAACATTTAAACATCATGTTTATAAAGAGGTATTCATGATTCAAGCTAATGTAATTTTAATGTAAAAGTTCATATTTATTGATAAAGATAATCGTTTTTGTATTTCATAAATTGAATTAATATTGACGAAATTATGGATGAAGTAGCGTGGCGGTTTTCAGTAGATTTAAATCAAGAAGAAAACTATATGAATACTAGTTGGAAAATCATATGTGAGTACAAAAAAGGAATGTTTTTTAGTATTTCTGGAAGATTATTTAGAATGATTGGAAAATGGTTTCCTAACAAATTAACTGTGTTGAGAAATCTTTTAATGATCATCATATATTACTATAAAATATTTTCATGTATTAAAAGATTCAAAATGAATCAAATAGAGGCTTATATGAAAAGAAAATTGAAAGAGATGTTTGAATATAGTGATAACAATTAGGTATCTAGGAAGATTGCAAAAGATAAAGAGTGTATGGAGGAATTTGAAAAATTATTCCATGAAGATACTTTGAATATAGTAACTAAAATAGAATAGATTATTAGAATATTTAAAGGTTTATAGACAAAAAAGTATGAATACTATTGAACAAAATAGATAGAAAAAAACCATAAAAATTTATCAAATGAAGAAGTTAATCTGATGTAGTACCAGGATGTGTTTTGTGATGCTAATAATTTTAGTGGTAGTTAACTAAACATTCAATTAATCATTAATCATGAAAGAATAATTTTGATTCTAGCCAAGATTTTTGGATGGGTGAAGAGTTCATTGAAACTAATTATTAAATAATGTTTCTTATTAATAATATTGATTACAATATTTTAGGATATTTTAACTCTATCAAACAAAGAATGTTTGAGAATCATATTCAATATTTGAGTGGATACATAGATTTTCATGATCACACTACTATGTAGGTTTTTGGTGAATTAACTATTATATACATGGGGAGAATGTGCACCCATTAAAATTGATATTATCATGTGTATTGTTGAAGAATTGTGTTGCAGAATAATTATCAAAGAATTGTACAATATGAAACCTCATAAAGAGTATAATAGTTACAAAGAATTAGATGAAGTGGAACAAGACACTATATTGTTAGACTAACAATATGTATCATATGAATTCAGAATCACAAATAGTGACTTGAATGAGTATACTAGAAAGACATCTACTAGGGAATATAATTCACTAAACAAAAAAGTTCATAAAGAGAATTTTATAAATTATTTATTACTCATTATTGTGTAATAATGTTTATATGATGATGAATATATTAATTGATACTAAGTGAGAATAATATTTTAGAATAATAGTGATAATGTACTAAATCTTATTGGTGTAGGTTATTATTATTGTTAAAAAATACAGTGATATCTTATTATTTGTATAATGATCACATGATTTGTTGTTGGGCAACTTCTCAATGCATGTGTTGGATAATCCTCACTATATTTAGACTACAATAGTATAGTTTTTAGTGTTTTTTGGATTTGATATATTGCAAAACAAATATTAGGAATAAAAACTCTTATTGAGAAGTAAACCATTTAAATAATATTGTTCATATGCACTTTGTTTTCTATTGTTTTATAGTAAATTCAATTATCCATAACCTTAGTCAAATTTTGTTTATAATGTTAGAAAACAAAAAAAATAAGAAGAACATTAAGTGACCCCATCACCCTCCTGATGATCACTCATATCTAGATTGTTTCTTTCAATTTTTTCCCTTATGTTTCTATTAATGACCCTTAATTATCAATCATATTTAATGATTTTCAATTATGATCCCATGGTGTTTTTATATTACATTACTCCCTTACCCATTTACACACTTTGTTTTATATTCTGGAAATGTATAGATTGTAATTTCCCTATATTTAGTATTCAAGCTCGACCATTTCTAACACATGTATTACCCAGATTATGGAAACGATTATATCATAAGATATATCTAAATATAATTTATAGTATAAAAGTTATGAATAAATTTTTACAAGTGTATTAAAATGACATGTTCTGGTATATAGTCACCAAAAAACTAAATGTTTAGGTCTGTGGGTTTTGTAAATATTTGTGATGTGTTTAAATTAAATCTTCTTATCAATATAATATTTATATATGTTTATATCTGGCTTCCATTGTAGGTATTATAACATGGTTCAGTTATTATAATATTTTATTTTAGTTACCTATAGTATTAAGGTTAGGGAACCACAGTAAAAAACCATGATATGGGTATAATAAAAGGAATATATCATGAAATATTATTAATTTCAAGATTATGTGGTTTATTGATAAATATATTGTGGTGCAAAAGTTCATACACCAAGATCTTAGTAAGGAAATCTATATTTCATAGCATCTTCAATATGCAATGATGAGCTTAAAAAACATGTGAAATATATTTCTATCATAAAATTTGCAATAAATTAGTGGGTAGGAATATAACTAACTACTTTATGATATATTGATAGATATATTTAAAAAAAATTATTGATAATGTCTTAGTAAATAATCAATCAAAATTTTAGTAAAGTAATTTTATTTTAAAAAGAAGTATTTTTCAAACCTGGTTTTTATTTATTTTTGTGTGGAAATATGGTAATTATTTTTTGGAAAATTTTGAACATATATTTTATAAAATATATAATTTATTTAATACATAATATAAGAATTATCATTGGATGGAAATGTAATATTTTTTTACAAAATAAGGATCTTTTAGTAAGTAGTGAAAAGATCTGTTTTTTGTTATAATGTTATTCCATTTCAAAGATAATGTAATTTAAAATTACAATTATATTTAAAAAAAATAATATAAAATATAGATTATTTATTTACTTTCAATCAAATTATTTTAATTTTAATAAACTTTTTTTGGGATTTTAGGGTAAGATTATTTGGGGTTTAAAAACTTATTTTTCTGGAAAACTATTTTAAAGTGCATAATGTTTATCAATGTTAATTAGTAATAATTATACCTGACAAATAATTTCATAAATGATATTTATAGAATATATATATATATATTAATGATAATTTTTATTCAGAAAATGATTATTATTAGTCATGGAGTCAATATGAAATCACGATTTTCTTATAAAATTCACTTCTTGAAAACCCCTCTTCTTCATCGTGTCTACAGGTTTTTATTCAAATTAAATTATTTCACCTACCTAAATAGAATTATAAAAAATTAATTTCATATTTTGAATCAAAATATTTTATATTATATAATAAGTTCAATTTAATTTTTTAACATAATGAATAGTGAAAATAATAAAAACTAATTATCATGGTTAAGGTGAAATCGTGTTTACCAAGGGTTAAACTAAAAATAGAATGGTTTATATGAACTAGAAACATGTATAAATTATATTTTATACCTATATTTATAACATATAATGTATAATTATTGATATTGTTTTAATTTGGGTCCTTATAGAATATAAAAAATGTGTTTACACATTTTAATCTTCTAAAACTACATTTGTGTCAATCACCTCACATATAAAATGTCTCCCCATATCCACACTTATTTACACCAAAAACCCCATTTGGTTCATCCAAAACCTATTCAAGTATGTTAACTAATTCCATCCGCACATACTAAAATCCTTTTTTATGATCATCCAAAAAACCTATGACTACTTCGGGAGCTTACCTAAGTATGTTTTTTAAAGAAGAGGTATCCTACTTCAATGAGAATATTTATTTTATTTCTTCTCCCAGCTCCTTAAAATATTTTTATATTTGGAATATATAAAAAAATAGTATCACCGATAAAATTATATGTTATTTTATTAATTAAATAACCTAAATCTATCTCTTATTCTATCAAATTGTATAGTTAATCATCATTTGTGTGTATGATGAACTACCGCATCACAAACCGATGTAATTGATTTTCCATAATCACCTCTCATGGATTGTTATAAAGATAGATTTAAATTATATGTATATATATATATATATATATAATATTTTGTGCTTAATTATTCTTCTGAGATATTATAGCGCATATACCTTCATACATTCCATTTTGTGGGGGATATGATAATGTTTCCTCTGCGTACGGCAAAATATCCACATGCGAAGGGATGTGATTGTTTTCACTAAGGATTCACAAATATTGTAATAGGAATAAAGTTAATGAATATATGTGATATAAATGACATTATGATGTTTTTTGTTACATAATTATCATTCATAAAATATAATATATCATTTTCATTCTCACACAAAAAAATGATATTTTCATTCATGTGTACCTGTGGACTATGGTTTTCATGATGTTTTGTGACTCTTGGTTCATCAAAAATTAATATTTATGATATATAGAGTGTATTTAAAATATTAATATATTTTTTTGTATATTTTGATCATTCTGGAAAAATAAAATAAACCATTGCCTATTTTTATAATTATCATCAGAAATAGAAATGTCACTCATGTGTATGTTTGGCCTACTATCTCCATGATCGTAATATCATTAATATTTCACTACCATATTTTAGGGCTGGTTTTAAAAAGTAATATTGATTTAGATATATTATAATTATGAAATGAATATAATTCTGTAAATTTTGAAATAATGCATTCTTTTACCAATATCAGCAAACCATGGTAATTATTTATATATAAACCAAATACCAAAAACACATCTGAATTAAATATATCAATTTTTTAAATGTTTATAAAATTGTAATAAATGAAATTAATATACTATTATACATGAAAAATGACTTCTGGAAATTAAAATTTTAATAATTTTTTTATTCATTAATATTGTTAACATGTGTGATGAGTCATACTCAAGTTAAGGGATTTCAGCACAATTTCCTTTTGTCAATGAAAATTTTAATGGTATACACCTATATTCATTAACGAGGGGTATATATATCAACATTGATTTTTGTATTATGAATTAATTTATTATCATCATTTTAAAACTGACTATTATTATTCTATTATGGTCTGATGATTCATATTTTGTTTTACTAATAATGGAATTTATTATTAAAAAATCAATGTTTAAAGTTATCATTCAAACCATTTTTTTTATTTCCATGTTTTTAAAATGATTTTATGTAATTTTCATATGGAATTAAAATAATTATAAATTTAATTTTATATCGCTTGACAGATTATTTCAACGGTTTTTGAAATTAATGTTTTTATATATCTGTAATATAATGTTTTGGAAAAAAGATAAAAGGAAATTTTTATTTTAATGTATATGGAAACAATTAAATTTTCCACAGCCATAACCCTTAATTTATTTTGCGATTATGTTGAATGATTTTTCATTTTATTTAATGTAAAACCATACATTCCTATTTCTAAGTATTTTTTTTGAAAATGGGGTTTTAAATGAAAGGATTATTTTGGTATTGAAAATGGGTTTTTAAAAGAAAACGATATTTGAATAATTCAAAGGGTTTTACTAATGAGTTAAAGAAATATTTTTAAAGGGTTTTAAGATTAACAAGTGAGAGAATAAATTTATTTTATTCATGATATAGTATTGGGCAGTATATTAATCATGGATGTGCCTAATACAACTTATATGATGCCTTAAGCCCCATTAAAACTCATGAGTGAGCCTAATATAACTTATTAAAAGTGTTGATGCTTTTTACAGCTCATAAAAAATAGGTTATCCCAATATTTCTTACAGAAATGGTGAGACCGATTATATATCATCAATTAATTGGTTAATGATTACGTTATTTGGAGAATTATGTTAGAATTCAGCTATATAGTTATTCTAATTGAAATTAATTTGAAAGGGTTGTATGAATATGATGCTCTATGTTTCCAGAAATGGTTTTGGTTTTGTTTCTATGGGTAGTAATGATTTTGATAGGGGAAAAAATTTTCTGAGGAGAAAAATATTTATTACATTTTCTCAAATAATATAGAGATAATGGTAAATAATTTCATCGTATTATATTTTTTCACTAGGTGTATGGCTTTTATTTCTTTTTAATGACACATAATGTGATTTTTGTGTTCATAACACATTTTAAAATGTTTTAAATTCAGTTTATGGATGGGTATGTGGAAGGAATAAGTCATGTTGAATGTGGTGACTATTTTACTATAAAATAAATCATTTTTTAATGATTATTATTGTTGAAAAAACATATACATATCGAAAGTTCAAACATTGAATATTGTAATTTTGGTAATGTATAAGTTATGGACTAATACAATAATGTTCTAAACCTAAAAAAAATTTGAGAATTGAAGAATGTAATTTATAGCGTAAAGACACTAATATATATAATTTTTAAAGATGAGACGTTATAATGGGTATTTGAGTAAGGTTTAGATAACCTTAGAGGTTATGATTTTCTTAATATCATGTCCTTGAAAGATATCGATTTATGGTTATGTTGAAATGATATATAAATTTATTATGAACATGTTTATTTTTCTAAACAATGTCAGTTTAGAATATTTTTCCACCGAGGAAACATGAATGTTGTAGTGGAGAGTAATAGAGAGGAAAATATGTGTTTAAATCAATATCACGTGAAGGATGGAATTGGGACAAAACCATTTTTTGAATGATGTCTCAGTTGAAAAAAAATATAAATGGTGGTGGTACCCAAGCCATGGGGTTTCCTAATATGACACAAAAGAACATGTTTAAATTGAAGAATTTTATGACACAACATCCCCAACCACTACTACAAAATCAGGCTATAGCCACGGTTTTAAACCGTGGCTATAGGCCCAAAATCTGTGGCAATAATTAATTGCAATGGTTCCCACAACCATGGCCGGTATTGGCGTGGCTATAGGGTAAAACATATAGCCACAGTTCCCAACCATGACTATATTCCTTTAGCCACGGTTTTAATCATGGATATAGCTTTATATCCACGGTTCCAACCTTGAAAACAACCCTAAAGCCAGGGTTTTCAACCCGTGGCATAGGAAAAAATCACTCATCTCCTATAGCCTTGGTTTGGAACCGTGGCTACAGACCTGTAGCTAAGGTTTAAAACCTTGGATATATTCCTACACATTTTGTAAAAAAACCAGCACTGTTGAGCTGGTGCTGGCTCCTTGCGTCCTCCCCACTGCCTCCTGCAATTCCCCCCACTCTCCCCCTTGCACCCCACCTATACCTTAAATCCCCCAATGCACCCCTCCCTCTGCAGCTCCCCTTCCCACCCTGGACAGACCCCACTCACCCACTGGACAGACCCCACCCACCCCCCGGATAGACCCCCCTGCTAGACCCCACTGGATAACCCCACCCAGACTGCACCCCCCCCCCACTGGACACCCCTTGCGCCTCCCTGTTGGATACCCCCCAGGACAGAACCCCCTGCAGACCCCTCCCTCTTGGGCATTGGACACCCCCACCCTATATAAAACCCCCCTCCCCTGGACAGAACCCCCTGGATGGCCCCCCTCCTGGATAGACTCTGGACACCCCCCCCCCCCCAATATACCCTAGACACCTCCCCAGACATTGGCCACCCCCCCCCCCAGATAGTCCCTGGACACCCCCCGGATAGACCCTGGACACCCCCACCCAGACCCTGGACACCCCTCATACAGACCCTGGACAACCCCACAGACAGACCCTAGACACCCCCCAGGCAAACCCAGAACAACCCCTGGACAGACCCTGGACACCCCCCAAACCCTAGACCCCCCCCAGACCCTGGACACCCTCCTAGACCCAAGACGACCCCCCTAGACTACCCACACCTCCACTCCCCTGGATAACCACCCCCACCCTCCTGGACAGACCCCAGAACCCCCCCCCCCCCTCCCGATCCTGGACACCCCACATACCCCACATACCCTATACACCCTCACAGACCCTGGACAGATTTCCCTGTATAGCCCAGACCTCTACTCCCCTGGTCAGCCATGTCACGACCCGCCCTCGGGGTCCGAGCCGTGACTACCCCAAGCCCGCCTTCCATAGGCCAGGGGCTGGCGACTAGCACCAAGGCGTAAATCCCGGTAAAAAGGGGAGGCATTGCCTTTGAAAAGAATATACACACCACAGAGTAAACAAGCGGAAAGTAATCACTAAGCAAGCAGAGAACAACTGAAAGTGCGGAAAAGTAAATGGGCCAGAATACAAACCCAAACTGAAAGTAAAGTACAACTCGAAAAGGGAAAAACAGAAACTGTAAAGTAAAGGCCGCTACTCCGAGCTGTCCACCGGAAATCCCACCTGAAGGGTGGGTACAGATAGCTCCTCTGCTCCACGGGTCCCACCGTCCGCTCCGTGCTCGTCCCGCCCAGTGGTCCACCTCCGGGTACTGTCCCGCTCCGCAAACCTCAGCTAAGGTCAACGCTGTCCGTCGTCTGCAACCAACACAACGTAGTGCGGGCGAAGCCCGTGCAGGGGTGAGTATAAGCTACTCAGTAGGGACCCCGAGACCCCTGAAGGTCTCTCAAAATCCACAAAGGATAAACCACGAAGCAAAGTACAATCACGAAGTAACAACCAACACTGCTTAGGTATATGCTCATACATATACCTAAGTCATCAATTCAAATACGCTCCAACCTCCGAGCCCAAGTACAACTCAGTCCACGCAGGAAAGTATACGTATTCCACATAGGAAAGCAAAACATAATCCACACAGGATTGCACAACACAATCCACACAGTAAAACAACAGGATTCAGCTCACACAGGTATACTTCTTCAAGGACGATAAAGATGATCACTGATCCAGAACTTAGACACCCCCAGACCCCCCCCCCCCAGAACTTAGACACCCCCAGAACTTAGACACCCCCAGACCCCCCCCCCCCAGTCCTACCCCTCTGTTTCCTCTCCCCCCTCCCCCCTTCCCCAGCTAGCCCCCACTTGCACCCCCCTACCAGCCCCAACTTGCACCCCCTGCCAATCCCCTACCCCCTACCAAATTCCACCCTACCCCCTGCCAGTCCCCTCCAAATTAAATTATACACAAAATCTACTAACATATTAATAATTAAACAAATATAAATATAAAAAAACACATAACTACACTTATATGAGTCTCCCTATAAGAAAATCTGTCAAAGAAGTCTGGAACTAGCTAAAAAGTACCTACAACATAAGGTAGAACATAGTAGTGATCATACCCTAAAATTATGGTAAAACAAAACAGCACAGAATATTCACAAATAATATAACTCAATAAACAAGAATAGTGAAACCCCCTACTGGACCCCCTAGACAGCAGGCCCCCCCACAGCTGGACAGCACCCCCCCCCCCCCTTGCTGGACCCCCTGGAAAGCAGCCCCCTGGACAGAACCCCCCCTACCGGACCCCCCAAAACAGCTCCCCCTGCTCGAACCCCCTGAACAACAGCCCCCCTGCTGGACCCCCCTAGACAGCAGCCCCCCCCCCCCCCACTCTTGGAACCCCTAGACAGCACCCCCTCTACTGGACCCCCATGGGTAGCAGCCCCCCCCCCCCACTACTGCCCCCCCCCCCCCCACTACTGCCCCCCCCCCCCCCCCCCCCGAACTGCAGGCCCCCTGGATAGCAGCCCCCTGGACAGAAACCCCCCTTGCTGTACCCCCCTAAAGAGCTACTCCACCCTGCTGGACCCCCCTGAACAGATGCCCCCCTGCTGGACCCCCCTGGACAGTGGCCCCCCTGGACAGCACCCCCCAGACAGTAGCCCCCCCCCCCCTGGATAAAACCCCCCTTCAAGACATCCATGAACAGTTTCCCCCCTACTGGACCCCCCTAAACAGCTTCCCCACCTACTGGACCCCCCTGGACAGCACCCCCCTACTTTGGATTCTTCTTATGGTTGAGGCTTGGAGATGCTAGGTTTATCCAGTGGATACATACAGATATTCTCATAGTGGGGTTATATGTTTCTTGTGGAGGATTTCAGAGGTGAGGTAGTGAGTTTTGTGTTGCTTTTTGGAATTATAGTACCTTTGAAGATGGTTTTCAGCTGGGGGTGCTGCTGTTTAGATTTTTCTACATGGTGTAGTACAGGGTACACTTACAAGGTGGATGGTGCTGGTTGGTTTGTGATTTCTACTATGGTTCGAAACATGTTTTCTGTGCATAGGGGTTGGATTTATGGTGTTTCTTCTTTGTTTTGGATTACTATTGTGGGCTTCTGGTTCCCTCGATTGTCTAGTGTGGTGGATATATTTTTGGGTGGGTCTTTTGGGGGGTTTTGTAGTAAGTTCAGTTGGATTGTGCTCAGTTTCCCCGTCTTGTTTATTCTGGTTGTTGATGGTGTAGGGATTTCTATGGTGGATGTTTTAAAATTCCCTTGAGATGCTGGATGCTATAGGATGGGAGGCTTGTTTCTGGTAGATGAGTGGTTTTTTTTCTTGGGAGGGTGCATGTTGACTACTTGGTGGGTCTAGAGGTGTTGGATTCGGGGTGGGTATTAGCTCACATTTGGATCAGGGACTGCTTGGGGATTCTTTACGTTGTATGATGGGTTACGCGTGGGTGATGCGGGGCACTTTAGATGGATAGTTCTAGTTGACTACTGGTTTCTTAGACTTTCTTATGGTGGGGTGTTCCATTTTGATGTAAGGTGTTCAGATGGTGATGGATGGGGCCAGATAGTGGTCTGGGGATGATTTGGTTTCTAGCTAATATTTTGGGTGTTGTGTCTACTATAGGTGCTTATTGTGGTTGGATCTGGTGTGGATTAGGGTTCATGTGCAAGTAGGTGTTGGTGTAGTGGCCACTAGTTGGGATGGTTATCTAGAGGTCTTTCACTCTAGGCTTTTTTTAGATAGGGTTGTTGGTCTTGTTGGTTGATGTTGGTTGTGGGGATGGAGGTTCAGCGGTTCTATTTCTCTGGATAAAGATAGAATTTTGGATGGGTGATGGATTTTGGCATCTTGTGTGTGGGTGGGTGTGTGTGTGTGTGATTCAAGAATCCGTATGCATCCTTCCCACACTAGATTTATGAAAATCACTATTTCTTAGAATACTTTTACCAAGGATTAATGGATAGTGACTCAAACACACTAAATGATTCCTCTAGGGCATAACTTATATACATGTACCCTACCAGAGTTAAATAAGTGGTGTATAGAAATTACCAAAACCACTAGTAAATTTTTACTAGGACTACAAAAAGAGGAGTTTAGGAGGTTAATGTTATAAATCCACTTTACATAAAAATAATATTAAATAAATTACATATCCCTTGAGAATTTTAGTTTTGAACAAGGTACAAGAGATGAAACCTACTACACCTCTAAGACTTTTCAATAAAATTGACTCTCAGGACCACCACCCTAATGCATTCCCTCAAGTTCAAGAAATTGAAATTTTAGATTCCATATACCAAAGACAATACTAACAAAAACCAAAAAAATAAAGGATTAAAAAATATTCTAAAAATCTATATTTAGTTAGGAACCAACAACATCAAATACCACCCTTCCAATAGTGTTTCCTACCATAACCTTTTCGAAGAATCCACTCTCATCCTTCTATAAGTTACCAAATAAGACACACTCAAGGACCTTCCATGAAGAACATGATAATACAAGTCATGGTGTCACAAAATAATCAAAAAACTACTCTCTCTACTCATGTATCCAAACTTAATAGATGAATGGACAATTTGTAGAGTTTATTTATACTCTCAATAAACCTGTAAATCAAGGATTATGTAATCTTCCTACCTAACCAAATTATAACACTACAGTAAAAATTTGTTACTTTTCCTTAAGGAGTAGAAAATGGATAAAAATAGTGATGCACCCCTATTTTAATCTGAAACTAGAAGTGTAAAAACCACTGAATATAAAGAATCTATCCCAAGAAATGAACCTGAAGAAGTAATACATGTCAGAAAACCTTCATTGAAGATGTATAAGGGGAAAAATATAGTGGGAGACTCAAATCAACCCCAACCTATCTTACCATCTAGATTAAAACCACCCAAGAGAACCAAATAAGACAATATAGAAAATGATTATCGAGATATTAAGAAACATAGAAATAAATATTCCTTTATTGGAATACATCTGAAAAATGCCAAGGAATGTAAAATTTGTCAAATATATATACACTAGGAAGAGGTGACTACAAGGTAATGAAAAGATAAATTTATATAGAAATGTATCTGCTCTTATTACCATAGAAATATCTAAGAAATTCCCCAACCCAAATACATTCACTATCCCTTTCACTATATTAGAACTCACTTTTTCCAAAACACTGTGTGATTTATTATCATTTATTAATGTAATTCTGTATTATTATTATTCTTCCATATATATAGGAGAGATCAAACTCATTCGATTAGTTGTATAGCATGATAACTGAACCATTGGCTTTCCTGTTTGAGTTTTAAGGTAATTTTTGGAAAGTGTACATATATTTTTATTCCCAACTAACTTCTAAATTATAAAAATGGAGGAATAAAGAATTAAGGTTCATCACCTTATCAGTCTAAGACGAACAATTTTCAAGGATTCTGAAACTACAATAAATGTTAATGATGGAACCCTTTCAAGGACTTTTGGGTAATATAAAGTGAATTTTAATATTCTTGATTCAATTAAAAATCCCCATGAGGATCAATATCTATTTACATTAAACAATTTTGATTTCCATTGTTTTTTTTAAAATATTAAAATGGTTTATGACATAATATGATTAGGAGGATCTCTGGAATACCTTATCTCTTTGTTTAATATCTTTTTGAAAATGAACTTAATCTATAAATTTTGATGTCTACTAATTAAATTTATTTCAAAAATAGTTATTTTGAAAATTTATTCAAAAATATCAATGACCATTATACTTTACATGTGTAGGATAATATCATGGATAAATTAAAATTTAAAACATTAAAAGAAAACCCACTGAAATAGAATTAAATATTCTTCCATCCAACTTAAAATATGACTTTCTTGACGAAAATGGGAAACTTCCAACAAAAAATTACAATAATATAAAACCTATTCAAGGAAATCGACTTTAGAAAATTTTGAAACAAAAAATTAGGAACATAGGATGAATACTAGGATACAATACAAAGATCAACCCTACTTTCTTAATGCATAGAATTTTTCTAGAATATATTTCAAAACCAACAAGAAAATGCCAATTTTATTTCCCTGATCCCAAAGAAGGAAAATGATGTGGATGTAAAGGATTTCAGATGTATTGCAATTGGGAATACCTTTCCAGAAATCATTAGAAAAATTATTTCTATGACGTTAGGTCCCATTGCTCGTGGGTTTATCTCTTCAATTCATCCCCCTGGATAGCCCTTGGACACCCCCCTGGACAGCCCCCCTAGACACCCCACCTACACCCTGCCCCCTACCCTACAGACCACCCCGAACCCCCCTCGGGAAACCCTTGGACACCCCCCCATTCATCTTTACTTTTTGTGATTTTCATGGAGTTTTTCTCGCACATCCTATAATGCTAGATGCTGGGGGTTGGTGCGGTGGTTGGTGTGGGCTAGAGTGGATGGTGCATGCCCAAAGGCAGGCGGTAAGGGGCTAGAAAGGGGCTGGTGTAGGTTGGAATAGGATGCAGAGGGCTAGTGTGGGATGGATTACAGGTGGTTGAGGGCTGTTGGGCATGTGGGAGGGGCTGGTGTGGGCATCGATATAGGAGGTCAGGGCTGGTGAGGGTTGGAACTGGTGGCTAGAGATGTTTTGCAGGTGGTAGAGGGCTGGAATGTGTGTTTTTCAGGAGGCTGGGGGTGGTGTCTAGTATGGTGGATGGTGTAATGGCTGGTGTGGTGGCTGGTGTGGGATAGATTGCAGGTGGATGGGGGCTGGTGCGGGCTCGAATGCACGTGGAAGGGGGCTGGAATGCTGGTTGAGGGGGGCTGGTCACAGGTGCTAGGGGGATAGTGAGGGCTGATTCAAAGGTGCCAGGGGGGCTCTTGTGGGCTGGTGGCAGTGGGCTAAAATGAAGGTGGAAGTGGGCTAGTGTGGGATGGATGTGGCTGGAGCAAGGCCAAATCACGGCATTACCGCGGCGTGACCGTGTTGTGTTGGCCCGGTCCAGGAACATATGCGGGGAAGCATCTTCGGGCCAGGGGTGAAGGGAGCGGGAGAAGGCAGGGTAGCATTTCGGTCATCGCCCCACCGACAAAAATTGTGATTAGTCAGTCTCAACCTTGATCATAAGACTGATGGAATACTATCACTGTGAACTGCCATGTGGTGTCATCCTGGAGTAGGGCCAAAGAATAGAATTTCTGTGGTCTGACCGCAGCGTGACCGCGTCGTGACCGCTGCATGACCGCGGCATGTTGGCCCGGTCCAACGACATTTCCAAGGCAGCATCTTCTGCATAGGAGTGAAGGGAGCAGGAGGAGATGGGGAATCATTCTGGTCGTCACCCGGCTGGGAGAAATTCTGATTAGTCAGTCTCAACATTGATCACAAGTCACATGGAAAACTATCACTGTGAACTGTTTTAGGGTGTTTTCCTGGTGCAGGGCCAAATCACAACGTGACGATGGCATGACCGCGGTGTGACCGCGGTGTGACCGAGGCGTGGCTGCGGCATGACCGCATGACCATGGCGTGTTTGGCCCAGTTTAGTGACATCTGCGGGCAGCAACTTCCAGCCAAGAGTGAAGGGAGCGGGAGGAGGTGGGGCAACATTCTGGTCCTTGCCCCGCCGGCAGTAATTTGGGGTTAATCAGTCTCAACATTGATCACAAGACTCATAGAATACTATCACTGCTAACCACCGCGAGGTGTCATCCTAGCGCATGGCCAAATTACGGCATTATCACGGCATGACCGCGGGGTGACCGCGGCATGACCGTGTCATGTCTACAGCATGACCGCGGCATGACCGCGGTGTGACCACGGTGTGACCGCAGCATGACCATGACATGTTGGCCCAGTCCAGCGACATCCGAAGGGAATCTTCTTCCGGCTAGGAGCAAAGGGAGCGGGAGGAGGCGGGGCAACATTCCGAATATCGCCCCCGTGATAGTTGATAGAACAGATCAACTATTTAATATGCTCTAACAAGGGATCACAAGAGAAGGTTATAGCGAGCGGCACAATGACGCAACATCTAAAGGGAAAAAAAACAACAGAAAAGAATCATACACCCAACATGAACCATTTACAAATTCATTCACTTTTCCTAAACATGGAAATTTTATTTATAATATTCAAAGAGAGAAAAGGAATGTTTCATGGTCAAGACATATGCCTACTTGGGAAATGTCATTTGAGTTAAATGAGTATGATAAGCCAATTTATATTATTCAATGAAAAAAAATAACTAGCCACAAAACAAAAACCAACAAGAGGCATATGAAATACTCAAACCAAATCTAAACATGATACAAATAACTATCACTACTCTTTGGTTTAGAAGACAACGCATCTCTGTTGGAGGGGTTTTTTTATAAAAACATGTAATTTATCAATTATAAAAACATGAATGTATTTATAAAAACATGATTTTATTAATCAAATAAAACAATAATATTAAATAACACTTATTCAAGATATGCAATTCAATATAATTAAGCTGAATTATGAAAGAAGCTTAATTAAATTTTAATCATTCTTGAATTTAAGAGGCTAGAAGAGGGATCCTACCTCATGGTGGAACCATGCCATCCACTTTATCTATTTGAGCTTTATAACTAAAATTTATTGCTCCCCCACTGGGTATATGCACCTTCACACACATGGAAGGACACCTAGCCCCTATGGACACACCAACATGGCCATGAGCATGTGCAAGGGGATCCTTGCACATAGGCGCTCAGAATTTCTAGAAAGTATAAAAAACAACCAAGAGGGATCTCTTTAGTTCTAATGACCTATGAATTGTAGTTACAAGAGACATATATTTAGTTCCCAATGAACTATGCATTCTAGTAACAGAATGTAATGCTGAATCCCTAAAAGGTGTTATTATTTGAATTGGACATCATATAAACATGGATAATATTTAAAAGAGGTATGTTTCAATGCTTTTATTTTTTATTCTTTTAATGATCAATATGTTTTTTCTAAAAACGCAAGGGAAAAATTATGTATATTAGAGTTTGATATACCATATGAACTTTTATTAGTATGTAGAACAATACACAATATATCATTATTAATTTCTGTGTGATATATTTCATGATGCATTGTTCAATTATTGATGTCAAACACAACCTTGATTCATTTGGGGTACCTCACAAAAGACACAAAAAAATAATTTGACCAAAATTTGTAGTTCCCAAATGAATCTTGGTCAAGATCTAAAGCATTTCTTACCTTCCCAGTGGAGGCCCCATATCATTTCTATAATTCACCCCCTTTAACATGGTTTTCACCTATTCCTCAATTCAATATAGGTAACAAAATTAACATATAATTTATTTCATAATTGAATCAGATAGATATGTCCTTTTTGATGTAGACTGATTAATTAAATTTAAAATGGAATAAATTAATGATTTACAAATAAAAAATACAGATGTAAATAAATAAATAAATAAATGGAAAAGGAAAAGAAAAAAATGTAATTGTAAATGAATCAGAGAATTGGATCCAATTTATAGCTATGAATTAAAATGTACAGTAAATAAAAAATGAAAATTCTGAAATTAACTAAACAATGAGACTTTTCTGTAACACCCATTGCAACAAAAATATAAAAACTGATATAGAATTTAACTAATAAATTTTTGAGGCATGTAAAATAAAAAATATAGGGGAACTATTTAAACTAATATATCATAAAATTAATGAAATTATTCAGAATAAAGACATTAATACATTAAGGATGAAGCAAACGATTATTCAGTATTCACAATATGAATTCTTTTAGTGATTTGTGACTAGAATAGTGATTGAAAGCTGTAATTATGATAAAATTAGGAACCTATAATTTCATTATAATGTATAGGATAAAATTAATAAAAAAAGTAGCACCAAAGTGATGAAGAAAATAACATAAAATTGAATTTAATTATTTTAGAAGTTACTAATTTTATAATGAATGATATATATATATATATTATCATAGATTATAATTATACATAAGTAATTGAAGAATGCACATAAATCATAATAGTGAACAATTTTTTCAAAGGTGGATAATATCAAAAACATTTCCTACATCCTTGGATATATCATTAAAAATGAGGGATTTAGGTATTCTATTGGAGTATAAAATTCATGCAGTTTGATTTTACTAAGTGGAAAAAACAATGAAATATTTGGAGATTTTTTACCAATGAATTAGTTGACTCTTTCATCAAACCACAACATATAATATAAATACATTAATCTATGATGAGGATCACTAGAATGTTTTATAGTAGTTAGCGAACTTAAAGAAACAATAATTTATTGATGCAACTCCAGCGGGAGTGTGACCCATATACATTTAACAAAATAAAAAAGATTGAAATCCAAAGGCATTGAAATGATAAAGGGAAAAAATATTATACCAAAATGATATTTTTAATCTAAATTATGATAAAAATTCTAACTACTTGAAAAAATATTTCTAAATAAACTGAACAAAACTAAACATGTCATTAATATTTTGATAAATTTTTTTTTGAAAGTTAGCTTAAATGAATTAATCTATATCAAGCCACAAAATATAGACCAAACATGAAATTGTGTTTAGTTGGTTAGTCTCAATTATCTAGTGGTTCCCATGAATGATAAATCATTTTAAATTATAGCTGTGTCTACTAAAAAATAATACCTTTTGTCCTAACACATGTATGTATAATATACGGTAACGTTAAAATAGAGACTACCTGCTTCATTGAAGTCATGTATTTTGAGATATAATATGGTATAGGATCTCTTTTTTCATCCCCCAAATCATTCTCAATTGGAATTAATACTCTTCATCTTATCCATCACAGCAAATAAAAATTAAATAGCCACAGACACTGATATATGTCATACAAGTTAGAATATAAAAATACAATTAACAATGTAATGTCGTTAGTGAAATTTTGTCTCTATACTATGTTTGAAAACACATTGAAAACATTATATATTAGGAGCATGAACTGTTAGATCACATATAAATATGGAATCACATATGTAGTAAAAACAAACAGTATTTTCAATGAACAAACTAACAGTGAATACAATAATCAGATAGTGAATAGAAACACATAGTTGATGCGGGGTGAGAAACAGAGTGTTCTAAACTCAATTGAGTAGTAAGAGTAGCTGTATATGTGGATCAAAATCACACGCTTGAGGGAATTAGGGAATGGGATGCTGTGAATTTTGAGGGTACCTGAGTGAAATAATTAAACATAGTAAGTGAAATGGAAAACATATGATGAGCTGAGGGGATTCGGGATGATGAAATGTAGTAGAAGATAGAAAGATTGGCACGGAAGACACAAAAAGTGTATTGCGGGTACTGCAGGATGATGGGATGGGAAAGGCGAGCAGGAACCCTAGGAGCGGCAGCGGATGTGTGACAGGAGCGGGAACCATAAGAGTGTCCCTAGAGGGGAAATAGGAGCGCGAAGCGTAGGAGAAACATGAGAGGTGAAATTGGATACAGGGAGAAAATCTATAGAGGGAATCAGAAATAGTGGAAGAGGGGTAGTGGGAACCCTTGGAGCAGTGGTGGAGGCGAAACGTCAGTGGGAACCATAGGATTAGAGGGAAACAAAGGAGGAGGAGACCTGGATTAGGAATCGTAAGACCACTGGGATGTCTAGAGAGCAGGTGAAACAGGAACGGGATTTAGAGGAGGTAGAGTAGGTGGACGGAGAGGAAAGAAAAATGGAGGATGGAAATCATGAGAGGAGAGAGAAGGTTAAGGTGGGGAAGCTGGAGAATGGTGAAACTGTAGAAACCCTTGATTGGGGAGATTGAAGATGGTGAAGCCCATAGACATCGAGAAAGGATGAAGGGGTGAGCAGTGGAAATACAAATGTGGGAGCGGGAATTAGTGATGGGGATGCCAAGAGGGTGCGGGAGCGGGAGGGAGAGAATGGTACAGATAGAGAATGGTGGAGCGACGTGGAGTGATGTAGGCTTTGAACATATAAAAAATAATATGTGGAAGATTTTGAGAGTGACATGTGCCATGTGGAAATAGCTAAGATTTGTATATTTAATCGATACCTTTCCCACAAATCGTTTAACTTGACCATCAAGATAATAAAACCTGTTGGAAAAAATAAACGAACAACTAATAGGGATATTATTAACGAATAATAAATAATTTAATTGTTCACAATGTACTAAAACATTTGTATTGATGAATAAGTGTATTAAAATACCATAGTTATGAGTGAAGGTAATGCATACTATTATAACTACTTATACTCATAGGTTATGCACTACCTAATGATAGTCTTGCACTGCCAGAAGGAACAAGTGAAACTGAAAAAGGAGGTCATACTAGTCGAAAATGCATTCCAGGAAGCATGTACAGGAGCAGGTCAACCAGGCCAAGCCTTCAAATTCCTCAAAACTAAAACCGCATGATGACATCCATGCACTTCCACAAAGCTGTAAAACTGATATTTAGAAAATAAAGGGCATTCCAGTCGAGAAAGAAACCTAGGAAAGAGAAAAAAACCTATCCTAAAAACAAAATAGGTTAGAAACTCCAGGATAGCATTAAAACCTCAATGTAGATCACTAAACTGAGTGAAAAATCCATTATCCAGTGCGAGCAACCAAAGACATCCAGCAAACCATCAAAAACAATGAAATCATGTAACATAACATCATGGTGGTAAAACCCCAAAAGTCTTCAAAAATAGGATGAAATCTAGTTCATAGAAAAACCTGTAAATCCCTCAGGGACTTGTTAGCACAATTAGACATCCCATATCCAGTAATGACGTATTATATAAAGTAAAGACACTGGGCATAGAAAATAGTCCCAAAATCTCGAGAAGGAAGATTTTTTTAGCGATTGAAGAAGTCATTCTTGTGGAATATCATTGAAGTTGAAATCAGTTTTTGTATTGTTATTCAGAAATTTTACATAAGTATGTCTTCTAGAAAAGTGGTTGTTTCAAAAAAGAAGGTTAAGTTATGCCACAAAAGGTTCTAGTTTATAAAAGAACATAGAAATAACAGAAAATACTCTAATATCAGATTAGATTTCAAAAAGATTAAGATTACCATTGTAAATAGTACATATTGTGTCCTTCAGAGACATTTTTAAGGAAATCAATTTAAATTATAGCCATCTAGCAGTGCTTTCAATACTTTCTACACTATAGCCCCTATCCTAGATGTTGGCATCATAGTTTTTCAGTAGGAAAAATGGTGACAAACAAAACATGAAAATTCAAACTAAATTTGAACCCGTTGTACAGACAATGTATATATAGAAGACAAATAACACTTATAATGTGAATATAGATACTAATATGGTTGGATGTCAAATTATAATAATTTAATTTCATCAGAATATGGTAAATGGTGAAGGCAAATAATACTTGGGATTATTGGAACACTTGTAGTGAATACAACAGACTAACAGTAAAGACAAGTATAGGTGAATCAAAATTGATGTGAGGACAAATAGTGATGAACAAAAACATGATTGAAAAATTAATTAGATGCACTAATTATGGAATCAAAATAGATGAATTGTAGTATCTTATAAAAAAACTCATCTACATAGGTAAAAACAATAAATTTATAACATACCTGAAGTGAGAAGATGTCAAAAGTCCCTCTTGTTTGTTGAACATCACCACAATGATCACAATTTCAACCATTAGTAAAACATAAATTCTTCCTTGAACATATTATAAACTCCTAAACACATGATGCACAACCGCATCATAAAAATAGAAAAATATTTTACCACATACCTAATATGTAAAGATGTTGTAAGATGGAATAGGATATGCAGGATGTCAACTGAGATGATGTAATCACAAACATAAAACTAACCACTATTGAAGTTTGTTATTTTCAAACATAACATGAAAATTCATACCAAATTTGAACCCATTTTATAGACAATATATATGTAGAAGGCAAATAATACTTAGAATGTGCATATAGATACTTCTATGGTTGGATGTCAAATTATAGTAATTTATTGTCATCAGAAGATGGTAAATGGTGAAGAAAATAATACTTGAAGTATTGAAATAGGATAAAGTATTATCAAAATATCATTACCTTAAGTTAAACTACACATAATAGAAGATTCATAGAATGGATAGGTATTGAAGGATATTAGGATAACATACCTGTTGCAGAACAGATTGCAGGAGCTAATCCAAGGATAATCCGACTGAATTCGTTGAGTAGAAGAGTGTGGATTTTATAGAGAAATGGGGGAGTAGTTGGCGGTGAATGATTTATCAGTTACCATAGTAGAGGTACAAGATGGAATATAATGTATTCAGTAGTGATGGATCCCTAGTAGCCGAGCACGATGGACTGAAAACCCTAGATTTGGGAGACTTATTATAGTATCTTATGAAACCCTAGATTGGAGATATCAGAAAAGGTGAAGATAGAGTCTCGAGAAGCAGCGCTAACCATAGATTTGGGAGTCTGATCATGGTGAATGTGTAAGACTAGGAGAAAGGGAAAACAGTGGTGGTTTTCAAATAGGTGATTCAGAATTGGTAACTTGCGATGGGGAGGAGATCTATAGTGGAGAACATGGAGTAGCAAAGTCGCGACAGGGTGGAGGTACGAAGAGGGGAAGATGAGGTAGTGATATGTAGTGAAAACTGTAGGATTATTATGTCAATAATAGTGAAATTGGTGGCTGATGAGGTGGGAAGAACATCAGAGGTCAAGAAACTGAAGAATTGGAAGAGTGAAATCGTGATGGGGAGAGAGGGGAAACCGAAGGAATAATGGAAGAGGGTTATGGGATATCAACAGTGCGAGTGTCAGGGAAAACTGACGGAAACCTCATGAGGAAGACAAAGGGAGTGGGAGGTTAACCTAATGGAAATCACGAGTGGGGAAAGAATGGAGGAGCACTGGATAATGGAAACGGGGGAGAAGGAAATCAAGATGGAGAGGCTGAGCGGGAGCGGGAGCGGGAGGGGGGGGAGAAAATGGTAGAGACTGGTAGCATAGGCGGGTCGTGGATGTTTATATTCTTGACACATATAGGAATTAGGATGTGGAGGTTTATTATACTGACACACGCCAGGTGGAAAAACCTAATATTACTATATATATAGATGTGGAAAATAGAAACATACAAAGTTGATTTACAGAACGAATATACAAATCACCAAGACAATCACCATACCTCATATTAGAATAATAGTATGTTAAGACAACGAAAAAGATGAAACTGACCTTTAAAATTTCTATTTTAGAAAAAGACTTAGCAACCTAGTTTGCTTATCTATAGACATGAGTAACATCAATAGAAATATATTCAGCAAGACGAATACAATCAGTCCTGGGTGTGGGCATCTTCTATGGTACATTCCTTGAACAGTTCTTAAGAATTTTCCTAGAAATAGATAAATATGATTCCAACCATAAAGCATGCCAACCATAATGCCACGATAACCATCAGACCCTAGTGCACTCGAAGCCTCCCTTATATTATTGACATTCAACCAACCTATAATCGGCGGTATCCACCAAATAGATTTGAGAAATAATGTATTCATTTCCCTACCATGAACACCAAGTGATACTAACACAACCCAATCAAAAAAATCATTAGTCATTGACCTAATTTGAATATTACATGACTACATAATTCCATGATGAATGGCCAAAACCCCAGCCTGAAAAGAAAATTTTTGATTTTTAGATTTCAGATCATTTCATGCTCTCCAAGTATAAGAAAGTACGCTAATATTCACTGCCACCATAACAGAATGGATTTGATCACTACATGGTGTTCTACACATTGAGAGGAGTATCCCTTCAATGGTTTGGATATTAAAGTTTCATCTAAATAACCCCTAAATGTAACTCGATAATTGATAACTAAACCTGCAATAGATGAATAAATATTTTTGGGTTTCTTCAACATTAAAGCATAAGAAGCAGACTGATGCTAAATGTAGTCATGTATGCTAAATGAGGCGTTGTATGGGTAAGCGCTATTTCCAAATTTTCTAGATCAACAAAAAATATGAAGGGGAAATAAATTATTTTCTAAATATTTCAACCCAAGGACGAATGAAAGTAAGGTCACCATTGTTATGTAAATAGAAATCCCTATTAGTGAATTTAGAATCCATTTTTGTCATCTAAACCAAAACATCACAATCATAGAAATCATACTAGGTAACATCCACAACTACATGAGGAGGAAGTAGATCACATATACTGGGATTAATTTAAATATATTAAATACTAACATCTTTTAGAGTTATCAGATTGGAAACATAGTCAATAATGGCTCTAGAATGGAATGGAGTTCTTGAGATATTCAACTTGTAATTCTTACAAACAATCCATTTAGAACAACCCGTAATATCACAATAGAACTATTTGATAGTAGACCATACTAATGAGAAAAAATACATGGGATAAAATAATTTCCCCATTTTTTAAAATACCTACATTGATTGGAAGCCAGGAGGTGGGCACCGTGGTGATAGGTAGTCGGAGAGGAAGGTGTTGTGGTGACAGGTCGTCGGAGAGGAGGGTGTCGTAGTGAGAGAGGACTCCAGGGAGGAGGGTGCCGATGTGTGAGAAGTCGTTGGAAGGAGGGAACCTCAGTGAGAGAGTTCTTCAGAGCAGAGGGAGGCACGGTGAGGAGAGGTCGGGGAGGAGAGGCCGTGATGGAGAAGTCATCGGGGAGGAGGGTACCGCGGTCTGGCGAGGTCGGGGAGGAAGAAGCCACGATCAGGTGAGGTTGGGGAGGAGAAATCTTCTGGAGGAGAAGAAGCCAGGAGGAGAAGAAGTTGGGAGCGAGAGTAGCGAATCGGGGACCCCGATAAAAAATAAGAAAACATGAGTTATAGACATGGTGATTAAATTAAACTATGGAAATTACAATGATATAGCCACGGACCAATAAATCCTTGGCTATAGGTCTGTGGCTATAGATTTAATTTCTAGTATTGAAAATTAAGTGGATCATCTAACCATGTGGGAACTTATATATGGTATAATTCCTTTCGGAATATATTTTATGTCATGGTGTGTTAGGAAAATTAAATGCTAACCCTTTGAATTTCTCATTTTAAAGGTGAAGATGACTGATGGTTTTATTTTTATAAGAATACTAGAGAGATATATTACCATGATTCTATGTAATGGGACACATTCAATAATATTATCATCAATAAAAAATATCCAATAATGTCTATCTTAGGATGGGGAAACAATTATAAAAATTTAATTAAAATGATAAAGGTTCATCTTTCAAATATGAAGAAAATTTAAAAATATTTTCCATGTAGGTACCTGATTTAATATAGGATCGTGACAGTAAAATTAATTAGTTTTCCTCACGGATGAAACCATTTTTATGAGTAGATTTGGCTGCCTGAGAATTTAAAAGGTATTATAATTTTATCTTTCGTGCAGTGAAAGAAGTGTTGGTATTTTATACCACTTATGTTCCACGAGTTGACAATATTAAGAAACATTCACATTGGAAGGATATGGAAAACAATCCTACTAAGAATTGTGGAGGCACTCCCCAACAATGTTCCATGTGATGTAAAATTAATTTTTGTAAATGTTTATTAGGATATAAAATGTTTTACTAGGGTGTTATGTTTGGTTACAGACTTCATGACTACAAATTAAAGAGTCCTATATAATAAAATAATGATATAATATATATCCAGTCAATGATAAAATTTTATTTAGAAAATTAATTAGGAAATTATCTTAATGTATTTTCAATGCCCCACACTCTTGTTGGAAATAATCATGGATTAAAACAAAAAGTTTGGAAAAATAATCTTCTACTGAAACAGTTGATGTTGGGCCATCTGGTGAAGTGCTGATAGCATCATAGAGATTGGTCTTTTTCCATGGGTAATCATAATATTATTGTTTTATATTCGTATTTTCTAGTTTTATGTGACGAGTTATTAAATGTTTGAAGGCAATTTTTAGAGGTTTTTTTATGGGTTTATATATATATATAATGCTTTGGTTTAATGTGAAGTATGCCTCTAATTTTTTTAGTCATGAGTTTAAAGGTATTTATAACCTATATTGATTATATTATCATTGATGACAAGTATTATCTTTAAGGATGATAAAATATATTATATCATGTTATAAGGAAAAAAATTTATGAAAATGATATCTCAAAGACTATGAGACAAATCTTCACAACTGGAAATGCTATAGGGCTTGAACCTATAACTGAACAGTGATAAGGTTGTAATTCATAAAACTAGCTTATGTATTTTCCTTGTCAGTATGAAATCAAAATTTCAAAATAAATAGATTGAAATATAATGGTAAATATTATTTTTTGGGACATATGGTTTATACTATAGATAACCCTGATATTGAAAAGTGATATAGTGATTAGGTGATAAGTGTTGTTTACAAATAGAATCACTAATGTTTTTGAAAAAATCTTAAATTATTCTAACCATTTTGGTTGTGGTTAAATTTTATTGATAAGATAAATATCTAGTTATCATTTTTAGATTATATGTTCCATTATAATTATGTTTTAGTTGTTTAGACATGAAAAATTCAACATGGATACTCATTATTTCAAAAATGATTAGAGTGTGGTGGAAATTTATTAATTAATGAAATTGTATTATAAATGTATATTTTCTTATGTTTTAGTTATTAATTTATAGTAATTAATTTACTCAGAGACAAATATAATTAGAATGAAAATATTATACTATTATTTTCATTTTCAATGAATCTAATTACCTTTTAACTAATCACAAATTTATGTTTTTTTCTATAAATTTATAAAGATCATTAAAATTATTGCGATAAACGATCTCTATCACTCCCCATCATTTATTTAACCTTAATATTTTATTCTATGTATAAATATTCAATGACCACATATTTTATACTACTTTTAATCATATTTATTCATTACTTTAGAAGTCCTTTATACATAAATTTCACTCTTATAAATAGGTTTTTATTTACCCTTTTTATGATGTGGGTTTTGCATGAAAGGAATTTCCAAATTTTCAACCATTTATTACATAAATAGTATACTAATTGTGAGGAAAATATTTATTAATGTTTGGAGGATATAATATCTTGATATTTTCAAAAAAAATATGTTTCATTATGAGTTTGATATGTAACATCAACTTATAAGACACATGAAATTTAAGACCCTCATAACATAGCATTAAATTGGTGGGTATGAAAATTAGTAACAAATTTATTAGAAATATATACATACATATATATATATATATATCATACTAAATTTTATCTATTTACAAATTCTTATTAAATAATCAATCATTTTTTAGTAAAGTAATTTTATTCCTCAAAAATAGGTTTTCATTAAAATATATTTTTATTGCTTTTCATGAAGAACTATTATAATTTTTTTTAACATTTGTAGAATTTATTTTATAAAATGAACATATTTTTTTAAATCATAATATAAAAATTAACTTAGGGTGAAATTTTTTCATTTTTTTAGAAAATATTATTTTGATTTAATATTTAATAAATGGTTTTTTTTTAAATATCATTTATTATAAATATAATATGTAATTTAAAAAACCAATTATGTTTTTATTATTACTAAAATTAAACTAATTATTATTTATTTATGTTTGATCAGATTTTTTCCTTCTAATCCTATTTATATTATATTTTAGAATATGTTTTTTGGGGATTAAAAATGAGATTATTTATAAAACTATTGTAAAGTGCATAATGTTCCTCCATTTTATTTATTTAAAATAATAACTAATCTAGAATGTATTAATTTAAATTTATATATTATATATAAATAATTAATAATTTATATCATACAATTAATATAATTATCCAAATAGTTAATAAAAAATAATCTTTTTCAAGAAAAATACACTTTTGGAAACCTAATTTCTCATCATATCTACAGGGTTTAATTTAAATTAAAATTTTAAACATAAATAAGTTAAATTTGGAAAAAATTTAACTCAGATTTTAAATAATAATAATTTTCATTATCTAATAATACTAACAATGTTTTTTACCATAGTTAATAGTTGAAATGGTAGAAATTAATTTATGTGGTAAAGGTGAAGAATATTTTACCGGGGGTTAAAGTAAATAAGGTAAGGGTTAAAATGACCTAGAAACACGTATAAAATATATTTTATGTAAATTTGTGTACCGAATAATTACTAATTCTTGATTATTTTTTAATTTGGATCCTTTTTTCTTTTGAAAAATGTGGGTATTCTTCTTTATGTTCAATAATTACACGTCTGCAACTCACCTCACTTTTAAAAGGTCACCCCCACTCCTCACCACTTCACACCTTAAAGTCCTTCTAGAATAGAAAATAAAATCCAAAATAGATTAGTTAAATACATTGACACATTATTTAATATTTTTTTCATAAATTCATCTAAATAAGGCTTTTTTTCTTACCAATGGAGGTTGTCTCCAGAAGAGTTATTATTCATAATGAAGTGTTTTTATTTTTTTCACCTTCTGACTCCATAAAATCAATTTCAATTATTCATATATAATTAAAACCGTATCTTCCTTATAATTTTATGTTATTATGTTAATTTAGTAAACTAAATCCATCTCATCTACCATCAAATGGGATAAAAAATTATAATTCATGTGTTAAGTGGGACACAACATCCCGAATCAATGTCATTCATTTTAAATCATTGCTTCTCATAGCTTAATATATAATTTGATTTAATTTATTCATATTATATTTTTATTGTATTTAAATTTATATAGTTATGAAATCAAATTAACCTTTTTACGTTCAATTATTTTGTGTATATTTTAACTCACTCATGTTTCAGGTGGACTACCACTTCGCGAGGTGATGCAATTCATTTTTCCCTAATTTTTTAAGTAGAAGGTAATAAGGATAATGTTAATGAAAATATGTGATATAAATGGATGTATTATTATATTCATTTAATATTTAACAATCATAAAAAAATATTTTATAATTTTACTTCATACACAGAAAAATGATAATGGCATTCATGTATATATTTGGACTAACACCTCCACGAAGTGGTGTAACATTTTTTAATAAATAATTAAAATGGGTGAAATATATAAATATATTTAAATAAATAATATTAATTATTTTATATAATGGTCATTATATAATTTAAAAATAATTCATACCTTCTTTCCCAATTAAACAATGAAAAATTGAAATGTTACTCTTGCGTATATACGACCTACCATCTCCATAATTGTAATGTAGTTAATTTTTCATATCATCAATCGTTATTGGGTTTGAAATTTAACTAATATATAGATATGATAATAAATTGATGATTATTATTCTGAAATGTTAAAATAATGACCCCATTTAACATATTAAACCAACCGATGTCATTTTTGACATATAATCTGTGTACCATTCAAACATCCCAAGTAAACATAATTAATTAAGTAATTGTGTATGAAATGGTAATAAATTAAATAAAATATAATATTAAACAATAAAATTTTATCAACAATTTAAATAATTAACATTATTTTGTTATTTAGGATGATATTTAACATATGTGATGAGTCAGACTCAATGTAAGGGATATTATCTCAATTTACATTCGTTGAGGAATATTTTAATGTTAAGCAGCTATATTAAGCTCTAATGTGTATATTCATTCTCTTTGACATGTTATATCAGGAGTTAATTTATTATCATGAGATTAAATTATTTTTTCATGTTATTATTTCATGGGGATTATGATTAAAATTTTGTTATTGTTAAAATAGGGTTTCTTTTAAAAACCCATATTTTAATGATTTCTTTCTAACTCTTTTTATTCCATGTCCAGGATTTTATAAATTGTTTATGAATGATTTTATATTTATGTAAAATATATATGAAGTGAAATTTTTGTATCTTTTTAAATTATTTCAAATATTTTCAAATTTAGTATTTTTATGTATCTCATATGGAACAATTTTATAAAATACAAAAGGAATGTTCTATTTTAACGTATACACATACAATGAGAGTTCCCACTAACATCACGTTTTTTATTTCTAGATTCATTTGTAATATTTCATGTTTTAATCAATGAAAAATTATCCTTCCCTTTTTATTGGTATTATGGTATTGAAAAAGGGTTTTTGAAATTAAAGGGGGTATTTTGGTATTGAAAATGGGTTTTTAAAATCAAACGGTATATCAATATTTTGATGATTTTTTCATATGGGTACAAATGTGTTTTTAAATGGGTTTTTGATAAAAAGGTCGAAGAATATGTTTTTTATTCATGATATAATAATTGATCATTTTATGAATAATTAGTGATCTCAATACAATATATACAATGGACTGAACACCATTATTGGTTATGGGTTAGCGTGATATTGATTATAAAAGTGTTAAGCCCCATTATAGCTCCTGAAAAATTGGTGATCCCAATTCATCTTATAAAGTTTGTTCATCTCTATATCTCTCCAATGCATAGGTTAATGATTAGGTCATCTAAATATTTATATTTAGGTTGTCCATGTGGTTATTCCAATTGATAGAAATTTGAAATGGTTTTACAAATATGATGCACAATGTTAAAAAAGGTTTATTATTTACCTTATATGGGTTTTAATGGTTTTATTTTATCAAAAAGTGTTTTAGTTTTTCATGTGAAAATGATTAAATTATTTTAATCATATAAAATTCATTTTATGTTATAAAATTTGATGGGGTTCATGTTTTTCACTGGACAAATATGTTTTCTTTATTTTAATGTCCCTTAATGAGATTTTTTTGCTCATACAATATATTAAAATGAATGTCATGGGGTTTAAGGTTGGGTAACAGAAAGAAATAATCGTGATGAAAGCTGTAAATAAATTCCATGAAAAGAAATCATTTTTAAAAAAATATTCATGTTATGTTGAAAATGGATTCTGATTATTACCAAAATATCTAAAATTTTAAACCTAAATGATCCATGAGAATGGAATAATTTTATTTATAGTATAAGTACATGATAATATTCAATGGTTAAGGATGAGTCCTTTTATGAATACTGAATAATAGATACAAATGTAAAATAAATTCACCTAGGGGGATATCACTATGAAAAGAGCTAGCTGAGGATTTACTCGATCATCAATTTAATAACGGATGAGTGGTCATAATAAAACACAAATGGATAGACACACCCATGAGATATTATTGGTTGATCATATTCACTTTAGAAAATAATGAAAGATTGTTTTGTAGTAAAATGGGGGGGGGGGCTGGGATGAGGTATAATATAACCCAAATTGTAGTAGAATTGGTCAAACTAAAATTGATAATGGTTGTATTAGGGAAACTATAGGCCAATGTGATAATGAATAAAAATATAATGTTTTAAGGATGAATTAATTTTTTCTCTATGATAATTACCTTACATTGGAAATGTTTTTTGATTCTGCCATCTATTTGTTTCATTATTGTCAATAAATAGAAGGAACTGTGGGTGTTATTGAAACTTTAGTGACTAAGTCACCAAAAAGAAAATCATAATATGAGACGGAGTGAGAAATATTTAGTTCGTTCAAAACCAGAAGTCAATAATTATGAATAAAAATGTAAAGATTCATGATGTTTGAAACTCACCAAATAAGATAATGATGGAATTTCATAAAATATTAATTTTAAAAGATAATGAATTAATGTGTTTTCACATTCATATATTTCCAATTTATGGAAGAATGAACCAATGGAATGACCTTAAGTGTACGGTGGGAAGATTTAATTGTTGAAGAGAGTATCATAAAGAATCCAAATTTCTATGAAAAATTACATGTTTTGTTCATTGGATAGAGTTAAATATATTTTAACATAGTGAATCCAAAAAAATTTAAGTCTTTCTATGTGCGGAATATAGAAATTATATATGGAAATGACCAAACCTAACTAATAACCATTATTATGAGCCTTACTAACCACCAAGACAAAGAATAAATTAGAATACCTATAAAATCACTAATCCTAAAGTTGATACTTATTATATAGTATGTATACCCACTAATGGAGAGTTTTATATAAATTGTTGGAATTGTATTCTATGTAATCATATATATGTCTGATGTTTTATAAGATCATTAAATCACCACCCATATAATTTTATTCTCTCAAAAATATTTTACGGATATGATTATTTAATCAAAAGTGTATGTATATAGGAATCATTCTTGGGAGAATTTTATTATGCTTCCATTATATAAATTTTAGATGATTTTAGTGAATCATTTTCTCCCTCCACTTAGAGTAAATATTATTTAGAGAATGTGAATGTTATTTCATATTGACCTTTAATTTTATAATAATGAAAATATAATAATAAACACCATCTATAATCAAATTATTTAATGTGGAGCTTAATAAGAAATAGAAGTAGACTCTTATCACAAATAGCTATTATATAAAATCAATATTAGGAATAAACTTATTATGTTAGAGGGTATATGTTTCTATTGTTTGAAAAGTAGATATCTCTATAGAAATAATAACCTATATGTCTCTATAATTTATTGACCTTCATATTTTTTAGATAGTATGTAATAAGTAAATTTTTTTGACACAATTTATTCAGGTGGAGTGGAAAATAATTCCCAAGATTGTAAGAATCATATTTCTTACATAAAATATATGATTATAATTATAATTTTTACTATTTTCTAAATGGGAATATAAATATATATGTTAAAAAGCCTTCAAAATATGGATTAAACTATCCATAAGTGAGTCTTTCATAGTAAAACATTACTACAGAAACATGTGAAACTAAGTATTACACATTAGGGATGCAACATCTATTAAAACGGATAAAATTAAAAGTGGATAATAAAATGAAATTCATAATATCTTTAGAACTAAGATCTCCCCTAGACCACCATCTCCATTATGATGCACCAAATGTATAACTAAAATAATAATGAAAATTAATACCATGAATGGGGAAAGTATATTGTGAGATAAAAAATGAAAACCATATAAATGTGAAATGTGTGTGGAATATGTATTGTATTCTTATATCTATACAAGAATGAAATCTGACTATTTTAAAATTCTTAATGAAAATATAAGGACTGTAAATATGTTCAATATTGATATGGTCATTGAACATATATCCAATAGTTATACTGAATTCATGCATGTTTGGGTAGTAAATATAGTATAATATAACAAAAAATAAAGTAAAAATATGACATTAAAATATTATATATATATATATATTTATTCATGTCTTACATTTAAAGATAAATATAATTATTATTAATATATAATATGATATATATATATATATATAATTCATATAATTATTTTAATTTCATTGTAAAAGTAAAATTACAATTTATAATATAAATAATTAATGTTAATGGTTTTTCTTCATACATATTAAGTATAAAAGTAATTTTTTTCAAAGGACTATTTTTTATGTATTTCATATTTTATCCTAATAGATTAAATTGAACACTTTTAAAATATTTCTATCTATGCACTAATATATTAACAATATTTAAATTTTATATTTTAATTAAGTAATAATATAAACACATACTTTTTAAAAACATCATTTTTTCAATAAATAATGTTTACTGTAATATTTTTATTTAATTATAAATATTATTATATAAATTCTAGAGTTTCAATTGGAAACAATTAAAATATTTTCTAAAATTATAATTTTAGAATTACCTTGGGGTAAAATATTGAGATTTTTTTAAAACCTTTGATTTTAGTTGAATAGTTGAATATTCTATTTTTATAAATACTTCATCATTTATACCATTATTAGTATATAATTATAAAATATATATTTATGGATCATTTTTATTTTAAAAATAAGAATTTATTTATTTAAATTAAACATTATAATATATTTATCATAGTTTGCAGACCTATTGTTGATAATTTATAATTCAATTGTTTTTTTAATATATAATTTTAATGCATTATTTGTTTATAATATTATGAATAAATTCTAAAAAATTATAAATTTGATAAGAAAAATTAATTCAAATTAAAAACATTTAGTTACAAATTATCTTCGAATTAAGACATTATTTTGATTCTAATTTACTTAGGTACATTAGGTAAAAAGTAGTTTTCTTGATAAAAAATAAAATTGTAAAAGTAATCATTAAATGTGTAATGTGATACAAATTTTTTTAAAACATGTTTGAAAAAACCTGGGTGTGGATTTATAAAAAATATATATTCCCAAAACAATTATTTCTCAAATTTAGGATCCTTTTCTTGATAGTGACTTCCCATTATACAAATTTTTTTTGGTATTTACCTAAATTCCATATATTTTCACTTATAAAAGGAATCTCCTCTCCCCACTTCCCCTTATTTAAATCCTGCATATTTTCAGCACAAAATCATCCCAAAGTTATCCTCAAAAATATCAAACTCCATAAATATGTTTTAATCTATTCAATATTCTATATCTCTAGTTTTAAACCCATTTGGAAGGAGATATTCCAAGAAGTGAGGCCTTACATCCAAACATCACCTTCTATTGTTTATTTTATTACATGCACTTATTCCAACTCAAACTATAATTAACCATCTTTAAATGATAAAATATGTTTAAATATTTTATTTTAATTTTATTTTAATTTTTCTAAAAGATTGATCTACCAGTCCTTTTTTTCTTTTAATGAAATAGAGAAGGGAATTTGTGTGTGTGTGTACTATCACAAATGTAGAGTGATATGTTTTATTTTCCATAACAACGTCACACGACTGATCATAATGTATACTTTTAATATAAATATAATTTTAATAAAATATTTTAGGTTCAGTAATATTTAAAAATATTATATATTTCTCCCAATCTATGGAAAAAGAAATCATAAATTATCTTTATGTTTGGACTACCACCTCAAAATAATAATAGATTTCAATTTTTCATTTATTTTCTGCCACACATGGATTGTCATGAGATTGTTTTTAAGAGATAAATTTTTTTATTATATCAATGATGTTATGGTATGAATAATTTGATATCCTATTAATGAAATTATCATCAAATGATCATTATTAATTCAATCATTTTAAATAAGCATAATAAGTGGAAAATAATTTATTCTAATTTTGTTATTTTCCCATATCCATTACTTATTATAATACAAAATATATGAATCTAATATATCATACTGATAAAAAATAAATTATATCATTTTTCTACTTATTTAATTAATTTCAACTAAATTTGTTCAAAGTCATCCATTTATATTTATATGTCCATGTTTGGGTTAGTTTGACAACCTACTTGGATAATGATATGGAATATTTTCATGAATTTCTTCAAAAACAAAATTAAGAAATAATATTATATTAATATTATAATATTTTTTTAGTTATTTTTTGAATGGATACAATAATTTGAACTCAATAATTGAGAAATGCTTTTTTGGTTTGGGAAATCACTGAGGTCATATTTTTATTGATTTCATCTTCATGGATATAGAGAGAAACACTCATTAAAGAGTTATGACATATTCAAAAATTATTATCAATCATCCATTTTAGAATCACTAATGATTATACAATGAATAACATTATATAAATAATGAATAGAAAAAAAATCATCCTTGAATGTCGTAAACATGCTAAAAAATTATAAACAGTAATTAGAAAATATAGGAAAAACATACTATTAAACATGTATATAATGAGTATAAATGATAACTGAAAGAAAAATAGGTATGGATACAGTTATTAAAAATAATATTAATATTTTTTTTATTTTTAATGGAGGTTAGAGTGCATTGAACTAAGAGGGAATAACGATAATGTGTTATTGTGAACTAAATATTTCCTTTGGGTTATTATCACTTATATGTGACTATTTTCTATCAATATTGATCTATTCTATCCTATGATGATGTCATGTTTTATTTTTCCGTTTTTATAGGTAAGTCAAGTTTCACACCAATGTATTTTTCTTTGATTATGTTTTTTTTGGAAAATTAGTTTTTTTAAAGATCAATTCCATTTCAATGAATGGATTTTTCCTCTACGTGTATATTTTTACTAACCACTAATGTTCTATTTTCCCAAATGAAAACTAAAAAATATACACCCATTGATCATTTTACTCCCCTATAATAATTTTAATGCAAAATGATTAATTATAATTTAACTGATGTGGGTATTTGAATAATACATTTTAAAATATTAAAAATGATTTTTCATTTCTGTTAACATAAATTCTACCATTTTGAATTAAAATTTTAATTTATTTTTTATTTATTATCATGTTTTATTTATTTTTATTATTTTGAATTATTGTTTTAATAATTCTTAACTTAATATTTAATAAAATTGTTCTTTGAAAATGAAATAAAAATAACATCTTTTAAGATGATATTATGAAATAATTTTTTTACTAAATACATTTTGTGTTTCAATAATATTTTCAAATGATTATTCTTCAACAAAGTAATCATTAACGAATCACCTTATTTTTTATATTCCTAAATAATTATTTTTTAATACTATGTTTTGGTATCAAATTATCATATTTTTTATGTGATATAAATTCAAAATATTATGAAAACTATTTTCTTATTTTGGTTCATTTATGATAAGAAGAATGATATGACTTTAAATTAGCACTCTTATATATGTATATGATAGGTGGTGTTCTATATCATCATACAGGGTATTGGTTATAATATTACATAACATGAGAAAATTAATTGGGTATATACTTGTATATTTTTCAACTAAATAATTGAAATACTTGGTTTTATCTACTAAATTAAAATTTGATAAACACGGATTTTTAGAAAATATTAAATTGTTGAAATATGTGGATTTATTAACAATGTTTTCTAATGCTTATGTTTTCTACACTTCTGTATAGTGTTCCTTATTCTATTTCTTGACAAAATGTCTATGATATTACATGTTCCAGAGATATTCCCCATTCTTATGTTATGATTTCATGTGTTGTTTCATTTATGTTAATTGTTTTTATGCCATGTTTTGAGTAATTTTTTTCTATATTATGTACTTATTCAAAGATCCTTAATTCTAAATCCATTTCTACAATTTTAACATATGATACCATGATCTTTTTATTTGATATTTTTGTATTTATCTTTTTTAATCCATTTTTTATGATCTAAATCTTCTAACTAGTTGACAAGTTTCACTTATTAATCATTAGAGATCACCCATATATTTTTTATATATTATAAAAATTATAAAGACCATTATACCAAATGATAAGTATAAAAGAGTGTTTAAATGAGAAGAAATTATGGATAATGTTTTGATTTTATTGTAATATAATATATTTATGTAGATAGTCTTAAGAAACTAAACTTTTAGGCCATTCAGTTTTGTTACTAAGTGAGTCTTGTTAAAAAACCATTTTTCTTATATTATTTATGTATATTTAGATTTGGTAACTAAAGGTAGTCACATATGTGTGATTAATTTCAGATTTTTTTTGATGATTTATCCTTATCGTTGTACTTTATTTATATTTATTTAGATTCTTTATTGATATATGACTTCTTTAGTGTTGGATAATGAGATTTTTTATTATTCCCATTCATTTTTTTGGATAGTGATGTCATTTATTTAGAGGTTAGGCCACTTGTAGTTAGGTTTTATATATCTTTATTTCATGTTTATATGATTATTCCTTGTGGTATATTAAATGTTTAGATGTTTTAGTGAGATCCTTGAGAGTTATATCAGTAGGTAGTAATTTTGACCGCATTCCATCCCACCCAAAATTTTGTTTTAAATTCATGAAGATGAGAATTATTTGATAGTTTATTTTCTAAAGTATCATATTACTAGATACCTTCATTTATGTTTTTCTAAGGGTTCTATGTCATCATTAATGAGTTTGGAGGAATTTTGATTGTTCATGTTGACTTCCTATCAATTAATAGGGTACATTTGTATATGATGAATTCTGGTGGATCATGTTGAGTTCTTATCTATTTGAGTTTTATATATTGGTTGTGGAGGATATTAATTTTCTAATGGGGGTTCACCATGAGAAGTTAAAAACCAGTGGTGGTATGTTTTTTATGGTGTGACCCCCT
Organism: Viscum album; assembly: GCA_963277665.1. Lineage (NCBI taxonomy): Eukaryota > Viridiplantae > Streptophyta > Magnoliopsida > Santalales > Viscaceae > Viscum > Viscum album. The sequence continues at coordinate 809,004,298 of OY728151.1, forward strand.
ATATAAAACATGCGACCTAAATCCCACCAAGATCATGTTTTGAAGGCCTTGGAAGCATGTGGATACCATAGTGCTAGTTATTGTGAATAGGTGGTTCTCTATGTTAGAAAGAAAGAGAACACCATGTTAATTTTTCATGTATTTTTTTAATCGGGTTCTCCTTGTTGGAAATGAAAATTAATAAATTCTTAAGGAATTGGTTTTTTAGTGTTTTCGGTCTATGAGAGGTTGAGTGCATAATTAAGGATGAAAATAACAGGTATGGATTCACCAAATAATGGTATCAAATGTTGTGATGTGAAATGAAATTGACCTTTTGTAGTGACCTATGTTTTTTAAAGAATTAAATTCTATTTTTTAGAATAAAGGGTATAGAACACAATCTTAAATTTTCTATGATATACATTACCATTATAACATAGGCGTTGGATTTTTTGTAATTAAGTAATTAACATATGAAAATATATATCTTACACATGTTCATTAGTTATATATTGATTATTAATAAAATTATAACCATACAAAAGAAAAATATATGTTTTCTGAAAATTATTTTTTTGAAAAAGAGAGTTAGTCAATTTTTGGGCACATAAGTTATATTTAAATGTTAACACTTTTTTTAATGACTTTCTTTTTTAATTAGTAACAAATAAATTATTATATCTTCTTTTTTGTGATTTTTATTAAATGTTTCATGTTTTACATAAATAGTGAAAGTTACATAATTTTATCTGAAAATTGCCTTTTCTTTTAAATAATTTATGCCGTTAAATTAGGTTTTTTAGATTTTTTTATAAAAATAGAGTTTATTTATTTATCGATTAATCTAATGTAGTTCATTTTGATCCATTTATGATTGAATTTGGATATGAAGAAATTTCAAATTATTTATCTTTTTTCTCTTTAAAAAAATGATTTCTCATCACATCGGTGAGATTAATATTAAATTTAATTATTCCATTAATGTGAATTTAATTTGATAAAATGGATTCAATATTTTGAATTATAATAATTTCTAAAGTTTGATAGGGTCATATAGATTTTTGACCAAATTTATTTTTAAAAACATATTAAATTATATATAGTGATTATGGTTAAAAGATGATTACTTTGTGGTTAAAAATATAATATAAGATGTTAAAAAGGAAAACTAGTTATCACAACACAAATTTAATGGACCTATATATACCCTTATGACCTTAGTCTAAAATATTATGAACCTTTGGGATAATATTCCCTGAAATGGACCTATATAATAGGTTAATTAAAGAAAAAGACAAAAAAATGTATGTTTTATCCTTTTAATTTCTGTAAATCATCATGGATAGGTAAAAAATAAATAAATTCAGTTAAAAATATTGTTTTTAAAGATACATGATTTATTTTTATCATAATAAATTTTATTTATTTTTTATATATGATATAAATACTTTTAATTCTTAAGAAATACCAACACATGTATTATTTAGTTAATAATTATAAAAGATATAAGATACTAAAAACATTAAAAATGAAGTAAATTATTTGAATTATTATCTTAATTTTATTTAGAAAAATATATCCTGGTAAAAAAATTTAACTTAATATATTTGAATTACATTTTTTGTTGATATTTTTAAATTCAAATTAAATAATTAATTTAAAAATAGACATTAATGTTATTTTATAATAAATGATTTTTTGTTAATTAATATAAAGTTACTAGAAATAATATATTATGTAAATTTTATTTTAAATATTAATAAATACCGAAAATATTCTATTCAAATATAAATTTTTCGTTATCGAGGAATATATTAATCCCTAAATAGGAAAAACTCTGCAAGCGTAGTTAAGATTAAAGCAGTGTTTTCGCGTGTTACATGCACTTGTGTTAAAATTAATCTTCAAAAACATATTTTTTTAACTTTATAAAATATATATCATATTAATAATCATAGGTTATAAATTTCCCAGAATTAATGATTTTATTTTAGTTTTAAGGGATAAAATGCTTTGGTTTGAAGACTAGTTACCATAATGAAAATAAATAATGGTAAAATAAGGAAACATAGATGTTAAGGATAAAAATTCTAAAAAAATGTATTCTTTTTTGTGGTGGAGATGTTTATAAGAAATATAATCCCTCAAAATCATTAATTATCATGCAAGGGTATAAATTTTGTAATATTATCCTTTTAATGGTTAATACTTCTGTGTATTGTCAAGAATGACAGTCCTCCTAAATTATAAAAGGGCACCCGCTCTCCCAATTCTTCACTACACTCAAGCCTTTTATATAATAACCCCCTCAACCAAAATCACTTCAAAAATTACATACCCTTATAATATAATCATTAATTTCAGAATAAATAAATTAATTCAATTATTTAGTGAAAATCTAAGGAGGGTACCCAAATAAGAGGTAATGATCCTCTAAAAGTGTTTTTATTTTATTTCCTTCTAAACCTATTTAAATTTAATTTATGTTTTCATTATATAATTAACTTAGTATATTACATACACTAAGATGTTTTTATGTTATTTTTATGACCTGAAACCACACACACTTCCCTCAAATGGGTTACAAAATCAATATTTGTCTGTAGGGCAGACTACCGCCTCATGAACCAATGTCATTCGTTTTTCCATTATCACCTCTCAATGTAGGGAATAATGATTGAGATACTATTCATATATGGTATATATTGATTTTACTATTTGATTATTATTATTTAATTATTTTATAACACATACCTTCATTCATTCTATTTTATGAGAATAAAATAACATTGTCTTTGAGTACAGCGGACTACCACCTTGCGGAGCAATGTCATTAATTCATGTATTGCATGGAATTTATTAAGGGTGGGTTTAATAATAATATATGATATATATGACCTAATAAATCTATTTTTTTATAATATATATAAATATCATTTAATTTCTTTGTTTCAATATAAACATTAATTAGAAACAACAGTCATGCGTACGTACAACCTACCACCTCCATGAATGGTGTATCTCATTTGCTATCACAAAATTTTATGGATTAATTGAAATAAATATAAAATGAATATATATTATATTTATATTATGTTTACGATTATGAATGTGATGTAAAAATTAACAAATTATTAGGGCCAAAAAAATAAGAAGTCAAACCATATACGGAAAACAGAGATGTAATTACCTGAAACATAACATTTCCATGAAATTATTAATAAAAGGTTAATAAAAGGTCATAAAAATGATATTTTGTTTTAAATAGTATAATTTTTTTCATTAATAAGTTAATAAAATTCTTAAAACCACTATAAAAGAGGTTAATGAACGTTATACCAAAATTAAGTGTAGCGTGAGGGCTTTTCTCATTTCACTTTTATTTTTGGGAGATACATATCTTGTTCACCACATATTTTTATTATGTGATGTATACAAAAGACATAGATATACTATATGATTCCTATTCTTGAATTTATGTAAATTTAAATACCCATTTTATGATGTCACTTTCATGGGGTTTTCTGTTTCAATGTTACCAAAGCATTATGGTATTCTTGTTGAAATTTACATCATTTGAGACATATGGTCATGTTCTGAACCTATCTACATTTATGAGGTGTTTATATATACCCTTTGGCATGTAATATCATGATTTAATTTATCCTAATGATATTTTATATTTATATTGAATAATTTCATGGGGTTTTAATTTTAATGATACCAAAGTGAAAACGATTTTATATTTCATTCACATCAATTAAGAGAATTTTTTATGATTTTTTTTATGATGATAAACTCCTAGGATTAATATCTCAATAGCATCATAAATTTTATTATCCTATCATTATTAATGATATTTTCATATAATATAACCATTTCCCACTATTTGGTACTAAATTATTTTATAGAAAATGTTTAAAAAAATAGACTTCTTTTCTCTCTTCAGTTAGAAAATCAATTTTCATTCAAAACCATGTTTTATAAATAAATTCAAGAATGTATTAAAAAAATTTCTATAAAATATGAAATGATATTTTTCTAAATATCTATTTCAAATTATTTTTAAAAAATCCATTATATATTTGAATTATTTTTTATAGTGAAAATTATTTTCCAAATTTTTTATGTTTTAAATAGTGATTTACAAAATGAAAAGAATATTTTCATCACATGATTTTTAATAGAATATCAATTTTTTCAACATAAAAACCATTATTTTAACTTGGTAAAAAATGGGGATATTTTTTTCCTCATTATTTCTCTTCATGGATATTGATTGTTTCAAATATATTTTTATGGAACCAATTTCTTTATCATGGTTTAGTCATGTTTCAAAGATATTGACATGAAATCGATTTATTTTCCTCTAGTAAATCAATTTATGAAATAATAATGTTTGTTTTAATGAGTGTAATGTTGTAATTGAAGTAGTAAGTACTTTATTCAAATTTTGGATAATGGAAAAAACATCTTAATCTTGGGGTGGCCCATATAGTGTTAGGTAAGCCTATTAAAACATAACTATGGGGCGGCCATATAGTGTTAGGTAAGCCCGTTAGAGCTTAAAAATGGGGTGGCTCGTATAGTGTTCGATAAGCCCATTGTAGTGTTTCATGGAATCACCCATATAGTGTTGGGTATTCCTATTACATCTTAAATATGGTGTGTCCTAGATAGTGTCAAGTGATCTTGTTGTATATTAAATGATATGTGCACTCAGATAGAACTCTAATGAATTGGGTAATGGTTATATTGGAAGTCTTCAATGAGGTTATTTCAATTAATTATTCTCTGAAATGGTGTTATGAAAATGATGTTCCGAGTTACTGAAAAGGGTTTTAGCTTATTCTTATGAGTTTATGATGATTCATTTGGTCAATATTGATATCACGTCGTACATGAATACTAATTATTATGAATTTTTTCTTTCATTAATGCCATAATCCATGTTTTCATTCATAAGGATCTAGGTTTTTATGGTTATTAATATTCATATATTATAATCATTCACATTAATTAGGTTTTTATACCATTATGAACATCTTGGTATAATTGATGATATTAAATTGTTAATGTTTATGTTCACCCTTACATATCATCTAACATGGCCCTTCTTTTGTTTAATTTTTCATAGGTTTGGATGAATTTTGTTGAATGGGTTTTGTCTAGTAGGGATTTGATATGGATGATGATGATGTATTAATGTGAGTAAATATATATGTTAAGTTAGTGAAAAAAAAATTTAATGTCATGTGAATTGTTTATGAAGGAGTATCTTATAATTAACTATAAATATAAACCTAAAAGTCCATTGAGGTTGTAAGTGACCCGTTTTTCATTTAAAATTTTTTATGATTAGTCGGATGAATTTGTTTACAATTATCAACATCAAAACTCCAAATATGAATTTTATGATTTCTGGACTAAATCCAAGAATGTGAGTTCTTGGCCATTATAGTTGGTATTAAATGTTAGTTTAGATAAAATTTTATATTTTGATGGTTCCATGTGAAGTTATATTAAAAGTTATGGATATCATCATAGGTATATAAAATTAATATCGATCATAATTTTAATGTCTTAGACACCCTATGCGAAGGTTTTAAGTTGTAAAAATGTTGAGGTCATTAATGAAATTTTAGGAGTCGTTTTATTTTGGTAGGGTATTTTTAAACCATGGGGTCAATATGATGGGTTATTTAGTGTGGAATGTTTTTGATTTTTAATGAAAAAAAGGGATAACCCAAATATTGGGTAAAAATCCATCGCATCTGGTAATGTCCTAGGGCATGAACCGACATCCGAAATGTGACAAGGGTGTATCACCTACCACTGTCTTACATGATGTCCTTTTTATTATTTCATTTCCATATGAAATAAATTTTTTTATTTTAGAACAATATTGTACTTTATTAGAGTCATAACAATTGATTTTTCTTATAAGAATATATGATCAAATCCTTCCAAAATTTGGGTTTCAAACATATTTTTGAGATGATTGAAGAATTTTAATGATAGTTATTTATGAATTATTTAGTTTGAGATTTGGTTTTCACTATTTAATATTGATAATTAATGTATCATTTGAAAGATTACTAATTTTTTTAATTATCATAAAAATATCTATGAATATTGTTTTTGTTAATGTCTAATGATATGTGGGATATCTTATTATAAATTTGGGGATTATATGGTCTATTAAATGTAAATTTTACTGCTTTAGGAAAGATAAATTAAACTGAAATATAAATCGTCTAGATAAAAAAAGTGATATAGTCATTGAAATTGAGTAAAGATTGAAATTAGACTCATCAACTAATTATATTTCCATAATATTAGACTATTTTGAATGATAATTCCACAAATCTAAGAATAGGATCCTAAAAAACTATTGTATTACCATCATCTCTAATGATTTCAATGAACATTTTCAAACCTCTTTTGTTTGTGGTTTTATTATTGTCATCATTTTCTTCATCATTCAATTTATATTTGTTGATGATATATTTTACTCTGTATCATTATTTGGGATTTATGTTTTTCTTCTATTCCTATTTATTCACATTCCACCATTTCTACCATACAAAGAAACCTAGAAACTTATTATTAAAGATGAATCTAACAATTAAATTTCAAATTTTTAAATAAGAATTTTCATTAACCCTTTTTAATATACGGGGTTCCAAATAATTTTTAAAATATCAATCCTTTGAATACCAAGATAAAGTTAACATAGCAAGGATTAAATTATTTAAAGAGGGGTGGATATAATAACTAATATTTTTAAAATAATAAAATTATAGGTGATACCATAAAATAAAAAAAATCCTGCATTACATGCCACACGTGGTTTATCTGTTATTACACAAAACCCAAATATTTTTATTTTTGATTGTGTATTTAAAATATGACACTAAACATAAATGACCCATAATATATATTACCATTATAACTAAGTAATTGTAATGGAAATAATTAATAGGATAAAAAATTATGAAAAAATATTTTATAATTTTTTTATAATTTTTTATTTATAATTAATAGAATGAGAATCATTTAAATGAAAAAAGTAATTTTCTATGAAAAACCGTATTATTCTCAGAAACGAAATAGTTGTTCTTTGTGAACATATATTAAATAAAATTATTAAAACATTTAAGAAAACTTATTTGAAAAAAATAACATTATTTTTTATATATTAAAACCAGTATTAACATAGGATGATATTGTTAGAAATTTTGGGAAATGTTTTATTATTTGTGTAATAGTGGAAAATACTAAATTTTATTTGAAAATTACAATTTCATTTAAACAAATTATAGTTGTAAATAATGATATTATTTTTTTTAATTTAATATCAAATAAATTATATATGATTCAATCTAATTTATTTCATTGGGAACAATTTCATATTGAATTTGGATATAAAACCATTTCAATCTTTTGAAATTTTTCACATTTACAAATAGATTTCTCATCACGTCTGCAATATTTATTTGAAAATTAAATTTTCCACTTATCTGAATTGGATTTGGATAAACATTATTCATTATATAGAATCATAATAATTTCTAATGTCAAATATGGGCAACATAATTTTTTACCAATGTTATTATTGAATATAATTAAAATAAATTACATTGATTAACGTAACGATGAGACTACGTAGTGGTTAAAAATAAAATATAAGAAGTCATATGACCAACCAATTCTTCCAAGACCCATTTTCGGGTAATATTTATAACCTTATGACCTTTTAATCGAAATATATATGTTTTTGGGACAATTTACTATTAAATGGACCAATATAATAATTTATGTAATGAAAAAGACCCAAAATGTACCTTTCTTCCATTAAATATATATAAAGACTGGGGGTAGAGAAAAACGGGAAATCTTGGGTTATAAATATTAATTTAGAATCTATAAGAGCTATTTTTATTTTAATAACTTATCCTTAATTTTTTGAGATTATCTAATTACATTAAATTTTAAATAAATTCCAACACATGGATTTCTTAGTTAATATTTATATAAAATAGATTATTATAAAAGCATTAAGGGTCAAGTAAATAAAATGAATTATTATGATTGATTATTTTTTTACATTAATATATCATTAATAACATCTATAAACTTAATATATTTTATTTCCATTATTTTTTTTGATATTTTTAATTTCAAATTAAATGAAGAATGTCAAAATTGATATTAATGAAATTTTATAATAAATGATATTTAATTAATTAATGTAAAATTTAAAAAACTCTTATCTTATGTAAAGTAATTTTTAAATAATAATAAATAAATAATATTTTCAATTCATGGAATCATTTTTCCTTCATAATTAATATACTGACCCCTAAATAGTGAAAACTATGTTAGCATCGTTATGGTTAATGCAATGTTTTGATATGTTGCATGCACTAGTGTTAAAATTAATTTTCATCAAATATAGTTCATTTATTTTATAAATTATATATAATATTTAAAATCCATTTTTATTACTTATATATTAATGATCATTTTAATTTCTTCCTAATGGATAAAACTCTTAGGTTAGAAAACTAGTTAACATAATGAAAATCCAAAATGATAAAAAATGGAAACATAGGTTTTAAGGAAAAAAATGTTTAAAACATGTGTTATATTAGTTTTTGGAGGTTTTTTAGACTATATCACCACTCCACAACATTAATTATCAGTCATGGAGCCTCATGATGTAATATTGACCTCTAAATAGTGAATAATTTTGAGTATTAACCAGAATGCCACTCGTCCTCAACTATAAAAGGGTACTCACTCTCCAAACTTATTCCCACAACTCAAAAATTATAGTTCATCGAAAACAACACCAAATTACTTACCAACATACCTATACTAATCCTTGAAGCCTTATTTTGGGTAGAAATAAAATCTTTTAATATTTAGGGGAAACCTAAGGAGGATACCCAATGATGAGGTAATTTTCTTCTAAAAGCCTTTTTAATTTATTTCCTTCTCTACCAACATAAATTATTTTTTTTATAATGAATATATTGTAAATTTAGTATCTTTTGAATACTAATATTCTTTTATGTTATGGGTATGACCCGAAGCCACACACACTTCAATTAAATATGTTACAAAATCACCATTCATGTGTTCAGCGGACCATAGCCTTGCGTACTAGTCTCTTTTTTTTCCAATAACACCATTCAAGGTTGGGCATAATGATATAAATAATGTTTATATATGATATATAAATGATACTTATAATTATTTTATTTTTTGTTATTTATCATGTAACACATAATTTTATGATTTCCATTTTGACAATAAAGTAATGTCATTCATGTGTATGGTAGACTACCACCCCAAAAAGTGATGTGATTTGTTCATGATTAAAATAGAATGTATTGTGAATGGATTTAATAAAAATATGTGATATAAATGACACAAATTTTTTTATAGTCATTATAATATATCTATTTACTATTTACTATTTTTTATTTCACTATGATATGAAAATAGAAACATTGTTTATGCATACGCATGACCTACCATCTCCATGAATGATGTATTTCATTTACTATAACCAAATTTTATGAATTACAATAAATACATAAAAAATGAATAAATACGATATTTATATTATTTTTTAATTATAGGTCTTATGGAAGTATGATCAATTTACGAGGACAAAAATAATAATATGTCATAACATATATAGAAATCAAAGTGGTTATTTCTCAAAACATACCATTAACATTAAATTTTTATAAAATAATTAATAAAAGGTCACAATAAAATAATTTTGCATTTTAGAAATGTTAATTTATTTCTTAAATAATTTAATAACATGTATAAAACAACTATATAGGAGGTCAATTCATGTTCATCCAAAAGTATGCATGAGGTGTGGGGTTTTCTCATCTCACTTTTATTTCTGTGGGATACATTTCATATTCACCATTTTTGGTGGTGTATATACACACCATGAATATTTTATATTACCCTTATACATAATTTTTTTGATACATATGTTTCTATTTTATTTTCTCACTTTCATGGGGTTTACTATATCAATATTAAAAAATCATCAATGGAATTGTTTTCCCAGTATTCCTTCATTGAGACATGTGGTTATGTTATGATCATATATATTATTATGAGATGTAATTATAGAACCTTTGATATCTAACATAATTAATTAATTTATATTCCTTGTATTTTTAATATTCTTCAAAATTTATTCATGGGGCTTATGTTTTAGTGTTACCAAAGTTGTAGTGATTTCATGCTTCAATTTTATCATTGATTGGGAATAAAAATTTACATTCTCTAGTATTTTGTACTCAAGTTTTTTTAGTTTTTTTAATTAAATATGACTTCATTTCTCTCTTCGTTCAAAAACTTGATTTCATCCAAAACCATATTTCCCGAAAATATTTTTGGAATTTTGTTTATTATATTATTTCAAAAATGAATATGTATTATAAAAAAATATGTTTTTTAAATGATTTTAAATATTATTTTATTTATTTCTATTTTTTTCATATAAAAGTATTTTCAAAATGTATTATGGTCTAAAAAGTGATTTCCATAATTAAAAAGAAATTTTCATAAAATAATAATTTAATGTTATTACCATTCATAAAATTCTACAACCCTTATTTTTACTTATAATTTTCTTATGATAGTTTTTCTTCATCATTATTTCTCTATAGGGATAATTATTTTTTCAAATAGATTTTTATTGTATTGATTTATTTTCTACGGATTAATATTGTTTCAAATAGATTTACATGAATGGAATTTCTTTTACATGGGTTAATAAGGTTATACTATAATAATGATTGTTTTTACGATTTTTATGATTAAGGGAATGATATATGTACTTTATTCATGTTTTGGTTCCATTAAATGAAAACTTAAAGATAGGGTAGCCCAGATAGCGCTGAGTAAGCCCATTACAAATAGAACATAGGGTGGGCCAAACAGTGTCAGGTAAGCCCATTAAAGATAATACATGGTGTGGCCCATATAAAACTAGTAAATCCCATTACAGCTTAACGTGGTTAATTCCATATTTTATAATGTAATACTATTACAGCACAAGCATGGGGGGTCCATATTGCACCGAGTGATACTATTATAACAAAAATGATTGGTGCATCCAGGTAGAATGTTGATGTATTGGGTATTAATTATATTGGATATCATTTAAATTCTAATTCCAATTAAATTATTTTTAATGTTTTTTTTCGAAAATGATTCTCAATATTTTCAAAAATGATATAATTTTTTTTTCTGGGTTTATGATATTACCTTTGATAATGATGGATATCTCATGGAACACAATTATTAATTTATATGACACCTCCCTCTGTTAATGAATTTTTACATGTTTATTTGTTTTATGAAAAAAATATTGATGGGTATATATGCTCATATGTTATAATAATTTAAATTTATTATGCCATCATACCATTATTAACTTCTTATTCTCATGGATGACATTCAATTGATATTGATTGTGATTAACTTTACATAGAATTTGATCTCATCTTTGTTATGATTATTTTTACCAAGGTTTTAAAGAATTATATTGAATGAGTTTTTTATATAATAGAATTAAAATGGATTATCATGATATATTAATGTGAAGAAGAAAATCTAGATTAAGTGTGAGAAATTATAGTTTAAATTCATGTAAAATTATTATATTGGATTATTTTGAAATTATTGAAAACCCTAAACCTAAAAGGTTTTGAGGCAATCCGTTATCCAATATTTCCTTTTGACGTTGCATGGTTTAGAAGAAAAAAATGGGTCAAAATTATCATAATTAATGTTGTTAATGTAATTTTTACAATTTTGGCACTAAATATGAGATTGTAGGTTCTTGGATGTTATATATTTCCCCACACTATGGTGGTTGGTCATTGAGGCTATCTGAGCGATGAAACATCATCTCTCATTACATATAAAATGGAATAGTTCTAATCAAATATTCTAATTTTGGTTTTTAGGACACGTGATCTATAAAGATTAAAACTCATTAAAAAGAGGATCTTCAACAGACCTCAGGCACAATAGATATAGTGTGATTCAATATTCCAAGGTGGTGGAAATTTGGGATTCCACTATAAATAGACGGTCAAATTCTACATGGTTTAGATTTTATACTTCTTATATTAAACCAATTAAAAACTGTATCCCTATAACCACTCTATATCTAATTTTATTTCTAGTGTAAACACCTTGGATCATCATATCGAAGCCACAAATGAAGTTACTCTTACTATTCTACTATTTTACTTTCTCTTCCTTATTTTCCTTCTTGCTAATGTTTGTCTTTTTCGGTATGTCATTTGAGAAATTATTGATGGTAATATGATTTTATTCGGATCTAGTGATATTACCATTTTTTTGTTCTGTTATCCTTTTTCGTCCATTGTTTCTCATAGAAAGATGAACTACTAATTGAGGTAATGGATCAGTTGCTTAACATTTTATTTTATATGAAATTTTGTGATAATGATATTTTATATTTGTTTTTGTATTATTGGAATCAAACTATGAAATATGAAAATTTTAATTTGTTTTAGAATTAGAATTAGGTAGTTTTAATCATATGTGATTGTTTTTATAGTGATTATTCCTCTTGATTTTATTAATAGTGTTTTAAATATTTTTTATGTTATTAATTTTATTCGGACCACTAATATAGTCTAAATTTTATAGAAAACAGATATATGAAATAATGTAAAATGTAATGAAATATAAATAGAAATGGATTATTTTTATTCATTAAAATTTATGAAATATGTATGATATTATTTAAAAATGATTAAGATAAATTCCTAACAAGAGATATTATGGATTATAGGTAACTTATTATAGTTGATCCTATGAAAAATGAAGCAGTTTGTTTAGGATTGCAATGAAATGGATGTTTTAAAAAGAAACTTTTTCTGGTTCAGTGATCCCATCATAGTTTTGAAAGGTTTAATTTCATTGGATTTATGGACTATGTTTTCTCATGATGGTGTGACAGTTAAAATATATTTTTTTCATTGTATGATATATTTTGGATGATAAAGCCCTGAAGATAATTATTATGAATGTACACTATTTTTTTAGAGAAAATGTTGGTGATTTCCACAAATCTCAAGTGGAGACTTGATAATGGTGATGAAAATACAAAATGAGATATGTAAAATTGTACTAGGTATGACAACCGGGTGGCAGGGTTTAGCTAATATTAAGTTTACTCATTGGTTTATTATAAGTGATGAATTTTAAAATATATATTTCGTGATGAAGTTTATTATGATTTATAAATTCAGGATGTCATTTGGATCTATGAAAAATATTTCTATATTGACTTTTAGAAGTGTAGGATGAGTCTTATAATGCACTTAAATTATGGAATTATTATTACATTCATTATTTACCAATTAGATGTAGTGTTTTTTATGGTAGAAATGATAAATTATTAACAAAATAATATAAACCAAGGGATGGTTGAACTAAATGGTAAGGAGAAAGTGAATGCATTCTGGAAAATTCAATTGTTTTTAAATCATAATAGAATGAGTTGAAATGAATGGATTAAACAAGAAGTTGTAATGGGGTTAAATAAATGAAATAGTTTAACCATATTTAATGATTGGAAAAAATTATTGGAAAATCACTAGATTTAAAAAATTAATGAATAGTAATTATTAATTATTAAGTGGAAATTGATAATGATTATAATCTCAATTTTTCTATTGAATATATTCTCCAAGTGTATAGTGGTGTCAGTCGAGGGTCTTGTCGAATAATAACTTGAGTTCTTGACTACGGCTTTGGAGATTCCCTTACTATAGATTTTTAGGTTACTATCTTTAAATTTTTATATTTCATATGTTTTTTTACCAATATATTTATAGAAATCGTGACCCATAGGGTTTTGTAGGCTTTTCCAACATTTAGGCTATTGAGGGAATAGCTTGTTGGCTACTCCCTCAGCCTTACTCTCCCTTTGGATATGGATGAATACCCAAGTTGTAATGATTTGAGGTATATTTTATATACCGACTAGGGTTTTTATGGCTACTGGTCTTACATTTATGTGTGGGAAATAACAACTTGATGTTATGACATATAATTTTATCTATTCGTGGTGGAAACAAATTTCCAATTTGAGTTTCTTCATGGGTTTTAGTGGCATGAGGTATAATATGTTATAACCAAGCCATAATTTCATCAAGAATTATACATGGTTACATGATAATATGATAGTGATTTTATGATGAGTATCATTAGATTCCAGAAGGCTATGACATAATTTCATGAGTTAGGGCATGATGACTTATAGGAGGTATGTGTATAAGAGATGATCCATTGGGGAATCAGAGTAGTACACCCATGAGGAAGTAGTGTCATGGTACCTTATGTATATGTGTATGTTTGTGTCTTTGTGTGAGATTATATATGAATTGTTTACCTATATTCATTAGAAGGTGAAATATCCTTATGAGGTAGGGGAAAAGATGTATATCAGTGGGTAGTGATTTGGTTTTAGTTCATATTCACTATTATTTGGTATGATTTATTCACATTTTTTCAAAGAAGTTCTAAGGAGGATCATACTAAGTACACTTTTATTCTCACAACGTATATATATATATATAAAACCTATTTTCAGGTCCAAGAATGCTAGTTATTGATTATTCTAGGAACTATAATCTTATATTTTTTCTAGTACTTTCGGAGTTCATAGTCACTGTTTAGGTTTTCCTTTGGTTCATTTCATTTTCTATTATTTATGCCCCTATATTCATTTATTGGGATTAATATTTTTTCATGGTTTTTATTAGTGTTATCTCCTCGTATATGTAATTAAATAAATTTAAATATAGTGGTTATTATCTCCCACTTTGGATTATACACCCTTGGTGGTAGCCACTAACAAAATTCTTCTTAGAGGTGGGATCATGGGTAATTGTCCCTCCATTAACTATCAAAACATGATAGGTATCAGTGGGTGGTTTATTACATGTTTCATTAACATAAAAAATTAAATCATTAAAATATAAAACGGATCATAAATTATGAATCATGAAATAAATTGTTTTTATTAAATAAGATATAATTCATTAATATATGGAACGATGAGGCAATAATCATGTTCCATTAATATATGACACATGATTGGTTCCTTTTACTAAGATGTGGAATAATAATGTATTATATACAAAATAATATATGATAATTTCTAATTTCAAGGTTTATTACAAATAGCATTATCACATAGTGAACATTGATTCATAGTGGATTGGGTTCACTCCCTAAACCTATAAACAGAGTGGGAAGAGTCCTACAGTGCATTGAGTTCTGTCCCTAGTACTATACATGTAATTTCATGATATATAATGATTTAACTAATGAATTAGATAGACATATAATTTTTCCAACTAGTCCCATAGTGAAAAAATATACTAATATATGGAACATGAGCATGAAAACATTCAAAATTTCAATTTATCATTATTAAAACGTGTGAAATAAAATGGTTTCATGAAATCATCAAAAGTGCATGATCATAGGGTGTAAATTTAGAGATTTTAGATGATATCTTTAGAGTATATCCATTGGGACGCATAAAAAATTTAAATGGATAACTAAATAGATGAAAAATTGTTCATTTTCATGTTAGAAATTCACATAGAAAAATATAAATAAATATCCTTTAAATTTTTTATAATTTTTTTAAATGAAATAAATTATAAAAAATAATAGAAAAAAATAATTTATAAAACCATGAAAATATTTTAAAGAATACATTTAAAAAACAATGAAAAAATTGGAAAAAGGAGATCATTGAGAATATTTCGAAAAGGATATTTTTACTCGTATTAAAAGAAAGTCAAAGTCAATAAAAATGTATCATAAACAAAATGATAAAAATATTCCATGAAAATTTATATAATAAAAATTAAATTTAAAGTGAACTTATTTTATCATATAATTATAGTTATGTTTATCTGTAATACAATTTAGAGAATATAAAATGCATGAGAAATATACCTGACCAAAAATATGAGATATGGTAGGCTCCACTTATAAAAAACCAATCGTTTGAATTGGGAACAAAAAAATAAGTGAACTAATAAAAATACTCACATAAATAATAAATAACTAGTGTTGATTAAATAGATGACATTTTACATGTAAAATAGATAAAATTTTCCTTAATTCAAATTTTCAAAAAAACTATTATTTACTTCATTGTGATATTGGAAAAGAAACCATTACCTTATACTTATAAGTGGACAAAAAAGTTTTAAATTCCTGTTAAATAAATTAAATATTATTATTAATATGTATTAAAACATTATTAATATCATTTTTAAATAATAACATCCATTTAAAATTCCTTATGACCTACATAATAATTTTATATTCATAAAATAATAGTTCTTGTGTTAATAGTTCTTTTTTACTCATCTGCTTCAGTTTATAGGTTTTGCTCCTTACTCAATCATAGGTTTATCATCTATATAACATTAATAATGATTTTTTATTTATTTTTTAAATTTTTATTTATTCTCATGGTCATTTTATGTAACATATTATGACATTTTGGTTGTAATGTTTTAAATATATCCTATATCATGATTATTGGATTTGAAAAATGATTGAATTAATTGGTTAATATAAATTTGAATATTAAATTTAAAAATTATAAAAACATAGTAAAGTAATATTTTTCACCATATTATTTTTATTTTTGTTTCCCTTATCATTAATTATGTAAACCTTTTAACTTTGTTCATGAAGGTGTCAAAATCCCACAAAACAGGAACACAGGATTACTACAGAATGAGTAAGAACATGTTATCGTATATTTTAAAATTACCTTCCAATATGTGTACTGATTTCATAAAATATTATTAAATATTTATTTCATATTATAGAAGTATTGGAGAATAAAATAATGAATAATTATTAAGGAGAGATAAATATTTTTGTTGCAGACTTGAATGTCCTCTTAGAGAGATCCTTATAAATAATGGATTTTTGACTTATTGTTTTGAATAGAGGTTTAAAAATGTGGGATAGAATTTTTATTGATAAAATTTTTTAAGTTATTAAAGATAAAACTAAACTATATTTGTGGTTAAAACTAGGGGTATTATGGACCATTTTATCAGTGATCATGATTGGAATTATCATAAATACCCATTCTATAATGTTCAAAGAATGTCACTTTATATGGAAAATGGATCCAAAGTGGGTAAATATTTATATAGGGTAAGTGGTGGTTGGTAATTACTTCATAATAAAATTTACAAATAATGTATTGGTATATTTTTTGACTTTACCCCATAATTAAAATGATTAACATCATTTTAGCATTTTCTGTGGTGACTATCATTTACCATGGAAACTTATTTCTAATACAAGAACAAAAATTCAACATCATAACTAATCACAACATAATTACTATAAAATCAGACACCATTTAATCTAATTATATATTTAATTAGGGTAAATATACCTTTTAAATTAAACAAAATTACATAAAAAACTATTTTTATTGAATTTTTTTTAAGAATCTAGTTTTCATAATCATATTTCACTTTAAATAATAATGAAATGATTGTAAATAAAGTATATTCTACAATGAAAATTTTAATTTTCTTAAAATCATCCTTTCATATTTATTAATTTATTATAATATTGTAAATATATGCAATAATGTAAAATAAATTCTTTGAAGAATAGACATTTTTTACATTCAATTATTTTAATCACATACTTCTAAAAATTAATATTTATTTTCAAACCATTAAATAAAGAAATAAATTTGTTCTAGAATAAATCTTTTAATTTAATAAAAACATCAAATAAATATCAATGTATCGAAAGAATATATATTTCTAGAATAACATAGTAACATTTTATCTCATTCCATAATTTTGTAATATTTTTGAAATAGGGTATTTTTAAATTTTTTATAAAAAGTAAAAAAATAAATATACATATTAGACATATTTATATAAAATAACCATGTATCCCATGATCAAATATTGATTAAAAATATATCTAATGACTATATTAACTATGGATATATATATATATAATGATAATATTAAATTATTGTATTTAGCTAAAAATAAATCACTAAAATCATTAACATTATAATCTCATTTTATTTTTGAGAGGTCGATTATATTTGTAAATTTCTTATTATTAATAGTAACATCATCAGTGGGTTGTTCTTCATAATAGATCATAATGAGGATAATTTCAACCTTATAGTTGTTTTATTTACTTTTTTCTTAAATCCTTAAGTATTTTTACTAATTATATTTCATTTAGTTTTGTCATATTTAATTTTATTTAATACATTATCATTATATCTTAATGAAATAAATTATTCTTTATTTTATTTTGGATTTTTATATATCACAATCTATCTAAAAAATGATTTATTTTAAGGGAGATACCATCTAAAATCATAGGTTTGTATAAATTATATCTCTATGACATGAAATGTCCAATATCTCAACTTCTCATCATTTAATGGAATAGAATACCTAGGAAAAAATCATAACAAATGTTTAATTTTTTTAATGATAGTGGAAACCTATAAACAACAACATGTGTCCAAGATTAGTTTTTTCTTAAATTCTATATAAAATTATGAACATATGTGGTTTAATAAACATGTAGTTTGATATATCACTTGTTGGGAGGATTTGTGCTTACAATTTCATTACTGATTTGTTTCTACACTGAGGGATACACACATTTACATCAATACTAACTATTAATAATTTAATAATTATGAAAATAATTATTTAAATGATATATGGAATGGAAATTGATATTTGATATAGATATAACTTCCCAAGTAGAATCTCCATGATAAATACATTGAAAACATACAAAATGGGTTCTCTATCATTTTAATAATATTAAGATATTATACTGAAACTCGTAGATTTATATAAAAAATACATATCTTTGAAGATGATATGACTAAAATCATAATAATTTTTCTGTAATAATAATATAAACATAATAATCCCTCTAAATACATGGAAAACATTCTTCAATCTCAAATGAATTGATTTATCAGATCTCACCTCTACGGAAAAATTATTCCAATCATTTCAACCTCCTAGATTATAAAAATAAAAACACACATGACCTAATAAATTTTTTTTTAACAAGTAGAAATGTAATCATTAGATTTATAATATAGAAAATAAGATCAATTATTTTCTATCAGATTAATTTCTCGGGTGTTCGATTTTTTCTTGATAAAATAACCAGATCACTTTAGTTATGATTAAGATTCTTGATGATGTCAGGTTAGATGACCTCCAGAATTACGTTTCTTACCACCATATTTTAGGTCACATAATCAAAAAAACATTTTAAAGTATTTCATTCAAATTATAGTAGAATGAAGACATGTAGTATTTGATAAACAGATGTAACATTTGATCAATATTTTAGAGACATTATATAAGGGAAATATAGAATGAAAGGATTTTATGAAAAAGAATTTACTAAAATATTATGATTATAAATCCTAGATGTTAATGAATAATCTAAATTAAACCATCTAGTAATAATCAATAATTTTTAAACTCAATTTTTTCTATATCCTTTAAAATAGTATTTTACATTTTTAAACATCCCAAAAACATAATAACGATGTCCAAATAAATAAGGAGTAAGTGGAGAAACCACCATGTGTACCCAATTTATTCTAAAATATATTATAATTAATATCCCTCATTATATTTAGTATGGGACCCCCCCCATCAATCACAACCCTTAATCTAGGAAGAGTAAAATTTACCCATTCTAATATAATTCGGTTGATGGATATATTTCCAGAGAAAAAAAATATCATTATAAATATCATTGAAACTCACAAAGATTTATATTTATCAAGGATCCCACATTAATGACCTGTATTCTAAATGAGGAGTAATATTCCATTACAAAACACATTTTACTTCTATCCTCACCATCTTTCCATCTATTTTTGTTATACCTAAAGTGTAGTTGTATGTTGTTGTAGTTCTTATGGTTCTGATTTATTCCCTAGTGTTCACAGGAGCCTTGACAGTGATGAATTATTAATTGGTGTCCCACGTAGTAAATATAAATACCTATAATGATTTATTTTACATATTCATATATTATTTTTAGAAGATTCAATATTGGGGAATTATAGGTATTTTGCACACAAGACATTTTTTGGTTCAATTCTCGAAGGAATAAGTCCATATTTATGCTTGGGAGAATGATATATTTATTATTTCGGGCTTGATTTATTCCCCCATTTGGTCATCATTTTATTTTAACTCAAATTATAATCCCCCCTTCTGGGTTATATTGATATATCTTCCAATTCTTCCACTACCATTTCAAAATCCATTGACATTTCATTAGATCCATAATCTGGTAGGCTGTTAACTCTTCTCAAATCATTATACACATGTTTTTTATCATCCAATTTCATTCAGGATCTTGTTTAAGTCGATGATTCAATGGAATTGATGGATTCTATTAGCATTGAGGATTATGGTGAGCTACAGTGGTATCAAATGGTTTCCTATGAATCATGGGTCACTTCTTGTTTGTCTTTTTGTTGTCTTGGACATGATTTTCATGGATGTAGGTAAAGATGATTTTGGATTGTGTATTGGCCCTTACATATGAAAATTTGGGTGAGGTTCATCCTCTATATTGTGTGGGTGAAATTGAAATAAACTATTCAACTAATGATACAACATCCAAAGACCTTGAAGTGTAATATCTGGGTACAAGCGAGACAAGGAATTTTTCAATCATCCAGAAAGTTGTGAAAGTCTTTTATCCCAAGAAAAAGATTTAAAATACATACAATCATTTGAAACATGATTTTGGTGATAGTAGTTTGACATTTTAGGGGACCTAGGGGGTATTTGCGGTAACTAACAACACTAATTTTAACCCCCTCCTCCTTTGTAGAGATGTGTTTCCATTCGGTGCTTTTACTCAAACCCAGGAGTCTCATATGGGGGGTCCAACAAGATGCTACATTTCTTTGGTAGTGCATGGATAATATTTTATATAGTAAGATCTGGTCATCCCTACTTATCAAAAACATTTTGTGGTATTGGGTAGTGGTGATCCAACCCCATTAACATAATGGAATGTTGAGGGTGAATGAGAAAATGGAATCATTCTTTAAGAGGTAGGTCTGATGTGAATGTTGTGGATAATGATTCTACCTCTATAACATTGACCTATAAGTACAAGGAAGCATATATTGTGGATGAGTACCTTTATTCCTCTTTAATTAATAGAAAAAATACATTTGTGGATTTATATGGGCCAATTCAGCATGTGTAGATGCCGTAGATATGGAAGGAATAATCCAATATACCTAGTCCTCTTATTATAATGCCATCTAGAAAATGTATAATTCCTTATAAGAGATTGATTTTTGTGATTTAAATCTAAAATAGAAATTATAAATGTAATATTTCACATGTATATCCATATGTGCCTCCCTTTGATGGGGAGATTGAAACACGGGTAGTGGAACCAACTCTCATTGATCTCATGAGTGTAGATAAGATTACATTGAATCATAGGAAATCCAAGATCTCCTCATGCATTCTAATAAAGACATATATAAGGATATATTCTTGGTCAAGGTCTAAAAGGATGGTGTAAAACTAATGTTTGAATGACCATTTTGATTTGATTTGAATGAAGAGAAAACCACTAGGATGGATAAATAAGATCAGATCTTGATATGTGGCTTAAACGAGGGGAAATAAATCCAAATCAAAACCTATGAAAACTATGGAAAATATGGAATTTCACTTTGGTGGCCTTATTAAGGATAATACAAAAACAGAGGTTACCTTAATCAAATGGAGATTATTCATGTTAAAAAATTCTAACCGCTTTAAATTATTCTAGTGTATCATGGTTATTTCTTATGAGGATTAACATTAAATGTATTATGATTCATTTTGTTTTTAACATTTTTCATAAAAGTTTTATTAAAATAGAAATAACTATATATTATGAGATATCCTAAAAATACTTAAGAAACAACTCAATCTCTTATCTCATTCCCCCACAAAACAATAGTTCCCCAAAATCAAACATTATAGTACTCAACATTGGTATCACATTAACCTTCTATGCCTTAAACTCAAGAATGAGAACTTGTAATGGATAAAGTTCTCAAGTCATAGTAATAATATGTGTTAAAACATGAAAATACCATAATTTCATGAATTAAAATCTTAGATGGCCATCATCTATCCAATTATTTATAATAATATCTGGTTAAATCATTAAACATTTATTAGATTTGAAGTAGAATGTTTCTACCACCAATTTGTATTATCTTAATGATAGATTCACTGAATTCCACATAATCATCTGTTACATAAAACAATAATTAGATTAAGTGTATTTATTGAAAATAATATTCCTCAACATGTAGTATATAATAGTTCAATGATAACCTCATTTCGACTATGACACTATTTGATTGTTGATATAAGGAAGATGATTTGGAATTTTTTATTTTTTATTCATTTTTCTAGAAAAACATTTCCAAAATGCTTATATATGATCATAATATAATATTCCAACTTTGGTATATTTTGTCTATGTCTTTGTTCTTGAAGGTTTTATTTAAATTTGATCCAATTACCCTTTAGGAAGGATATGGATTCATTAACATGTATTAGTATCCCCTTTATATCATAAACTCCGGATATATTCATTCAATGTTATTATTTTATATATCTATAATGATAGTTCTATATTTGACTCATAAAATGATTTATTTATTTCTATAAGATACTATCATAGGGAAATGAAACATTCAGATATGGAAAATATGACACAAGTGGTATCCCAAACAGATTTTTTTTTAGTATTTATATGCCTAAATATATTGGTGTGAGAGAATTTATTAATACCTATAAAAAATTTATAAATAAAAATACATAATTTGTAATTACATTATCCTTATGGATAATGGGAAATACTTAAAAAATAAATTATTCTTTTTTCACAAATAATTGGATTCATCATTTGAACTATATTTATCTATGTTAGAAAGGAAAAGATCCATTTTCCAATTAATGTAAATTACCTTTTGGATATAGTGTATCTGTACACATTTATTAATGGTTAATATATAGTCAACACAACCAAAACATTTAATGAAGTAATGTTCAAGCACCAATAAAATCAAATGAATTATGAAAAAATGTTTCAATTTCATGATATTTTCATGATTCATTGACTATATTTTCATTTATGATAATTGAGACCCTAATAATAAAGATAACATTCTCATTTCAGCTTTAATAATTTATGATAATGATTAATTATTCAAAAAAAAATCATATTTATGATGATGGAGATGAACATAATCCTTCTACCTTTTAAGGATACATCTATACCACTATCTATAAGTTAAGTTAGGTAACTATTGATACAGAAGAAGACCCAATATTTATGATAGTGAGTGTAACAATGAATCTAAATGAAAAAATGTAATACTTAAAAATTTTCAAACAGCACTATGATTTCTCTTCATAGAACTATATAAAAATTCTATGATTAAAACATCAATTATCTATCCACCACATAGGTTTCTCATAAGATACATGGTTACAAACCCGTAGTGAAAAGGATGAATCTACCTCATTATTACATAGAGTAAGATGATTTGGATAATATAATCAAGTATTTATTTATCTAATAGGTTTAGTATCCTATGTGGTTGGTCAACATATTCCCTATGTAGAAGAATAAAATATATGTTATAATTTGTATCATATTTTAAGAACATAATTTTATTTACTAAAGGATTGTTTTCAAGACCCAGTATTTGAATTATAGTTCAACGTGTATTCAATAGCCTTCATCAATTTTTGGTTAATACAGTTACAAATAAATTAGAATATACCATGAAAATAAAAACTCTATAGACTTTATATCACCATAATTAGTATATCAATAAAGGGTGTTTGTTTTTATGTTATTCTAGTCAATTTATGTCAATGTTTTGATAATAATTATAAAATCGAGGTGGTGTTTTCCAAACATTGATTACACTATATGATGATGTATACAATAAGGATTATATTTTATTTATCTTTTGGGAAGTTTCTTATATTCATTTTCTATTATCAAGACATTGAGGTTATCCTATGGAAAACAAAAGTTATAATAGACATGACCCATCCTCAAAATATATATGAATTGATAAGAAATAAATGATTCCTTGCATAAATTACGAATTTAATTTCAAAACATGTTATAAAATGTTTATACTTCACAAATATATTGAAAAAGAGTGTACCATACTAGTTGAAAGTGGGTTTTTAGATTACCTTAACTAGATTTAAGTTGTATTTTAAATTTTTCATGCATTAATGCTTCCCATGAAGGGGAAACCAATGATTCTATAAAATAAATAACTAGAACCATACATTAGTACCTTATATTAGAGAGGATGATTAGTTTAAGGAATTTAGCCTATATTACCTTAATGGAATGATGTATGAGGTTAAATATTGGTATTGACCAATGAAGAAGAATTTTCATGCATTAGTCTATGCAATCAAAAGCTATATCATTACCTATATAATCTTATGGTATACATGCTCACCCATATTAATTATTTAAAATACATCCTTAGTTTACCCATGATGATTTGGTGATATGAATGATAGGCTATCATACATCAAAAAATTGTTATTATATTCATTTCATAGAAGATGACTAGGGGATGATCATTGATAGACATTATAATAAATAATAATACCTTAAAGGAACACTATTTTTATTTGGGGGTCCTTGATAAGGATATATTGTGTATCAATGTAGACCATAAATCATAGGATATATACATTTATTATAGTATTTGAAGAACATATTGAAATTTCCCAACCATGATAATTGTATTAATGAGAGGGGGATGGGTGAACCAGTGATAATTTTTCTTTTATGTTTCCTTGAAACAACCTTCACCTCCTATTAAAGATTCAGTTCCCAAATAAAAACAATTCATCCATAAATCCAACGTAACAAAAGTATTTACATGTTTTAGTATTCAATTAGAAAAACTATATATTTTGTATGGTTTGAAAATGATCCAATACCACACAATGAACTAGAAAATAATCCATTACTTATAATGAGTAAGGTTTACATTTACACTCATATAGGACTATGTTAACAATTACAATAGCTTGTGTGCACCCCCGTAGCATAAATAGGGTAATATAATCTTTTTGTAACAACTCAAGTTACCTCTGATTATTTTAAATTCCAAAAATGTATTAATTTAAAAAAACATCATCAATTTATTACCCAGAAGAAGGTAAGAACATCCAGGACATTATTATGAAAACTCAGTTTGATTTCACCAATCTAATTTTCCCAGTCCAATTCCTATGAGTATGATCCTTCCTGAAATGATTCTTCTTAGAACAACACTTCTTCGTTCAATTCTCCCTAGTAATCAATATATAAATTCGATAGAATATGATTGATATGAATCAGTACCATATAAATTATGAGTATAGAAAAATCAGAACGATTCTTCCTCATCCAAGATATCCCATTATAAAAATACAAATCCGATTAATCCAGAATGATACGTAGGTAATTCGAATACAATTTACAATTCAAGTGTGGTAAAAAGTTTAACACGATAATGACGGAATATGATGACCAACAGAATACCACATTTTGATCTTTCCTCTTCACATTCACTTCAATGCATCAAATCTTCTTCAATATAAGTGAATATGGAAACTTATTATTCATTATAATGCTCAGATATTCTCTCTAATGAATAGTAATTCACTCCTCTAAAAAGTACAGTGTAATTTTTCAGCTTTTATAGGTGACCCTCATGTCACTTTTGTGGTAATAAAAAAATACCCCTATAAAAAATCACCTTATTCTCAATTTACCCAAAAATTTTGGGGGAATTTTGACTTCATCAACACATCTCGATTATTCTGTAATCTTCTGTAAAACATCACTTCTTCTCAAAATATTAGTTGAATTTCCATTTTGATTTCAATTCATTAGTCTGATTTTCTAAATATGATTAATTCAAAAAAAATGTTATGTAATAATTATTAGAATGTGTATGAAGAAATGCATTTCATTCTGAATTTTTTAATATGGTCATTCTTTTGACTACCAAGACCCCCCTTGAAAATTCATTCAGTAATATCCACATTCAAACTACTTTTACTTCTTTACTTATTATCCAGAACAACTTATAAATATAAAACAATTCACCTCGGATATAATGTCTTTTGTTCAAATTAATGAAAAAATTTGATAACAAATCTAGTCTCATATTTAAGAACATTCAAAAACATATGCTTCTATCATGACTTGATTCATTAATTTAAATTTATTTGAGAACAACATTAGCATCATCATACATCCATTGGAATGTATTGTAAATTTCCATTCATTTTATTTTATTTATTTTATTCTTAGTCAGAGTATTATCTTTTCTATGTGCAATTGGTTGGGATACGATTATCCAAGGTACAACCATTCTGGATACAATATTTTTCTTCATGATCTAAATTATGATCATCCTAGGAGTGATCATTCTGGATTTGATTTTTTTCCATGGATATTTTCATTATAAATATAACCATACGTGGTATTATTTTATTCTTCTTAAGCCTAAGTATGATCATCCTAGGTGGAAACATTTTCTTTATTCATACAATGGATGATTTGATTATACAGAGCCGGAATACAATCATCAACATCTATCTTTTTTTCTACTTGATAATTTAGAATGAAAAATAGGCAACATTTCTATCTTCTCTTCCACCAAGATATGATAAAACTGGGTATGATTCCTTTTCAATCAGAAACAAATAATTCTTCTCTTCTACTCAAATATGTTAAATCTAGGTATGATTATTCTTATTACAATCATCATCACCTTCTTTCATTCCTTCTCATCCTAAATACAATTTCCATGAGTATGATTGGCCTGGATATGATTATCCAAGGTATGAACTATTCTGTATGATTCCCAACCACTTAATCTTCTCAGATAAAAATTATCTTGAATCTTTTTCACTACACCTTTATTTCACCCAACATGTATCAAAAGTTCTATAATTAACTTATGATTTACAAAATATGAATCAGTAAAGAATCATAACATTTATTTTTATCCTAGTCATGCAGACACTAATACATCATCAAAGAAATCAATTCATCCATATAAAATTCAGAGTGAATATAATGAAAGTCAATACCTCATTATGATCTTCTCCAATTCCAACCCCAAGGTGGGTCCGATCAAATCCTTTTCATAAAAACAACTCCTTCTCATTGCGATGGAAATATGAGTCTGATTCTTCTGAAAGTGTGAGTTCGATAGTTTTAAAAACAAAGATAAATATCATTTCAACCCTCATCTTTTTCCATATACATTCTTTATTAAAAATATTATTTCATTTAAATAAAATACAACCAAAACACAACATTGGTCTGACAATCTCCACTTTTTATTTTCTTTCTACACACACATCAACCACTTGACAATAATATATAGAATTTTTTTTCTTTTCTCCATTATTCTATCTATTACTTTATTACTAAACCTATTTAATTTATCTCTCCCCCTTTATCCTATCTCCCCCCTTATTAATAAACAAATTCAATGGGGTAATCCAGAAAAATTTTATCCCAAATGATCTTGTTTCCAAGTGTTTTAACTTTTCAATTCAGAATTTTGACTCTTTTCTTCAACATGGGTATCACGTGTGTTTCTTAACAATGGACCACTAACTAAACATCATTAAGTCTATGTTTGAAAACCCTGTGTAGAAAACAAGAGTGTATAATCAAGCTGATCAATATTTTCAATAGTATATATTTCCTATAAAACATTTTACTATTTCTTTCAACATTCATATAATTGGTGAAATCCCTGAATGAATTTGTTTAAGATAAACACATGTTCCGCCCATCTCAACAGAGATATCATAATGTTCAGGTGTATGTAAAGAGAACTTTTGAAAACCTCTTGTTTTTTGAAAGCTCGTTACTTTCTTTCCAAATAACAGTAAGAGACTAATTAATTTTAGATTCCTTATTTTTACTCCACCAATTCCCTGGAAGTTAACACAAGTATACAAATGTTTTGTGTACAAGGAGGAGTATAGATTGTTCTTTAAACACCAAAATCAGACTAAGTGTCCCCTCTCTGTCTTGACATCTTATTTTTCATGGATTTTCTATTGGACGTGATTTATTCATGATATTCATCCTTCTCAGATTTTATACCAACTTTCTTCTTATCTGTTGAATATTTTGATAAGGATGCTGACTTTTCTGCATCTTCATAAACATCTTTGTTATACAATCTATTAGTAGTATTTTTACCATGTATGTATTTTCATTAACCAAGGTACATGAACAAATTTTGATATCATGCCTCACATTATCCTATCCACAATATATTGATACATTTTTGTTAACATTTATTGTATCTTCAGAAGTTTTTTTCTCTCACTCTCTTATTTCACAAATCTGTGAAATTCCTTTAATTTCTTAGCCATGTCAATGTGTTCTGGCTAGATAACTAAGAAATATTTCTTTTTAGACTCAACGAATCTATTTTCCCTAACTATAAAAACATCCTTAGTATAAGAATTTATTAGAAAATTTTATTGTGCCGGTAGAAAAATAGGAAATCCATTACTAAGATGTCCAGGCTACTCCCATCATTAAAAAAAGCATCCAAAGGTTGGACCTATTTTTAACTTTCACACCAACCTTCTCAGACTTATTATTTAGATGGAATTGACTCCCCTAAAACCTTTATTTTCATAACCTGTGTTACAATAATAGTTTTTTTATGAAACCAACACATATTTGTTGTATTTACAAATCCACCCCAAAACTAGAAATATCCTTAAAACTATTATTTTACTCTGAAACATTCATATTAACCGAAATTGTGAATACATTTCTCATCCACCTTATTTTATTTCTTCTCTGAACCACCAAAATTTTTATTTTTAATCAGAGTTTCCCTTTTCGTTAAATAATTATCAAAAATAGATCTATTGAGAACCATTCTAGATTCAAAATGTTTGAAAACATCTTTAGAATTAGAATATTTTATATTTTCTAAATTCCCAACATTGTGGTTTTGGTCACATACATACCTTTCCTAGTATTTTTCTTTTTTAATATCACTTCATCATTATTTTTACACTTTGAAGGTAGTTTTAATTGAAACTTATATGGTTTCTCATTTCGAGAGCTTCTTCCAACATCATTGATAGTGTTTTTGAAGCTTCTATTTATCAATTCATATTTAGAAAGTTTTTATTAGACAAGTAAAAACTATTGTTTTTTTCACTCAGATTCATCTCTAGATTCTCATTACGACTCTTTTATTCATTAAGATACTTATTTAAATCACCATTCTCTACCAAGTACTTGTTTTTATCTTCTAAAAATCTTTCTTGGGTTGTTAATTCATATTTCAATTTCTTGTTTTTTTCCATTCTTCTTAAATTTCTAAAGACTTATTTCAAATATTCCTTCAAATGAATTTAAAGTTGAGGTTTTTATTCATCAGAACATCTCCTAAATTATTCATCATAAATTGTTTCAATAAAAGTATTTTCACTAGAATGCTAGATAGATTTTTCAGATTCAACATCACATTCTATTTCTACTTCAGAAAAAATACATTCACTACTAGAAGAACATTCCTTATTAACTACTTCAATAAACATGTTCTCTTCAACATAATTTGTATGTTCCTCACTACTAAATTCCTCAGAAATAAAGCCTCTCATTTTTGATTTGGATAACTTCAAATCTTCCCTCCTAGAATAGAATTTTTCTTCACCACCCATTTTCTTCCAAAATCTTACATGCCTTATTTATTCATCTTTACTTTCTTATGTATTACATTCTTCTTCATTAAATTTTTTTTAGAAAGTTGGAAACAAAATTCCCAATGGATCCACATTCAAAAAAAATCTAGTGATGTTTCGTTATGTATTTCCATGTACCACTCTTAACATTTTTAGTAAACAAGGATAAAATATTTTCCTGATTTTTGCATACCTCGTTTTTAGAATCATATTGCCCAGCTACATCTCGAATAATAATCTTATTTGACTTTTCTTTCTTCGCAGGCTTGAAAGACATTTCCCTATCAACATCAGTTTTTACAATCACATTATTCTTCCATATAATTTCTTAAGTAATGAGATTAATATGAAAATAATCTAGAGATAATGTCTTTGGAACACTATCTTACAACGAAGAAACCACAAAATCAAACTTATCATGAATAATTCTCAAGAACTTTTCCACAATAGTAGAATCTTTGAAATTTTCACCAAGATATCTAATAGTTTGAAAAATGTCATTTACCCGGGTAAATAATCCATCAATATATTCATGCTCATCCATATTTATATCTTCATACTTAAATCTCTATATTTTTAAATTTCCCTTCTTAACATTTTTATTACCTTTATAAATGTTGTTCAACTTATCAGGGATTCTTATAGTAGTGGAAACTCCATTTACTCTCCAAAAATCACTTTCATAAAGTTGTGAGAGTATATTATTATTGTCTCTTCCATCATTCTGATGATTTCCTCTATCATCCTTTGTAAGAGGAGAATTCCCAATATGAGGATAGAAACCATCTATAACAGCTCTTATAAAATATTACCCAAGACACATAATATGGATGAAATCTTCCTCTATAGATATGATAATTCAGATCATTTATGATATTAATATCCTTAATTTTTACACAACTCGGATTATCCATCACAACTTCTTCATAAAATTCCTTAGCAAATAATAAGAAAAGGGAACGTGGCTCTGATACAACATTAAAGTGTCCAATCAAGATTATTGTATCACATTTAGGGTATGGGATGAATCTATGATACTTTTTCTTTTATGTCACCTTGAAACAACCTTCACCTCTAACTAATTATTTCATTCCCTCTTGAAAACAATTTCACCACACATCCAAAGTAACACAATTATTTACATGTTTATCTATTCGATATAAATAGTTATTTCTTTGGTATGGTTTGGAACTGATCCAATACAAAAAAACACTACAAAACAATCCGTTTATTAAAAAGATTATTATATACACTTACACTCATGTAGAACTATGTAAAAAATTAAAATACTTCATGTGCACCCTCTTATCTGAAATATGGTAATATAATGTTTTTGTATCAACTCATGTTACCTTTGCTTATTTTCAGTTCTAAAAATTTATATAATTGAAAACCCTTATTCAATTTCTTACCTAAAAAAGGTAAGAACTTACTAGACTTTGTTTTGAAAATATTGTCTCATTTCCGCAGTCTGATTTCTCCATGTATAATCCTTCCTGATACGATTCTTCTTATTACGAAACATCTAGGTATAATTCTACCCAGTATGAAAAATATAAATTTGGTAGAATATAATATATATGAATTAGAAGAACATGAATTATATGTATAAGAAACTATATATGATACTTCCACAGTCCAGAAATATCTTTACGAAAATCCTGACCCGATTAATCCAACCTGATACAAAGATCATCTGAATACCTTTGACAAGCCATGTACATTAATCGGATGAATACGAAGATCATTTGAACAAAATATTATGATCTTGTCTCTTATTATTTACCTCAATATGTAAAAACAACTTCAATAAAGTGAATACAGAAAATTATTGTTCTCTCTAAAACTCAAAGAGTTTCTCTCATGAATAGTACATCAGTTCCTTGAAAAGTACAACGAACATTTCACCTTTTATAGGTAACCCACAAGTGAATTTGGTGGGAATCCCAAAATAATCCCGCATAATCAAAGTCACTTTAATCTCAATTTCACCTAAAATCTCAGGTGAATTTGGATTACATCAATGCTTCTCGATTCTTCTTGAATATTCTACAAAAGATAACTTCTTCTATTGAATTTTAATTCAATTTCAAGACTAATATCAATTCATGAGTTCGATTTTTTAAATCTTATTTCATCAAAAAAGAAATTTACCAAATGTAAGAATGTGTATGATGAAATGGATACATTTATAAAGTTTTTTATATAATCATTATATTAAAAAAAACCTCATGCCAATTAATTGACAAATATTTGCTTTCAAACTACTTTTAATTCATCACTCCTGATCATGACCTAGTTGGATATATACAACAATTAACCTTTAATATATTGGATCTTGGCCCAATTGGTGATGGAATTTGATAACAAATCAGGGCTCATATATACTTTCATTCACAAACACGTTCTTGAATCATGACTTTCTTTATGACATTAAATTCATTTGATAATAGCTTCAACATCGTAATAATTCAATTAGAATTCACTGTAACTTTCCTTTCATTCCAAATTATTTATTTTATTCTTATAATTTGAATGATATTTTCTGAGTATAATTTGTCTAGATGCGATAATCTAGGGTGTCAGCATTCTGGATATGATATTTTTCTTCCATATCCAGACTATTATCATCTAGGGTATGATCATTTGGGAAAAAAATATTTTTTCAGGATACAATCATTCTAAATAGGACTATATGGTGTACGATTTTCTTTCTCCTGATCCTGAGTATGATCATCTTGGGTACCAAAAGTTTTTAATGCATACAATGGATGATCAGATTCTAAAATGCCTAAATATGATCTTCATTTTCCTTATTTATTTCCACCCGATGATTTTGAAAACTATCGGCAACATCTCTATATTATCTTCCATCTAGATATGAAAAAACTGGGTATAATTTATTTTCAATCTATAAAATCTCTTTCTTCTCTTCCACACAGATATGATAAATCTAGGTATTATTTTTTTATTACAATCTTCAGCACATTATTTCTTTCCCTCTCATCCCTAATCAGTTTCGATGAGTAAGAATGTCCTAGATATGATTACCCTAAGTACGATATCTTTAGAATGATTCCTAGAAACCATTTCATCTCAAAAAATAATCGCCCTGAAGCATTTTCACTCCCCATTTATTTCACCATGATTTCATCATAAGTTCTCCAATTAACATATGATTTATGAAATATTAATCAACACTTCATCTTCACATTCAATTATATCATAGTCTTGAAGACTCTGATACTTCATCAGAACAATAACTTTATTCATATCGAATTTAGATTTAATCCGATGAAAATCGATACCTCATTACGATATTCTCCAATTTATGACCCAGGGTGGTTTTGATGAAAAAATTTTCTTCAAAAAAACGTTTTCTCTATACGAAGGAAAAAGTGAGTGAAATATTTTTGAAAGAGTGAGTCCGATTATTTGAAAACATAAGCCAATACGCTTTTAACCTCTCTACTTTCTCAACTTACTTTATTTCTTCAATATGCTAATTGATTGACCATAAATACAACCAAAACACAACTTGGGCCTAACACATATGTGAAAAGGGTATAAGATTTAAATCTCCATGAAGTTGGAATGAGAGTCAATGTATTTTTTTTTTTTGAGAAAAGAACTATTGTTATATTGCACCCCCTTTCTCAAGGGTTGCAGGGGTACTGAGGTAGAATATTAATCCCCCTTCAAAGGTTTGTAATTGAACTTAAGAATACCATTCAATGAAATTAATATTGAATGATATTTATAATTATCAATTAAAAGAATTAATGAGGAATATTCCATTAAAAATGAGTAATATCAAATTTCATTGATTATATATGACAGTTTATTGTATAATTTTCCACAAACTTAGTCCCCTATTATATCCTATTAATATGTAATTCCCAACAATATGCACTTTATAATCTAGTCTCCACTCATTCTTACTGGTGTACACCCAACCCATTACTGCCATGGTTGGTTTTGCAGTTATATTGAATGTACCACCCCATGACACCCTCTAATACACCAAGGGAAAATGGGTAACACCAAAAAGTTATAACAAAATATGGAGACCCATATCCTGTAAATCTATAACAATAATAATATATCATTTTATTATAGAAAAATAAAAAAACATAATTGTAATATCCTCACTATAGTATAAAATTCATGAAACATATTATTGTTTTTGAAAATTAAAATTTTTAAAACCCAGTACGTATTGTAAAATTAGAAGGTCTGTTACATATAGTTTAAATAGACGAAAATGATAAAAAAAATCCCCCTTGTCATAGTGTATCTTTATTGGAAAAATAGAAAAAATTTCCTTGTTAGAATCTTATAATCACAATATCTTCAAAATATATGCCTTATATAATCAACATTAAACATTATAAAATTAATTTAATTTAATATATGCAGATAAGATTTACCGTATAGGAATTCATATAAATATTCCCAATAGAATGACCTAAAACAATGTAATTAATAGAAAGTTAGTTAGAAACTAAGGACCAAAGTAATGAAACTGAAATATACCTTGAGGATAAAGGACCTTGGGATAAACAAAACTCCCAATAATCACAACACATCACCATCATGGTCATATTCATTTGAAAATTGAGACTCTTAACCAAAATTAAATCACATAATATTTGAACTATCGATCTACCTAAAAAATATGGCATCTATCCAAGGAATAAGGAAATATAAAACATGATGAGAAAATTTCCTTATCTAAGTTAGAACCTATGAAAGGAGATCGATTCCTCAAGGGGTAATAAACATCTCTCCTTGTACAATAGTAAAAAAATTATGTCACTAAGTAAACTATGTCACTCGACATTTCTCATACACTAAAAATCAGAATCAATTATAGGAAGATTGTTAGATAAAAAACATATTCATTAGCTAGTCAATTTTAAGAAAAGGACCACCCCGCGAGGATCAAATCATTTATACTATTTTTCTCTATAATTTACATATTCCAGAGTATCATTGCTTCCAGAACAATATCCTATATTAAAAGAACAAATTAATATACCCCTCCCCAAGAACCCTATTTAAAATATTTAGTTTATTGGAGGACCCACACTTAACTAATGGGACATATATTTGATGAGGGAGTTATAACACCATGGGTAATAGACCTACAACCCGTCTTATTGTAGAGTTACCGACCCCATCATATGAAAATAACTCATGCATTAATAATAGTATACTGATAAATTAATTATCTTATTCTCATTATTAATATAGTGAACATTCACCAGAACCCTTGGGGGAGTGCTAAATATACATGGAATACAAGGAGTGAATGAATAACATCTGATTTGTCATGGATATATGATAAAATTCTACCCAAGGGATATATTTATAGGATAAAAAATATATATACTCCTTATTTTCATAGCTCAACACTATTATGATAAAATATTTATAATAAAAAACCATACTACATAAGTATCTAGAATACAAAAATTCATATTCAAGCAATATTTAAACCATACTACCTCTCATAATAATTAATGGTAATTCATGTGATTTATCATGGATATCAGGTTGACAGGTGGGGAATCTTTATGGATGGAGGACCACCAAAATGGTATATGGAAGTGTAGAAAGACTTACATCAAATTTAATGAACATATTACTTAATATATGTATATTTCAAATGAATTATTAAACCAAATATCTATACAAAACACCTCACCTAAATCTATTCATCATATATACAAGAATAACGAACTAGATCTATCCAAAATCACATGCAAATGGATTCAAATATAAATTAAGATCATGGTATCAAATTCTATATATGAAAACCCTTATAATATTTTATTTTATTTTCTAATTATGAAAACTGTGAGATAATATAGGAAAAACACTCAATGAAGATAATTACACGATATAATTTTATAGATATGGTTTTTTCATCTAAAATAGAAATTTGAATTTTACTTATATCGCTCATTCTTATTCTCTCTACATACATGATGCCTTATTTGATGATATATGATTTTAAAGTGTTAATAGGTGGAAAGTTAATACTTTAAATGATTGGGATAGGATTATAAATAGATACAATATGTTCCAATGTTTAAAATATTGTTTATGTTTGATTTCTACTTTACTATTTGGTATAGGCCTATGAGAAGAAGATGGCCTATAATACAACAATAGTTTTTATTGGACTAGGTCATAATGTTTGAACTGTCCTAATCATTAGATTTCTCCACTGATTAGGCTGAGCTATTTGGGTCATGACACAGTGTACTGACACTGCATGGCCCAACAATATTGTGGTCATGTGAATGGTCTTCTTTCATGTCCTAGATGATTTAATCATATAAAAAACTATGTATATTTCCATCAAATGAAAATACTAGTTTCCAAATATGTATGGTCATTCACCGCCACCTCTCATCACCATAATGGATGTTATTTTAACATTCATTGTATAGTGATCATCCATCAAAATAGGATAAAATTAATTGTTAATATTTATAATATTCATGAACTTAATTATTCATATACACCATTTTTAGTGAATTTTACAATTTGAACATTATTTCACATTATGTTTGTAATCCTTTGTTAATGTGAACTATTACGTGGTACATATTTGAACACATCCTAAAATAAAAAATGTTCTTGATTTTATTTTTAATATTTTATTTTAATATGTCCCATTCTATAAAGAAAAATTCTTGATTTTGGAGTACATAAAGATTCACATTAGAAGACCACCAAAATGGGCTTTCATGCCCACACATTCTGGGAAAATTAAACGGGCTAACAGCCCAATAAAGAGAATGAAACCGCCATAATCCATGAAAAATGATTCTAAAAACATAAATAAAGATATATGTAATCATGGGGAACATTTAATCAAACATTGAAAACAGATATTTCAGATGTTTTAATGTTTTTTTAGGTGGCCGAAGTTGGAGATAAAATTCTGGTCTAGATTCTATGGCCTACAAAAACAGCCCACGATTTTACACATATCTCTTAAACCATATAATATTTTCAGATGAAACATTACATATTGTTAGGGGACATCTATAGATTCATATTATTATAATATTTACCACTACAATTCGTCCATCCAGAAGATCATTTAGGTACCTCTATTTTGTGGATGCAAGTTGGATATCATTTCAGGTCAAGGGTGAAAATTTCTAAATTCCAAAAACCATCCAGCAACCTAGGCATACCATTCTCAAATGGGAAGACTTGGAATATTTGGGTATCGACCCAAGACTCGTGAAATACATATTTAAGGTAGTTTTTTGGAGTATTTTATCATATTTTTTCTTCCTTTCATTGTAATGTTATGATGCGATTTTTTTTTCACAAGTTCATCTTTTACATGAATGTTGTTCTAATTCATCTTAGTTTCTTAATAAAAGTTCTTCTTCTCTTGTTATTATATTATTCTACATATAAAATTGATACCATTACTTCCAGGTGTGAATTTTTTCACACCAAACCTTGTGAAATTATTCACACAATTGTGGAGGGATCGTTTCATTTTTATTGTTTTTTTTACTTCTTTAATTCTACCCTCCTGAGTCTACTTCTTACTTCCATAGAAACCATTTCATAAATAGAGGGATAATCCGATAATGGGTTGATCAAAGGGAGTACCAGGGGTGTGTATTGGATTTTATTTCTCACTATATTAATTTCTGATCAATTCTTTTAATTGAGAATTTCATTTGACAATTTTAAAACATTTTCATCCTTTTTGAATTTTAAGGTTGCACACTTCATGTGCTAATACAAACCATTACCTTGGAGTGCTCAAAACATTGATCCACCAAGGGTATATGTGATTAGTATTATGGTGTGTATGTATTAAACCGGGATGTTATGATGTTGTTTGATCTTATTAAATGAACCCATCTTAAATATAAGAAATTGAAATAGTTGAAAATGATTGCATCAAATCCACCCCAAGTGATAACCTAGGATCAACTCATTATTGTAAATTGAAATCACATATGTATATTAGATTTCATTCAAAACCATTTAAAATAAACCCATGTTTTCTACTTCATAAAAAAACAATCCATATAATGTACGTGTTTGTAGGTTACTTCTGAGGTCTCTGAGGATTCGACAACCCTTGATAAACTACAAGCGATCGCTAAACTATTTAATCTTGGGTAAATTTGGGAAAGACCATATTTTGGTAGCATTTATGAGCACCAAAGTAATTCATCTCAACACCCATTTTATTCTCCCCATTTTCTCTTTTCTCACCCCAAATTTTCTAATCTTTTCTTATTCCCGCTTTTTTTCTTTTGGCCTATGTCTGCCAACACCTCTGATAACTCAAATAGATTAGTTAGGGTGGGAAGTCATGGGGTTGGGGAGTCATGAACACATAAGGGTATCTTCCCATTAGATCCAAATATTCTTAATACTCCATATTCAAAAATTGATCCAGTTTTAATGGAGGGTCTTCAAAGAAATAAACTCATAATCCCATGTGGGAACCAAAATGGAAATCCAAATGAGGTAGCCCCAAACATGGGGAATGCAGTCGATCAAACCATGGATGACTACCTCATACTAGCCTGGACCAATTAACTCTCTTGAATTCGGAATATTTCTCTTGGATAATCCCTCAATGTTTTCAATACTCATGTCCTAAACCACCTTCCAACCATCCATGGGATGGAGTCATAAATTTCATACCTTCACGTGAAAGAGTTAAATGACATTGTTGAAACCGTGTTCCCACCACATCAACTTGAGTAAGCTATGATGATGATATTTCCATTATCTCTTAATGATCAAGCAATGAACTGGTTAAAAAATACGATACATACCTAAATCCACTCATGGGACCAATTTTAAAGATAATTCATAAAAAATACTTCTCCCATAACAGATCAATTTCACTTAAAAAGGGCATCCAAAACATTTTTTAAAAATAAGTGGAGTAATTATTTGAAACCTGGGAAAGGTTCAAAGACACACCCAACATGGTACCTCACCATGGATTTTCAATCCCAGAACAAGTTCAAATTATCTATGAAGGGTTGGGTCCAAGAAAAAAAATCATTTACATGATGTCTAATGAAACCTTCAAATACAAAGACCCAAATGATGCTTATGGGTATCTAAAATATATGGCCGAAGAAAACTGAACAATTGGGACATCATAGTACTATGAGATTCCACCCAAATCTCATGTAATTCACCCACATAGGGAATAGGAAAACCTTATAGAGAGACTTGTTGCACTCACTTGGAAGTTCAAGGTGATTGATCTTAGAACGGTCCATGAAATTCAAACTCTTGACCTAGTTTCCACAATTTGTGACAAACATGACCACAAGACTGAAAAATACCCAACCATCCCTTACAATAATTATGTTCTTCTAGGAGGACCACCGGTGGTGGTCAATGCCCTAAACTCATAGAATCCACAGTACCCAAACACTTTCAATCCCATGTACAAGGACCATCCTAGATTCTGTTGGAATGATAACCAACAACCCAACTAACAACCTATTCAACCACAAGGAATAAACCCATACCCTCCAAAAAAATTAAAAACCATAACTACTTCCAATAAAAACATGTAAAACAACAACACCCTTCTATCTAATATCAACAACCCATCCAGCATCCCATGAAACAACAAATCATACAACCAATGTATCCTCTTGGGAAAAAACGGCCAGCACAAGCTCGCACCCAGTATGTCCCTATACCAATAATTGAATAGTTGTGTAAAATATTTGTAGAAAATAAACTCAGATGTATAATCCCTTAAACATGAACTAAAAACCATAAAACTGGGAAGGAACCTATGCCAACTCAGGCGGTACCATCCTCTAAATTTATGGGAGAATCTAGTTACACACAAACCTATCATGAACAACTCAATGTGGTTACAGTTTTAAGAAGTGGGAAATCCATTGAGAAACGTGAAAAAACCATTCAAGAACCATTAAAATCTTCAAAAACACATGACAATAATGAAAAACCACCCATATATTCCAAAAACACAATGATAATATGAAAGAACTACACCAACACCAAATAATAAAACAACATTCTCTCTTCCCACAATTTATTAAAGGAAAAAATAATCCATAACTGAATGATACTTTGGGGGAAACCTTCTCTCAGGTTATGATGAAAATTCCCCTTCTAGATAAAATACAAACCATTCTTACATACTCAATGTACCTTATGGACTTTTTCACATTTAAAATGAAATTTTCACATAAAAATAAAGTCCTTTTGAATGCTAATGTGAGTACCACAATTCAAGGGATAATCCCACCAAAGTTGAAATGCCCAATATTTCCATACATCAATGTGTAGTTATAAGAGAACTAATATTTCAAGGCCCATTGTGATCTAGGAGACATTGTAAACCACAATCCTTATTCCATTTATTGTCTGTTAGATATCGAAGAACTCCAACCCACATCTGTCACTCGCCAACTTACAGATCGTAGTGTTTGAGTTCCTAAGGAGATCTTAAAGAATGTTTTGGTGAAAGATGAAAATTTCATTTACCTATATTACTTTATTGTCATCGATAATCACCGAAGCTTAGTTCCTATTGAGAAACCCCCAATCATCCTTGTTCCTCCCTTCCTTGCAACAATCAACTTTGTTATCCGAGTCCAAAATAAAACATGACCATCAACTTTGGAAATATGTGTCAAGACTTGAACATCTAAAATGAAAACATTGAAATTGGGTATGAGTAATAGATCCATGATTTCAAATGGATTGGTAGTGTTGATAGTGAACTGTAGGAACATCAATGGATTACTAAAGGATGTTTATGTCAAGAAGAGATACATTTTCATTTTTCATGTGAGAGAAATTTGTCTCATTGTATTGAATCTCTTTCAGATAGCTATATTGATGATTTTCTCGAATCACCAATAAATGATACCATTGGTGATATCTATAACATCGAGTCCATACACATTCATGACATTGATTAGGCTAATTTAGTGGATAAAAATTTTGTTCATAGTGAACCAATTCCGTAAGGAATCTGAACCAGGAAACTGAGTTCTTT
Source organism: Viscum album (assembly GCA_963277665.1). NCBI lineage: Eukaryota > Viridiplantae > Streptophyta > Magnoliopsida > Santalales > Viscaceae > Viscum > Viscum album. Next base: position 809,045,332 of record OY728151.1, read on the forward strand.
TCAAAGTCCCATCCTTTCTTAGAATGTGATAACAAATATGATATTGAATTTAATTTCCTACCTTCATCACTAAATTATGTGTTATTAGGGTACAATTAAGCCTTTCCTATTATCATTTATTCCTCTCTTGAATCCAATCAAGATATAATTCTTTTAGATGTCCTAATAAAGCATAATACAGAAATAGAATGGACCCTTTCTGATATTCCTGGGATTATCCCACTCATTGGAACTCAAAGTATAGTTCTTGAATCTAAATCCAAACCATGTTATAAACCCCAGTAGAGACTCAATCCAAATCATATGGATGTGGTAAGGAATGAACTATTTAATTTGTTGTAAGGAGGTATCATATACTCCATTGATGAGAGTGAGTGGGTAATCCAAATTCAAGTTGTCCAAAAGAATTATGGAATCGTCGTTATCACCAATGGAGATGGTGAACTTCTCTCCATAAGGGCCAGTAGTGGATGGAGAGTTTGTATTGACTATAGTAAGCTCAACTCTTTTACCAAGAAAGAACCTTTCCCTTTTCCCTTTATTGATCATTTCCTCGAGAGAGTGGTGGGTCATCAATTCTATTTATTCCTATATGGATACTCAGGGTATAATAAAATCGATGTCTCTTTATAGGATTAATGAAAAATAACCTTCAATTTTCTATTCATCACATTTCCCTTCAAGAACATACCCATTGGGTTATGTAATACCCATGGTACCTTTTAGTAGTGCATGATGAGAATCTTCTCGAAAATGATAGAGGATTTTTAGTGGTCATCATGGATGACTTCTAGATCTTTGGGGGTAATTTTTAGGGATTCCTTCTAATTGTTGAAATGGTTTCATTAAGATGAGAGGATAAGACTCTCATCCTAATTTCAAAAAAATTATATTTCATGGTTAAGGAAGGACTTCTTCAAGGACATATAGTGTCTGTTAGATGGATTGAAGTTGATAAAGTTAAGTTCGACAACATTCTTCACCTTCCCTCTCTTAAAATTATTATGTAAGTGTGGTTATTCTAAGGACATTCTGGATTCTATAGATGGATAATTAAGAATTTCATATCCATTTTTCAACCACTTTGTTCTCTATTGGTGAATGATGCTTTATTTTTATGGTTAGAATGATATGACGAATCATTATCTACAGAAAGGTCAACTCTTATCTTTCTAGCTATCATGCAATCTCTAGATTGGAAAATTCCACTTCATCTAATGTGTGGTGTGACTGACTTTGTTGTAGGAGAAACCATATGAAACAAGTGTGAGAAAACTCCATTTGTCATTGCTTATGCCAGTAAATCATTAAATGATGCAAAAATATACTACACCACCACTGAGAAAGAGTGTCTTATTGTTTTCTTTGCCTTAGAGAAATTATGGTCATATCTCTTAGGATCACCCATCATTGTCTTCACCGATCATTCATCCCTGAAAAAACCATTTCCAAAAACATAATTCCAAGACTAGATTGATTAGGTGGGTTCATCTTATTCAAGAGTTCGATTTAAAAATTAAGGATACAATGGTTTTTAAAATGTTGTAGCTGATTACCTTTCTAGGATGGAATTCAAAGAAAAATCACACAAGCTTTCTGTGTCTGATTCACTTCCCGATGAGCACCTTTATTATGTGAGTGATTGCCCATGGTATGATGACATATCAAACCATTTGGTGATGGGTGACATTGCAAACTTCTTAGGGACCCAATCTAAGAGAAAATTCCTTTCTAATGTCAAACATTATGTGTTTGACAATCATTATCTCTTTATGTTCTATCCTGATCAAATCTATAAGATATTTGTTTTCAAGTTTGAGAAAGAGTCCATTCTAAAATTTTGTCAAGGAGTGGCATGTAGATGCCACTTTTCCACAACAAAAACCACTGCAATGGTCCTCCAAAGTGGTTTCTACTGGACTAACCTCACTAAGGATTCCTTCCAATTCTAAAAAATATTTCTTCAGAGTCAACAATTAGGATTGATTACCAAAAAGAATCAAATTCTCGTTACTCCCATTCCAGACATCGAAATATTTGTTTGTTGGGGTCTTGATTTCATGGGACCCTCCCAAAACTCTAGGGGATACCAATATATCCTCTTAGATATCGATTATGTCTCTAAATGGGTTGAGGCCATTCCCAAAATGTCCAATGATCATCTTTTTGTGAATAAATTTTTGAAATATCACATATTTTCTCGATTTGGAATTTCTAGGGCTATAATCCGTGATCGAGGAACCCATTTATGAAACCGCTCATTCTTTTCAATCATGTCTATGTATGGGATTTGTCATAAATGTTTCACTACGTACCATGCCCAAACCAATTGTTTAGCTGAGTTTGGGAATAAAGAATTTAAAAAATTTCTAGAAAAATTTGCCAATCCCTCTAGGAAAGATTTGTCTGAGAAACTCTTGGATGCCCATTAGGTATATCGTACAATATTCAAAACCATCCTAGGAATGTCAATATATATGTGGGTATTTGGTAATGAATGCCATTTACTAGTTGAAATTGACCATAAGGAATTTTGGTCAATCAAAAAAATAAATTTTGACATTTAATTCGCCGAGGAAAAGAGGAAATTAGAACATAATGAACTTGAAGAACATATGATAGAGGCTTATGAAAATAAAAGGATAAATAAAGCTAGATTTCAAGCCTACCAATATAGTAATATAAAAGGTAAAAACTTTGTACCGAGAAAATTTATGCACTTTTATAGTCCAAAATATTATTTACACTTGAGAAATTTAAGGTCCCGAAGGTTAGGTCCATTCATAGTGCATCATGTATACCCCCCATGTGGTAGTAGAGATTCAGGATCCCCCAAGTGGTCACATTTTCAAGGTCAATGGTCATAGGTTAAAACGATTCATTGAATAATTCAATAAATATAAAAAAGAGGATGAGTTAACTTATGAAAACTATGAAACCTAAAAAAATAGATAGATTTAGGATCTATGTTGGGCTAACAACGCTAAACAAAAGCGTTGCATAGGAGGAGACCCGTGGTTTTTATGTTTCTAATCATTGTGAATCACTTTCATTTTTTAAAAAGGATTCGTTAATTATTTTGATATTTAAAAAAATTACATAATCAATCATCTCTAAATATGATAGTATCTTATATTGTTGACTTGTCAACTATTATGATTATGGATGGGTATGAAACGGGAGCTCCGTATTCATCTATGTCACATTGCGTGATCCTTTAGTAATACCTTACTCATAAGTTTAAAAAAAATACAATGTATCATCGGTTTATTTTATTTTAATGTGTTTGTAGGTTAAAATAAAAAAAATTAATTAAAAAATTGAAAGGACACGTCATAGGTTATGTGGAAGACCCCGTCACAACAGGTGAACCCATGGGGACACAAACTCGGTACCGAAGGGTGATAGAGGAGTCTACCTACCACTAACCAACAAATTATAGTGTTTCCTTATTCTATTTTATTTTTTATATATACTTATATACTAAAATTTATATATCCATATATATATATATATTATTAATTTTTACCTATTCTTAGTATCATTCTTTGGTATGCCTATGTAAATAGGTGTGTTTTTTTTCATTCCATTTGTTTTTGTTTATTTGATGTGAAATCAAGGGGTTTCCATTGTGTTCCAATTGTGTTGGAGTCTGAGATTCAAGGGATGATGAGTTGATGTGTTTTTTAGACAAATCCCATATATATAATCACAAACTATCATCATTAATGAGGCTTCTCTAAGTGTCATGAAGATCAAGGGATTAAAAGGGAGAATCAAGAACTTTAACCACCTGGTGACTTCCTTCCATGATCTTCATTTTTAATTTCCTTTTTGAACTCCCATTATCTACCCCTAACCCCTTTTAATTTTATTTTCTTCAAACAGTAGGGACAGTGTTTTTTTATGATGGGGGAGATGGAATAAAAAAATTTCTTTTCTGTGAAAAATTTAATGATATGAAAAAACATGTGCCTTAATGGAATGAAAAGTTCCATTAACCTTGAACATGATAATACACATTTCACACATTGATATTGAATATCAAATAATTATGCCTGTCTTGATTCGGATTTTAATGAATGCTTTAGTTCATGTGCATAGATTTAAGAAAGACTGGGTGTCTGATGTGATTTTACCCATTTAATTTGAAAAAAACACAATGCACGTCCTCTAGATTTTGGGGTATTAGTTTTAGTTCATGGGGTCCCCAAAATTAATAGAAAATGTTTGGTGATCATTTTAGTTTTAATACAAGTATTCAATAAAAAACAAAAAAAACCAATACATTTGCATTTTGAGGCATGAAATGACCCAATGTGTGGCTTTCGGCACTTGGGAGTCATGACTCCATAGTTTTCTTGCCTATAGATAGTAATTTTATCTCTATTTGCGGAAATTTGACATTGTTTTTGAATGAGTTAACTCTAGATAATGCCTGAGTATGTTCGATTCACTTAGTGCCCAACAGTCTTTGAGCCTGGGAGTCATCGGCAAAGTCTCGCTACATGGTTTGAATATGTTGAGTCCAATTTATATTACCATGGAAAAATAAATAAATCAAAACAATAGAAATAATAAAAATATGTATTCATCATAATATTGAAATGCGATTCCACCTAGCACTTCCATCATTTTCCCCTTGAATAAAGATGAACCTTCATGTCTATTGTGATACACAACACATCATCATGCTTAATTTAATTTTGATTAAATATGGAGATTAATTCGAACGATGGAATGGTCTTGGGATTGGTATAATCTAATGAAACTATCTTTTATTAAAATATTTTGATGGGTTTCATGATTTTTTGGTATAAGGGGTCATGGTGATCATTGAGTAATAAAAATATTTTGGAAAAGGGAATTTAAATATCATGTTTTTCATATACCTTTTGCACGGGACTAGCAAAACTCAAGATGGGGGTGTGATTAGACACTAAAATAGGATAATATTCATTTTTATTATTTATAATATTCATGAGATTAATTATTCTTAAACATCATTTTTAGTGCATTTTACAATTTGAACATTATTTAACATTAAGATTGTAATCCTTCATTAAACTGCACGTATACTTGGTACATATTTGAACACATCCTAAAACAAAAAATGACCTGGATTTTATTTATTATATTTTATTTTCTGATTTTGTATTCTATAAGGAACAATTCATTCTTTTGTAGTTCATGAAGATTCACATTGTGAGAACACCAAAATGGGCTTTCATGCCAACACATTCTAGGCCAAATAAACTGGACAACACCCCAATAAAGAGATTGTAGCAGCCAAGATCCAAGACCAAAGATTCTAAAAATTTAACTAAATATATAGGAAATCATGTAGACCATTTAATCCAATAGTGAAAAGAGATAATTTAGACTACTTAATGGTGTTCTCAGCGGGCCTTGTTAGAGATAAAAATTTGTCCTAACTTTTGTGGCCAATTAAACAACCCACCATTTTATACATATCTCATAAAACATAAACTCCTCTGGGATGAAACGTTTTAGATAGTTAGGGGACATCGGGAGATTCATTCTCTTATTTTATAGCCTACTCCAATTCGGTCATCAAGAAGCTCATTTATGCACCTCTATTTTTTGGATGCAATATGGATGTCATTTCGTGTCAACGGTTGAAAAAGTCTAAATTTGACAATCCTTCCACCATCCTAGGCCTACCATACACATGTGGGATGACATGCAATGTTGGGGGATCGGTCCAAGCCTATATAAATTCAAATTTAAAGCAGTGGTGGTTGAGGATTTTATCATCTTTGGTCACTACGGGGAAAATATGTTTTTACGATGGGTTATTTGCAATTTAATTGATTCCCATCGTGAATAGCTCCTCCTATAGATTGTTTACGATGAGGGATTCTTCCCGTCGCAAATAATTAGTTATTTGCGTTGGGATTTAGGGTCTCGACGGAAAAAGTATGGCACGGATTGTGCACTAACCCGTGGGAAGGTTATTTGCGACGGGGGGATTCCCCCGTCACAAATAGTGCGTCGGTCTGAGGGTATTTATGACGGGACCCGTCGCAAATACCTGGCGGCAGTAAATAGGTTTTTGTGACGGGATGTTTTCCCAACACAAAAAGTGTGTCAGCGGGTACCTTTTCCCACAGGTCCCGTCATAAATACTCTTTCAACCGTCGACTGTAATTAATGCGGGCGAAGGTTTTTACGATGAGTCTCGTCACAACAAATACTATTTGTGATGGGTATCCCATCGCAAATAGTCTCATCACAACTAATCCAACATATATATACCCCCATCCATTTTTTCAAATCCACCTCTTAGTTCTCACTCTCTCTCTCTCTTTGAACACCATTTTCAGAGTAAAAATTTGTGTGAGTTAGTTTTTTTTCACGAAGAAGTTATGAAACTATCTACATCAATAGGTGATCAAGTTTATATGTATTTATATTTTATTTAATTTAGTATTTATTCCATTTTTTATGTTAGTTTTTATTATTTTAGATTAGTTGTAATTAAATTTGATTTAAGTTTTTTTGTTATCAATATTTATTTGTATTAATAAATTGAAATAATTAGTGCTAATTTTTAATAATTAGTAATAAATAGGAATAATTAGTAATAAATATGATTACTTAGTAATAAATAGAAATAAATAGAAATAATTAGTATTAAGTAGGAATAATTAGTAAAAATAGTAATAATTAGTAATAAATAGTAATAAATAGGAATAATTAGCAATAATTAGGAATAATTAGCAATAAATAGGAATAATTTAAAATAAATAGGAATAATTAGGAATAAATAGGAATAAATAGGAATAAATGGTAATAAATAGGAATAATTAGTAATAAATAGGAATAATTGGTAATAAATAGGTAAAAGTTGTAATAAAAAGGAATAATTAGTAATAAATATGAATAATGAGTAATAAAGAAGAAGAATAAGTAATAAATAGGAATATTTTGGAATAATTAGTAACAATTAAGTATAATTAGGAATAATTAGTAATAATTAGTAATAATTAGAAATAAATAGTAATAAATTAGAATAATTATTAATAAATAGGAATAAATAGTAATAAATTGGAATTATTAGTAATAAAAAGTAAAAAATAAGAATAAATAGGGATAAATAGGAATAAATAAGAATAAATGGGAATAAATAGTAAAAAATATGGATAAATAGTAATAAATAGCAATAATTATGAATAAATATGAATAAATAAAAATAAATAGGAATAAATTAGAATAAATAGGAATAAATAAGAATAAATACGAATAATTAGAAATAATTAGAAATAGTTAACAATAATTAGGAATAAATATGAAATTTTTTAAATAAATAGGAATAAATAAGAATAACTAGTAATAAATGAGAATAAATAGAAATAATTTGTAATAAATATGAATAAATATGAAGAATTATTAATAAATAGGAATAATTATTAATAATTGTGAATAATTAGGAATAAATTGGAATAATTAGTAATAATAAGGAGTAAATAGGAATAATTAGTAATAATTAGTAATAATTAGTAATAATTAGTAATATTTAGTAATAATTAGTAATATTTACTAATAATTAGAAATAATTAGTAATAATTAGTAATATTTAGTAATGTTTAGTAATATTTAGTTATATTTGGTAATATTTAGAAATATTTAGTAATATTTAATAATATTTAGTATTAATTAGAAATAATTAGTAGTAAATAGTACTAATTAGTACTAATTATTAATAATTAGTAATAATTAGTAATAATTAGTAATAAATTGTAAAAAATAGTAGTAATTAGTACTAATTAGTAACAATTAGTAATAATTACGAATAATTAGTCATAAATAGTAATAATTTGTAATAAATAGTTATAAATAGTTATAATCAGAAATAATTAGTAATAATTAGTAACAAATACTAATAAATAGTAATAATTAGTAATCGTTAGTAATGATTAATAACAATTAGAAATCAATAGTAATAAATAGTAAGAAATAGTAAGAAATAGAAATAAATAGAAATAAATAGTTTTTAATCATAATAAATAGTATAAATAGTAATAAATAGTAATAAATATTGATAAATAGTAATAAATAGTAATAAACAGAAATAAATAGGAATAAATAGTAATAAATAGTAATAAATATGAATAAATAGTAATAAAAAGTAATAAATAGTAATAAATAGGAATAAATAAGAATAAAAAGGAATAATTAGTAATAATTAGTAAGAATTAGTAATAATTAGTAATAAATAGTAATGATTAGTAATAATTAGTAATAATTAGTAATAATTAGTAAGAAATCGTAATAAATGGTAATAAATAGTAATAAATAGTAATAATTAGTAATAATCAGTAATAATTAGAAATTTTTAGTAATAATTAGTAATAATTAGTAATAAATAGGAATAAATAAGAACAATTTCGAATAAATGGAAAATATTAGCAATAAAAATGAAAAATTATTAACAAATAAGAATAATTAGGAATAATTAGTAATAAATATGAATAATTAGTAATAAATAAGAATAATTAGGAATAATATGAATTGTAATAAATTGTAATAAAAGGTAATAACATGGCCCAATTTTCAGTGGATTGAAGACACACCTTTTTCTCGATGACTCTTCTTCTTTCAACTTTCACAGAATCAAAATATTACGAAAAGTATGCTTCTACGTATGCATATCCAATCTCATATTCACAAGTTTGAATGTGCATTCTTAGGACCACATTTTTCATATTTTTTAGGCGGTGATACTTGCAAGATGATGATTCATCGATGAAAAGAGGGATCTTTTGTTCGACGGCTCATTTACTTGCATCTTTCTCACACTGAAATCACAATGAAGAATCTGCTTAAGGGTATGCTTATACATTCTAGTATGCATGAGATTAGAACTGATCGCCAGTGCTTGATTGTGGTTAGTATTATTTTGTTAGTTTGACAATTAACTGCATATAATATTTTCACAATTTTAATTTCAAATTGGAATTGAATGAGTCATATGAGGTTGCAACATCTTAGACACAAATTGGGAGTTAGTACAAGGCAGTTGATCAGACCAGTGCCCACCACTCCGATGAGGCGGCATGGATACAGGCCACTCAGTATGTCTTTGAGAAGGGTCACGTAGTTTTTATCGACTCTCATGTGACTCCCAATACTTATTATGGTACTACGGTGATGTCGACGTCTAGCTCGAGAGGAGCTTGTAGAGATGAATCATCTACTACCTCACAATGTAAGGACCCATTGTAAACTTAGGCTGAGCTTATAGAGAGTTTGCATAAATAGCATGAAAAGATGCATCAGTAGTAGCAGTAGCATCATGATGATGAGATACGTCGATGGCAGCAGCAGCATCACGAGTAGATGAAGTACAAGCGCCCTCTGAATCGTAGTTTAGGAATGTAGTTTCATCCACCAAATCCTATATCTCCTCCACCTCCAACAGAAGACGACCCCCTAGTGATTTTTAATGTTAAAAAAATTTGAATTCAAGATTTGTTGTAGTATGAACTATTTTCAGTTTCTGTCTTTTATATTGGTGAGAATATTGCAAAATTTAAATTTTTTTATTTTTAATATTTTGAATATTTATTATTACTATTATATTTATTAATGATTGTTTATTTTTCTAATAATAATAATAATATTTTCAGATTTTTTAATATTTTTTGTAAATATTAATATTTTTTATATTTTTTTATTATCATAATAATATTAATATTATTTTTTCATTAATCATAATTTTATTAAATATATTTTTTCTGTATTATAATTTTCAATGTTTCTTTATTTTACTAATAATAAATATAATATTATTTTATGAATATTTTGTATATATTTTTAGAATATTGAGAATTTTAATATTTTTTATTTTTTCTTATTTTGATAATATTAATATTATAATTTCATTAATTATGATTTTATTAAATATATTGTTTTGGTTATAATTTTCTATAGGACCTGTTGCGACTGGATATCATCGCAAATAGTTTAAATAGATTTTTTAAATAGTATTTATGGTTGCACCAAGGGCCTGTCACAAAAGCATTATTTATATATAATGTATTTTATCGGAGACTTATTGTGATGGAGAAGATCCCCATCACAAATAATATTTGCGATGGGCCTGTTGAAAAAAAGATTAATTATATATAATTTATATAATCAAGGACTTATTTGCGAAGTGGAACTTCCTCGTCGGAAATTTTTTTTTGCTTTGGCCCGGTCACAAAAAGAGGTATTTTTGACATTGTTTTCTACAACGGCCTATTTTCCACAGGACCCCATCGCTAAAGCATATTTGTGATGGGATCTTGTCGCAAATAGTCCATTGAAAATAGCACCAATTATTGTAGTGGGTTCTTTTTTTCATTGTAATGTTATGATGCGATTTTTTGTCTCATGTTTGTATTTTACATGTAATTTATTATAATTCAACTTAGTTTCATTATAAAAGTTCTCATTCTACTATTATTATGTTCTTATCCAAATAAAATTGAAACTGTTTCCTCAAGGAGTGAATTTATTCACACCAAACCTTGTGATATTATTCACACAATTGTGGACTGATCGTTTCTTTTTTACTATTTTTATACTTCTTCAATTCCTCCTTCATGATGCTACTTACCACTTCCATTGACAGCATAGGATGAATGGAGGGATAATACTCTTATGGTTTGATCCAATGGATTAGAAAGGGGCTGTATTAGATTTTATTTCTCACTCTAATAATTACTATTCAATTCTTTTAATTAAGAATTAAATTGGTCGATTTTAAAACATCTTTGTCCTTTATGAATTTTATGGTCGCACACTTCAAGTGCTAATATAAACCTTTACCTTCGAATGATCAAAAAATTGATCCTCCATGAGCATAGTTGATTATTATTAAGGTTTGAATGTATTAAACAAGGAGTTGATGATGTTTTTTATCTTATTTAATGAACCCATTTCAAATATATGAAATTGAATAGTTGAAAAAGGAATGTATCAAAATCGCTCCAACTGATAACCTAGGATTAACTCATTCTTATAAATTGAATTCACTTACGTCTATTATAGTTCATTTAAAACCATCTAAAATCTACCCATGTTTTCCACTTTATAGCTAAAAAAATCCATATAATGTACATGTCTGTAGGTTAATTCTTAGGTCTCTGAGTATTCAACCACCCAAGCTAAATTACAAGAGACCGCTTAACACCAAAATTGTGGAAACATTTGGGCGAGACCACAATCTATGAATCCATACTCATTCTTTTGGTGGGTACCATAGTGTTTCATCCACCAAAGTCTTATCCCAAATATTTATATGCCCTCTTTAAACCTTTTTTATGCCACGCCTATCTACCACACCACTAGTCTGCCTCTTTTAATGGCACTTATGTTAACTTCCTATGTAAGTTGATGTTTGCTTCACTTTCCACTAACAACCACTATATTTACTAAGGATTCACTATTTAATCCCATATTGAGGGAGAATGAGTGTAGAGAGGTGGTTCATGAAATTCCATGTGTCATCCATCCATCAGACATCTATTGTGGCACCTAGAATACACAATAGTTTTCCCAGTTTACCCCATGTTGATAACATGTGTCATAGAAATTATAAAAAAACTTTTTTGATTATTTAACCAATAAAAAAATTAAATCCCAAAATAGGAAAAAAAAATATTAAACCAAAAATCAAGAATGAACAGTCCAGATGTCTAATTTACATGCCAAAAATGTATCATATGAACAAAAATATATATAGATAAATATAAACTAATACCTTAAATCATACTCTATGTGCACTCAACAAGTAATAATACCTTCACTCACCCAAATACCCATCCAAATGAGGCTACTCTAGAATGTCATAGTCTCCAAAAAAACTAATTCAATCTATTATTAACCACAACCTAAATTAGTAAACATATCATTTAAAGATTCACACAATATAAATTCTATTAAAATAAATCCATTTCATACACAATACCTTTAGAGAAACATTTCTTAAATGAAATAAATAATACATTAATAAATATCAAACCCCAATTGTTCACTAACTATACATAAAAACAAAGTGACCCAAGAGTTATCTTGAACCACATGATAAACTGAAACTAAATTTATTATTGGTGTTGGCATTAAATTCCCATTATTCCACCACCCATTGTCTCACATTCTTAAACATTCATTTAATGATACTTTTTATACTAGTTTGATAAAAAATAATAATAAATTGTTTTATATTACATAACAATATTTAAACCCGAAATAACTAAAAAATATTTTATAAACATTCATATTTACTCTTATTAAATTAAAATAACCTCTTTTAAATATTTATATAGGAATAATAGAAACCATATGAAATGACACATTGTTCCATTTTATAATCTCTTTCAAATTATTTTCATTATGTTATTTAAAAAACCCAAAACCTGCTACACATATGGAGGGGATAATAATGTCACCATGTAATATATTAAGGAATGAAATAAAAGAATATAAAGTTATGTGATACACTATTAATTTATCCATAGAATATGGAATAATGTTAGATAAATCCCCTCAGTCAAAATAACAACAAAAGGAAAAAATTCATGGACACTACCCCACCATTATTGAGGGTAAAAAACCTAGAAAATTAATCCTTAGTATCTAGTGGAAAAGGTAATGACATGTTACTGGACAATAGAGGGATAAAAAATTCACATGTTTATCTTATTGAAAGGACTCCCATCCCATTTATGTAATCCTACCACATAACTAGGGTACCCATAACCAAATTAAATAAAGGGATATAAAATAAGAAATAAGTAAATTCAATAAAAAGAATCACCAATAATATCCCCACCACTACTTACCCCCCCTCAATAAAATAGGCTAATTAAAATCACCATCATATTGGATCAAGAATAAATAATCCCCCCCCCAAGAAACAATCTAAATAATTAATAAACTAATGTCGCTCAATAGGACCCAACATGAGCACACACCTTTTAAAATCACTCAAGGTACAAAACAATCCATTATTGAAAATATATTCAGATACCAAGAAATTTAATAATGGTTTAAAATCATATTTCAAACCATTGACGAGAAATATCCATTAAAATCCATTTTCAAACATGGATAAAAAAGATATCCTAGAGGAATTTGGAAAAGCCTTAATAAGTTCAACTCACCTTTAATAAACCCCATTTAAAAAGTATAAACATCATTCTTGTATTTATCCTATAAAACAAATAGGGTCATAACTCCTTTATATAGATCATTTAATTAAAAAGAAACATTTAAATTTTGACGCACCGAAATTATAAAATAAGGACATTTTATTTTATATAATATTTAAAATGAAACATTAATATTAAACAGGCAATGAAATATACTTCTTTAAATTTAATCTATTCAATAGCATGAAAAATAATATAACCCAAGTCTAAATAAACTGTAATATTCTATACCATCATAACCAATCCATTAAATTGGATTGTATCAATATTACTACCTATATTTTGAATATTATGGCCTTCTATTGATTTGAAATAAAACAAGAACCATTTAAATGAAAAAAATGTTTTTCGAAAAATAGAATTTTTCTAAAAGGAGGTTAAGTTGTGCTTTGTGAACATAATTTAAAATCAATAATATAACATATAAAAAATTTATTTTTCAATATTACCTTAATTTATGAATATTCAATGTCAAAATTATCTTTCAATGAATGTTTTATAATTTTCTAAAAAGATTAATTTTTTGATGATTAGTGAATGTAATGTTTTTAATTGAAAATACATTTTCGTTAAAAAAATTTAAAAATTAAATTCATTTTTTAATTGTTTATAATGTAAATTTTTTGAATTATAATAAAATTTAACTAATTTAGTTCATTAGAGTAATGTTTATATTGATCTCTGATATTAAAACCTTCAATAGTTTGGAGAATTCTCTATTTAAAAACCCATGTTTATGTCTCAACTGTAGGTATAATTTTGAATTGGATTATACCACTTATGTGAATTTAATTTGAAAATGGAATGAATAATTGGAATCCAAATTATTATATAATAATTTAATTTTAATTTTAAACTATTTATAAAAGTAAAATATTTTAAAATTATTTATCGTGGTTAAGGTAAAACATATTTATTAGGGATTAAACTAAAAATATAAGGGTTAAAATGAGCTAAAATCTTTTCTAACACACATTTTATAGTAATATTTGGAGCTTATAACCTATATGTTTTGATAATGACCCATTTTTTGTCTTTTTACAAGATAAAATCATCGGTGTCATGGATTATTTTGAGAAATTATGTGTGTCCTTTCCTCCACCAATAATAGGCCACCCATATCCTCCATTATTAACATTTCTGGAGCCATTAAGATCATCCAATACCTACCTATTTAAATTCTCTACTCCATTATAAACAACTTGGATCCATGTTTTTATCATAAATCCATCCAAGGAATGATTTTGGTGAAATACTTAAGAATATGTCGAAATAAGAGGGAATAATCATAAACGATCATTTTCGTTTTGTTTCTTATTCAAAATCAATCAAATATTATTAAATCATGACTATATAATAACCTCTATATCACAAAAATCATTTTTCTCTTTTTTAAGAGAATTACCTATACTTATCTCCTCTTTTACCAAATGGGAAATGAAATCGGTTAATGTGTGTATAGGTGACCACCCCCTTGTAATCCATTTTAATTCATTTTCCATCAAGTACTTTCAAGGACATATATAATTATTTATTTAACAAAGGTATATGATATTAATGATAATATTATTCTTATTTAATTATAATATCACATATATCATCTTACATTTCATTCTTTTTAAATTAATACAGCATTTCTCTTCTGTGTGGCAGACTACTGCTTCATGAAGCGATGCGATTGTTTTTCCACATAATATTTTCATGGACGGTGATAAGGACATATTTAATTAATATATGCTATATATATGACATTATATTGATTATATAAAATTAATATATCGCCCAATTCTTTTCCCTTTCACTCGTTATGGAAATAAAAACATCGATCATGCGTACATACACCCTACGAACTCTAAGAAGTGATGTGAAGCATTCTCAATGTTTAAATTTAAATAATTAATATTAAAATGTATATAATGAAAAAAAATATTTTTATAACATAAATATAATTAGGTATATGATTGAATAATATAAAACTCCCAATAACATAAAATTTCATGTTAAAACATGCATGAGAAAACAAGGTAGTTGACAACCAAAACAATAATAATAATGAAATATTATTAACTAATAGGTGAGAATATGTTATAAAATAAACATATATGATATTATAAATATTATTATTATTATCTTATAAATTAATTACATTATTATAATATTTATATAGGATTTTAAATCACATTTATCCAAAAGGAATCATGATGTAAGGAACTTCATATAAATTACAAGTCTTTAAGGAAAATTGTTAGCTTATGAAACTTATTTATTTTATATGGTGTATTTATTGAACTTTTCATTTAATACCATGAATCCTTCATAGTTAATCTAATTTATGTATTAAATTATAATCATGAAATCCATGTGGATTTGAATTGAAAATTACCATGTGGTAAATAATTTCATAGCTCAATTTCTCTTCATTGGGTTATATTATTTCTTCTTGTTATTTTATATTCTAATATTATATATATAATGAATTGAAATTATATTATTCTCTAATTCCATTTTTTCATATGTATTTTCATTTTATACAAATATTAAATTCATTTATTAATTCTTTCTATAATTGTATGATCTTTGTATGGGATTTTGTGTTAATTTACATTTCATTGATATATTTTCTTTAATAAGAACATATTGAATTTTAGTTATTATTATCCTTGATATTTTCGTAATGATATTATCATTGTATTCATTTCATTTTCATATTATTGATTAAATAGTATTTCTCTTTATTTAATTACCTTACCATACTGATTATTCCTTATCTATTCATGATAGTCAAGATACTATTGAATTGGAATGTGTGATATGTTATTTACCTCTCCATATTGACTATTCCTTGTCTCTTCAATACATTTAAGTTATTGATTAAATGTAATGTGTTTCAATTTATTAAAATTTCCATATTGATTATGATTTATCTAATTAGAATATTCAAATTATTTAAATGGGATGTGTCTTTAGTTATTTACCTTTTCAGATTGATCATGCTTATTGATTCAGGATATCTTTCACTTTATATTAATCTTACTGAGAATTTGAGATCACCATTGCTTTATCCCTTTCCCAGGAATCCAAGAAGTCTTATATGAATGATTTAAAGGGGTATGCTATAGGTAATAATTACAATCTAAAAAAACATTGTGTTGGAATTTGTGTAATAAAATCTATTTCAAGGCTCATGTAAGTATCTTGTTTTAAAGACAATTAAACTATTTGTTCATTTTAGATGTTTCTATTTGTATGTTATAAAACATTTGTGAAGAATAAAATGACTCCAGGATTCTGGGATTGAGGTAGTTATATTTGGTATTTGGGTATTTTTAGTAGAATCCTTTGGAACTATATTTAAGAAAATATTTATTAGGGAACATAATCCTATGATATATTTTGAGTTTATGTATTTAAGAACATACGAATGTTTTGGAAAGGTTAATAGTTTGAGGTTTTTATGGAAATACTTCATGGTTTCGATAACATTTATGGATATTATTCTGTAATATATTTACCTAGGGGTAATAACTCTATAAGATTCTAATTTTGAATGACTGGAGTATTACCTGGTATATGACATGAGGCCTTAATAAACACATGATTTGACACTCTTGATAGATATGATTTATATAATCCACATTTTATTTAAAACCATTATGGAGATTTTAAATAGATGTTGAAAATTAAAGACCTAGTTAAATCCTATTATGTCTTTGATATAAGGTAATTTTTCATGATTAGGACATCCTATAAATGATTATATAGTCTTCCTACTATGATAATTAGTTCTCACACTATTTGTTTTATGAAACCTAAATGAATCATGTTAACATAGAATACGCAGGATAATATGTTGACTTAGATAATCCAAATCAGATGATGATAATAGTAAAATATTTCATGATTATGAATAATTAGTTATCCCAAAATATGATTAAAAACTTATACATTAATGAACTCTTAACTAACCACTGAATCGAAAGGAGGATCTCACTAAGAGATAGAGTGGTGGAGACCTAGTAAGAAAGAAATATCAAATTCATTCATGTAAGAAATTTGTAAAGAGACACATAGGAATGTGTCTAAAAGGAATAGAAATATATATAAATATATCCATAATATAATAAATTTGTTAGGATATATGAAGAGTACAGTAAAAAGAAATAAATTTTCTCTAGGGATCAATTTATAGAACTTAATATTATAGGTTGGAAACCAAGGAATTACTTGATTCAATTAGAACATTTAATGGAAAACTCAAAGAACAATGAAGGACCTATGTGGACATAAAATTACTGAAGTATATATTGAGAATCCATAATTATATTGAATAATTATTTTTACCTGTAGTATTTTGGGCATACGAATCATTAAGCAACAATGGATTGTATTAATTTGGAAAGCATGTATTTATTCGTTAAATTAAGAGTTATGGAAACCATTATGAGTTTATGAGTTTAATATTGATCATTTTATCAAAGTCATAAAATATCATTTTTATGTTTTATGTTGTGGGATTCTACCAAGATAATGAAATTTCAGAAATAAATTATGACATTATAAACCATTGGTTTAATATATGATTTAGTGAAGAAGTTATTTAAGGAATAATCATATTATATTTTGTAGGAATAAATTATAAGGTATTGGTATCTTTTAGAGATTATATTATTTTTATGTCACGGTAATTATGCGTTATTATACCATGGGAACATTATTGGAAAATAGTTTTAGAAAAATGACAACCTATATGTCAGGTGACATCATGTCACATGTTGAAAGGTTGTGGGATGTAACCCACAACCAAAGTCTAGAAATGGTTCAGTGCCTACCACATCCCTCTATGATGTTCTAGTTAATATGTTATTCTTCTTACATAAATATCGTGATTAATAAATATTAATGTTGAACTAGTGTTTTTACTGTTCATGTTTAGAGATTAATGTATTATACTGGATAACATCATCTAACTATATTGGTTATGGAAAATATTTAGATTCATACGGAACTATATGTCAATATTTTAGGGATATTATGATCTATTAATAGTGAATTTTAGTGCTTCAGGCATAAATATTCATTTTGGGATATCCATTTCATAGAGTAAGTCATGAATTGAAATTAAATCATCATATAACCAAATTATTAAATTAGAGGTTATAAAATGTTAAAAACAAAATTATGAAAATATTGGTTTTTTTATTATAAATTAACGAAGAAACATTTTAAAAAAATTAAATTTATTGTGAAAACCAATATTTTTCTAATATGATATCTAGTCACACATTTTTAAAATAATTTTAAATTAATTATTACATTATATAGAGAAATTATTTGCTAATATAAAATAATGTTTATCAATATATAGGTAAAAAATATTTATGGGTGATTTTTGTTGAATTTTCTTGAATATTTTTGTGGAATAGTGAAAATATCAATTTTTAATGAAAATTTCCATTTCATTTTAAATATATAAATAGTTAAATTTAAGTTTAAATTGATTTTAAAGTAAAATTAGTTCAATTGTATTTTAATTTAACTAATTTTGCTCATTTGAACAAATTTCATGTTGAATTCTTATATTAAAGCCTTTTATATTTATGTTAATTTCCTCTTTGAAAGACCACTTTTTCGTCGCATATATGGGTATAATTTTGAATTGTATTCTTCCATAGATGCTAATTGAATTATAAAAATGTATTCCATGTTTTTAATAATAATAATTTTTATTATATAATAAGGTAAACATAATATTTTACCTTTATTTATAGTAAAAGAAGTAAATATTAATTAATGTGATTAAGATAAAAACTAATTTACAAGGGGTTAAACAAAAAAGATAAGGGTTAAAATGACATAAAAAAATCTCCAAAAATAATTTTATGGATATATTTAGACCTTAGAAACTATAATAATAAATAATTACACATTTTAGTATTTTCATGAGAAAAATGTTAGTGTAATTTATTATTTTCAAAAATTCCTTGTGTGTCCTTTACCCACATATAAAAGGCCACCACCTATCATCCTGTATTCCAACATTTGAAGACACATGGTTTAGAAAATACATAACAAAATCACATATATACTCCCCTAAAAACAACACATAACCCTTTTTTCAATTTAATGTCATCCTATTATGGATTTAGGTGAAATTATAAACATATTGTCTATTGAAGAATCAACTTTATTAAATGACTAATTTTATTTTGTTTCATATACCACACAAATAAAATATTATCAAACCATGTTTATATAATAACCTAAATATATTCCATACACTTATATGGTATTATGTTAATTTAACTACATATATCCATCTCCTATTCCATCAAATGGGAAATAAAACTGTCAATTATGTGTATGATGGACTACAGCTTCGTGAACCAATGTAATTCATTTTCCATCAACACCATTGATGGATTGATAAAATGATGGATTTAAAACATGTATATGATATTTATGATAATATTATACTTAATTAATTATAATATCACATATACTTACTCTCTTTATAAGCAATTTAAAATATGATTATTTTTTTCATGTGGATGGCGGACAACCACCTCCCAAAATGATGTGATTCATTTTTCTCTTACTCTTTACATGGATGGTAATAATGAAAAATTTAATGAATATATTATATATTTATATATGTTATTATATTGATTATGTAATTGTAATATATCACCCACTACCTTACCCTTTCACTAGTTAGAAAAATGATAATGTCGTTTGTCTATACGTACAACCCACCATCTCAACAGAACGATGTAATTTATTATACATGTTAGAATTTCAAAAAAGGATATATAAATTCATTTAAATAATAAATTAATATTTAAAACATCAATATAATTCATTATATTATGTAAAAATATACTAATTTTAAGATCTAGATCTTTTACATTATGACATGCATGAGAAAACATGGTAGTTAACATCCAAAACTATGGCAATAATGAATGATTATCAACAAATTGGTGAAAATATATTATAAATGAATCAAATATGATGTTATAAATAATAATATGATTCAAATTAAATTAATATAATTCTTAATCCATTATGATTGAGGTTTAATAATATTCAACCAAAAGAATTCATGAGGAAACGTACTTCATCTCAATTTCCATTCATTGAGGAGTATTTTAATTTTACGCACCTAATTTATTTTATATGTTGTATTTTCTGAAATTTTTTATTTAATATCATTAATCCTTCTTACCTCCTGCTATTTTAATACTCAATTTTAATTATTCCATCCAAGGGGATTTGAAATGAAAATTACTAAGTAGTGAAGAATTTCATAACTCAATTTATTTTCATTGGTTATATTACTTCTTCATGGTCATTAATATTCTATGAATATCTGTGTAATTTCATTTTATAATAATATTTTTTATTTACATATTTTTTATGTGTATTTTTATTTGATACACATAATTAATTAATTAATTAATTATAAATTTAATGAATTATCTTTTTAATGGATTTTATCTCAATTACCATTTCATTGAGACATTTTTTGATATATAACTATTGACTTTTATGTTTTTTATATAATACCCCTATGTTGTGTTTAACATTAATACATAATTATTCATGATTTTATATAAGAATCCAATATTCCCAGTAAATCAATTGTCACCTCAGATATCTATTGAAAATTTGTGATTATTAACTTTCTCTTGAGATGATCACATTTATATGATCACATTTGATTTAAATGTTATTTAAATTAAATATTTATATTATTAATATCATAGATATTAATATTTACTAAACCATATACTATGTATATATATATTGGTTACTTTGAATGTTATTTCATTATATCAGAAATTATTGATAAATTCTTTTTTTACTCAATATGGATATTTGATGTTAAGGAACATTCTTAGTGAAAAAAATCGATTACTAGATATATCATTAATTAATTAGACATGAATATTTGGGTTGGGCCCAGTCATACATAGCCCCTTGATGCATTAGTACTCTCTTAAGATGAGTGAGATCACTAGACTCAGTTAAATGGAATTCTAGTGTATACATGCCCATAAATATTAAACATTCTTCGAAATTGTTTTGATAGTAGATGTAACATGATGGGGGAAATATTGACATCCAAAAATTAATCATTTACATCGATAAGAATTTATTTATTATTATAAGTGATATTTTCTAAATGATATTATCTCTTGTTTCATTTCATGTTTTATTTACTTATTAAATGGAATAGGTGTTCAGTTATATACCCTTCCACATGAATTATTCCATATATATACATGATACTATTGTTATTGATTAAATTGAATGTGTGTTTAGTTATTTAAAATTCTATATTTATTATTCCTTTTCTATACAGGATAGTATTGTTATTGATTAAATTAAATGCATGTTCAGTTATTTATCATTATATATTTATTTTTCCTTATCTAGTCATAATAGTAAAAAAATTAAATGGGTATATTTTTTTAATTATTTTCCATTCTATTTTTATCATTTTTATTGAATCAGGATAGATTATACTTAACCAAACTCTTATTGAGAATATTATCTAGACCTTATTTTTTTCTATTCCTATTAATCTAGGAAGTGTAATATTAATAATATGCATTGATATTCGAGACAGAATAATGACATTCTTTTAAAAAACTATTTTGGAATGTGTGTAATAAAATATCATACAAGACACAAGTATGTATCTAGTTTTTTAAGACTATTATACTATTCAATCATTATGGATGACATTCCTTATATATTATTCCATATTATCTAAGAAGATACCCGCACAATGATATTAGGTTTGGGGTCATTAAATAAATATTTTATCAAGATTTTTAATTTTATGTTCCACTTGAAATTCCATGTTAATTATTTATAAAAGTAAATTTCATGTCCAAAATAATTTTTATACCTTCAATCTGAATTTTAAAGTAACATTTGGGTTAATAGAAATTATGAGGGTTTCATAATAAATAAAAAATTATTAATCCTTATTTAAAATAGTTAATACCCTCACCCTCTATGGGAATTGGAAATAAACTCAATTTCCACATAAGAAAATAAATGGAAATACATAATAATACCACTAAAAAAATTAAAAAATAATCTAAAAATCATAAAAAACAAGAATTAAAAAATTAAAAGAAAATAAATTTTCATTAATAACATTGATTAATTGGTGGTTTGTCTTAATTTCATCTCCTCAAAAGGTGGGAACCCAAAAGGGAAGTATGACTCCCAAATAAATCTTCAACACTCAAAAATAGAATATTAAAACCACCAAAACCCAACTCTTATCCATGGAAACCCTAGGTTTTTTTCTTATAGTATAATCAAAGAGGAATTGGTATTAAGGGGAGAACAATTGGGAGAGGAATGAATCACATGTGTTTCCATTTTGAAACTCAAGGAGAAATCCATTTGAAATCAGAGGAAGTAGGAACACCACTTTTGTGTGTTGGTCTTAAGTGAATAAGAGGGGTAGATGGTTGGATTCATACCATATGGGGGTTATGGATTGAGGGTTGTATAAGATGCATTGAAAAGGGAAGGATTTGTGGTAGGGATGCTAGAGGAAGAGAGGTCACACCATGTGAGGGGGATTTAGTTTGGAGTGATGTGAGATGATGTTATGAGACTAAGGTAAGGGAAAGATAGAGAGAATAGATAAATAAATAAGTGAAATATAAGGAATTGAGAATTTATGTTTTTACATTTCTTGGAAAGTCAAATGGTTTTTTCAAACCATGTTGTCTGCACTAGGAACCCCAAAAATGATATGTGTGATTGCACTTAGAGAACTATATTGTATAATTACTGTGTGCTTGCTGTGTCAAATGATACTATCAAGTTATACTTACAAATTCATAGTTCTCATAATTTTATTGAAATAATAATTGATGACCATGTGATGTGTAAAAAATTCAAAATTAAAAAAGTTAAATTATATATTTAAAATTTCAGAATGACTCAAATTAATTTATAATATTGTAAAATTAAATAAATATAAACCCACCATCACATGTGGGAATGAATACAATCTCCACCATATGAATGTATACTCTCATAAAGTATTCAATTGAACTAGAAAGAAATAAAATAGGATAATCTGATCCACATAATCTTATGAGGTGGGAAGGGAAGAAAAAACTATTTAAGGGACTTAGCAAAACAAAAAAACTAAGCATGACTTCTTAGATGAACTACTCATCAAATGTAATCAAAAGAAAAATAATCATCATGAAAAAAAAATTCTCTAAGAACAGCAAAATTTCACCAGGAACCTCATATCACTAAAATAAGGTACACTAATCATTAATCTTCGAACCATTTAGAATTCGTATATATTTTTAGGACAAGGAACACCAACATAAAAACACTAAATCCACGAAACAACTATAAGCAACAACCCTCAAGAATGAAAACGAACATCAAAAGAGGAACCTATAAGAGGAACTCCTGTTCACCCATGCATCAAAGTAACCAATACATCCAAGGTGTTAACAAACTCCAAATAATTATAGGTAATTTTACCTCATTTAATTTTAGAAAATAGAGGTATAGGGTTTCAACAATGAAACACTGCGACACTATCAACCTAACTGAACTGCAATACACACCAACCGATATACGATAAAAACGAGTTCCATCCAAACCACAGCTGCGCAAGAAGACGCCCATGGTTGATCCCATTTCCTACTATTAATAGCCAAACCTCATATTTAAAATAGGAAAATAAACCTCAATAGTCAAAACAACAAAACCGATGATATATAATACTACAATGTAAAAAAAATCCTATAAGAACTAATAAAAAACACTCAAAAGGAAGTATCTTTGAAAAATGTAGCTTAAAAAACATGACATCACTAATCACAAACACATCACACGAATTGTATACCAAACTATTGAGGAAAATCATTGAAAAACGTGATTTTCACCAACTATAAAATAATAATAATAATAGTTACCCAATCACAACTGGTTTCAACCCTACTAACCAAAATATTAAATGATGGTGTTTTATAGTAAAAAGATTATGTCTTCCATTACCATATATAATATTTGGGTAGAAAATAGAATAAAATAAATATCTTCTATGTGATAAAAAAATTAACAAGATAATCATCATAAGAGAAATTCTTTCTACCATTTTTCTTAACCATTAAGAGATACTTATAAAAGAGAACATAAGTCATGAAATCAATTTGTTCATGTATCACAGTGGAGACCCACTGGTCCCATCATAACGGTAAAATATAAAATATGTATCACACCATAAAAAATACATCATTATATCATTATAAAATTGTTTTTTCTTAATAAATAAATGGTTTTTAAAACTACACCGTCCATCCAAACCAAAATAATATAGTTTACATAGATATATTAATAGTTAATTTCATTTCAAAATAAAATGGGTTTATTTTATAATAGTTCAAAAAAAATACACATTCTTTGGAAAATAATTTTCTCAATATACATATTGAAATTGAAAAATATTAAAAAATAGTTTATCAAATAAGAAATAAATTTTCAAATATCCCTATAAAAATATTTCAAAATGAATTTTTCATTATAGAACAATAAAATATCATGATCTCTGAACTATTAATTCAATTTAAAAAATATCACACAAAATAATATTTAAGATTCTATATAATAACATCAATCATAAATATAATCGAAATTAATTTCTCTTAAACTAGTGAGAAAAAAAATTAGGATTGATCCATAAATTATAAAATTAGAGATAAAAAGGTCTAATATTTGATATGAAACTACTTTTGGGTTTACTGGAGTCATTAGAACTAACCACATGGGATCCACATTTTTGGGCATACCATGGGAACACCCATCAATCTCAAGTCATTCATCCATAATCACAACTAGCTCAAGATAATTTCATAATCATGTAAAAAACATTTTTAATTCTTAAATTATTTCAATATAAGTCAAATAGAACCAATAAAAAGAATCATAAAATTTCAATTATCATGGGAAAATATCATAGGAATGTTGAGGCTCAGAACAAAATAATACTTGTTACAATCTCAACATCATGTGCTACAATAGTTATGATATCTTAGCTCAACACAACCCCAATATCACAAGTAAAAATTATCCTTCATGACCTATTAACTCTAAAAAACCTAGCATATTATATATTTTTCTGGTAACATCAAAACGTTTTCCATACACAAGAGACCCAATTTATCTAATACACACCTTAAGGGTATCCCTGTTCTACCTGGGATGACGGAATGTAGAATAAACATCATAAAAATTCCCTAGGGGTTATTTTTTCCACAAGATAGATTTAATTAAAAAATTATTGATTATAATTTTCTACTTAATATCTAGAAACACCATTACAAAGGTCGAACACTAATGCTAAAAATGTGTTATCACAAATAAAATAAACAATAGATAAAAATAGATAAAAATTTATCCCTCAACTCACACTCCAAGAATACTCGCACATCCAACATACATCCTCTCATTACAAAGCTCCCTCAACAAGAATCAGGAATAAAATCACCCAGTCCACACATAAATAATGAATTCCACTAAGAAAAAAAACTAGATTTAGTAAAGAGACCATTTAAAGGTACAAACACCTAACATTAAATATAATTAAAGGGAGGCCTTTTAAAATAATTTAATATTCACACTAAACTAAATAAAATAAATAAAACAGGAACAATTTCAATCCTTAGTAGGTTAGTAATCGACTCTACCAATGATCATGACCCAATATTGAGAAATAACTATATGTGATCCCAAAATTGAATATAATACAAATAAGATCAGAAAACACTTAATAGTTAACCACATTGCTTTTCACATGATATTCCTTTAATTTGGAGATCAATTTTATGTTATAGTGAAAATAATAATAGTAATAATTTTTCATAGAATAATTATATTTAATACCAACAACAACTCCAAATGGTTTTATAGAAATTATTTATTATATTTATTAAATAAAATAATAATTTGAAAATATTTATTTGTAGATCACACACGCCATATGAAATGACCCAAAGTTCTATTATAAAATTCCTTTTAAAACAATTTTTAAAAGTTATTTATAAAAACCAACTCACACTACATAAACAAATACATCAATGGAAAAAGGGACAATGATATAGATAAATAAAAAATAAAACAAGCCAAAGTCATGTTTCACACATGTCAATCACCTGGGGGATAAAGTTTTTTTATCAAATACACTTAGTCAAATAGACATCTAATGGTAAAATGTCACGGGGTGTACCATACTATTACTAAGTATTTGTATCCTAGAACATACATCCCTATAATCTAATATAAATTTTAATAAAACACCATTGTCCAATTTACGGATAACATTCATCACTTGTATAAATAATATAATTAGATCTCATCCTATTTACATTATCATACATAATTACTAGGGATCCCATGAGAAAAGAAAATAAAGGGTGAGAAAATAAAAAATTTTAAAATTTTTTATAAAGCATAATAAAAAATATCACCCACACCTCTACCTTCCTCTCAAGAAAAATCCATGTTTATTTAACTATCCAATCACACCACATATAAATAATTACCCTTAGTCAAAAGTTTAAATAATTCTCAAAAAGGGGATCAAGAGTGTCTCACACACATACACATCGATTGAAATCACACAAATAGGGAAATGTTCTTTTATTTAAAATAGAATAGAATGTTAAGACATTTACTAATGGTTCATTATATTATTTCTTACCATTCTTGAATCACATCCTTTAAATCCACTTTCAAAATAGGTTTCTATAAAATACCTAAATAATTTAAAAAACAATATAAAATAATCAATTCATATTTTAAAAAATACCTTTAAAATTCATGAACACAAAGAATTTATTTATGATACAACCTAAATGATGAAAAATATCTTTTATATTTATCATTTTGTTAAATATTTAAAATTAAAAATGATATTGATAATTTAAATTTGAAGTATAAATTTAAATGAAAATAAAATACATTATTAAAGTAATTATAAATACTGATATAATTTTAAAAACTTTATTATAAATTTAAATGGTCTGTTCAGGATTTATAATAAATATCATTGTAACACACTGGGATTTTAAAATAACACTATGTTCGAAAATTATTGTAAACTAAAACATTATGCTAAAACGAAACATAAAATTTTTCTTTTAAATAATATCATTATAACCTATTTATTGAATTATAGAATATGAATATGAATAATAAAATTATGAAACATATTTGATGGTAATTCACAATGAAAATTTATTTATTAATTTTTAGGAAATAAATAGTCTATTTTTTTAGTAAATTCACTTTATTCTTAAAAAATATGTTTTCTTAAAAAATGTTTTTTATTTATTTTTATGAGAAAATATTATAAATAATATTCCCCCTTTTATAAAATGTATTATTTTAAATATAAGTAATTTTAAAAATCACCATATTAAAATTATGTTCTAGTGAAATTCTTGTGTTTTCTATCAAAAGATTTTTTTCACCAAATAATAAAAAATATTGGTTTATAATGAAAACTATGTTTTTTGTTACTAGAATTTAAAATGTTCCATTTTTTAAAAAAAAATTATAAAGTAAAATATGTTATTTAGTAATATTAATAATCCAATTAGGTTTTTAGGAATCAATTTTTTGATTTAATATAGTATAAAAACATTTTTATACTTAACTAGAATTTTTATTGTTAAATTATTATTATTTTTTCAATAATTAATCTAATTTAGAAAATTATAGAAATTAAATATTGAAAATTTTATTTTATATTTGGAATCGGGGTTCAGCATTTTATAAATAGGTCCCTTTTAGTTCTGATCAACATGAATAGTAACCATCGTAAATAATTATCACATCCATAAAAATAAATCATATAGTTATTGTTAAGAAATTTGTGATATGAAATTAAACGTATATCAAATACTTACCTTAATTTTATAGGAAGAGTCTACTTGGTTGATAAACATCAAAAAATAAAAAATATGACATTTTGTTTCAATTTTTCTATGATTTTTACAATTTTAATATTTATGTCATAGAGAATTAAAAAAATCACATTTAATTTCTTAATATTTAATATCTTATGGATAAATCTATCATATTATTAGTTATAAATATTCATTTTAGAGATAAATGGTTTTATTTTTACCATGGTAATTTATTTACTATTTTTAAAGATGAAATAATTTCTTTAACTTCTTTCTCAATGCGTACACAACTATAACATCTTGGATATTTCCAAATGTATAGAAAATTTAATTTTTTGTTTAAATTATTTTAAACATCCCTGATATTGAGGCCAAAATTTTTATGCGGTCTTGGGGGTGTCGGGGGGCTCAATCGAGCCAT
Source organism: Viscum album (assembly GCA_963277665.1). Classification (NCBI taxonomy): domain Eukaryota; kingdom Viridiplantae; phylum Streptophyta; class Magnoliopsida; order Santalales; family Viscaceae; genus Viscum; species Viscum album. The sequence goes on from OY728151.1 coordinate 809,073,945, forward strand.
AGAGTCAAGATAATTTAAAATGATTAATGGGATGCATGGTTAGATCAAACCATGTCACCTTGTGCACATGGTATTCACAAACCGTGTGGTTTCAAATAGTGGGGTTTAGTGGATTTCATAATTTCTCTATAACCATGTGACCTTAAGAACACAACCATATGACCAGTTTCAGTTTTGGAATAGTGATTTTTTGCATGTCTTTCATGTGGTTATTTAAACTATGAACCTAATCGTGCAAGGTTCCCCATTATAATAGATAATGGCATATAGTTTGGCCAAACCATGAGGGAAAACCCTGAGTAATGATTTGGATGGTGAAATTACCCTTCTACCCTTACTGAAATGTTTTAATATCCTTCTCCTATTTTCATTTTGACTCAAGAATTTTTTTCTCACCTCCCAAGGTGTGTGACCCTCCTCCTCCTCTATCTATGGGTTTTTTACCTTTCTACTTTATAAGTGGTACAAATCCTTCAATGATGGAAGAAAAGAAAAAACTTTTTGTAAACTCTTTCTTCCACAGTCATCAATTTATATTATACTCTTCCATCTATCATTCCATTTTGTTTTGATGAATTTTTCCATATTTTTGAATCTTTTGAAAAATCCTTCGATTTATTTAATTTTAGGTCGATTCAAGGCCCAATTATGAATTAGTGGAGAACTAGTAAATCATGGTAGGGATCTACGGTTTTTAGATTCGTGTCATTTTATTTCAGTTAATGCATCATTTTTCCACTCGATGGACCCTTCAGGTGATGATTTGTTCTTGTTTAATAAATCAATTAACATAGTTTGTTATGTCTGTTGGGACCCTTGAATGTGGAAAAACTTGTATGTGGGGTGTTCTCCATGTATTCATCCACTCTTTTAGGTGTTCTATCTAAAATGGATTAAATTATTAATATTCTTTATGTATAGTTTCACCTTTTGTCTGTGTGTTTTTCACCTTTGTTGAATGTTTTAAATTGATAAATTGAATTAGATTAAGGGTGATCCATGATTTGGATCCTATTGGAAAGGAAAATTCTTAATTTGCATTGTTTGGCCCATGTATAATGCCTTATTACAATGATTATTCTTATTAATATATATGGTTATATAGAAGCCTTGTTTTAAATTACTATGCTCATTTTTCCATGATATTCGTTGTCAATTATTTCATTTTTTCTTGAATCCTTGTGTAAATTCAGGTAGCCTCTTTCCAATGTTTTATACATTTTCTATTTCAAGTTCATTACACCTTGAGCATGCTACTTGTTTCATTTTTCTTATAGAGTATTCCCTTATGGATTGGACTGAATTCAATTAAATTCTTGTTCAATCTTATGTATTGTTCAAATGAAATTATCATTGATAACATGTCATTACATATATAGAATTTTGTGTGAAATTATTTTCTTAATATGGATTAATTAAAATGTGTTGGAAGTGAACATGGGCCCCATGTTAAGGATCCCATGTAATTACTCATCATGATCATTTGGATTTACTTGACACTCTTGGAGCGATACTTTGGATTTCAATGTATAGGATCTATGGGATGATTTACTTATAATCTTGAGTGAAGCAGGTTCCCTAGGGGAGTAACCAAGGATGGATCCATTAGCAATATGGCTAAACCATTCTAGGGGTGAGACTCAGTCCCCTATGGGAGATACTTGAAACAGACTCGGATTCACCTTGTCATGAGTTATATAAGGTACGTTTTATAGTTTGACATAGATGAAATAGATAACATTAGTTATATTGGTTGTTCTGTAGTGACCCATTGGATTTTATTTTGATCACCTTGGACGGGATTAGTCTTCACAACTGGAATTGATGGATTAGAATATTACTCATTTCAAATGTTATTCATCATTTGTTATTATTTTTATGGTGAGCTTGCTTATCTGATGAAATATCCTTTTGAACCCAAGAAAAAATAGATGATTAAGGGTATTTGTTTCTGTGTTTATATTGTCCCTTGTTTATATATTATTTATTTCATAGGAACTTCTTTTCAGAAATCCAGTTTAGTCTGAAGTAGGTGGTATGGGTCAGATATCCTTTTAAGAACCGAGACCAGGGTGGTTACATTTAATTTATTAATTTCACATTTTTAATTTATTTTGAAACACTTCCATTTTTAGTGAAAAAATGGATTTACATTCCCATGGGTGCCGACCTACAGAGATTATATCTCACACCCTACTCAGGCACCATTTTTTTACCTAATTAAGATTTATGATTGCAGGTATGGATAATGGTAAGTGTGATGAATATGATTCTTGATTTTCTTATTATACGATAGAGTTTGGGGTCAGAGGACTGAGAATCTACTCGAGATGTTGTGTAGCAGTTTTGGCCTTTTTTAGTTTGTGTATAGCATGCAGTATATGATTTGTATCCCCAATTTCCCTGTGATCTCATTTTTTATAGGAATGTGATATCAGGATCATCTTTTTGAATCTATTATTTTTATTATTATTAAGTTATTTATTGGTTATTTATTCTTCTTGTATTATTTATTTATTTCCTATTTGGTATATTTTTGTTTATGCTTCCAATATTTATTATCTACGGTTTACCATTATGGTTAGTATAATCTTTAATGGAATAGTCTCCACACATAAAAAAACAAGACCCTTACTACCAGTCAGTAGGCTCTAGTGTTCTAGGAGATGGTCTTGACGTCTTGTGGAAAATTGTCTCTAAGAACTACTGAGTTTTACTCAAGAAAGGATGCTACAAAGATGTAGCAACGGAAAATTTTAATTTTAATTTTTTTTTTTGGTTTTCGATAGAATATTGCGACATATAAATTTGTAACTAACCCTTTAATTGGATATAGCTAACCCATGTATATTGAATCCCAAATTCCATATGATGTGAAATTGCTATTACAGATTGTTCCATTTATGATTGATATGAATTCACCATTGGAAGATACACATGCCTTATATTGTTTTTATATTGGTATTATTGGAATGATTTTTTCAATTACATAGCCTAATGATATGACAAAATTGCTTTACATGCATCATACTAGGCACTGTAGGATTACAATGTCATGAATTATGCCACGTCTTATCTATATTTAGAGTGAATCTCTTGTTTGCATGTTATTCATATCCTACCTTGTTTTGTTAAGAATTATAGTTCCTATTTTGTTATAAATATAGAAATGTATCAAGTCACCTTATCAGATCACGTTATGAATTGGGTTCATAGGATGCCTAATTTAAATTTATAAGGTGTATGGGACCTTATAAATTTGAATGGTTATCCAAAAAATCCATTCTTTTATGGTTATTTATTTACTTAAATGAATCAGAAAAAATTTACCATTTAAAATGAATTGGTCACCATATAAATTTGGGAAATGAGAAACCTTTACTTTCACCTAACCATAACAATGAGATGTAGGTTGTGTCTCTTACTATCCTTCTATTCCCTTTTCCCTCTTACATATACATGTCTCTAAGAGGAGGCAGAGGGTTGTGTCATCTGTTTGGGAGGCCTTAAACCATCCCATCTTTTATCTCTTTCCTTATCTATTTATAATTATTATAAATCTCATATGAGGTATGATCTTGGAATTTGTAGAGCTATGAAACCATGATTACATCATACTATATGCCAAGAAAGTCATGATGAGAACAGTATAGAGGTGTTAGTAAATTATCCACCCATTATACCTCATATAGTTCCACCTAAGGCACCTCCTGGTGATCCTCTTAAAAGAACTAATTCTCAGTTTCATGAGAGATTTCTCCATATTATGCAGTCAGTTTAGGTCTCTCCTTGGCCTACCCTGACTATGGTAGAGGTGATTATGTACATCCAATAGTATCCCCCTACCACCTTCTCAAGTAACTTAGGATCTCGTGTGGTAGTTACATGGTCGGAGTCTACAATGTCCATATTTGATCATCTTTACATGCCTCCATATAAGAGGGTGAATCTTTTTACATACATGTTATGTGGCTCTTTTGAATATGGGTGGGATGTCATATCTCAAATTTAGAATCAATGATGCATGGTCTGGAAAGACTTCAAGAGATCCTTATACAACAACTTTTTTCTGAAAACTCTTAGAGAAGATCATGAACGTAAATCATGCATCTTCAATAGGGCACTATGACTATGCCTGAGTATTTTTCTCATTTCATTGAGATCCATTGTTTTTCTCCATCTCTATGTAGTGATAAGTTGACAACTGTGATGTGATTTTAGGATGGAATTGGCTATTTTTTCTGATCATAGGTGGATGTCTTCTATTTGGCTACCACGATAGAGATAGTGAACCTTCCCCTAATCACAAAAGTAAATCTTAGAGAAGATGGTATTGTGAACCAGGGAATTTCTATTAAAAAATATGGTGATTGTTATACTGGATGTGGGAAACACTATTTAAAGGGTGTGCATGGGGTAATTTATTATCTTATGGAACATACCAATTCTATATTATTTCATTAGTGTGTTAGGATAGTCCATAAGAATCCCTAGTGCATAAGGAACCTGATCGAGTGTCAAGATTTTAGTGGGATGGGTTACCTTTAGTGATTCTTTCATTATTTCCCATAGTATCTAGTGGTATATGATCCATATAATCACCTCTATCGGGTTCAGTGTCTACTACTCTGCATCAATATAGAAGCTGGTATTTTATCTGTCGATCAGTTTGAGGAGGTAATGGTCACTTATGAGGTAGTTAGGTCCGAGAGATTCAGTTGAAATAGAGTGGGTCTTATTAGGCTAGTCAAAAAACATCTCCTGACTGAGGTTGAAGAAATATTAATGTAGTGCATCCAAGATCATATGATCAGAGACTAGGGTCGTCTATGGTCATAGGTTCTATTCTAGTATCTTCCACTTCAGTTTCTACCCTTTTGAAACAGGTTCTTCTCAATAATTCATATCTTATTCTTTTTTTTCAAAGTCATGTTCTTGCAATCATGTAATTATGTGGAATTATGTCCATCAACACTCCATTAGAGGTCAAAACAGAAGGAATAAATCATTTTTAAGATTTCATCTTGAGATATGTTTGTCTTGTTTCATCAGGAGTGTCCTCATCCCTATGACTATTGACTTCGACATCATTATCTATTTAGATTGGATCATGCATCATTGTGCCCTAGTAGATTGTTATTTCCATCGAGTGTCCAAATTAACTAAGGTAAACATGTATGTACACAACGGTGAATGGGATATCTAGGTAGACAAAGATGAACCTATGAAAACTGGGATAGGTAGACAGAGAGCTCAATTGGTGAGTCTATTTATGAGAATTCAGATAAGGTAGTTAGCAGATTTTCCTATGGATATGGATCAGTTTTGGGATGTATTTCTTGATTATTTCTCTAGAATTCCTCAATATAGGGATATTTATTTCACTATTTGTATTGTTTAATGTGTGGAATTAGTGTTTATTCCTTTGTATTAGATGGAACTAAAAGATCTTAATGAACTCAAATAGAACCTTGATGGTCAAGAGGATCAAGGTTCTATCTGAGCAAACACATTGCTATGTGATTCACCTATCCTTTTTTTATGAAGAATGATAGAACTGTTCGATTGTGTGTATATTATATATGTTTGAATTAGCCCATAGTGAAGAATCATTATCACTTTCCTCATATAGATAACCTATTAAACCATCCCTGAGGAGAAACAATTTTCTCTAAGATAGATCTATAGCTCTAAATCATCATGTTCATACAAGGCTATCAGATATTCCATGTATAACATTATGGATCAGAAAAATCTTATATGGGTACTTGGTTATGTTTTTTGGTATAAGGAATGTACCAAAAATATTTATGTCTTCGATGATTTGGTTTTTTCACCCATATCTTGATTCATTTATCTTAGTCTTCATAGATGAAATCTCGGTGTACTCATACACAAGACACGAGCATTCCAATCATCTTGAGATTATGTTGAGTACACTGAGATGGAACCAGCTATATGAAAATATTAGTAGATTCCACTTTGGGATAAATATTATTCACATCGTGGTCAAATCATATATAAGAAGAGCATATCAAACAACCCAGAGAAAGTGACTATACTAGTATCTTAGGATCATCCCAATAATTTATTTTATATAAGAATACTCTTTGGTATCTTTCTATTACAATAATTTCTTCCAAGACTATTCCCACTTAGCATCTCCTCTTATAACATTGACTAAGAAGGTTGTGAAGTTCCTATGGCTTGAAGCTTGTGAGAATTATTTTTAGTAGTGAAAGGGAAGACTCGCATCAACTCTGATTATTATTCTCCCTAAGTCGGTTAGAGGTTATATGGTTTATTGTGATGCTTCAAGGATTGGGTTGCGTCCAGTTCTAATGTAGGGTGATAGATTCATAGCTTATGTATCTCTCCAACTTTGGCCTCATGAGAGAAAATATCATATGTATGACCTTTAGTTATCAATCCCGGTTAATGATCTTAATTGTAGGAAGGACTATCTATTGGGAAAATTATTATTTTTTAAAAGGATCATAAAAGTCTAAATTACATCTCCACTCAGTAATACATGAATCTGGGGTATTGTAGGTGGGTGTATTACATGTAGTAGTTAAAATCTGACCTTTCATAAACACCTGGTAAGGGTAATGACATGGATGATTCATGATCCAAAAAACAAGAACACAATCCACCAAGGTGGACAGTAGTGAGTGGCAGATGATGGATATGTTCTTTGATTTTCATCGATAGGTTTAGGAACATCCCAAGAAGCTATCTTAGGACACTATGGAAGTGATATCCTCTCGTCAAGAGTGTGTTCAGATTTGTTATTTATTAGAATCCATGGACCTCGTTTAGATGGATATAATCACATGAGAGAACTCACCTACTAGTTTGGTTGTTGATTGTATTGAGATCCTACTCTACCTTGGTCATGTAAGGGTACCTTTTGATTTATGAGAAGATTTATTGAGGTAGTCACATGCCTCTATTTGGGAATCTCATCCTAGGATTACCAAGATGTATAGATATATAAAATGTTTGTACCAGTTTCTAGGTATGAAGAGGTCAATAGCAGGCTTCATCAATTAGAGCTCCACCTATCAGCAGGTGAAGGCAGAGCACTAGTGACAATTTGGACTTCTACATCCAATCTCTATTTCTGAATAGATACGGAACAAAGTTTCAATGTATTTAGTGAAATGATTTCCATGATATCCTTGATGAAGTGATGTAGTATGGGTGACCATCGATGTTTAAACCAAATTCATGCACTACGTACTATTCCATTAAACCTTCTATTTTGATGAGTTTGAGAGGATTTACATATGGGAGATAACAATACATCATGGCATGCACAATTCTATCATTTTTTACTAAGATTTTTGGTTCACATCATTATTCAATAAAGGGTTTCATATAGAACCAGTTTCACATGATCTCTTGAGTACTACATATCACCCTTAGACTAATGGGTAGTCCTAGTGGACCATAAGTTGTTAGAGGATTTGTGACGGGCATGTATCCTTCATTTTGGAGGTTCCTGGGAATATAATATTACATTATGTATTGTTTTTCCTACAATAATAGTTTTTATGTAACAATTTAGATGGATCTATGTGAGTCCCTATGAGGTACACCATTATTATCATAGTTGTACTAGCTTGAGGTAGGTGAGGCATCTCTACTAGGACCTTATATCATTCAGAAGACATTAGAGAATGTCTAGATGATTTAGAAGTGTATGGATATATCTCGATATTGGAAGAATCCCTATACTGATTTTTAATGCAGGACTCTTCATTTAAAGGTGGGAAATCAGTTCTTTCAATGTGTATCTCCTAAGTTTGGTCATAATCGAATTAAGAGATAGATCAGGTTGTTTCCATGATATGTTGGGACTTTTGACATAGTTGATAGATTTGGGATGGTTGCCTCTAGGATTTTGTTACCTTATAGGTATCATTCCATTCATGACTTCTTCCATGTATCTCAGATTTGATAGTTTCATCCCTACCCTTCTCATTCATTTTATCATTAGGATATCGATAAAGAGGTGGATGCATCCTTCAAAGAGATTCCAATGTGCATAGTTGATTGTAGAACAAAGGTTCTCTAAGGTAGGACAGTTCTTTTGGTCTACGTGAAATGGATGCATTGACACATATAGGATGTGTAACGTCCCGGTGTCGAAAGCTGCCTAGAGACACCCCATACTCGGTTGGTCACATGGCCTCAAGTTAATTTCCTCGAATGTGAGAGGTTTCCGACTAGCAGCGAGGGCCTTGTATGTGATAGGGGGGAAACTATGCCCTCATTTGTAGAGCACACGGTGGGAATAATAAATAATAATAAAATAGCGGAAGAAGTAAACACACTATACAATAGTAAACAGTGAAAGACTAAATGCAAGAAGTAACTGCAACACATATATAAATGATGCCTGATATATATGTCTAAAAAAGCATCCAAACAACCACAATGATGAAATTCAAATAGTACTAAACCAAGTACAAGAGAAATAGATAACAACTCCTCAGCATCGCAAGCCTCTTCTTGGTCCCATGCTCACCAACTCCAAAGAAGTCAAAATCCTGAAGTAGAATGGCATTTGACCTTATCTATACCTACATAAATATAATATTTTGGGGGCCAAAAGCATAACCCAAATAGGGTTTGATACTAATCCCATTAGGAATCCACCAAAAGATCTATGCCTCACAGTCATTGAATATATATGCAAGGCTATAAGTAAAAGGTAGTAAACAAGGAAGTACTCAGCAGTAAACAATTCCACAGTTTCAAAGCCTTCAATTCCACATATCACATAAGCAGCTAATCAAGTAGGTAACCCTATGGAAAGTACACATAGCCTATCCCCTCTGGTTCAGTTATAAAGTTACTACAAAGACTCTTTGAGGAATCCCTCTCAGTCAATTAACCTAATAGTCAAAAGAGATAAAGACTCTATAAGGAAGCTCACACGGTCAATTTCCCTCATAGTCAAAAGTGATAGAGACACTCTGAGGAAGCTCACATACACAATTCCCCATATAGTCAAAAGTGATCAAAGACTCTCTAAAGAAGATCACACGATCAATTCCCCTTATAGTCAATAGTGGATAGAGACTCTTTGAGGAAGCTCACATGGTCAATTCCCCTTATAGTCTACTACACCACGTTCTCACGACCCTGTGTACGTCAAACGAGCATAGAAATTCAATAAGGACAATGTAAGCCTCAATAAATACTTGGCTAAACTGTCTACAGTATATCAAGAATGTCACATAAAATAATCACTTTATCTTACAGTACTTGGGATGGGAAAACATCAAGAAATCCTAATAGTTTAAACAAGACCAAATGGTTATAAACAGAACATGCATGGGAAACCACTTACAAAGCATAACAATCAACCTTATTAACATTCAAATAGCCTATAAATAATCATACACGCATGGAAGGAAATTAAAAGGTCTAAAACAATAAACACACAGTACCTCGTTCAAGGGTATTGAACATATTTTCACATATAACTCAAATAATTTAAACAGAAAGGTACAAACCACCTACCTTGGTGTTGGGAAATCACTATACATGACCATAATTCCTTGAATCACACGAGAATAATATAGATCTAAAAAATGCTCAAAACGTTCAACCAAGGATAACTTGAGAAAGAGGAGGAATCATGAAACGAATCTCTAGAAGAAGGAAAAGCAAACCGAAGCGATCCCAACACAATCGACGACTATCGAATCGGATATCATATGCTCAGTTGGGGGCTCAGAGGAAGATCGTGCCCATATAGGTTCTCTCGGATTAACAAGGTCAAGAAGAAGGCTTTTTTAGAGATTAGACATGACCCCGATACATTTAAAGAAAACAAAATACACAGCATGTACTTGTCGTTTATGTACTCCGCTTTAGGCGGTCTCTAGGTCACCCCACACGGCCGTGTGTGTGGCCATTACACGGCCAGCACACGGCTTCATGCAGCAACCGAGTACATGGTGTCTACTCATAAAGTACATAGTGTGTACTTCAAAAATTTCAAGAAATTCCACTTTTTCTAAAAAATGAGCATAAAAGGAAAACATACCTGAAAAGAAGTTTTGGGTTCTTATAAACTTCCCCTCATAAAGAAATTTGTACCTGAATTTCCCTAGAAAGACAGTGTAGAAGAAGAAACCCTGAACAGCTCCAACCACTGCGATCGTACATCGGCCTCTCTCTCCTAGGTCTCATCCTGTACTTTCCCATGCTGCCATAGCACTTGTAGCAGAGGAATAGACTGTCCACAGAGATCCTTCACACTTCGATCAACTATCTGGATAGGATGCTCCTTGAAAGATGCATCCATCTCCAACTCAACTTCATTGCGTTGGAAATCATAAGACGGGTCTGAGATATAACATCGAAGCTGGGAAACATGGAAAACGTCATGCATATCCTGATACCTCTGAGTAAACTACAACCGATGGGCATCCGACCAAACTCTCTCCAAAACGTCAAATAGTCGGACGTACCACGGAAAAAGCTTACCATATCTCTTAATCCTTCTATGCCCCAACCTCGTTGTGACACGCAGGAAAACTTTATCCCCGACCTCAAACTCCATAGGTCATCTTCCCTAATCAGCATAAGATTTTTGTCGAGACTGTTCAGAATCCATCCTCTTCTGAAACATCTCAATCTGCTCTGTGGTCTCCTAAACAAGACGAGGTCCCAACATAGCTACCTCTCCTACCTCCAGCCAACATAAGGGTGATCGGCTTGACCTACCATAAAAAGACTCATAAGGTGTCATCTAAATAGTTTACTGAAAACAATTATTATAGGAAAACTCCACAAGAGTTATGTGATTCTCCCAAGAACCTCAAAAATCAAGGATGAATGCTTGAAGCTTGTCCTCAAGCACCCGAATGGTACGCTCGGACTAGACATCTTTCTGGGGATGGTATGCTATACTAAAAAGCACATGTGTACCCAAAGCCTTCTAAATCCCCTGCCAGACCCAAGAAGTAAAACATTCATCTCTGTCTGAAATAATGGAGTGTGGAACTCCATGTAAGTGCACAATCTCCCAGATGTACAATCATCCCAGCTCATCAACATTGAAGGTCACCTTGATTGGTAATAATTGAGAAACCTTCATGTGTTTTTCAATCACAACCCATACTGCATCATTCCCTCTATGCGACCTCGGTAACCCAGTCACAAAATCCATCGCGACATCATTCCACTTCCACTTGGGAATGGGTAAAAGCTACAAATTCCATGTAGGTCATCGATGCTCCACCTTCACCTGCAGATAGGTGGAAGACCTAATAGAGAAACCCACTACCTCTCTTTTCAAACCATCCCAGCAATATTGATGGTGTAGATCACGATACATCTTCGTGACACAAGTTTGAACTACCCAAACTAAGTAATGGAATTCCAGAATCAGTGCCTCGTGTATGTCTGCTGGCACCCATACGCGCCCCTGGAAACGAAAAATATCATCCTCACCTATGGTCCATCAAGGAATAGGGTACTCGCTTGACCCTCTTTCCCATAGAACTAGGCCTTAATAATCTTATACCTCTCTCATTCACACTCAATCAAGAAGAGTATAGGTAAAAACTATAGAAGAAAGAAATGTCTAACCCTGCCTGTCATGCACCTCTAAATGCATCTCAGAGAATAGTGACATAAGCTTCCACTCACTGTTGGCCTCCTAAACTACCTGTATCTGATTCATCCTACTCAGTACTTCAACCACAGCATTACTTTTCCCAGGTGTGTAGGCAATCTCGAAGTCAAAATACTAAAGGTACTCAATCCACCTCCACTATCTCAAATTTAGATCACGCTGAGTGAAGATATACACAACCACAAATTTGAGCTTTTTCGTTGGCAAAACGAGCGACCGCCAATGGTTGTTGCTAAAACAATTAATAGAGACAGACAAAATCATTCGCTATTGCTAAATTAATTAACACAGGATTTTTCACATCTCCAGCGACTTCTTTTCCAATAATCCGCTGCAACATCAGTGCCACTGCCCCAACCATTGCGAAGTCGCTTCCATGACACCCTTGCTAACCCCTCACACCCACCGATCACAACCGGACACCCCCAAACAACTCCGAGTGGTCCTCCTTCATTCTCATGACATTCCCCAACCACCCATCGACGTCCGTTAGTGTAGTTGATTCCCTCCGGCCACAGCATATCCTCCATGGCCGGTGGCGAAGCTTTTGGTTCCCTCCCCCAACACCCCTTGATGCCTCATTGTGTCGTCAACACCAAATACCACAAGAACACCCATGTTTTTATAATATACATTTAGGGGCCACCATAGGCAGTCGCTGTTGGTTTTTACCAACAGAACAACTGCGGCCGCCAAAAGTGGCCGCAAAAGACCTATAGCGGACGCTTTTGGCGGTCGCTAAAGACCAGTATTCTATTAGTGATACATGAGACTCTTTTGGTCGGTGAATACCAGAAAATGTTATCGCATAAGATAATGTCTCCAACAGTGTAAGACATGAACAACTGCCGCCAACTCGAGATCGTGCATTGAGTAATTTCTCTCGTGTGGACTTAACTGCTGAGACCTATACATGATGACTCCTTCCCCTTGTATAAGCACAGCTCCTAGCCTGATACCTGAAGCGTCATAGTAAAAGGTATATCTCTTTCCTGGCTCTGGAAAGACTAGTATCAGTTCTAATGTAAATCTTCCTTTAAGCTCTTGAAAGGCTGACTCACAAAAATCTTACCATGAGAACCATGCACCCTTCATAATCAAACATTTCAGTGGTGCTGCAAAGCGTTAAAAGTCTCGTATGAAATGTATGTAGTAACCATCCAGCCCTAGAAAACTGTGTAACTCTAATAAATTCTTCGGATTCTCCCAGGAAATTACTGCTCTCAATTTCTCTGGGTCTTTTGATACTCTGGACTCTGAGATAAAATTACCCAAGAAGTGAATCTCATCCATCAAAGTGGCATTTTAGAGCTTAGCATATAAATGATGCTCTCTCAGTGTACTCATAATGATCTCAAGATGGTTTTCATGGTCGTTTTGAGTGTGAGAGTATACCAAGATATCATCCACGAAGACCACCATGAAAGAATCCAAGTATGGATGGAACACTTGGTTCATCCGTGCCATGAAGACTGTAGGCGCATTCTTGAGACCGAATGGATTAACCACCTACTCGTATAGACCATAGCTTCCCAGAAATCTTATAAGAGGTATATCAGATTGTCTAACATGCAACTGATGGTAACCGGATCTCAAGTCAATCTTCGAGAACACCTGGGCACCCCGAAGCTGATCAAATATATTATCAATCCTTGGAAAGGGATATCGGTTATTCACCATCAACTGGTTCAGCTTCCAATAATCCACACAAAGCCTAAGGGTACCATCTGGTTTCATCGTAAACAGGATAGAAAAACCCCAAAGGGATGTATTGGGTGAGATGAAACCTTTAGTCGATAACTCCTCCAACTACTTCTTGATCTCCTGCAACTCTGGTGTAGCCACCCTATAAGGAGGAGTTGACACCGGGGCCGCTCCTAGCATGAGCTCAAAAGAAAAGTCTACCTCACTCTCTGGAGGTAAACCTGAAAATCCCTCTAGAAAGAAATCTCTGAAATGATCCACCATTGAAAGAAAGTCTGTCTGTGATGTTCCCAGGTCATCCAGGTATAGACTATAAATCTAGGCAGTAACTCCTCCAAACCCATGATGATCGGGTCCTATGTTGCTCTCCTGGACATCCCATCCTCCCTTATGAAGAAACAATCCTCCTTCTGGTGATGTGAAACTCACCCTACGGTGATAACAGTCGACAACTACATGGAAGGTAACTAACCAGTCCATTCTGAGAATGACATCATTGCCAGTCATCTCTAGGATATAAAGCTCCCATAAAAAGTGACACAAACCAACTTCTAGAGGGAACTCCTTTCACTGTTGCACAATAGTTGTTCTAGTCCCCAATGGAGTGTATAGTGCCAAGATATCAACAGAAGAAAAGAAGAATAGCCCAATACTCTCCACAAAATCAATAGATATAAAGCTATGGGATGCCCCTGTATCAAAAAGAGCTGAAGATAAAACTGAGGCAACTAGGATCATACCTGGAACTGTAGAGGGTTTGGGATCCTGATCCTGCTAGGTCAGCTCCAATGCAAATGTATGACCTACCATGCAACCTTATGACCCTACCTGTCCACCCAGAGCTGATCCACCCTATTTTCACTGAAAGCATGGCGACTGAATACCAGTTACACGACCTCAACCTCGGCCAGAATGGCTAGAAGAACTCAGTTCCCAGAATGGTGGGAAACTGGTGGTGGTGCTCATGTATGTTGAGTCATCAGAGAACCACTATCACTAGAAGATAGTGAAAAGAACTGACAAAATTCTAAATATTACCATCTTGCCGCAATATCGGCCCTCCACTGGGTTTCTCGGTCAATGTGGTATCATATGACCGCTATTCCCACACTTTTAGCACACCACATGGCTTCCATGAGATGCATCCCACCTACTCAGATCACCACTTGCAGTCTCCATGCGACACTTCCGGTTATCAGCTAGTAGAGCACTAGCTCTGGATGCCAAACCGCCTTATCTCATAGCTCTAGAATCCCTCAGATAGTACTCAGTGATCAGTGCCTAGTTGACTATAGAAGATATCAAATTCAACCTGAAGATGTTCACCTGATATCAGATACCCTATCTGAGACCATCCTCAAACATCCATGCAAGGAACAACTAATATCCCCCTAGAAAGGGTGTAAAGCACAACATCTCAGTGATGTGAGAGGAATACTCCATAATAGAAAGAGTTCCCGGCTGCAAACTCATGAACTCTGGGCTCGATCAGCCCTCAAGGTATCTGGATAGATGTAATCGTAGAAGGTTTGCTGAAACTCGTCCCAATCCATATTCTGTTGGCGCCCCGCATATGAGATCACATCCCACCACCTCTTGGAGGAGTCTCAAAGAATGAAGGTAGCGGGATTAAACCTACTCTCTGGTGGCATCTTGAGATGCTCGAATATTTTCAGCATGGATTCTAGCCATGACTATGTAGCCTGGGGTCATCCCTCCCCTGAGAAAGTGGGTGGATGCTGCAGCTGAAAGACCCATGTCAATTCTACCATCGACGGGGCAAGATGCGGTGCGCCATGAAAGGTCTGCATCATCCTCAGAGAGCCCTCCCTAAACTATGCATCGGAACCTATGTCTAGTATAACTGTGGGTGCCAAGACTGGCACAACTGGAGGATCTACCGGTAGTTCCTGATCATCGATATCTAGTGTCTGATCACCACCCTGTAACTGGCGTACAACCGGAGGACATCTCGGTGGCATGACTCTGCACAATCAAGTGCACATTTTAGATTAAGAATAACAGGTACTGAAACATTGATTTTTTAGAAGGGAAAAATAGAGGGAAATCATTTCTGTTTTCCAAAACTTGTATACAAGGCATGTATAATGACTACACGCCGTTTTCCCTAAAACCTTTCACATGGGTGTGTACTTCTGCCAAAACTGGTCGTGTAACACCCCATACATAGTGCTTGTTGTCCTAACACATGATGTGTACATGGATTCTGTTCCTCTACGTGAGTTTTTTTACATAGCTAACCCACACTGTTCTCCTAGAACAAGGCTACATGGTGTTTTTTCCAGCAGACACAGCGTGTACAAGACGATCTTCACAGACCCGTGTTGTTAGTGACACGACCGGATACAGAACTCACACTACACGGCATTTTCCCTATGGACACAGTGTGTATTAGAAGAGACTAAACCGACCCATGTTGTTAGTGACATGGCTGGTTACATGGTTCAACCACAGGGCATGTACATCTGGTACATGGTGTGTTTTACCAAAAAAAATTCCCAAACCCCATTTCCTCGCCCACAGAGTCTGGGACTCGGTTAGAGACTACACGGCATGTACAAAAGAAAAATAGTTTCTTCCCGAAAAAAAGAACGCATGGATTGTATTTAACAACACATATCGTGTATTCTGGGTTTTTATGGATAGTAAGCCTCATAAACAACATCGAAACCTAGAAACTACTGAAACAAATAGTGAAAGTGCCAAATTCCAATTTGCGAGGGCCCATACTCCCTACGACTCGAAACATGGAATCTTATACATGTCATATACAAGGAAAAAAAGTCAACGATCCACCAAATTCTAGTCCATGAGGGCCCATAACACATCCGGAACCAATGTTCTGTGTTCATTCAAACAAAAACTTGCACAAACAATACCCTATCAAACAGCAGGTATTTTATCTAGGAATATATCACAACAACATTAATATCTAACACAACACCTATCACAACAACAAGAAATCTCTAATGCATCCTAAATGGAATGGCAAGAATGAATGACATGTGATTTTTCTAGAAGAGAATATATGATGCATGAGATGGAATACCATCATCTCATCGGGTTGCGACAGAAATAGAACCTCAATAACATCAATTGTAAAAACATGAAACATATGAATCACTCAAGGTGAAATCAAATCAACTGTGAAATTACAAACTGGAAAAGTTTCATTAGATGAGGTAGATTGGTTTTTCCCAGTACACAGGTTAGCTACTCCTCGGCACAATATATTACCAGGTAACTATTACTTCCTATCCCTGGCTATAGGCTCTAAAATGTAAGACAAGAAGAAAAGAACCTCTTATGATACCACTTTGTAACGTCCTGGTTCTGGAAGCCACCCAGAGACGCCCCATACCTGGTTGGTCACATGGCCTCAAGCCAATTTTCCAGAATGCCAGAGGTTGCCGACTACCAGTGAGGGCATTGGGTGTGATAGTGGGGAAACTATGCCCTCATTGGCAGAGCACATAGTAGTTATAATAAACAGATATACAATAGTAGAAGTAGTAAACACAACATACAATAGTAAAGACCATAAGACTAAAAGTATGAAGTAAATAGAGCACATATATAAATGATTTGTGATACATATGTCTAAGAAAGTATCCAAACAACCACATTGATGGAATAAAAACAGTACTGAACAAAGTACAAGGGAAACAAATAATAACTCATCGGCATATCAAGCCTCTGCATTGTACCATTCTCAACTACTCCAAAACAATCACAATCTTGAAGTAGAAGGGCGCTTTCCATTATCTGTGCCTACATCAATATAATATGTTTGGGACCAAAATCATGACCCAAACAGGGTGTGAGAATAATCCCAGTAGCATCCACAAAAACATTTGTTCCTCACAATCAGTGAATATATATGGCCAGCAATAAGTAAAAGGCAGTAAGCAAGGATGTACTCTGTAGTAAAAAATTCCTTAGATTAAAAGTATTCAATTCCACATATCTCGTAATTAGCTAATCAAGAAGGTTACCATTTAAGAAGTACACACAACATATCCCCTCTGGATTAGTTATAATGATACTACAAAGACTCTCAGATGAATCACTCTCAGTCAATTCCCCTTATAGTCAAAAGTGATAAAGACTCTCTGAGAAAGCTCACATGGCCAATTCCCCTTATAGTCAGAAGAGATAGAGAATCTCTGAGGAAGCTCACACAGTCAATTCCCCATATAGTCAAAAGTGACCAAAGACTCTCTTAGGAAGGTAACATGGTCAATTCCTCTTATAGTAAAATGTGGTTAAAGACTCTCTGAGTAAGCTCACACGGTCAATTTCCCTTATAGTCTACTACACCAAGTTCTCACAGTCCGATGTACGTCAAATGAGCATAGCAATGCAATACAACCAATATAAACTTCAAGAAATACTTGGATAAATAGTCTACGACATATCAAGCATGTCCTATAAAATAATCACTCCATCATACAGTACTAGGAATGGGAAAACATGAAGGAAGCCTAATAGGCTAAACAGGACAAAACAATCATAAAAAGAACGTGCATGGTAAACCACTTCCAAAGCATAACAATCAACCCTATTCACATTCAAATAGCCTCTAAACAAGCACACAAGCATGGAGGGCAATTAATAGGGCTAAAACAGTAAACACGCAATACCCCGTTCAAGGGTATTGAACAAATTTGCACATATAACTCAAAGACATTCAATGGAAAGACACAAACCACCTACCTCAGTGTTGGGATATCACTATACATGAACATCAATCCTTGAATCTCCGAAGAACATGATATATCTACAAAAACCCTCAAAATGTTCAACCAAGGATAACATGGGAAATGTGTGGAATATTGAAACGAAGCTATAGAAGAAGGAAGATCATACCGAGGTGATACCAATGAAATAGACGGCAGTCAAATCATAGATTAGATGCTTGGTTGGCGGCTCAGAGGAAGATCATAGTTGTATGTGTTCTCTCGGATGAACTAGGTCGAGAAGAAGGGATTTCTGGCGATTAGACGTGACCCTAGTACGTTTAATGAAAAAAAATACAAGGTGTTTACTTCGGAAGAATAGAGTGTGTACATTCCATTTCCATACTCCTATTTAGGTGGTCTCTAGGTCACCCCACATGGCTGGGTGTGTATCCATTACACGACGAGCACATGGTTTCATGCGGCAACTGAGTAAATGGTGTGTACTTCAAACATTTCCATAATTCCCTCTTTTTCTAAAAAATGAGCAGAAATGGAAAACATAACTAAAAAAGAAGATATGGTTTCTTATAGAATAATACCTGGGAGATGAAGGTAGATGTATGTGTACAATGGTCCGAAGATTTCATTAAAGACGTTCTACTACCCTCAGATGGGAAACTCGGGGATGAGTTGTTTTGAAGAGGGGTGGTTGTAACATCCCAAATTTTCCCAATTGTATGGACCATTTAATTTTGGGTTCATATTCATTTAAATGGATCTAGTATTGATTCATAAATCCTAATGGGGGTCTTGAAGGTGTCTGAGGGCTCATTCGAAACCCAGAGCCTGGAGAATAAAGTGATTATATTGGGCCACACAATTGTCCCAATCTATAAAGTTGTAGATAGTATATTGTAGAAGGAAACATGGTTTTTTTGTAACCATATGATACCAGGATCACACCTATACGACCTTTTACAGTTTTCAGATGGTGTGGTTTCATATGGTTTGGCATGATTAGTTAAACCATTCACCAATCCATGCGAGGTTCCCCATTATATTAGTGAATGGAGCACAGTCAGTGCACTGTTTAGCCAAACCATGCATAATACATTTGTTGTTCAAATTACCCTTCACACCATAAAGAAATGTTCTAAATCCATACTTCCCTTTTCCTCCATATTTTTGGGGAATTTCACACATCTAATTTTGTGTGAGCCTCCACCTCCTCCATCTATGGGGTTTTAACCAAGATTCTTTGTTTGTGGTCTATGTTTTTCATTTTCAAAAGTAATAGAAACCCATTAGTAAGATATTTATTATGAACTAATATATTTATAGTTTTTTATTCCTTTCATTCCATTATTATGGCACAAGATAATTTTCTATATTTTTTTGATTTTGATAAATCCTTCAGTTTCATCTATTTTATTTTAAATCATGTCCTGATATTTTATGGGTAGGCTGATAATACATTGAGGTAGGGGTTTTAATCTTTTACCACTCATTTCATCGCAATATTGTTGATGCACTATTGAGCCTCTCACCAAACCCTTCTGATGATTCATCATTATTATTTAATAAATCAATTAATGTGGTTTTTTGTATCCACTTGGACCCTTGAATATGGGGAAAGACATCCATGGGGATTCTCCATTTCATTGTCTACCCTTTTGGTGTCTATCCTAAATGGAATAAATTTTCCATATGAGCCTTGTTGAGTTTTACCTTGTGTTTGTGTGTTCAGCACCTTAGTTAAACATTTTAAATTGATAAATTGAATTTGATAAATGGTGAACCAAATTTTGGATACCATTGGTAAGGCCTTTTCTTAATTCACATTGTTTGTCCCATGTCTAATTATTTATTCCATTGATAATTCTTATTGGAATATATGATTACTTCGTAGCTTTTTGCTAAATTATTAGTTTTATTATTCTATGATATGCCTTGTCCCATATTTAATTTTTTTTGGATTCCTTATGGGAATACATATTGTGTCTTTCCCATGTTTTATACATTTTCAAAGCCATGTGATTTACACAATGAGAATGCTAATTGGTTCGTTGTTCTTATTCTGTATGCTATTATTAATTGGATTGAATTTTAATTTTAGGCATGGGAATGTTTTTTTGGTGGTTATATTGAAATTTCATTTATGTAATGTGGATACAAATATTCCTAGATTTATTATATGATTTTCGTGAAGTAGATCACTTACTATGGGTAGGGAGTTAAGATTGGTCTTGAGTTAAGGATCTCAAGGATAGACTCATCATTCATGGATGGATTCTTCCTATGCACTAAGAGTGATCCTTTAGCTTCCCAGGTACGGGCACTTCGGGTGGATTTACTTATACTAATGAGTGATGTTGGTTCCCAATGGGAGAAACCGAGGATGGATGCATTAGAAAGATAGCTACTCCAGGCCTTGGGTTATACCCATTCCCCTATGAGAGATACTTCTTATGAATTTAGAGTTTTCATTTCATGAGTGATACAAGGTATGTTGTATGTGTTTCCTTATACACACTCGATGACATTAATTTTATTGGATGTTCCTTAGTGACCCTTGGGATTCAGTTTAGATCTCCTTGGATGGGCTCAAACTCAATAACTAGAATTGATGGATTGGTTAAATTAACATTTTATATGTTATTCCTAAATTCTTATTATTATTATAGTGAGGTTATTAGTCTAATGACTTGGGGTTAAGATCTGAAGTCGAAGAACAATCTTGGGGGGTAGGACTTATTTGGTTACCTTGTTTACATTGTCCCTTGTGTACATATTTTGCACTTCACATGTACTTATTTTCAAACATAGGGCCTAGTTCAATGAAGGTGTTATATTTCAGATGTCCTTTTAAAAACCCAGACCAAGGTGGTTACTTTTTATTTATTTATTGATATTTTTTATTTATTATTTGTAACTGATATGAAATTTTAATTTCAAAATCACTTCTGAAGATTAAGTTGAAACCCAAGATTAAACTAATAAAAGATTTACCCTAGATAAAGACTACTAGGAACATCCCCATCCAACTGGCTCAATCATAATGTCAAGCCTCCAACTCACATGATTTTTCGAAAATATATCCTTCTCTGGTTTGCATGGGTTTGGTATTAATGGAAAATTCATACCCTCTCATTCATAAAAATTCCAATAGTCATAATTAGATGAATGATTACTGATCTATAAACTCATCTGAGGTGATCCTTATTGGGTGCTGGTTGATTTAACAATATAAAATAAAAATAAAACCAGAATCAAAAAAGTGCCTCAAATCCCACAAAACTCAGATTTCAAAACCCACCATAGAGAATATTCCAAATTTAAAATCCAAAAAGTCACAAAAAATCTTCATTGATTTCCCTAAATAGGCATCTCAAAACCACAACCCAAAGAACCAAGAAGACATCCGTGCTAATCCTCATTAGAGAGAATTGAAAAAATCCTGGAACCATTACAGAGAACCAAGAAAACAGAGGCAGTACGATTCATTGGATATACCACATCACCATCATCGAACTCACATAAACTAGAGAATCAATGTATTGAGTATGTAAATCAAAACCAGTGTAGGAAAAAACATGTGGAGAACCTCTAAGTGAATCGAAGAGACAACTGGAGCTACCGAAACATGCATCATAGATGCGAATAGAGAAGATGAAAAGGTAATCACAAAGGATATTTGAGAAACTATAGATGTGCATCACAGATACCCCTGGAGTAGCGTAAGAGTGAATCAAAAGGCCGAGAATCGCAACCATGGGATCTGAACCCCTGAGAGGGAGAGGAAAAAATGAATTAGATCATCCTAAAGTATATCATAGTGGAAACTAGAGAAACTAAAATACACATCATAGAGGCAACCGCAGCAGCTGAAGAGTGAATCATAGAGTCGACTAGAGAAACTAGATGTGCACATCATAGAAGACACTGGAGCTATCTAAGAGTGCAACACAGGGCCATGAACCTCTACCTTTGGGTTAAGAACCCCACTAAATCCATAGAAACCCAAAAAAAATCATTCTATCCAATCATAAAAAACCAATGATTCCTAGAAGATGTTAAAAAATATTTTGAATCAGAAGGAACAAAATATATAGGAAAAATGGACACATCAACATGGCTCAACCCTATCCTCTCAATCATGACTAAAACAAAACCTACCCAGCCTTTGGATTGAAAAAAAATCATTATGCATGAATCCTACATCTGTACAAAAAAATATTCCAGTTATGTGCCTTCATTCTCAGAAGAACTCCAAATGAAAACCACACATGAGCTTGAAACAATACACAAAATGAATAAAACCAAAAAACCCAACCCATGGAATGAACAGAAACATCGCACGAAGTTGAAAAATAAATATCTATAATAGAAAATGCCTAGATATAGAGTTAAAGGTCATCAAAGCCCTCGAGAAGTCTGGATATCACTGCATTTGAAAGGATCAAGGTGGAAGAGAACCATGATGCATAGGGATCAAGGAAGAACAACAGATCCAAAATTGAAGTGTGGGAAACCTCACCATTATTTTAGCACCCCAAGCTTCCATGGTACAATTCTCTTTGAATAATACAGTAGCGTGTGTTGTACGCAACTTCGAGATTCTAACACACCACGAACAATCAAAGTAGCTGTTATAAATAGTAATACCCACTTTTTGAAATTTAATAAATTGTATCTCTCAAAATGGACTTCATTTTTAGATTCTGAATATCAAAATTATCCTAGGGTGAAATTTTTGTAATTTTCGGATAACTTTATATTTTGATGAATAGTGAAAATGACTAAATTTTAATTAAAATCTACTTTTTAAATAAAAATAAGTAATAGTGATAAATTATGAATTTGAGTGGTTTTAAAGTATATTTAGAATATATTTTTACCATTTAATACAATGTTGGTAATTGGACATAATATCACAATTAAACTAGACATAAATAGGTGTCAATCATTGGATAGTTATTATTTCTTAAAAACACGCTTTTTGTTTTGACAGCAAGAATTAATTTTAAAATAATTTCTTCCACTTATGTGTTTTGAATTTGGAAAATGGATTTCATATTTAGGATAAGGATTTCCAAATTGTGTAAAGAGGTTACTTTTATTTTTGGACATTTTAGATAATTACTTCGGTAAATATTTTATTTACCATGGTTAAAGGGTGAATCCGGTAAATAAGGGTAAAAAATAATATTATAATAATAATAAATTACACTAAAACGTGTCCTCACCTTATTGGTTGATACATTTATGACCATGGTCATCTTTGGGTCGAATTTGGGACTCCATGGAGCCACTTGTAGGTGATAAGGACAAATTATATTAATAAAGTTAAAGTAAATACAAAAATGACATGAGCATATATCTTTTAGAAAAATAATTTTTACATAGGGTTATATATGTTATATTTTCGACTATAAATATAAATTATAAAGATAAAAAGATTTCCTACAAAATCGTATTTTATTTATAATTTTTATACATTTAATAATTAAATTTATTTATGACACAATAATGATGTAGTATTTCCACTATTAATGAACGAATCAAGTAATTGGTATTATTAAAGTTAAAATAAATATAATTTGAATGTTTTGATGCCATACACGAATTTTATTGGTTAATATGACATGTTTTGATTTTTAAATGAATTTTTTTTGAGTTAAAAATGTTATTAAGAATTTAAAAAAATCAATAATTAAATATTGTCAAAATTGACATAAATGAGTTTTTAAAACAAGTATTATATTATTAATTGATATTCTATTCTTAAAAATCTAAAGTTTGGTAAACGGACTTATATAATGATATATTTATCATCAATGGACCACTTGGGGGTCTCTTGGATGTATATAGTAAGTTTATAACTATATAATATAAAAATAAAAAGTGACATGGTAAATGTCAATCTAATTAAATAAGAGTTAAAACTAAAAGATATGGTTAATATAATGACCCAAACCAGTATAAATATATTGGTTGAAATTATTTAGACCCATACTCACCTTAGACATTAAATAATAGACTTTGGAGCCATTATAAACTGAATATGAATTTATTGTAAATTAATACTTTAAGTTTTTTCTAAAGATCCCCTCCCCCCCCCCCCCTTATAAAAGGACACAACTTATAACCAATTATTCACACCTTAAAAGCCTTTTGTTTCAGAAAAACCCTACCAAAATACCCTATAAACTATCCTCCATTAATCCTAGAGGCCTTATTTTGATCATAAATCCAACCTATGGAGCCCTTTTGATCAAATCAAATGGAAGATCCCAGAGAAAAGGTAATGTATTCACCACTCTCTTTCAAGTTCCTTTCTTCTTCAACTTCTTCATTCATTGTTATGTCCATACTAAAATAATAACACTAGTATATTCCATATAATTTGATTTTATTATAAATATGGTTCAACCATATTCAGTATTCTATCCATCCTTTGAATGACATGTCACCATACATGTGTATGTACGGTTTACTGTCTCCACATCGTGGTGTAATTGTTATTCAAAACATTATTATTTGGTTGGGTATGATAATGATGTGTAATTCATGTAAATAATAAATATAACATGATAATTATTCTGTATATATGTTATACTATCCAATTATATATTATTTAAATATCAAAATAATGATATTGTCGCTCGTGCGTACGTACGGACTACCGTCTCCACGAACGCAAGGAGAATCATTCCCCGTCGTATCCATTCAAGAATAATTTTTATTTTATGGTTATAAATAATGTTTAAAGACTTAATATCATTCTAGATATGAATAATATGCAACCTATCTATAACAAACATGTCTTATTTGAGAAAATATATAAAATAAAACAAGTAAGTTAACACCCGAAACGATGATAATACTAACATATTATTAACAAAGAAATGTTAAAATATCATATATGATATCATATTAATGTATATGATTCATGTATAATTTAATAATAATTAGTTCACCATTATACAGGAGGTTAACCTACCCTCAACCAAGGAAAAGTACAAGGTAAGGGGTTTTCATCCCACTCTTTATTCCCGTGAGATTCATGCCATATTGCCACTATTACCGTTTGTGTGGTGTATGTACTGCGCATAATTGTATTATTTGTGTAATAAACATTAATTTATGTGTATTTACATATTCAGTGTATGATACCTCTTTCATGGGGTGTATGTTTCATAAGATACCAAATTGGTAAGGGTTTATTTCACAATCTCTTCATTATCTGAGGTTGTTTATACGTAATTATCTACTGCGACCCCTTTATCATCCACATCCATGTTTCTTAAAAATGTATTTCAAAACATTATTAATATTTTACAGAATATGGGTTAATGTCATTTATACCATTTTTTGACTTTTATAAGATGTTTATAAAGGAATCTTTTTTTCGTTTTCCAAACAAGGTCCTTTTTAACCTTTTCGACAGAATTAAGGTAAGAATGTATTTTTTAACATATACGGAGGGTGCGGCTATTTTTCATCATTATAAATTGTCGAATCTTCCCTTAAAATCTTAAAGGAATATTTTCAATGTAAATTTTTTCTTTTATAATTATGTGTCTTTAAAATGATTTCAAAAAAGGAGATATTTATCTCAAATAGATTTGATTTCATCTATGTCAACATCATTTTATAGATTTTAAGCTTATTTGAAGTTGATTCATTATGATACAAAACTTCCATATTTTATTGATGTTTTTATGATATATTTGACTATGGATGTGTTATTTTTATGCCATTCATGGTTTATGGAGAAAGTGTTTACATTTTGTATGCTTGTTTTAATAAGAATGTTTATGTTATGTTTAAACCTATTCATATGATGAATGAATTGGACTTAATAAGTGATTGGTGGAGCCCGTTATAGCTCATCGATGCATCAGTAGGTCTCATGAGACAAACTAGTGACTTGGTACGAGGCCTTGACAAAATATTATTTGTAGTCTTGGCACGGGGCCTTGGCTTTGTGGTTATGATAGTCTGACATTATGCATTCCATCATTATGAATGTGGTTATTGATATTGCATGTTATTATTTGATTCGCAGAATATCCATGTGAATAAGTAAATGGAATTATTTCATTTTATTTATGCCACATTATGCTGATTTTCAAGTTTAAAAGGCTTTTGTTTTAGTTATGCATTGCCTTAAATGTTTATGCTTATTTATGAAAGTTTCTTCTATATTGTTATCCTTACTGGGCATCTGAGCTCATCCATTTATATGTTTTATTTTTCCCAGTATGTGAAGATGTATTTTATGAATGACCTGTAGGGATGGTATGAGGGGATATGAGTGTGGACTATGGAGACTATGTTGTTGTAGTTTTCATTTTATGATGTAATGTAAACTTTATGAATATATCTAGTGTTCCCAAGGCTTCTAAACTAATCGATCATTAGAGAATTTACCTTTTGTGATCATGCCAATGTTATGTAATAATGCACCGACTATGGGTAACTGGGGTTGGTGCATTACAATCATGTGGATTCATACCAATGTCCACTAAAGCTGAATAATGCTACCATGATGGGGAAGTGATCTGTGGATGAAGCGGTGGATGAAGCCGACAGAGCTTGCAAACTACTGACAGCACCGAACAAAGCTTCATCGATGCTCAAAGACCCTGTTGCACATCCCCCCACCAAAACACACGTCAGCCCCAACCTCACATCGAGAGAACTTCCAACTATACAGAACCAACCTTATGCACCAATCCCATCGATCCCAAAACCCTAGGTCACTCCCGAGAGTAGGGAGCTCCCATGGGATCCCACATTATTTATTCATTCACACTGTCATTTATTTAGTGCATAAAATAGATCGGTGTAGACCTCATGGGTATCAGCCTATTGAGATTATCTCTCACACCCGGCCCAAGTTTTATTTGGTATTCGAGTAGACTTTATGATCATAACTATGGATAAATGTAAGAGTGATTATTCAAGTGGTTCATTAAATTTCCCATTAGGATGGAGTTTAGGGGTTGAGGACTGAGCCTTTGCTCGAGATTATTGGTATCGGTTTTTTCCCTTTTTTTAGTATTTGTGTAGAGTGAAGTATATGTTTTGTATCCATTATTTACCTGTGGTGCCATTTTTTTATAGAAACATGACAGCATGACCACCATTTTTTATATATTATTTTTATTCATATTCCATTTTTTATTTATTATGATTGATTTATTTATTTATTATCAATGTAATCAATTTCTATTTATGATTATTCTATTTATTATCTATAGTTTACAAATATGCCTACTCTAATCATTGAAGGAATAATCTCCTCATAGACTCACCCAAGTCCCTTACTTCTAGTCAGTATCCTTTAGTGTTCATGGAGACACGCTTGTTGTCTTGTCCCTAACTGTCTCAGGGAACTATTGTGTTGTTACTTGATGCAGGATGCTACAACATCATTTAGTTAATTTTTAGGAATATAAAATAAAATATTTTAAAAAATCTAAAACTAATATATTTTTTGTATAATAATTACATGGCATGTTTTATATTGAAAAAATAAAATATTATATTGTCATTTGAAAAGATTATATTCTTATTCCATCTTTTTCATAATGTATTTAAATTCATATTAAATGAATGATGTCAAAAATTACATTAATGAAATTTTATAATAAATAATATTTTATTAATGTTTTAAAATTCATAAAAATATTATATTTAGAAACAATAATGGGATATGGCTCAAAAAAATCAAACATGGTCCATTTATGGGAGGTTTTTCCTTTCATTGTAACATTATTCACAATTAAAATATAGAAAATATAATATTATAGGAATTTTTGAAAGGGTTAACAACTGTTAAAATATAAATATAATTGAAAAAACATAGACACAACATGGAAAAATACTATTATATGACAATATTTTCATCCATACTCATCCTAAATTAAAATTATATTTTTTGAATAAATTTTAATTTGAGATGTATTTTATTTTAATTTAATACATTTTAAATTCAAAACGATCCCCTCTCTGAACATATAAACGGGAAACTGCTATCATATTTTCTTCCCTTACAGAAGTAATTTTGGTTTAGAAAATTCCAACTCAAATTACTTCATTATATCCCTTCCCACAATTTGGAGGGCATTGTTTGATCATAAATTCAATATATTATGGATTAATTTATAATCCAAAATATGTTTTCCAACGAAAAGGTATCATTATTAACAAATCATTTAATGGATTGGCCCTCTTCAGTCCATTCTATTTTAGAAATATGGCATTTGAGGTGTTTTAAGAGTTCAAGGTGACTTATTCCTAACACTTTTCAAAATTTCCAGTTCTGTGAGCAATGTTTCTAGTTTTTTGAAAAGTGTTTACAGTTCTATGAATAGTGTCATCGGTGAGTCACATGTTGTTAGGTGATTTTTTGGTAGGTGATTATTGTTTCTATATTGGTGAGTCATCTATCAGTAGGTGATCTGTAGGTAGGCGTTCTTTTAGTTGGACATATATTGGTAGATGGTCTATCAGTAGGTGATATGTCAGTAGGTGATCTATCGGTAAGTGATCTATGGGTAGGTGATATTTCGACCGGTGATCTACAGGTATGTGTTCTATCAGTAGGTGATATGTTGGTAGGTGATTTATGGGTATGTGATCTCTTGATATGTGTACATTGTTTCTAGACCGGCGAGTTAGGGAATGGTAGGTGAACAATGTTTCCATTTTCTTATGTTTTTTCAACGATATATTTTATGAAAAAGACATTCAATGACTTTTTAAGGTATTTAAGGCCAACTCAAAACCCATAACTCCAATTTAAATTTTTCCTAATGGTTCGGGTGACTTAACTTGGTCAAACTGTTTTTTCTTAATAGATCCTCCATTAATGGAAAATCTAAATTGTATCTAAACCGCTATTGTTTTTAGATTTTCAAAAGGCCAATATACATTCTTGGTTGTTCTTCCATCTTTTTTTACTTGGTACAGGACACCCCAGATGTTTATTTCCAAAGGACTTGTGTGATTGTGGTTGGGACATTTGATCATGTTTTCCCTAGAGTTTTTCCTACTACATGTGGACCCCCTATTTTGGTGAAAACAATAAGTGTTGATCCGTCTTTGATATGAGGTATGTTCTACCTCTATTATTCTAGGTTACTCAATTGTTTTCCTCCCATTACTCCTTTCAATGTTATGGAATGTGATCTTCATTTTACTAACGGGTTGTTTATGGGTGTTGGTTGATGCAATTGTGTCACAACGTCCTCAAGTGGATGCAGTCGTTGTGGGTGACTTTATTGTGATCTGTTTTGTTGTCCCATTCTCATTCAAAGAACATAATAAACCTATTGAGGCATGGGATTATTTACTTCTCTATTCTATTTTCATGCATTCATAGTGTTATCATGATTTATCCAATTGGACCACAATGAAGTTGACCTAATAAATATTTGAAATGGATTAAATAAATGGTCTAAATTGACTTGTGATGTCATTTCCTCATTATTTTCTAGATAGTTTGATATCTATTATTTTATTATTTATCATGTTATTAATGATAGAAATTTTTAAATAATGTAATTATGGGATCAATTGTAAATTTTTTGGCCGAAGATAAAGAGTCAAGTTTAATGAATCTAGCTACTGTAGTTTTGCTTTGATGATACTAAAATTAATGATGTAAACCCGTTTAATTGAATTGATTGATAAACATGGAGCATGTTGATTCCTATTGATTAAGGTCATGTAAAATTAATTTTTTAATTAATTTTGTATAGCTTTAGATAGGTAGTTATTTAAGATTCCCATAGATGGAACTTATGATAATGAATTGGCCAATTCAAGATGGAATAAACATACAGTTGTGAGATAAATATAATGTCTTTTTGGATCTACGTTACCTGATTTCTTTTAAATTCCACGTTCCTTATGCGTGGAGCCATGAGAGATCATTGTGTGTGAATGTTGAATACCTATTTTTAGGGACAATAGCATAGTTTCTTTGTTGTTTGATTCCTACTGCTGGTGATGTGATGTGAAAATGGGATGGTTGAGATTGGAGGGATAGTGTGGTTTGTGGGGGAAGGGAGTACTAGTGGTTTTGGTAGTAGTCATCATCTAGAGTGGTGAAATTAATTGGTTTGTGCATGTGGGTGTCAGGGAGGAAAGTGAGGATGATGAATGGGTTGAATCTGGGTTTACCCATTGATGTGAAAGTGGTTTATAGTGAATATATTATTTTTTTTATCTTCATTAATTTCCCCACTACGTGAGGAAGATGGTCTTTATTACCATTTTATCCCAAATAGGTGAATACAGATAGGGTGTGCCATTTTTTTTCTATGCTTAGCTTCTAAAGGATGGATGGGTCTAGGATCCTACTATAGGTGGAAAAACCTAGATGAGTAGTACATCTACTCACTGTGTTGAACCCTTGTTTTTGGATGATTATAATACATTATTATAATACCTGGAAATATGGAAAATGATAATTATGTTAAATAAATGAATAAATGATATTTAACCCATGGGTTTGGAGCATCCTGGGATGCAACGCTAATTTTTTGGACTTTGAGAAGTTGTGGACTCGGATAGGTAATGTATGGAGGACATGGATCTTGGTTGGAATAATAATTAAATGTAATGTGGAATTTATAATGTTTAATTAATGTTTAATAATTAAATAACTTTTATTTCTAGTGATAAAAAGATATAAAGTAACTTAATATAACTTTTTAAATGGTTGTGTGTTTATAGGATATCTAGTCTTAGTAGTGGAAACCAGGTGTCTGAGGGACGTTAACTACAGTTGAGTCTAAAAAGGATTTTCCCATAGTGTGGTTGTGAGCTATATTATACTGTTTACTTTTTCTATTTCAATATGGTACTCCATCCAGTCGATTAGGGGAACTGACACACTAGGGATTCTGAGCCATGGGGGTGTTTTCCCCAACATCTTGGTGGGAGGATGGATGGGTGACTACCCCCCTTGGTCCTTCCGTTTTCTCTAGTTATCTACATGTGCTTGTATGGATGGAGGATTGTTTTCCTGATATGTGTGTGTAGTGGGTTGTAATGTCTTGTGGTTATTTCACACACATATATCCTAGATATAGTTTCTTATAGAATACTATAGGTATAACATGAATAGTATGTGATGGCTTGAGGATCCTTACCTAGGGTATGGGCTGTAATGGCATGAGGTATAATACCTGATGTGTGATACACACTATTCGTGATGTGCTGGCTCCCAGTAACAACCTGGTTACTTTGGTTTATGTGGATGTGGTGGTTTTTGTAGCATGAGGTGCATGTTGCAGTTCATTTCCCATGTGTCTTCCGGTAAGTCTTTTGGGAGAGAGATGCTCAATACGTGTGATGTTAGGAAAATGTAGAAAACCAGTGGGGAAGTGGTGGTGGGGTACCCATAACAGTATTTATTATACTATATACTCTTCTATGCGATACTTATTAATAATATCCATGGAGAGGTAGGGAACATATTGAACCTATTTATGTGATGAGTTAGTTTCTTCTCTTGTTCATTGTAATTTAGAATTATTTCAATAATTTTATATGAGGGGGTCTAAGTAGGATCCTACTAAGAGTACTACTATTCTCTCCCTATGTTACATAATCTATCTTTTAGGTAACTTGGAGATGGTTGGAGATCTAGCTAGTTATTACCTGCTTTGGGGTTTTCAGGAGTTGTTCAGGCTTCATGGTCACTTTTGTTCCCCTTTATTTGGTACTTATTATTTTCCCTTTTATCTATAGTAGTATTTTCAAGAAATTACATTTGTATACTTGGGTTTTATTTTAAATTATAGCTTGTGAATGAGTAGGTTGGTGTCTTTATTATTTATCTCTTCTTAATATTTCTTCTTAGAGGGAAATGCCTCTCATTTGAATGTTTTATATAACCTCAGTTCTAGTTGTCAACCTTTGGTCTACTAGAGGTGGGATTCAGGGGTCATTATATCTCTTCTCGCATTGATGGAATGGGAGGGTACATATTGTGGGTATGGGGTTTGACAAAGTGTTATCAGAGGTCTGGTTGAGGGATACGATAGTGTTAGGAGTTAGGCACAGTTGAGGATAGATGGGTTTGTATGGAAAGGGTTTCAACAACATTTATCAAGCACTATAAACATGGTATAATGGATAATATATAGGTATTTTGGGGCCCCAATGATATTATGCACAGAACATTAAGAATACGATAGCTATTACATGAGGTCATACTGGTTTCTAGGTTGATACCTAGGAAAAGATCATGCATCATTCTTCTTTGCGCCTACAATTGAAAGGGTAGTCCTTAGAAATGGTTAACCTAAATTGAATAAAGAAAAATAATTAATTAATGATAAAATTTTCTATATTCAGGTTTTAAGAGATCTTACAATTTTCCCTTTTTTATGTATGGCTCTAGGTCAATGTCCTCATCAGGTTCGCACAGAAGATTTCTAGAAAGTTGCGCCAGCAGATCATTGCTGAGTAGAGGTTGACAATGATGAAACTTAGAGGAGGACACTCTGATAATTTTAGTGTCCGAGTATGTAGAAGAATGAGGGCTCTATTTTGTATGCAGTCATTGAAGATAGATTGGATGAGGTTGAGATAGCCTTCAGTTTGATATGTTCTCGGGATGAGCACTAGGTATCTTTGGTTGTGCCAATGGTGTGTGGAAAATTGAGCCAGTTGTGGTTCTTATTCCTCAGGGATCATGAGGATTCAACAGTCCTGTTGCAGAAGTTCTAAGAGTAGTTCATAGCTTATTTTCATTCATCAACCTTTAATGCTACCAGTTTCTAGGAGATTCTCACCCTTCGACTGGGGAGATCCAGTGTGCGAGAGTTTGGAATCTAGTTTAGGAACCTTTTTCAATATTCTTTGAACCTATTTCTAGATGTGGATGAGAAGGAAATGAATTTTTAGGAGACATTGATTCCAAATATCCAATTCCAGGTCACACCGTTTATGCTTAAGTCATATCATGAGGTGCTCGTGAGAGTATAGGTCATCAAGAGGACGATATCCAGAATCAGATCATTACAACAGGGGACTTTTCAGGATTCCTCAAAAATAAAATCCATGAGCTGGGTCCTGATTTTTTGCCCAAAAGATTTTCTGATCAGTCGAGGGTAGGTCACAGCCCTCAGTGCCCCATTTATTTGGGGCAGTTACTCTTATTCATATTCTACGAGATCAAGAGCTTGTTTTTCTTGTAGAGGTCGAGGTCGTCAACAACGAGTGTTCTCAACCTTTATAAATAGTCAGCGTCTATCTGGGGTTCCACTTAAGGTTTATCTATTGAGGTAATTCCAATCAATGCAGTTGTAGCATGTTTCTCTAGTTTTGGATCCACAAATAGAAGATGGGGTAGGAAAAGGACACCCTTGGGATAATTCAAGTCATCGTAGATTAGATTTCAGCCATGGAGGTGGTCATCAGTAGGTTCATAGATGTTGAATAATAGTTCGTGGTCAGCATCATGTGTTTGTATTGCAAACATCAGGTGAGCCGGACATTGTTTGAAGTACTCATTACTTGTTTTCTACATGATTGTATTCCATGTCTTATTCTGTAGTGACACACTCTTCCATATCACCTACCCTTGTCCATACCTTAGGACAAGAGGTAAAGTTGCTTCCAGTGGCCCATGAATTGACTATGCCAGTTGGAGGTTGATATGACTTGTTTGTTGTATGTAGAGACTATAATCTAGTGTTGGGGAAACACCACTCTTGGGGATATTTCATTTGTTTATGGAAAAAACCATATGATGTCATCATGGACATGGATTGGTTGTATTCAGTGTAATCCGTCATGAATTTCTTCCAGAGGAAGGTGGTGTTCTTCAGTGCTGAATGAGTGCAAGTAGTGTTTGTTGGTGAGCAAGAACCTATGATGTGTCAGAGGTGTGTTCCATAATTTTAATCCTTGATGGATGAGTTGATGTTTAGTTCTTAGTATGTTTAAGAGTTGGTGTTTCCTAGGTTCATTGAAGAGGGCCCTGATGTCTTTCTAGAAGAGGTTGTAGCATTAACTCCTTAGCGAGAGATTGAGTTCGAGATCGAGCTACAACCAGGTGTGTCTCATAACTTGATGTATCCATATAGGATGGTTCCTAGTGAGTTTTGACATCTGCTTATATATCTTAATGGTCTATTATACTTTTTTCGTCCATGTGTGTCATAGTGAGCTGCACTGGTTTCTTTTTTCAAAAAAAAGCTGGATGGCAGTTTGTGGTTCTGTATCGATTATCATCGCATAAACAAAGTGACATTGATGAATATCTATCCTATTTTGTTTATTGATGATTTATTCAATCAAATGATGATTGAATGTTGGTTCATGAAGAACGATTTACATTTAGGATATCATCAGTTACATTTGATGCATGAGGATATCCCGAAGACTACTTTCTTTTGTTTTCATAGCCATTATGATTTTTTGTGATGTCGTTCGGTGTGATTAATGCTCCATTTGTATTCATGGGGTTTATTAATGTTGTTTTATCTGAGTTGACATATATTTTCATGGTGGTCTTCATCAATAACATCATTGTGTACTTTGAATTTGATGAGGAGCATGCAATGAATCTGCATGGAATTTTTGTAGTTCTTTGTCAACAAAAGTTATTTGGGATGTTGTTGAAGTGTGATTATTGTTCCCAAGAAGATTATTTATTAGGTCATGTTGTATCCCAAAAAGGATTATCTAGTGATATGTAAATGATAGAAGAGGTTGTGTCTTAGGAATCCCCCAAGACAGTAGAAGAGGTGAAATGTTTCCTTGGTCTTGTAGGCTATTATGGGAGGTTCATTTCCAATTTATCTTAGGTTGTGACCCCTCTAACAACATTGATCATGAAGTATTAGGCATTCTTTTGGATAGATCAGTGTCATGTAGCTTTTCAGTATCTAAATGAGATGTTGGTTGGTGATCTGGTTATTTTTCATCCTGTAGAAAGAGTTTAGTTTGAGGTTTTATGTGACGCCTCACACCTAGGGTTAGGTGGTGTTCAGATGTAGTAGAGATTGGTTGTTTCTTATGGGTCATGGAAGTTACATCCCCATGAGAGTAACTATACCACCAATGATCCTGAGTTGGCAGTAGTGGTGTTTACCTAGAATTTTTGGATACATTACCTCATGAGTGATAATTTTTTGGTCTTTACAGATCATAAGATCCTTACGTACGTTTTCTCCCAATGTGACTTGAACTTGTGAAATCGTTAGTTGATGGAGTTCTATAGGTATTACAGCTACAAAATTTCATATACATGGAAAGGGTAATTTTTTAGCTGATTCATTGAGTAGGAAGTCACGTAGTGATATAGTGCGTGAATCAGATGATTCTTGGATGGTGATGGAAGAGCTTTTAGTATTACTTCTAAATATGGTAGATGTTGGGGGAAGAGGTTGACTTTTTTAGATGATGGTGTGGTCATCTATGTTGTAATATCTAGAAGAGGCTGA
This sequence comes from Viscum album, assembly GCA_963277665.1. NCBI lineage: Eukaryota > Viridiplantae > Streptophyta > Magnoliopsida > Santalales > Viscaceae > Viscum > Viscum album. Next base: position 809,109,494 of record OY728151.1, read on the forward strand.
GTTGTGGGATCATGTGGTGGAGTTCTGGAGAGACTGAGTTGATTGTGGCAAGGCCGATGATGGTTGGTATGAGGATGAGAAACAATGAGTGTTGTGTTTGGGAAGTCCTTTTATTCCTTTGGGGTTGAGTGAGAGGGTTCTTAGAAAGTTCCATAGTTCGCCCTTTATGGTACATCCTGGAATTAAAAATAAGTACTAATCTTTTAGAGGTCAGTTTTTGGTGGCCTTGGATGAAGTGTACAGTTTTAGAGTTAGTTTCTCGATGCTTGGTCATCCAGAAGGTGAAGGCAGAGTATTATGTTCCCAGTGGTTTGCTCCAGCTGTTAGATATTCCTCAGTGGAAGTGGGGGGAATTTTTGATGGACTTTGTTACCATTCTACCTCAAGCTTAGGGAGTCTATGACATTGTATGGGTAGTATTGGATCGTTTAATGAAATCAACCAATTAGTAGCAATCACATAGTTTATCATAGTATAGGTTTTGTCGAGGAGATATCTGCAGGTGGTTGTGAGACTCCACAATGTCCTGGGGATGATCGTTTTTGATCAAGAAATTTATTTTACCTCTAGGGTGTGGAGTGGTCTCTAGAATAATTTTGAATCTCAACTATTCCTTATCACTGCTTTTAATTTGTAGATGCATGGTCAGACAGAGCAGACCATCTAGACTATTAAAGACATGTTTCTCTATTATATCTTAGATTTTGTAAGTTCATGGATGAGGAAATTACCCTAGGTAGAGATAAATTAAAAAAAATAGTTTCACACCAACATCGGCGTGGTTTTAATAGAATCCATGAATGGTTGGACTTTCTGTTCTCAGTTGTAAAAACTAGGGTTAGAGAGTTTAAAATTCTTGGGCCAGAACTGGAATAGAGTATGATAGAGATGGTTTAGGTTATTTTCAAGAGGATGAAAGTAGCACGAGATCATCAAAAGTCCTATGCTAATCATATAAGGAGTCTTGTAGAAGTTTGAATTGGGGATCATTTGTCATTGAAGGTGACTCCCCATCATGGTCAGTGAAGGTTTGGTCATCAGAGAATGATTTCTCTTTAGTTTTTTAGGCCTTTTGAGGTGTTGGATCATGTTAGAGTCATAGTGTACCAAATAGCACTTCCCCAATAGATGATCTTGATATATGATGTTTTATATGTGTCATAGCTCAATAGTTATCTTCATGATAACTCTCACATCATTTTTTGGGCAGAAGATCGATGTTGATGATGATTCGACCTTTAAGGAGCAGCCTGTAGAGATGTAAGAATGCAAGGAGAAGGTGTTTCGTGGGTGTTTCATCACCCTAGATCGTGTATTGTGGTGGCATGGTGGCATGAAGGAGAGTTCCAGGGAATGTGAGTCGTAGATATGTGCTTAGTAACTTGAGCTATTTTATGTTTTTCTCTTTTCATGTAATGATGTTTTTTGTGGTTGTTGGACTTTTTTAATTACTAAATGTATTTATTTTTTTTCTTCTTATGGATAGATCTCTTTTGAGAGGTGTCTACCCTGGGAGTGTATTTTGAAACTGGTTGTGGTAGTTGCATAGAATTACTCTTTTTCTTCTAGAGAGGTTTATGATCTCCTACGGTGGTGAGAACCTTGAATGGTATCTCACAGAATGGTTGTTCAGACCCCTTTTAATATTTTCTCACTAGGTTGGTTTTGGATTCTTAAGAATTTGAATGTTTTGAGAGGTATATAATGTAATATCTAGGACCTCTCTGGTCTAATAAATGTAAAAATATAGTGTTTGAGATTTTTTGGTAGGTCCAGGTGATTTATTCCTAACACATAACAAAATTTCTAGTTCGATGAGCAGTGTTTACAATTTTGGGAAAAGTCTTTACAGTTTTGTGAATAGTTTTATCGATGATTAATCTATCAGTAGGTTATCTCTAGGTGGGTTTTCATTGTTTTTAGCTCCATCGGTCATCTATTAAAAGGTTATATTTTAGTAGATGATATATCAGTATGTGATCTATAAACATGTGATCTTTTGGTAGGTCATATGTGGGTAGGTGATTTGTCAGTAGGTTATATGTTAGTAGGTGATCTATAAAGAGGTGATCTTTCAGTAGGTCATATGCTGGTATGTGATCTATCAGTAGGTGTATATTGTTTCCAGATCGATGAGTCATCCCATGGTAGGTTAACAGTCCTTCCAGCTTCCTATTGTTTTTCTCATTTATTGTTATCTTTGACATAAAACACATTGAAAGCCTTATTTTAATGGATTTAATGCCAATTCAAATCCAATAACACCTATTTAAATTTTTACTATGGTTTTTCTTCCTTTACCTAGTCAATCCATGTAGCATTTAATGATCTACCTTTAATGGTAAATCATAAACGTATCTAAACCAGAGCTCTATTTAGATTTTCAAAAGGCTGAGAAAAATTCCCCCTTGTTCTTCCAACTTGTTTTACTTGGTATGGGACCCCCATAACTTTCATTCCCAAGGAGTTGTGAGATTGTGGTGTTAACCTTGGATCGTGTATTCCCAGGAGTTATTCATATAGCAGGCACACCCCCTATTTTAGTAAAACCTGGAAGTGTTGATATGTCTTTGATATAAGGTATGTTCTTCCTCTGTTCTTCTTTGTTACTTGATCTTTTTCCTCGTATTCCTTCTTTCCATTTTATGGAATGTGATCTATATGTTTCTAATGGACCTTTCTTGGGTGTTGGCTGATGTTATTATATCGCGTCATCCTCGGATGGATGAAGTCCTTGCATGATAGGTGAGCATGATCCATTGTATTGGAATGTTCTCATGAAAAGAACATTGGAAACCTTTTGAGGTATGGGATTAATGGATTCTCAATTCTATTTATGTGTATACATAGAGTTATCATGGTTTATCCCACTATTTCATAATGACATTGATATAATGAATATTTTAACTGGATTAAAGAATTTATTTCAATTTCCTAACGATGTTATTGCCTCTTGATTTTCTAGATAGTGTGACATTTATGATTTTCCGGTTTATCTTGTCAATCTTGATGGAAATTAGAAAATAATGCAATGCCATTATTAATTTTAAATTAATTTTACAAAGATATATAGGTATGTATAATGAATCTGGTTGTTGTTATTAACTTTGACGATAACAAAATTTATGTAGTAAGCATGTTTAATTGAATTAATTGGTAAAACTGAAGCATGTTGATGCTTGTTGACTAAAGGCATGTCAAATTAATTATTTAATTAGTTTTTTATAGCTCGAGATAGCTTGTTTTTTAGGTTTCCAATAGTTGGAACTAGTGATAATGAATCAGTTAATTAAATATGGAATAATTAACTAGTTGTGGGATAAATATAATGCCTTTTTGGGTCTAAGGTACCCTATTTTCTGTGAATTCCATGTCCCTTTTGCTTGGATCCTTGAGATCATGGTGTGTATGGAGGTTGAATGCCTTGTTTCAGGGCTAATAGACATGTTTCTTTGTTGATTATATCATACTTATTGTGATGTGATGTAATCACGGTATGGATGATCTGAGAGTGCTATTATGGTATGTGGGGGTAGGGAGGCCCAGTGGTTGTGGTAGAAGTTGATTTCTGGGGTGGCAAGATGTAATAGTTTATGCATGTTGGTATCAGATAAGACACCTAGGATGATTTAATGGGTTGATTTTGGTCTTACCAGCTGATGTGAAGGTGGTTTCTATTGAATCTATTGTTTGTTTATCATCTTTACTTTCCCCACTGTTTGAGGCAGATTCTCTTTCTTTCCCTCCATCAAAAAGAGGATACGAGATGCATGGTATGACATGTGATTTCTATGTTTAACATATCGATGATGTATGGGTATATGCTTTGGCTATAGGTGGAAAAGACTAGAAGGGTCGTTCATCTACCCACCATGTTGATCCACTTGCGTTTTGTATCTTAGAATGCTTTCTTAGAATACCTGTAAATATTGAATGTTAAATTAGTTAAATAAATGTATAAATGATGTTTAACCCATGGGGTTAGTTCTTGTTGTGATGCAATGTATAAATTATGACCTTGAGAGTCCATGGACTTGATTTGGTTATCCTGGAGGGCATGGATCTTTCATGGAATGATAATTAAATGTAACGTGGAAACGATAATAGTAAATTAATTATTAAAGAATTAATTAATATAAATGTAAAATGATAAAAAGGGATAAATTAACTTAATATATCTCTTTAAATTGAATTGTGGTTATAAGATATCTAGTCATAGCAATGGATGTCAGGAGTTCGAGAGATGTTAGCTACAGTTTAGTCTAATATTGTTTTTCAAAAGTGTGGTTGTGAACTATATTATACCATGTAATTTTTGTGATTATATATGCTAATCCATGCTATCAGTTATAGAAACTGACTCCCATGAGATTATGATCCCAAGGGGTGTTTTCCCCAACATCTTGGTGGGATGATGGATGGTTGACTACCCCCATTAGACCTTCTCTCTTCTATTGGTTGTTAATTATGTTGGTATGCACAACAATTATTTTTTCCCATATACGATTGTAGATTACTATAATGGCTTGTGGTTATTTCACACACATATATCTAGGCTATAATTTCCAAAGGACTACTGTATGTATAAAATGTATAGGATGTGATGGATTGAGGATCGTTACTCAATGTATGGGGCTATAATGGATTAAGGAATAATGGACTATGTGTGATATATGTTATCCAAGATTTTGTGGCTCTCAGAAAATAACTAGTTACTTTTGGTTATGTGTACATGCTGGTTTGTGTTTCATGAGGTGCATGTTGTGATGATTTTCCTAGGTGTCTTTGGGAATGCCTTTTTGGAGAGACCTGCTCAGGATGTACGACATTGGGAAAATGTGGAAAATCAGTAGAGAAGTGGTAGTGGGTTACCCTTGAAATTATTTTTATATTATATACTCTTGAATGCGATACATGGTGAGACTATCCATGGTGAGGTTGGGAAATTAGTATAACTATTTAGGTGATGAGTTAGTTTCACTAGTTGGTCATTGTGATTTAACATGCTTTATTTACTTTTTTATGAGAGGCTTTGGGGGGATCCTACTATGTATAATATTATACTCACCCTATTTTACAGAAACAATATTTCATGTCACTTGGAGTAGATTGGAGATTAGGCTGGTTACTACTAGTTTGTAGGTATTTCAATAGTTGTTCGGGATTATTCATGGTCATTATCATTTTAATTTCTTTTGGTTCTTGTAGTTTTCCGTTTTAGTTTTCATAGTCTTTTCATGACATTACATTTGTGTACTTGGGTTTTATTTTATATTGCAATATGAGTAAGAGTTGGTTTTTTTTCATCTTATCTCCCTCTACCACATGTTTTCTCTTAGTGGTTAATGCCTCCCATCTGTGTGTTTTCTAGAACCTCACTTATAGTCAACAACTCAGGGTCTAATGTAGGCAGTATATGGGGGTAATCACCCCTTTGATCTCATTTTTCACCTAGTAGGGGTACACATTGTTGGGAGGGGGTCATGATAGTGTTTTTGTATAATTTATTCTTCCACATCCTTCAAATCATATTCATCCATGCCAATATAATAACATTAGTATATACCATATACATATATGTTTCCATTATAATGGAATAACATCAATAATTCTATTTTTTATCAAATGGTAAATAAAACCATCATTCAGATGCATGGAAAACTACCCCCTTGGGTACCAATGTAATTCATTTTCCATCACTACCTCTTATGGTTGGTTATAATGATCATTTTAATATATATATATATATAAGATATTAAGGAAATATTTATCTTTATATAAACTAAATATATAATATATTTTATTACATTGCGATTATTTGAAAAATGATAACAACATGTGTACCTTCGTGTGGACTATCACCTACATAATGCAATGTGATTTTTTCCACTGCTGCACAAGACTTGTATATACAATATTTTAGGAAAAAATGTGGTATTTTTTATAATATTTTAATTCTAGAAGGATAAAATAATACTTACCTTTTTTCTATAATGATCTTTGTAAAATAGTAAATATTACACCTGCGTATGTACATCCTACCATCCCAATGATTGTAAGGTCATTTATTTTTCATAACAATCATTATGGATTGATTCTAAAATTATAATTTATGTATGTAATTTCAATTTATTTCAGTTGTATTGTTTTTTAGATGATTGAACACTGAATTCTATTACCATAATCAACATACTAATTCCATTTTGGACATATGAATCGAATTTCATAAAAATATTTAATGTAAACTTAATTGATAAAGTAAATAAATAAAACATATTAAAAAATTAATAGAAATAATAAATTATAAATGGGTTATTAACCTTGTAAATACTTACCATAAGTTAATTATTCAAGAAGATATGTAATGAACAAGACAATTTTGTCCTATGGTGTTGGGTTTCAAATGCATTTCATTTTCATTTGGTTTTATTACTTATTTTTTGTATTTGATATTATAATATTTTTTTTAAAAAGAGTAAAATTAATTTTATATTTTATATCTACTTGTCTTATATGGATTTACATTTGATACTAATACTCATTTTATTGATTAATTATCAATTCAATGGTATGATCCTTGTAAAGTATTTCATCTTAATTTTATTACATCGAGGAATATTTTATTATCATACACCCACGTTATTTTACATGATATATATACATCCCCCTTGACATTTCAAATCATTATTCTCCATAATTTCATGATAATTAAATTTTAAATTGAATTTATTCATTCATGGGTGTTATTATTTTAATGTTACTAAAGTAGTGAATGTACATTTCATAATCCCATTATTACTCGAGAATCCTTATGTTGAAGTCTCTAGTAGGAAAATTATCTGATATTTTTATCTTAAACCTAAAATATCTACGTTTTTATGGTTATTTCTATAAATTATATGTCAACTTTTCATTTTCCTCTCTTTAGGTACTCATGATATTAAAATTCTATTCAATTTTATCTTTCATGATAAATTTTTAAAACAAAATAAAATATTGTTATTCTTATTGATCAAGTATATTTTTCCTCCATATCCATATTTTGAAAAATTATTATAAAAATCCCTTTATAATTAATTATTTAATTAATTACGAAAATTTTAGGTTCTAATTTACTCCTTACATGTTTTTAAATTAATTTTATAATATTTTACTAGAAGGTTAATCTTTAACATTCATTAGAAAATGATAAAATGAATATTTTATTTTTACATATACAATGTTTTTGGAAATTTCCTCCTCCAAACCCATCTTATTCTAATATATTCTACTCTAAGTATATAATGGTTTTAAAAATAACAGTTTTAAATGAAAATTTATGTTAAATGACACATTTCAATTTTAAAATATTCATTAAAAGAATTGATTTTACTACAAAAATTACTTTTTTGAGGATCATCTCTCATTTATTGTTTAATATCATGAACATTAAATTTTTCATGAGGTATTCACATTCATGTGATCATTAGAAAAAGAATTTCAATTAAATATCCAAATTATTTGTTTCGTGGATATTATTATTTCTAAAACTACATACAATTTCTAAATACAGTGTTTTACATTGAATGTCATTTGATTTACTGGAGAATTATTGATAATATACATTCATTTCTGGATATAGAAATTTAATGAAATGAAATATTTTTTATGAATTTAAGTTGATCACTAAAAAGATATGGAATGAAATGGACATCCAGTCATGGGTTTGGAATATAATTATATATTTCCTTGATGCATTGATTAGCCTCATGGAACAAATAATAAAGATAGTATTAAATTGGATTCTGGTGTATACCTAACCATAGATAAAACTATCTTGAAATAAGAAATTGATAAGATAGATACCTTGATGACTAAAATAAAAATTTCAAATTTTAATAATTTACATCATGGAGAATTCATTAATTTTTATACATGAGATTGGTGCATTGATTTTATCCATAGAGTCGCTTTTTCTCAAGTTATTAATCATATGGTTTGTGTTTCAAATTATATACCATGCTAGTTTAATTATGAATTATTTAATATTTATATATACAATTTAATGTAGCCTTCACTAAGATTCTTAGACCACCCTTTATTTTTTCCCATTCCATGTGATATGAAGAAGAATTGTGTGACTGAGTTCAAAGATTCTTAACATTATATTTTCTTATGTTAATATTTTATTAAAAATATAAAATCATTATCATGTAGGTATCTGGTTATAAAATACTAGTAAACATAGCAGTCCCTTCAGATTAGATCCTTTTCATCTATTCTTATATAATAAATTAGAAATAGGATCTAGGTTACTGTAGTAATGGTTGTTAATATTGGTGGTCTTGATTAAGAAAAATATATCACGTATTTTAACTTTGGAGACCATATATATATTGATATTATGATAAAACACTTTTCAACCCTAATAAATCTAATTTATAGAAATGTAATTATTATTGATAAATGAAAACATGGATAAAAATTGAAGAAAATTCATTCCGAAAATTAGATGATATTATATGGGAAGAAACTACTTGGAATCACTGGTGGGTGGTCTGAAATGTGTCGCCTATGAATTTGGATTCTCAAAAAAGAAATTGAAAATAATAATGAACAATAAACAATGAAAAATAGTAGTTTATAATCACTATAAACCTCAATTTATACCATAGAAGCACTATGATTCAAGGGTGGTATAAAAAACCATGGAGGAATGGATATTGAGGGAAGATGTAGAGGGAGAATAATGAATCACTAAAGGTTACAACACAAAAATAGAAGAGATTATGACTTGCAATAGTAGGAATAATATAATCTTATATGATGAGTTGACCTTTCATGAATGAGAGAGGAAAGGGTGGGGAGGAATATTCCAAGTAAGAATCACGGTTTGGGGTTTTCCCACAAGGAATGGAGAAGGGAAGGCTGAGAGGGAAGAATTACAGACTCTGTAAGGTTTTTAAATGGGAGGGAAATTATCCTATTGTGAAATGGGGTGGTTATAAGAAGGAAATATTGGGGAAATATATAGAAAATAATAAAATTAGAAAAATATATAAATAATAATTACTACTTTAAATTTATGGAAAAAACACATGGTTTTCTTAATCATTCGATGATTGTGCATCCTGAAATGGAAACCCCACTGATGATTTCAATGTTTAGTCCAAGATAACCTCACGATTTAAAATTCATGTTCTGATATTTATAAATGTAACTTTTTAGTGATATAAATAACCACATGTTTGTCACATGGTTATCCAAGAAATGTTGTCTGGCCATATAACACTTAAAAACTATTAAAATTTAAAAAATAAAACAGTAGAAATTTTTATTACTCATAATATCTCTAATAATTTAGAAATAATTTAAAATTAAATTTAATAAAAAAAACTATCACACATAGGTGTTTCCTGGGGGGTTTATTGGAAATATATTAGAGGGAGAGGATTTCCTTGTCCATCTATGTATAACTGGCCAGAAGACCATACATGAAATGGATTGATGGTCATGATACCTTATTCACTCCCCCAATGTAATTCAAAACAATTGAAAAATGGGAGAGTGATAGTTGTTAGTGGAGGAATTATAGAAAATATATTTTTTTATTTTTAATACATTAATGTATATTGATAAAAAATATCATATCCATGCACTGAGATGATGCACAATTCAAAGACTTGGCGAGTCCAGAAATAAATTTCTAAAAATATGACATATTTTTCTATGATGGATGCAAAAAAAATCAATGAATATGGAAGATGTCCTGAATAAAGTCTTAGTTAATAAATTAGAGACCATGGTAGAATCTAAAAAATGAGGTTTTCCATAGGTGTGACCTAAAGTTATTCGACATTAGATATTCGGATGAGGTAGCCGTTGGTGGGTGAAATTAAAATTTAAAAAACATAATTATTTATTAATTTTAAATTAAATGAACTATATTTAATACAATATATATAGTAAATTATGAGGTTTCATTAGGTTTAGTCACATAACCCTAGGGTATTTTTTATAGGATCTTTGACGACCTTTGTTGGCTGATTGAGATCGAACAATGTCTGGTGGTCATATTGGGGTGAATTAACTCAAAGTGGACACACCTGATTATCATCATCACTAGAAAATGCATTATTCAACAATGAATGATCCAATATTGTGTTGGGATTCATCAATTGTGGTTTCTTACATCTTTATTAAATTTTTAAACAATTAATTTTATCCTATTATATTTTTTTGGTGATTGTACACCTTTCACATGAGATTCATTGCCAAATTAAATACATTTTCAATTTATAATATTTTCCTATTCCATTATCTCTCACTGGACATCTATGATTTTTAGTATCATCTATTTACGCACATAAAATGGTGTATATCTTCATTTTTATGGTTCTTTTCCCCTGCCGTTCTTTTTGTTCATTGTCATTGGCATATGTGGTCACAGTTCGACTTTTCGGAGTGGTTTCAAGCATGACCAAACCCCTAGATTAAAGATATATTCATGTATGATCAATATATTGGAAATTTGAAGATATATCGGATAGCTACTGGGATGTAAGTGGTGGATCATATGGATCTAGGATTCGAGACTGAGTGGCAGGGACTAGTGGCACATTGGGTTCCATGAGGGCTTCATGCTGGTCAATAGAATTAAACTTCCACCCACCAGAACGACCAAAATTGATGACCAAAGGAGATTACCACCAATTTTAGGTGCTCAAATAGTGGATTCTGTTGTGGGAGTGATGGATTTTGATGGTACAGGAATAAAAATTGTTCTATGAAAATCACAACTACACAGCATATAATAGGATGAACACACTTGGTGTAGTCAACTTAATACGATGTCTAGGGTTTCAAGAAACAGATAGGGATCACATGACATGTATTAGAGAGACATGCCAGGACCATTTACTGGAAGCCCTGGAATGTTTTAGTTTCATGCTTCTAATTCCCTGTGTGGGAGGACACATCATGCAGTTTGGGAGACTAGGGAATGATCCTGTATCTAAGCATGATGAGGTTGAAAACCAAGTAAATAGAAACAACTTGGAGCATTGAGAATTATATAGACACTTATACAAACACATGATAAACTTGATAGAAATGGGGTCGACCAAGAACATACAGATTCTCTCTGGGAGGTTGAGACACATTGTGTAGTACCCGTACATTCCACATAATACTATATGGAAAGAAAGACATGTTCTTGGGAGGATACAAACTAGAGGCCGCAATAGGTTATGCATTCTATTACCTCCTTACATGAAGTTTATTTAGTTTTGAAATATATATATATCATATATCTTTAGTATTTACTCAGAATTTCGCATGTGAGTATCCTATATTAAATGATATTGCATGGAAAATTATATCGTGTAATTTATAGTGTCTTTTGAGATATGATGTGATATTTCACAATAGTTATCTTACTTAAGGGATTCTTGATAATGAAATTGATATGTACTGATCATTGATAATTTTTGATATAGAGGAAACACTCTCGTATCGCACCTAGGTCTAGGTCCTCTATCAATAGAGATGGTACTCCATTATGAAACCAAGGAGAGAGACCTCCAAACTCATTTTATAGATATAGAGGTTTGACTCCCTTATCATACAATGATACGTGTCCTATATTCCTGGAGAAAACACTCCCTTATCTCAACAAGGTGTGGGTCTTCAAAATTTTTTGTATAGATACAAAGGATGCACTCCCCTGTCAAACCATGAGATTATTACTCAATCCACAGAGATAGTACTCCCTTATCGCACTAGGGTACGGGTCCCCCATAATCATTGTACAGATACAGAGGTACAACTACTATTTCAAATAGTGGAAAAGGTCCTCTACCCATAGAGACATTACTCCCCATATTCACTAGGGTATAAGTCCTGTGTACTAATTATTATGATATAGAGGTGGAACTCTTCTATTGCCCCAGGGTGTAGGTCCAATATCTATAGGGATGGTACTCCCCTATTGACCAGGGTGTGGGTCCACTATACTCGTTGTACAGATATAGATGCAGTACGCCCATGTCACACTTGTTCAAATTTCCTCTATCCATAATGATGGTATTCATCTATTGCAGTAAGGTTTGGGTCCTCCATATGACTTCTTTGGTCATACATGTGAGATCTCCGGCATCAATGGTGGATATATGGAGCTATAGGAGGACTCATCAACCTAGAATAGTCTATGATATGAAGATCCCATTTCTCCCTTGTAGTATTTCTTTTATGATAGATATATATATCACTATATTTAGGTTTTATTTACCAATTTATTTGTGTTGATATAACTACATATATGGTTTCTTCTATTTATCCCTCTTCAGTTTCGGGGAATCCTTCTATGTATGTATATAATCACTACAACAAGGTATTTTTCCACATGTGTCATGTCTTATATAGATGATGTATAGGGTGATGATGATTTTAATAGGATCGTAGGGATATCTAGGTGCATAGACCACATACGATGGTCGAGCATTGAAATGAAGAGTTGATCCATATCATATTTATTTCATTTCAAGTTATTTCCAGGTTTGTACACCTTTTATGGTTGTGTGTGTATTTTTTTTCCTTTACTATTCAGATTCTTCTATCACACTCTATTGTATTACCTAGAGATTATTCCCTTAATGGTTTTTACACTAGATATTATTATCTTTTATTATTATTACTCTACACTTGTTCTTGGAGATAGTCATGTGTGTCCGCATAATTAATTTAGGAAATGGTATCACATTTTATTTGTTTATTTAGATGATTTTCACCAACCACTAACTTATGTAGGAGGGCTTAAGTTAGTTTTGGAGCATCCTTCCACTACCAGGTGGGCCTCGGTAGGTCTGTTCATAACTGATTTGTATCATTGTTGTTTCTACTTTAGAACTACATTCAGAGTTTTTCCCCTTATTTTGTTTGGTTTTTTAATTTATGCAAATCATTTCAAAGTGTCACGAGTGTGGATTTTTGGCTAAGGAACCCAGTTTTTCGATAGTGGTTAACATATACACACATAGGGACTCTGAAAATCTGTTTATCGACTCAGCATACTGATTCATTGGTTAATGGGAACAATGGAATATGCATCATCTAGGATTGAGTCCTTCAAATTTCCTTCTTCAGTAGAAAAACACACTTATATATTTATGCTCATTTGATTGTGGTACATCATGATTATTTTTTGAGATTCCTACACAGATACATCCATTTGTGTTACAAATTCATACCATGCTAATGATTTTATGAGTGATGAGGGATCAGTTTAGGGTCCATCTCTTGAGTTATTTCCTCTATGTGAGAAGTTATTACCCCCTACCTATTGATTTTCATATTATACAACTATAGAAGGATGAGTATATATACAATCTTATATTAGTATGAGAATTCCAACACCATAGTCCATTGTGGTTCAAGAGTGATATTTATCACCATATAGTGAAGGATTGTATTAAGTCAGTGATTCAAGGTTACAGCCTTGTATAGACCCCAACCAACCATATGGTTGGGCTAACATAAAATATAGTACATTTAGTATCAATATGATGGGGGAATTTATTCACAAATATGCATGATGAGTTGTCACTCTCATGGACCGACTTCCATAAGTTTCTTTTTGAGTGGTAATACCTATCATGCTTACATTTATTTTAAATTTAAATGATTTTAGAGATATTTTAGTGAGGGATTTCCATTTATTATTATGCTACAAGGATCATATACCATTCATGGTCCACCTTGTATATGATTTGGTATGGTAACTTTCAAGAAAAAATGTCTGTGAAAGGTCTCGTTAGTGACATTTGTGCCAATGTTGTACCCCTATGAATTCCTACATATGATGGAGTGTTGTAGTAGTCATTAGTGATATAGGGATTCCAATATGAGTGAAATAATGTGTCTACTATTGATAGTAGGAATATCATCGATATGTCATCTTCAACATCTAACAGAAAAAAGTCATAGTGACACAGGAGGCATACCCATTCTCATCCTCCGGAATAAGGCCATGCAGCGCAGTACTGTGGAATCCTACAGAGGGATGATTCTATGTATGTTATGGGAAAGGTCACAAGAAATTTTATATCCCAAAACAATATTTTTTTGAGGGAAAGGATAAACTGGATTGACTGTCATGGATGAGGTAGTGCCTGGAAAAGGGTTCTCTCAGGCATGGCCTGAGTGGGCCAAAGGGAAATTGTGTTGTGAAAGTAACAGTCATAAATATAGGCAGAGGAGTTGTTGATAGTGGATAAAATTATGATATCAATCCACCACCACCAACTGGATTCCCACTCTAGGATCATGGAGTTGTAATTCCAGATTACAGGCAAGATATCGAGGCTTATGACCCTACTACTCATGAGAGTATTAAATGTATGACCTTTGTTTATTCTACACATTCATCAGTTTAGGTAGACATAGGTGTGAATAATTACATAATCTCCTTACTCTTATTATAAGAGCTATATCTCCGAGTTGATAATTTAACCCAACATCATTTACCTAAGGATCCTTTGGGGAATGGTTCTTCTTTTTCTCTTTTTATGACAGTGCATCCCATCGCATGGTTGAGAGAGTTTCTCATGTGAAATATTGGCTATCATGATGAGACATTATGAAATTATATTTGGTATGGAATAGTTTTCCATGATTTGATCCTTGATTTACAAATAATTAACATGATTCAGATTCCTTCATATGGATAGGATAAGATTATCCTTAGTGGGTGAGAGTGATCTCAAGAAAGAGTGACTAGGACTTATGGTAAGGAAGCTAAAACCCGTCAGCATTTAGCTGAAGAGTCTACCCATTTTGACATCATGATATTCAGGCATCTAGATTCCATAATTCATGGAGAATTATAAGGATGTATACCCTAATGACATGTTGGGACTACGTTTAGGATAGGATATGAAATTTTTCATTGACATGAACCTAGAGACCACTCTGATATGTACTGTGTCATATCAGATAAACTATACCAAGCTCTAAAATTAGAGGGTACAATTGGAGGACTGTCTATAAATTTTTTTTATCAGACCTATTGTCTCCCCCTGGTAAGCTCTGACTTTGTTTGTGAAAAAGACATACTAGAGATTGTGGATTTTTTTTATTATCACCGCCTAAAATAGGACATAATAAATAAAAAATAACACATTATATGGATTTGAGACCTCTTTGATCATTTTGAGATGAGATATGGTTCTTAATGATCAATTGTAGGGTTTGATAACATCAATTGAGGGTTATCATGGGTAATATTCTATAGATTTCATTCCAATGTCACTACCATCATAGTGAGTTCTCGATGTTTCCTTTTGGTGTTATGAATTCCTCCAATATTTTTAAATGTGTTATTAACTGAATGTTTAGTCCTTAAATGGATCAATTTTTAGTTTTATTCCTTGATGAAACACTCATCTACTCTCCAATAGGGGAGGAGGATATAAAGAACGTTGGGACGGTCCTAGACGTTCTTTTGGAGTGTCGTCATTATGGTTATTTCTCGAAGTGAAAGTTTTGCATACATGTGTTTTACTTTTTGGGAATATCATTTCATAGAATGGATTAACTCTGCACATAGATCAGATCAATACAGTTCTTTCATGGGATCCACCGAACATTATGTTATATTTACAGATATTCCATGGTATGGTGGAGTGTTACAGGTGGTTTATAGAAGAAGTCTCCAGTATTTCTTCCACATTGACCACCCTAACATGAAAAGCATAAATATTTACTCATATTGAGTAGTTTTAGAGTTCCTTTGAAGAGTTTAGAATAATTCTTAAGAGAGATCATTTATTGAAACTACCAGATTATGGCATAGATTATGTAGAATATTTTGATGCCTCCAGAAATTAATAGTTTGTGTATTGATGATGAGTTCAGAAGTGATCACATATGTTTCGAGATAGTTGAGTCCACATGATAAGAACTCTATGACTCAAATATTAGAGTTGGTAAAGGTAATCACTGTTATAAGTATGTGGAGGAACTATTTTTTAAGAGACCACTTAGTTATTTACTGTGAAAATCCAAGTCTTAGTTATGTCCTCAAACAAAGAGATCTAAACCTGAGACAGAGGAACTAGTTGAAGTTCCTGCAAGACATTGATATTGAGATAGTCTATACTCTTAAGAAGGGAAACATGGTTGTTAATTACCTTAGTAGGAATTCATGTACATTCTTGGTTGATGAGGAATCTATGTTGTTGGATTCATTAAAGATGACCCAGATAAAGGAGGATGGTGCAACATATCTTCCCTAGATGGTGTTGACTCCTCCACTTCTATGATGTGTTAAGGAGGATAAATTCGGATAAATAAACTATGAGGACCTATATGAATATATATCCTTAGGATATTAACTAGAGGGATTCAATAAGGGAGTAAATCACATCACCCTCTTCTAGGGATAGATGGTGTATTTGGTAAAAATGTGAGAGGTGGTGATGAGGGAGTTCATGAATTATGCTATTTTATAGATCCCACATTTAGAAGTTGTACATATACCTTTATAGAATTTTTATGTGTGTTGGAATGAGGTGGATCATGTATGAGTTCATCTCTCAGTGTCTCATGTGTCATCTAGTGAAGGCTGAACACCATGTTTTGGTAGGTTTTTTGTAGGCTCTTGAGATTTAGGAGTTGAAATGGGAGTAAATGTCTATGGACTTCGTGAAACTCAAAATATTGATAGATATCTTCTACAATAATATCTAGGTTATAGTTGACTGACATAAAAAATACAATAAATGTACTTTCTATCAGGGAATGGAATTTCCTAGAGTGTCTAGGGAAGTTGTACACATGGGAGATCTCATACCTTCCTTGGTCGCCCTTGATGACTGTATCCATTTATGATTCTTGGTTCAAATAACTATTGTAGAGATATCTATAGGAGTCATTAGAGACCCATTTGTGGATGAGTATATATTTTCCTCCCGAGATGTATAGGAATATCAAGCTCACTATCTTGGTGTGGGATGATATGTTGATGGATTGTGTTTAGAACATTAGATGAAGCTGGTAGGATCACATAGCATTGGTAGAGTCGTATTATAATAATATTTAGGACACTATTGTCAACATTACACATTTCAAGGACATGTATTGAAGGTTCCATAGTTTTAACTTATGCTCAACTAAGATTTATAATAAATCTATTGATCTACTAGATATGGTATATGAGATGATGGATATATTTAAGGTGAACCTCGAGTAGATGGGGATGACCTGGATCCAATAGAAATATTATGAATATTGTCTTCCCATACCTTGGAAGAATAATAAGGGATACAAAAGTTTCTTTATATTATCCCAAAAATGATTATTTTGGTTGTTTTTCCTAGGAGGAATGTTATCCCTAGGGTTCATCAGGACACTTGAGATCATTTAATGGATTTTCTAGGTTACATACTTCCAAGTCATACACCCATAGTTGGAGTTTTTTCCTAACATATTATATGTGTTGGAAATGGGGGAAAATGCTTGATCTTAGGAACATTATTGGTTGGGGAAATCTGGAAATCAAGGATACTGATACCTTCATATAGTACATAGTGCTGATCTAGGAGTGGTAGGAGAGGATCCTAAGTTCATATACCACTCCCCTGGTTCTTGTATATTTGCATAAGGGAATTATGGACACTATATACTGAGAGGAGGAGATGTAGATGTGTCATCTATATCCCCAAATTTGTTCTTCGTTTTAGATATTTAGAGATCAATTAATTTGATGGATGGAATGATGTAGAGACTAGTTGTTTTTTAATTAATACTTTTAAGAATATTAAGTAATACATTCAGAGATAGGTGATGAGATGACATGTGATTCCAATGCTATGTGTTCCCAGAATTAATTTTATAAAAATATTTTATATATTTCATACCACATGGACATAGTTTTTCAATGAAAATGGAATATTTTAGAAACAAATTCTTGGATCATAAATCTGATACCATGGTTGAATTTGGAGTGTCTAGTTTACACTAGGAATGAACTAATACTGGTCGTCACTGGATGTCAATATGTGGTACTCATTGGAGGGGTGTTTTAAATTAAAATAAATAAATAATTTATATACCTAAATATAGTCTTATAGAAATAGGATGTTAATTAATTTATCTATGTTTTATATTATAACCTTGGAATAATTTTTAGAGGTTCTCTATCCACCTTCGATGATGGATCAAGAGAGGTTGAAAACTAGTAATCAGATCGGGGTGATTCCATAGGTAGAAAACTCAGCAGATTATCCTCATCTATGGATATCATGTTCTTCATAAATTATTTATCTACTATTGAGGTAGGAATCATCGTGTGTGGTTTCTTCCCTCTTGATTAAATAATTAAATCATTTATATGATATTATTATATTTTTTATCGATTTCATTTCATTCCCTAGATCCCCATTATCGAATTAAATTATTATTAAATTTATTATCATTTATTATACCATTATCTCACTCATTATTTCCCAAATTTTCTACATTTGGAAAAGAACACTGCGCCCAAAAAGATTATCACTCTTTCAAGGGTACTTTTCCTGAATTATTTTTTTATTTCTTCACCATTGGCCTATGGGATACCGACAATACTATTCCAAGAGTGTTTGAGCCTGATAGAACCCTCATGATAACAGTACATTATTGTGTGAAAAATAGTTTGGATAATTGAGGATAGACTGGGATAGATCATGGGATGTGGATTTTGGATCTCATAGATACGAGATCCGAGACTGAGTGTATGTGGTGGGTGGAACATCAGGTGGATTTCTATATTCATGCAGATCAAAAAAATACAATTTCTGTGAAATGGAGGGAAATAATTGAGGGTCATAGGTTACTAGAACCATCTTCATTTTATCAAATGGATAATTTAGCATTTGGAGTAGTTTATATAGACGCCACATGAATATCTATTCATTCTTGGATAATCCTTACAAGATTGTGTTTCTAGTGATAAACTCGCAATGTATAGTCTCCCAGCTATGGGGGTTAGGGTTTCATGACAAAAAAAGTATCACTTGCCATGTGTCTAGGCAACACACTGTGTGACCCTCCCCGATAAGATAGGATGTGTGTATGTTGCACACACTTAGGATCCCCTATGGAAGTTCACACCATATACTTTGGGTGTGCACTAGCATAGGTCGTTACCTTGGAATGATAAAGTACATAGACATGTACACCATCATGTCTAGGTACCTGGCCAAGTACATAAACATGACCACATACGCATGCATGATTTGATGGACATATGCATAGCCTTGAGCACACTGATCTACCCTAAAAGGCCAAGACACACCATGAAGTATTGCATGGCTAACAAGCGGTGTGTTGGTGAGGATATTACCTGAAGGCCAGGTGAGGTCACATGTTGTGTGGCCTCCCTGACACACTATGTACTTCTTTATGAAGTTTATACATCTTATATTTCCTTCATTTAGACTGAGATTTTGGCTAGTGAGTATCATATCCTGAGTGTTTTCTGGAATAGAATGTGATGATGTCCTTCATAGAGGATTTTTAGAGATGGTGTGAGATTTTCCAAGAATGACACTTCCTTAAGAGATTCCTAGAGATTATAGTGACTCAGAAATATTATCAAAGAGTTTAAATATATAGGAAACACTCCCTTATCGATTTGGGGTTCGAGCCTTCAATCTATATAGATGATACTCCCCAATCACATCAGTGGGTGGGTCCTCTATACTCATTATATAGATATGGTGGTGGCACTCCACTATATCACTAAGATGTGAGTCCTCTATACATGGATATTTTACTTCCCACTCACATTAGGGAATGGGTCCTCCATACATGTTGTAAAGATATAGAGTCACAACTCCCCATTCACACTGTAGAACATGTTATCTATTCACAAAGGTTGTACTCTCATGTCTCGCTAGGGAATAGTTCATCCATACTAATTGTACAAATAAAGACGTGACACACCATTGAATCACTAGGGTATACGTCCTATATCCATAGAGATGGTACTCCCCATACAACTAGAGAATAGACCCTCTATGCTCATTATAAATATATAGATGTGGAACTCCCCTCTCACACATGGGATTGGTTCCTCTATCAAAAAATATGGTACTCCCTATATAACACCATGGAGTGTGTCAAGAATAATCAATATACAAATACAAAGTAGGTAATCCCCTATCACACCAAGGTGTGGTTCTTCAATTCACATAGATGGCACTCCCCTATCACAACATGGCATGGTCTTCCATACTCATTATACAAATATAGTGGTGGTTGTCCCCTATCATAGCTATATATAGGTCATATATCCCTAGATATGGTACTCCCCTGCCGCATGAGGATATAGTTCCTCTGTATGACTTTTTTGGACATACACATGAGATGTTGGGAATCAATGATAAACTTATAGTGGTGAAATTAGACTCATCAACATGTTTTAGAATTTGATTTAGATATACCCTTTCTCTATTGTATTAGAATATTTTATAATATATATATATATATATATATATATATATGTCATTGGATTTAATTTCCATATTTCTTTTTCCTGATATGACTACTTCAATCACATCTTATATTTCTCCCTCTTAAATTTTTGGGGTTTCCTACTAGGTATGTTATATACTCTCTTATACATGGGATTTTCCTACATGTGTTGTATATTATTAAGTTTATTGATTTGTAGGAGTTGATTTAAAATAAGCATAGTTATACTCAAAATAATATTCCTTGTATGGTGCATAGTATTGGAGATCAGGAGTTGATCTCTCTCAGATTTCATTTGTTTTAATTTATAGTTAGGTTGGGACCTCTTTTCTGGTCGGGTGAGTATTTTTCCCTTAATTTTAAGAATTAACTATCATACTCTATTGTATTCTATAATGATTATTATATGAATTGTTCTCAATCTATATTTTATTTTCATTTATTATTATTAATCTTCACTTCTGCATGGATATTGTTCGGTACATGCTTATAGTTACATTAGAAAAATACCTCATATTTAGGTTATTCCTTTCAACTCTTGTCAGCATCCCATAGCCTATAGAGGTGGGTTTGGGGTAGTTGTTCCTCATCCTTAATCCATCTTGTCAAACCTTGTTGGGTTGGTTAACTAAATGACTAGACAGCTAATACTCATTTATGAGTTTTCACAATCCAATTCATCATCCACATGCCAAAAAATTAATAATTGTAAAAAATATTCATTCATATAGATTGATGTAAGGAAAATTAATCATGAATGAAGATTCATATTTAATTTTAGCAATGAGAGAGAAAACAAATTAATAAATAAAATCCTAAATATGAATCCATTGATTTTATAAGACCATTCCTCGCATTAGTAATTTCATATATTGCGACACAAAATCTAGAAGAATCCTAATTATTTTTGGAATAACCTCTTTCGAATTGTATACTTCTTGAAGTATTAATATCCCCTTGACATAGTGTTCTAAGAAAAGGAATTATAAAATATAATCATAAAATTATGTCAATAAAACACACACTAGCAGAAGGAATGAATGGTAAATTGAAGCACAAATCCGAATTTTGTAGTTTAGAGATAAGTATGTCATCCATTAGAGAACACATTAATCACAATAATAAATTATATTATATGAGATTACAAAAAAATATCTCACATAAAATAAGTCTTTTTATAATGATTTTTTTTCTATTGTTGATGTAATCTTATAAAAAAATTGTAATTGATACCACCTCATTTTTATAGAGGTATTTTCCTTATCAACTAGTTCAACCACCCTTATAGATTTGTGAGTATGCTTCCATTGATTATGGGATCCTCTTATATATTTTTACACCTTCATATTGACAATTGAAAACTAGTGAACTTGTATTCCACACAAGTATAAAAGTAATACATCTGTTACAAGTAGTAGAACATAAACAAATAAATTACAAAAACTAACGGCGCTGACTAGAAAACCATTCATAAAAAATGATCATTCCTAAACACTCCTTCTAAAATGCTAAATAGGATTCACAAAATATAAAAATATACCAAATAGTGATTAATTTTTGGATTCTGAACTCCCTCCATATTCACCAAATTTTACCTAATTTTTATGCATGTTTTTTCCTCTATCCAGATATATTCAACGGAGTCTAAATAAGGAAGCATGTTGCCTCAATATTTCATTAACTAACATATTTCGGAACATATCCATAGGATTATCCTTTTGAGAGACTTTATAAGTATCCAAATTATTATATTCTATTATATTCTAGATGAAATGGTTTTTCATATAGATTTTAATTCCCTCACAAATAAGAGTCATTACAAGGTGAATAGAACTTTGACTTTCCTATAATAAACACCCTCCAGGTTTTTCTATCCCAAGATCCATTAGTAGTGACATTAACCAGAATATCACATTTCCTAATTCCAAAAAATATATATTCTACTTTTATAAATAAAATTGTTACAATAGGCAGTTATATTTATATCCAACTGCCCATAATCTCTATAAAAGTGAAAAAAAACATTGTTCTCTTATGACGATACATGTACGACAAAATTCTCATCCAAAATTCCTTTCAATAGATCATTATCACTAAAATATAATGTGGAAGATTTTTAACCTTTCATATATCATGGAATCCATTTCAGAATATTCGAATGCATCATTCTGGGATTTTATATGAAGTGACTCACATCTCCAAACACAATGGAAATATCAGTCCATAAGAAAATTTTTAAAAATATCAAACATCTAATGGGTAATTAAGAATTATCCTTTTCCATGTTCCATACTTATTCATATGATGATGGTGCATATTCCATTGAATGATCAATGGTTCCAAAAAAAAGGAACCCAAAGTGGTTTATATTCATTCATTCTAAATATTTCAATGACATTAATAATTTATTTTTTCTGGGATAATACCAATATTATAGTTTTTATATCCCTAAAAATTTTCACCCCTATGATTTTCATAGAATGGATAATAACATTCATCTCAATCATCTCCAAAATGTTTCTATGAAATATATTAATACGCTGAATTTATGGTCCCATATGAAATATATAATCTTTATAAAATAAAACTAAAATTAATGCCTCATTATTAAAATTCTTATGATAATAATAGTGATTAGAATCACACTGTGAAACTATCATCAAGCATGAAAGTTTCAAACTTCTGATTCCTCTGTCAAGAGTTTTAATTCAAGCCTCATTGAATTTTTTTTGACAAAAAGATCTATTTTTACTCATGATAGTCTCAATAAACCATTAGAATAAGCCTTTATATCTCCCCCTCTATATCACCATGATGAAATAAATTTTTGAAAATCATTTTCACTAAGTGAAAATTATCAAAGAGAACAATTTTGAGGACAATCTAGAAAATAATGTTATTTATTATTAGTATTAGAAAACTTTCACTAGGATATGTTATTTGTACCTTCTACATCCATCATCTTTTTATTCTATCAAAAAAATCCATCATTTCAATAGGGATAATTATACTTTTCGAAGTTCACTAGAATCACATGATCAACTTAACAAAATGAATTTTTTCTCTTAATTATATATGACTCCCAATTCTTTGAGTCTATGGGGGTATATGCTTCTTAAAGATTTAATGATTCACTAAAATATATTAAAAAAAGAAGTTTCATATGATCATAGTTCTTCAAATATATATTTATAATTCCAGTTGATATCCTTAATGCAATTTTATGTTATGTGCGTCTTGGATCTAACATTACTGCTATTGTTTTTTCCTACGATAATCACTCTAGAATATATGATCCTTTATAATTTTCTTATATGTATTTAAATTTAATTTTGTAAATCTCATTCCCATAAGTTATAATTTGAATACAATACTTTTCTTGAGCATTATTTAATACCATGTTCATATCTTTCCTCCGAATATTTATGTTGAAGGAAACATCTCTACTCTATTTGACCTGATTTTTCTCATCATCCCAAAAATGATATTAAGATTTATCATCAACATATCCACTGATAGAAGACAATTTTTATTTCACTTAAAACATTTCTATGTCATTATAATCAATATTAACATTTTCTACGATTTTTATTTATTTATTACATGGTTGACTTCTTGTATTTTCTGAAATCAATTCTCTTTCAAAAGTTATGTTCCTATATCTAATGTTGGACTTCTATGTATCCAGTAATCTATTGTGTTTATATATTCTATAAAATTTCCCTTAATCATCCCACAAATAAGTATGATACATCAAGCTTTCTCGTATATTTTATTATTCATTCTTTCATCTTCTCCTTTCTATTATTGAGTTCTAGGAACTATGATTACCCGCCTTACTCCCTTATTCCAAAGGTAGTCTTAGAAGTTATATCCAATGTATTTTCCCCATTGTCTTTCCATGTTAATTTCATCCTGAAATCATAAAACCTTATCTCTGAACCATTCTACTAAATAAATTCATGAAAAATGCATATTTCCACATACTTAATTTTACTCAGACCCTCTATGTGATATCATAAATAAAAGTCACAAAATATAAATATTATCTTTAAGAGTTAATTGTGGTAGTTACCCAAACATCATAATAAAACTATTCTAACTTATTATTCCAAAGTTTCAACCCATCTAAATTGAAGGCCACCTTATTTTATTTTCACAACATAAAACTCTTTCATTTCCCCAAATTCATGTGATTGAGTTTATGTATATAATTTTCATCTATAAAATTCATATTTATCTTACTAATGTGATGATATCTAATGTTTCTTATTTCTTAAGGTTCAATGAGGTGCTTCTGATCCTTGAATCTTTATCTTTATGTCCATTTGAGTATATTAATATATTCATCATTCCGTAATAAATAGTTGTGGATCCTAAAGTTATCTTGTATATTTATTTTCATAAGGACATTCCCAAATATGTGTCATAAGGTTTTACAAATGTTACGCGGTTAATTGGGAGACCTAGAATGTGTGTAAAATATTTTTATCTTCATGAGACTAACATTCTTCAGTTGAATTATTAAATTTAGTTTTCCAACTATATCCAGATATTTATCAACCAGAATATGTACTTTTACCATGATTCATGATACATAGTCCACCACAAACCCATTATGTACCAATTGAATTAAATGGTTCACCGAATTCTATAACTCAAGACTTTATATAAGGTTCATACATAGAATAAATCTATTTCCACTTTCCATCATTCTAATATAATTTTTTTTGGTAATTGAAATCATTAATTTAAATATTTATAACTTATCTAGTCCTTCATGATATGTTCCCTCTTTCCATAAGTCAATCAAGTATGGACATAACCATATGATGTACTATTACTTCTTCCTTAGTATTTATCCTCTAACAAATTCTTCCACTGGACATTTCAATGAGGTTATATTCCCCATCTTCTAGTATTGAGTGTACTTTTAGAGGGTACTCGAACATACTTCTCCCTCAACACCCCAATAAAAATCATATTTTTAATTTCATTTAATTCAAGGTATATAATCCAACTAAAATTATTTAATTTTATCACCATATCATCCCACATTTCAAGAAGTGAAGATTAATGATGAAACACCCATACATGACCTTCAATAGAAACCTTCATAGATTTGAGATATTTCTAAATCATGCTAAATTCATTCACATGGTCCTTGACTAGTTTTACATTTGATAGACTCAAGAAAAATAATTGTTGTGTTGTAAATACATTATTTAGTGTCCACGGATTCTCCTATATTTCATCCATTTTTTTAAAAAATTACAATATTTTTCTCTTTACCAAAATGTTAACAGCCACATTCTATACAATAGATATTCCTACCAAGACTATAGACTTCCTTTATAACTTCCCTAATTTTAGTTGGTACATATTCTCTTTAAATTCTCCAGATAATTAAGCATCAATATATTTTTGTGTGAAATGGTCATACAACTACATCTGTTTGAACCAAAATTCTATTTAAATAATATTTTTAATCCAGATTATTCCTTCATCGGATGTTATTATTCTTGTAGATCGAATTTTTAAAATTAATGAAATACCTTTTATAAAATTTTTGGGGTATTTAATCTATAAATATCCTCTTAGAAACAATTCTGAAGGGGATCCTTTAGAATTCCATTATTTATGAAGTATTATTATCTCATAAATACTGTGATATGGAACTTGTAATAACACATCCTATTCCCAACAAAAAAAATCAATGACAAAAAAATCAAAAGGAAAAAATAGAAAAATAAACAAACAATTGAATTATGTGGTATATAAAAAATTCATATAACCATGGGTGGAAACTGAAATCACTATGATAAATAAAATATATGATATTACAAAAAGAACATACTCTCACAAAACTAATGTATTAGTCTAATGACATTTTATTGTTAGTTATCGATCTAAAAAAAATTGTTTTTGAAAGAAAGTCCATACACATATTTAATGAGGTATTATCTTGGTAAACTAGTTCTACCATCCTTTATGATTTGTGGATGTCCATATATGGATCAATTTAACTTTTGATGCACTATTTCACTTCCATATTGTTTGTTCAAAATTATTAAACATTCTGGTTTCCCACATAACAAAACATTCCTTCTAATACATCTGACATAAAATTATAAAAACATGCATCAGTCTTATTCATCATACTGATAGAAACATTCTGAAAAAAACGAAATTCTGGGTAACTCCTTCTTGAGGAATCAATATAAATAACTGAATGGAATTTACCAAAACCATCATCATCATAATTTATTTAAAGAACAACCCCAAACACTAATTTCCACTAGGTTCTATATTCAATGACATATAACACATTAATTAGATGAATAAAAAATATTAATAATGTTAGGTTTAGGTTAATTTGGTATTTTAATAATTTTCTTTTAACAAGATATTTCCAAATCCCTAAAAGTAAATATATATTATATTCACTAGATAATACCACCCAAAAAATAGAAATAGTTATGATTAATTTTTTATTTTAGGCTTTAGTTAAAATACACAATTGACGTGTATCACTCAAAAAATTTAGAATTACTATCAAATTAAATCAAAATTATGTAATCTTGTAGAAATTAATTACATTATAATTTTATGAAACTCCAACCCAATGGAAGAATATATATTTTTTAATATTAATTGATACCCTCAAAAAAAATTCTATTTATGTTTACTAAGAAGATGTTAAGAAATTCAAATTTAGATTCCTAGACCTCCTAAAACTCAAGAATGTCATAAGTCATTTTAAATTAAAAACCTATGTCTATAAATTTTCCAAAAATACAATGTTTTTTTCATGAAAATAAAACAACTAGGTAAAGTGAAAATAGATTCTATTAAATAAAACATATTATAAATATTTATATTCATTTATGTACACAAGATTTGTTTTCTAGAGATCAAAAGCTCTCTATGGACATATGTCACAAGTAAAGATGTCCTCCTTTTAATTTTATTTGGGATTCCTTTTCCTGGTATTATATCATTCAAACCTAAAACAATCAGTGAAGTATTTATTAAAATCAATTCATTGATTCTCATATTAGATCTTAAGTCTTGAATCATTTTGAGGTATGTTCAAAAATATTCTATTCAAATACTTTGGTATATATTTTTAAAAAATGGATTGGGAATATGATCCTTCAATAAAAAATTTCAAAATATTTCCTAGTAATGGTATATAATGGGTAGATCATTGTGTTCCAATCCTTTATCATGATACAAGAATAAATGCATGAAATATTCATATTTGAAAACAAAAAACTATTTAATTAGTAAATCAATGATTACACCACACCATACTCACAATTGCATCGTGGTTATATATGTCTCTTGAGAATTTATATCTATATACATAATCATCTTGAAAAGAATAATTTATTAATGCTAATAGATCACATAATGAAGATGACACAAATCACCTCATTTCACATAATTCAAATCCTATAAAACCAAATGAAATTAATATCATATAACATGGTCAAAATAAGATCCATACCACTTGAATCATTGGTCATAATGTTGTGAGGGCATTGAAACACCTGAGTTTTCAAGTTGATTTGTGTATTTTGTTATTACCATGGTTTTTTAATGATCATGATTCTTGAGGAATTATTTTTTCTTTATGATAATGTAATTTTTTCTATTGTCCTTCATAGGTGGTCAAAATGATTATTGGTGTTTATAAGTAATATGAATACAATTTCACTAAGATTGGGGGTGTTAATGTGTTATGTATCTTGTTTAGATGAGTTTCACACCATGAAAATGTTATGGGTTAGGGAGGGTAGGTTGTGAATGGGAGGTTGTGGCATTGAGTTGAAGTTGGAAGATTTATGGGCAATCTTTCTTCAAGAAGAAGAAATTTTAAGATGTGATAAGTGTTCATTATGGTGTGATGTACCATAGGAAAATCATATATAAATTCGTTTTCACTATGGATTAGGGTTTCACTAAGAAAGTGTTTGGAATAATGAATTATCATGGTCTTCATGGTTATTCTTATATGAGGTAGATTGTTTCATGTTTGGGGGGGTTGGACAATGATCATTACCCAGGGTGTTTTGAAGATCATAAAATGTTTTTAAGTGTTTTTTAAACAGCATCTAATTATAGAATGATTATTTCAATCAAGGAACGATGATACCACATTACATTTTAAATATGAAGGGTCCTGAGGGAGTGGGGATGGGAGGTCCAACATTATATTATTCTATATGAACTCCCACATAACCAAGAAACCTTGATGGTGAATTTGGGAAATTTATCATCATATTTTTTATGAATGAATTCATAGAAACATTGAATCTTGTTTTGATTCAAATTTATCTTTTTGAAGTCTACACATCTAATTATTTAAACTAAGGATCTAATCAAGGATCTTGTGACCTATGAATTTTGATTTTTTAATTTAGAATTCATAGTATCCCATGGAAGGAAATTCATAGATTTTGGGCTTTATTGTATCATATTAGGTATGGGATAAATTAACATTAGTGGATTTTGAAACTAAGTATGTGGATTTGAAGAAAACCATGAATTAGATAATATCATTAATTTTGTTATTTTTTTCCAATTTCAATTAAAATTAATTTTTTTGTGTTATTGGTTAATGAAATTCATTTTAATGAGGATTTGGGGTTTTTGATAAAAATTTAGAATTTGAAAAAATATTTTTTAAAAATATTTCAAATGTTTTTATTGATTATTAAAGGTAATTTTATTGAGTTATATGGTTTCCTGATAGAGTGTAAAATGGGATTTCTTTTTTAAATTTCTATGTTAAATACAATAGGATAGGAAAATTGGTAGTTATAAGTTTGTACGAGTATGTCACGACTCGTCCCAGCGGGGCCCGAGCCGCAACTCCCCAAGCCCGCCTCCATAAGGCTAGGGTCTGGTGACTAGCACCGAGTAGGAATGCTACTAACATGGGAGGCATTGCCTATAACCTGTACATAGGCACACACATTCCCAATTCCACAAAGCTGAAAAGTAAAAACTACTAAAAGGAAAAGATGTATGCATACACTAAAACCCAACCAACAGAGTATGATAGGGAAGTGAAGTACAGTAAAGTAAAACCCTGGGCTAAAAGTACAAGCCCACCATAAGAAAGTCTGCAACAAGTCCAACCTGTAGAGAAAGGTACTCGGACTGCAATCCACCATCGAAGGAACCCACCTCGGCCTGTCTGATCTAACTGGGCATCGTCAGGTCCTGGTCTGCCTAGAATCCTGTCAAAGGCTCGCTCGTCTGCACATGGCACGACATGTGCGGGCAAAGCCCATGTAGGGGTGATTATAACAATACCCAGTAGGACACCCCGAAAACCACAAAGGAAATACAACAAAGGAAAATACCGCAAAGAAAGGTACAGTCAGCTCTACACAGTATATGTCTATGGATCATATAACAAGAATATCCAGATATACTCATACACAAACGACCTTCGCGATATCGCCACTAGGATGAAACTCGAAGATTTCCACTAAGCATACCATCTAGAGAACACACATCTAGAACTGAAGAGAGAGACATGAAGTACTCATTCTAGGAGAACACACTCGACAAGTACCTTGGGAACAAGATGCTCATATGAGGATCACAACCAAGTCATGGGGTGATTCTGACAACTCAGTCTGAACTAATTCGCTAAGAAGAGGATCGGTGCCCGAGTAGTGTTGGTCACGTCGATACCAAGAACTCTACCTAGGGTTCCAAGAATGAATAGAGGATCCGGCTCTAAGTCTCTCAGAGGGGATTCCAACAACTCTATTCAGGGATTTCTGTTGAAGGGATCATACTCCTGTATAAAGGAATTGATACCAGAACATTTAGGGGATTTCCAAGGGTACGAACCCTAAGAACTAGTCCAAGTCATAGAAGGAAAGTGGTTCAAGCCATGAAGAAAACGTTACACGGTGTGTAGTATGGTTACACCTGTGTTCCTTGACCCCGGGTACTGCTCGTGTAAACGGCCCGTGTCCTTCATTCAATCCGTGAAAAACCAAACTACACGACGTGTAGAAAAGTACACTCCGTGTTCCTTGACCCCGGGTACTGCCCGTGTGAAAGTCCCATGTCATTCGGCTTGTCGGATAGGAAGAAACTACATGAAGTGTAGAAGAACCACACTCCATGTCTGAGCACCTGGGCTCACTCCGTGTACGCTGGCCATGTGCCCGTACACGGTCTCTGCCCGTGTCCGTGTCGCCTGCCCGTGTACCAGTACACGGGGTATCCCGTGTATCTGGCTGGGTCTGGCCGGGGAGAGGTATACATGGTGTGTCCCTGTCCTTGTACCCTTCCTGTTCCCATGTACTCTCGGAGTACATGCCGGGTAACCCTACCGACAAACACACGCCATGTAGCCCATAATACACGACGTGTAGTCGAGATTTTTCCAGAAACGCCGTCTTCTTCCTCGCGCTTCGGCCGATCCTCCAGATCTTCATTTTCTCGTCTATTCGTCCCGATGCTCCAGGTTTTGGTTCGCCTTATCATACAAACACTGAAATGGGTGTTTTCGGTCTTCAAATCGGATCATAAACCTCGAACGGTCCATCTGAAGAAAAACGACCAAAATCCCGAATATCCCAAACCGCTCTGAATCGCTCTCTGAAACCTTCGTCGAACCTCCATGGCATTGCTTTGGGGTTGGATATTGAATCTTGGATCGTTTCTCCAACAAATTAATCAGCAATGATTGATTTCCTCCAAGAACGCATAAAACACAATGAAGAACACGAGGGAGATAAGAAACAAGAATTAAAAAAGGGGGAAGAACCTCGATCATTGTTCATGACGATCCAGGTTCTTCATCGTTAGATCAAAACCACAAAAATCAATATATTATAAATCTCAAGTATTGATCTCCTGATAAAACCCCAAATCGCACCCACCCACAAAACGATCGATTCGCGGGATAATCTGTTCATGGATTAGTCCGCGTTCGTCGTAGAAATCAAAAACGGGGGAAGGAGAAATCAATAACAATCATCCTACTTGGATCCCCGACGTTTTCCGGTGAAGATCTGCTCGCCACGTCATCGTTGTCATTGAAATCCATCAAGAACGTCGGCGTCGCCGCGTTGCGGGTTTCCTCCAAGGCCGCTAAGGGTTTTCAGGGTTGCGGGGTTTGTAACCCTGGACCCTAGCACAAGCCTCTATTTAAAGAGGATAAAAGAAAAAATATTTAAAAGATCTCGCTACAGAAATAAAATATTTTTGTTACATATTTTATTACTGTTGCGCCCAAAAACCATATTTCACCACCGACCTGCACCGGCCGATGTTAGGCCTCACCTTAGGTAAAATCACTGTTATGAACACAATGGTGCCATCCGATTTCTGATCCAAGCACCCATTCAGATGTTATCCACTTTTTTAGGAAAATATCACGTGCACGTAATTTAATTATTTTATTAAATACAAACATTTGTTCTGAGCTCACCGGGCCTCAGAACTGCACGCCGTCTCAGAACCTGGTCTCGAAATAATTCCCATATAATATTAAAATAATACATGGAAAAAAATGTATGGCATTACATCACACCCACCTTAGGGATTTTACGTCCCTAAAACGCCAACACAAGGGCTACTCAAATAAAAGATGTGGGTACTGCACGCGAATCTGAGCCTCCCACTCCCACGTGCTCTCTTGGAGATTCCCGTTCTTCCACCAGACACGCACCAAGGGAATAGCTTGTCCACGAAGGATCTTCTCCAGCCGAACCTCGATCTCCAATGGGTACTCAGCAATGGTCGCTCCATCGTCGATGTCCATCTCTCCCCAGTTGATGAAGTTCCATGGATCATGCACGTACCTCCATAGCTGTGACACATGGAAGACATTTTGTACCTGGTCCATCTGAGGAGGTAGATCCAAGAGATACGCCACCTCGCCAACTCTACTCAGAATCTGAAAAGGGCCAACGAACCTCGGAGATATCTTTCCACCTCAGCCAAATCTCTACAATCCCCGTCGAGGTGAGACTCGAAGAAACACATAGTCTCCCTCCTCAAACTCCAAAGGCCTCCACCTCCGGTTGGCATAGGAATTTTTCTGACTTTGTGTAGTCTTCATCCATTCCCGGATGTCCTGCACCTTCTCTGTATTAGCTCTCACCATTTCTGGGCCCACGAGTGGTGACTCTCCAGGGGCAGTCCAGCAATGTGGTGACCTGCAAGGTTGCCCGTATAGAGCCTCAAATGGTGACATACCAATAGTGGAATGATAACTATTTTTATACGAAAATTCCACTAGTGGTAAGTGATCCTCCGAGCTACAACCAAAGTCATGTATGAAAGCTCGAAGCATATCCTCCAGGACCTGGCTGGTTCACTCTGTTGGACCATCAGTCTGGGGATGAAATGCTATGGTCAAGCGTAACTAAGTCCCAAAAGCTTCCTGCAATCCCTTCCAAAACCAGTATGTGAAATGAGCATCACGATCTAAGATGATCATGGATGGTATTCCATGAATCCGAACTATCTCTTGTACATAGAGGCGTCCCTAGCTCTCTACTGAACTCTACTTCCGTATAACTAGGAAGTGGGCCAACTTGGTGAGTCGATCAACGATCACCCATATGGCATCGTGTCCCCTTGACGTATGTGGTAAAACCGTCATGATTTCCATGGATAGACCATCCCACTTCCTCTCTGGCACCTCAAGGGTCTGAGCCAATCCTGCTGGAACCTGGTGCTCAGCCTTTACTTGCTGACAAGTAAGGCAGCGAGAAACAAACCCTGCCACACTCTTCCTTATCCCTGGCCACCAGAACAGATGTCAGTGATCCTGGTACATATTTTCCATGCATGGATTCATCTCCAAGGGGATGTCTGGAACTCCCTCAGAACCCCCTCCCGCAACGTCACTGGTACCACCGTGCGCCCTCTGAAAATGACAACGTGATCTCCACCTTTTTAAGATCCATCAGCAGCATCACATTTGGATATCTGAGCACGTAGAGTCTCATAGCTAGCATCCTCGCGATGTGCTTCCCTGACTCACTGAAAGAGTGAAGGGGTAACAACCATCGACTGAAGGTAAGATCC
The DNA here is from genome assembly GCA_963277665.1 of Viscum album. Taxonomy (NCBI): domain Eukaryota; kingdom Viridiplantae; phylum Streptophyta; class Magnoliopsida; order Santalales; family Viscaceae; genus Viscum; species Viscum album. The sequence goes on from OY728151.1 coordinate 809,143,064, forward strand.
CTCGTCTCTATCCACAAAGGACAACTGCAAAGAGGCCAACTTCCTTGTCGCCTCATCAAGCAACTGAAAACAAGATTTCCTACTAAGAGAATCTGCCACCACGTTCCCCTTCCCAGGAGTATAAAGGATCTCAATGTCGTAATCCTAGAGGAACTCAAGCCATCGTCTTTGTCTCAAATTCATATCCTTTTGAGAAAATATATATATGAGACTCTTGTGATCAGAGTAGATGGTAAACCATTCACCCATAAGGTAGTGCCACAACATCTTCAATGTGAAGACTACCACTGCCAACTCAAGATCATGGGTCACGTAGTTCTGCTCATGTGGCCTCAACTGACGTGAGCCATAGGCAATCACCACTTGCCTCTGCCTCAGGACACAACCAAGCCCAGTTCCTGATGCGTCACAGAACACTACGTACTCAACAACCTCCTCTGGTAATCTCAAGATCGGGGAACTCGTCAGACTCTGTCTCAGCTGCTGGAAAGCCTGCTGGCGTCTCTCAGTCCACACGAAAGGCTATCCCTTTCAGGTCAAAGCTGTCATGGGTGCTGGAATCCTAGAGAAATCATGGATGAATATCCGATAGTAGCCTGCCAACCCAAGGAAACTCCGCACCTCCGTCACGCTCTGGGGTGGATCCCATGCTTGCACTGCCTCAACCTTTGCTGGGTCCACTTCTACACCATATGCTGAGATAACGTGCCCTAGAAAGTGGACCTCCTGTAACCAGAACTGAAACTTCAAGAGTTTCCCATACAACTGGTGCTCTTGGAGTGTGTTCAGAACCATCCTTAGGTGTCTCGCATGCTCCTCCTCAGACTTAGAGTAAAAAATTATATCATCGATGATGACCACTACAAACTGGTCTAGATAGGGCTGAATGATCCGGTTCATGAGTCCCATGAACACTTCCGGGGCGTTCGTCACACCAAAGGGTATCACCAAGTACTCATAGGGACCATAGCGACATCTGAAAGCCGTCTTCGGTATATCCTCGTCTCGTACTCGCAACTGGTGACAGCCTGATCATAGATCGGCCTTCGAGAACCATCGTGCCCCTCTCAACTGGTCGAAGAGGTCATCGATCCTCGGTAGTGGATACCTGTTCTTCACGGTCACCTGATTTAAGCACTGGTAATCCACACACAGCCTCAAGATCCCTTCCGCCTTCTTGGAAAACAGCACTAGGGCTACCTAGGGTGAAACACTAGGTCTCACAAAGCCCTTCTTCTGCAAGTCATCCATCTGCATCCTCAGCTAATGAAGCTCTACATGAGCCATCTGATAAGCTGATGCTGATATCGGGGTCGTCCCGGGTTGCAACTCAATGTAGAAATCTATCTCCCGACAGGGAGGTAGCCTGGGGACATCCTCCAGAAAGACGTCCTCGTACTCAGCCATCACTGCTAGATACCGGAAACTCATAACATCTGCCACACCAAGGGCTAGTCTAGCCAACTGATGTGAAATCGGTTGTTCCCTCCTATGCACGAGTCCATCCTGTGCTTCCTGGGTCTCTCTTTCACCGAAAAAAGAGAACCTTGTTCCATCATTGCGAACACACCACACCCTTCGCCTAAAACAATCGATCTGGGCATAAACTATGGATAACCAATCCATGCCAAGAATGACATCGTAAGGCCTAGACGCAACCACCAAGAGGTTCCAACCTAAACTCTCGCCTCCAAGGGACAGGTCACACTGCCTGCAAAGGTGTGTGATCTCTGAATCTTCTCCAGTCGGTGTTTCTAAGCGTAAGGGTCGAGTCAATGGATCAACTAGAATATGAAGGTCTCGAACAAGATAAGCATCCAGAAAGGAATGAATAGAACCTGTGTCTATCAATACGGTATCCAAAGTAGAAAAGACACAAATAGTACTTATAATCATTCTGGGAGTACCAGGGTCATAAGCCTCTGCTGCCTGCAGCTGCCCCTGCCTCTGTCCACCAGCTCCCTGAGCCTGGGGTGGACCTCCTGGGGGTGGTGGTGGTAAAGGGTCGAAACGCAGACCACCTATATCTACTATCCCATCTTCTCTGCCACGTCCACCTCCTCATGGATCTGCCTGCTCCACACGTTGCCTCTGCCTTGGTGGTCCATCGATTGCTCCTGTGTCAGTAGAACGGCGGGCCATACAATCTCAAGCGAGATGTCCCCTGCCATCACATGAGTAACATGGCCTCTCTCGAGGATTGCTGGTAGCACCCTCTGAACCCTGTATGGCTGATCACATGTCCTAATATCTCCTCTGGAAACGTCTCCCATGCCTGGGTCCCTGACATCGGCTCCCTGCCACTGAGGTCTCTACTCCATCTCACCCACTGCTGACAACTGTCAGCTTTCCCTGCTCCGCCAGGAAGCTCTCGACCACCAGAACTAGCTCGAGCACCCCAACATAAGTAGGAATGCTCATAGGGATTATTCTAGCTTACATATCTATGTGCAAGCCCTGCTCAAAATTCTGAGCTCTGAAGTACTGATCTCTGACTATATCCATCGAGTATCGTGAGAGGTCGGTAAACCTCAATGAATATTCATCCACTGACATGGTTCCCTGCTGAATCTGAAGAAGCTCATGTATAGGTACTGCTCTCAGGGTAACCAGTGAAAACTCCTCTCTGAAGAGATTCTCAAACTCCGACCATGCAAGAGTCGCCTTATCATGAGTCGGGATGACCAAACTCCACCATCGCCCTATCGAGCCCTGCAGAAGGCTCGCTGCCAGGATCACCATCTGGTCTGTTGGTGTCCTGACCAAACGGAAGACTCTGGTCACTACCTCAAGACAGTCCTCGACTGCCTAAGGGTATGGCTCACCTCGAAACCTGAGGGGTCTCTATCTCTCAAACTCATGGAGTGTGCTCAGCTTGCGCTCCTCCTCCACTGGTACAACAGGCGCTAAACACTGCTCCATAGGTGGCGGGATAACTGGCACGCCACCTGGTGGTATAAATAGGGGATCTGGTCCCTGTATCGAAGCTTCATCACTGAGGGGGTCATCCTCGTGATCGAGCTGCTGGATCTTAGCGGGTTCGCGTCGTGGATGCATCATGTTTAAGAAACAAGATGTATCACAGTCAGTGAGTATATATGGAGAGCTGACTAAATAAGGGCATGGAAACCACAATGCATTCCTATATGATGCATGTACCATTACTTTTACCCATAAAACTAGTGTTTTCATGTTCCGAGTCGAAAATCAAGTTATCAGAGCCCTGGTGTATGGATAGGTCGGCCGTCACACCAACACTGGGGTCCCTGGCCTAAGAGCTGAACTCAAAACACTTAACACTATTGCCCTAAACTAACTCACAGACTCTCGGTACTAAGGTAGAACTGACCACCTCTGATACCACTCTGTCACGACCCGTCCCAGCGGGGCCTGAGCCGCAACTCCCCAATCCCGCCTTTAGATGGCCAGGGGCTGGTGACTAGCACCGAGTAGGCATGCTACTAACATGGGAGGCATTGCCTATAACTTGTACACACGCACACACATTCCCAAGTCCACAATGCTGAAAAGTGAAAACTACTAAAAGGAAAAGATTCATGCATACACTAAAACCCAACCAAAAGAGTACGTCAGGGAAGTGAAGTATAGTAAAGTAAAACCCTGGGCCAAAAGTACAAGCCCACCAAAAGAAATCCTGAAACAAGTCCAACCTGTAGAGAAATGTATTGGGACTGCAATCTGCCACCGAAGGAACCCACCTCAGCCTGTCTAATCTCACTGGGCACCATCCGGTCCTGGTCCGCCAAGAATCCTATAAAAGGCTCGCTCGTCTACACAAGACACGACACGTGCAGGCAAAGCCTATGCAGGGGTGAGTATAACAATACCCAGTAGGACACCCCGAAATCCACAAAGGAAATAAAATAAAGGAAAATACCACAAATAAAGGTACAGTCAGATCTACACAGTATATTTCTACGGAACATATAAAAAGAAAATCCAGATTTACTCATATGCAGATGACCTTTGCGATATTGCCACTAGGATCCAGCTCAAAAATATCCACTAAGCATACCATCGGTAGAACACACTCCTAGATCTGAAGAGAGACACACGAAGTACTCATTAAGGGAGAACACACTCCGCAAGTACCTTGGGAACAGGATGCCCATATGAGGATCATAGCCAAGTCATGGGGTGATTCCGACAACTCAGTCTGAGCTAATCCACTAAGCAGAGGATCGGCGCCCAGGTAAAGTTGGTCACATCGATACCAAAAACCCTACCTAGGGTTCTAGGAATTAATAGAGGGTCTGGCTCTAAGTCACACAGAGGGGATTCCAACAACTCTATTCAGGGAGTTCTGATGAAGGGGTCATACTCCTGTATAAAGGAATTGATACCAGAACCTTTAGGGGATTACCAGGGGTATGAACCCTAATAACTAGTCCAAGTCATAGAAGGAAAGTGTCTCATGCCATTAAGAAAAAGTTACATGGCGTGTAGTATGGTTACACGTTGTGTTCCTTGACCTCGAGTACTGCCCGTGTAAACGGCCCATGTCCTTCGTTCAAGTCGTGCAAAACCAAACTACACGGCGTGTAGAAAAGTACACAGCATGTTCCTTGACCCTGAGTACCGCCCGTGTGAATGGCCCATGTCATTCGGCTTGTCAGATAGATAGCAACTACACGACGTGTTGAAGAATCACACACCGTGTCCGAGCACCTGGGCTCGCTCCGTGTACGCTGGCCATGTGCCCGTACATGGTCTATGCCTGTGTTTGTGTCGCCTGCCCGTGTACCAGTACATAGGGTATCCCGTGTATCTGGCCGGGTCTGGCCGGGGAGGGGTATACACAGAGTGTCCCTGGCCGTGTACCCTTCCTGTGCCCGTGTACTCTCGGAGTACACGCCGGGTAACCCTACCGACGAACACACGCCATGTAGCCCATACTACACGGCGTGTAGTCGAGATTTTTCCAGAAACTCCGTCTTCTTCCTCACTATTCAGCTGATCCTCTAGATATTTGTTTTCTCATCCGTTCGTCCTGATGCTCCAGGGTTTGGTTCGCCTTATAATACGAACACCGAATCGAGTGTTTTCGGTCTTCAAATCGGATCATAAACCACGAACGATCCGTCCGAAGAAAAACGCCCAAAACCAAAATCTCCCAAACTGCTCTGAATCACTCACTGAAACCATCATCGCACCTCTGTGGCATTGCTTTGGGGTTAGATCTTGAATCTTGGATCGTTGCGCCAACAAATGAATGTGCAACGATTGATTTCCTCCAAGAACGCGTAGAACGCAACAAAGAACGCGAGGGAGAAAATAAACAATAATTAAAAAAGGGGGAAGAACCTCGATCGGTGTTCGTGACGATTCGTGTTCGTCTCCGTTAGATAAAAACCACAACAATCAATATATTATAAATCTCAAGTATTGATCTCCTGATAAAACCACAAATCGCACCCACCCGCAAAACGATCGATCCACGGGCTATTATGTTCGTGGATTAGTCCACATTCATTGTACAAATCAAAAATGGGGGAAGGATAAATCAATAACAATCATCTTACCTGGATCCACGGAGTTTTCCAGAGAAGATCTGCTCGTCGCATCATCGTCGCCGTCGAAATCCGTCAAGAACATCGTCGCCATCGAAATCCGTCAAGAACATCATCGCCACCGCGTTGGGTGTTCCCTCCAGAGCCGCCAAGGGTTTTCAGGGTTATGGGGTTTGTAACCCTGGACCCTGGTGTAAGAATTTATTTAAAGAGGATAAAAGAAAAAAGATTTAAAAGATCTCGCTATAGAAATAAAATATTTTTATTAAATATTTTATTACTATTGCACCCAAAAACCAGATTTCACCACCGACCTGCGCCGGCCGATGTTAGGCCTCACTATAGGTAAAATCGATGTTCTGAACGCAATGGTGCCCTCATATTTCTGATCCGATCACTCATTCAGGAGTTATCCACTTTTTCAGGAAAACCACACACACGAGTAATTTAATTATTAAATTAAAGACAAACATTTGTTCCGGGCTCACCGGGCCTCGGAACTACACGCCGTCTCAGAGCCTGGTCTCGAAATAATTCCCATATAATATTAAAATGATAAATGGAAAAAAATCAAGGACATTACAAAGTAAAATTTTTTAGAGGTACTATCTTTAGAAACACATATTTTTATAATATGGGAATGAGTGTCATATAAATCATAAAGAAAACATCTTGGATGAAATACATGATGATACGTGTCCTAGGTATAGTGATGATTGTCGGTTGGGATAGAGGAAAAAAACATGTTGTGGAGTTTATATTTGGTGGGGAAAAGTAATATAATTGGACAGAGAAATAAAACAAAACCTCTTTCAAGAAATGGTACATGAAGAAAAGTTTTGTGTTGGAAAATTGTTTTCATTAACTTGATAAAATATTGTTAGAATGTGAAATATGTATTTTTCTCATGAACATTTTTATTCTTTTGTTTGTGCTTTTTTAAGTGATGTATCACTATTAGAGGATACATAAGATTACCTAAATAATTAATATTACTATTATTTAGTTTGAAAATTAATTTTTATCATTATTGATTATGATATTTATGGAAATACTTATGTGTGGGTAATTTTGGAGTTTTATTTTTATCATAAAGGGTATTTTACTCACCCCATGAATGTTTACTTTAATTCATACATAGGGTTTTTTATTATGATATATGTAAAGGAATTATTTTAAAAAAATCAGTGGTAGTGAGTTTTAGTTCTATTTTGGATATACAGATATATAGAAGTAGTCTCAGGAGATATATTAGGTCATAATCGTGATTGTTATGACACGGGTAGCATTGTTTCAGTTTCTCTATGATTTTGTATACTTGTTTGATAAAAAAATATTTTCATTCTTTATTGATCCAATATTTTTTTAACATGGTATATTTTATAAGGTTTTGAATTATAGTTGAATATTTTTTTTCTCATTTTATGAGCTAAAATCATTCCCCTAGTTTCATTATTCCCCAAATCATTTTTTGGTAGCCTCTATCGAATATGGATAATTATTAAGACAATGTTAAATTCCATCTCTAGACTTGAGGGTTAGCACCCATGGTAGGGTGTGAAAAAGTCATACCAAATCTAGGTTTCTAAGTATATGTCTTAGAAATATTTTACTTGTGGAGAATAGTGTGTCTAGGATCTAAATCTCACAAATGAAAATTCATTGGTCTCCATCTTATGAAAGACTATAAGTACTCAGGAGTCTGGGTAATCAGAGGGTTGTGAAAACCTTTTCCCCAAGTGTATAAAGCCTCACTCCTTCCATAAGGTATTGGGGTGAGAGAATTTTCATGTATCATGATAGACATAGTTTAGGATAGATCATGGATACAGTGATTGGGAATTCAATAAATGGAATTTTTTTGTCGTTAAAGCTTTCTCTTATGAAATTAGATTTCCAAAAACTTTTTGATTTCATTTTTCATGTTTGGGATATTAACATTTGAATATTTTCAATTAAATTGACGCATTATGACTAAATAACTTGATTTAGTGAAATTAACATTGGTACATATAACCCACATATCAATTTGAGGTATATAAATTGGTTTTCCAATATAAATGGATATCGACGTGTGTTATTCAGTACTAGTAAAGATTTATATCTTACAGTGAGTGGGAAAGAGGAAGTTGAATATTACATTATGGAAACCCATTTAGTGGGATAGATTTTATATGATATATAGTTAAAATATAGGGGTTAATATTGTGAAAAAGTTTGGGTATGGAGATGTATTTAGAAGATATAAATTATAAACTCTCATCGTTTAGATGAAATGTGGGACTTGATTATTCTAATCAGTGGTCAAAAATTATATATTAGATATTTATTAATTATTGGAAAATATATGGAAAATTATGGTTTAATTCAGTTCACTTTTATTTGAATGGAATATAATGAAATAGTATGGATCCATTAAAGCGTTGGCAAAGGTTATTGATCTTGACTACAATGGATTATATATGATTTTTAGTGAGTATCAATTTCCAAAGGATATATTGATTTAAATGATTCAATATTATTTCAAATTCAAATAGGGTATAAAGGTAGTGATGGAGTAAACTTCTATATATTCATAGCCCATAATGATTATTTTATAATTGATGATCAATGAGTTTCTGAAATTGTAAAGGTTTGATATGTGACTATGGTAAGAGTTCTAGGAAGAGATAATTTAGTTAACGCTACTTATCTATTTTGATGTGGTTAACATGAATGATTCTAAAGAGGCAGATATGGTTTATCTGAAGAATAATATATAATCCCTTACATCATCTGATGGTGGGAAGTTATATTTTATTCTGAATAAGATAAAATGTGAATCCTAGGGTGGTTCAGTAGGTTATCCCTTATAGGGAAGGGGAACACTAACGTTCTTATAGTGTGAGGAGGATAGAAACATAAATTCTAGTTAGCCTATACCACCTTATGCCATTCTAAAATGATATAGATAGTTTTATGTTTAGATTTTTTTGTGTATAATTAACTATGTATAAAAGTAAAAATATTTCTGATTAGGTGTTGGGATCTAGAGTGGTGAGTGAAATACCCCAATAGGAAGACTCGTAAACTAATGGAAGGATTGGAATTCCTTAAAAGGAATGGAATAATTTATATGGTAAAGATTATGGGATACTCATTACTATGATAAAAAGGATGGGTATATTGAAGATTATTGGGGTCCATCAATGGTGGGATCTAATATTTTAATAACCAAAATTATTGTTTCAATAATGTTTAATACATCTTCATTTCATTCCTTTATTTGTGATTGACTATTTTAATTCTTTGTGTTTCAAATGTTCTTCTATAAGTAAGATATTTGGAAAGGTTATGGTGTGTTTAATAGGTGTGATCATGATTTGTGATGTTGAGTTCTCATGGGACTTCATAGTTGTTGAGAAATAGATATATGATCCGGTTATCAGGATGGAATAACTAATTATATTTATGGAGAATATTTATTTCTATAGATGAAAGGTTTTTTTATACGATGGAGTTATATTAAATTTTAAGGGTGAGAGATATCACTAAAAAATATATACTTTCTTCTAAATAGTAATATCAAATTTTGAAATATAAATTTAATATTGGTAATGTGTTTTTGTAATAGATATGAATGTATCAATAAAATGATTTTAAAAAAACAATTGGTACATATTATTGTGATAGAGAAATTAGTTCTATTGGAATATTAATAATAATATTAAATAATATATATGTTAGTCAGAATATTGAGGCATTGATTCATATAATATATTTTAATATTGATAATATTATTATTAATATTTATCATTCCAATATTAATATTATTAATAATTTTATTTCATGATTAATATAGTTAATAAAAATAATTAATCCCTTTTTGTAAATTATATTTCAAATATAATATTATGTATTAGAATTCCAATATTTTTTAATAAAATATTATAATTTATGTATTTATGTAATTATATAAAATATATTTTCTATATTTGTTATATAATAATTATAAGATATTCATTATTAAACTCTAAAAATTAATGATTTATTTAAGAAACTTGTTAAAACATAATTTAAAACATTTATCAAACTATATGAAAACGACATGAAGATCCATGAAACATGTTTAAACTCCAAGAGAATTTATATGAAACACCATTAAACATCATATGAAATTTTTTGTATCTCACAAATAAACTATCACATCCCTGATTGACACTAGTGGAGTGGTATATGAATATAGACTATCTACAAATTAATTATATGGAGACAATGGTAGTGACCATCGATTGTTGTCTCACATTTTATGCATCAAGAAGATCATCCCCACTTCCAAATAAATGTGTATTAAAGCAACTACTCATCCCCATTAATTTAAGTAGGCACCCATTATTCCACTTATGGACAGATTTAGTTGATCCCTAGTATAAAACTGGTGTTAATAAGATTCGGGAAAACTAAAATAGAAATATATTAAATACGTATAAAATTAAAAAGTCAATAAAATTAAAAAAAATGAATATTCAATGAAAACATGTTTGAGAATATAATATCTTTTCTAGTTATCCCATTAAAAATATAACATTCCAAACTGATGTAAGTATAACTATGCTACAAGTTTTGGGTAATTTTAGTATTTGTTTCACTAATTTTTCTATTACCCCAAATAATGTCTTCAACTTGAATTCAATAAAATTCAATTAGGATGGGGATTTAGGATTGTTGAGATCCCGGTTGAAGTAGACACTTTTGATCCCATTCGGAATCCAAAGAAAAACTCATCATTAGGATATTGATGGGTATTGAAATGTATAACAAAAAAATCATTTTCCAATTACCCAAGAGACAACCCATCAACCATTTTTGATCAACAAAATAAATAATCAATCAGGATTCAAATTAATGACATTCCCTAAAAATTTCAAAGATTGATAAGATCATCAGTTTGAATTAATAAACTTACAATAAAAGAATGATTTTTGAGAATATCTTTTGAATCCAATGAAACATAGAAAATTAATAATTTATAGCAACAATTTTTAAATATAGCTTACAAAACTCCGAAATGATATAGATTTTCAGTACCTTGGGAGAGTATTATTAAAATTTATATATCATTCTTCTCTTATCTCATAGGGTTCCTATAATCTAAATGGATTGACATATAAATATTAAAACTACATAATATTATTGTATATGATCACCTTAAATTGTTATATGAATGGGTATTCATATGATTGATTATTATCATGTTTCATGGGATTTTTATTTCATGATGAATATGATCATTCCATGAAAATGTATATTTTCAATTTAAAATTGATTACATTCGATATCATTATATCATTACAAAATAATTTTAAGAGATTATAAAATTGTTATAGAAACTCCCCATAAACGAATATGTGATAAATATTATTATTTCTAATTATTGGGATTGGTAATGCCTAAAATATAAATATTTATGGTCTATGAAAGTAAAATCTACAGAAAATTTAATTTTTAAATAAAAAATTAAGGAAAAAATAGATTCGTTAATAAAGTTAGACACCATAAATAATTCATTCTCTGATAAACCTCCTCAATAATTAATGGTAGATAAATTCTTGACTGTATATTCAAGCATAATAGAAAATCAATTGGAGTACTAAATGTGTGTTGAAATTTAAAAGATTTAAACTACCATATTTAAAATAAATTAATCAAAATTAAATCATGATTTTAGGTCTTAAATAAATTTTTGTGTTTGACTTAATCAGACCCCAAAAATAAAAAATAGTATTATATTATTAAAATTATTTCATTTAATTAAATTATCTAATACACATTTTTATTTGACAATGTAGTATCTTAATGGGAATTTAATCATTAAATATTTTTTATCCAATGAAAAAAATATTTTAATAAATAATAAAATACATCCCATGCTTTTTTGACTCCTTATATGAAATTCGTATTGAAATTTACCTTAAATAATAAATTATATTCAAATATAGATAAAAAATAAAATGCGACCATTGAATAACTTCAATATTGCTATTAATGTTCTTTGATGGAAAAACATGAAAATATTAGAATTTTCTAAGTTGTATCATCCATGGTCATCTACTAAAGTATTTTATTTTTTATTAATATAAAATATGAAACACTAATTAAAAAAATTAATATATACAAAGAATTTAGATCACAAAATTGTACTAAAAAAATTGGGCAGTTCAGTTTATCCAAACACGCATATCAGACAGAAAGAGAATTCACACCTTTAATCCTAATTGACCTGAGTGATTGATGAAATTATAGATCCATGAAATGTTTTAAAATGGATTACATCATATTTTTTTGGATGAAATGTGACATTAAACAATATGAAGACTTCACATGGGTAGAAAAATGAATTCGAAATTGATGAACTAGAAAATGAAAAAAAAACAAAATATTTACATACATTTTAAGGGGGCATGGATTAAATCCTGACTAAAATCTAAACCCAAAATCCAATACACTTTATTTTTTCTGAGAAATATTCAATACACTAGCAACATTAGAAACCACATAAGATCTAAGATATATCACTAACTTGAGGTGAACCAACAATAACCATAGACCTTCTCTTGACACCCAATCAGTACCTATATACATACTGACTAGATAGGGGACACCGACCATTTATTTATCAAATCCTGTAGGACTAAATGAAAATAATCAACAATAATTATTATTCCTATTATAGGAGATTTGAGGAATTAGGTTCTTGAGAATGATCTTTCATGTTGGTGTGCAATTAACCATGTAAGGTGCGATCTCTATTGGTGAGGGAGAGGAGAAGAAGGTTTTTGAACACCACAAGCTTTCCCTAACAAGGTAAGTTTAATATTGAGGATATATCATCAAAACAAAACAAAAATTATTAGAGTATAAATTGGAATGAGATAAGTGTTTGAAAAATATAAAATCTATTTTTACTCATACTGAAATATCATATAAATAACTTCTCTCATAGTTCCCATCCAATGTAAAGAATTAAAAAATTCAAATAGAGATACATATATATCAATACCATAATCCTTCCACATAGTTTTCAAAAAAATGTTGTTGTTTTTTATTATTACATGTATTAAATTTATGTTTTATTATAATTGATAATTCATTCTTCAGTTTAGATACGTCACCACTCTCTCTCTCAATATATATCTTTTATAATCACCCTCAACAAAATCAATATCTTACAATTATATTAAAAATATAGTTTTCAAATATTATAAATATTTAAAATACTAAAAATGTAATTAATAATAAATCCATCATCATCGGAACTATATATGTTTTGGGATTTCAGAATTCATAGACATTTCATTAAAAATAAATTTGATATATAATAAAAAATTTATAAAAAATTACAATAATTTTGAATCTATAAATGACTATAGTTTTTCCTATTATTCACAACTATAATTAGATGATATTTAGCTATAATGATTCCCAATCTATATCATCATCTTAATAATGTGTTCCTCCAATCTTTTTCACACCAACCAGATAGATATCCTCCATAAAGAATAACATGTCACCAGTACAACTACTCCACCATAATGAAGCACCACTAGAAATAAAAAGAAATAATAATAAAATAATAATAATAATAATAAATAATATAAAAAATTAATAAAGGGGATGAAGACCTTACAATAGATTTTGGAAGGCAAGGGTTTCTCCTTCAAATAATGTAATGTTTTTAATTTTTGTATGGTTATATGAATTTCTCAAATCAAAATGGTATGACCTTAGTAGACCATTATTGGAAAACAAAACCACTAACCTTCACTTTTTTTAGGGTACAATATGTACTTTTATATGGAGTAGGTAAAATTTTATAGGAGTGTGTGGATAAAATTCATAAAAATTCATTAAAGAAACAAATGTAAAAATGAATAATACAATTATTGTATAATATAACGAATTGAGGTCCATTTTAAATTAAATAGAACATGATTTTTAATTGATTCATGAAAAATTAATTTTTTATATATAATCATATAGTATTAAAAATGAAGTGATATAGGGTTACCTTTGTCTGATAAAAAATTTACTTTTATAATCATTTTGAAGTGATTTTTCGAACCATCCTATACCACAAATGATGATAGAGTAAACGTTTCTTCAAAAAATATTTTATCTTAATTGCTATCAACTTTTGATAAGATTTAATGTTCATGATTTTTTTTTCTTCAAACATTAATACATACTTTGTTTGGGACTTCTATAAGAAGATTTTGTTTATGCATCTAAGAATTAAATATTCTCCTTTGTGTAAAATATTAGAGAATATACTAATATTTTTCTATCATGTATGGTGGAATACCTATGTCTTAGAGGATGGTATTCTATATGTAAAATAATATACCACACAACCATTGAATACACTCTTCCAAACATTCATATAATGAACAATGTTTCGAAGGAATACATAAAAAAATATTGATTCACTCCACATCTATTAATTTTATGCATATTATTCAAAATAAAACACATTTAATTGGGAGTCATATTGAAGTTTTACTATTTAAATATTTTAGATAAAGTAACATGGAAATATTTTGTAACATGAAGATTATATGTATTCAATTGTATAACATATCAATGGAAGAACATAATATTCTCCCATAATTTGAAAAATATATACCTCCAAGTGAAAAAAAATATTAATCATCCTATGTAACTTTAATATAGATAAATATGAATCCTCATATAAAGATATATTATTCTTTTTTAATTTATAATCTATCATTAATGAAAAATTCACCATCCCTAAAGATGAATAAATATATATGATAAATCACAAAACAAGAAAAAAAATATTAATCATACAACTTGAGACTCTTAGATTGTGATATTAGATAATGTAGCCAATGTTGGAACATAGTAATCCATTCTTTATTATAATAATGTAATAAATTATGGTATGTTTCCAAAAAACATTTTGATAGGAAAAATATCATAACGATGAATGAGGCCCATAAATTACTCCAATTAAAAAATATTATATATAAAACAAGACTAAACTATTAATTCATTTCTTCACAAAAATACTAAATATTATATACTTTATAATCAATTTCAACATCATAAAGAATTAATTGATCACAAGAAATCCATTAAAAAAATTACAATAGTAGAAATTACATTCACTTTATTTGGTTACCATAACCACTTGCTTGGTTATGGTTAGGTACAACCTACATGACAAGAAAAAAATTAAAAAAAATATTCATAATAAAATATAAACACAAAATATGAATACATGTTTATATATAATTTCCTCGACCGATTTTGTAAAGACTAGTATTTTTCAACAATTACAAGAAGTTCTTTTTCTATTTTCCCAATATTATTTTCCCTATTAATTATTCAATATCACACATACACTATTACACATTCCATTATAATAGTACACAAATACTTAGAACCAAAAGAAAATGTTTATAAACCAAAATTATTATACCCTCTTAAAATTGTTTTGAAATTATTTTTATTACATTTTCAGAAGTGCGGTGTAGAAGAAAAAAAACTCACAATCCAATGATTAATATAAAAAATATTCATTCAATTTTAAAAAATCAAAATAGAATATATATATATATATATATATATATATAATATTTTGATGTTACATTACAATCCAAAAATTACCTTGAAAATGTAAAGGAACCTTCATGTTTAGAAAAAAATTATTTCATGGTTTTTGAGCCATATTTGATGATTATCATCAACATTACATTTTTTCATAAAAAATATATCATAAAATAAAAATAAAAAATATAATAAAAAACAATAATACAAATGGGTGATGAAAAACATAGAACCTTTATTTTATCCCATATATGTCAAAAACGCATTTCTCTTATATATTTTCATATTTTTATTTTTGAATGGTTTTTTATGTACCTCTTAGTTATCACATAAATTTTATTATGCTTTTATGGGGATTAATGTCATTGTAAGATCCTGATGTTTCCTATGTGGTAAAAATACATTAATGTTTTGTCTAAATATTTATTCCAACTCTAAAGAATGTTCCCAAGGGTTTAAGTGAGGGTTCAAGAGAATCTAGTCTTTGTTCATAACATATAGATTTATCTATTGGATAAAATAGTATAGGAACACAAATATATCATGGTTAGTGATAACCATACACCTAAACCATACTTCCCCATATGGGTGTCCAACAGTAACTTTTTTAGTGTAAGGGAGGATGCACAGCCATGTGTAATACTGCAAACTTGTTTTAGAGGTGAACTGCATGGTTTGAGCATAGTTTTCTAGAATATGATAAAAATGTGCAAGGGGTGTCCCACTTAGAATGAAGCAACACAATGTTGGGACACAGTATTGTCAACCATGTGACCCTTTTAAAATAAGTGGATTTAAAATGTTTCCTCCTTTCGCCTTAAAACTAAAACCTTATTTTTTTCACCCTAAATTGCACAATAGGCCACCATTCAAGAAACATACTCCCTATTTTACTTGTATTAATATGGTACCCTTAGTTTGGGATAAGAAACACTCTGTGTTCATCTTCTTGGACAACTTTTTTTAATACCTTGAATCGTCATTTCTTCCTTTCTTTATTTATCTTTCCATTTGAAATATTACTTCCATGTGAGCTCATATTCCCTATTTTTATGATTATTGTCTGATTCATCTAATTTCACTTTTTCTAGACATAATGTAAGTTTAATGTAATATGAGGAGTCATTTACTAGTATAAAATATGTAATATTGTGCTTTTCTATAATTGTATTTTTTTTATATTATGTGTTACCTTTCCACACACAAAAATTTTCATTAATTTAATCTTAAAATTTGTTTTCCATTAATTAAATTTCTAAGACATAAACAATAAGGAATGTAAAACAATTAAAATAGCTGATGGTTGAGACCTAATACAAACCACCCCTTTTAAGGTGTTGTTAAACTGGATAAAAAACCCATGTATTTTATATCAAATTATAACACCATTTGAGTTCTGTTAAGTTCCCTCTTAATTTGGATTTTAAATTTAATATAATATAATTTTTAAATTTATTAAATGGAAGGTGGATTGTAAGGCAATTTTCTTGTCCCTTGATTTAATGTCATTTCATAATGGAGGTATAATTTATAACTGAATGAACAATTTAATTAAAATTATTTTTTAAATGGAATCGATAGACTACTATACTAAGACCATAAATATTTCATTCCAAGGGCGATACATGGGTTCCAATTTAGCATTCCATGTGTGTAATCACTAGTTATATTGAATTAAATAAAGTATATATAGATTTAAATTACACCACATGTGATACCTAGGTTCCCACATGAAATTCCAAGTATGAGATCACCTAGAAAGTCGATTTATATTATTCCATGAGTGAAACATAGATTCCTACATGGGGTTCCTTAGATGGGATTTGAGGGAAATGTCATTATACTAGGCCTTGAGTGATACATGGGTTCATATATGGAATAAAATGAATGGGCTCATAGAATGAGGGATTTATATTATACCTTAATTGAAACATGGGTTCCCTATATGAAATTCTATGGATGGGCTTAGGGTTCTATTAAATTAAATGATGCATCTTCTATGGAAAATAATATACATGAATTTGGTCAAGGTTTTAGATAAATATATTTCTTGGTTTTTCCTTGAATTCTATGAATTAAATATTATGGGACTTATTGATCCCTTTTCCCAATATCATTATATAGGGACACCATATCTATGCTTCTTGTGTCCAGATCCTATGTATAAAAAAAATTAAATGAAAAAATTTCCAGTGACATTTAGCCTTAGACCAAATCATGTCGTCCCAAACGGGTTTCCTAAGCAGAACCACAACCAAAATATTTTATTTATTTACAATCCTTATTAAATAAGGCTAAAAATACTCATTCTATATTCAGATACTAGATATTCATATTCACTATTGTTGTTGGCCTACAGAGTTTTACTCATACCCTATTCAGTATTTTGATCGAATCCTAGATAGACTTTATGGATGCTGGTAAGGACAATGGGAATCTCCCCACAATGGAAACATGATTTTTTTGTACTATGATAGTGTACGGAAGAAGAGGACCATGATTATTGTTTAGATTCTATTAGAGATATCTTTTTTTCTTTTAATAATGTATTATATCATGCCTTGTGTAAGATTTCATCTCATTTTTACCTTGTATTCCCCATTTTTGTATAGCATCATGAAATAATTTTTTTGGATATGGTTAGAATTATGGTTTATGCCTATATATTTATTATATCTGTATTATGTTCAATTTGATATTCAATTTTTATTATGTTTTTGTAGTTTTACCTATTATTTACCATGTTGTTGTTATCTCATTATAATAATATGATCTCCACACTATACCATCTTATATCCTTGAAACTAATCAATAGCCTATAACATAAAGGTAGGCATGGTTTATGACATGGGGAAAATCGAGTCATGTTACTAATATGTAAACCATGTCTGGGATGTGAAAATGTGGAAATAAAGGTTTCTTTTCTATGCTTTATTATTTTTGGCGGTATAAAGAAGACTATGATTTGAAATAATCTGGTAATGTGCTTATACCTCACATAAGTTAACAATTATATAGGAAAAATATAAATTACCCAGGATGTGACTTTTTGTTTTTGATTCTTCTTATTACTATTATATTATTTTCACTAATGGGTGATTCACATGATTTTTGGGGGATATTATTTTTAGAAAATATTTTTACCCATTGAATAAAATGATAAGAAAGTATTATTTTCATAAATATTATAAGCATGTGATAATTCATATATGATGCATAGTCTAATCCATATTTATTTTAGTTTATTCCTTTTCAGCAACATATTGTATGTTTTTTAAGTGTTTTTTTGTGATATTACAAATTTTTAATGCGGGAAAATGATAATAATAACTGGTTGATTAATGTTTATTCATCAACCAAAATTGGTTTTCCCATATAGCATAATGGTGGAACCTTAACATTACAATTATGAAATAATTGAGCAATGTAAATATTGTTACACGATCTAAAGAATTAGTTGTTTATGATTAAAAAGAAGACTATTTGTAATTTGTAATGTGATTACTTATATAAGTTAGTAATAGCGATAGGTATAATTGAATCTCCATATATAAATTCATACATTCTAAGATCGGATTTAATAGTTCTAGTTATAGTTATAGAAAGTACCAATTATAAATTATAAATTATAAATCCAAGTTATCTATTACATGGGGATGGTAACTCATCTAATTAGAAAATGATAAATATATATATACATATAGATAGTTAAAAAAATAACGAATTCATAAAAGATGAATGAAATGGTTTATATTATATGCGGATCCGAATTACAATATAATATGTCTTTTAATCTATATCATGAAATTGAAACTCCATATACGAATGCCTTTGTTATGAGATATGATACATAGACACATACCTAACCTTGGTAATCGGTGGATGGAGTGTTTCTTCTGATTTATCAAAAATATTCTATGTCACCAATGCCTGGATTTTGGAGTATCCAGTGGGGTGTGATTCTTATAGACTAAGTCTTATACCAATCATATTCCTTTATTTGTGATATTTTCTATTATTAAATAATATTTTGGAAATTAGTTTATAATTTTTAGATATATTACACCATAATATCCTTAGGTATAATGCAAGGATTGTTTGAAGCACAATTATCTAAAGGTGGCCTAAACCACCTGTCATACCTCTTATAGTCCCACATGTAGTACATCCTAATATTCTTGATCTAAGAATGGATTCACGGTTTTGAGAAGGTTTCTTACAGATACTGTAGTTATTATACAGAGTGCCATGAACTCCTAATTCTATGTAAGAGTTGACTAGTTAGTCATAGAAGCAACACCTTCTTACTTTTTCGAGGGGAGGAATCCCCCAGGAAACTCAGTCACGTATAGAGGCTCTGTTATATATCATTGAGGATCTAGACACACCTATATAAAATAATGTGAATCATTCTATATACATCACTCTTGGATAATCCATGACATAGAGGTATATTGTTATGTAGGAAAATAAATATCATCTTATTGTTTGGATAGATGTATTTAATATCCTTTATGATTACATATATCATGATACATTGAAAGATTATTGAGCTAGGGATTTTATACACCTGTAGTAGGTCACTCTGTCAGTTATAGACTATGATTTTATTGAGCTATAGTTCTTCAAACTGAATCCTCTCTGTGACTAGACATATAGAGTTCAGTGATTCGAGGATGGTCTCTTCTATAACATCTGATCATAAGTGATTTCATTGAAATTGACTATATTATCTAAGATAGTGAACCGAGAACTCATTATCGAGTGAAATTTAATGAATTTTTATGTTGTGGTCTAGAGTGGTGAAACATCTATTTGGGGTAGAATCTCAACCACAGGCAGGATGCCTCTCTTAAAATATTCTCATCAAGGTAATGGAAACTAGAGGATCTGTATCAGTAGTAGTCTCTTAAGCCACTAGTGTGGAAAGCAAGGTGACATGAATCCCTAGTATATTAGAAACCTCGATGAGTACTAACCTTGTAAAAATGTTATTCATATTTAGTTATTTATCCAGAAATTTCTTCCAGTCCCCAGTGGAAGAGGATCTATACCATATTTATTTCCTAGTGATGGATATATTACCCAGTTTTAGGAAGGAATCCCAAATATTAAGGGATTATTCAATTGAGAAGCTGATAATATTCATGGATGTTGGACTCTTGATATGAGTTTCCAATAGAGTGGTGTTGATCACATCAAACAGTTTGTTCCTTAGGGATAGAGATCATGAACGATTTACTAAGTGAAACCAACTATTATGGAGCCGAGTGTCATGTCATTTATAGTTTGAGGTAAAACCCTAGTGGAAAATGTTTTGTAGTTTCTTTATTCAATAATGTAACTTTACATTCTTTTATATCCATAAAAATTATGTATTTTTATAGAGTTGAGATTGAGAATTTTTGTCGATTGATGACTTAGGAACTCCATTGGGAATATAATCAAAAGGTGAATACTAATTCAAGGATTACGTGCTCCATATTGGAGAATAAAATTTCATATGGAATATTTTTTCCCTAGAGATGATGTTCATTGGAATAATACTTGGGATGGATTGGTTCCCTCCCAAACATGACCACATCGACTTTTATCACGGGAGTGTGTCCTTTACGACACTATAGGGTGGTAACTATGTTTATAAGGTTGAATAGGATGTCCAAGAAGGTTGATCTAGACCAAATGCATCATTTTCTATGTGGAGAGATATCAAATATGTAGTGTATTTTTTAGTTATTTGGGACAACATCTTATAAAGAAAAAACATTAAAAATTACATAATCTTGATTTATGTCAAGAATTTGTCATTGAGGATCTTTTTAAGTATAGATTTTTAGAGAATTAGGCCATAACTCTTATATTACATCACAAAAATTAAAAAGTAGACACTGATTCTCTATCCAATATTTTTCACAAATATAAAACTCTTTAAAATAAAACCAGAATTTATTTCTTGATATAATTATTTTTGGATTATTCCTTTCTTTTACCCTTTCTTATGCCCAGTGAAAAACATTTCAAAAACATGGGATGAGCATAAAAATATCATTAATGGTTATTAAATAAGTAAAGAAAACATTATCCCGTCAATAAATACAAATAAATGAAATCATACTTTTCAATCAGAAAACATATGATGTCTAATATACCTCATGAAATCAAAAGATTATGAATATCACATAAAAATAAAAATTCATAATGGTAACTTGTGGCAACCATAACATACTTACATTGTAGCTTTAATAGATACATAGGAAGTTACGTTTGGAATACCCATCATAGTATATTCACTTAATCTCTTAGGAGAAACGTTAATGTTTACCTATGTCACACTACCAAATCCATTGGAAAGCTATCTCAGGATCACCTTCCCTCAGTTTATCATAGAACCACCTGTATATGGAAAAAAATATCAAGATCCATAACATAATCATAAAACATAAAACAAGATTAAAGGGAAGATAACATTTCTACATTACAATAAAAATATATTGTTTCAGGATATTGATATAATCAATGCTTTATCAAAACCATTTTCAATACAAAAATTCGTAAAAAGAGTATATGGTATTTATTTTCCATCAAAAAACATTACGGCTAGTTAATGAAGCCAAATATCAAAAAATGATCATGGTGGTGGAAAGGTTGTTGTCACTGTGTACATTAAAAAGACATATTCCCTTTGTCATTTAGTAAAACACTTCAAAAAAATTTCTTTTTGAAAACTATCGAATAAAATTAAATAAAAAGGGAATTATTATACACTGTATAAAAGAAGAATGTGTATAAACCAAAATATGCCGCAATGAAAGGAGATTCAGACGAAGTCCCTTACCTTAAGTCGGACTCATCATATATGTTATTTGTTTTTCCTAAATAATAAAATTAATTTAGTTTAAACATTCTTTATAACCTTTTTCATGTTTATTATTCCTTTTAAATCACTTATTACCAGGTTATAAACATTACATAATTATTTAAGTTAATATCGGTCATTTTGTCGATATTTAGTACTTGAGTTAAAAATGAACTTGTTATAATTAAAAATTTTCCATTTGGTCAAAAGTCAATTATCTACAGAATGATATTCAAGATTTAAATATCATATATATCTATTATATATATGTATTTATAATAGTACATAACTTTTTGTGATAATAAATGAAATGTATCGTTCATTGATATGGTAAGTCATACGTACACGTGAATGCTACTTTCATTTCTTTTTCATATTTAAATGAATGAAAAATAAATGATACATAAGTATATTATAATTCCATTATAATATCATATTTTATATAAATTATATAATTTTATTAACTTCATCTTTTATATGTTCCATGTATGGCATGAAAGAGTCATATCACTTTGAGGGGGGTGGTAGTCCGCACTTTCTCAAATAAAATTATTGTATTTACACATTAGGGAAAGAATAAATGTATGTTGTAAATGAAAAATAAATAATAATAGAGGCAATATAAATATAATATATATCATATATATTTCCATAATAATTGCCACCCTGAGAGGTGGTAGGGGAAAACTGAACAATCCTTGTTTCTTGAGGCAGTAGTTTTTCATACACAGAAACAGTATATTTCTATCCATTAGATGGACGTGTGTGTAAGTGTAGTTAGAATCCTACTCCTAAAAACATCATAATATATTGAGGATACTTGATTTGTTATTAAATCAAATAATAAAAATATAATAGAGAGTTAAGAAGTAAAATAAGGGAAATAAACTTTTGGGAAGACCCTATCTCTTAAAATGTGAAATGCCCATTGATTTGTGCCAAAAGTCTTTCTTAAATTTCCCTCTTCCTAAGGTAAGGAATCTAGGAGGAATATGGAGATGTTGGGATATTTTTTTTTGAAGAGTTGGTGTAACGCCCCGACCCCAGTTACGTAGAGTCGGTGCATTATTTTAATACATTGGCATGATTACAAGGAATCAAGTCACGAAGGACTGATCAGTTTAGCAGTCTTGCAAAATAGATTTTATACATGAATGTTACATTAAACTTTTTAACATAAAAAATATAAATAATCCTTTATGAAAGACATTAATCCCTTAGTTTAACCCTGCATATCAATCTCAATACAATTCTTGGAATCCTGGGAAAAATGAAACATAGAAACTGGTGAGCTCAAACGCTCTGTAAGGGTAAGTAATACAGTGGAAGATAACATAAATATTAATTATGGTGAATAATTGAATCCACATGCCTTTAACAATAATAAACATCAATAATTTTATGGCAGGAATATGGGCCGTGTAAATTATGCCATAATAAAAAATAATCATTGGTATTCTACTAGTCATATGACCACATGAACCTTCAATATTATTTTCATAATGAAGGAATGTATAATGCCGGACATTCTAAAAAAAATTCATGACCTCATCCAAGACATCTAAAAATTATCAAGGCCTCGGCCAAAACCATATATCAAATTCTGAAAGGTGTCAACCAATTCCACATCTAGTTGTCTCATGATACCTACCGATGCATCGAGGAGCTATAGAGGGCTCCACCCGTCACTTACTAAGTCGAATTCATTCCTCATATGAAAATGTTGAAATATAACATAAACATTCGTATTAAAAATAGCATAAAAAATGTCAATACTTTAACCATAAACCATGAATGGTATAAAAATAGCACATCTACAATCAAACATATCACAAAACATTCAATACAATATGGAAGTTTTGTGTCATAATAAATCAACTTCAAACAAGTTTAAAATCCATCAAGGGATGCCGACATAGATGAAATTGATTTGTAAAACTCTTTGAGAGAAATATAAATTTTTCATGAAAACATTTAAAAGTCACACAATTTAAAAAGTAAGACATTTAAAGACATTTTTGAATCAAAGTGTCCCATACCACTTTGAAACTTTTCAAAGGAATTAACATTTTTAAAACATTAATGTCCATATAAATAAATGCTTAAAACCCATTTTGAAAACATGGACATTAATGAGAATGATTTAGAAGAATAAATATTTAAAACATTTAAAATTCTGTTTTAGTAAAAAAGTACCTTAAAAATAAACCCTTTGAAAACACATTTATTAAACATGTACAAGGATAATAAAGATGTCCCAGTAGATACTTACGTAAAAAAACCTCAGATAATAAAGAGATTGTGAAATTTACCCTTACCAATTTGGTAACATATGAAACATACACCCCATGAAAGATGTATAATACGATGAAGATGTAAATACAAATAAATTAATGTGTATTGCACAAATAATACAATTATGGGAAGTACATACACCACACAAAATGAAATAGGGTAAATATAGCATGACACTCATGGGAATAAGGAGTGAGATGAAAACCCCTTACCTCATGTCCGACTTGAACCATTCATTCTTTAATATCCTGAATAAAAATCTAAATTTAATTTCTAATTTCTTAAGAACCTTTTTCAAGTTTATTATTCCTTTTATATCACTTATTAACTTGTTATAAACATTATGTAATCATTTAAGTTAATAACGTTCATTTTGTCGATATTTGGCACTTGAGTCAAAAATGAACACCTTATAATTACAAGATGTTCACATGGTCAAAATTTCATTATATCCAGAATGATATTCCTGATTGAGAAATCATATATATCATATATATCTAGTATATACATGTATTTATAAAAATACATATCATCTTGGGGTAATAAATGGAATGAACCATTCATGGAGATGGTAAGTCGCACGTACGCATGAACGCTACTTTCAATTCTATTTCTTATTTTAATGGAATTAAAACATAATGATACATATGTATATTATAATTCCAGTATATTATCATATATAATATCATTAACTCCATCCTTTATATGTCCCAGATATGGTATTAACGACTCATATCACTTTGAGGGGGAGGTAATCCGCACTTCCTCAAATGAAATTATCACGTTTAACCATAATGGAAAAAATTAAGGTATGAAATAAATGATACATATAGAAGCATGAATAAAACATAAACAAAATATATATCATATATGAATACAGTGTCATCATAATGTCTACAATGAGATTTGGTAGGAGGTAATTGAACAATCATCATTTCGTGAGGTGTTAGTTTTCCATACATAGAAACATTATGTTCTTCACCCATTAGATAGAGGTGTGCATAAGTGTAGTTTGATTACATCTCATAAAAACATACTAGTATATTGAGGATACTTTTGTTGTTATAAAAAAAATGAATAAAAATATTTTAGGGGTTGGAGAAGTAAAATAAAAGAAAAGAAGTTAAGAGAAACTGTTACCTTTAATTTGGGTAACATCATTTGGTTTGAACCAAAAGGACTTTTTTATGTGCCTTATGCCTAAGGTAAGGCTTCTAAGAGGAGGATAGGGACATAAAAAGATTAATTTGGCAGATTTTGAATGAGCCTAAAGGCTTGAGAGGTGTGGTGAATTTGTTAGAAGTGGTCTCCTTTTATAAGGGGCGGGAGGGGCTCTTTAGAAAAGTGTGAAAATATTATTTTATTATAAAATGATATTCTGTTTCTAAAGGTAAAAAAATCATTACGGTAGAAGATAAGATGACTCATCATCAAAATAAAATCATAAAATAAGAATTGGACATGTTTTGGATATTATTTTAATATTTATAATCTAATTTATTTTAATTATTTATTAATCATGTAAATACTCCATCATTATTGTGTCATAAATAATTTAATTTATTAGATGTCTAAAAATTATAAAAAAATTACCATGATGTAGGAAATATTATTAGATTTCCAATTAATGTTTATAGAAAAAAATATTCTTTATATAACACCATATAAAATTTAATTACTAAAATATTTTTGATTATGTCAATTTTTCCTTTACTTTAAATTAATTAATCTAAAGTGTCATTATCATTCATAAGTGGCTCCATGGGGTCCCAAAATTGACCCAAGGATGCCCATGGTCGGACATTACTCATAAAATAAGGTTAGGACATGTGTTAAGGTAATTTTTAATTATTACAATATTCTTTTTACCTTGAATTACCCTATTTACCTTTAACCACAGTAAATAAAAGTCAAAAGTTACTATTCAAAAAAATTACTTTCATCTTATTGAACCACATTTTACTTAAAAACGACAACAATGTATATCGGATTTTTGAAATTCAATTCACAAAAGTGGTAATTTTTCATTTAAATGAAAAGTTAGTTTTTTAACTACTAAAAAGTGGTTTCACTATTCATCAAAAAAATTGACGTTTTTTAGAAAAATACCAAAAATTCAGCCTATGCAATAGTTGATATTCTGAATTCAATTTTTTTTCGATTTATCTAAATTAAAATCATAGAAGTGGCATCAATTAATTTAAAATTAATTCTTGTTGTTAAAACAAATAGCGTGTTTTTAAGAAACAATAACAACCAAAAGATTGATACTGGTTTATGTCCAATTTCAAAGTAAAATTAATTACAATAAACAACATTAGATTAAATGGTAAAATGATTTTCTAATTTCACTTTAAAACCAATTAAAAAGATGATGTAACCATATAAATAAATTCGATTAAAAGGCACTTTTGAATTAAAATACAATATTTTTCATTATTCATAAAAAATGAACTCTATCAGAAAAATTCCAAAAATTTTCAAAAAGTAATTTTTCATGTCCCCATTATAAAGAATAATTTTTTTTAGTCAAATGGAATTTATATTTATATATATGTTTTGAATATTTTATTTAAAAATAGTTCTTCATTGAAAGGCGTTAAAATTGCATTTTAAAAAAAATAATTCTTTTATCTGAAAAAAATGAATTTGTTCTTACATTATGTCTAAGATACGCATAATATGAATTCTAAAATTATAAGGATTATATAAAGTTAAAAATTCAGTTAATAATATTCATAACCGCTTTTTAACGACTAGTTTGGTAAGTGGTGGTGCGCTTGAACTCGGTGTTGTGTGTAGTGAAAGTTATTGAATTGCTTTGTAGAAATAATGTACTATGAAATCTTGGGGTGTTACATGCTTCCCTCCTTCAATAAATTGTGTCCTCTTAATTTGAAATTTTTCTTCGAAAATAAAAGTTTGAAAATAGAAAATACCTTTGTGGGAAAACCCACATCAGAAATTGGGTTAATAAGATTTAGTCTTAATAAGAAGAAAAGGGGAATGAAAATGTCACCACCAAATTATGATGTCGATTAGGATAACATTAATGGGAATTAGAGACACATAATTAGAAGAAAACATAAATATTTATACGGACTGATTGCGGTCATAAGTCACAAACAATTGTAGAATTGAGGGCCTCAAAACCATCAATCTATGATAATTTAAAATATCATCAGTTGAACAAAACATATGGTATTAGGATAACACATTTTTAGTTTTAAGATCCCTTACCTAATGTTTAAGAATTAACTTCTTCATAGAATAGGAGAAGAAATATATATATATATACATGACATGTACAGTTCCATCTGTTATCTAATTTCTACTACAAACTCATCTTTCTCTCTAAAATATAATATAACTTAAAAAAATATTTTATTTATCTTATTCGTATAGGGTTCCAAAAAAATGAATTTATAATTCATCTGCCTGACCTTTTAAAATACTACTTTAATCAATCAAATACATCAAGTGGTCTAGTGGTGGGTGATACACCCTTATCACCCTTCGGTTGTGGGTTCAAGTCTGGTGGCCTTTCCGGATGAGACGGGTTGCCACCCGACCTCCGGGTTGTCCTTTTTACGGTAATTGAAAAATAATCTCACACTAGAATTATCCAAAATACTTCTGTCCAAACTCATAGTCTAGAACTTTTAAGGAAGTTAAACATAATGAAGATCTATTTTTACAGGTAATAACATGTGAACACCTTCATCATATATTCTTTTAAAACACTGTAACATTTTGAATTACCATAAAACCTTATTGATTACATTAATGCTCCCATTATCCTTATAGAATACTAAATATTCTCCTTCTATAAGAAAATGTTTTAAACTTCAACAATGATGGAATATAAAAATCATTAATTTGTTTAAAGTAGTCAAGAATATCCAATATAATTTATCCAAATCAATCGTGTATTATTCCAAAATCACTACCTCGGTATCAGAACCATATTATGGTTTATGTTTCTCTCAACCATATATTTTCAAAAAAATTAACCTGCAATTGAGTCACTTTTCTTGGTTCCACACAATCTCAAGTCCATATTGAAATAGTACTACAGTACAATCCTTATATACTCTATAATTCTTATAACATGTACATCATTGATACAATACTCAAATGGAATAATATTTAAATAACTACATAAGAAAACTAATCATTCCTCTTCATCATCTGTAGAATCATAACATTATTATTATCCAATAGTATAATTTGGGGTATACTCTGATGATTTGGACATTGATTCGCATAGTGTCCCAACTCCTTGCAGATAAAGCATTGTACATTGGAAACTTATTTTTTTCCCTTGAAATCACGTACTTGGTGTCCATTTTCTCCACACTTATAACAAACTCCAATTCCCTTCATGCATTTACCAAGTTGATTCTTTCCACAATTATCACATACTAGAAAATTTTTATTTTCCCTCTTCCTTGTATCCATTTTTCTCTCCTCCGCCCTTTTCTTCTCTTGCTTCCCTTCAAATCCATCGAACTCATAGATGTAACGACCCAAAATTTTGAATAAAACTTGTTTCCTAATTTTGTGTGTTGTTTTATCTTATTTTATTTTTGATACTCAACAAAACTGTTTCATTTGATAACATGAGTATAATTAAAATGAGACCATT
Organism: Viscum album; assembly: GCA_963277665.1. Taxonomy (NCBI): domain Eukaryota; kingdom Viridiplantae; phylum Streptophyta; class Magnoliopsida; order Santalales; family Viscaceae; genus Viscum; species Viscum album. Next base: position 809,172,003 of record OY728151.1, read on the forward strand.
GGGTTTTGACTGTTATATGATTATTGGTCAATATGACCACTGGGAACTAAACATTTTGATTATTATCTCTAAATATAAGTAATCTTGGTTAATTAATATAGAAAGAAGATTCGATGGCCTCACCCAGTAGTCTTAGACCGATCGAAGCCCATCTAAGAGAACTTGGGAAGGATGTAGCACCATTGGGCTTTTCTCTGGACCAAACCCAAGTCGAACTTCATCGTGTGAAGCTAGAACGGAATCACCTTTGCGAGAAGTTGAAACTGATAGAAATTACTACTCGTGTGATGTTGGCCGAGCCTCCCTCATATTCTCTCACCTTAGCACAGCTTACACTTAGGTCCTATGCTGGTGTGATAAGGGGCTATGTAAGGAGACCGTAACTGCCTTGTGTAACCATTTGTTTTAAATAAAAATTTTGATTTTTTCTTATGATGAAGTTTATGAATTTTCAAATGTCCGGATAAATATAGTATGCATATTTTTGATGAATTTTAGATATAGGATATTTTAAAAATGTTTATGTAAACCTTAAATAAATAAAAATTTGTAATGATTTTCAAAAAATGGTCTTCTACAGTTATGTTCAGTACGAAATTTAGACTCTAATAAGATCAACATAATTTTTGATGAATAGTAAATTATGAATAGTGATTTTATGCTTAATATTAGTAATGTGACCAAATAGATTAGTAATCTCACTTAAAGAAAGTATTAAAATAATCTAGGCACTTTGATTAAGTAATGTGATTCAATAAAATGGTTAAATAACGATTTCATAAATTATTATTCACGTATTAGTTTTTTCAGGTGAATAGTGTTTTTTAATTAAAAATTTAATTAAAAATATTTAGAAAATTTATTTTTATAAAATGGACTTCATTTTTGAACTCAGAGCATCGATATTATGTTAAGGTAATTTTTGGGGATTTTTCTGAAAAAAATGGATTTTCGGTGAATAGTGTTTATTTTAATTAAAATTTTAATTAAAATTATTTATAAAATTGTTTTTATAAAATGGATTTAATTTTTGAAATCAGAGCATTGATATTTGGTTAAGGTGAAATTTTGGGATTATTCTGAGAAAGTTGAATTTTCGATGAATAGTGAAAATATAGTTTTTAAGTTACGGGTGTTTAATGACATCATTAAATGATGTATTAAGTATTTAATCAATATGGTCGACTTATGAATAGTAAGATAAGTTATGAGGTGTCCCAAGTGTCCAATACCATGGGAAAATACCATGGTCAAGCACATGGTTTTTCCAAAACCACTAATGAGGTGTCCCTTGGCCATTAATGCATTGTCCCCTCACTTTCCCTATAAATACAAAGCCATACTCCCATCCATTCGACTCCCCACTCCCCACCAACTGTGTTATGGTGTCATTACCTCCCAAGTAGTCCTCCTAAGGTAACCCCAATCCCTCAAGGTCCCAACTATTGAGTTTTAAGAGTTACGTTTTAAGGTAAGGGTTCCAACCTCTCTCTTTCTTTTCAAGAAATCTCTTTTATGTAATTTCTTTTATGCTCCACGTTCTTTTGTTAAAGGATGTTCTTTTATACTCATCTTACTGCCCTTTTTATGTTCATATAATGAGATATCCCCTCTTACTCTCATTATTTCTTTTTATGACGTTTTAAGTGGCGTCGTTAGGCTGCCGAAATTTTTGTAACGGATTCATTCTCCCTTCTCATTTTTCAAGATCTATTTTCATGTAAAGTATTTCAAGTTCCATTTTATTATGTTGGGGTATGATCTATAAATTTATAATACTGATCTTTTATGACCATATGATGAGAGACCTCATTTTATCTCTTCAATTCAGTATTTTAAAGTTTTAAGTGGTGCCGTTAGGCTGCCGAATTTTTAAGTGGTTCTTTCACCTTTCTCCTTTTTCAAAGTTCTAATTCCATGTAAAGTCTTGAAAGTTATTTTTTATCATGTTGGGGTATGATATATAAATCTATCAAACTGATCTTTTATGTTTATATGATGAGAGACCCCATTTGATCTCTTCAATTCAGAATTTTGAAGTTTTAAGTGGCATCGTTAGGCTGCCGAATTTTTAAGTGGTTCTTTCACCTTTCTCCTTTTTCAAAGTTCTAATTCCATGTCAAGTCTTGAATGTTCCGTTTTATTATTTTGGGGTATGATCTCTAAATCTATAATACTGATCTTTTATGTTCATATTATTAGAGACCCTATTTTATCTCATCAATTCATTTTTGTTGAAGTTTAAGTGGCGCCGTTAGGCTGCCAAATTTCTAAGGGGTTCTTTCACCCTTCTCATTTTCAAGATCTACTATCATGTCATGTCTTTAAAGTTCCTTTTTATTATGTTGGGGTATGATATCTATATCTATAATACTGATCATTTATGTTCATATGATGAGAGACCCTCTTTGGTCTCGTCAATCCATTTTTGGAAGTTTTAGGTGACGTCGTTAGGCTGTCGAATTCTCATAAGAGAAATCTTATTTTTGTATTCCTTTCAAGTTCTTCGTTTCATATGGTATATCATTCAAATCTCATTACAATGTTCTTAAATACTATGTATTCGGTTTCCATACTGTTTTATGTATCATTTTTGAGTGGGAGACCCATGTCCACTCTCTTTTCAATGTTTTCTAAAACCATGTATCGTAGATGTTATGCTGCATAGTTTTCGTCTCAAAATGCCTCCCTCTTTATCTCAAAATTATTTTATGTTATTAAGTGAATACTCAAAGCTCTTATTTATACAGGGATATTCACATATATATCCAAATGTTCTATTTTAAATTCTTGTATTTACATACATGAAACCCGCTTTCCCTTTTCCGTGGGTTTAAAGTGACATAAAGATCATGTCTTTAAATAAATTTTTAAAACGTTATGATTATGAAGTGAAACCCATTTCTTTTATGCTATATGGGTTGTTAATGAAATTATTGATGATGATATATGTGGCTCACATGATAATACAGACATTTCAAGGGTGCGCCCAGATAGCGCTTCAATGCATTGGGTAAAGACGTAATCTCTAGAGATGACTTTTTAGACTGATACCTTGGTGAATAACCTTGGTAATTTTTAATGACACCTTGGGGATGGACCTTGGTGAAACAAAATGATTGTCAATATTAAATGTTGTAGCCACATCGTCAAGTTATGAAAAATGTTATTTTTATTATGATATGCCTCATCATTTCTTTCTCATGCCTTAAAGTTCTTTTCATGACCTTATTGAAGTATCTCAAGTTCACATGTAAAATGTTTCTCTTGTTTCCCTTACTGGGAATTTTTCTCACCCTTTCTTTTGATGTATGTCCCCAGGTTATGAGATGCAGTAATGAACCTAGGATGAACATGAGGAGAAGCCTTTCACGTTTTTAAGAAGAATGTTTTATGTTTTCATGTTTTATGTTCCTGGTTTCCAAGACACTAAACCTTAAAGATCCTCAGTTGTAAAATGTAATGATAGTTTATGTGATAAAAATGTGGGATGCTATAGTTGGTATCAAAAAATGGTTTTGTTATTTGTGGAAATTAGGATATGAAAACTTTTGGAAGAAGCCCATAGAAAATTTTATATATAGGGAATCTTCCTGGTATTTTGGTGAGTATTGAGTATTGGGTTTCCAAGAAAATAAATCCCTGTCTGGATATGACTAGGTAGAGGTGGCTCTGGCATAGATGTACATAGGGGTAAAACCCGAAAACACCGCTTTGAGCTAGACTCAAACGGGAACTGGTACACGAAAACGGGCCTTGCTAAACTCTTGGTTACGACACTCCCGGGGGATATGATTTGGTAAATTCATAAGCTTAGTATGACCCATTGTTAAAGGAACAAAGATAAAATAAAATAAAGATTTACATAAGAATATATGATCATGGATAACCTAGATGGGAACCTAGGGGATCACTAGTTAGGGTATACTTTTCTTCTACAAGTTATCCTTATATTCTTAAAGTTCCTTTTCATGATTATTGGCTAAGTATTTAAGCCCCTAATTATACTTTCTCTTCTTAGTTAATGGTGAGAAATGGAAGAACATGCCCCAACAACCAATGTGATAGGAAATGTGACGATTGTCGTATTAATATGACAGAGATGATTAGTGTATTAAAAGATGATTATTATTTTGGAAGACGTTCACTATTTTGGGGACCCTATATGATCGAGGTAAATAGATTACTATGGTATTTTTATTGAGGAGTAAGGTTGATTAATATTTTGAAGAATCGATGAATTTAAGTTGGACTTATAGAAATTTAGGTTACTTATGGGAATGATTAACCTATCTTGGGTAAAATATGTTTAGGTTAGATACCTTTGTTATAAGATGCTAGGAGAGGTTGATGTTGTTTGGAGATGAACAATGAAGTTTATTTTGGAAGACTATGTTATCAAGTCTATGTTGTATTTGGGTTTCAATCTTAGTTTGGTTTATTTTGAGGAATTTTAAGTACCATTATTTATGGAATGGTCTATGATGAACATTGGGTAGTACCATGGAACTTTTAAGATTTAAAAGTAGTTTCCATTCCTATGGGATTATTTCTTTTTGAAGAGTTGTTTTACCTTAAACTTTCTATTTTTGGGATAATGTTTAAAGATAGAAGAAATAGATAGTTAATCTTTTGTGGATTATGTGATTCTCTAGAAGATGATTCTTGTGCTTTTCATGAGACCAAGTGTTTTTGAATTCTCATCATTTGGAGAAAAGATTAGTGTTGGTAGAGACTTATCAATGGATGAAACTCTACTTGAAGGTAGGTATATTTTCTTATGTTTTTGTTCTATGTAGTAAATGAATTCCTCAAAATTATGAAAAGGAACGTAAAACAAAAACGTTGTTGGTTTACGTTTCCTACTAGGTAATCAAAGACCGTTTACACACATCGTATGTTTGGGATTTTCTTATGGTTAACTTTCTCCTAATCATGTTTTATATCACTCTCCCTTAGAACGTGACCCTTTGTTTTTTCATCCATGTCCATGTTTTCCTACATGGGATCATAGTATGGGTTAACTCGGGTGACCTTTGTACTTACCTTTCTTTCTTTTAAAGTAATAGTTTTACTGACTCCTTTTCCGATGTGGGGCTTTCAATAAAATTTCAAAACCCAATTTTAAAAATTGCGAGGACGCAATTTCTTAAGGGGGGAAGATTGTAACGACCCGAAATTTTGAATAAATCTTGTTTCCTAATTTTTTGTGTTGTTTTCTTTTATTTTATTTTTGATACTCAACAAAACTGTTTAATTTGATAACATGAGTATAATTAAAATGAGACCGTTGGGTTTTGATTGCTATATGACCATTGGTCAATATGACCACTGGGAACTAAACATTTTGATTATTATCTCTAAATACAAGTAATCTTGGTTAATTAATATAGAAAGAAGATTCGATGGCCTCACCCAGTAGTCTTGGACCAATCGAAGCCCATCTAACAGAACTTGGGAAGGAGGTAGCACCACTGGGATTTTCTCTGGACCAAACCCAAGCCGAACTTCATCGTGTGAAGCTAGAACGGAATCGCCTTTGCGAGAAGTTCAAACTGATAGAAATTACTACTCGTGCGATGTGGGACGAGCCTCCCTCAGATTCTCTCACCTTAGCACAGCTTACACTTAGGTCCTGTGATGGTGTGATAAGGGGCTATGTAAGGAGACCGTAACTGCCTTGTGTAACCATTTGTTTTAAATAAAAATTTTGATTTCTTCTTGTGATGAAGTTTATGAATTTTCAAATGTCCGGATAAATATAGTATGCATATTTTTGATGAATTTTAGATATAGGATATTTTAAAAAAATTTATGTAAACCTTAAATAAATAAAAATGAGTAATGATTTTCAAAAAATGGTCTTCTACAATTATGTACAGTACGAAATTTAGAGTCTAATAAGATCAACTTAATTTTTGATGAATAGTAAATGATGAATAGTGATTCTATGCTTAGGATTAGTAATGTGACCAAATGGATTAGTAATATCACTTAAAGAAAGTATTAAAATAAGCTAGGCACTTTGATTAAGTAATGTGATTCAATAAAATGGTTAAATAACGATTTCATAAATTATTATTCAAGTATTAGTTTTTTTTGGTGAATAGTGTTTTTAATTAAAAATTTAATTAAAAATATTTAGAAAATTATTTTTATAAAATGGACTTCATTTTTGAACTCAAAGCATCGATTTTATGTTAAGGTAATTTTTGGGGATTTTTCTGAAAAAAATGGATTTTCGGTGAATAGTGTTTTTTTTAATTAAAAATATTTAGAAAATTATTTTTATAAAATGTATTTCATTTTTTGAATCAGAGAATTGATATTTGGTTAAGGTTAAATTTTGGGATTATTCTGAGAAAGTTGAATTTTTGATGAATAGTGAAAATACAGTTTTTAAATTAGGAGTGTTTAATGACATCATTAAATGATGTATTAATTATGTAATAAATATGGTCGACTTATGAATAGTAAGATAAGGTATGAGGTGTTCCAAGTGGCCAATACCATGGGAAAATATCATGGGCAAGCCCATGGTTTTTTCAAAACCACAAATGAGTTGTCCCTTGGCCATTAATGCCTTGTCCCCTCACTTTCCCTATAAATACCAAGACATCCTCTCATCCATACGACTCCCCACTCTCCCCCAACGAATTTCTGGTCTCATTACCACCCATGGAGTCCTCCCAAGGTGCCCCCAAGCCCTCAAGGTCCCAACCTTTGAGTTTTAAGAGTTACGTTTTAAGGTAAGGGATCCAACCTCTCTCTTTCTTTTCAAGAAATCTCTTTTATGTAATTTCTTTTATGTTCCAAGTTCTTATGTTAAATGATGTTCTTATATACTCCTATTACTGCCCTTTTTATGTTCTTATAATGAGATATCCCCTCTTACTCCCATTATTTCGTTTTATGAAGTTTTAAGTGGCGCCGTTAGGCTGCCGAAATATTTGTAACGGATTCTTTCTCCTTTATCATTTTTCAAGATCTATTTTCATGTAAAGTATTTCAAGTTACTTTTTATTATATTTGGGTATGATCTATAAATTTATCATACTAATATTTTATGATCATATTATTTGAGACCCCATTTGATCTCTTCAATTCAATATTTTGATGTTTTAAGTGGCGTCGTTTGGCTGCCGAATTTTTAAGTGGTTCTTTAACCTTTCTCCTTTTTCAAAGTTCTAATTCCATGTCAAGTATTGAAAGTTACTTTTTATCATGTTGGGGTATGATCTCTAAATCTATCATACTGATATTTTATGTTCATATGATGAGATACCCCACTTGATCTTTTCAATTCAGTATTTTGATGTTTTAAGTGGCGTCGTTAGGCTGCCGAATTTTAAAGTGGTTCTTTCACCTTTCTCCTTTTTCAAAGTTCTAATTCCATGTCAAGTCTTGAAAGTTCCTTTTTATTATGTTGGGTTATGATCTCTAATTCTATCATACTTATCTTTTATTTTCATATGATGAGAGACCCTATTTGATCTCATCATTTCATTTTTTTTGAAGTTTAAGTGGCGTCGTTAGGCTGCCGAATTTCTAAGGGGTTCTTTCACCCTTCTCATTTTCAAGATCTACTTTCATGTCATGTATTTCAAGTTCCTTTTTATTATGTTGGGGTATGATATCTATATCTATCATACTGATCATTTATGTTCATATGATGAGAGACCCTATTTGATCTCATCAATCCATTTTTGGAAGTATTAAGTGACACCGTTAGGATGTCGAATTCTGATAAGAGAAATCTTATTTTTGTCTTCCTTTGAAGTTCATTGTTTCATATGGTATATCATTAAAATATCATTACCATGTTCTTAAATACTATATATTTGGTTCCCCTACTGTTTTATGTATCATTTTTGAGTGGGAGACCCATGTCCTTTCTCTTTTCAATGTTTTCTAAAACCATGTATCGTAGACGTTATGCTGCATAGTTTTCGTCTCAAAATGCCTCCCTCTTTATCTCAAAATTATTTTATGTTATTAATTGATTACTCAAAGTTATTATTTCTACAGGGATATTCACATATATATCAAAATTTTCTATTTTAAATCCTGGTATTTACATACATGAAACCCGCTTTCCTTTTTCTATGGGTTTAAAGTGACATAAAGATCATGTCTTTAAAGCAGTTTTTAAAACGTTATGATTATGAAATGAAACTCATTTATTTTATGCTATATGGGTTGTTTATGAAATTATTGATGATGATATATTTGGATCACATGATAATAAAGACATGTCAAGGGTGCGCCCAGATAGCGCTCCAAGGCAATGGGTAAAGACTTAATCTCAAGAGATGACTTTTTAGACTGATACCTTGGTGAATAACCTTGGTAATTTTTAATGAAACCTTGGGGATGGACCTTGGTGAAACAAAATGATTTTCAATATTAAATGTTGTAGCCACATCATGAAGTTATGAAAAATGTTATTTTTATTATGATATTCCTCAAGATTTCTTTCTCATGCCTTAAAATTCTATTCATGACCTTATTGAAGTATCTCAAGTTCACATGTAAAATGTTTCCCTTGTTTCCCTTACTGGGCCTTTTTCCTCACCCTTTCTTTTGATGTATGCCCCCAGGTTATGAGATGTAGTAATGAACCTAGGATGAACATGAGGATAATCCTTTCAAGTTTTGAAGAAGAATGTTTTATGTTTTCATGTTTTATGTTCCTGGTTTCCGAGACACTAAACCTTAATGATCCTCAGTTTTGTAAAATGTAATGAGAGTTTATGTGATAAAAAGGTGGGATGCTATAATAGAATTATTTATTTATCTTATGAACACATGATACTATTTCATCATATGTTGAGAATACATGGGAGACTATTTCCCTTCTAAATGTTGGATTAACACCATGAAAGATTTGATCCTTCTTACTCTTTGGATCAAATGTATTTCTGGAGTTCACATTCCTTCTACTGGGTGCCATTTCTAAACAATGGCATACACTAGGTCAGTTTATGTATTGAAATGAATTATTCGAAACTTGTAAATACCTAATGTAAATTGAAATGTTTATGGATATAATTCATAATCATAATAAAAATTCATTGAGGAGGTATATACTCATAAATCCTTCATAATGATTTGTAAAAAAATGAGAATTATCCTAAGAATATCCCCCTAGAGTGTCGTAACCAAGAGTGCAGCAAGCCCCATTGTTGTGCACCAGTTCCCATTCGAGTCTAGATCAAAGAGGGTTTTTCGGGTTTTACCCCTAGGTACATCTATGCCAGAGCCGCCTTTACATGCTCATATCTAGACAGGGTTGTATCTTCTTGGAAAACTCACAAAATCTCTACATTAACATAATTCTAGGAACTTCTACTATACTAATCATCAAGGTCTGTCTTAGGGATTTGTGTTATAATCAGAGTTTATCTAAATCTAGTTTCCATGTTTATTTCTAAACATCCTCTAATACCAACTGTAATGCCTTGACCCCAGTTACCCAGAGTTGGTGCATTATTTTAATACATTGGCATGATTACAAGGAATCAAGTCCCGAAGGACCGACCAGTTTCGCAATCTTGGAAAATAGATTACATACATGAATGTTACATTAATCTTTATAACATACAACAGAACATAAATAATCTTTTATGAATGCCATTATTCTCTTAGCTTAACCTAGCAAATCAATCACAACACACTTCTTGGAATCATTGGAAAAATGAAACATAGTCAGGGGTGAGCTGAAATGCTTGATAAGTGTAAGCAATACAGCGGAAGATAACATAAATATTAAGCATGGTGAATAATTGAAACCACGTGCCTTTACCAATAATAAACATGAATAATTTTATGGCAGGAATATGAGTTGACTAAATAATTCCACAATAAAACATAATCATGGGTATTCTACTAGTAAAATGACCACATGAACCATAAATATTATTTTCATAATGAGGGAATGTATAATGTTGGACATTCTGAAACATTTTTTCAATACCTCGGACAAGACGTCTAAAAATGATTAAGGCCTCAGCCAAAACCATATATCAAATTGGGAAAGGCCTCGGCCAATTCCATGTCTAGTTGTCTCATGAGACCTACTGATGCATCGAGAAGCTATAGCAGGCTCCACTCATCACTTACTAAGTCCAATACATTCCTCATATGAAAAGGTTGAAATATAACATAAACATTAATATTAAAACTAGCATATGAAATGTCAATAATTTAACCATAAACCATGAAGTTATATAAAAATAGCACATCCACAGTCAAACATATCACAAAACATTCAATACAATATGGATGTTTTGTATCATAATAAATCAACTTCAAACAAGTTTAAAATTCACCAAAGGATATTGACATAGATGAAATTGATTTGTAAAACTCTTTGAGAGAAATATCTCTTTTTTCATGAAATCATTTAAAAGTCGTACAATTTAAAAAGGAAAACATTTAAAGGAATTTTTGAATAAAAGTGTCCCATACCACTTTTATTCATTTCAAAGGAATTAACATTTTAAAAACATTCATCTCCATAGAAATAAATTCTTAAAAACCATTTTGAAATCATAGACAATAATGAGAACAATTTAGAAGAATAAATATTTAAAACATTTAATATTATGTTTTAGTAATGAAGTACCTTAAAAATAATCCCTTAGAAAACTTTTTTATGAAACATGTACATGTATAATAATTATGTCCCAGTAGATACTTATGTAAAAACAACCTCCGATAATAAAGACATTGTGAAATTAACCCTTACCAATATGGTAACTTCTGAAACATACACCCCATGAAAGACGTATAATACGATGAAGATTTAAATACACATAAATTAAATTTTATTACACAAATAATAAAATTTTGGGAAGTAAATACACCATAAAAAAGATAAAAGTGGCAATATAGCATGAATCTCACGGGAATAGGAAGTGAGATGAAAACCCCTTACCTCGTGTCCGACATGACCCGTTCATTCTTTAATATACTGAATAATAAACTAAAGTTAATTTTTACTTTCTTGAGAAACTTTTTCATGTTTATTATTACTTTTATATCACTTATTACCATGTTATAAACATTTTTTAATCATTTAAGTTAATAACGTTCGTTTTGACGATATTTGGAACTTGAGTAAAAAATGAACACCTTACAGTTACAAGTTGTTCACATGGTCAAAATTTCATTATATCCAGAATAATATTCATGATTTAGATATCATATATATCATATATATCCAGTATATACATGTATTTATAACAGTACATATCATTTTGGGGTAAGAAATGAAATGCATCGTTCATGGAGACGGTAAGTCGTATGTACGCATGAATGCTACATTCATTTCTATTTCTTAATTTTTATGGAATTAAAACACAATGATAAATTGGTATATTATAATTCTAGTATAATATCATATATAAAATCATTAACTCCATCCATTATATATCCAACATATGGTATTAACGAGTCATATCACTTTGAGGGGGCGGTAATATGCACTTCCTCAAATTAAATTATCTTGTTTACCCATAATGGAAACAATTATGGTATACTATAAAAGAAAAATACAGAAGCATGAAGAAAAAATAAACATAATATATATCATTTATAAATACAGTTCCATCATAATGGACACCATGAGAGGCGGTAGGTGGTAATTTAATAATACTCGTTTCGAGAGGCGTTAGTTTTCCATCCACAGAAACATTATGTTTTTCACCCATTAGATGGAGGTGTGTGTATGTGTAGTTAGAATACTTCTCATAAAAATAGACTAGTATATTGAGAATACTGGTGTTGTTATAGACGAAATGAATAAAAATATTTTAGGGTTTGGAGGAGTAAAATAAAAGATATGAAGTCAAGAGAAACGGTTACCTTTAATTTGGGTAACTTCCTTTGGTATGACCCAAAAGGACTTCTTGAAGTTCCTTCTTCTTAAGGTAAGGCTTCTAGGAGGAGGAGAGGGATGTAGGAAGATTAATTTCTTAGAGTTTGGATGACTCTAAAGGCTTTGGAGGTCTGAGGAATTTGTTAGAAGTGGTCTCTTTTTATAAGGGGGGGGGAGGGGCTCTTTTGAAAAGTTTGAAAATATTATTTTATTATATAATGATATTCAGTTTCTAAAGGTCCAAAAATCAATAGGGTCGAAGATAAGATGACTCATGGTCAATATAAAATCAGAAAATAAGAATTGTAAATGTTATAGATATTATTTTAAAATTTATAATCTAATTTATTTAAATCATTTATTAACGAGGTAAATACTGCATCATTATTGTCTCATAAATAATTTAATTTATTCGATGTCTAAAAATAATAAAAAAATACCATGATTTATGAAATCTTCGTAGATTTAAAATTAATATTTATAGTCAAAAATATTACTTATATGACACCATATAAAAATTAATTACTAAATGATTTTTGTTTATGTCAATTTTTCCTTTACTTTAAATTTATTAATCAAAAGTGTCATTATCATTAATAAGTGGCTCCATGGGGTCAAAAAATCGACCCAATGATTACCATGGTCGGAAATTTATCATCCAATAAGGTTAGGACATGTGTTAAGGTAATTTGGAATTATTACAATATTCATTTTACCTTGAATTACCCTATTTACCTTTAACCGCGGTAAATAAAAGTCAAAAGTTACTATTCACCAAAAAATTAATCTCATTGAACCAAATTTTACTTACTAAAAACAACCATATATTTTGGATTTTCGAAATTCAATTCACATAAGTGGTAAAATTTAAATTTAAATGAAAAAGTCAGTTTTTTAACTATTACTAAGTGGTTTCACTATTCATCAAAAAATTGATGTTTTTCAGAAAAATACCAAAAATTCAGCCTAAGATATATTTTATATTCTGAATTCAAAAATTATTTATATTTTACTAAATTAAAAACATAGAAGTGGCATTCATTAATTAAAAATTAATTCTCGTTGTTAAAATAAATAGTGTGTTTTTAAGAAACAATAACTATCAAAAGATTAATACTTTTTTATGTGAAATTTCAAAGTGAAATTAAGTCCAATAAACAAAATTGGATTCAATTGTAAAAATATATTCTAATTAAACTTTAAAACCAATTAAAAAGATAATATATCCATATAAATAAATTCGATTAAAAGTCTATTTTTAATTAAAATACAATATTGTTTACTATTCATTAAAAAATGATCTTTATCGAAAAAATTCGAAAAATTTACACAAAGTAAATTTTGATTTCCTCATTCTAAAGACTAAATTTATTTAGTCAAATTGAATATATATATGTTTCAAATATTGGATTTAAAAATGGTTCTCCATTAAAAGGCTATAAAATTGCATTTTTTTTAAAAATACTTCTTTTATCTGAAAAGATGAATTTGTTATCACATTATGTCTAAGAAACTCCTAATATGGATTCTAAAATTATAAGGATTAAAAAAAGGTCAAAATTTAGTTAATACTATTCATAACCTCTTTTGAACGACATGTTTGGTAAGTCGAGGTGCGCTTGAACTCGGTGTTGCGTGTAGTGAAAGTTATTGAATTACTTTGAAGAAATAAGGTACTATGAAATCTTGGGGTGTTACAGGTGGGATGGTCCAAGGGTATTTAATTGTGTGGTTAAATGGGTAGGGGTAATGCCCTTTAATGAAAGGGAGGAGGGACACATTAGGAATGTTTTGAAGTATTATTTTATTTTAAAATGATTTTTGGATACAAAAGATCCCAGAGTAATTTATTTAATAGATAATAAGTTTTTTGTCAAAAACATCTCAACCAATAGGTTTTAGACAAGTCTCAGTCACAAATTCAACATTATCATTTAGCTTTAACCCTTAGTTAACTAATTTAACTCTTACCATATATTCTAGTATATTTATACTATATGGTAATTATAGTTACTATAAAATGAAAATAGGACCTCATGGTGTTCATTAAATACATGATAAATATTATATATGTCATTTTTATTAATATTATATTTTTAGGACAATTATATCATTTAATTAATTAGTATTTGTTTTAAAAACTCATTTGTGTCAAATTTTATTCTATTTATATCATGAATTTTTTAAAAATCCTTAACAACTAGATTCATTCGAAAAAAATTCATTAATTCGAGTATACCAAGTCATAATCATCCATAAAATTTGTGGATGGTATAAAAAGTTTTAAAATAAATTCACAGTAATATTTATAATTTCATTTATTTAAATCATTCATTAATAAGGTAATCACTACATTATCATTGTGTCCTAAATATATTTATTTATTTTATGTCTAATAATTATAAATAAGATACCATGATATAGAAAAAAATTTAATCTTTATAATGACTATTTATTGTCGAATATATCACTTATATAACACCATATAAAAAATTGATTTAGTAAAAAAGACATGTTTATGTTATATTTTTCAATACTTTAAATTAATTCTTATAAAATGTCATTGTCACATCACAGTGGCTCCATGGTGTCCTAAAATATACCCATGGATTCCCATTGTCAGAAATATATAATAAAATACTATTATTATATCTGTTGGGGTAGTTTAATATTATTATAATATTATTTTTTACCCTTATTTACCAGATTTACCCTTTATCCATGGTAAAATAAAATAATTACTAAAGTTACTATTAATAATTCCTAAAAATAAAATGTACTTATTTACACAATTTGGACCTCATAATACCAAATATGGAATCAATTTATCAAAATTCAAAACACATAAGTTTTAGAAATTAATTTAAATTTAATTCTCATTGTCAAAATCAAAACGCGTGTTTTTAAGAAGTAAAAACTACCAAAAGATTTAAATGTCTTTAGGACCAATTTCAAAATGAAATTAATTCCAAGGATCAAAATTGAAATATATGATAAAAATAAAATCCAATTGCACTTTAAATCCAATTAAAATAACAATCTATATCTATAAATAAATTAGATGAAAAAGATGTTTTGACTTAAAATGCAGTATTTTTCTTTATACATTAAAAAATGCACTTTATCAGATTATTACCAAAAATTATCAAAAGTAAATCATGATGTACTCATTATATTGAATAATTTAATTTGGTTAAATAGAACCTATAAATGTCACAAAAACAAGATTTAAAAAGGGTTCTCTATCAAATGTGGTAAAACGGCCTTTTAAAAATATTACAGTATTTCATGCTTAAAATCGGATTTTTTCTTATTTTAAGCCTCTAAAATTTATCGAATAAATGTAAAGAGAATTAATAAACATATATAATCATATTTTTCTTAGTTTTGTTCAATCCTACAAATACAACGACTAAACAATGACAATCATTTAAAATAATAATAATGTTATTTTATTTTTCAGTATAACTCAATGTTGTGTGCAACGTAAGATTTCAAACAAACACGTCGTTGAGTGTTGAGTACGCAATCAGAAAAAGAATCCCCTTTAATGTAAAAATAATATCTTATTAATAAATATTAATTGAATTGAAAAGGTTTTATTCTATAAATACTTGGGTCGTTACATCCTTCCCCCTTTTTGGAATTGCATCCTCGCAATTCAATTTACTTATCAAATATACGGGGGTATTTATACATCATAGAATTTTTCGATTCCCATGTTTCCTCATCAACCTTATGGTTTTCCTAAAAAACCATTACTTAATAAAGTACATCATTCCATACCACTTTCTCTCTTCGATCATGAATCTTGATTTGTTGTTCCTCATAAGAATGATTCTCTTCCAACTGAACTACCTCTAGACTCAAAACATGAGATGGATCTGGAATATATTTCCTCAACATTGAAATATTAAAAACATTGTGTACCTAGGAAAAACATGGATGTAAAACCACTCTATATGCAATTGATCAAATTTTTTCAAGTATTTTATAGCATCCAATGAACCTTGAAGTCTGTTTTTCCTTCTTACCAAAATGCACCACACTTTTCTATGGAGGAACATTGAGAAAGAAATTATCAACTACCACGAAAGAAATAACCTTCCTCCGGTTATCTGTATAACTTTTCTACCTACTCTGAGCTGTTCTTATGTGATTTTGAATCAACTGAACTTTTTTGTCAACTCTTTTACCAATTTTGGTCTCATCAACTTTCTTTCACCAACTTCATCCCAAAAATATAGTGTTTGACACCTCTTTAATTAAAATACATCAAATGGTTCCATCTATATACTTGAATGAACAATGTTATTATAAGAAAACTCAACCAAATAATGATGTTGGTCCAAACTTCCCTGGTAATCCATTGAAGAAGCACGTAGCATATCTTCCAATATCTGAATTTTTTGTTCTGATTGTCCATCTGATGGAGGATGAAATGTTGTACTGAAATTTATTTCAGTTACCAATGACATCTGAAGGCCCCTAAAAAAGTTAATAGTGATCTTAGGATCATGATCCGATACAGTGGAGGGGATAACTCCATGTAACATGACTACATATTTAATATATAATTGAGAAAGTTGACCTAGATATTGATTATCTTAAATAGGATTAAAATGAGCATATTTAGTCAATCAATCAATAATAACAAAGATGGAAATTTTACCTCGAGAAGTCTTTGGTAATCCCACAACAAAATATCTTGACACATTTTCACATTTCCACTGTGGCATTGGAAAATGTTGAAGGATCCCTTTTGGTAAATGTATTTATGTTTTAACATATTTACAAGTCAAAAACATCATAGAAAATTCAGAAATATTTATATTCATTCCATCCCACCAGTAATTGATTCTCTCTCAAATTTACCCAAAAGAAGAAGGTAATAAGGTCCTAGTAGTTTAGCTTCGGTTGTCGAATCCTCAGAGACCTAAGAAGTAACCTATAGACACGTACATTCTATGGACTGTTTTTGGCTATGAAGTGGCCAACTTGGGTTTTTTTAGATGGGTTTAATGTAACTCTAAGAGACTTAAGTGAATTCAATTTAAATGAATGAGTTGATCCTATGTTATCGATCGGGGTGGATTGGACGTATTTCCTTTTTAATGATTTCAATTTCTTATATTTGAGATGAGTTCATTTAAGGAGATAAAACAACATCATCACTTACTAGTTTAATTCCAACACCTTGTAATACTAATCACCTATACACTTGAAGGATCATAATTTTGATCACTTCAAGGTAAAGGTTCGTATTAGCACTTGAAGTGTGTGGCCTTAAATTCAACAAGGATGATTGAGTTTAAAAATAATCAAATAAAAATCTCAATCAAAGAAGTGATTATACATTAATGAGGTGATAAATAACATCCAATCCATCCCCTTTATACTCCCTTGGATCAACCCATAAGTGGGTCAGCACTCCATTGATCTCATGGTTTCAATGGAAGCGGAAAGTAGACTCATGAGGGAGGAAATGGAGAAGTAAAAAAAACAACAAAAATAAAATGATCACTCCACCATTGTGTGAATAGTTTCACAAGGTTTGGTGTGAATAATTTTACACCTTGATCCAACGGTATCAATGTGATATGAATAACAACATAATAAGAGTATAATAAGAACTTTTATTAAGAAACTAAAGTGAATTGAACAACTTACATGTGAAAGACAAATATATGACAACAAAATTGTACCATAACATTATAATTGAACAAAGCATCCAAGATTCTCAACTCCTCCACCACCACTACCTTAAATAAGCATTTTGGGAGCCTTGGGTCGAGCCTACAATAGTACAAGTCATCCCACTTGAGTATGGTAGGTATAGGGTGGTGGAAAGTAAGGGAAAGTTGATTTTTCCAACCTTGACCCGAGGTGGCATCCATCTTTCCTTTACCGAACATAAGCGCGTAGAACACCTTATATATCGCCGAATCAGAGTGGGCCATAGAAGACGAAAATGGATCCTATGATTTCTTCTAACCTCCTGTACAATTTGGGCCCATTTGGATTTGTATATTCGGAGATATTATTAAATTAGTTGGCTTTTTTTCTAGGCTGCAGAATCTGGCCCAGATTTTTATCTCTAACATGGTGCGCCTAAATGGACACCATGGAATCCGAATTAGCATTGGATCCTGCAGAGTTATTTGTTCCTATACATATCCTCTAGCATCCCATGAAATTTGGGATTAATTGTGCCATTATTTTGGCCCCCACAATCTCATCGGTAGGATGGTGTCCAATCTGCCTTCTCCAGAATTGCTTCCTTTCATTGCCAAATATCTCCATCATCCTCCATGAATTATCCATTCATCCATGAATCAAACATGTTCATATTTAAGTTTATATCAATTTCTAAAAATATCAAATTAAAATATGTATAATTAGATTCTTTAAAATCAGATTAATCATTGGGTACTTTAAATGATGTTAAAAAATGTACCACATAATAGTGCATTTTAAGAAGGTATTACAATCAAAATGTGAAATGATGTTCAAAGTATAAAATGCAATAAAATGGTGTTTATGAATAATAAAGAACATGAATATTATATATATTAACAATGAATATTAGCCCCATTTAGTGGCTAATCACACCCCCAACCTGAGTTTTTCTAGTCCCGAGCAAAATATATCTCAACAATATGAAATTCGAATTCCCTTTTCCAAAAACATTTTAATACACAATGATCACAAAAAAAACCTTATACCAAACAATCATGAAACCCATCAAAATAGTTTAATACAAAATAGTTTCATAAGAAGATCCCAATCCCAAGCCCATTCCTTTGTTCAAATTCATTGTCATATTTCATCTAATATCAATTAAGTATGAGGATGTGTTGTGCATCATGATAGACATGGGGGTTCATTTTTATTCAAGGGGGGAATGATGGAAGCGCTAGGTGGAATCACATTTCAATATTAAGATGAGTATTCAATTTTTTTGTATTATTTTTTTGTTTTTTGTTTTTTTGTTTTTGCAATTTTTCCATGGTAACTGAAATTGCACTCAAAAGAGTCAACCCCTATAGCGAGACTTTGTCGATGACTCCCAGGCTCAAAGACCTTAGGGAACCAAGTAAACCCCACATACTTGGGCATCATCTCGAGTTATCTCAGTCAAAAAAAATTCAAATTACTATAAATAGAGATAAAATTACTAACTCTGGGCTAGACAACTATGGAGTCACGACCCCCAAGTGCTGAAAGCCACGGATTAGGTCATTTCATTCCTCTACGTGCAAATTTTTTTTAATTTTTTTTAATACTCATATTAAACTAAAATGATCACCAAACCTATGATATTTATTTAGGGGACCCCATGAACTCAAACTAATACCCCACTATCCAAAGGACGTGCATTGTGATGTTTTTTTTATTTGGATGAAAATATAATCGATAAAATATCACATTGGACACCCACACTTTCCAAAATAAATGCTCATGAAATTATACAAGGATTAAAATCAGAATCAGGGTATGCTAAATTATTTGATATTCAGTTTCAAAGTGTTCAATGTGTATTATCTTGTTTAAAGTTAAAGGATTTTTTGCTTCCATTTTCAATAAAAAAAATTCAAATCATTTATCATTTTTATTACACAAAATCATTTTTTATTTAATCTCCCCCCATCTTAAAATAACACATTCCCCAGTGTTTAAAGAAAAGAACATTTAGAAGGGGGTAGTGGAATAAAATGGAAGTTCAATAGGGAAATTGAAATATTTGGATCATGGAATGAAGTCACCTGGTGGTTGAAGTATGAAGTTCTTGCTGCTCCAATTTAGTCCTTTGATATCCATGTCGCTTACAGAGTTCCCTAGTGGAAAAAGGAAAACAAACCAACAAAACAAAACAGTATATATATATATATAAGTAAAATATAAGTATATATATAAAATAAAATAAACTGATGATACATTATCTTCTTTTTAAATTTTTGGGTCAGGTATTACTCAAAGATCACACCACGTGACATAGATGAATATGGTGCTCCAATTTCATACACATCCATACTCATAATAGAAGAACATGTCAATAGTATATTTTTTTTAAATATAAAAATTATTAATTAAAATGTAAATTTTATTAAAACAACAAAATGATAGGAAACTTGAAAACCATGGGTTGCCTCCCATGCAACGCTTTTTTTAACGTCGTTAGCTCGACTTGAACCCTATTTCTATCAATTTTTTCATGTTTCATAGGTTGGCTCAGTTAACTCAACTCTATTTCCTATTTATTGAATGATTCACGGAATAGTTTTAACCTTTGACCATTGAACTTGAAAATGTAACCACTTGTGGGATCTTGAATCTCTACTGCCCCATGGGGGAATACATGATGCACTATGAAAGGTCCTGACCATCTAGACCTTAAACTTCCTGGGTGTAAATGAAGTTTTTAACTATACAAGAGCACAAGTTTTCTTGGTTCAAAATGATTGACCTTGATATTCTTAGATTGGTAGGCTTGAACTCTAGCTTTATTGATCCTTGAATTTTCATAATCCTCCATCCTTAGTTCCACCAGTTCATTAAGATCTAATTTCCTTTTCGTTCCGGCCAATGAGAGGTCATAATCCATTTTCTTAATTGCCGAAAAGGGCTTATCCTCAATTTCAACAGGTAAATGGAATGCTTTTCCATAAACCAACCTATATGGGGACATTCCTAAAATGGTTTTATATGCAGTTCAATAGGCCCAAAGAGCATCTAAGAGTTTGTCAGACCAATCTTTCCTAGAGGGGTTGACAGTGTTTTCAAGAATTTGCTTAATCTCCCTATTCACTAACTCATCTTGACCACTAGTTTGAGGATAGTATGTAGTGGAAACATTATGAGAAACACCATACATAGACATGAGTGAAGAGAATGGGTGGTTGCAGAAATGGGTTCCTCGATCACTGATTATAGCCATAGGAATTCCAAATTGTGAAAATAGGTGCTCTCTTAGAAATAGAATCACAACTTGATGATCGTTGTACTTAGTGGGAATGTCCTCAACCCATTTTGAGACATAATCAACAGCTAATAGTATGTAGAGGTATCCCCTAGAGATTGGGAAGGGACCCATGAAATCAATTCCCCAGCAGTCAAAGATTTCAACCACTAAGATGGGAGTGAGTGTCATTTGATTCTTTTTTGTGATGGACCCTACTTTTTGACACCTAGGACAACTTTGACAAAATGTTTAAGAGTCCCTTGAGAGGGTGGGCCAGAAGAGACCACATTGAAGAATCTTAGAAGATGTTTTCTTAGAGGAAAAGTAACCTCCACATGCCTCACTATGACATAATTTAAAGATGGACTCTTGTTCAGATTCTGGGACACACCTCCTAATGAATTGGTCAGGGCAGAACTTATAGAGGTATGGATCGTCAAACAAATAGTGACTAACATCAAAAAGGAATTTCCTTTGAGCTTGAGTCCCTAAGAATTTTGGAATGACTCCTGTAACTAAGAAATTGGCTATGTCAGCATACCAAGGGAAGTCACACACAGAGTATAGGTGTTCATTAGGAAATGATTCAGACACAGAAAGGTGATTGGGGTTATCTTTGAATTACATTCTAGAGAGGTAATCGGTTACAACATTTTCAACACCCTTTTTATCTTTGATTTTGAGGTCAAATTCTTGTAAGAGAAGGACCCACCTAATCAGTCTAACCTTATCATTTTGTGTTTGGAAAAGGTATTTTAGTGCAGAATGGTCAGTGAACACAGTGATTGGGGATCCAAAGAGGTAGGACCTAAACTTCTCTGAGGAAAACACAATAGAAATAACTCCTTTTTGGTGGTGGTGTAGTTGATTTGGGCATCATTTAAGGATTTTCTTGCATAAGCAATGACATAAAGATTTTTATCACAACGTTTTCCTAACACAGCTCCTACATCAATGTCACTAGAATCACACATAAGTTCGAAAGGAAGGTTCCAATTTGGAGATTTCATGATGGGGGGGAGTTGAGAGAGGATTTGAGGGTTGAGAATGAACCCTCACAACTTTCTGTCCAAACAAATGGAGCATCTTTTACTAGGAGAGAACAAAGGGGACGAGAGATTGAACTAATGTCCTTGATGACTCTTCTATAGAAACCAGAATGTCCGAAGAAAGACCTCACTTCCTTGACAGTTTTGGGTGATGGAAGGTGAAAAATGATGTCAACCTTGGCTTTATCAACTTCAATCCCCCTACCTGAGACCAGATGTCCTAGAACTAGTCCCTCTTTAACCATGAAATGGAATTTTTCCCAGTTTAGGACTAGATTCTTTTCTTCACATCTTGACAAGACTCTCTCCACATTCCTCAGACATACCTCAAAAGTATCCCCAAACACAGAGATGTCATCCATGAAGACCTCTAGAAAATACCCTACCATGTCTAAGAAGATTCCCATCATGTATCGTTGGAAGCTTCCAGGAGCATTGCATAAACCAAAGGGCTTGTGTTTGAAGGAAAAGGTACCGAAAGGACATGTGAATGTATTCTTCCCTTGATCCTCTAGGGAGACCTCAATTTGATTGTACCCCGAGTACCCATCTAAGAAATAGTAGAAGGCATGTCCTGTCACTCTTTCAAGGACTTGGTCAATGAATGGTAAGGGGAAATGGTCCTTCTTGGTGAATGATTTTAACTTACTATAGTCAATGCAGACACTCCATCCACTACTCACTCTTGTTGGAAGAATATCTCCATCCTCATTGGTTATCACTATGATTCTAGCCTTTTTTGGAACCACTTGGATTGGGCTCACCCATTCACTCTCAGCTATGGGATATATGATACCAGCTATTAACAATTTCAGAAGTTCTTTACTTACTACCTCCATGAGATTATGATTGAGTCACTTTTGAGGTTGATGACATGGCTTTGAATCAGATTCCAGAACAATCCTATGAGTCCCAATAAGTGGGCTAATCCCAAGAATATCAGAAAGGGTCCAACCAATGGCTTTCTTATACTTCCTAAGGACATCTAGAAGCATCCTTTCATGATTGGATTCAAGAGAATAAGAAATGACAATAGGATGTGTATGATTATCCCCTAGCAAAGCATACTTGAGTGTAGCAGGAAGTTCCTTCAATTCAAGATCAGGTTGGTTTGGAATTTCAATAGAATATTGCGACATTGGATCAAGTTCAATTTCTTTTTTTAGAGTATCAGATTGGATTGATTCCCCGCATGTAGAAGTTTCAGCTACTAGATTGGATTGATCAGATTTAGGGAAGGAATTTGGAGTGGTCTCCATGAAAGTGATTTCTTGAAATGTTTCACTGATTGTTGGAACTAAGACTTCATCATAAGAGCAATTTGAAAATGATTCAATCCAAGGAGATAAACTTCCTTCATATGAACAAAGGAAATCAATCTCATCCTGACTTAAACCTTCATCAAATATTCCTTGATGTTCCATGGATTAATTATCAATTCTTCATATCATGTTTACTTTATGAATTTCCTCGTCATCCCCTATTTGTGAGATTTCAATATAGATGTTCACGTCAAAACTCATGTTCCCAAAGTTGATGGTCATGTTCCCATTTCGAACTCAGATAACAGAGTTGATTGTTGCAAGGAAAGGATGACCAAGGATGATTGGGTTTGTTCCTTATTTCCTAAGTTTGGATGGTTGTCAAGGACAATGAAATTAGTAGGGTAGATGATGTTTTCAACCTTTAACAGAAGGTCCTTCAAAATCCCCTTTGGAACCCTAATTCTATGATCACCAAGTTGAAGTGTGACAGATGTGTGTTAGAGCTCTTCTAGGCCTAACTGGCAGTACACAGCATATGGGATGAAATTGACACCAACACCTAGGTCACACAAGGCCTTGACAACTTTTCTCTCTCCTAGTTCAACGTTGATGTAAGGGAAACCCGGGGCTTTCAACTTAGGAGGAATGGTCCCTTGATTGGTGGTACTCACATTATCATCCAAAAGGACTTGGTTTTTATGTGAAAAGTTTCTTTTAAAAGTGCACAAGTCCTTAAGGTACATTGAGTAGGCATGTATGGTTTGGATTGCATCGAGAAGGGGTATGTTCAAGTTGACTTGTGAGAAGATTTCCCTCAACGTTTCACTCAGTTCAGGCTTGTGTTTCCACCTCATGCGTTGAGGAAATGGTGTAGGTTGTGGGGTTGTTTGTTGAAGAGTTGTTTCCTTGACAATGTTATCAGTTTCCTCAGTTTGATCTTGTGGTTCATTTGAATTTTCATCCAAGTTTGAATCTTCAGCTGGGTTCTGAATTAGTTGTTCAGGTTTCTCAATTGATTTCCCACTTCTTAAAACAGTCACAACCTTTAGTTGTTCATGAGTTGTTTGAGCACAACTTGACTCTCCTCTTGAAGTTGAGGATGGAACCACCTGAGTAGGCATGGGTGCCTTTCCAATTTTGATGTTTTGAAGTTCTTGTTTTAGGGAAGATACTTCCGAGTTCATCCTCTCCATTTGTTTGCACAGTTGTTCTAGCAGGATTTGTGGAACAGTTTGGGTTGGTTCTTGAGTAGATTGGTTTATCCCAGGGGAATATTTTGGAGGTGGGATGGTTTGTTGAAAATGGACCGGTGGCTGTTGGTATTAGATAGGTTGGGTTTAGAACTGGTTATGGGTTTGGTATTTCTGATGGGGGTAAGGATTTTGTCCCTGTGGTTGGCTAGATTATTGGTTATCATTCCAGCGGAATTCTGGGTGGTCATTATACCTTGGGTTGAAGTTGTTTTAGTGTTGAGGCTTTTGAAAGTTCATTGCATTTACTTTTGTTGGGGGTCCTCTTAAAAGAACATCCTTTATGGATGGAATGGTTGGGAAGTTGTCTATCTTATGGTCATGTTTGTCACAAATTGTGCCAACAGGGTCAAGAGTTTTGATTTCAAGGACTTTCTTAAGGTCTATCTCTTCAACCTTCCTAGAGAGTGATGCGAGTTTAGCCCTAAGCCTTTCCTCTTATCTAAGTGTATGAATTACAGTAGTTCATTGTGGCTTTTCATAATAAGGTGAAGTTACCCATGTTTGTTTTTGTTCAGAAAGGCTTTCTAGATACTCGTAAGCATCATTTGGGGCTTTGTTTTTAAATGTTCCATTACATATCATGTCATTGAATTGTTTATTCCCTGGACCTAACCCTTCATAGAAAATTATCACTTGTTTAGGTATAGAAAAACCATGGTGTGGAACCATGTTTAGAGTGTCTTTGAACCTCTCCCATGATTCATATAATGACTCTCCCTCTTTTTCAAAAAAATTTTGGATAAACTTTTTATGTGAAATTGTTTTGTTGTGGGGAAAGTATTTTTTGTAGAATTCTCATTGTAGTTGGTCCCATGAGTTGATGGATGATGGTCTCAAATTTTTTAGCCAATTTTTATCTCGATCCTTTAAATAAAATGGAAATAGCCTCATCTTAGCTGATTCTAGTTGATGTGGGGGAAACATGGTTTCTACAATGTCATTGAACTCCTTAATGTGCAGGTATGGCATCTCGGACTCCATTCCATGGAATGTGGGAAGGTGGTTTAGGACATGGGGTTTAAAGATGTAGTTGGAATCTCCTAGGGAATTGTGTCTAATGCATGGGGGGGCATTGGTCCAAGAAGGAGTTAGGTAGTCATTCATGGTTTGATCAATTTCATTCCCCAAGTTTGGGGATGCCTCATTTGGGTTTCCATTTTGGTTTCCACCCGGGAATATGAGTTGGTTTCTTTGAAGAAATTCCATTGAAATGGGATCAATTTTAGACTCTAGAGTATTAGGAATATTAGGATCTGATGGAATGAGTTCTCTTGGTATACTTGACTCCCCAACCCCAGGACTATGCACCCTAACTAGACGGTTTGATTGATCGCGGGTTTAGGCGTACATGCGCCAAAAGAAAAAAAACGAGAAAGGGAAAAGATAAGAGAATTTGGATGAGAAAAGAAGAAACAGGGGAGAATAGAATGGGTGTTTAGATAACTTACTTGGGTCCCCGGCAACGGCACCAAAATTTGATTCTCACTCAAATTTACCCAAGAGAAGAAGGTAAGACGGTCCTTGTAGTTTAGTTTGGATTGTCGAATCCTCAGAAACCTAAGAAGTAACCTATAGACACATACATTCTATGGACTGTTTTTGGCTATGAAGTGGCCAACATGGGTTGATTTTAGATCAATTTAAAGGAAATCTAAGAGACTTAAGTGAATTCAATTTAAAAGAATGAGTTGGTCCTAGGTTATCGCTCGGGGTGGATTGGACGTATTTCCTTTTTAATGATTTCAATTTCTTATATTTGAAATGGGTTCATTTAAGGATATAAAACAACATCATCACTTACTGGTTTAATTCCTACACCCTTTAATAATAATCACCTAAACACTTGAATGATAAATGTTTTGAGCACTTCAAGGTAAAGGTTCATATTAGCACTTGATGTGTGTGGCCTTAAATTCAACAAGAACGATGGAGTTTAAAAATCATCAAATAAAAATCTCAATTAAAGAAGTGATTATAAATTAATGAGGTGATAAATAACATCCAATCCAGCCCCTTGCTACTTCCTTGGATCAACCCATAAGTGTGTTAGCACTACATTGATCCCATGGTTTCAATGGAAGCGGAAAGTAGACTCACGAGGGAGGAAATGGAGAAGTAAAGAAAACAACAAAAATAAAATAATCACTCCACCATTGTGGGAATAATTTCACAAGGTTTGGTGTGAATAATTTCAAAACTTGATCCAACAGTATCAAATTGATATGAATAACAGAATAACAATAGTAGAAGAAGAATTGTTTTAAAAAAACTAAAGTGAATTGAACAATTTATATGTGAAAGAAAAATTTGAGACAACAAAATTGCAGCATAACATTACAATTGAACAAAGCATCCAAGATTCTCAACTCCTAACCAACACTACCTTAAATAGGCATTTTGGGAGCCTTGGGTCGAGCCTCCAATAGTTCAAGTTATCCCACTTGAGTATGGTAGGTATAGGGTGGTGGAAAGTAAGGGAGAGCTGATTTTTCAACCCTTGACCCGAGGTGGCATCCAGCTTTCCTTCACCGAACAGACTCACGTATAAGACCTTCCGGATGGCCGAATCAGAGTGGTCTATAGAAGAAGAAACTGGAGCCTCGGATTTCTTCTAATATCCTGTCAAATTTGGGCCCATTTGAATTTGTATATTCGGCGATATGATTATATTAGTGGGCTGTTTTTCTGGGCCGCAGAATCTGGCCCAGAATTTTATATCTAACTTGGACCGCCTAAATGGACACCATGGAAGCCGAATTAGCATTGAATCCTGAATCATAATTTGTTCCTATACATTTATTATAGTATCCCACGAAAGTTGGGATTAATTGGGCCTCTATGTTGTGCCCCACAGTCTCATCGGTGGGCTGGTGTCCAATCTGCCATCTCCAGAATTTCTTCCTTTCATTGCCAAATATCTCCATCATCCTCCATGAATTATCCATTGATCCCTGAATCAAACATGTTCATATTTAAGTGTAGATAAATTTAAACAAATATTAAATTAAAATATTTATAATTAAATTCCATAAAATCAGATGAATCATTGAGTACTTTAAATGATGTTCAAAAATGTACCACATAATAGTGCATTTTAAGAAAGTATTACAATCATAATGTGAAATGATGTTCAAAGTGTAAAATGAACTAAAATGGTGTTTATAAATAATAAATAACATGAATATTATATAAATTACCAATGAATATTAGCCTCATTTAGTGGCTAATCAGTAATACTATTGAAGATATCAATACATTTTAGTACTGTCAGAATTAACTAAATACAGAGAACTGTGATCTTCACATAACAACTCTTTCTTCAACTGTGAATCACAAGGAACACATAACCTCTTTCCAAACCTCAAAAAAAAGTCTCTATCAATTTTAAATTCTGGTAACATTCCCTTCTAAATAAATTCTACCTTTTTCCACAACTCACTATCTTCTTTCTCCACTTTCTTTATTCGGTCTGCTAGAGATGATTTCACTGCCACCTGAAACAAAAAATATGAATTACTTGCACACAGAACTTCTAATACATAGTTTATCAAATCAAAAACCAAAGGATCTCATTCCAAATGTATCATGGTTAATGTTGCATTATTATTTTGATTCAAAGAACCGTTCACTTTATTTTTATTTCCCAAATGGTAATGGATCATGCAATCATATTCCATGATTAATTAGATTCATATCCTCTATCTCATGTTTAATTCTTTCTAGGTGATTATATACTTCAAAATTTTTTGATTAGTATATATTTCACACATTACGCAATAAAAATGATGCCTCCAAATTTTTAATAAAAAAACAACAACAACCAATTGAAAATCCTCTGTAGGGTCATTTAACTCCTAAGGTTTCAACTAACGGGAAGCATAAGTAATTACCTACTCATTATTCATAGGAACACAACCAAGTCCTTTCAATGAAGCATCACTAAAGATAAAAAATTAACCATTTCTAGAAGGTAGGACCAAAATTGGAGAATTCACCAATATGCTTTTCAATTTTAGAAAACATTATCATATTATTTTTTCTATATGAATTTAACACTTTTCGATTTAACATAGTCAGTGGGCTAGAAAAACATGAAAAAGTTTCAACAAACCTCATATAATTACCATATAAACCTAGAAAACTACAAATCTTGGCTATATTTCTGGGCCTTGACCATTTTTTAATAGCTTTTGTTTTATCAGGATCAGCAGTTATGCCATATTTAGAAACAATCAGACCATGGAATAAAGTTTTTTGTTACCAAAACTCATACTTCTTGAATTTCCCATACAATTTTTTTTCTTTTAAGGTTTGAAATAAAACCCTTAAATGTCTTTAATTATCATGTTTAATTTTATAAAATATGAAAATATCATCAATAAACACAGACACAAACTTATTCACGAACTCATGGAAAATTATATTCATAAGATCCATGAATCCAATAGGTTCATTGGTCAACCCAAAAGGCATAAATAAAAATTATTAATGTCCATATCTATTATGAAACATAATTGTTAATATGTCTACTTCCTTTAATTTCAACTGATGGTACCCCAACCTGAAGTCAATCTTAAAAAAAATACTAATCTCCCTGGAGCTGATCAAACAAGTCATCGATATGAGGGAAAAAACGTTTTCTTCCCAGTTATGTTATACAAGGCTTTGTAATGAATGGAATGTCTCATTGAACCATAATTCTTTTTAACAAACAAGAAATGAGAATCCCATGGTGATTTGATAGTTTGAAATAAACATTAATCTAATAACTCATACAATTTTTTTTAAGTCTAAAAGAACAATTTAATTCATTCAACATGGGGGTTTCGAAATTGGATTCGCATTACGAACTATATTAACTAAAAATTCAACTACTTGATCAGGTATTATACTAGCTAACTCATTAAGAAGATCATCCATATACTCATTTACCACTAACACATCATTAATCTGAAATGTTCCTTTGTTTTCAGCAATGTGTGCAAGTTAACATTAATTTCCATCTTTTACAAGTTTCTTAGCCTCCTAGTACATTATCAAAAGTAATAGTTCATTATTGTACCCAAACCGATATGTTTTTTAAAAATAATATCTTTTAGTTAAGTAGTGAATCTTAGAACGATAAATGGAAATCCAATAACCACCAAAAATAACATAAAACTATACCTGAGGCAAAACAATAAGGTTTACAGCTAGATTTTTTCTGTACACAATGACAGGAAGGTTCTTATAATTTCTTTTTGTCTCAATATTTCTTCCTGGTGCATTTACCACAAGTACAAGATTAATATCTTGATATGGAATACCCAATTTACTAGAAAATTTCACAGAAATGAAATAATTTTAGACCCTGAATCTGACAACACATTCACATAATCTGAATAAACCAATATTGTACCTGGTACTACTTCATTTAGTGTCCCTATATCTATTGAAGTAGTTGGAAAGGATTTCACCACCCCTTTCTTCTTTTAGTCTGGCCTCTTTCCCCTATTTGAGTTCTTTTTTCGGACCCTCATTTTCATAATGACCCATTTCATTGAACATAAAACATTTTTCTAACTATAAATAAGATTTTCTATTAACATTAACCGGATATTTTTAGTGAAATTACTAGCCTTATATTCTATTTTACCACATTAGAAGCACTTACTAGAATTCAAAAGGTATTCCCCAATGTGTTTTTTACCATAATTTTCACATATTCTAAACTTAAGTTTCTTACCATCAGTCTTTTTTGAAGAGTTCCACCCTATTGTCTGCCACCTCGACCTCTTATTCTATTGTTTTTTAAAGAACAAATGATCATCGTCAAACTCTATTTCCACCTTTTCGGCCCATAGAACATGTTTTTTATAAATTTTGAACTCATGAGAGGATATATCCCTTAGATACTTTGTATTTAATCCTGAGTAAAAACAATTGATTTTACTATGAAGACCCCATATGAAATTTTGATCATACCTTGCAAATTGAGTGAATTTAATTTCCAAAAGGAACACTGAGTTATCCTCCTACCTCAATTCCATGAATTTTTTTTTCTATCCTATATCAATCCAGCTTAGGAAAATATTTCCCAAGAAACATACCTTTTAATTAATCCTAATCTTGAGCATCAATCTCCTCACAATCCTTGATATTTTTAACCATCAACCACCACTGATTTTCTTCACCTTCAAAAGATAAACAAAAATACAAACATTTTTGAATGATGCATTTTTGAATAACATCTATATGTTTACACCAAAGCATTACATGTTATGGTTTACAATAAAAATATTTATATGGTTCATGGTAAAGTGTAATAAATTTATTTTTTAGGTAATTTTTACACAAAAATTATTGTTAGTGTGAATAAAATTATAGAGGAGTTTTCTTTTTATTACTTGGAAGGAGTGGAACTTTTGAAAATACAAAAAATTATTCAATAATGGGAAGAAAATCATAATCCAAGTGCATCCATAATTGATATATAATATAGTGTAGAGAAGTTAATTTTAATCTAAACCCCAAAAATTTAAAAATAAACTTGTTTTAAAATTATATTCTCTTTATCTCTATGGTTACACACTTATACTTTTTTTAATTTTCATTATGTTAACATTTTTACCAATATAATTTACCCTTTAAGAATAAAAATAAAATGATCTTTATTATATAATTTTTAAAAACATATTCTAAATATTAAATAAA
This sequence comes from Viscum album, assembly GCA_963277665.1. Classification (NCBI taxonomy): domain Eukaryota; kingdom Viridiplantae; phylum Streptophyta; class Magnoliopsida; order Santalales; family Viscaceae; genus Viscum; species Viscum album. Next base: position 809,203,106 of record OY728151.1, read on the forward strand.
ATTTCATAAATAGAAATCCTACATGTGTGGAAATTAACTTTAACACAAGCACATGTAATGCACCGAACACTATTTTTAACTATACTGTAGTGAATAATTTTTATTACTTTCACTCTCCACTATGAACAATTGTAATAATGAACCTATTACCAAATTATTATTATTATTAAGAATATGGATACAATTTTATAATATTAAATTCCAATAATTGGTATTATTTAATATCTATTTAAACCTGTAAAACACGACCAAAAGTTTTTTTTCATGAAATTTAATTTTCAAGAAATATATGATCATATATAAACTCTATTACTAGAACTCATCATTATATTAATTTCAATTTATATAAGTATATATTAATAATATGTTAAATTAATTTAAATTATTTCATATAAGTGGTTATTTTATTTAATAAAAATTGACAATATTTATGCAATTAAAAATGGTTTGTAGAAATCCATGTTTCACACCTAAAAATAATAATATACCAGAATAATGAATATTTTATATTAAAATGAAATTAAAAAAATAATTATAAATAATATGGTATTTTTCACTTTATGAGCATATCAAAATTATAAATATTCTTTTAAATTTCATTAATTAATGAAATAAGATTACTGTATTTGAAAAATGTATAATTTTTATTATTCACTAAAATACAATCATTTTGAAACACAAAAACGTTTCACCCTATGTTAATTTTTATATGATGATTCAAAATAAATCATTTTAAGAAATAAATCAAATAAATGTTTAATAAATTAGTTATTATATTTTCTAAAAAAAATTAAAATGATTTTTTAAGAAAATATATATTTTAAAATAAATGTATTCATTAATAATTGAGTACTTATTTCCCATGAATTTATCATTATGTTTATATTGATTAATATCTTTATATATATTTTATATATTTTTTTAATAATATTCATATAATCAAATTTAACATCTTGTTTAGAGTAGTCATATTTTAATAATAATATTTCATCCTTAATTTTGGCTCGTTGTTGTATGGCGTATACGCTATCGAACATTGTTTTAGTTTTAAAATATTAGGATGTTACACTTTGAAAATACATACTATAAAAATATTATTTTATAATTAATGTAATACTAAAATAAATATAATCATGAACTACATTTTTAACATCCTTGAAACATCCCATGATCCAGAACTCTCTCACTTGGACAAAGTTGGTTAGTTATGAGTCCACAAGCGTGCCTCCTTGTATACCAGAGTCTTCCGACTAGTGGAGGGGTGTTATATGTAAATTGGGGAGACTATACCCCCTATTATAGAGTTATGGCATAGTAGAAATAAGTAATTTAGAAAAATTAATAAATATTAGAGTTTTGAAATAATGGAAACACTATGATACAACAAAAACCAATAAAAATCAAACCCAATAATCCAATAAAAATTTATAAATATTTCAATGAAATGGTGGAATTTAACAAAAATTCATCTTACAAGTAATACAAGTAAAATAATTGAAATCTCAAATAAATACTCAAAATTCCCCGATCCTGAACCCTATGTCGGTCCCATGTCCAAAATCCATCCCATCCTATTAAAAAACATTCAATATTATGGTCCTTTCCCTTGTCTAATCATGCATCTATGTAATCATATTAGGTACCAAACAATGGTTTGAATAGGTTGTGAGTATAACTCATTAGGATAATACCGTTTTATCTAACCATAACTAGATTAATAATAATTTTATTCATTGATTAAATAAAAAAATTTATTAAATCATTGAACAATTAAATTAATACCACATTAACCTATAGGAGATACAAGCTTGAATATCTCAGTGCATGTCTCACGACCATGCCAACCAAAACCATATAACCATGTAATAACATATCCTACATTATCAACGCCATTAACTGCCTATGAGTATGTCGTAACACCATGAAAATCATATACTTTTAAACACTGTATATAAATATTACAAAAATCTATTTCAAACCCGCTATATAAAAATTTCATCAATCAATTAGGGTTGAGCCTAGCATATAAGCATTTCTGCATCCAATCGGGGTCAAGCCTAGTATATCCTCATTTTATAATCCAATCAGGGTCAAGCCTAGTATATCCTCATTTCAGAGTGTTTCAATTCCAATCCTAGTATATAATCACTACAACATAGAAATCACAACACCTCTCATAGTAACCAGAATATCGTAATATCACATCATATGGTTAAATGGTTAATTATGAAAGTCATCGTTTATATTTCAATTTCCAATTTAATTAATCAAATTTTCATAACTAAAAAAATTACAATTATTTTAATATATAATCCAATCCAAGGTGAATCAATATCAAGAAACCACCCAAAAACCATGATATTCTAAACACAATTTAATCCATTAATCAATTTATTTATAATCAAAGGGTTTCTCCCCTAATGGTAGCAACAATGTAGGTCAAAATATATTTGGATCCAATGGGACTCAAATAAATATTTCAATTCATCATTTTAATTTTTTGGAAAATGATATGTTTTCCCAATTTTAATATTGCATGGACTTGAAATAATAAAACTAGTAGGTCATGTTTTAGACACCTAAATTTTAGGATGAAGACCTCAATGCGTCCAATTGAAACACTCATGAAGAAGAAGGATTAGATAGGCACAAGAAGTATCCTAGAACAGAACAAATAATGATAAAAATCAACAATAAAAACATTCAAGATATTACACCTTTGTGGTTGTAAATAAAAGGGATATGTTAGAAAACCTAACAAAAACCACATACCGCAGTTCAGATTCATGATCTAGATGTTTGAAATCAATAGAGGTGCTCCAAAATCACTTGTAATGATAACTAGTGTTGAGACGAATAAGCTTCACGTGAGATGGAAATACAATCAACCACATAGAAGGCGTTAAAACTACATGCCACATAATTACTCATTGTGCAATATTGTTAAACATCCTGTAATAAATTCTATTGGGATAAACCAAAAAAATCTATCACCTCATATGAATATTAAATTCATATGAACATTAAACAATCTTTAATTTACATACATGGCATGTAAATGTTCTGTAGATGGGATTTCATCCCATTCTCCCTATAAAATCCGAAAACCCATTTAAAAATTCTCAACAAACCATGTACCATTGGTAACACCAGATACATTTATACCTAGACTCCATTAATTCAAAAAAATTGAATCCCCACACATTAAGTCATTTCCCCCAAAACATGATATCTTCATGGATCCTCTTAAGTTCCCTAATGTTTCCTCATAGCCAAAGATTTTGTTTCATCAAACACACAGATAACCATGATGAAAACACAACCACCATGGTTTATATATGATGAAAATATAAACTGAAATAATTTTAATGAAAATCTCATTGAGTGACATACCTTGAAAAATATTTGATCATACAACCTCCCCACTATATAATATTACATACCTAATATGCTCCAATAATCACTATGGGGTCTCAATGAACACGTCATGCCACCGTGCTCAAATATCAAAATCCCTCCCCTAGGTCTCCTCTTGAACTCTCCCATGATGCCACCACACTTGATCTGATGGAGTCTCACTACCCCAAAGATACTTCTCACTATGGTCCATAATCTCTATTAAATTCTCCTATAAGGAAAAATTAGTAGTAAGCATGGTGTATGCTACATCGATCATGTGAGAAGGGTTTTAATAATATCTAAAAATATGTGAAACATGAAACACATCATTCATGTCGTTGCAGTATTGTCGAATGGATATGTTATATGATTCTATAAAGAACCTATCCACTGTCTCAAATGGCCTGACAAGACTGGGCACTACCATTCCAGACTTCTTGATACATTATTACCCCAATCATGGAGTCACCCGTACGAAAACACGATGAACAAACTCAAACTCTAGAGGTCATATCTGATGGTCAGAAAATTACTTCTCCCTATAGCATGTGATAAAAAAAATTATAATGAACATAACTTACTCATAAATATATTGAACCAGATAAGGCCCAACAATCACTGACTCAACTACCTCTGACTAACAAAGAGGCAAATGACATGGCCTTACTTTAAAATACTTAAAATGTGTTATCTTTATTGATGCTTGGAAGATTTAATTTTATTAGAACTCCAAAACATCTATATGATTCTCCCAAAAACCCCATAACCAAAACAGAGGTTCGTAACATATCTTTAGGAAGCTGAATATTCCACTCAGATTGATTATCAATTTAAGTATGATAGGCTATACACACAAGAAAAAGCAATCCCAGAGACTTATAACGTCCCTACAAGAACCACAATCTCAAGTGAGGATCTCTGTCTGAAAATATACTCCTTGTAAAACCATGAAACAGAACTACCTCTCACACATAAATACTACCGACATCACCAACTATCGTGGTCTCCCTGATAAGAAAGAAGTGAGATACCTTTTCAGTTGATCCACAATCAATCATAAGTCATCATTCTTAAATGTTTTCCTAGGTAATCCTATAACAAAATCTATAGTGATATCATCCCATTTACACTCTAGAATGGGAAAAGGATACAAAATCTCAGTGGTCCTATGATGTTCGTCTTTCACTTACACACAAGTGAAACATTTTTACACAAAGCATGATAACTCCTTAATTCTTGAAAACAAGTACAATATATGAAGATCATGATGCAACTTTTTCAAACCTTGATGCTCCTGACATCTATAAGATTGAAACACTTTAATTATCTCTTCACACAAGAACATAAGAACCCATTATCAGCTAGGGAAAAGTAGATAATTTATTCTTCCAAGAGTATCCCGATGGTGTCTCCCCATAATATAATTTGTCTCTCCAAACTATGCTCTCTAGGTCAAAAAAAACTTCTTTGCCTTGATCTGGTCTAAAATAACATGTATAACATATGTTGACACCAATGATACTCTACCCTAGGAATCTTGAACATCTAGATGTGTTTATAGAAAAGAAATATTACCCACCACCCATCAAAAAAATCTTATTTATGCCTTTTCCTGTAACTTTTGGCTCAATGCCTCCCCAAAAATATTTTCATTTCCCTATGCATACGAAAACTAATAGTCAAATGATTGTAGGTACTTGACCCATCTCCTCTATCAAAGTTTTAGCTCGTGCTATGAAAATATATACCTATGGCTCTTTTGATCCATGTTTACCACAAACCTCCCATCCATGATATAATTCCTCTAGTATCTCAGGGAATATACCACTAATACTAACTCTAGAAAATGAGTAGGGTAGTTCTACTCTTGTAGTCTCATAAGTTTGGATCCATAAGAAACCATTTGATCCACATAAATCAGAAATACTTTGATCCCAAATTTAGATGCATCACAGTGCATGGTAGAGGCTTTACCTGACACTGTTAATGTTAGGATAGGTTATACGGTCGACCTACCTTTCAGCTCCTAAAAATCTCTCTTATAAGAATCTAACTAAACAAACTTCACACCTATCTTTGTCAACCCTAACTTCAGTGTCACCAAATGGGATAAGTCTATGATAAAGCACTAATAATACTACTCCAAACCCAGAAAGATCATAATTTAGAAGATATAATTGTGATGCTCCTAGGATACCATTGATGGAACCTTATTTGGGTCTACTAAAACTCTTTCCTTTGATAATACATGGCCCAATATGTACACTTTATCAATCCATAAACTATATTTGGATAGCTTGGGGTAAACCTGATTCTCCCTCAATGTACTCATGATGACGTCATCATTATTGGAATGATCATCTCATGATTGGAGGTACAATAAGTTATCATCAAAATAAAACACTAGAAACCGGTTAAGAAAAGAAAGAAATATCATATTCATCATTTCCGTTAATATTGTCAGTTCATTTTTCAAACAAAACAACATTACTATAAAATCATACAATCTATACATGATCTTATAAGTAGTCTGAGATATGTTTGATGGTCTCACCCTCAACTGGTGGTATCCATATCTCAAGTCAATTTTGGAGAATATATAAGAACCTCTCAAATGATCAATGATATCACCAATGTATGGAAGTGGATATTAATTCATGCCTGACATCTAGTTCAATCTATGATAATCCACAGATAAGAAAAAAGTCTCATTATCCTTCCATGTGAAGAGAACTCCATAAGCCCATAAAGATGTACTATAAAACATCCCAGATAGTTATTCCATTGAATGATACCTCAATCCCAGTTAGTCACATGACATCCAGTACATCACTCCAAACTATAGAAGCTTCTGAATAGTAGTGATGGCTTGGGGGGCATCAGTGGGGAGCCTGTTCTATCTTATTAGAGTGTAACACAACATTAAAAATCATAAAAATTAATTAAAATATAATAAGTAGATAAATATCCCTAAAATTGATAAACAAAATGTATATATAACAATTATTAATGGAATATCATATAGTATTATGATCATGTCATGTGTCTAAAAAGTATCCAATACAAGTATACATGGAAATAGTACAATACATATATCCAAATACAAAATCTACCAAAAAAACTATCTACAAATAGAATCATTTTCATTATATCAGTCATATGATCCCCTACTCCTATGCATGACATAAAGTCAAGCATCAAATTTAGGGCAGTTTTCTTGGTCCCTTACTACATCCAAATGGGCTATCTTAGTACATGATGGTAGCCTGAATGGGGTGTGAGACACAATCCTAGTAGGTCACCACCTAATGTGTCAATAGAAAATCTTATCTGTTCAATATAAGCTAAATTAGGGTTCAATATATATCATATTTAATTAGTAAAAAAATGTAAAGTTCCCATGGTATATATACTACAAAAAAATGATACTGTATATCCCAAGAAGGATCCATGCAAAACATCATCCAGGATCCCATAACAAGGTAGCTATAAGAATAATCATGTAAACACCATTGAATATATTTTTACATAGAATATCATATCACCCATGTCCCTTCCATATAATCTATATATAAAATCAACCACAAATGAGTTGTATAACCAGAAGTGTCACATTGACAATACTCATGTTTTATAATCAATAATTTTATATTTACCATGTCTCTTTTATATAACCAGAAATGAAAAACCCCTATGGTTTGAATATAATGTGTATATAACCAAGAAATACTCATTATGTCTTTATAGCATGATGATCAAAACTCGGTTATGCATGAATTGGGGTGAAAGGAGAACATCAACAGACCATATCCACTGTGATTCCAAGCAAACTGGATTCAAGGGGTAGAAAATCCCAGGGAATCCCATAGAATTATAATACAAGGAGTATAAATGTCCAATTCATTCTCTACCTCTATCATGAGCCATGGATTATCACACCTATGGAATCCTTCAAAATAATTCATCATTAAACTCTATTATGATTTCATACAATGAGTTTTCCCACTCATAAAACCATTCCCAATCGTTTTCACTTCGTGATTTTACCCACTCATTTAGATAATTTATAAGGTAAGTAATTCAAAAAATTAAATCAGGCAACATTATAATAACACATATAAAGGGAGGAAACTCATCTTATATTCAACCAATTCATTTCATTTCATTTATTAATTGGATTCCTTTAAATAGGAATTGACTAATCACCCCATGGGTGGTATAACAAAGGAAAAGGCAATAGAATTTATCATGGAACACCCAATGTGTGTCCTTGGTTGGGGAAAACCCTCAAATATATCTCAAGAATACTAGAGGGAATCCATAACAAGTTCCATTCCATTTAATTCAATTATTCAATTCATTTTTATGGCACCACTGAAAAGGTCGATATGTGATACAGTAATAACTAGCCCAATAAATAACTAAACTTAAAGGGAAAATTTAATACTACCTATCGTACGTCTATTGTAGAGTCCTCATCAAGTATTAGCTCTTGGTTCGACTCAGATCAGGAGAAAAATGAAGAACATATGAAGAAACTAGAAATGGTGAAAGTTATCTTGCACCTATATTATGTTTTTGATAGTAATAATAATGAACAAAGAAACCAAATTAATCGATTACTCACTAATGTGGTTCCAATGAGACGATCAACTCTTGATTTTGATATTATAAGGACAATCGATGGAAAAGACTATTATTTGTCTTCAAGGAGGATCTCCCCATGTTTGGGATGCTTTCTAGATGAAAAAATGGAAATTTGGTCTATGTTTAAAAATATTAAGAGAAATTCCGTCATTTTTACTCCAAACACTATGTCTCATAGTTTGGTCGCATGTTTAGATAGACTATGCACCAACTATTCACCCTTCACTGCCTCAAGGGTAAAATCCAATGGGTAGTCTATATGACTTTCCAAACCATGTGGAAACCATGTCTCATACCACTATCAAAAAAAAATAGGCTATCACATAGGTTTTCACTTTCATCAACATGATTTGCTCGAACTGTGCTCCTCCTGGATCCCTCTATGTAGCCCTGCGGAGTTAGTAGTTATCTTGAATAATATCTCATAAGGTTTTTAATAACTTTTTGACCTATCTTCTTTACACAAAAAGTTGAATTTTGGGATCCTAACAAGCCCCAAACACCCCCAAAACAATCATGATCTAGTTATATTCTCATTATAGGTCATAAAAAAGAATTTCAAATTAAATGATCATTATCTATAACTTGTATAACAACTTGAGATCTTACATTCTTCCCCTCTTAAATAAAAATATCCCCAAAATTCCCACTCAAGGGTGGCCAAAATTTGTAGGAGAATAACTCTCGATAGTGATCATGTACATCATCCTCTCAATCCCAAGTATCATCCTATAAACGGTCATGATTTCATAGCACAAATACTATTCGAACATGTTGGCATCAAATAACCATTCATCTCTTATCAATGATATTAAAAAGATTATCTTGAAAGGATGCTTGAACCTATTACTACCCCTACTCAGGATACTAAACATTATATGGGTCTGAATGATAATGGTGACAATGACATGCATGGACGATTTCATGCATTTATTGATACCACTGAGGTAACTGAAACTAGTAGGCTATTGACCTGACTCTCTCAAGAATTATGAATTTCCCAACATGATGTGAAAAAATCTTACCCTATATCCGGATCCATTTATGTCCCAGCTGTGATGAGATATATAAAAAGACATAATCCCTTACCTTGAACTCTAGAGACCATCTGCGGCGATTGGAGTAATATTTGTATCATGATTTTGAAGTTAACATTCACTTCTTAATCAACAGGGATTGTTCAGAAGTCTTTTTTCTAATATGTAGTCCCACTAATGCTACCTCACTAGCCACTAACTAGTATAGGGGAAATCGGCATGGCCTACCATTCAAATATTCATAAGTTTCCATATGTGTCATATTATGATATATATTATTGTAGTCAAACACATCAAGGTAGATGTGCCTCTCCCAAGAGCCCCCAAAAACTATGACGTATTATTGCAGCATGTCCTCAAGAATGTGAATCGTACACTCTAGTTGGACAGCAGTTTTAGGCAGGTATCTTGTACTTAGAAGCACCTGTGTACCCAATTCCCCCAACAAACTCTACCAGAATCATGATGTAAACTAGGATTCCTAATCTGAAACAATAATATGAGGGACCCTGAGAAGTTTAACTATCTCCTAAATATACAACCTCACAATATCATCAACACTGAAGGTCTCCCTGATTGGTAGGAAATGTGAAACTTTATTTATCCTATCAATAATAACCCACACAAAATTTCTACTTTGAGGTGACCTTGTAAAAATGGTAATGAAATCCATCAAAACATCATCCAATTTCTAATCAGGAATAGGTAACTATAGTCAAATTTTATCAGGACATTGATGTTCCACCTTCACCTATAGATAGGTGTAACACTACCTAACAAAACCATCTACCTCATGTTTCATCCCCGACCACCAATACTTGCGATGTAAACAAAGATGCATCTTGGTAACATTGGGATTCACTATACAAACTAAGGCTTAAAACACCCACATCACCTACTCATGCATGAACACTAGAACACATATGCATCCCTAGATACACAAGATCTCATCCTCACATACCATTCAACAAGGAGATGAGACCTCACTTGATTCACTCTCCTATAGGACTAGGCCCTTATAATTCATTAGCTACCTCATCATCACTCTATAATAGGGTAGATGTCACAAATAAAGATGAAATATAAGTCTTCCCCTAATTTTCATTCACCTCCAAGGGAATATGTTTCACCTATGAATTCTATTAAAGGAATTTTTTTCATTTAATTTATATTCTTTCTATGTTTTGGTGGTTTCAAAATCATTTTTAGGGAAATGGCATGTTTTTAAAATTTGGGCCAAACAATGAGCCCATTTGCAGATTTAAAAATAATTTTTTTTATTTTTTAACTCCTTCGTTTTTCAACATTTTACACCAATTCCACTTCCCAATTGGAATTACCAGTATTCTAAAAATCCATAACAATTTGGACCCCATAAGAAATCCAAAATAGTGGTGGATTTGTGATTTTTATTAAGGTTTTGGGCCATCCTGTAATCCCATTCCCCTCATTAATTTTTTTTTAAAATTTATCGATATTCATTTATTTTGTACTTTTTTTGGTGATTCCAGCTACAAACCAAATCCCAAAACCTGAGGCTCACTCTCATTATCTATTTAGCCACTTTGGAGCTCATTTCGATCACAGACTAGGGAAAAAATTCTCGGGGTTTCGCAAATCATCCAGATTTGAGAAGGTAATTTTATTTCTCTATAAACCATTCAATTTTCACTCTTTCTCCCCCATTTCAGTCCCACATAACCTAATAAGCCTCATTCAATCCTACCTATATGTTTTTGGTTCTTAGAGATTCATCCTTTTGTGGATTTTTGGTGATTTCATCAAGATTGTTCAAGGTAAGCGATTCCTTCTTGGTTTCTTCCATTTTCTTTAGGGTTTCCTCCCTCTTTCAAGAAGTTCTAAATTGCCCAAAAGTTACGGTGTGAACATAGGGTTTCGTTTTTTGTATTTTTGGTCAAATATTGTGGTTTAGTGTTGGTTTTCACCCCCTTGTGGTGCGGTGGTGGTGCGGTTAATTTTTTCCACCAAAGTTTTGAGGGTTTCAACACAAAAAGGTAGGTTATTCCATGTGTAACCATTTTATGATGAGTTAGATTGAAATATTAAATAATTTTTTATATCACTCAAATGTTTATTTTGGTGAAAAAACCTTTTATGATTGATTTTGTTCAGCGATTAATTTTAAAGTTTCATTTTAGGTTTAAATTGGGTGTTTTTCATGTGTAACTCCCGGGGTATTATTTGGGTGTATTTCATAACATATGAAATTTGTTTAATAAAACTTTTTTGGGATTAAAATTTTGATTTGTTATTGTATTGGTCTGACATTGGGTTTGAAGGAGGGTTTTGGAATGGTTTTTATGTGTAAAACCATGTTATGCCTCTTGAAAGTGTTTCATGAAAATGTGTGTGTTTTCATGTGCATCTTTTACAGTATTATTCGAGGTGATTTTATAATACTTTAGTTTTAGGTCCACTAGGATAGATACCCTGAGAGGGGGGGGGTTAATCAAGGTATGAGACATTAAAACAACTGTCCCTTTTGATCTTGTTTTTTTATTAGACAAAACCCTATTCTCTATATCCTATCCGTTGTAGAGTATAAATGAATCTTAAAGCACGCTCAAAACACAAAAATTTTACTTGGATCACCCTCACTACGATACCTTCATGGAGCATAAACTCGCGATGTGCCAATGTACCAAATCCACTATAAGTGCACTGCTATTTACAAGTTTGAAGTGGACTCATTATCCCTCCTAGTTAACAACCAATCACAATTTGAAATCTCACTGCTCTCTCAACTGAATAGATCTCAATACTACTTTAGAAGATCCACTCACAGTTTAAAGACTTGTAGGTCCTTTAATTGTCTCAAATGAATGCATCCTTCACTATGCATAGAATCTTTGTTGAAGTCCAATCACTTGTGGGCCCATTTTATACTTGTGCACCACTACTTGTGTGCCACACCTTGAACACCACTACTTGTGTGCCAATGTACTTGCGTGCCAAACTCCTTGCACCCCAAACCACTTATGTGTCAAACTAATTGCGCTCCAAACTACATGAATGCCAAACTACTTATGGGCCATTTCCACTTGCGCAATCAGAGCTTGGATTTTCTCTAAGTGTTGAGATTCATTCCAAATAATTATTTTTTTCCCTCTATTTATAGGAATTTTGGGGGCCCAGTGTGAGAGGTGCACTGCTCACCTTGCGCGCCACTTCATGACATGCATGCTACTCCATAACTTGTGCACCCCTTCTTGACTTGTGTGCACATTGCTGACTTGTGCTCCTGTTGTTAACGTGCGTTCTACTTTCTTTCCTTTGTCATATTTTGGGGTGATGAAATTGAAATATGGCTTTCACTCCCCTTCTTCACTTGCGCCCCACTTCATGACTTGCACACCACTTTCTGATTTGCGTGCCACTTTTTTACTTGCGTGCCACTTCATGACTTCACCACCCATTTCTTTCCTTTCTCATATTTTGCTGGGATGATCGGGAAATATGACATGCACGCCCCTTCTTCACATGCATGCCAATTCTTCACTTGTGCGCCCCTTTATGATTTTCACGCCACACATGCACACCAGTGCTTCACATGCACACCACTTTATTTCCTTTTTTATATTTTGATGTCTCATTTTGAAATATGAATTGTGTACCACATTAATACTTGTGTGCCATGTTAGAACTTGTGCACCACTTAATGATTAACACACCAATTCATCACTTGCATGCCCCATTATGACTGGCATGCCACACTTGCTCACCAATTCTTCAATTGGGTACCACTTTATTTCCTTTTTCAAATTTTGATGATTGATTTGGAAATAATCCATGGGTAGAAAGATACAAACACCGGCTTTTTCAACAAACACAATCACCTCAAAAATGTTTTAATGATACCTTGAGGGTTTTTTCCCAACAATATCCACCTTTGGGTTTGTTGACAATAGTTTCATAATTTGATATCTTGTTAAAGCTTCTTCCATCAGAACCTCCATTTGCCTATTGAGATTCTGATAGCTATAAATGATTTACACCACAAATACTCTAAGAGCACATGAGCAATACTCTTCATGAGAAACAAGAGTATAATGACAAGTCGTCAATGAATTGATTAATTCTTGACACTAAAACCAATCAACTACTTTCATCACAATCCTCAGCTATTATTGTAACACCCCGATATTTTCTGAGATATATTCTTTTTAATGTCTTTAATATCTTCAATTTTACGCTACACCAAGATTATCTTGCACTATACGCAACACTGTATTAGATTGCAGTATACACAACACTATTATTGGATTGTGTTACACACAATTTCAAGTTCATTTGATAGTAGTTATTCTACGCAACATTAAGTGTGTATGTATATATATATATATATATTTAATATGGTTGGATTTTGTTATACACAACAACAGAGGAGTATTGCACTACACAAAACCCTGACTTGGCTTGCATTACACGCAATCGCGACCTTCCTTGATAGCGTGTGTTGTATGCAATATCGGGTTTCACTAAACAACGATATATTATTATAATACTATTATGAACTAGACGTCATGAATAGTATTAAATAAATTTTTAATTTTATAACATTATTATTCATCATACACATTTTCTAGAACATGGTATAAGAATAAAATAATTTTTTCGGGTAAAATAAGTATTTTTAAAAAAATGCAGTTTTGTCGCCTTTTGATGGCGCACCCACGTTAAATCTAGTTTTTGACATCTTTATAAGTTCAATTTGACAAAATAAATTTCTTCTTTGGAATAAGGATATAAAAATTTACTTTGGATAAATTTTTCATATTATTCTGATAACTCTCAATTTTTAATGAATAGTAAAAACACGGTATATTTTAATTAAAAACAACTTTTTTTCATCGTAATAATTTATATGGTTAAATTATAATATTTAATGGTTTTAATGTATAAATAGAATATATTTTTACCATTTAATATAATTTAAGTCATTAGCATCGATTTTACATTGAATTCATAGGTAAAATCATTTCAGACTTTGGCAATGTTTTAACTTTTAAAACTCGTATTCTTAATAGCAGGATTAATTTTAAATTAATTTCTACAACTTATGTGATTTGAATTTGGAAAAATGGATTCCATATTTCGAATCAGTAGGTTCAAATTATGTAAATAATCTACTTTTTATTTTTAGGCATTAAGAATAGTAACTATGGTAAATTTTATTTACCATAGTTAAAGGTAAATCAAGTAATTATGGGTAAATTAAATATTATAAAATTACCCTAACACTTGTCTAAATATAATTGGATGATTATATTTTTTCCTAAATCATACTTGGGTCGAAATTGAATCTAATGGAACCCACATGTATTTGATTATGACCTTTAGTTTATTTTATTTTAAGGAAAGTGAAATATGTCCCACTCAAACTTTAATAATTAAAGTATTTTTAATACATGGTTATATAGAATATAAATTAGGATATAAATACTCATTTGAAATCTAAATTCTTTTTATTTATCATGGTAATTTATTTGTAATTTTTAAGTGTTATTTAATTACCGGATTATCTTATACATTATTGATGCAGAAATTATTTATTTAGTGAAAAATCATTAATATAGTTTTTATTGAAATAGTAGTGCATAAAAAAGGCCAAAAAATCTGAAAAAGCTTATTTTTAGTGTATATATAAACCCTAATCATCCACTGGAAGAATGTTTGACCATTTGGATTCTTATAAAGGATATTATGACACTTATATTATTTTATTATAAATGATTACAAATTTTTCACCTTCACAATTTAATAAATATAATAAATTAAATGTTCTGTTTTTTAAATGATAAATTAGAGTAAAAGTATTTTTATGAAATATATGAGATTTATCTTTATCATAGGATTTTAATTTTAATTTTTATGCAACAAATATGTATATTAAATAATTATACATTAATGATGTACTAATTGTTTTATTAAGAGATTTACCAAATAAATGGTTTTAAAAATATTAAAATAAATATTATCAGGACTATTTAATGTGCTCCAAGAATTTTATACACAAATTTGACATGTTAGGAATCTATTAAATATTTGTTTTTGAATATATCCTCTGTGTGGATATAATTTAAATTAAAATAAATGAATAATGTCAAAATTGACACTATTGTCATTTTATAAACATAACATATTATAAAATTGTTTAAAAATCACAAAAATATTTAAAAATTATAAATTGAAATTTATATGGTCGAAAATGTCATAAATTATCCAATTATGGACAATTAAAAACATTTAAGTAATTATTTATAATAATTTAAAATTTTGAATCTTATTACCACAAATAAAATTATATAGATTAAATAAGGATAAATCAAGTTGATAATGTTTAAAATAAATTCCCAACTTGTCTAATTTTTTTGGTTGATGAGATTCTAGCCCTATATCATCTAAGATTTGTATTTGAGTCATTTTTTGATGTTTTTAATTGGGTTTGTAATTTATTATAAATTAATATTTCTTATAATTCCAAAGGTGCCCCTCTCCTCCCTTATAAAAGGGCACTTCCTCCCTCTCCTCATTACACCATTTTTATCCTTGAATATATGATAACCTATACCCATTTCACTTCCCCACTTCTATAGAAACCTTATAGAGGTACCATTATTCTCAAAAGACCAACTTTAGTGCCCTAAGTGGAAGTTCAAAGGAGGGACTTCGAGAAAGAGGTAATACCTTCTTCTGATTCATTCAAGTTTATTTCTTCTTATACTTCCTCTTCTTTAGTGGTTTCATTATGAAGTAATAACATCCGTATCCCTCATATACTTATATGTTATTATAAATATGAAACAACCCTATTTCACCTTCTATCCAACCTAATGAAAACGAAATCATCGTGCGTGTGTACGTACGACATACAGTCTCCACGCCGTGGTGTAATCTGTTTTTCCACCACCACCTTACTTGGATGGGTATAATGGTGTAAAGAATAACTAGATATTATTATTATAACATCATACATATTCTAAGATATTATATCATTCACTCCAATTCTATTCAATAAATATGCGAACGATATCATCGCTCGTGCGTACGTACAGATTACCATCTCCACGACGTGATGAGATTCATTTTCCGTGTTAACAATTCAGGAATGATTATAAATTATATATAATAAGTAATAATGAAATATATGACATAATAATTCTACTATATTTATGTATATATATAAATGTATGTCATCTACTTAATTCCATTCAATTCAATAAGAAAACGAAAACATCGTTCATGTGTACGTACGGCCTACCGTCTCCATGAACAGTGTATTTATTTCCATTTATCGATATATTATATATATGTATATTCAAAATATATATTATATATAAATCATGTTTTATATTCTGGTATTAAGTAATCATGATCTAAGTAATCATATTAATAATTACAAGTCAAAACACGGATGATAAATGAAACGATTTTACCCAAAATGCTACATTAACATGACTTTACAAAAGAATGGGTAATATAAAGTCATAAGTGATCCATATATGATATCATAACAATTAATATGATTCTGTAATAATTCAATGGCATTATTTAAATCATAATACAGGATGTTTAGATATATACGAAGTATATCATACCTAATTAAAGCGATAATTTTGCAAATCTCATCTTTATCCGAGATTTCTTATACGTAAGTATTTAATGGGGTTCTATTTATCATTCATGTCCTTGTTTTCTAAAAATGGTTTAATGTATGTTTAAAGTCCTTTTTAACCATTTTTTACTTTTACTACATGGTGTGAAAGGAATCATTCTTTTTTCACCATATGAGGTACTTTTTGACTTTTCTGGAAAAAGTACGAGAAGAATGTTTTTTTAACTTATACGGCATGAACGGATTTTTACAGTTTCATAACGCCTCATTTTCATGAAGCATCCTCTACAATATTGCATTATTATATTCAACAAAACCTTTTTCTTTTAAAAAGTTCCTAGCATTTTGTGAAAAGAAAATGATTTTGAAGAAGAAAGGATATTTTCCTCAAGAATTCATTTCAAGTGTTTTATCAAAACTATTTTCCATCTAAAATGACATTATTTTATATGTTTATGTTTCAAGTATAATGTCTCCATTATTTACATGGTTTGATTATTTTTATGATGAAATGATATCCATTTTTTATATGGATTATGTTATGATGTTATGATGTTTAAGAATCCCATTCTATTACATGGGTTATTCTATGATTTATGATTTATGATTTTATGGCACACGAAAGAATGATTTCTTTATGAGATGGGTGGGAACTATATCTCTCTCCAATGAATTGGGTAAATATTTATATCTCATGAGATAGATAGGGCTCGAATGGTAAGTTAATATGGTTCAGTGTTACAGGACTGAAACGAGGAGTGAACTCAATTCAGAAAGGGACTTTTTCCACTAAGATGGTCTTGGAAGCAATGCCTTGCCTACTATGAAAATCATAACATGTGCTTAATGGTTTCCACAATTACATGTTTTATTCCCATGCTATTTTATCTTGATTGATGTTCCATTATGATATATTCTTTACGTACTTCCAATATTAATGTCTTTGATCAAGATTTTGATGTTTAGATTTTATGTTCAGGTTTTTTCATTAAAATTTTTATGGATTGTTTTATGTTCTCTATGTCTACCCTTACTGAGAATTTAAGCTCACCCTTTTTATGTTTTCTTTTCCCCAGGATTTAAATAATGGTTTTAGGTAAGAAAACAAAAGGGGAATATCTTTATGGGAGATGTTGAAGATCTTTCACCACGATTTGAAGATTAAATTCCGAGTTTCCTAAAGACACTAAACTGTTATGGTCCTTGTACGTCTGTTTTTGTTATGTATTAATTATTCCAAAAAATTAATGTAATGTCCATGTACGCCATGATTCGGGCCTCTACAGTTGGTATCAGAGGAAAGGTTTAGTCAACCTTTGGAAACTAGGATGCGAAAACTTTAGTGAAATCCCTAGAGATATTTCTAAGGTATGTCTAGGGATGTCCCTAAGGTTACATATACGTATAGGTTAGAGTCCTAGAATTATTTTGAAGATCATGAATAACCTAGGGTGAACCTAAGGTGTCATGGATTATAGAATTTTTGATAATTTAGACATCCCATAAGTGAATTTTTATGATTATGTGGTTCCTCATTATTTTAACTATTTCATACACTGTGGTTTCTGGTTTTAGTCAATGGAGGGAAGGAGAAGGAATTCAATTAACATTGATTCCAATGGACAAATTGGTGAATATGATCAATGAAATTATGTAACACCTGGAGAGAAAGATATCGTGATTATGCCAAATCAGTCATCTCGATAAATTAATAACAAGGGGGACTTTAGTTGTATTCCTAAGTCATCAAATAAGAGGAAGATTGAATTTTATGCATGTTCGCATAGTGAGTAGCATAGAAAAAAGAATATTGAGATTTCTAAAGAAGGGAATAATAACCTTGAGTAATACCTCAAATGGAGGGGAAGATGTTATCTATATGGAGAAAAGGGTCATAGAGTGACAGACTGTTATGGAGTCCAATGTCTAATCTTCGGAGAACATGGGCATTACCCAACTCAATGCCCTGACCTAAGAAGTTACTTCTAAATCAAGGAAGGAATTATTCCATGACAATAATTTAAGAGGATGGATTGGAGTGTTTTTTATTGGTATTCAATAATAATGATGTTGAGGTGCATTTATGGTATATTGGAATATCTATGTATTGGTTCATTGTGGTTTTCCATAAGAATATGGCATCGGTAACCATGAAAGGTGATTGAAATATTTTTGGAAAGCAGATTATATGCATAATAAAGAAAAAATGAAATGTTTGATAGTATTCATGATCTCATGACTGATATAAGGACAAAGTGATATCATTGTTTGAGTATATAGAAATTTTGGGATTTTGGTATGTGGAAATAGTTAACTTTTAGCAGCATTCATGTTTTCACAAAGGTTTAATGGGTATTCATTTTTCAAAAGAATACATGATTAATCTATACACATATTTGGAATGTGACCGACAATATATATCATATGATGAATGATGGTATTCACATGCTCGGTAGATGACATTTCCAGTAATTCTTTTCTTTACACTATGAGATTGGACAAATGTATTTTGGATAAGTCTAAATATTGGAATTAATTATGTCCAATATCATATAGTATTGTTTAAGGCTAGAACTTTTTTTCGATATAATTTTTGTAATGTTATAATAGAGTGGTTTTAGAAGAAGTACAACCTGCAGGACGGGCGACAACCCGTCGTGTCGGACAAGGTTGCAGGAATCGAACCCACAACCGAAGTGCGACAGGCCTTTATTGCATACCACTGGCCTAAAGTAAGTCCCTGGTTAGTATAAATTAGTTTCAATTTATTATATGGTATGATATACAAAGTATACATCCATTTTTGAAATCATATACGATTAAACTCACCATAGATAGACTTATGTATATTTGATAACTTTTGTTAACCTTTTGTTTGAGACATGTGGAATGACCCATCATTCTATCACATGATCTGCTAACACATCACGAATGACAAATTCAACTTCATTTCTTTAAGAGATGATATGGAAATTGTTATAGGAACAAACAACTGTTAGATTATACCGAAATAAAGTAATTATTTCTTCTAATTGAAATTATTCAACTTTAGGTAAATGATCTTGAAAACCAAAAATGTTGTCCTAGTGCCTTTATATCCAATGAATCAGATGGTACCTTAGATCGTCAAAAATTTATGGCTTTGTGATTGTTGGCTTTTTCATAGCCATGTTCTCTACCACTCTCCATCAGAACATGATGGTTACATTTCTCTTCCATATCCATATTCTCACCTATGTTCTCCTATGTAGAAACCTAGTGATTATTTAATTTGGGTAGCCGTTACATTTCATAATTTAGTTTTTAAAGATAAGTTTTGGTATTCCTTTTTATGATGTGGGTTTCTATTAAAGAAGCTTTCGAGTAGTAAACCATTTATATCCCCGACAAATTTCGAGGGAGAAATTCATTTTAAGGGTGGTAGAATGTAACACCCCTATATTTTATGAGATATTTTTTTTTAATTTCGTTCATATATTCTATTTTATGCTCCACCAAGATTATCTTGCGCTATAAACAACACTGTATTAGCTTGCAGTATACACAACACTATTCTTGGATTGTGTTACACACAATTTCAAGTTCATTTGATAGTATTTATTCTATGCAACATTGAGTGTGTGTATATATATATATATATATATATTCAATATGGTTGGATTCTATTATATCCAACAATAAAAGAGTCTTGTACTACACGCAACCCTGACATGGCTTGCATTTCACGCAATCACGACCTTCCTCGATAGCGTGTGTTGTACGCAATATCAGGTTTCACTAAACAATGATATATTATTATAATATTATTATGAACTAGCCGTTATGAATGGTATTAACTAAAATTTGAATTTTATAACATTATTATTCATCTTAAACCTTTTCTAGAACATGGTATAAGAACAAAATAAATTTTTCGTGTAAAATAAGTATTTTTAAAAAAAATGCAGTTTTGCCACCTTTTGATGGCGCACCCACATTAAATATAGTTTTTGACATGTTTATAAGTTCAATATGACAAAATAAAATTCCTCTTTGGAATCAGGATATAAAAATTTACTTTGGATAAATTTTTCATATTATTCTGATAACTTTCATATTTTAATGAATAGTAAAAACATGCTATATTTTAATTAAAAACAACTTCTCTTCATCGTATTAATTTTTATGGTAAAATTATAATATTGAATGGTTTTAATGTATAAATAGAATATATTTTTACCATTAAATATAATGTAAGTTATTAGCATCAATTTTACATTGAATTCATAGGTAAAATCATTTCAATCATTGGCAATTTTTTTACACTTAATACTCATTTTCTTAACAGCGAGACTAATTTTAAATTAATTTCTGCAACTTATGCGATTTGAATTTGGAAAAATTTATTCCATATTTGGAATCAGTAGGCTCAAATTATGTTAATAAGATACTTTTTATTTTTAGGCATTAAGAATAGTAACTACGGTAAATTTTATTTACCATAGTTAAAGGTAAATCAGGTAATTATGGGTAAATAAAATATTATAAAATTACCCTAACACTTGTCTTAAAATAATTGTATGGTTATATTTTTCCCTAAATCATACTTGGTTTGAAATTGAATCTAATGGAACACACATTTATTTGATTATGACCTTTAGTTTATTTTATTTAAAGGAAAGTGAAATATGTCTCAATCAAAATTTAATAATTAAAGTATTTTTAATATAAGGTTAAAAGAATATAAATTCGGATATAAATACTCATTTGAAATATAAAATGTTTTTATTTATCATGGTAATTTATTTGTAATTTTTAAGTATTATTTAATTACCTTATTATCTTATACATTAATGATGCAGAAATTATTTATTTAGTGAAAAATCAATAATATAGTTTTTATTGAAATAGGTATGCATATCAAAAGGCCCAAAAATCTGAAAAATACTTATTGGTAGTGTACATATAATCCCTAATAATACACTGGCCGAATATTTTACCTTTTGGATCCTTATAAAGGCGATTAGGACACTTATATTATTTTATTATAAATGATTCAAAAGTTGTCACCTTCAAAATTTAATAAATATAACAATTTACATATTGTGACTTTAAGATGATAAATTAAAGTAAAATTATTATTATGAAATCTATGAGATTTATCTTCATCATATGATTTTATTTTAAATTTTTATGCAACAAATATGTATATTAAATAATTATACAAAAATGATGTACTAATTATTTTATTAAGAGATATACAAAATAAAGGGTTTAAAAAAATATTAAAATAAATATTATATGAACTATTTAATGTGATCCAAGAATTTTATAGAAAATTTTAACATGTTAGGAGTCTATTAAATATTTTTTTTAGAATATATCACTTGTGTGGATTTTATATAAATTAAAATAAATAAAAAATGTCAAAATTGATACTATTGTTATTTTAGAAACATAACATATTATAAAACTGTTTAAAAATAAAAAAAATATTTAAAAATTATAAATTGTAATTTATATTGTCGAAACGGTCATAAATTATCCAATTATGGACAATTAAAAACATATAAGTAATTATTTATAATAATTTAATATTTTGAATCTTATTACCACAAATAAAATTAAATAGATTAAATAAGGATAAATCAAATTGATAATGTTTATAATAAATTCCCAACTTGTATAAATTTTATTGGTTGATGAGATTACAACCCTATATCATCAAATATTCGGATTTGAGTCATTTTTTGGGGTTTTTATGTTGGGATGGAATTTATTATAAATTAATATTTCTAATAATTCTAAAGGTGCCCCTCTCCTCCCTTATAAAAGGGCACCTCCTCCCTCTCCACCTCACACCATTTTGAGCCTTTAATCTTGGCCAAAATCTGCCCATTTCACTTCCCCACATCCCTAGAAAACTTATAGAGGTACTGGTCTTCTCAAAAGGCCAACTTTAGTGCCCTAAGAGGAAGTTCAAATGAGGCACTTCGAGAAAGAGGAAATACCTTCTACCGATTCATTCAAGTTTCTTTCTTTTTATACTTCCTCTTATTTAGTGGTTTCATTATGAACTAATTACATAAGTTTCCTTAATATACTGATATGGTATAATAAATATGAAACAACCCTATTTCACCTTCTATCCGACCTAAGGAAAATGAAATCACCGCTTGTGCGTACGTACAAAATACCGTCACCACGTCGTGGTGTAATCTGTTTTTCCACCACCACCATACTTGGATGGGTATAATGGTGTAAAGAATAACTACATATTATTATTATAACATCATACTGATTCTAAGATATTATATCATTCACTATAATTCCATTTAATAAATATGGGAACTATATCATCGCGTTTGCGTACGTACGGATTACCATCTCCACGACGCGATGAGATTCATTTTCCATGTTAACAATTCAAGAATGATTATAAATTATATATAATAAGTAATCATGAAATATATGACATAATAATGCTACTGGATTTATTTATATATATATATTTTTTTCATCTACTTAATTCCATTCAATTCAATAAGGAAATGAAAACAGCGTTCATGTGTACGTACGGTCAACCATCTCCATGAACACTTTATTTATTTCCATTTATCGATCTATTATATATATATATATATATATATTTGGAATATATATTATATATAAATAATGTCTTATATTCTGTAATTAGTTAATCATGATCTAAGTAATCATATTAATAATTACAAGTCAAAACACGGATGATAAATGAAACGATTTTACCCAAAACGCTACTTTAACATGAATTTACAAAAGAATGGGTAATATAAAGTCATAAGTAAACCATATATGATATCATAACAATGAATATGATTCTGTAATAATTAAATTACATTATTTAAATAATTATACAGGAGTTTTAGATTCCTACGAAGCATATTGGACCTAAGGTAAGAGATAATTTTCGAAATCTCATTTTTATCCAAGATTGCTTATACGTAAGTATTTAGTGGTGTTATATTTATCATTCATGTCCTTGTTTTAAAAAAATGGTTTCATGTATGTTTAGAGTCCTTTTTACCCATTTTTTACTTTTACTACATGGTGTCTAAGGAATCATTCTTTTTTTCACCATATGAGGTACTTTTTGACTTTTCCGGCAAAAGTATGAGAATAATGTTTTTTTAACATATACGACATGAACAGACTTTTACAGTTTCATAACTCCTCATTTTCATGAATCTTACTCTACAATATTGCATGATAATTTTCAAAAAAAAACTTTTATTTTTCAAATTTCATGGAATTTTGTGAAAACAAAATGATTTTGAAGATGCAAGGATATTCTCCTCACGAATTCATTTCAAGTGTTTTATCAAAACTATTTTCCATCAAAAATGACATTATTTAATATGTTTATGTTTCAATTATAATGTCTCTATAATTTACATGGTTTGGTTCTTCTTATGATGAAATGATATCCATTTTATATGGATAATGTTATGATGGCATGATATTTAAGAATCCCATTCTATTACATGGGTTATGCTATGATGTATGACTTAAGATTTTGTGGCACACGAAAGAATGATTTCATTATGAGATGGGTGGCACCTATATCTCCCTCAAATTCATTGGGTAAATATTTATATCTCTTGAGATAGACATGGCTGGAACATTAAGTTAACCTGGTTCAGTGTTACAGGACTGAAACAAGGAGTGAACTCGATTCAGAAAGGGACATTGTCCACTAAGATGGTCTTGGCAGCAATGTCTTGGTATGGAAAGCATAAGATATGCTTAATAGTTTCCAAAGTTACATGTTTTATTCCCATTCTATTTTATCATTATTTATGTTCCATTATGATATATGCTTTACCTACATCCAAGATTTATGTCTTTGCTCAAGATTTTGATGTTTAGATTTTATGTTCATATTTTTGCATTCAAATGTTTATGGATTGTTTTATGTTCTCTATGTTTACCCTTACTGAGCATTTGAGATCACCCTTTTTATGTTCTCGTTTCCCCAGGATTTAATGAAAGGTTTTAGGTAAGAAAAAAAGGGGAAGATATTTATTAGAGATGTTGAAGATCTTTCACCGTGATTAGAAGATTAAATTCCGAGTTTCCAAAGACACTAAACTATTACTGTCCTTGTGCGTCTGCTTTTGTTATGTATTAAGTATTCCACAAAAAGTAATGTAATGTCCATGTACGTCAAGCTTCGGGCCTCTACAGTTATGATACATCTTCTTTGATCGATCACTTCATGCATCATCAGATTTAAAACTCTCCCCCTATCTCATTTCTATCCCCCAATCTTGTAGCTCCACCAGTCAGCTTCACCCCATGTCTTTGACTAAGACATTTTCTCCCTTCAATAGCCACAATTTGTCCCCCTTGAGGAGTCACTATTTCTCCCCCATTGTCAATGAACCCAAAGGTCACTCCTCTGTGGTCTGAGACATTGCAAAGAAGGCATATTCGCACAGTATAGAAAAACACACCATACCTCGAGGAGAGGGGGTCCCACTTCCACACTTTTTCAAGTGTGGGGAGTCGACTAGAATCCTAGGGAATATTGATGTCTCTCAAAATATTCCTTGGGTAAGGCCTTTGTTATAATGTCTACAAAGTGTAGTTCTGTAGGCACGTACTCCAACTTCATTCTTCTCTACTCAACCTTCTCTTTGATAAAATTATACTTTATCTCAATGTGCTTTGTCCTAGAGTGATGGACAGTATTTTTCAAAGATTTATAGCACGTGAGTTATCACAATGAATTCTGATCAGAGACTTCACTTCAACTCCCATATCATCGTGCAACTGCTTCATCCATAATAACTGTGTGCAAGATAGAGTAGCCACAATATAATCACCTACTGCGATGCTCAATGAAATGAAATATTTCTTCTTGATTAGCCCTGAAATAAACAAACCACCAAGATAGAAATCACCTCCTGATGTTAATTTCCTGTCATCCACTGAACCGAAACAATCTACATTAGAATATCCCAATAACTCTGACTCTGATTTGTCACTATATATCAACCTGAAATCCACCATGCCCTTGATATTCCAAACTATTCATTTCACTTAATGTGTGTGGATTTCCTTGGGATGAGTTTGATATCGCATTTATTGGAATGTGGAAAAAACAATATCGTCTATCATCATTGTCAGGTGTAGTAAACTCCAAATAATCTGCCAGTATTATGTGATATTAATTGCGTTTTCAATATCATATTTTGATAATTTCATCCAGGTAGCAACCAAGGTCTTCATCTCCTTGGAATTTTCCATTACAAATCTTCTCATAACCTCCATGGAAAATTTTTATTGAGAAATTAATGATTCATTCCTTCCTTGTGTCACCTGTAAACCAAGGAAAAATTTTATCTCACCAATCATAGAACTTTGGAACTCATGTTTCTTGAATATAGAAAATTGTCTCCACTATCCTTCATCTGATCCGCCAAATATTATATCATCGACATAAACCGGAACCATCATCCTTTGATTATTATTGTTGTTGAAATAGAGATTGTAATATACTCCTCGACACAAGAAACCATGTTTTTTCACATATTGATCAAGCCTTGTGTACCATGCTCTTGGTGCTTGTTTCAGCCCATATAACGCCTTCTTCATCCGACAAACCATTTCTCATCCTCATGAATGTGAAAACCATTTGGCTCCTCTATATACACTTCTTCCTCCAAAATCCCATTCAAGAATGTAGATTTGACA
Source organism: Viscum album (assembly GCA_963277665.1). Lineage (NCBI taxonomy): Eukaryota > Viridiplantae > Streptophyta > Magnoliopsida > Santalales > Viscaceae > Viscum > Viscum album. The sequence continues at coordinate 809,229,542 of OY728151.1, forward strand.
TCCCTCCGGAACTCTTGGAACTTTCATTACACTTCAATGGCTAGGAATAATCTGATTGTCTCTAGCCTTGAAACCGGTGAAAATGTCTCATCATCATCAATTCCTTATATCTGGGAGTATCATTTGCACATTATTAATGCTTTGTTTCGAATAATTATTCCATCATCATTAATCTTGTTGAGAAAGACCTTTTTAGCCCTGATGACATTCTTATCAGCTGGCCTCAAAACAATCTCCCATGTCTGATTCTTCTCAATCTGATCTAGCTCTTCATTCATGACCTGAACCCATTTTTCATCTTCAACTGGATTAGAAAATCATTTAGGCTCTACCTGAGATAAAAAAATATGCATGATGTAGTGATTTCATTATTCATGTTTGAACTGGAGTTGATTGATCACCAATGATATTTTTCTTGTCAATTTCAGCTCAACAACATGGCTTCTGAGAAGATACAGATTTTTCTTCTTCATGCTCATCTTCAGTATCTTCTTATGAATCAGCATCAGCAACTTCTGCTACTCCATCATTACTTTCCTCTAAATCTATTTCATCATGAAATTGTTCATTGTGATTTTGAATTTCCTAATCATTTTCCACAAGAATGATTTCATTTCTCTCAACTATATTTCCCAGCCATTTATTAAATAATTTATAAGCTAATCTTTTTCATGAGTAGACAACGAATATTCACTCATCTATGTGTGACTCAAATTTCATATGGTTTTCTTTTATGAGTATAAAGCACTTACTCCCAAATATTTTAAAGTACTTCATCATTGGATTTTTCCCATACCACATATCATACAGAGTATTTCCATTATTTGGACACAATAGAGCCCTGTTAGAAATGTTGACTGATGTCAATACTGCTTCCTTCCAAAATTTCTCTGGTAGGTATTTTTCTATATGAATTATTCTATCATTGTTGTTGATTATCCGATTTCTCCTTTAAACTACTCCATTCTATTGAGGGTTCCTACTGATGAAACGTGATGCCTTATCCCATGATTCTCGAGATAGTCTTACACCTGACTATTTTTGAATTTCATACCATTATCAGTACGAAACATCAAAATTTTTCTAACCAAGAATCCTTTCACAATGTCTCTATTACTTTTTTAAGAATATGAACACATCGTACCTATGGGAAATAAAAAATACCCATTCCATTTTGCAATAGTCATCAATGGAAAAAGTACAGTACCTATTTCTGTCAATTACTCATTGTGTGATTGGCCCACAAACATCATCACGCACTATTTCGTGCACTCTTGTTGACTTACTTTCCATTTCCTTATATGTATTTCTGATGATCTTCCCTAGTTGGCATGCATCACACATGTTAGTACGATCACATGATAGCTTAAGGAAGTATCTTTCAGCATCACACTATACATGATCTTTCAGGGATAGTAGAACTAGATGCCCAAGTTGTTTATGCAATGACCGGGTTTATTCTTCTCTGGATAGAAAGCACATATCTTCCTATCCACTTACCAGGTAGAGATTTCCCTTTGTTCTTTCTCCTTATAGAACCGATGCCTCGTCTCTTCCTTTGATGATACACATCTTCTTAGTAAACCTTATAGAATGTCTTGAGTCACATAGTTGACTGACAGAGAGAAAGTTGCAACTGAGGCCTTCTAATACTATGACATCAGCATGTGTCATCTCTTTTCCCGCAAAAATGGCCTTTCCTAAGACAATAATCTTCAGGGCTTCATCGTTTCCAAACTTGAAAACTCCTTCTTTTTCATATTTTATGCATGTAACAAGATCTTTATTACCTGTCATGTGAGATGTGAAACTGCAGTCAAGGATCCACACACCAGAGTGATTTGATGCTTTAAGGGAAATTTCTTCCACCGCTGCTTTCTCATCCTTTTTCTTCTTGGTCCATATTTTCTCCTTCACACTCAAAATGGATTGAGACTTCTGGTCCTCTTCAAAGAATGATGGACTAACTTCATCTTTCAAAGCTACAAATCTATTTTTCATTTTCAACTCACCTATTGGTTCATTGATCTGTTACTTGTGAACATTTTGATTCGAATTTGGCACATTCCTTTGTATGGTCGATGTACAATATCTATCCATGTGCCCAAATACTCTACACTAAAAACAGTTTCCTTCAAAATATGTTCTAGAGAATCATTCTCTGTTTGGCTTCCACCTCTATTCTTGTGCCCTTTGATATCTCTTGGCTATGGAACACATATACTGTGAATGTCACATCTTTCCACAACAATAACAACTAATATAAGGTTCATTCCTTCATGTCACTTCTTCACTACTAGTTTCCGCTTTGGATCTCTGAATATTCTGATTTTGTTATGTGCCCAAATAAACCTTCAATCTTGGAATGGGTTCTTGGGGTCTGACTTCAATTTTCATAGCTTTCTGTTTTTGATCTAGCCCCCCATCGGCCTTAAAATCTGAAAATAATTGATGCTTCCTTTCTCTTGGGACACTATGCTCCAGTTTTAGATTCTATATTTTCTGAGAGATCTTCTTTCTTGATGTCCTAGAAGGAGTCGATAGTTTTTCTTGATCCTTAACTTGTTTCCAAAAACCAACAACTTCTCCTTCTAGTTCTTGAATACGCGTGTTTTTTCTTTTCTTGTGTTATTAAAGACATCGATCTACCTTTTCTGTTCATAAATATAAATTTTATACTCATTAATATATTTTTATTCCTTTAGTGTTAATGACATGAGTTTCTCAATTTCATCCATTAACTCTGACATGTCTCCTTCCTGCTACTGTATATATTGTTTGGTGTCATGAAAAAATTCGTTGGATTTCTTTGTTTGGGCTCTCCAAACATCTATCTCTTCAAGAGATGCTTCTAATTCAGCATACAAGTCAACTCTTCCCTAAACATCTTCTTCTTCTTCATCAGCTTCAAATTCATTCTTCATTTAAGAACTATTGAGAATTTCCACTATAGCATTTTTTTCACGATCTTTGTAGTTCCATATCTCTTCAACCTACTCAATATTAGACTCATTTAAATTATCAAATTCATCGGAAAGAAGGTTATTCTTCTTAATGAAATTTCTTTGGAAATGTTTCTTGCCTTTCCCATAGGCTGAAGACTTATTTTTGGGAATTTTGATTTCATCGACATCATCATCCTCTTGAAACATTTTAGGGCACCATGTCGCAAGACGTCCAACCATTACACATCAAAAAAAATCTAGTGGAAGTTTCCCTTTAAACATTCCTTTACCTATTTGGAGGTTTGAGGAGAGGAATGAAATCACCTCATTTGTCTCTTCTTCTCCTTGAGAATCTTCAATGGTGAGCTTCTTCATGGACTTGAATGCCACCACATTGGATATACACTTTTACATAGCATAATTATCATCATTTCCCATTTCATATGCAACAAGGGGGTTATGCAGGTTATCCGATGTCAGGTCTTTCATGTCATTATCTTCCAAAACTAAAACATTCGGATTGAACTAAGGTGTATCTTTCCTCAAGATGGTCTTTACAATCGTTATGTATTCAATGACTTCTCCAAGACGTCGCATGTCTTCCAATACATCATTTACCCTATCAAAGAATGCATCAAAACACTCATTTGGGTTCATTCTCAGATCTTTATACTTGTTCCACAACACTTGAAGGTTTTCCTCCTTGACCTTGTATCTCATTCATATATATTAAATAAGTTTTTCCCACATGGAATGTGATGTTTTTCATGACATCACCTTTGTAAAGATATAATTGGATTGTTCTCCCCCAAAAGAATTAATTCTTTTGGCATCTTCATCCAATTCTATATACTCAGCTTTCGATAATGATGCACTATTAATATTGGTTGTCATACCATGCATTGCTTCTGTGAAAACATCCATTCCAAAAGATCGAAAAAAGTGTTGCATCTGATTCTTCCAAACAGGAAAATTGCTTCCATAAAATATCAGAATCCCTTAGTGACCGGTGACCTCTATTTGAGAGAGAAACAATGATATCAACATTTCCCTATGAAAACAATAGTTTGGTCTACTAGGCTAGATACCCTAGGAGGGGGGTGAATCAGGGTAAGACAAATTCAAACAACTACCCCTTTTGATCTTGTTTTTTTGATAGAAAAAAACCTTATTCTCTCTCTCCTTTCTGTTCAAAAATATAAATGATTCTTAAATCATGCATAGAACACATCATTTTTACTTGGATCACCCTTTCAGGGCTATGTCCAAGGAGCATACACATGTGATGGGCCGATGCACCTAATCCACTACCAGCACACTTCTATTTACAATTTTTATGTGGACTCATTATCCCTCCTGGATAACAACCAATAACAATTTTAAAGCTCAATGCACTCTCAACTGAAGAGAGCACACTGCTACTTTTGAAGAACCACTCACAGTTTAAAGACTTGTAGGTCCTTTCATTATATCTAATGAATGCATCCTTCACTATGTATAGATGATCTGTTGAAGTCCAATTTTAACCCACTGATGAATAACCCTTTACTTATTGTGTACTGGGAAACATACAACTTTCATGAAACCCTAGGGTGACTTGTAGGCCCCTTTAACTAGTGCACAACCTCTTCCATTGTTGCGAAAAAACTCACTTGAATGCCTATTTTATACTTACACAACACTGCTTTTGCGCCACTGCTTGCGCACCACTGCTTTCACACCACTACTTGCCCGTGACTGCTTGTGCTCGTCTGCGTGTGTGCCATGGTACTTGTGTGCCAAACTACTTGTGCTACAAAACACTTTCATGCCAAACTACTCGTACGCCAAACTACTTGCACACCAAACTACTGACGCACCAAACTACTTGCGTTCTATTTCCACTTGCATGATCAAATCTTGGATTTTTTTTCTAAGTGTTGAGCCTCATTCTAAATGAGGATGGGTATCCCTCTATTTATAGGAATTTTTGGGACCCTGCATGAGAGGTGCACTGCTCACCTTGCACGCCACTTCGTGACTAGTGCGCCACTCTGTAACATGTGTTCCCCTTCTTTACTAGCACACCCCTTGCTAACTTGTATGCCCCTTGTTAACTTTTTCACCACTTTCATTCATTTTTCATATTTTGGGGTGATGAAATTTAAATTTGACTTGTTCTCCCCTTATTCACTTGCATGCCAATTCTTGACTTGTGCTCCACTTCCTGACTTGTGTGCCACTTCTTCACTTTCCTTCCACTTCATGACATGAACACCCCTTTCATTCCTTTGACATATTTTACTGGGATGATCGGGAAGTATGACTTCCATTCCCATTATTCACTTGCGTGTCAATTCTTCACTTGCGAACACCTTTATGACTTGTGTGCCACACTTGTGTGACAATGCTTCACTTTCATGCCATTTTATTTTCTTTTTCATATTTTGATGTCTTATTTTGAAATATGACTTATGTTCCATGTTAATACATGCATTTCACTTGAGAAACTTTTTTCCACTTAATGACTTACGTTCCAATTCGTCACTTGCATGCCCCTTTATGACTTGTGCACCCCACTTGCATGCCAATTCTTCACATTCATGACACTTTATTTCTTTTGTCGGATTTTGATGTTGGATTTTGAAAAATTCTTGGTGCACAAAAATCCAATCGCCATCTTTGTAAACAAACTCAATCACCTCAAAATTGATTCAATGATACCTTGAGGGATTTTTCCCCAACAGTGAGAGTAGTTTATTAAATCTTTCTAGGTCATCCAATTCTATTTTGGATTTTTATTGGTGTGATTTTTCCCAAGAAATATGTTTTCCAAATGGGTTTTATCTACAAATATTGGGTGTACTCCTTGGAATTGATTTCTTAATGATTTTTTTTTAATTATTTATGTATGAGGTGAAACAATATTGGAAAACTATTTTGGATTGTGTATATTTTTAAATTGTCCATTTTAAATTTGAAAGGGGTTGTCATGGGATGCGTATCCTCTTGGAAATGTTTTATAAAAGTGTTTAACAGAATTTCTGAAATGTAAAAGTGACGTGAACGTGATGTGGGATTTTTTGTGTGAGTTCGATGTGAAAATTGGATTTTGTTTATGAAAAGGGTATTACTTAACTTGTGTGTGGGATGTTATATGATTATTAGTATCTTGGTAAAGATTCTATAAAATTTTAAATGATGTTTTGAATTGTGAAAGATCTAAAAAATTTAATGTCAGCTATTTTTGTGTGAGTTGGATTTTAAAATCAATTTGAATGAAAAGTGGGATGATGTTATTCTGTGATGTACATGTAGGCTGTTTCGTTGAGGTGTGATGTGGAAGTGGTATTTTCATGTGAAAAATATATTTCATGGATTGTTGAACTTGTAGGGGCCCAAGAGGGAAATTTGGGTATATAGGTGAGTGGACGAGTACTAGAATGCTAGTGATGATGTGGGGTTTGGCCTCGGTTTCATATAGAAAGATTGACATGTAAAATACTAACTAATCTATGATGATTATTATTATTGGGGACCACTAGGTTATGGGTATTTTCCCTACTAGTATATCATGCATGAGAAAAGATATTGTGATGGTTACTCTCACCGAGATACGTGGTACATGGGACCCATAGTGAGCTAGTGCCAAGGGGTTATTTCCTATTGCTTATTATCATTAAATGATTTTCTTTTACCATCGGAATATGGTTTGTTTTTTGGGAAATTTCAGTAGCTTTGGAATTTTATTTATAAGTTTTGATTCTTTAAAATATATCTCTTGAAAACTATTTTAATTTTTAAAGTTGCATCTTATAGAAATTGTAACTAACATTTCATGTTTTTGAAAACCTATATGATTTTAGTCTTTGAATTTTTATCAAATGGAATATATTTGTGGTGGTATACTATGTGGATTGTGATCACACCCTACTTACACCTTTGGGTGTAAGAATACTTGCTGATTTTGTTTCTGCAGTTTTGGGTTCAACTTTTGTGCCTATAGTTCAGGTTTTAGTGGTCCAACATGATGCGATGTTGTGGAGATGGCTTTAAAGATGTACCTCTTTCCCTGTGGTGGTTCTTGGGCTGTCATTTCTAGTTTTGTCCTTTTTTATGGTCTCTGATAATTGTTTTATGTTGTGTAATTAATTTTTGAAATTTTATAAAAGATGATTTTGTTTGAAAAATCCAGATTCATTTTATTGGATTCGTTTGATATTTTAACATTAGTAACTCTACTAAATCATTCCAAATATTCATTTTAAGATACTCGTGCATGTTTGATATCCTGTGGGGATTAGGAATTCCCTTCAGGACTTTTCACGGTCCTTGTTTGGTATCGGTTTAGATGGTGACCAGATGCAGTTCATGACAAAATGGTATCAAACGAGGCTCACTCTTCTGGATCATGTTATATAGAGAACAGTCCATATAGTTTGGAGTTTCGACTGTCAGGACATGACATTCTAGTTATGGGTAGTGTTCCTAGCCAGTACACTCCTTGATGAGATTCGAGTCACCAGGGGAAGTCAGGACTTGTCAGAGTCATTTGGTGTTCTTGGTTTTATGATGATTATGGGAAATGAAAAAAGAGTTGGGTTAGTGGTCTTAGTGAGCTCGTAGGGCCTGTAAAGACATGTTGAACAGGGGATATTTCTCTAGAAAACTCTCCATTATGGTAAAGTGATTGGTGTATGTTCTCCAACCATATATCAAATTCACCCATGGAAACTAGTTTCCTCTTGTATTGTATTGTGTTCTTTAGTTTTGAAATCGTGGAAGTTTTGTTTTAAAGAAAAAATGGTCTGGTTTTAAGAAGCATAAAGTTTCTTTGATATGATTTTTTAATAAAGTGAGAATGGTCTAATTTTTGATATGGTGTAACTGAATTTTCATAATTTTTTTAAATGGAAAATTGTGTGTTTACACCTCTTTTGAAAGCAGGAAATTATGTTATGGTTGGTTTTGAAAAAGTGTTCCCAATAGTGTTTTCTAAACAATCGAAACATTTTTTAACAGGATCAGTTGTTTTGATATTGATGTATATAAATTGAAAGAGATTATTCATTTAAATTATTGGGATTTGGATTTTTTGGTTAGTGGTCTTGAGAATAAATAAGTATTGGTTGATTGTTTTGGTTTTGAAAAGTGGAAGTAATTTTTGTTTTAACCTTTGGTATCTCCATGAGTGACCACATGCATGGGGTTATATGGGATAATGGATGGTTAATGGAATGAATGGATGAGTTTTGGGATGGATATGGGGAGGGTTCTTAGTGTGGAATAAAAACATGCATGTATGAGGCCAATGGGGTACCATTGGTGGATATGCTAACTATTAAACCATTTCATTTCAATGAAATGTATTAAAATAAAACATAATGTCTTGATGAATGGTTTGGGATGGGGTGTATTATGTGTATTTTTTTAAATTTTGATATTTTGGGATGTTTTGTGTCCAAGAACCCCTCCTTTTTAACTGTGTTTTGGGTTTGTGTTTGCTAGGTAAGCTGGGTTGAATGGAAAGTTAGTGGTCTCTTCTGAGAAAAGATCAGGAGCCTTTATGATGGTTCCCATCATCTATTCAGTTCAGGTTTGTGTCATGTTTCAACCAATGTACCAGAATGGTTGGGTCCTTGGGCTATTTCTTTGGATATGTTATGCCCCATTAAAGGTGAGTGCTTGCTAGATGTGGAAACAGGATTGTTTCTCTATTGGAAAATACTCCAGCTGGTCAATATAAGGAATCCTTTTCTCATGATTGGGATATTGAGTTTACAAAATTTCCTTTTCTTTTTATGGAATCTCTTACAGAGAGAGTTCTCATGGAAGGATGAAGGATAAATTAGTTTATTAAGTTACCTGAATCATTGAAGGTGGAAGTGGTTTGGGGTTGTTAGTGTGGATGAGTATTTGGATGGTGTCTAAGAAAGCCTATGGGCCCTTCATATTCTCTTCGAAGTAGGGGTTTATGTTAAACCGCCATTGTGGGAAATCTGCTCATGGGAGGATATTATGTCCACTTGCTGGAATTGTGTGTTGTTTGGGGACTTGGCATAAGGTCCCCTTCCATGTATTGTTTCTATCAGTCGCAATGGTCATGTTCGGTGATGCCTTGTTATGTCATGCTCTCATTGACTGTAAAGGTGAATGTCATACAATCCTCTGAGAGTCTCTAACATGTTGGGAGTATGTATCTTGTGGGAAAACATCAAAATCCTCTGTTTCAGAGGAATGTGGTAATATGTGTCCTTTCCTTCTATTGTTTCTCACCCGATGAAATAAGGTGTGATGTGTGTCTCCATCTTATAATCCCTTATTTTAGTGAAATGGTGGGTTAGGGTAAACTGGGTTTTTTAATGTGTTATGTGTTGGTGAAAACAACTGGGATTATGTTATAGTTTTCATGGAACTGAAAGGAATATATCTGTTTAGTGGTTTTTGAAACCTAACTATGAGGCTGAAGATGCTTCAATCATTTGAGCTCCAGCCATAGGTCCGGAAGAGAAGCTGGCACATAGTCGGGGGAAATTCTAGGGTCATATAAATCATTGTACAAAGTCCTATACTTAGTATTAAATATGTGGAATAGTTTAAACCTCTAATATTTCCATCTATATTTTGTTTCCCCCATTCGATTTAAAGAGGTGGGAGGACCTCGTGTCTATGTTTTCACCCAATGTTATTCATTTATCATTTGGTTTCCTTTCATTTTTTATAGTATGGTTGGGAATTTGGATAGACGGGTTGAGCATATGGTTTGTGCATGGTTAGTAGTAACCATTCCCAAGAAAACAATGAATGTAGAAGGATCCACATGGTTAGCGCATTGTTTCGTAAACTGTGCGGATTAACCGTGTGGTCATCCCAACTCTTTAAATTTGGGTTCTTCCTATGTTGGCCCATGCTAGCGGGTTAATATAGTTGGTTGTTATTGTGGGGAGACCCACTATGATTATCATTTATGTTCCTTTGGAAATTTCTAATTGAGGTATACCTCTTGTACCAAGGAGTCTGTTCGGGCATCGCCTGTTAGTGTCACGATCCTGTCTCAGGAAATCTGAGTTTTCTCTTATAGTGGAGCGCTCATTTGCATCTCCCCAAACTAGTATCTCATATGGGTCCTTGGACTTGGCTTGGCGATAGGTAGTCTTATTGAAATCTATCTAACTACTTACATCGTTCTTTATTAAACGTTGGGACTGGAGAATTCCCAATGGTCTTGTTAAAGCAAGGTATGTGTAACCTTGTTGGTTGTTGTTTTTTGTTTGGGTAAACTGCTGAAATCTTGTTTGGATAGTGTTTGAAGAGTTTTCTTTTTGGATAAAAGTTAAATATACTTGATAATTTCAGGAAGTGTTTTATGGTTTCTTTAGTGAGAGTATTTTTCCTTTATTTACCAATTAGAGGTGTTTTGGCCTTTTGGGGGCGGGTGAAACTGGGTATAGGATTCCATTTTGGCCTTTCGGTTTTGTTTGGTTTCTGCCTTCATCCTTGATGTGGCTTTTCGAGGGAGGAAAATTTTATGGTGGGGATAATTGTCACACCAATGACTTCTTTTAAAGGTATTTTTTCATTTAATTTCCATTACTTTTTTTTGAGTTTTCCCATTCATTTTGATGGAAATGGTTGGTTTTCAAAATTTGGGCCAAAATATTTTCCCATTTTCATATTTGAAAATAAATTATGTTTACGTTATAACTCCTTTATTTTTTAACATTTTACACCCATTCTCGTTCCCAATTGTCATCCCCTGGTATATTAAAACCACCATAACAATATGGACACCATAAAAATCCATAATAATGAAGTATTTGGTGTTTTTATTATAGTTTTGGGCCAGCCAATAAGCCCATTTATGGCTTTAAATTATTTTTTTAAATTTTTCAATATCTAATTAATTTTATACATTTTTCGGTGATTCCACCTCCCACCCAAATACAAAAACCCTAGGTTCACACTCAATATCTATTTCACTACTTTGGAGCTCATTTGGATAGTGAATTAGGGAAAACATTCTTAGGGTTTCTCAAATCGTCCAGATTTGAGATGGTAATTTGATTATTTCATAAACCATTCAATTTTAACATTTTCTACACCATTTTAGTCCCTAATTAACATATTAATCCTCATTAATGTCATGACCCCTCCCACCAATGATTCCCCTCCAAAGCTGCCAATGGTGAAAGGAAGATAATGACCCCCGAGTCCCACCTCCAGTAGGCCCCAGGGTGGCGACTAGCACCAAGGGTATGAGTTTTCACAAATATGGGAGGCATTACCCTTTATATTATTTAAGAACGGGATATAGGACAAGTCAACCACCAAAAAGGAAAAAAACAAGTGTATAGAAATAAACCCAAACCAATCCCACATGCATGTTTAAATAGTTATGAAACAAGGTACAAGTAAAAGAAAGCTCAAAAGTACAATACCAAAATAAACAAGTGTACAACAACTGCAACAACTCCTACTGTCCTAACTAGTAGGGTTCTGTATGGCCTTGGTAGTCTTCCTAGAAACCTAAAAGTAAACATGGGGTGATCATACAAGTATACTCATTAAAGAAACCAAAAGCTTCATGCATAGGTGGGGAGACATCCTAATGTCCCTTGAGAACAACAGAAGAAAACTAACAGGGAAATCAATACACCCAACCTCACCAGCCACACTCACCAAAAACACAATCACAATAGGTAGTAGTAGTATATATGAACAAGAGTATTGGGTACCCCGCACCATTTCATATTAGTTAGCTGCTCTTCATAACGGCGAATGTCCTGACGCTGCCACACTCTTCCTGCCCGCACACAACTGGGCCTCACCAACCACACATCCCGCCCGCACACACCTGGGCCTCACAACCATGTATCCCACCCACACACACCTGGGCCTCACAACCACGTATCCTGCCCACACACATCTGGGCCTCACAACCACGTATCTAGCCCGCACACACCTGGGCCTCATCCCGAAGATTCTTGGGAAACATTAAAACATACCCAAAGAGTCTTGGGCTAATGCCACCCCAATCGAAACCTACCTAAAGGGTTTTAGGTGTAAGTTTTCCTCATGACATCACAGCCTAGGGAAGAAGGAGCATGAAGGAGCTAGTGACTAAGGGGAAAACAGCATATCCCATGAAATGGGAGCGTTTAGCACTAAGTGATCAACATGGGTGGGGTGCGATAAAACACAAAAGATACTGATACATATATGTATACCAAACACGCAGCCCAACCTATGGCTTCTAAACAGAGAGACTGAGCACGTACCTCGGCACTGCTAATATGAATCATGCATACAACAAACAACCCCAACCCCCTTTATGTTTTCATGTTTTAGCAGAATTAGTTTATTTAGTTCCTTATCTACTAGGAAACCAACCGCAACCAACCATATCAGGCGTTCATAAAACATATCCCTGCCATCCACAAATCAAGTTAGAAAAACACAAGAAGCACAACAAGTCCCTTCTTATTAACCAACCAGCCCCATTGATTATTAATCCCGTTCCATTACCATGGCCCACCATTCATTAACTCTTCCACTTTTTATTTATTATTCACAACCCATAGTTCGTTCACATTCAAGCCCATCCCTGCTGCCCCGCTGCCAACCACCATAACCACAATCACACCGAAACTCGTACATCATCATCACTTTAAATACCATTTATCGCGGCCCCATTGCCCGTCATAGCATTCACACCAACCCACAACCAAGCCAACCGCAGCCCCGATGCTCACCCGATTCACAACAACCTATAAAACACCCTCATCACATGCCACGTATCCAAGCCAACACCCCCATGTTCATTATTCTTTTTTGTTCAACAGGGGTGATCATACAGGGGTTCCAGGTATTTAATCAGCCAAATTTACATGATTAACCAATTTCCACATTCAATAAAAAATTCCCATCCATAAGAAAATCTAGAAGGAGAGGGAAACATTTAATTGCGTAAGAAAATGCCCCCAACGACCATGATTTTTAATAGGCAGAAGTCCATTCAATTCACAACATAATATCACAGGATATAAATATAAACATAACTACTTACCCATCCCCATTCTTTAACCAGTTATTATCTTCGTTTATTAGTTCAACCGTTTATCATGAAAACAAGAGGATACCCACCCCATATTATGCACAATTTAGAGAGACGAAGGTAAGATCCCTACCTCAACAGGTTCTGATCACAACGCTCCCCCGGATCAACTATAGAAGACGTCTGTCGGTGTCCGTCACATCTGTCGTGTCCCGGAAAAACCTCCTCATGTGAAAGATGGAAAGGAAAGGCCGAAGGAAAGACAACAGATCCAAGCTCATAAGTTCCACCTTGTCATTATGATCCCATGGCCACTGACGGATCATAAATCGGAGCTCGAACAAAAAAGTTATGGAAGAAAAGGAGACTTTGATTCTCTTAGGAGAGCTCTGCTGAGAGGAATGGGGAGTAGAGGGGTGAGTTGAAAAGGAGGAGGGGACCCCTCCTTTTATAGGAGAGAAAAAAAAAGTGCACAGCGTGTACTTTATGGTACACGGCGTGTACTCGGCCATTTCACAGGGTCACCACGTGGCTTCCAACATGGCTTGCAACATGGCATGCGGCCATCACATGGTTTGAGTGTAACGTGTATGCGGGGAGGGACTACATGTCATGTACCCATTTATTTCACACGGCAAGGACACGGATCCAACACGGCACACGGCCGTTGACTGGTCAACACACGGTTTGAGGGTAACGCATATGCGGGGAGGGACTACACGGCATGTAGTTTGGGGTACATGATGTGTACCCATTTATTTCGCACAGCAAGGACACGTCCTTGAACACAGGGTATTCCCGGCGAGGGGGTACATGGCGTGTACTCAAACTACACGGCATGTAGTTTCAAAATTCTAGAAAGTGTGGGAAAATTCCATTTTACCCTCCAGAACACTTCGTGACCTTCTTTTTGCCAAAGGAATGGGCCGGAGAGGTCCCGGCCATTACATCAGATACCTATTAAAACATTCTCATCCCCTATAATTCAAAAACCAACCCAGAGGAACCCAACAAGATACCTATTTGGGTTCTCGTTATAACATGAACCCAACCAAAAACCCTAATCATAGGTGTTAGGAATTCCATCTCCTATGTCAAGATATTATCCGCTTTATGGGGCACTGACTCGCCTGAACGGGTTTAATATCATCCACATTAATGCGTCTCGATTAAGGATTGGGCCTTCCCACTTACACTCGGGGACATCTAAAGGATGCAACAAACCACTAGGAACACGGTGTTCATCCTTCACTTGCTGACACACTAGGCATTTAGCCACAAACTCCACCACTCTCTGTTTCACCCTGGGCCACCAAAACTGTTCCCTTAAGCCTCGGTACATTTTTCAAACTCCTGGATGTGCCTCCAAGTCTGAGCTATGGAATCACGGAGAACTCCCTCACGCATCGCCTCCGGAACAAACGAACTTCCATGGAAAAGCATCCGATGTCGGCTGTCCTTTGACCATCCTTCTAGAGCGTCTACCTGATCGACACGATCCCGTATTACTTCCACCTTGGAGTCCCCCCACTGAGACTCTTCCACCTGCGACAACAAGGAGGACTGCATCATCATCTGAAACAAACAGCCTCTAACACATTCCACCCTTGCAACCAAGTGTAAGGCGACCAACTCTCCCATCGCGTTCCAAGCATCAGTGCATTCCTGAACCACTTCCTTATGCGTCTTCCTGCTCAGGGAATCAGCCACAACGTTTCCCTTACCTTTAGTGTAAGAGATCTCGAAGTTCCAGTCTTGGAGGAACTCGACCCATCTCCGCTGTCGTAAGTTCAGGTCACGCTGAGAGAAGATATAACTTAGGCTCTTGTGATATGAGAAGACCACAAAGTGATCCCCAAAGAGGTAATGTCACCACAACTTCAGTGTGAACACTACTGCTGCAAGCTCTAGATCATGGGTGGCATAGTTACATTCATGAGGGTGTGACTGCCTAGACCCATAACAGATCACTCCCTTCTTCTGCATCAGCACGCACCCCAGACCAAGGCCAGAAGCATCACAAAACACCTCATACAACAACCCTTCTTCTAGAAACCTGAGAATGGCAGCACTGACCAACTTCTCTTTCAGGTAGTCGAAAGCTTTCTGGCACTTCTCGATCCATAAGAAGATCTGGTTCTTCCTAGTCAAAGCTTTTAATGGTGCAACAACTCGAGAGAAGTCCGAAACGAATCTCTGATAGTAACCTGCTAACCCTAGGAAACTACGAACTTCTGCCACGCTCTTGGGTGCTTCCCAAGGAACAACTGTCTCCACCTTAGATGGGTCCACTGACACTCCATGCTGAGACACTACGTGCCCAAGGAAGTGTACTTCTTGTGTGAAGAACTTACACTTCGACAATTTCCCATAAAGCTAGTGGTGTCGAAGGACTTCCAACACTGTCCTGAGATGCTCAATGTGCTCCTCCTCTGATCTTGAGTAGATCAGGATGTCATCGATAAAAACAACGACAAACCGGTCTAGAAACCCTCAGAAGACAACGTTCATAAGTCCCATGAACACAGCCGGTGCATTCGTAACTCCAAATGGAATCACTACAAACTTGAAGTTCCCATACCTGCACTGAAAATCTGTCTTCGAGATTTCATTGTCCTTTACCCTCAACTGATGATATCCAGATCATAGATCAATATTAGAAAACCAACCTGCTCCCCTTAGTTGGTTGAATATATCATCTATCCTTGGAAGGGGGTAACGGTTCTTGACCGTTAGCTGGTTTAACCTTCGGTAGTCTATGAAAATCCTGAGACCACCATCCGACTTCTTCATGAACAGAACTGGAGCACCCCATGGCGATATGATGGGTTGAACAAAACCCTTCCCCATCAGATCGTCAATATGAATCTGCAACTCCCGCAACTTTGAAAGTGCCATCTGATAAGGGGCCATCAAAATCGGATGGGCACTAGGCTGGAAGTTTATCCCGAACTCTATGTCACGTCAGGGGGTGGGGAGTAGAGTCACAACTTCCTTCGTAAAAACATCGAGGAACTCCCCAACAACCACTCGGACATCCATTATCTCTATATTATCTAGAACCACGGATATCCTGCTTAACAAGGAAAGGATAGGCTCTACATGCCGGCTTCCCACCTGATAGCTCCTCTCACCAACAAAATATACATGTTGCACATCCACATCGGAGAACTCAACCCTTCTTCGGAAGTAGTCGATAACGCCACTAATGGAAAACAACCAATCAATGCCTAAGATGACATCGTATGGCTTCATCTGTAACAGGATAAGGTCCCCACTAGATCGATGTGGTCCCAACGTCATCCCACATCCCCGGCAAACACAAGATACGCTGGTCTGGCCTCCAACTGGTGTACTCAACACTAGTGGTATGGAAATTCTCTCTAAGTCTAGTCCCAAAGCATGGGTTAGACCAGGTGCAACAAATGAGTGTGAATCTCAAGAATCAAACAAGGCAGAAACGAGAGTGCTGAATAAACAAATCGTACCTCGCACCACCTCTGGTCCTGTCGAAGATGTCAACTCTGCTGCATGCAACCATCCACGCCCAGCTCCTATGCCTATCTGATGTCGTCCACCTCTCTGACCGCACCCTGGTCAAGGTACCTAAAGAGCACCCTGAGGTTAGCCTCCTGCCGCAAAGTCTGCCCTCGGAGGAGCGTGGTCCTCCTGCTGCTGGAAGGGCCTCGCCGGCAACTGGTGTTTCTGAGGTGGGTGCTGAACCTTCCCACCTCCACCGTACTGAGCTCGGGTCGAGCATCGTCTCTGAATGTGGCCGAAACCTCCACAATAAAAACACTTTGGTCCTAGGCTCGTGAAAAAGGGATGAGGATCTGAAGATCTGAACTGGAACTGCAGGGGCCTGCTCCCCACTGGCCTGAACCTGGACGGTCCTGTCGTAGGAGACCTACTGCTGACTGTCTTCCCCTTCGATGAACCTGGTTGGATCCCCTCACGTGGGGAACCTCCCTGCGAGTGCATCCTCTCTACAACCTCTTCCTTCTTCTGTACTACCAAGTACATCGGAAGGGTGAAGGGGGTGACAGCATACTGGAGCAAAGGACGAAGCGCCTCCTCCAAACATCTTGCTCAAGACTCCTCATCTGGAAAGAGATCCGGAGAAAAGCACATGAGATCCTTGAACTTGATCTCCAACTCTCGTACTGACATACTCCCCTGCTGATGGGGGAGTAACTCATGTCGCTTCTCCACCTTGATCATGGAAGAAAGGAATTCCTCTCGGGATTCCTTCTCAAAGTCAGCCCACGAAACCTCTGCCTCTATCCTCTCTCCAAGGTAGAGCGTACACCACTGTCGTGCTGCACCTCTCAGCTGGCTGACTGCTAGGGGAACCCAGTACTCCCTCAGAGCACAAATAAAGGTAAAAGAGATCCCTAGCTCCTCAATCCACCCCTCCATCTCTGTATCCAAAGTACTGCCCTTGTACTTCTTGAGGGTTTGCCGCTGGAATGAACAGAGAGTCTTCTGCCACTAGCTATCTTCCTCCTCTCGGTAAATCCACAACTGATCGACCGCCTGAATCTTCTGGGCCTCGGCCCTCTAAGCCACCCGGGGATGAATTCCAGGTTCCCTAGCTGTACGGTAAACAAAGATCGAATAATCCCAAGTAGTAAGGAAATTTCTCAGGGTTTTATTTTATCATTTTTATTTCAATTTCTTTCCCAGAACACCCAAATCAGGTAAAACACAATCATGATGATGCATGTACCTTCCCTAGGGTCTCTACCCTGAAATCAATGTAGTCTCACTTGGTCGTTCGGTAGGTTCAGAGTCCTTGCATCGGATCACGGGGGGCCCTAAAATCCCGTGTCCTAGTCGGTCCTCCCTGGCCTATGTCACGCACCAAGATTAGACAACATTGTTGCCCTAACATCCCATGCAATCCTCACTATGCCTAACTTCAGACTCCATCCTATCTCTCAACCATCACCTCTGATACCATTCTGTCACGACCCACTCCCTCCAAAGATGCCCCTCTTGAGCTAGTAATGGTGAAAGGGAGATAACGACCCCTGATTCCCACCTCCAGTAGGCCCCGGGGTGGTGACTAGCACTAAGTTTATGAGTTTTCACAAATATTGGAGGCATTACACTTTATATTATTTAAGATCGAGAAATAGGACAAGTTAACCACCAAAAAGGAAAAGAACAAGTGTATAGAAATAAACCCAACCCAATCCCAGATGCATGTTGAAATAGTTATGAAACAAGGTACAAGTAAAAGAAAGCTCAAAAGTACAATACCAAAAGAAACAAGTGTACAACATCTACAAAAACTCCAACTGTCCAGACTAGTTGCTTCCCGCACGGCCCTAGTAGTCCTCCCGGAAACCTGAAAGTAAACATGGGGTGAGCATACAAGTATACTCATTAGGGAAACCTAAAGCTCTCGTGAACAGGTGGGAAGACATCCTAATGTCCTGTGAGAGCAACAGAAGAAACCTAGTAGGGAAATCTATCCACCCAACTTCACCAACCACACTCACCAAAAACACAATCACAACAGGTAGTAGTAGTATATATGAACAAGAGTATTGGGTACCCCGCACCATTTCCCATTAGTTAGCTGCTCTTCCTAATGGAGAACATCCTAACGATGCCACACTCTTCCCACCTGCACACACTCGGGCCTCACAAACCACACATCCCGCCCGCACACACCTGGGCCTCACAACCATGTATCCCTCTCGCACACACCGGGGCCTCACAACCACGTATCCTGTCCGCGCACACCTGGGCCTCACAACCATGTATCCCGCCCGCACACACCTGGGCATCATCCCGAAGATTCATGGGAAACAGTTAAACCTACTAGAAGAGTCTTGGCCTAAATCCACCCCAATCGGAACCTACCTGAAGGGTCTTAGGTGTAAGGTCACCTCAAGCCATCACAACCTAGGGAAGAAGGAGAAAGAAGGAGCTAGTAACTAAGTGGAAAACACCCTCTCCCATGAAATGGGAGTGTTCGGAACTAAGTTCTCAACATGGGTGGGGTGCGATAAAACACAAAATATACAGATACATATATGTATACCAAACACACAGCCCAACCTATGGCTTCTAAACAGAGAGACTGAGCACATGCCTCGACACTGCTACTACGAAGCATGCATACAACAAACAACCCCAACCCCATTTAGGTTTTCACGTTTCAGCAGAATTAGTTTATTTAGTTCATTATCTACTGGGTAACCAACCGCAACCAACTATATCAAGCGTTCATAAAACATATACATGCCATCCACAAATAATGTTAAGAAAACAGAAGAAGCACAACAATTACCTTCTTATTAACCAACCAACCCCAATGGTTATTAATCCCGTTCCATTACCATGGCCCACCATTCATTAACTCTTCGACTTTTTATTTATTATTCACAACCCATAGTTCGTTCACATTCAAGACCATCCCTGCAGCCCCACTGTCAACCACCATAACCACAATCACACCGAAACCTGAACATCATCATCACTTTAAACACCATTTATCGCGGCCCTGCTTCCCGTCATAGCTTTCACACAAACCCACAACCAAGCTAACCGCAGCCCTGCTGCTCACCCGATTCACAAAAACCTTCCAAACACCCCCCATCATATGCCACAAATCCGTTCCAACACCTGCATGTTCATTATTTCATTTTGTTCAACCGGGGTGATCACACATGGGTTCCAGGTATTTAATCAGCCATGTTTACATGAGTAACCAATTTCCATATTCAATAAAAAATTTCCATCCATAAGAAAATATAGAAGGAGAGGGCAACATTTAATTGCATATTAAAATTCCCCCAAAGACTATGATTTTCAGTAGGCAGAAGACCATTCAATTCACAACATAATATCACAGGATATAAAGATAACATAAAAACGTCTCCATCCCCATTCTTTAACCAGTTATTATCTCCGTTTATTAGTTCAACCGTTTCTCATGAAAACTAGAGGATACCCACCCCACATGATGCAAAATTTAGAGAGACGAAGGTAAGATCCCTACCTCAACAGGTTCTGATCACAACGCTCCCCCGGATCAACTTTAGAAGACGTACGTCGGCATTCGTCACTTCTGTCGAGTCCCGGAAAAACCTACACGGGTGGAATTTGGAAAGGAAAGGCCGAAGTAAAGACAAAAGATCCAAGCTCAGATGTTCTACCTCGTCGTTACGATCCTATGCCCGTTTACGGATCATAAATCGGAGCTCGGATGAAGAAGGTATGGAAGAAAAGGAGCCTTCGAGTCTCTTGGGAGAGCTCTGCTCATAGGAATGTGGAGGAGTGGGGTAAGTTGAAAAGGAAGAGGGGACCACTCCTTTTATAGGCGAGAAAAAACAAAATTACATGGCATGTACTTTATGGTACACGGCGTGTACTCGTCCATTTCACACGGTCACCACGCGGCTTCCTACACGGCCTGCAACGCGGCACGCAGCCGTCACATGGTCTGAGGGTAACACGTACACAGGGAGGGACTACATGGTGTGTACTATGGGGTACATGATGTGTACCCATTTATTTCACACGGAAAGGACACGACTCCAACATGGCACACGGTTGTTGACTGGTCAACACACGGTTGGTGGGTAACACATACGCGGGGAGGGACTACACGGCATGTAGTATGGGGTATATGGCGTGTACCCATTTATTTCAAATGACAAGGACACAGCCTTAAAAATGGGGTATACCCGGCGAGGGGGTACACGGCGTGTAGTGAAACTACATGGCGTGTAGTTTTAAAATTCTGGAAAGTGTGGGAAAAGTCCATTTTACCCTCCAGAACACTTCGCAACCTTCTTTTTGACCAAGGAATGGGCCGGAGAGGTCCGAGCCATTACAATTCGAGCCTACCTTCCAGTTTTGGATGCTTGGAGATTCTACCTTTGGTGGATTTGTGGTGATTTTTTCAAGATTGTTCAAGGTAATTGATTCCCTCTTATTTTCTTCCATTTTCCTTGGGGTTTCCTCCCTCTTTCATGAAGTTCTAAAATTTCCAGAAGTTAGTGTTCAAACCTAGGGTTTTATTGTTTGCCTTTTTGGTTAAATATTGTGGTTTAGGGTTGGTTTTCAACCCCTTGTAGTGAGGCAGTGGTGCAGTTAATTATTTGCACCAAGTTTTGAGGGTTTCGGCACAAAAATATTTGTGGTTCCAGGTGTAATAATTTCATGATGAGTTATCTTTCTTTATTTACTCATTTTTCATTTTACTCAGAAATATTTTTTGGTGGGATAACTTTTTATGATTGATTTGGTTAAGCGTTTAATCTTACAGTTTCATTTTAGCTTGAAATTGGATTTTTTTCATGTGTAACTCTTGGGGTATTGTTTGGGATTATTTCATAACATATGAAATCGGTTTAATAAATCTTGTATGGGCGGCCAATACTAATTTGGTAGGTTCTTGGTGTTACATTGGGTTTTATAGAGGGGTTTTTATAGGGTTTTATGTGTAAAACAATGTTATTCCTCTTGAAAGTGTTTTAAGAAAATGTGTGTGTTCTCATGTGCATCTTTTGTGGTATTATTCAGGGTGTTTTTTCAATACATGAGATTGATTTATTAAATCAATATAGGGCCTCCAATACTTTTTTTTATTGGTATTGGTGTGATTTTTCCCTGGAAATATGGTTTTGAAATGGGTTTTATGTGCAAATCTTGGGTATATTCCTTAGAATTGTTTTATGAATGATTTAAATGGTCTAAAGATTTATGTAAGAGGTGAAACCATATTGGAAAACTATTTTGGATTGTGTGTATTTTTAAATGGTCTATTTTAAATGTGAAATGGGTGGTCATGTGATGTTTATCCTATAATAAATGTTTTATAAAAAATTTTAAGGAAATAACTGAAAAGTGAAAGTGATGTGAACGTGATGTGAGCTTTTTTGTGTGAGTGTGATGTGAAAATAGATTTTGTTTATGAAAAGGGTATTATGTAACTTTTGAATGGGTTTTTATATGACTTTTTGCATCTTGGGAACGACTTTATAAATATTATAAAGGATGTTTTGAATTGTGAAAGATATGCAAAATGTGTTTTGGGCTATTTTGGTGTGATTTGGATTTCAAAATCAATTAGAATGAAAACGGGGATGATGTTCTTATTTGATGTACTTGTAGGATGTTTCGTTGATGTGTCTTATGGAAGTGGAATTTTCATGTGAAAATTATATTTCATTGATTATTGAACTTTTTTGAGAACAAGAGGCAAACTCAGGTATCTAGGTGGGTGGATGTGATCTAGTATTCTAGTGATCCCTTGAGGGTTTGGCCCCAGTTTTACGTAGAAATATTGATTTTTACAACACTAACTAGACTATGATGATGATTATTATTGAGGACCACTAGTTTATGGGTATGTTCCCTAATAGTGGATCATGCACAAGAACAGATATAGTGATGGTTACTCTCACTGAGATATGAGGTACCTGGGTCCCACAGCGAGCTAGAACCTAGGGATTATTTCCTATTGATTGGTCACATTAGATGATTTACTCTTATTGTCGGCATATAGTATTTTGGATTGAAATTTCAAAATATTTTTCATTTTATTTAAAATTGTTGATTCTTTAAAATAGCCCACTTGAAAACTGTTTTAATTTTTAATGTTTCATCTTATAAAAATTGCAACTAGCATTTCATGTTTTTGAAAACTTGCATGCTTTTCATCTTTGAATGTTTATCACACGGAATCTCTTTGTGGTGGTATCCTACTTGGATTTGGATCACACCCTACTTACTTTTTTGGGTGTTAGTAAACTTTCTAATTTTGTAGCTAGAGGTTTGGGTAAAACGTTTGTGCCTATAGTTCAGGTTTTAGAGGTCCAACGTCATGCGGTTTTTTGGGGATGGATTGAGGGCGGTACCTCTTTACATGTGAAGGTTCATGGGATGTCATTTCTAGTTTTTTACCTTTTCAATGGTATTTGAGCATTATTTTATGTTCTATAATTATATTCTGAAATTTTATAAAATATTATTTTGTTTGAAAAATCCATATTTGTTTTATTGGATTCATTTGCTATTTTATGTTTATAAACTTGGGTAAATCATACCAAATTTTCATTTTATGATACCCGGGCACTTGGGCCAGCCCGTGGGGATTGGAAATTCCCTTAAGTACTTATCACGATCCGAGTTTGATGATAGTTTAGATGGTGAATAGATTTGTTTTGTGACATAATCTCATTGAATAATTTCATAAGATTCCTCTTACTACTAACCTACTAAACTTCCCTTATATGATTCCTCCTACTCAATGCATCCTCTACTACATTTCCATTACGAGAAATAGTGGAATACCCAATGTCAAAGGACTATAGGTCCTAAACCCACTCTCATTACCTCATATTCAGATCATGCTGTGTGAATTTGTACATGAGGATCTTATGGTTTGATACAGCACAAAATGCTCTCCAAGTAAGTAATGTATCCAACAACGCCAATGGAGAACAACTGAAAATAACATAAGCTCATTCATCGACTAGTTCCTTTAATGTTGAATCAGCTGCCGAGACCCAAGTTCCATGAATATATCTACCAGAATTAGTCTTATTTAAGTCCAATTCCTAATGAGTCCCAATATATAGTGTATCTTCTATCATCCTCTAAATGAATCAGGACAAGTGATGATGTTAGTGACCCTTTCAACAACTAAAAGGTTTCCTCACATGTATCTGTCAATAAAAACTTCACACCCTTCTTAGTCAATCATTTTCATGGTTATGATAATAATGAGATATCTAATATGAAATAACTATAATATCTAGATATACCTATGAAACATTTAATTTCCAGAATGTTCTAGGAATGATCCATGCAAAATACAACTCTCACCTTCTCTGAGTCATCCAATACATCTATATATGATATTATATGACTCAATACGTGATTCATATCTATCCATAAGTGGAACTTTGTGAGATTATCAAATAACCAATGCTCTCTCAGTGTATCCAAAAATATATCAAAATGTCTTCCATGGTATTGTCAATTGTGTGAATACACCAAGATATATTGCATGAAAACCACCATAAATGAATCTAAATAAGTGTGGAAAACACAATTCATTATCTCCATGAAAACAAATGGTGAGTTTGTAAAACCTAAAGACATAACCATACACTATAATAGACCATACTTTCAATGAAAAGTTATATGAGGTATGTATGAAGGTAGAAAACACAGCTGATCATATCCAGATATCCAATTATTTTTTGAGAACATCAGATCTCCTCAATTCTGGTTAAAAGGTCCCTCTATCCATGAAAAGGGACACCAGTTCTTAAACATCAGCAAGTTCAATTTCTATTAATCCTTGAAGAGTAAAATGGTACCATCCTCCTTTTTATCAAAATGGACCAGAGAACCCCATAGAGAAGTAATGGGTTGAGTAAACCCCTTTCCTCGAAAACCTATAGCTACCAATTGACCTCATGTAACTCCTTTTTAGCCATCCAATATAATGGAATAGCTACCGGTGTATCTCCTAGGACTCGCTCAATGGAATAATCCACCTATCTCTAGAGGTAAACCAGAAATGTTGTCTAGGAAACTGTACCTGGAATGATCACCACTAGAAGAAAGTACTCCTGATGTTCTCACTGGTCATGAATATATAAGCTATAAATTTGGCCTATCATTCTACCCACCCCATGATTCTCTCATCCCTCTTGGCTCACCTAGACATCCCATTAACCCTTATAAGTATACAATTAGCCCTATAGTGAGGTGAAATCCCCCCTTAAATGATAGATGTTAATATAGGATTGAAAAATCATTAGTTATTCTTTCAAGAGTATGATACCAAAACATGTCATCTTGTGGAAAAAAGACTCCACATGATGTGAAACCCACCAACCTCAAGGGGAGACTCCTTGAACTGATGTACATCCTCCTTTATTATCCCCAATGGAGTTTCTAGTTTCATAATGACCCCAAAAAATTGAATGAAAATCCCAAGTCATTTCACAATAGACATATAAATAAAACAATATGGTTCACCTATATCAAAGAGATAAAATACTAGAATAGAAACAACTAAAACTGTACCTCTCACTATAAATGGACTCATGCACATCTACTCATGTGTATAATGTACAAAAAAATATATGGAATGAACCATATCCCTTCGATACACCCTCATACCTGAACTATGCCCTCTATTCTATCTCAGAAGAACTATTATATATCCTCCTTGGCCATGACCACCACCAACTCACCTGAATTGACTGGTACTGCCCTAGGTCCATTCCCAATATGGAGTTGTGAAACCCACTCCGAAACCTTATGTCAGAGCTGATGCCTTATCACTCACTATTGGAGGGAACATCCTACATAAACATTTCACTTGGACTATCCTATCAAAATCTCGACACTCGACTGGGTTGCGATTGCACTAATTCCTCGTGTGGCCTCATCTACAAACAAATAATAGAAAAGTACAGTACCATCACTGGAGGCATGGATGGTTCTCAACTCATGGGAATCCCTAAAACCTTTGTTCATGTCACCGGAAGTTGAACCACTAGGTCTAGAGACTGCACTTCTCATCTGTCCTCCCTCATATTCTCTATAGTCTCTTCTCCATAATTAGTGACATATTTACTATCCCATTAATATAATTCATAATAAAAACATTGAACTGAGATCGTACTTTATATCGGTGATCTTCCTTGAAGCATCTCACCATCTATAACTCATCATCAAGGTATGTTGATGATAAATTATAATGCTCTCTAAATCATGTTGAATACACCATGATAGTCATAGAACCCTGGTCCAAATGCATGAAATGACATTCCCACTCTTCCCTTATATTTTTGAGGTAAATATATACATAGAATATAGTTTTCAAATCAACCCAACCCATATCCCACACCCTGTCTACCTTTTTTAAAACATCCCACCAGCACTTTCCTTCTCCTCGAAGCCTATAAGTTATGAGTTTATCTCTACGCTCAAGAGGCATTTATAGATTATTAGAGATTTATATAGTAGTATCAAGACACGTATTAGCAACATATGTTCCTACATACCACAAAACATTGGGAGGTTTCTATTTCTAGAGCACATGTGTCAGCATATCCATAGATGAGATAGGTTTTTATACTCTATAAAAAGTTTTCATGATGTAGAAAAACTCCCCCGTAAAACTATTATTTATCACCTGTGTCCCGTACAAATTATCATGTCATTGCCGACACTATAAGAGGATCCACCCATATCACATGGCCAAAAACCTCAGGAGCCTAGCTTTCGCTACCCTCCTAGCATATGACCGGAAGTCTTTGTGGTGGAATTTCTCTAAACTCTCAAACACAATCCTTAGAAATATTCAATATCAAAAGTTTTTAGCTCATTAAGTAGAAAATGTCCAAACATTCAAATATACAGGTCCTACCACACAAATTTCTCCTAAATCCCATAATTGTAAAAAGAAACAGCCGTAAAAGTCACTAGAGACACTATATACTACACCTCAAAATCTAGGACAAGGTCAATTACATGTTTCATAGTGTTCAAATTCTATTTTATTTCCTTATAATTTCACATTTATTTTATAAAATTATCGAAGAAAATGGTTCACAAATTCCAAATAATATGGTCACATACTCCTCCTAAACTGAAATATGGTATCCACCTAATCTACACCATATCTTATACAAGTCAATTAAATTCCCGGTCCATGACTCAACATGCCACAATTGGCTTCATAGGGTGTCTACTAAAGAGTAATCATGAAACAAAATGCATAGGTTAGGGCTTCTACTATAATTAAAAACCATTTATCTCAATCTAATACATATATAATATATCAAATCAGTGCTTATATTAATCAAAAAACCTATCACAACATAATGAAAACAAGTAATTTACCCTAAATGGTATAGAATAAAGCATGGCATGTGATTCTTGTAAAGTTCAAAAAATGATACATGAGAAGGAATACCCCCATCTAATTAGTTTGAAACAAAATATAACCCTCAATCACATCAATAATCACGTAAAAATTCATGTTCTTCCCCCAACAGTGGAATCAAATCAAATATAGTATTACACAATCTATAAAACAACAATTTCTATTCGAGGAAATTTGGATTTCTCTTATACGTAGGATAGCTAATCCATGAGACAAGTCATTTCCAAATTTCAATTACTTATTATCCATTTCCCTTATTTGAAAATTATAAACTATGAAAATGGAACACTTTTGATACCAATTTTCAAAATCCTAATCTGGATGACACTAAATGGTTCCCCGAGCCCGGTTGGTCACATGGCCTCAAGAAAATCTCCCCAAATGTCAAAGGTTCTCAACTAGAAATGAGGTCCTGAGGAGTTTCTATAGGATGACTATTCCCTCTTATCATAGTGTAACATATATATATTAATCATGAAAATCAATATCAAATAGTGGAAGAAGATAAATACCCAGATATTGGATAAATAGTAGGTATATATAGCAATTCGAAATGGATTCTCATATACAGTGTTGATCACATCATGTGTCTACAAAGAATCCAAAATAGGTACACAAAAAAATAGTAAATTATATTTATAAAAATACCAAAAAGACCATTAAATATTGATTATCGCTCAAATTTACCCAAGATATTATGGTAGAACGGTCCTTGTAGTCTAGCTTGGGTTGTTGAATCCACAGAGACCTAAGAAGTAACCTATAGACACGCACATTCTAAGGACTATTTTTGGCTATGAAGTGATCAAATTGGGTTGATTTTAGATGGGTTTAAAGGAACTCTATGAGACTTAAGTGAATTCAATTTAAAAGAATGAGTTGATCCTAGGTTATCACTCGGGGTGGATTGGACATATTTCCTTTTTAATGATTTCAATTTCTTATATTTAAGATGGGTTCATTTAAGGAGATAAAACAACATAATCACTTACTAGTTTAATGACTAAACCCTTTAATACTAATCACCTATACACTTGAAGGATCAAGGTTTTGATCACTTCAAGGTAAAGGTTCGTATTAGCACTTGAAGTGTGTGGCCTTAAATTCAACAAGGACGATGGAGTTTAAAAATCATCAAATAAAAATATCAATTAAAGAAGTGATTATACATTAATGAGGTGATAAATAACATACAATCCAGCCTCTTTCTACTCCCTTGGATCAAACCATAAGTGGGTTAGCCCTCCATTGATTCTGTGGTTTCAATGGAAGCGGAAAGTAGACTCATGAGGGAGGAAATGGAGAAGTAAAAAAAATGCAATAAAATAACAATCACTCCACCGTTGTGTGATAATCTCAAAAGGTTTGGTATTATCAAGTTCACACATTGAACCAACGGTATCAAAGTGATAAGGAGAAGAACTGAATAATAAGAGAAGAAGAACTTTTATTAAGAAACAAGGATGAATTAAAACAACTTACATGTGAAGGAAGAACATTACAAAGAGAAATTGGCAGCATAACATTAAGATGAAAACAAGCTCCAAGATTTTCAACTCCTCCACCACAAATACCTTAAATAGGAATTTTGGAAGCCTTGGGTCGAGATTCCAATAGTAAAAGCATACCAATTGATTATGGTAGGCCTAGGTTGGTGGAAAGCTTGTGGAACTTAGACTTTTCCACATTTGACCCGAGGTGGCATCCATCTTTCATCCACCGAACAGATGCACTTTGATGACCTTCTAGATTGCTGAAACAGAGTATGACATAGAAGAATAAAATGGAGCCCCAGAAGTCTCCTAACCTCCTGTAAAATTTCAGCCCAAAATAAGTAATTATTTTCGAGATATGGTTTAATTGGTGGAATATTTTTCTGGGCCGTAGAATCGGGACCAAATTTTTATCTCTAAATTGGGCCGCCTAAATGACCACCATGGTGGCCGAATTAGCATTATCTCATAAATAGTGATTTGTTTTTATACATGTATTATAGCATCCGAAGAACTTTGGAATTAATTGGGCCTGTATGTTGAGCCCCACAGTCTCATCAGTGGGATGGTGTCCAATCTGACTTCTCCAGAATTGTTTCCTTTCATCACAAAATATCCCCATCTTCTTCCATGAATTCTCCATTGATCCCTGAATCAAACATGTTCATATTTAAGTTTATATCAATTTAAAAAATATAAAATTAAAATATGTATAATTATATTCCTTAAAATCAGATGAATCATTGAGTACTTTAAATGATGTTCAAAAATGTTCCACATAATAGTGCATTTTAAGAAGTAATTACAATCATAATGTGAAATGATGTTCAAAGTGTAAAATGCACTAAAATGGTGTTTATGAATAATAAAGAACATGAATATTATATATATTAACAATGAATATTAGCCTCATTTAGTGGCTAATCACACCTCCCAACTTGAGTTTTTCTAGTCCTGAGAAAAATATATCTCAACAATATGAAATTCGAATTCCCTTTTCCAAAAACATTTTAATACACAATGATCACCAAAAACCCATATACCAAACAATAATGAAACCCATCCAAATATTTTAATACAAGATAGTTTCATAAGAATATCCCAATCCCAAGCCCATTCCTTTGTTCAAATTCATTTCCATATTTCATCCAATATCAATTAAGTATGAGGATGTGTTGTGCATCACAATAGACATGGGGGGTTCATCTTTATTCAAGGGGGAAATTACGGAAGCGCTAGGTGGAATCACATTTCAATATTAAGATGAGTATTCAATTTTTTTTGGTATAATTTTATTTTGTTTTGTTTTTTTTTTGCAATTTTTCCATGGTAATTGAAATTGCACTCAAAAGACTCAACCCCTGTAGCGAGACTTTGTTGATGACTCCCAAGCTCAAATACCTTAGGGCACCAAGTTAATCCCACATACTCGAGCATAATCTCGAGTTAAATCAGTCAAAAACAAATTAAAATTACCAAAAATAGAGATAAAATTACTAACTATGGGCCAGAAAACTATGGAGTCACGATCCCCAAGTGTCAAAAGCCACGCATTAGGTCATTTCATTGCTCTACGCGCAAAATTTTTTTTTAATATTTTTTTATAATACACATATTAAACTAAAATTATCACAAAAACTATGATATATATTTAGGGGACCCCATGAACTCAAACTAATACCCCACTATCCAAAGGACGTGCATTGTGATCTTTTTTTTGGATGAAAATATAAACGATGAAATATTACATTGGACAGCCACAGTTTCCAAAATCAATGCTCATGAAATTATACAACGATTAAGATCAGAATCAGGGTATGATAAATTATTTGATATTCAGTTTCAAAGTGTGCAATGTGTATTACCATGTTTAAAGTTAAAGAAATTTTTCCTTCCATTTTCACAATTTTTTTTAAAATCATTTATCATTTTTTTTGACACAAAAGCATTTATTATTTTATCTCCCCCCAACATAAAATAACATTGTCCCCGGTGTTTAAGTAAAAGAAAATTTAGAAGGGGTAGAGGTAGAGAATGAATGTTCAAAAAGGAAATTGAAAATGAGGGTCATGGAATGAAGTCACCTGGTGGTTGAAGTTTGAAGTTCTTACTGATCCAATTTAGTCCTTTGATATCCATGTCACTTGCAGAGTTCCCTAGTGGAAAAAGGAAAACAAACAAAACAAAAGAGTATATATATATATATATATGAGTAAAATATAAGTATATATATAAAATAAAATAAAATGATGATACATTGTCTTCTTTTTAAATTTATGGGTAAGGTATTACTCAAGGATCACACCACGTGACACGGATGAATATGGTGCTCCCCTTTCATACCCATCCATACTCATAATAGAAGAACAGGTCAAAAGTCTATTTTTTTTGAAATATAAAAATGATTAATTAAAATATAAATTTTATTAAAACAAAAAAATGATAGGAAACTTGAAAACCATGGGTTGCCTCCCATGCAGCTCTTTTTTTAACATCGTTTGCCCGATAAGGACCCTAAATCTATCAATTTTTTCCTGGTTCATAGGTTGTCTCAGTGAACTCAACCTCTATTTCCTGTTTATTGAATGATTCAATGAATGGTTTTAACCTTTGACCATTGACCTTGAAAATATAACCACTTGTGGGATCTTGAATCTCTACTGCCCCATGGGGGAATACATGATGCACTATGAAAGGTCCTGACCATCTAGACCTTAACTTTCCCGTGTGTAAATGAAGTTTTGAACTATACAAGAGCACAAGTTTTCCCGGTTCAAAATGTTTGACCTTGATATTCCTAGATTGGTAGGTTTGAACTCTAGATTTATTGATCCCTGAATTTTCATAAGCATCCATTCTTAATTCCTCCAATTCATTGAGATGTAATTTCCTTTTTGTTCCGGCCAATGAGAGGTCATAATCCATTTTCTTAATTGCCCAAAAGGCCTTATGCTCAATTTCAACAGGTAAATGGCATGCTTTTCCACAAACCAACCTATATGGTGACATTCCTATGATGGTTTTGTATGCTGTACGATATGCCAAAAGAGCATCTAAGAGTTTCTTAGACCAATCTTTCCTAGAAGGATTGACAGTTTTCTCAAGAATTTTCTTAATCTCCCTATTCGCTAACTCAGCTTGACCATTGGTTTGAGGATGGTATGTAGTGGACACTTTATGAGAAATACCATACATAGACATGAGTGAAGCGAATGGGCGGTTGAAGAAATGGGTTCCTCGATCACTGATTATCACCCTAGGAATTCCAAATCATGAAAATATGTTCTCTTTCAGAAATCGAATCACAACTTGATGATCATTGGACTTAGTGGGAATGACCTCAACCCATTTTGAGACATAATCAACAGCTAAGAGTATGTAGAGGTATTCTTGAGAGTTTGGGAAGGGACCCATGAAATCAATTCCCCCACAGTCAAATATTTCAAACACTAAGATGTGAGTGAGTGGCATTTGATTCCTTTTTGTGATGGACCCTACTTGTTGACACCTAGGACAGCTTTGACAAAATGTGTAGGAGTCCCTTGAGAGGGTGGGAAAGAAAAGACCACATTGAAGAATTTTAGCAGATGTTTTCTTAGAGGAAAAGTGACCTCCACATGCCTCACTATGACAAAATTTATGGATGGACTCTTGTTTAGATTCTGGAACACACCTCCTAATTACTTGGTCAGGGCAGAACTTATAGAGGTATGGATCATTAAACATATAGTGTATAACATCAGAAAGAAATTTCCTTCGAGCTTGAGTCCCTAAGAATTTTGGAATGACTCCTGTCACTAAGAAATTTGCTATGTCAGTATACCAAGGGTAGTCACTGAAAGAGTATAGGTGTTCATCAAGAAACGAATCAGACACAGAAATGTTATTTGAGTTGTCTTTGAATTCCATCCTAGAGAGGTGATCAGCTACAACATTTTCAACTCCCTTTTTATCCTTGATTTTGAGGTCAAATTCTTGTAAGAGAAGGACCCACCTAATTAGTCTAGCCTTAGAATCTTTTTTTTAGAAGAGGTATTTTAGTGCAGAATGGTTAGTGAACACAGTGATGGGGGATCCTAAGAGGTAGGACCTAAACTTCTCTAAGGCAAACACAATAGCAAGTAACTTTTTTTCAGTGGTCATGTAGTTGATTTGGGCATCATTTAAGTATTTTATTGCATAAGAAATTACATAAGGAGTTTTATCACAACGTTGTCCTAACACAGCTCCAACAGCAAAGTCACTAGCATCACACATAAGTTCAAAAGTAAGGTTCCAATTTGGAGATTTCATAATGGGGAGAGAGGTGAGAGAGGATTTGAGGGTTGAGAATGAACCCTCGTAGATTTATGTCCAAACAAATGGATCATCCTTTACTAAGAGAGCACAAAGTGGACGGGATATTGAACTAAAGTCCTTGATGAATCTTCTATGGAAAACAGCATGTCCTAAGAAAGACTTCACTTCCTTGACAGTTTTGGGTGATTGAAGGTGACGAATGATGTCAACCTTTGCTTTATCAACTTCAATCCCCCTACTCGAGACCAGATGGCATAGAACAAGTCCCTCTTTAACCATGAAATGTCATTTTTCCCAGTTTAGGACCAGATTCTTTTCTTCACATATTGACAAGACTTTCTCCACATTCTGCATACATCCCTCAAATGTATCCCCAAACATAGAGAAGTCATCCATGAAGACCTCTAGAAAAACCCCTACCATGTCTGAGAAGATTCCCATCATGCACCGTTGGAAGGTTCCAAGGGCACTGCATAACCCAAAGGGCATGCGTTTGAAAGCAAAGGTTCTAAATGTACATGTGAATGTAGTCTTCCCTTGATCCTCTAGAGAGACCTCAATTTTATTGTACCCCGAGTACCCATCCATGAAATAGTAGAAGGCATGACCTGCCACTCTCTCAAGGACTTGGTCAATGAATGCTAAGGGGAAATGGTCCTTCTTGGTGAATGAGTTTAGCTTCCTATAGACAATGCAGACCCTCCATACACTACTCACCCTTGTTGGAAGAATATCCCCATCCTCATTGGTTATCACTATGATTCTGGCCTTTTTTGGAACCACTTGGATTGGGATCACCCACTCACTCTCAGCTATGGGATATATGATACCAGCTTTTAACAATTTCAGAAGTTCCTTCTTTACTACCTCCATGAGATTAGGATTGAGTCACCGTTGAGGTTGACGACATGGCTTTGAATCAGATTCCAGAAAAATCCTATGAGTCCCAAGAAGTGGGCTAATCCCGGGAATATCATATAGGGTCCAACCAATGGCTTTCTTCTATTTCCTAAGGACATCTAGAAGCATCCTTTCATGATCTGCTTCAAGAGAAGAATAAATGACAATAGGATGTGTTTGATTGTCCCTTAGGAAGGCATAGTTTAGTGCAGTAGGAATTTCCTTAAATTTAAGATCAGGTTGGTTCATAATTTCAGTAGAAGATTGGGACATTGGATCAAGATCAATTTCTATTTTTAGAGTTTCAGATAGGATTGATTCCCCACATGTAGAAGTTTCAGCTACTAGATTGGCTTGATCAGATTTAGGGAAGGAAATTGGAGTGGTGTCCATGAAAGTGGTTTCTTGAAAGGTTTCACTGATTATTGGTCCTAAGACTTCATCATAAGATCAATTTGAACATGATTCAAGCCAAGGAGATAACCTTCCTTCATATGAACAAAGGAAATAAATCTCATCCTAACTTAAACATCCATAAAATATTCCTTGATGTTCTATGGATTCATTATCAATGCTTTCTATCATGTTTACATCATGAATGTCCTCGTCATCCCCTATTTGTGAGCTGGCATTATAGATGTTCAAGTCTAGATTCATGTTCCCAAAGGTGATGGTCATGTTCCCATTTCGAACTCGGATAACAGAGTTGATTGTTGCATGAAAAGGACGGCCAAGGATGATTGGAGTTTGTTCCTTATTTCCTAATTTTGGATGGTTGTTAAGGATAATGAACTTAGCAGGGTAGATGAAGTTTTCAACCTTTAACAGAACGTCATTTAAAATCGCCTTTGGAACCCTAATGCTACGATCCGAAAGTTGAAGTGCGACAGATGTGGGTTGGAGTTCTTCTAGGACTAACTGGCAGTACACGGCATAGGGGATGAGATTGACACTAGCACCTAGATCACACAAGGCCTTGACAACGTTTCTCTCTCCTAGTTCAACATTGATGTAAGGGCAACCCGGGTCTTTCAACTTAGGAGGAATGGTCCCTTGAATGGTGGTACTCACATTAGCAGCCAAAAGCACTTGGTTTTTATGTGAAAATTGTCTTTTAAAAGTGCACAAGTCCTTAAGGTACTTTGAGTAGGCAGGTATGGTTTGGATGGAATCGAGAAGGGGTATGTTCAGCTTGACATGTGAGAAGATTTCCCTCAATATTTCATTCAGTTCAGGCTTGGGTTTCCCCCTCATGCGTTGAGGAAATGGGGCAGGTTTTGGGGTTGTTTGTTAAAGAGTTGTTTATTTGACAATGTTATCTTGTTTTTCAGTTTGATCATTTGGTTCATTTGAATTTTCATCCATGTTTGAATCTTCAGGTGGGTTCTGAATTAGTTGTTCAGGTTTCTCAATTGATTTCCCACTTCTTAAAACAGTCACAGCCTTTAGTTGTTCATGAGTTGTTTGAGTACAACTTGACTCTCCCATTGAAGTTGAGGATGGAACCACCTGAGTAGGCATGGGTGCCTTTCCAGTTTTGATGGTTTGAAGTTTTTGTTTTAGGGAAGAGACTTCTGAGTTCATCCTCTCCATTTGTTTTCACAATTGTTCTAGTAGGCTTTGTGGAATAGTTTGGGTGGGTGCTTGAGTAGGTTGGTTTATCCCAAGGGGATATTTTGGAGGTGGGATGGTTTGTTGAAAATGGACCGGTGGATTTTGGTATTGGATAGGTTGGGTTTGGAACTGGTTATGGGTCTGGTAGTTCTGATAGGGGTAAGGATTTTTTCCCTGTGGTTGGCTAGGTTGTTGGTTATCTTTCCAAAAGAAGTCTGGGTGGTCATTATACCTAGGATTGAAATTGATTTGGTATTGAGGCTTTTGAAAGTTCAAGTCATTTACTTCTGCTGAGGGCCTCCTAAAAGAACATCCTTGATGGATGGAATGGTTGGGTAGTTGTCTGTCTTATGGTCATGGCTGTCACAAATTGTGCAAACTGGGTCAACGGTTTGGATTTCATGGACTTTCCTAAGGTCTATCTCTTCAACCTTCATAGAGAGTGATACGAGTTTAGCCCTAAGGCTTTCCTATTCTCTAAGTGTATGAATTCTAGTATTTCGTTGTCGATTTTCAGAATAAGGTGAAGTTCCCCATGTTTGGTTTTGTTCAGAAAGGCTTTCTAGATACTCGTAAGCATCATTTGGGGCTTTGTTTTTAAAGGTTCCATTACACATCATGTCAATGAATTGTTTGTTCCCTGGACCCAACCCTTAATAGAAAATCCTCACTTGTTCAGGAATAGAAAAATCATGGTGTGGAACCATGTTTAGAGTGTCTTTCAACCTCTCCCTTGTTTTATAGAGTGACTCTCCCTCTTTTTCAAAAAATTTTTGGATACTCATTTTAAGTGCAATTGTTTTGTGGTGGGGAAAGTATTTTTTGTAGAATTCTCTTTGTAGTTGGTCCCAATAATTTATGGATGATGGTCTCAAATTGTTTAGCCAATTTTTAGCTCGATCCTTTAAAGAAAAATGAAATAGCCTCATCTTACCAGATTCTAGTTGATGTGGGGGACACATGGTTTCTACAATGTCATTGAACTCCTTAATGTGCAGGTATGGCATCTCGGACTCTATTCCATGGAATGTGGGAAGGTGGTTTAGGACATGGGGTTTAAAGATGTTGTTGTCATCTCCTAGGGAATTGTGTGTAATTAATGAGGGGGCATTGGTCCAGGAAGGTGTGAGGTAGTCATTCATGGTTTGATCAATTGCATTCCCCAAGTTTGGGGCTGCCTCATTTGGGTTTCCATTTTGGTTCCCACCCAGGTTTATGAGTTGGTTTCTATGAATACCTTCCATTGAAATGGGATCAATTTTTGACTCGGGGGGTGTTTGGAAGATTATGATCTAATTGAAAGAGTTCCCTTGATATACTTGACTCCCCAACCCCAGTTCTATCCACCCTAACTAGACGGTTTGATTGATCGTGGGTGTAGGCGGACATGCGCAAAAAGAAAAAAAAACGAGAAAGGGACAAGATAAGAGAATATGGATGAGAAAAGAATAAATGGGGGAGAATAGAATTGGTGTTTAGATGACATAATTGGGTCCCCATAAACGGCACCAAAATTTGATTCTCGCTCAAATTTACCCAAGATATTAAGGTAGAACGGCCCTTGTAGTCTAGCTTGGGTTGTCGAATCCACAGAGACCTATGAAGTAACCTATAGACATGCACATTCTAAGGACTATTTTTGGATATGAAGTGGACAACATGGGTTGATTTTAGATGGGTTTAAAGGAACTCTAAGAGACTTAAGTGAATTCAGTTTAAAAGAATGAGTTGATCCTAGGTTATCACTCGGGGTGGATTGGACATATTTCCTTTTTAATGATTTCATTTTCTTATATTTGAGATGGGTTCATTTAAGGAGATAAAAAAACATAATAACTTACTAGTTTAATGCTTAAACCCTTTAATACTAATCACATATACATTTTAAGGATCAATGTTTTGAGCACTTCAAGGTAAAGGTTAGTATTAGCACTTGAAGTGTGTGGCCTTAAATTCAACAAGGACGATGGAGTTTAAAAATCATCAAATAAAAATATCAATTAAAGAAGTGATTATACATTAATGAGGTGATAAATAACATCCAATCCATCCCCTTGCTACTCCCTTGGATCAACCCATAAGTGGGTTATCCCTACATTGATTCTATGGTTTCAATGGAAGCGGAAAGTCGACTCATGATGGAGGAAATGAAGAAGTAAAAAAATGCAATAAAATAACAATCACTCCACCGTTGTGTGATAATCTCACAAGGTTTGGTATGAACAAGTTCACACCTTGAAAAAACGGTATCAAAGTGATAAGGAGAAGAACAGAATAATAGTAGAAGAAGAACATTTATTAAGAAACAAGGATGAATTAAAACAACTTACATGTGAAGGAAGAACATTACAAAGGTAAATTGGCATCATAACATTAAGATGAAAACAAGCTCCAAGATTTTCAACTCCTCCACAACCACTACATTAAATAGGCATTTTGGAAGCCTTTGGTCGAGACTCCAACATTAAAGATCATCCCCATTGATTATGGTAGGCCTAGGGTGGTGAAAAGCTTGTGGAACTTAGACTTTTCCACATTTGACCCGAGGTGGCATCCTGCTTTCATCTACCGAACAGACGCAGTTTGATGACCTTCTAGATGGCCAAATCAGAGTTGGCCATAGAAGAATACAATGGATCCCCAGATTTCTCCTAAACTCCTGTAAAAGTTAAGCACAAAAAGAGTTATGGTTTTAGAGATATGGTTTAATTGGTGGAATGTTTGTCTGGGCCACAGAATCTGGCCCAAAATTTTATCTCTAACTTGGGCCTCCTAACTTACCACCATGGATGCCGAATTAGCATTATCTCATGAAGAGTGATATGTTCCTATACATGTCTTATAGCATCCCAAGAAATTTGGGATTAATTGGGCCTGTATGTTGGGCCCCACAGTCTCATTAGTGGGATGGTGTCCAATCTGACTTCTCCAGAATTGTTTTCTTTCATCACAAAATATCCCCATATTCTTCCATGAATTATCCATTGATCCCTGAATGAAACATGTTCAAATTTAAGTTTAGATAAATTTACAGAAATATAAAATTAAAATATGTATAATTATATTCCTTAAAATAAGATGAATCATTGAGTACTTTAAATGATGTTCAAAAATGTACCACATAATAGTGAATTTTAAGAAGTAATTACAATCATAATGTGAAATGATGTTCAAAGTGTAAAATTCACTAAAATGGTGTTTATGAATAATAAATAACATGAATATTATCTATATTAACAATGAATATTATCCTCATTTAGTGGCTAATCAAATATCTATATTCAAAGTGCATTATGAGACTCATCTTTTTCATGAGCTCCCCTACTCCAAAGCATATAACAAATTCTAGCATCGATCTATGGGTACTTACCTTGGTCCCTACCTACATCCAAATAATCTATCTGGGTACCCAACAGTGGCATGAACTGGGTGTGAGATAAAATCCATGAATTTCACCACACAATGTGTCTATAAAAAATCCTAGTTTTTCAATATAATCTAATTTTGTGTGTAATATATATCAAAGTAAAGTAGTAAAAAAATTCAAACTGCACATGGAATATATAATACAAAAAATGTTATATTGTATAGCCCAATAAGGATTCATAAAAAACACGGGGTTTGATCCTATAATAAGGTAGCTTCTAGAACAATGAATTAAATACCACAACCTCACCATTTCCGCAAGATATCATATCGCCCATGCTCTTTCCATATAATTTGTAAATCAAATCAACCATTACCACACAGTATAACCAGAAGTGTCACATTTAACACGATCATGTCATATAATCAAAAATATCACATTTAATATATTCATGTTGTATAATTAGAAATGTTAGAGCCCGTGGGGATATATCCAAGTTGTAGAGACATAAGGAATCATCAAATAGACCAATGAGAATCTCAATGGAATCTCAGTTAGGCTTGAATTAGGGACCACGTATAATGTCAACATACCATGTACAATGAGAGCCAAAACAAACTATATCCAAGGGTAGAAAACCCCAAGGAATCACACATAATTTTAATCCACAATGCATACTTGCACAAGGAATTATCTATGACTATCATGACCCATGGTGTCGCAAAACCATGGAGTCCTTTGAAACCATCTGTCATGCAATTAAATTACCATTTCATACCATGACTATACCCACACATGTAACAATTCAAAATAATTCTCACTTAATGATTTTACCCACTCATTTCCACAATTTTTGAAAAAAGTAATTAAAACAATTTAATCTAACAAAACCATGTTGACACGTGGTAATGGAGGGAAACCATATCATATTCAACCAATTCAATTAAATTCATTTATAAATTGTATTACACTAACTAGAAACGTACTAACTCACTCCATGGGTTGTTTAACCATGGAATATAAAAAGAAACATTCCCATGGAAGACCACATGGGTGGCATTGGTTGGGGAAACAACCTCAAAAACATCTCAAAGTAACTAAAATTAATCACAAAAATATTCTATTCCATTCAATTCAGTTATTCAATTAATTTTTGGGGTACTACCAGAATTTCTAGATGGTGGAATAATGAAAACTAACCCAATAAATAACCAAACCAAAATGGAAATTCTAGACCACCTACTATAGGTCCATAGTTGAGTTCCCATCAAGTATCATCTCCAAATTAGACTCAATTGGGGTAAAAATGATTAATAGATAAAGAACTGGGAAATAGGGAATGTTATCTTTCACATAAATATCTCTTTCAATCCCAACATGAATGACGAAAAACACAAAATGAATTCATTAATTCCTAATGTGGATTCAATAATATGATCGGAACACAATTAAGTGTTCAGATGGATAATTAGTGGAATTTTATACCTCTTGTCCTCAAGGAGGATCTCCCAACATTTGAGATATTGTCTGAATTAAAAATAATTAGTTTAACAAGTTTTTAAGGGAAATTTTGGTCATTTTTTCTCAAAAAATGGGTCATAGTGTTAATTCACATGGTTTACTAAACCATGCACAAACCATGAACCCTTCACTACTTTAAGGGGAAACTCGCATTACATTGCACATGGTTTTCTAAAACATGACCAAACCATGTATCAACTAACTATTGAAAATTGTAGAGGTTATCTCATAGGTGTGCACCTCTAATTACATAGTTTCCTAAAACCATGTGGCTTTTTGATCCCTTTGTCCCACCATAGATGGTTTCTACTAACCATGCGGCCATCATGTTTTCCCCCAAATAGTTTGGTTATGGCCTACGAATAATCCCTAGATACCCCCTGA
Source organism: Viscum album (assembly GCA_963277665.1). Taxonomy (NCBI): domain Eukaryota; kingdom Viridiplantae; phylum Streptophyta; class Magnoliopsida; order Santalales; family Viscaceae; genus Viscum; species Viscum album. The sequence goes on from OY728151.1 coordinate 809,270,034, forward strand.
AACACCATTGAAAAAGTTGGGTACTCAGAGAAGGCCATATAAAAAACATTTAAACATAAAAAAAAATTACTAATTCTTATAAAATGTGGGATCATATATACTAATCCATATTAAACCTTCAAATTCAATATCCTATAACTAAAATTTCAACTCATGAACCCCTGATGGTGCCATATTATTAGGTGGGATAGAAACTAGCTCTTCTCCATACACCAACTCAATCGTAAACTCAATCTCTAACATAGGTGATAAGTCATATTACTCATTATGAAATACATCATGAAAATAGTCTATAACTGGAGAAAAATAATTATATAGCATCCCACCATAATCTAGAGAAAGCATGGATATCTGACCCATGAAACAATCCAATCTAAACTAAACTAGTCATGCCAAACTAGACTAAATATCCCACTCACCATAGTGAGAATATTTTTCCCTTATAGATAGAAAGGCTACTCTCATCTGGTATTAGATGATATGATCATGGTATATAACTAACCTATCCATACCAAGAATCATGTTGAAGCCTATCATTTACATTATGAATAGTGCACAAAAGAAACGGTAACCTCCAATATCTATATAGAACATATTGAAATGTTTGATATTCTCTTACTACACTCCCAACAGTTTATCAATAATCAAAACACCATCCAATATTTCTACATCCAAACCCAAACCATTTACAAAAATAGATGATGAAAATGAATATGATTCTATGATATCAAACAAAACATAAGAAATGGTATATGATATAAGAATAAACCTATGATAGTAGAAGGTCAGGCATTAATAATAGAAGTATTAGTCAAAACAATGTGAAGTTGACTCACTCCTCTCCCCTTAGCTACATCCTAACTCCCCTGAGCTATACCTTCTTCTTAGTATTGTCATTTCTGGAATGGGGTACCATGTCCACACCCTCAACCAGAACATCTTGGGGAAATCTATATTCTTAACTAATGAGGATTAGTTGATTCCTTTAAAGACTCTGTTACCTATCTTGTTTCCCAGCCACTCCTATTGTAATGCCCCGACCCTAGTTACCCAGAGTCGGTGCATTATTACATAACATTGGCATGATCACAAGAAAGATCAAATCTCGAAAGATCGATTGGTTTAGTAGCCTTGGAAACACTAGATATGTTCATAAGTTTTACATTACTTCATAAAATGAAAAACTACTACAAAAACATAATGTTTCCACATTCCACACTATAATCCCCTCATAATATCCCTGCAGGTCATTCATAACTTACATCTTCACATCCTGGGAAAAATAAAACATAGAAAAGGGGTGAGCTCAAATTCCCAGTAAGGATAACAATATAGCGGAACATTCAAAAATAAGCATAAACATTTAAGGCAATGAATTACTAAAACAAAATCCTTTTAAACTTGAACTTCAACATAGTATAGAAAAAGTAAAATGAAATAATTCCATTTACTTGTTCACATGGATATTATACTAATCAAATAATCACATGAAAAATCAATAACCACTTTCATAATGTTGGAATGCATAATGCCAGACTATCATAACCACATAGCCAAGGCCTCGTGCCAAGACTACAAATAAGATTTTTTCAAGGCCTTGTGCCAAGACACTAGTTTGTCTCATGAGACCTACCGATGCATCGAGGAGCTATAGCGGGCTCCACCCATCACATATTAAGTCCAATGCATTCCCATATGAAAAGGTTTAAACATAACATAAACTTTCGTATTAAAACTAGCATACGAAATGTCAATACTTTCACCATAAACTATCAATGGTATAAAAATAGCACATCCACAGTCAAACATATCACAAAACCTTCAATACAATATAGAAGTTTTGTATGATAATAAATCAACTTCAAATAATCTTAAAATCTATCAAAGGATGTTGACATAGATGAAATCAAAATTCTTTTTAAAGAAATATCTCCTTTTATTTTGAAATCATTTAAGATCCATATAAAATAAAACATTTTCTTTGAAAATATTCTTATAATCTTGTAAGGTAAGCTTTGAAGATTTTATTACGGCGGAAAATAGCCGCACCTGCCGTATAAGTTAAAAAAAACATTCTTACCTTAATTCTGTCGAAAAGGTTAAAAAGGACCTTGTTTTGAAAACGACCGAAACATTCCTTTATAAACCACTTAAAAAAAGTCAAAAAGGGTATAAATGACTTTAACTCATATTCTAGTAAATAGTAAAAATGTTTTGAAATACATTTTTAAGAAACATGGATGTGGATGATAAAGAAATCCCAGTAGATTATTACGTATAAACAACCTCGGATAATGAAGAGATTGTGAAATAACCCTTACCTTGTAATTTTCCTTGGTTGGGGTAGGTTAAACTCCTGTATAATGGTGAAATAATTGTTATTAAATTATAAAAGAATCATATATATTAATATGGTATCATATATGATCTTTTAACATTGATTTGTTAATAATATCTTAGAATTATCGTTGTTTCGGGTGTTAACTTACTTGTTTTCTTTTATATGTTTTGTTACGTAAGACATGTTTCTAAAGGATAGGTTTTATATTATTAATATCCAGAATGATATCAAGTCCTTAAACATCATCTTTTAAATCATAAAATGATAATTATACTTGAATGGATACAATGGAGAATGAATCTCATCGCGTTCGTGGAGACGGTAGTCCGTACGTACGCACGAGCGACAATATCATTCTTTTGATATTAAAATAATATATAATGGATGGTATATCATATATACAGAATCCTTAACATGTTATATTTATTATTTACATGAGTTACACATCATTATTATACCCATCCAAATAATATTATATTGAAAAACAATTACACCACGACGTGGAGACGGTAAGCCGTACGTACGCACGTATGGTGACATGTTATTCAAAGGGTGGATAGAATAATGAATATGGTTGTACCATATTTATAATAACATCACATTATATGTGAGATACTGTAGTTATTATTTTAGAATGGTAAGAACAAAGGAAGAAGAAGTGGAAGAAGAAATGAACTTGGAGAAGGGTGGTGAAATCATTACCTCTTCTTCGGGTTCTTCCTTTTGATTTGATCAAAAGGGCTCCTTAGGTTGGCTTTCTGATCAAACTAATGCCCCTAGGTTGTAGTGAGGGAAGTTGGGAGAGTATATGGGCAGAGTTTGGCCGAACCAAAAGGCTTTGAAGGTGTGAAGAAATGAGAAGGAGGAGTGCCCTTTTATAATAGGGGTGAGGGGCACCTTTGGAAAAGCTAGAAATATTAATTTATAATAAATTCATATTCGGTTTCTAATGGCTCCAAAGTTGACTATTCAAAGGTTAAGGTGGTGATGGGTCGAAAACAACTCAAACAATAGAATTTAGACAGGTTTGGATACTTATATTAACCTTATCTTTAAGTATTAACTCTAAGTTAATTAGTTTCACTTTTACAATGTCTCTTTGTATTTTTATATAATATGGTTAATAAACTTACTATATACATCCAATAGACCCCCAAGAGGTCCATTAATGATGAACCTATCATGATATAAGTCTCTTGGCCGAACCTTATATTTTTAGGATTTTAATATCAATTAATAATATAATATTTGTATTAAGAACTCTTTTATGTCAATTTTGACACTATTCAATAGATGATTTTTTTGAAACTCATAACAGATTGATTACTTCGAACAAAGTCAATTAAATCAATCCTAATATATCATATTATCCTATAAAATTAGTTTAATTCATTAAAAGTTTCATATTATATTTATTTGGGTATTTATAATATCAATTATTTTAATTTTTCACTATTATAGTAATTACTGCATCATCATTGTGTCATAAATAAAATAAATTATTTAATGTCTAAAAATTATAAATAAATTATAATTATGTAGGAAATCGTTTTATTTTTCTAATGAATATTTATAATCTAAAATCCAACATATATAACCCTATGTAACAATTGTTTTTCTAAAAGATATATGCTTGTGTCATTTTTGTATTCATTTTAACTTAATTAAAATAAAGTGTCATTATCAATTAAAAGTGGATCCATGGGGTCCCAAAATAGACCCAAAGATGCCCATGGTTGACCATGTATCAACCAATAGGGTTAGGACACGTTTTAGGGTAATTTAGTATTATTATAATATTATTTTTTAACCCTTATTTACCGGATTTACCCTTAACCATGGTAAATAAAATATTTACCGCAGTAATTATTCAAAATGTCTAAAAATAAAAGTTACCTATTTACACAATTTGAACATCCTGATTCCAAATATGGAATCCATTTTCCTAAATTCAAAAAACAGAAGTGGCAGAAATTAATTTAAAATTAATTCCCGCTGTCAAAACAAAAAGCGTGTTTTTAAGAGATAATAACTATCAAAAGATTGACACTTGTTTATGTTCGGTTTAATTGTAAAATTATGTCCAATGACCAACATTATATTAAATGGTAAAAATATATTCTAAATATACTTTAAAACCACTCAAATTCATAATTTATCACTATTAATTATTTTGATTAAAAATTTTGTTTTTAATTAAAATTTAGTAATTTTCACTATTCATCAAAATATGAAAGTTATCTGAAATGTACCAAAATTTCACCTTAGGCTAAATTCGATATCCCGAATCCAAAAATGAAGTCCATTTTCAAATATAAAATATATATAATTTCAAAAAGTAGGTATTACTATTCATAACGGCTAGTTTGATTAGTTATGGTGTGTTAGAACTCGGTGTTGCGTACAACACACGCTATCACATTATTCAAAGAGAAGCGTACCGTAGAAGCGTGGGGTGTTACATTCTCCCCTCCTTCAAATAATTTCGTCCTCGAAATTTCTAGAATACTTATCACATGAAAAGACTCGGGTGGTTCTTTATCATAAGTTCCTCGGGTTCCCACGTTGCTTCTTCCATCTTATGGTTTCTCCACAAAACTTTTACCAGACGCGTCGTCCGGTTTCTCAGTACTTGTTCTCTCGTATCAAGAATCCTGACGGGCTCTTCGCAATAAGACAGATCAGGTTCCAGTTCTAATTTCTCATAGGTGAGTACATGCGTTGGGTCAAGCATGTATTTTCTCAACAGAGATACGTGGAACACATCGTGAACTTTGGAGAGACTTGGCGGCATTTCCAATCGGTAAGTTACAACCCCAATTCGTTCTAGAATTTCGAAAGGTCCGATGTACCTGGGACTCAATTTACCTTTCTTACCAAAACGTATGACTCCCTTCCACGGAGATACCTTCAGGAAAACATGATCACCGACTTGAAATTCCAAATCCTTCCTTCGATTATCGGCATAGCTCTTCTGCCTACTTTGAGCTGCTTTGATGTGATTTTGGATTACTTTCACCTTTTCCACCGTTTCCTCCACCAGTTCTGGGCCTACAAGTTTTCTTTCACCAACGTCATCCCAACAGGTTGGTGTACGACATCTCTTTCCGTATAACGATTCATATGGTGCCATATGAATACTTGAATGGAAGCTATTGTTATAGTAAAATTCTACCAGAGGTAAATATTGATCCCACATACTCTGAAAGTCAAGTGAGCAAGATATCAACATGTCTTCTAAGGTTTGAATAGTCCGTTCTGATTGTCCGTCTGTCTGAGGGTGGTAAGCAGTGCTCAAATGAATTTCAGTATCTAGGGATTTCTGAAGACTTTTACAAAATCTTGAAGTAAAATGGGGATCACGATCAGAAACAATTGATAAGGGTACTCCATGAAGTCTCACAACTTCATTAATATATAGTCTTGCTAGACGTTCCAGGGGTAGATCTTCTCTTATAGCAAGAAAATGTGCTGACTTGGTAAGACGATCAACAATCACCCATATTACATCATTCCTTCTAGGAGTCTTTGGTAGCCCCATGAAAAAGTCCATCGTAATATTGTCCCATTTCCACTCCGGTATGGGAAGAGGTTGCATGACTCCTCCAGGCTGTTTCCTTCCAGCTTTCACTTGTTGACAAACCATACATCTTAACACAAAATCAGCAATCTCCCTCTTCATGTTGTCCCACTAAAAATGTTCCTTCAAATCTCTATACATTTTGGTGCTCCCAGGGTGTATAGAGAAATTGGAACTATGAGCATCATCCAGCAATTCCCTTTTTAGATCAGGTATATCGGGAACACAAAGTCTCTTCCCAAATTTCAAAATTCCATCTTCATACACAAAGTCTCTCAATCTCCCATCATTCACAGCTTTAATCTTCTTTTGAAATTATTCATCATCGGTCTGATTACTCTTAATCCTTTCTATTAAAGATGGTTTGGAAACCATTTGAAAAAGAAATGATGTTTCGCCTTCCCTGGTTATTCCCATGTCCATCTTCACTAGATCCATGAAAATTGGATCCCTTTCAATTCTCATATTGTTCAAAACTCCATGGTCTTTTCTACTCAAAGCATCCGCCACCTTGTTTGCTTTCCCTGGGTGGTAGTGTATCGTGCAATCATAATCCTTGAGTAATTCAAGCCATCTCCTTTGCCTCATATTGAGTTCTTTTTGTGAGAAAATATACTTCAAACTCTTGTGATCAGTATAAATCTCACATTTTTCACCATAGAGGTAGTGCCTCCATATCTTCAAGGCAAAGATCACAGCTGCTAACTCGAGATCATGAGTAGGATAGTTTTGTTCATGAATTTTCAACTGTCGTGATGCATAGGCAATAACTCTATCATTCTGCATAAGGACACAACCAAGTCCTTTCTTTGATGCATCACTATAAATAACGAACCCATCATTCCCCGATGGTAGAGTCAATATAGGAGAATTAACTAATCTTCTCTTCAGTTCTTCGAAACATTCTTCACACTCTTTTGTCCAAACAAATTTAACCCCTTTACGTGTGAGCTTCGTTAATGGGTTAGCCAATCGGGCAAAATTCTGGACGAAACGTCGATAATAACCTGCCAAACCAATAAAACTATGTACCTCAGTTATACTCGTAGGTGCTGGCCATTCTTGGATTTCCTTGGTCTTAGAAGGATCAACAGAGATTCCATCTTTAGAGACAATATGGCCAAGAAAAGAAATCTCCTGAAGCCAGAATTCACACTTGCTAAACTTCTCATATAATTCATGCCTCCTCAGAGTCTTCAAGATAATGCGCAAGTGATTTTCATGATCTTCGTAGGTTTTGGAGTATACCAAGATATCATCAATAAATACCACCACAAATTCATCGAGATACTCCTTGAAAACTCTATTCATCAGATCCATGAATACAGAGGGTGCATTAGTCAATCCAAAAGGCATTACAGTAAACTCATAATGCACGTACCTGGTTCGAAATGCTGTCTTCGGAATGTCTTCCTTATTTACACACAACTGATGGTATCCAGATCGAAGTTCAATCATTGAAAAGTATTGATCTCCATGCAGTTGGTCAAATAAATCATCAATACGAGGTAGGGGATACTTGTTCTTTATCGTTATAGCATTGATCTCCCTGTAGTCGATATATAACCTCATAGATCCATCTTTCTTTTTAACAAAAAGAATAGGGGCTCCCCATGGAGAAACACTAGGGAGAATAAATCCCTTATTACTCAATTCTTCTAGTTGTTTATTTAGTTCAACTAATTCTACAGTGGCCATTCTATAAGGGGTCTTCGATATAGGCCTTGATCCAGGAATTAAATCAATGGAAAACTCAAATTCTCGTTCTGGAGGATGTCCAGGTAAATCTTCCGGAAATACATCTACAAATTCTTTCACAACAGGTACATCCTCTATTTGAACATTCCTTTCCTCACCCGTAGTTATTTCATTCTCTTCCTCCTCAATAATTGAATTTAGTTGAGCTATTGAGGGTGGATCTAAATAAGAATTAGGAGGTGACGATTCTGCTCTAAAGATAAGGTGTTCCTTATCATTATCATCAAGAATCGTAACCTCTTTCTTTTTACAATAAATCTTCGCGTCATAGTCCGAAAGCCAATCCATACCGAGGATTATATAAAACTCAATCATAGGTATGACGATGAGATCAGCTGATAAAGAAAATTTATGTGCTCTAATGGGGACTGATTCACAAAACTTTGTTGCAATGATACTTCCCTTAGGAGTTTTAACTGACAACTCCCTTATTAAATCAAATTGGAAATATCTAATTTTCTTAGCAAACTGGGAAGATACGAAACAATGCGAAGATCCAGAGTCAAATAATGCATTTTCTAAACTTGAGGAAACCATTAAATTACCTGCCACCACGTCTTTTGGAGCTTCTACCTCTGCAGTAGTGATAGCATAAGCCTGGCCTTGATCCCTTGGCCTTTTATGAGGTAAGTTCTCCTGACGCTTAGGACATGCATTTGCATAATGCCCCATCTCCCTGCAATTGTAGCACTGAACGTTGGTAGCTTCCTTCTTCCCCTTGCAATCATGAGCTTGGTGGCCTTTTTCACCACACTTGTAACAGACTCCCATTCCCTTCAAGCAAGCACCGGGGTGTTTCTTCTCACATTTACCACAAGATGGATATTCAACCTTTCCCTTCTTCCCCTTATTTCTATTCCCAGATTGATCAGCAGGTCTCTTCTTCTCTTGCTTTGCTTTAAATTCATAAGACTTAGAGAATTCCTTTTCGGTCTTGATAGCACATGAGACAATGTCTTCGTACGATAAAAAGGATTGTGAGACTAATGCTCGACGGAGAAATGGTTTTAACCCATCAAAGAAACGATAAATCTTACTTCTTGGGTTGCGAATATAATCTCCAGCATACCTCTCTAACCTTGTAAAGTTAGCCTCATACTTTGTGACATTCTCATCCTCTTTTTGTCACAGACTCAGAAATTGCCTTTCCATATCTGCTCGATGGTCGTGAGGAAAGAATTTTTCTAAAAACAGATCTTTGAACTACCTCCACTCCATATTTGATACTTCATCATCTTCCTTCATGTTTTGAATCAATGACCACCATTGATCAGCATCTCCAGTGAGGCGGTAAACTGCCCTGATAACTTTTTCCCTTTCACTGCTCCCCAAAGCCTGAAATATTTTCTCTAGGGAAAATATCCATTGCTTAGCTACTAAGGGATTTGTATTCCTATTGAACGTTGGTGGTTGTTGCCTCATTAATCGATCTAACATTGATCCTCCACGCTGCGGATCAGGGTGATCCATACGGGTAAGGTTATTATTCATAACCTGAGTAAGTTGTCCCAGAATGGTGATTAGCTGATCGGCACCAGTTGCATCACTAGCCCCACTATAATTATCTTGAGCAGGAGAGAAATCCCTACATGGAGTGCGTGCATTGATACGGTTTCCATTTCTTCCACTAGGCGCCATTTCTAAACAATGGCATAAACTAGATCAGTTTATGAATTAAAATACATAATCACATACTTATAAAACACTTAACATAAATTGAACTATTTATGGATATAATCCATAATCATAAGAAAGTTTTCTTTGAGGAAGTATATACTCATAATCCCTTCAAAATGATTTGTAAAGAAAATGAGAGTTATCCTAAGCATATCCCCCGGGAGTGTCGTAACCAAGAGTGCAGCAAGGCCCGTTGTCGTGCACCAGTTCCCGTTCGAGTCTAGCTCAAAGCGGTGTTTTCGGGTTTTACCCCTAGGTACATCTGTGCCAGAGCCGCCTCTACCTGCTCGTATCCAGACAGGGATGTATTGCTCGGAAAACTCACAAAATCTCTACAATACCAAAATTCTAGGAAGTTCTTCTATACTAATCCTCAAAGTTCATCTTAGGTCTACGTGCTCTAATCAGAGTTTATCTAAATCTAGCTTCCAAGGTTTTTACTAAACTTCCTCTGATACCAACTGTAACGCCCCGACCCTAGTTACCCAGAGTCGGTGCCTTATTACATAACATTGGCATGATCACAAGAAATATCAAATCTCGAAAGACCGATTGGTTTAGTAGCCTTGGAAACACTAGATATATTCATAAGTTTTACATTACATCATAAAATGAAAAACTACTACAACAACATAATGTTTCCACAGTCCACACTATAATCCCCTCATAATATCCTTGCAGGTCATTCATAACTTACATCTTCACATCCTGGAAAAAATAAAACATAGAAAAGGGGTGAGCTCAAATGCCCAGTAAGGATAACAATATAGCGGAACATTCAAAAATAAGCATAAACATTTAAGGCAATGAATTACTAAAACAAAAGCCTTTTAAACTTGAACTTCAACATAGTATGGCAAAAGTAAAATGAAATAATTCCATTTACTTGTTCACATGGATATTCTACTAATCGAATAATCACATGCAAAATCAATAACCACTTTCATAATGTTGGAATGCATAATGCCAGACTATCATAACCACATAGCCAAGGCCTCGTGCCAAGACTAAAAATAAGATTTTGTCAAGGCCTTGTACCAAGACACTAGTTTGTCTCATGAGACCTACCGATGCATCGAGGATCTATAGCGGGATCCACCCGTCACATATTAATTCCAATGCATTCCCATATGAAAAGGTTTAAACATAACATAAACATTCGTATTAAAACTAGCATACGAAATGTCAATACTTTCACCATAAACTATGAATGGTATAAAAATAGCACATCCATAGTCAAACATATCACAAAACCTTCAATACAATATAGAAGTTTTGTATCATAATAAATCAACTTCAAATAATCTTAAAATCCATCAAAGGATGTTGACATAGATGAAATCAAAATTCTTTTTAAATAAATATCTCCTTTTATTTTGAAATCATTTAAGATCCATATAAAATAAAACATTTTCTTTGAAAATATTCTTATAATCTTGTAAGGGAAGCTTTGAAGATTTTATAACGGCGGAAAATAGCCGCACCCGCCGTATAAGTTAAAAAAACATTCTTACCTTAATTCTGTCGAAAAGGTTAAAAAGGACCTTGTTTTGAAAACGACTGAAATATTCCTTTATAAACCACTTAAAAAAGTAAAAAAGGGTATAAATGACTTTAACTCATATTCTAGTAAATAGTAAAAACGTTTTGAAATACATTTTTAAGAAACATGGATGTGGATGATAAAGAAATCCCAGTAGATTATTACGTATAAACAACCTCGGATAATGAAGAGATTGTGAAATAACCCTTACCTTGTAATTTTCCTTGGTTGGGGTAGGTTAACCTCCTGTATAATGGTGAAATAATTGTTATTAAATTATACAAGATTCATATATATTAATATGATATCATATATGATCTTTTAACATTGATCTGTTAATAATATCTTAGAATTATCGTGTTTCGGGTGTTAACTTACTTGTTTTCTTTTATATGTTTTGTTACGTAAGACATGTTTGTAAAGGATAGGTTTTATATTATTCATATCCAGAATGATATCAAGTCCTTAAACATCATCTTTTAAATCATCAAATGATAATTATACTTGAATGGATACAATGGAGAATGAATCTCATCGCGTTCGTGGAGACGGTAGTCCGTACGTACGCACGAGCGACAATATCATTCTTTTGATATTAAAATAATATATAATGGATGGTATATCATATATACAGAATATTTAACATGTTATATTTATTATTTACATGAGTTACACATCATTATTATACCCATCCAAATAATATTATATTGAATAACAATTACACCACGACGTGGAGACGGTAAGCCGTACGTACGCACTTATGGTGACATGTTATTCAAAGGGTGGATAGAATACTGAATATGGTTGTACCATATTTATAATAACATCACAGTATATGTGAGATACTGTAGTTATTATTTTAGAATGGTAAGAACAAAGGAAGAAGAAGTGGAAGAAGAAATGAACTTGGAGAAGGGTGGTGAAATCATTACCTCTTCTTCGGGTTCTTCCTTTTGATTTGATCAAAAGGTCTCCTTAGGTTGGATTTCTGATCAAACTAAGGCCCCTAGGTTGTAGTGAGGGAAGTTGGGAGAGTATTTGGGTAGAGTTTGGCCGAACCAAAAGGCTTTTAAGGTGTGAAGAAATGAGAAGGAGGAGTGCCCTTTTATAAGAGGGGTTAGGGGCACCTTTGGAAAAGCTAGAAATATTAATTTATAATAAATTCATATTCGGTTTCTAATGGCTCCAAAGTTTACTATTCAAAGGTTAAGGTGGGGATGGGTCGAAAACAACTCAACCAATAGAATTTAGACAGGTTTGGGTACTTATATGAACCTTATCTTTAAGTATTAACTCTAAGTTAATTAGTTTAACTTTTACAATGTCTCTTTGTATTTTTATATAATATGGTTAATAAACTTACTATATACATCCAAGAGACCCCCAAGTGGTCCATTAATGATGAACCTATCATGATATAAGTCTCTTGGCCGAACCTTAGATTTTTAGGATTTTAATATCAATTAATAATATAATATTTGTTTTAAGAACTCTTTTATGTCAATTTTGACACTATTCAATAGTTGATTTTTTTGAAACTCATAACAGATTGATTACTTCTAAAAAAGTCAATTAAATCAATCCTAATATATCATATTATCCTAGAAAATTAGTTTAATTCATTAAAAGTTTCATATTATATTTATTTGGGTATTTATAATATCAATTATTTTAATTTTTCACTATTATAGTAATTACTGCATCATCATTGTGTCATAAATAAAATAAATTATTTAATGTCTAAAAATTATAAAATAAAATATAATTATGTAGGAAAGCTTTGTATCTTTCTAATTAATATTTATAATCTAAAATCCAACATATATAACCCTATGGAAAAATTGTTTTGCTAAAAGATATATGCTTGTGTCATTTTTGTATTCATTTTAACTTAATTAAAATAAAGTGTCATTATCACTTACAAGTGGATCCATGGGGTCCCAAAATAGACCCAAAGATGCCCACGGTCGACCATGTATCAACCAATAGGGTTAAGACACGTTTTAGGGTAATTTAGTATTATTATAATATTATTTTTTAACCCTTATTTACTGGATTTACCCTTAACCATGGTAAATAAAATATTTACCGCAGTAATTATTCAAAATGTCTAAAAATAAAAGTTACCTATTTACACAATTTGAACATCCTGATTCCAAATATGGAATCCATTTTCATAAATTCAAAACACAGAAGTGGCAGAAATTAATTTAAAATTAATTCCCACTGTCAAAACAAAAAGCGTGTTTTTAAGAGATAATAACTATCAAAAGATTGACACTTGTTTATGTTCGGTTTAATTGTAAAATTATGTCCAATGACCAAAATTATATTAAATGGTAAAAATAAATTCTAAATATACTTTAAAACCACTCAAATTCATAATTTATCACTATTAATTATTTTGATTAAAAAAGTTGTTTTTAATTAAAATTTAGTAATTTTCACTATTCATCAAAATATGAAAGTTATCTGAAATGTACCAAAATCTCACCTTAGGCTAAATTCGATATCCCGAATCCAAAAATGAAGTCCATTTTCAAATATAAAATATATATAATTTCAAAAAGTAGGTATTACTATTCATAACGGCTAGTTTTATTAGTTATGGTGTGTTAGAACTCGGTGTTGCGTACAACACACGCTATCACATTATTCAAAGAGAAGCGTACCGTAGAAGCTTGGGGTGTTACACCTATGCTACTATGTGCCCCAAAAAACCAACTATAAGTGGACTAATATTCCACAAGAATAACACTCAAAAGTGGGATATTGACACTGAGGCATTTTTTATACCATCTTGAAAAATTATTGTCACTATAACCAAACAAGATCCTAAGATGGATACACATAACCCTTACTAAATTTCACAAAGGTTCCTTGGAGAAAACTGTCATAATGGCACTTCTTTACATTAGAGGATAAGTTCACCGTTTTCCTTGTTGAAATATTATGGACACTACCCTGGGCCTCCATCTGATTCCCTTCAATGATGACTAACTAATTTATTACATATTAAAATCATTCGAAAATTAATATTTTCACATGAAACCTGATCTCTTAATTAAAAACATACTACAAATGTCTCACCCTAGATATCACATCAACTACCAAAGATGATGCAAATTACAGGTGGTCAGTGAAATTCTCAGTGTAGTCCAGTACAGAAATTCCCTCCTATATTAGATTCATGAACTCATAAGACACTAAATCCCTCAACGTCTTTATATATAAGTGTATTTATAAATAATCTCAAATAGCTTACAAGATAAATTTTTTGATTCCATGCCTACTCTAGAATAACCCACCAAGACGTGGCTGGTCCACGAAGTAAATATACAATGAGATTCACCCTATACTCTATGGGTGTCTCAATATGCTTAAAGATTTTCTGGATTAACTTTATCCAAAACTCAACTACTTGGGGGGGGCTCCCTTCCCAGGGTATATAGGTAGAGGCTTCTGGTGAAACTCTCTCATCATCTTATACATTGATGGAGTCTTGCGAATAGTCCCTCTTTCCTTGAATATCATGACCCTCAAGAAGATAAGGCGAAGGTGAGAATCAATATGATCCTAAAGAACTATAGGATGTTCTAGTATAAATATGTTAATATCATGTTGATTTCCACTCTCTTGATGTTTAACTCATAGATGATGAGGATTCATTTTTTCTACAAGACTGTCACACTATTTAATAAACTGGCTATAAAAATGTAAACATAAGCAGGTGACAACAACATAGAACCACTACTTCAAGTCTCTCTAAACATTTAATAGAAGTGTTTTAGTATGAAAAAATAGCTTATTTATTTCATCTCTCAGGTATAACACGCTTATGATATCACAGTTTAACATGAAAGTATATATCACATGCAATAATTATGATCCTATCATGAACAATGCATTTTAATATATATCCTTATATGCATAATTTGATGAACTTACACTCATCTCATTCCATAAAATTCCATGATTATAATTCTCAATAATTATTAATATCATAAAATGATTAAGTCAAAAAATAGTTGAATCACTCGAGGTGAAATAAAAAGAACTATAAAAAGAAAAGAACCTAAACAACTAGCCCATCACTAGGAACATATTTTTTCCCTTTTAAGTGGGTAATATTGTCCTATATACATGTTCATTACCTAGTCCTAAAATATTCAAGTCCCCATTATACATTTTATAAATATTAATGAATCATAAAATAAACCCTCTTTGAAACCACATTATAGAATCCGTCAATAAAGCACTATCTCACATAACCAGAGTGGGTTGGTTAAGAGATCTCATGCTTGCCTCCCCATATGCCAGAGGTTTTCAACTAGTAGCAGTGGTGTGATATTTATAGTGGGACAACAATATTCCATGGTTATAGAGCTAAAAAAATGTATAAATAAGAAATATAAGTAATTATCATAGTGCAAAAATAGTGGAAACAAAATAATTGAACATAAACTCACAATAAAGGAAAAAAAATAATACAATAGAAAATAAAGGGATAATGTAATGATATGATAGAATGTTACTAAATGTAATGCTAGAAGTAATACATCTAAAATATTATAAGAATCAAATAAAGAATTAAAATTTCCCAATATCAAACCCCATGTCGGTCCCATATCCAAAATGTAGTACATCGAAAAAAAATCAACAATAAGGTGTTTCGTACTTATCCAAACATGCATCCATATATTCTTCTTAGGTACAAAACAAAAACCCAAATAAGGTGTGAGTATAACATAGTAGGTTGACACCATCATGTCTAAATATAACCAGCCTAAAAATAAGTGTATTAAATAATGAAACAAAGAAGTATATTAATTTATTTAATAAATTAATTAATACCACTTCACCCTACATGAGCTCTATGCCAGAATATGTCAAAACATGTCTAGTAACCATTACAATCAAATCAATATAACCATGGAATAATATAACCTACCTCGAAGCTATACTGAAATGTCTCTGAGCATGTCTTATGAACATGCCATTCATAACATTATAACCAAGGTATATAAATATTACACACTTTTGTGTCAAACCTACTATATAAGAATTTCAAAAAATAATTAGGGTCGAGATCGATATATCAGCATTTTAAAATCATTTTAGAGCCAAGATTGGTATACCATCATCTCATCATCTATTCAAGAACAAACCCAGTATCTCAGTATTTAAGTTTGTATGATGTCCAATCCTGTTATATTATAATAACAACATAGAAATCATAACACATGTCATAGAAACCAGGATATCATAATATCACATCATAAAGACCAATAGTTAATTATGAAAATTTCCATTTATCTTACAATTTATCATTTCATTTATCAATTAGTCACAATCAATAACATTCCAATTATATGAATACACATTCTAATACAATGTAAATATATATCAATAAATCTCCTAAGAAACAATTCTTGATAATCTCACTTTAAGACACTATTCAATTTTTTTATTATCAATGGGTTTCCCACCCGAACGGTAGCCAAAAACCTGGTAAAAATGTATTTGGATCAAAATAAAATATTTTCAATATTTCAATTCAACATTTATTTTATTTAGAACATGATATAATGGTGAAATTTCAATATTTCAAATACTTGATAAAAATAAAACCACAAGGTTAAAGTTTAGACCCCCTACCATTAACAGACGAAGAACACAATACATATAATGGAAAATTACCACGAGAAAGAAGGTTTTGATATCCAATAGTATGGACCTATATTAGAACTAATAAAGATAAAAACAAACAATTCAGAGGGTCGAGATATTTTCTAGATTCAATTGGGGATCAAAGGGATATAAAGGAAAACCTAACGAAAACCACTTACCAGGGTTCAGATGCATGATCAGAATGTCTGAAATCGAGTTAGGTGCTTCAAAATTTGTGGGAAGGAGCCCTAGGGTCAATATGAATAAACATAATGTAATTTGAAATTAAAATCAACCACATAGCACACATTAAAACTGTAGGTTTTGAAATTATAGGTCATGTAGTATAGTTACAAATCTTGTAATTATTCTTAGTGGGATATATTGAATAATATGATTCCATGTCTGATTATTAAATTCAACTAAACATTTTACAATTTTTAATTAAATTACAAGTAATTTAAATGTTCAATAGATGTTCTTTCATCACATTCTCCTTATATAAACCAAAACCATTTAAATATTCTCAGCTCGCCAAGAACCCTCGATAACACTTGACCCATTTATACTCAGACTCCATTAATTCAAAAAAACATACATCCTTGGACATAAATTCATTTTTCCCAAAAAACAATCTCCCCATGGATCCTCGATAATATTCTCAAGTTTCCTCAAAACTCAAGACTATTTTTTCATACCTATATAAAGACAACGTGAAAACACAACAACCATGGGATAAAGATGATAAAAACACCACCAAAATATATTGAACAAAAAATGGGATATTTATATATACCCATAAAAATATGGGATATTTAAATTCCCATTATTGTAACACATATCACTTAAACAAAGATATAGTCTTATAAATTTTTTTATATTTACCCTATTGTACACTATTTTAGAATAATTTAGAAAATAAAAATTTTAATTGCTTAAATGAAAAATTAAAATAGGATCTCATTTTTCAAATATTAAAATTAAATGAATTATAAATATTAAATAATGAACTTCCACTTCATATATTAGTGACATTATAATTTTTTTCATGTGAAATAAATGTAGGGTTCTTTATTTGAAATACAGAATGTTTGGATGGTTCATTTTCAAAACTTTTTTTTAATAGAACACGCACCCTTAAATTTTTACAAGTAAATAAATAAATATTATCAAGAAAAAATAATATATAATTTTACAACTATATATTTATTGTAAAATTAAAAAAAATTAAAAAAAATAACATTAATTGATTTTTATATCCACTATTCATTTGATTAATTGGTACTAAGTGATTTCATATTTGATCCACATACATATTAAATATTGTAACTAAATTATCAGATAATTATATAGATATGTGAAATAAAATTCTAAATCCATATCCAAATTCAAATAAAAAATCAAAATAAAAAATTAAATAAATTATAATTTATAAATAAAAAAACAAAACAATCAAAATCATAAGATAATTGGGGTTATAATCATGGTCACAAGTATTTATTTTTTATAATCCAATAAAAATCATTCAATTATTCATGTCACCATTAAATGAAATCATGAAAATTCTAATCAGTTATAACATATTTCATATGCTATAGTTATCATATCGACATCTGTTGATAGGTTTATTTGAATGATTGATGAATCAAATATGATATATTCCATTGCTCAAATAATTATCTATATTTAGTGATGGTAGAAGAATTAAAACATTTATCATTATATTTTTTTTTAAACACCAAATTTGATTTAGATGTACATAACAAATGTCTCACACATTTTAATAATACTATTAATACTGAAAAGATTGAATCTAAAATTATCTTCTTTAATGATTTAAAGTTGTTTTTTGTTGTTATAGTGCAATAAAATAACACTACATCCAATTAAATAAGTCAACTCATTAATTTTTAAAACTAACAAAATAATGTGATATATTTATTGCCTCAATTGTTTCAATCACAAGAGAACCATAATTTTGAGTCACACTCCTATTATCGATAGATTTCATGTTCCACCTATAACCATTTCAATTGACTTTGGCCATTTTTTTAACGCACATGTTTTAAAATTGACTTAAACGTGTCAAATAATTTTTTATAAAAGTGTTATATGGTAGAAATTTTGAATACTAAATAATAAAGTAAAACTGAAACAAGATAATTTATAATATTATGTTCAATGTGGAACATGCAATACAAATTATCTAAAAACCATTTATAAAACTCACTTTTATGGAAGCCATCAATTATTTATAGATTATATTGATATTTTATATAGACAATTTCTTAGTTATCCTTTGAAAAGAAATTATTATTTTATAATTTTAGAAAAAACATAAATATACCAAATTTTATGGTTATGTTACCTACTATACATATACTTGAACATAATCACATATTTTTATAATATAATTATATTATTACAATAACATTGAATATTCATGTTTGATATCACATAGTTTAGACACCTCATATAATTTTAGAGAAAATATGGACTAGAATTTACATGTTTCATCACCATCACCATATTTTTTCATATATACCAACGTAAACAGGTTTAAATTCCATAAAAATGTCAATAATAAAAGTTCATATGTTCTCCAAAAATTTAATATTTAGAATTTTATCATTCTGGGCAAATTTTTTATGAAAAAATTATATTTAATGTTATAAAAAATAAGTAATACATCAAGAAACATATTTTAAATAAATTTATAGATAATTCAAAAAACGAAAATATATTATATATATTACTTAATTGGATACCTAAAAGGATAATAAATATGTTCCAAAATCATAACTGCATGTTTTAAATGAATTATTATGTGTACCCTGATGTTGAAAAAGTATCTTGGGAATATGCACTCAAAATGAAAATATATAAAAAAAGATAATATTTTATCTTGTAAAAATAATTACATTTCTCCAAATTTGTCAATAAATCATTATAAAATTTACTCAGAACAATTAATAAAACACATAACTCTTTTTTCTTGTTTACTTAGACCTAATCATAAAAAATGTTTCATTAAAACCTGTTGGTTGTGTATTTTGAAACCAAATTTGTTTTCACAATTAATATTACTCTCATAATTTGGAGAATAAGCATATGTATCATTTATAGATGTTATTAGACTTAACATTTCGGCCATTTAATTGGCACTTATTGTGAATCATGTTTTTCGTAGTTGTTCTCTACATAGATCATCACACTAGTGAATATTATGTCTTATATTTAAATATACCAAATAAAATAAATATTGGAAGTATTTTTATTTTTTCATTAAATTCAAAATATTGTTCTAATTAAAAATTTTGAGACATTCTTTTCTACATGCATAACATATAAATTGTGTTGTATAAGAAGAGTACCCCAATATAATAATTGAAATAAAATACTTTTCTATTTCCATGAAAAATCATTATTCTATTTTATTTTTTTTATTCCAGACATTTTTTTAATATTTCATCAAAAATAATCACTTAATCTGAAAATTATCATGTATTATTTGATTTTGTAGGTATCCTATTTTCTATTTCCCCAAAAAATTACCTTTATATTTCAAAATAATTTGTTTCATTTATCCATGAAGTGTTGATGAACCATGTAAAAAAAATTTATACACTTTTTTAAGTAAATGAAAATGTTTTCACATCCCAACCTAAACATGAATTTTAATTATTGATCTTATGAGATGATATATTAGTAAATTTGAAAAAGTCATTAATTTTTTAGATTAATGGTCAAATTAAGAAAATTGACTCATTTTTAATACAAATATTTATTTATATAAAACTCATATAACAAACACATATCATAAATTATAGGTTTAAAATATTTATATCATTTACTGGTGACTTAGAATAATTAATCCATTATGAAATAATAAATAATAACTCATTAATACATAACCATAGAGGAAAATTTTAATTCACCAAAATAATAGGCCAAATTATATATTAATAGGACATCATTACAAATGGATTAAACCATTAACTATATTGGATTAACATAAAATTAATTAGATTAAATTTGGACTTGTGATACTTAAAATTAATATCTTTCCATGTATATGAGTTTTTTTGGTTCATAAACATACCATCTTTAATTCCTTCATTCTCATGTCATGTCGTGCAAGGGGCTATTTTTTATGGAATGAATAACCCTTAAATATAGGGTATCACAGTGAAGTGACACATAACATTTATTGATACAAGTTTACTATTTTTTTATTTCATAATGCTCACATTTATATTATATTTCTAGATAAAAATACTATAATTTGGTAAATTATATAGGCAATGTTTTCATTAAGAAAAATTACACAATCATTTGTTTATGAATCAATCTTATAAAATAAAAGACAAATTTTCATGATATTTTCTTTCACCTTTATAAACAAGTTTCAAAATATTGAATTGTTAATAAGAAATCTAAAAAAATTATTATATTTTCAAGAACTACGATATCACTAAACCCATTTAAACATTTAAGAAGATACATATAAATATTAAAAGAAAATTTAGTAAATTTTCCACATCAAGATTATAAATATAACCTACCATATTCATCCAATATAAAAAAATGTATGTGGTTTATTAGAAAAATGTGATATGTCATTTTTTTCTAAAATTTTATGGCTTAATACAACATTTCAAACATATAATTCCTAGGAGAATTATCTTTTTTAACTTTAAAAATATTAATGACTTTGTTGATCACTATGTCATGATAAAAATTTCAAATACATTTTTAATGATCTCCATCCCTTACATTTATAAGGGTTTGGTATTTCATAACAAGTATATGTATATAATATCCATTAGAATATCATAAAAATGGGTAGGAAATCATGGTATCAATTTATAAGGATACAAATGAATGATTATAAAATATATCTACAATAAATAAATAATCATGAGATGATATCCATAACATCACCAAACTCTTATCATTAAATATATTCATTATATAAATTATAGGCAATTATTCAATTTTCATGTAATTAAACTTTTTTTATAAATAGGTGATGACTAAAACTTATTTTAATTTAATAATTTTATAAGATTAATTAAAATAGAGCTAAAACAAGAGACATATAATAATAAATGACAAAAACCTATGATTTAATATTAAATTTGTATTTTTTTTTCTTAATTTTTATGTGTATAAAAATAAATTGTTAGATTATAAAAAAAGAACTACTCAATTTGTAGAAGCTGGAACAACAAAGGGACACACAAGGAGAAGAAATGATGATATAAAGAGGAGGAAACTAAAATGAAGCAAATGGTTAGAGAAGACATAATTATCTGGTGTGGATTGAAAATGTATGCTTGAATATGAAAACACTAATGAATAATAGGTAGTAGAGAATTTATAGCCTCCATAGTACATTATATTATGTATAAAGTGGTTAGATTTGGTGGTGTCAGAATGTACTTGGTGAAGATTTTGGAATATAGGGAGATTTTACAAGCATGAGAATGGATTGAAGGTGGATTAATGAATCTGGAATGGATTGACCAAGGTAAAGAAAGAATTGATTAGGTAAAAGTGACATAAAAGGGATAAAGATTGATTTAGGGAGATGATTTAATTTTAAGAAATAAAAATAAAAAAATAAAATATTAGATATCATTCTTTAATTTAATTTTTCTATTTAATAAACATTTGTTGGAATGGTGTGAAGTTTTATAAAAATTATTTTCTTCAAATTTAATATAATATTTTAATATGTTAATATTGATTATTAATAAAATAATATTATTTAATTAATTTATAGTTTTATATTTAATAATATTAAAGATTTATTATTTTGGATTTATATTAATTTTATTATTAAATTAAAATAAAAAAATAAATATATTTTATTGAGTGAGTTCTAAACATATTTTTAAATATAAAAATATCATAATTATTTTAATTATTTTTTTTATAAAAATTATTTACCATTTTATTAAATGAACAATATTGAAAAATATAAACATTTTTAATATTTTTAGAAAATTCAAAATCAAATAATTTAATGACATATTTTTAGAAAAATCCAAAATCAAATGAAGTTTATTTCATTATAATATTAATAAATATATTTAAAAAAAATTCTTTCAACATGATTATGGAAAATAAAAATTTTGTATATTTTATTATAATATTTTTTATTGGTGGAAAAATATTTACTAGTATTAATTTTTATGAACATTTTCATTTTAAATAAACAAATATTGGTATTATTCGGATAATCTGGTAGATTAAATTGTTTGTAAACTATTTTCTGTATTGAATGATCAATATTAGTAAATACATATATTGGTAAAAAAAAGTTTTAGAACTTATATTTTACACTAGATTAACTTAATATCTGTTGGAATTTCTCATTTTTACCACATATATAATATCCGAAAATAAATTTAAAGCAGTATAAATTCCGTTTTTGTTTTTCATATTCTCATATTATTAGGAAGGTATAAATCACAATAGAATTTTGATTCTAGTCATTTCTATTGGTGAATTTGGTTCTTGAGTGTATAGAATAAAAGTGGATAACACATCTACCATGGGTGGAGGCTTAAAATATAGATGTCTTTGTATAAGAATTTTCTAAGTTCCCACCAATAAGATAAGTAGAGTTCACCACTGATTTGGATCTTTGAGTGGATCCTATTTCACTACCCTCCTATCACATGTAACAAGTATATTTATGATAAATTAATGTGGATTTGGGAGAATTTGAAAAAATAAAGGTTCATTTGACCATATGTTTCTATTTTGGTAGTGCTAGAGGTGTTTTAAAAAAATGATGATGGATTGAAATATTGTATTTAATACCTAAGGTCGTAACACGTGTTAGTAATGAGTAATCATCCTCTACCCAAAAATAGAATATTTATTTTACTAGCTAAATGGGGTTTTTTCACTATGGTCAAGCTTTTGTAAGGTTATCATTAGTTATGGGTGAGAGAAGAGGATATTTTGAAGATTTATTTCCAATATTGACATATCGATTATGTGTTATTTTTCATTCCTTTCATAGTTAACAATGAACATTTGGAATTAAAAAAATTGATGAATAATATTTTCCCATGGTAATATGGCAGTTTTTGATAGGTTTTACAAATGAGAAAATTATTTATTGAAGACAAATGATCATCATTTGGGGAACCTATAAATTGATTTGGATACATTTTATTAGAATCATTTGTATGTTATCTTTTTTATGTTCCATTTCTAGATTAAAAGGATTAAATTTAAAGGGTGTGTAGTTTCATATAGTTGGATATCTATTGACCCTAAGAAGATTAGTGTAGAAATGACCTGAGAAAGAGTAAGTAACATGATTTCATTGAAATATTTCTTAGTATTTTTCTAGTACAATAAATGTTTTATGAAATATTTATCTAGTATGGAGTCACTCATAATCAAATTGGATAAATTTAAAGATAAGTTCAATTGGATTACAATGAATTTGGAGGAATTTGAGAAACTAAAGAGGGGGATAGCTTCTACCTTGGTTTTTAAAATAAGGACTCCATGAGTAGGATATAAGTTTTATTGTGATACATTAGGATCATGGTTGGGATTTATTGATAAATATGTAAATGTATGGGAATATTGTTCATGGTAGTTTAGTCCCTATTAACGTAACTACCAGATCTATGACATGAAATTATCCACAGTGTTTTAAGATCTTTTCAATTGGGGGAATCAAATATTTTGTGAAAATTTCAAGATGTATTCAAATCATAATTCAGAGATATATCCTCCCAAGATTGACATTATTTTATGGGAGTGTAGATGGGAGTATTATCTTAAAATTTTATATTTGTATATAACATACACATAGAGGAGGGAGAATGTCATGGTTGATTATATGTGTTTGAAATATACATCTCAAGCTATGAAGGAGGTTGGGGATAAGTGGTAGAAAATGGTCTTTCTTGAAGTGATTCGCATGAAAGATTTTGAGACACCTTTCTATGTAGTTATATCTACTATAAATGAAATTTCCAAATAAGAGGAGAAAGTTAATGAAGAGAAATTCATTGTTGATTGCTATAAGAGGATAAAGGATATCCCTGGTTGTGGGATGTCTATTGAATGTTAGACTAATACTATTGACTCTACTTTTTTCAAAGGGTGAATGGTTGTATAGAAGAATTTCAAGGGTGAAATATTTAGGGCTTGTCACCACTCAAGTTGTAATGTACATCAGAGAGTGGTAAAAAAGTATCCAAGATATTCATAATCATTTTTGGTGGCCCGGGATAAATATGGATGTTTTCGAGTTTGGTTTCAGGTATATAAAATATATTATAGCAAAGGGAGAGAATCAATTACTAGTAGGATTATTGAAGTATTTATTGATAAAAAACTAGAAATGATATCATATTTGATGAAATACATTGTTTGGTTAACAATATCATCAAGAAATAATGATAGTGTAAGGGTTATCATGGAAAAGATCATGAAATCAGCATATTATATTCCTATATATGAGACATTCCTTTTTGAAAATAGTAAGTGGTTTTATGTGTGAGAGATAATTAGACATCATAGGGTATTGTCGTCTATTTTATCCATTCATGTGCCTCAATTCCCATATTGGTTTTGGAGAATATATTGTATGGAAATTGAAACCATATTTATAGAATATGAAAAATTTAGTAATTTTTCATTTTCAATAAATGAATAAATCCCCATAAATTTCAAAAAAAATGAAAATTAAAATATATTTCAATTATAGGAGTATCGTTGAATTTATTATAAGCATAGAATTAAACAGTGATTTTTTTATTTAATTAACATACTCACATTGTTGGAGAAGACCATACACATTTAAATGGTTGTCCGTTGTTTTTTAGGTAATGAACTAATTTTTTTTTATGAGATGGATGGGAATGTATTATATTTAGCTAGATACATAAGTCATTTTATTTGTGGATGTTATGGTAGAATTAAAGTTCCCTATAACATTGAGTATATATTTTAATGGATCCTATATATACATAAGGAATTTATCTAGATACATATGTAATTTAGCAGAATAAATAAGATGAAAGGGGGAATTTTTCATAATATATAAGATAAATTACCATATTAGAGAAGTTAAATGGCCCATATATAAGACATAAATTGTGCATTCAAGTGATATATATGTTTTTACATTTAAAAATATTATGAAAGAAACGTTTTTTGGGTGGTTGAGTGAGATTAAATAGCCCGATTGACATGCTATAGTAGAATAATTTTCTCCAGAAAATAAACACAAGAGATTAATATCATGAGGAATACAAAAAATATCATACTACCACACATCAGATTAAAATCTATGAATTGATTCCCACATGGGATAAAAACAATATTTTTATAAAAATATTAGGGCCAATATATTTAGAAAAATCACTTATTCTACTTTTTCCCCCAAATTGAAAAATAATCATGAATAGATTCTAGACATTTATATCAAATAAACAAGTAATAATCATGTATCTATTGATCAAATATTATTTTCACCCACCAAAAATATTTGATAGTCCCCAACATTGAGAATCATTAAACTTTGAAAAATTTACAAGGAAATAATCTAGTTTAGGATTTCAAAGAATTGATTTCCAGTAGCATGTAGTAAAGGATTTCTTGATTTGAATAAAGTAAATATCAATTTATCTAGTAAAGAATTATAAAAATGATCAATTTACATAAATTAGAGTAAAATTGGGATTCCAAACTCTGGACTTGTTTTATATTGTAAATATTCTTCAAAAATCTAATAATTTTCTAATTTTTAATAATGAGAATATATTAAATTTTTGGTCTTATTATTTATATAATTTATTAATATTATCATTTCTCTCGTACTCATATTTATTTAATATTTTATGTTTCTATACTATCAATTCAGACCTCTATAAACATTGGTAGCTAACTATATGGTTTATACAAGAGATTAAATAAATATATTTCAATATCCATTACACTTTTAATTCATTTTCAAGTTAAACATATAAGGATCCAAGAATTGGTAGGGATAAAAGGTTTGTGACACTAATTCTCATTCATATTTAATAAATATTATATTCTATCACTAGAGTATGAGATTTACCTTTGTGAATTCACTTTGTTAGAATACGATATAACTTTAGGATTTATTATCAAATGGTGAGTGGTTTATTTTACATGGGTGTAAGGTCAGAGTCCCCTTGATTAATGAGTGTGTATTTCTCATTCTCTGAAGTAGGTATATGTACAATATACTTGAGGAAAATTATCTAAATTGAAAAACACATAACCAAGTATAGTGAGGGATGATTACACATATGATGGAGTGTCATTATTGAGTGATAATGATATTGAAATGGTTGTGATAGTGAATTAATTCAATAGTAATAATCATGGGATTAAATTCTTTCATCTTAATAATATTATTTTTACTGCTAAATTTTCATTTTCATTTCCTTTCTTGAATTCCATCACACATAACTGATATTTTCTCTTACATTAATTGAATATTAAAATACTAATAACATAATCAAGTAAAAAAATTCAATGTGTGATTTTATCTCCACAAGAGATACAAAACTAGTCAGATCACTAGACACATTATTCATATATAAAAACTAAAGTGGAACTAAACCATTTATCCATGATTTCTATTCTCATTTTTTAGAATTCTTTCCATTGAGTTGTGTAATTTTCTGATAGTTCTTGTCATACCGAAATAAATAGTACACCATTTATAAACCTTTTTTATTTTTAATTATATTTAAAAATTCAAAAAACTATGTTGTGAATTTTTGAAGAATAATATTATGTATGTAACAGATACTAATAAGTACTTGAATATTTTATTTATTAAGAATTAAATATTCCATTAAACTAAATTATATAGGAGATGAACAATAATATAAAAAATAAAACTATTAAAATATTACCTCAAAATATAAAATGATTAGAGTTTATAGATGTCTTGAAATAATGGGTGGGGGAAATGATTTTCCCAGTTATCATTCTTGTTAAAAACTTAAAGTGTCCTGGATGGAATAATTATAACACTTAATATTGGACCTCACTTTACGACAATCAAAGGATATCACTGAATAAGACCTTCCAACTGATACACTTGTCGGGAATTTATCGGATTATGATGGATTATTTTGTACTATTATATATGTAAATTTCAAATGATCAATAACAATTAAATAATTATGTACAAACACTACTCTAACTCTCCCATGATTTGGAGGAAGAAGGCACCATTGATTTTGTGACATTTGAAGAAATAATGGAAGAGATTAATTATCTACCAATAATTTAACAACCCAAAATTTTATCTATGGAATTTCATCCTTCTTATAGTAAATTCATAATTACATATAATCACTTATGGACAATAAGAAAGACATTATAAATGAAAAATTAATTAAATAAGAATTATTTCTAGAAGTTAAGAAACCAATACAAATGAAAAAGTAACTTGGCCTTAGGAAGATTAATATGACACTTATGAATAGTAAATAGACCAACTGAATAGTAGAATCACCAATAAAATTATAAATAAATTTGGGATATTATAAGTGAAAATATGATATAATTATATCATAGAATAAGTGAGGGAATTTTTTTAAAATTATTAATTAGGTGACAAAATTTTTATAAGTCATAAATATTTAATTAAAATTTTATGATTAATTTAATAATTTAAAATAAAATTTATTTTCCTAAAACGTATTCATAAATTAATATTTTTATATCTTATGATTTTAATATAATTTTATAAGACTTTAAGAAATTGTTCAAAGTGTTATAAAATTTGTTAGAATTTTAAAATCTATATTTTCAAAATAAGTGATGATTTTAATTAATAATTAAATTACTCATATTTAGAATAATAATTTCATATAATGTTTATTTTGTAATTCCACACACCAAAAAATGGTTAGGGTTAATTATTAATATTTTTTCCGAAATACTTGAATTGTTGGTGAATATGGTAATACGGTAAATTATGGTATATATACATTATAAGTTAGATACACTATTCATTGAGTCGTCATTGATATAAGAACAATTGGTTCGAACTCACATTATGTAATTAATGTATTTCGTCTCAAAAATCAACAGTATTTCTTGTCTAGAGACAAATAAAAAACTAATTAATTAAATAATGAGAGAAAACCCCTCTTTTCCACTATATATACCACAACACACACCATCTTCCACTCACACCTCTCAAGATTTGAGCCTTGTCCAAATTCTACCCAATCCTATTCCATAGACCCTTCCCCACGTCTAGGATCTCTTGGTATCATCAAAATACCTATCCTAGGTTCCTTGAGGAGGATCTCAATAGGATAATTCAAGAGGTAAATCCTCTATCTTTTTCTTTTAATCTTCTATCAATTTCTTTTATTTTCTATTTCTCTTTTCACCTCCCTTCATATGAATTGAATGATAATTCTACTAACTTATATATACTGAAATAATATCATGTTAATGTAATATCCATCATTAAAATCCTCTCTCTCACTCTTTTATTATAAAAATGAAATAGTCCACTGTGATGTGTCAATTTACCAACATCGGGGGAAATACACATTCATATTACATAAATACCTTAAAGGATGCTAATAAAACCATTAAATAGTTTAAAAAATATTTTAATGTGTATTATACAACCCTTTTTAGGTATTGGAACTAAAATATATACATAATACTAAATAATAGAACAAAATAAGTTTGTTGTGATCAAAAAGCCACCCAAATTAACCTAAAATGATTGTCATTAACTTTTATCTAATGATTTTTACTCATTCCATATAACTAGATTCTTCATAAGATCCTTTAAACTTAATGAATATCATTAATAACATATAATACCAATTCTAAAAAATTATTCTCATTTTAAACAAACATATATTCACGAATACAAGTGAACTCATCGTGAAAACCAAGAAAACGAATGCGCTCGAACGATGAAATTATACTCTATAACTCATAATAAGGCCCATAAATGATCATAATAAATTCATAATGAACAAATTAATTTATAGAAGTTTCTATAATTGTTAATTAATGAGTCTAATTTGTTTATACATGAAATTAATGTGAATAAAGTATTCTGACTGAAGGTAAGGAAAGTGCTTTAACCCAACTCTCTATCCATGGGTTTTCCATTTTCAGCCCATTCTCTGTTTGGATATACCTTAAATATTATTTATTAATAATTATTATACCTTTTATATGGTATAAATGTTTTCTACTTGAGTATATTAAAAACATGGTCTTTTACAAAAGAACACTTCTTTAAACAAAACACCTTTTACTTCTTTATATTGCTTCTTATTCACTCAAGGTTGATGATTCAAGTTTGTTATTCCAAATTTCATTTGAGAACAAATTTTTTATGAATTCATGCTTACGAATTGAAACCCATTCCTTTGCATTGTTTATTTTTTATTCAATATTGATATATGTTCTATCTAGTATGCAAGATAATTTAAATGTTATGATATGACTTGTGCACCTAAAATTATAAAGTGCAATGAAAATGCTGTGATTTTATGGGTGTGCCTGGAATTATATAGTGCTATAATGAATTGGGTAATGTGAATTATCTCATGAGAA
Source organism: Viscum album (assembly GCA_963277665.1). Lineage (NCBI taxonomy): Eukaryota > Viridiplantae > Streptophyta > Magnoliopsida > Santalales > Viscaceae > Viscum > Viscum album. The sequence goes on from OY728151.1 coordinate 809,300,232, forward strand.
AATTGAAATATGCATGAACATGATTCCATATTTGTTCACAACTATGTGTGGTAGTTGAATACTAAGACATGATTTTTCTTTTTTAGGCATTGCCACATTTTAAGCCATTTCAGATTACTTCTTATCATGTTTATGATCCTATGACTATGTTATGATAATAATTATTATTCTCACCCCATGTTCTATTTTTTAATGTTATTTTATATCCTTTTACTAAGATTTCAACACACACCCTTTTGATTTATATCCTCAAGTTACTACTTGTACAAAGGAGAATTCTAGTGCCCGTAAAAATATAGAGAATAAGGAATTAAATAAATGATTATTTTTAAATTGGTAAATGTAATTTATGGTCCATATTTTCGAAAGACACTAAACCTTTGGATCCTGGTCATGTAATTATTTTATGTTTTTTATTATTTAAATAATGTAATAGTATTGTAAAAAAAGTTGTGTAGCTATAATTTTTATTAGAGAAATATTTTGTTAACTTGGGAACTGCGAATAGATAAAAGTAGTGAAAACTCTTAGTATGAGAATATGTATATGTAATCACATGAGAAACATTTATAAAAAAATTATAAACATATGTATCCCATAAGATATTCCTTTAGAGATAATTTTAAAGAGGGATAAATTATTGATGACATTTTGAATTATGTTTTGTTCTGACCTATTATATTTTAGAAAATGGTGGGAACTAGAAGAAACTAGCCCTATAACTCAGACGTGGGACAATGTAGATATTTCTTGAACAATATCCCCAATGCTTCTAGAGGTGGTGTTTAAATGTTCATTGAGATTTTTACCCATAATTAATTAGCTTTTAAAAATAATCTAAATAATGTGGAACATTTGCCTCTACATAATAGGGAGACACTAGCTATCATGTGTTTTATGAGGAAACAACCACTGACGTTTAGTGGATATTTTGATCCACTAGTTGCAGAAAAGAAGGTAAAATAATTATAGAATATCATTTCTATTCTTCACTATTCTGAGATGGAGAAGGGTAACCTCACTATTTATTGTCTATATGGAGATGTCTATCAATGATGGTCTTGGATTATGGAGACCAAGACAAAGGATAAAATTGAAGAGATGGATTTGGAAGACATTAAGATAATGTTTCTTAATAAGTATATTCCTCTAACTCTTCATATAAATATGGAGAGAGAATTCATAGAGCTGTAGAAAATGGATGGAAATTTTACCACAGTATATGAAGAAAATTTAACTAGGCTTCCAATTTCTACTTTAGGTTATATTATTAATAATGATAGAAAAATTTATATTTCCTTTAGTGGTTTAAAACAACACCTTTGAAAGGATTTTTGAATTATAGAATTTAGAAGTTGCGAAGAAGTTTTTTGATGATCTCTCAAAGTGGATATGATGTTTGGATAATGGTCCCACGGTTGTGGTGATAAGGAACAAAAGATGTAGTTTCAAGAAGGAAGATGTAATGAGAAAGTTGGAAATAAAACTCAACCACCCACATGTCAAAAATATGGGAATAAGAATCATGGGAACTATCACAAAGGGATTGTTTAATGCTTCAAGTGTTGGATAGAAGGCCACCAAGCTCATTAATGTCAAAAATACATGAGGAAGTAGGAAAATTTAGTGGAGGAAAAAAGACAACAACTTATGGTCCAATGGTAAAAATGTAGTGAGAAAAGGAACAATGAAATCTAGTGCACTTTACCTCAGGTCCTTGAGGGTATTCAACATTAACAACCATAAGCTTTATATGATCAAGGAAAGGATTATGACATCACTATAGTGTAAGTGGAGTAAGAGAATTAATTCATACGAGGTACACTTCATAATCAATCAAGAATGGAAAAAGTTCTATTTTATTATAGTTCTATACATTACATTATATCTTGAATGTTTTATAAACAATTGAATCGAATCTATAAATCCTTGAAGTAGATATATCTATAAAAACAACATGTGGGGAAATCATTGAAACCCATGTGTTGGACTCTTCTTCTATTGGCATATGTGGGAAGATTCTTCCATTGAATCTTGTAATACTTCCCTTGGGGGAATTCGACGCTATATTGGGGATGGATTGGCTTTCATTATATATAACACATATCAATTGTTGGGATAAGGAAATCTATTTTCATATTACTAACCATCCCAGGATCCTCTATAAATTAAACATAATGAATATCCTTTTGAAAATCCTACAGTGGTGTGGGTGTTAATTCTCTGTGAAGAGGCGTACCTCGCTCAAATGGTTGATTCAAAGGAAGGTATTAACATAGTGGTAACTACCATTGTGAGGGAATACAGTGATTTAAATCCTGAATAGTTACCTAGTCATCCCCCAGATTGTGAGGTATATTTCCCAATAGAACACGTACTCGGAGCTACTCCTATCTCAAAGTGTCTATATAGTATGTCTCCTATCAAACTACAATAGTTAAAGAAGCATCTGCAAAAGAATATGGAAAAAGGATTAATAAGAACTATTACATCACCTTGGGGTTCTCTAGTGATATTTTTCTATTAGAACTATGGATCAATGTTTCTTTGTATCGATTATTGAGAACTCGAAAAGATTACAATATTGAATATGTGTCCTCTTCAAATGATTGATGAATTGTTAAATCAGTTTTAGGGAGCTAAAAACTTCTCAAATGTGGATCTTTATTCTAGATATCATCAGCTAAAGGTTAATAAGTAATATATTTAGATGACTTCCTTCCGTACAAGGTATAATAATGATGGATTTCTAGTGATGTCTTTCAGACTTACTAATTCCCCTGAAATTTTCATGGATTGGATGAATAGATTCATTAAACAATAACTCAATAAAAGGGTGGTAGTGTTTATTGAAGGTATTATTCTGTGCCTCCCAGGTTTTCAAGTTTTGGTTTATCTTCCAATCTGATGGTAATCCCGGTCATTTCTCAAGTTTCGAGTTTGACGAGTTTTGAGTTTTGAAGTGTTCACTTGCCTTGTTTTTTGTCCCATGTTTGTCTTTTGGTTTGTATTGGTAAAAGTTTCCTAGTAGAGATTTTTTGACACCCACTATGTCATTGTATTGTGTTTAAATCATTCATGTATTGTTGGGTGGGATTATCTAGTGTTTGGGTGTCATTTGAGGGTCTTTTTCCAATTTTTTGGGGTTGATGGTTTGAGCATAGTTTTCCCAAACCATGAAACATAAACCAGAAAAGTTGTATATTTTTTCAATAGTACTTACATGGTTTATTCACGGTTTACAAAACTGTACAACAAAACAGTGTAGTCCATTACAGGATGAATAACATTTTATTTTAAAATACAAGTTGGGTGATTCCACTCCCATTTTATGACCTACCTTTTGGTTATTAACCAGAGGGACCCCACTCCCTTTCATTCCCCCCCCCCCCTTTCGTATACTTTTGGGTGATATATCACCAATGGTTAGTGTTTCTTCAGGTTTTCTTCATAAAATCATTCCATTTCCCTTTCTCCTCTCTTCCAACTTCCCTCTCCTCTCATTCCTTCTTGTATTTCCCTTATCCCATGGAAATTTTGACCTAGGATTTGGATTTCCTCTTATTTATGTTGGGAGTTTTCTTCTTTTAGTGTTCATCTTGGTAGATCTGGGTTTGTGCAAACCTTGTGAACCATTTTAGGTGTTGCATTGTCTTTGTGCCCAGGGTTTGAGGAAGGTTTTCCCGTGCACTTTATTTTTTAATTTATGGATATTCGATTTCATGCTTATAAAACCATATTTTTTTCTTAATACTGTTTTGAACCATTTTGGTTTGTTTTTTGTGTGTGAAGGATGTTTTAAAATTTTTTTAGAATAATTAGATTTGTTTCTAATTTAGTGCACAATAAGTGTTGGATGGAATTCTTGGTTGGATTATGTAAATATATTATGGTATCTAGAGTGTGTTATGGTTTTGTTAATAAATATATAACATGTGTGACTGCGATAGCACCTCAAGAGATCGACCTAGGTCAACCCCTGTGCTGCACTTAGCTAAAAATATTTTCGAGAGTGTACACGATAACGCTTCATCAAAATTGGCGCCGTTCCCGGGGAGGCAAGTGGTTTTCATTCACTATTTTTATTCACATTTTTTAAATAATTTTCCTTTAATTTAAAAAAACAACAACAAAAATCAAAAATTTCAAAAACTAAAAAAATCTTCTTCGTTCGTGATGTATTCAAATTATGATTAGTATGCATGGACTGACCAATATCAAGTGAAAGAAAATGTTTGCAATGAACTTTATGCTCAATTTAAAAGGATTATTAATAATGTTCAAAACATAGAGAGCCAAATATAATGGATTGAGGAATATGTACGCACATCCCAGGGGAAATCTGAACCTGAACCAGAACCTGAACCAGAACGAGTGGTGGAAGAGATTTCACCCATCATTTTTTATGCTAAAGAACCTGAGGCGGGTGAGAAAGAACTTCTAAAGGAACTAATAACATCATCCCGCACACAACCATTGCTAGAGGAGGTCCCAGAAGTACAAATTCAAACTGATGCACTAATGGGAGGTCAACATTTTTTGGAAGAATCCTGGAATAACATTGTTGAAGATAACTTGAAACATGATCTTCCAATACTTGATGATGAAACATCAGAAACTTTCTACCTCTCTCTTTCTTTGGAAGATAATGAAAAAGATGAACCTATAAATATTCAGTTTAAAATGGTCATGCTTGAAGAGATCAATTACCAACCTGAATAACTCGAAAGGGAAGATTTCTTTATTAATTTTTATGTTTTAATATTACTCAAGCTAAATTGTATTCTGACATCTCTTCCTTTTAAATTTCTAACACAGCACAAATAGATAATACTATGGATATTAATGAAGAGACCACTCAAGTGGTGGTGATTGAAGAAGAAGAGCCTGGTGAAGATGGTGGTGTGACTACCTCCTGAACAAAAATTTGCATACCATATGGAGGAGGACACCACTGAAGTTAATAGGGAGAACCCTTATCTTTTATTCCCTCCCATTTCAAACCTCAAAATTATTATTTATTCTTTCTCGGGGGTTGGTAACATTCTTATCTTATTTGGGGTTCTCTACAGTTAGTGTTTAATCATGGACATTGGGAAAACTCACATGTGGTGGTTCATCTCAAAGAAACCACACCCACCTTCTGATTGGGGATAATCCACTGAAACTACCTGACTAGGGGCAGTAAAAACCTAGCCACCGCTTGGGGGTCTAAACCAAGCATTATCTCTTTTATTTTCCCTTTATCATTATTTTTATTTATTTTTCATATATATTTTCATTACTTTATTATAGTCTTAAAGTGGCTGCTTCTAAGAGCTTAACACAAGTCATCCACTTCTAAAATAATGTCAGGTTGTATATTTTATTCCCTTTGATTTTCTACCTTTATATTTATATTTTTTTGAGTTGAAAAAAGGGGTAGTTAAATTTAAGTGTGGGGGATCGTCAACTTTCTTAGATATTCTTGTGTGATTTTTAATTTTTATTATCATATTTTTAGGATTTTTGAGCTTTAATGAACATTCTTTTCACTTTTTACACATCAATTGATTTTGAAATAGTTGAAATCATTTTTCAAATAATGGATTTTAAATTATTGTTGATATGAATTTTTTTCCCTTGAAATGGATTTTCAATAATTTTAATGAGTTTTAATAATTTTTGAAATCCACCCCATGAAACACTAACTCAAAATATTTTTCCAATCATGTGAAGTATTCTAAACCACTTTTACATATTCTTCCTAATACCCACACTTTCTTGAGGGAAACTTGAATTTTATGTGAGAACCAGAATTTGTGAATAATTATTTTTTGACACTTTGAATTTCATGGAATGTATTTGAAATGATTGAGGCATATCATTGTCTAGCCAAATATTATAAGGAGACTCACCTTTACATTTATCCTTTGTAAGCCCTTAGATTCCATGAATTTCCTTATAGGTTTAAGCCCCATTACAAGCCAATTTTTCCTTACCTACCCGCACTTTTAGTATTTTTTGCATGGTTATTTCACGTTTGTGTGTGGGGGAAGGGCCTTTAGTGTGCGTTAATTGGGATGTGTATCATTTATGGGTGGTGCGAGGAGTGTTTCAATACTTTGGGCAGTGGACAATAAGAGAATTGGGTATGTGTCGTCCTTTCATTGTGCTATATTTGTTTCATCCATTTCTCCATCAAAAAAAATTGAAAAAAATAGAGATGAGATTTAATTCCTCATTGTACATTCTTTTATGAATCATGTCCCTCTCAAAAATCAATGGCATGAATTTTCATTCATTCATTTTATTCAATTTTCAGCTCATCCTCTGTGGAAAAATAAATAAATAATGTTGTGCCTTTCTGGACATTTGAAAAAAAAAGGGAGAACATAGATGATATCATTCATTATAATCACTTCTTGGCTCATGTACCATATCATAAAAAGGGGGTGGTTTTGTTTTCACATCTTCAAGTGGGATTTAGAGAATTATTTCTTGGGTTTTTCATTGATTTAATCATTAATTGTACTTAAAAGTACATCCTCCTCATTCTAGCCTGAAACTTTTTCAATCATTTTCCCACCAACCCTAAGCCACAGAATCATTTGAACCTTTAATTAAATCACTAATGATTAAATTCATTTTTATGTTTGATGCTGTGGAGAAATGTGAATTTTCACAAACCTATTGTGATACATGCAATTTTCAAGTATGAGTATAACTCTAGATTCAATTTCTCTTGAGTGAAGAGTGACAAAAAATTCAATGTAAGGTAGGTTGTGATTGGGACATGTATTGATTTATTAGGATGAACAAATTTTAATGATTGAACTTAAAATGATAGAGACTTGTTTTTCATATATGATACATGATGGACTTCTATTTTGGATAAGATCGTTTATATTTTCTCATTTTTGATTGTTGTGTGGAATTTGATTTGGATGTTAGATGATTGCCCAGGAGTGCGTTGTTTATGTGTGCAAGAGTTATGAAGCTCATATATTAATATATTTTATATTATAAATCATTGTTTATAATCCCACCATAGTGTTATTATATGGGTAATTGTCACATTTTTAGGTTTTAGTGTTATTTTGAGCGTAAATGCAAAAATGGCCTAATTCTGCAATTTTAACAAATTGTTATCACAGGGGTATTTTGGTCATTTCCCATTTATTATATGTCCAAATTTTATGATTAAAATTTTGGTAGAAATTTTATTTTATTTCCTTTATTTTTTTTATTGGACCAGGGGCTGAATCGATCACCTAGAGGCCGTAAAAAATGAATGATGATGATGTTTTTTCTGAGCAGACAGAATGGACCCACCAGCGTAACAGATGGATAACTCAGCGCACACACCTTCAAATGCATTTATTCCAGCTAGAAAGAAATCGGATTTTTTTAATTCTCATACATGATGAATTTCAATTAAAAATGCCCTCACTAAGGCATTATTGGAACCCTCCAAACATGTGGAATACAAAACGTCTCACCAGGAAAAAACGTTTCTATTGTGTAATAAATTCATAACATCATGAAAATTCATTCAAAACGGGCCTTACTTTGTAGAGGGACGTGAAATCAAATGGGGAACAACTTTCATTCAGGATCCAATGCGTGAACCGACATTTTGGAGGGTCATAATAGCCAGGGAAGTTGAAGAATTTCAATTGGCCAGTCAAATGGACAGATTAAAAAGCTCGGATTAAATTGGCTATAACTTCTACATACAAAGGCCAATAAAGCTGAACTTTTGACAGAAAACGGAGGTGATATTATGGAAAAACATTTATGAAGACACCTATAACAAATTCGGTCATTTAGTGGCACATCCACACGGACACATTCAGATTAAATGTTTAGGGTGCGAATTCTTCACCTCCTCTCCCTATTAATATGTATCCTCACTGCTACTCATAGAATTGGAACTTTTGTATGGCCATTTTTCATTGTTTTGTAGTTTTGGTCCATTTTAATAGTATTATTCATTTTTAATATATTTTTCTCTTATTCATCTCATTCTCATTTTTTTTATCTTTTGTTCTTCCACCCCATTTTTCTCCACTCTAATCTCTTATACTCGTGATCATGAGTAACTAACCCAAGGAACTTCCCAGGGGATCAATCTAGTGTTGAACCCAATTCTTATAACATTCATGTTAATTGTTTCTTATTTTATTAGATTTATTTCAAGGGGGATATTAGTGGGTAAGGTGCCTTTGTGTCTCCACTTGCCACCTGAGACTTAACTTTCTCTTCTATAATATTTTCCCTCGATCGAGGAGGTGGATGTGCAGTATCTTGCCGATCGTTGAGAGAATTGCATATTCACAAATACATATAGAAGAGGATATTCACACAAATTATGGAGTGTTTTTATTAACTAAATTCGAAACTAATAATGAGACAATGAAGGTTCAATCTGGGTGATTCTCTTGGGAGTTTCTCCTTTCTGTCTAACATCATTCTGTCTGCATTCAATCTGTTTACATTGTACTACAAGATAAATTTTATTATTTCATTTTCAAAACTCAATATTAATTTCTGAAAATTTTATTATATAAGCTTTATCGTTCACGCTCTCAAAAATATTTATAGCATAGTGCAGCATAGAGGCTGACCTAGGATGATCTCTTTTGGAGCTGTCGCGGTCAATCACTCACTACATCAAATTAACTTATATATATATATATATAATAAAATGTTCAGAAATTAATATTGAGAATTGAAAATGAAATACTAAAATTTATCATGCAGTGCAATGCAAACTGAATGAATGCAAACATAATGATGTTAGACCTATAAGAGATATTCCCGAGAGAATCACCAAGATTGAACCTTCATTGTATCATTATTAGTATAAAATTTAATTAATAAACACACTCCATCTTATTTGTGAATATCCTGTTCTATATGTAGTTGTGAATATACAATGCTCTCAACGATTGTCGAGATACTACACATCCACCTCCTCGATCGAGGAAAAATATTATAGAAGAGAAAGTTAAGTCTCAGGTGGCAGGTGGAGACACAAAGGCGCCTTACCCACTAATATCCCCCTTGAACTAAATCTAATAAAATAATAAACAATTAACATGAATTTAAAAATACTTGGGTTCAAAACTGGATTGATCCGCTGGAAATTTCCTCGGGGTAGTTACGCATGATCACGAGTATAAGAGATCGCAGTGGAGATGAATGGGGTGGAAGAACAAAAGATAAAAAAATGAGAATGAGATGAAGAAAAGAAAAATATATTAAAAATTCATAATACTATTACAATGGAAAGAAACTACAAAACAATGAAAAATGGTGACACAGAAGTTCCAATGCTTAGAGAAGGGGTGAGGATACATATTTATAGGGAGAGGAGGTGAATAATTCACACACCAAACATTTAATCTGAAAGTGTCCGCATGGATTTGCCACTAAATAACCGAATTTTTAATAGGTGTATTAATCAATGTTGTTCCATAATATCTCCTACGCTCTCTCTCAAAAGTTCAGCTTTATTGTCCATTGGATGTAGATGTTATGGCCGATTTAATAAGAGCTTTTTAATATGTCCATTTGACCGACCAAATTAAATTTCTTCAACTTCCCTGGACATTATGGCCCTCCAAAATGTCAGTTAACGAATTGGGTCCTTAATAAAAGTTGTTCTCCACTTGATTTTGCGTCTCTCCACAAAAGATGGACGATTTTGGATGAAGTTTGACGATGTTATGAATTTATTACCCAATAGAAACGTTTCTGTCTGGTGAGACCTTTCGTATTCCACATGTTTGGAGTGTTCCAATAATGCCTTAATGTGGGTGTTTTGACTTTAAATTCATCATGGAAGCGCCTTAATAAACCCTCTTTCCTTTCCAGCTGAAATAAATGCATTGTACAGTGTGTACGCCGAGTTATCCATCTGTTACGTCGATGGGGCCCATTCTGTCCGCCCAGAAAAATATTCAACTTCATTGATTTGTTACGGCCTATGATGATTGGTTCATCCCCTGGTATAGAAGACAAAAATGAAGTAAATTAAATAATCCTTCTACAAAAATTTTAATCATAAAATCTGGAAATATATTTACTGGTAAATGACCAAAATACCCCTTTGATAACAATCTGTTAAAATTGCAGAATTGGTCCATTTTTGCATTTACGCTCAAAATAACACTAATACCTCAAAATGTGAAAATTACCCATATTATAACACTATGGTGGGATCATAAATAATGATTTATAATATAAAATATATTAATGTATGAGCTTCATCAATGTAGAATGAGTATTTGGGTTTTCTGGAAAGGTATTCAAATTGTTTTAAGATAAATTAAGTGCATATTTAGATTTTGAAATCGGTTTGACATGTGATGATGAATCGTGGCCCGGTTGGCATTTTCATTGAAAATGGTTTTGATTTGAAAGTATGATGGAAATGTTTTTAAGGAGTTAAATACAATTATTTATATGGAAATGGCATGTTTGACACCTTTTCTGAAATATGGATTGCATTTTTGATAAAGGTCAGTTTTGAAGAATGTGTAAGGACAAGTTTTTCCACTTTTTGAAAATGAGGAAAATTGATTATTCATAAATTCAGTGTTGGATTTTTTTAATTCCTTGTTTACATGAAAAGGGTTGGATTTACTTGTTGTGGAATCATAGGGATCCATTTTCATGGTTCTTCAGTTGGAACCCCTTTATGATTTATTTATTTTAAGGCATGAGATTAGTCCTTTTGGAGACTCGATGTGAGGCCTATTATGACTTATTACAATATATATTGTGCTTTCATTCTTGGCTGGAATTAGTTGTCTCACCCCAAATAGTAATCTTACTCATAGAAACCTTGTCTCTTTATAGAATTTTTTGAGAATGATTGCTACATTTGTATGTATGTACTGATAAGTGGTCCATAATAGGTGGATATACTGGGTATATTTCTATGGGGTCTTCCCTCGGTCTGTCCTGAAAAGGGTGACAGATCATATTGAGTGTTTTGGTTTCATCATGTGTGGAATGATACTAGGGTTGGGTAAAAATTTATGCTGTCTTATGGATTATTCTTAATCTCCATGGTTCACATATTTTTATTAAATTTTAATTTCATGAAATGATGATGGGGATACTTGTATGTCTATTTACATTACCATTGATATGTGGCTAATCGAGTTCTCATGTATGGCAGGATTTCTTTTAAATTTATTTATTGGTTCCCAAAGTTGTTATAAACAATTTTTTTCAAAAGAAAATGTGTTTTAAAACTCTCTTGTGTTGGTTGAAAATGAAATCATTAATTTCCCTATCAAAATGATATCATAACACTAATGGATCAAACCTTATTTTGAAAACGAATAAGGGTAATGAGTTGTACATTGATGTTAAATAAATGTGGTAGAAAATAATATTTTAATATATTGTAGTACAATCTTGAAAATTAATTTTTCTTTTATTTTAAAGGAAGTGCATTGGAAAATAGAATAGCAGGTTACCCTACTGAGTTTTAACACTCATGCCTATAGTTTTCTTCTACTTTTATCTCTTATGTAGGTTCAACCTGAGTTTGATTGCCTTGAGAGATAGTGTCTCATTGTGTTGGAGAGTGACCCATGAGGTCACATGGAGATAGTGTGGTTGTCTGGTGCGGTTGGTTTATTTGTATAGTTATTGTTCCATTTAGTTTCACGTATAAGATTTTCAGTTCAGTTTATAAATATATATATATATGTATATATATGATTACGTTTTCATCTTTCTGTTGTTTAGTTTATGGTTTATTTATTGGGAGAAATCATTCCCCTTTTTTACTCGGTTGATGCATGTCACTAGATTCTAACCCGTGAGGATCGAGAACACCCTTTATGACATTCCATAGATCGGCTTGGGTGACCAATTCATGGTTTCCCCAAGATGGTTCCTGAAAAAATCATATCAGATCAGGTAGGATATTAGCTGTCCTTGATTTTGAGAGTTCCCATTATTACATGGGGATTTTTAGGTAGATGGAGTATGATTTCCAGGACTCGAGAGGTATGTGCGGGAAGAGAGTCATGAACTCTTTCTCTAACCGATCCTCGTGTTTACATTGTATGTTCAGTTTCAGTAGTTTCTAGGTCTCTAGTGATTTTTTGTTGATAGATATATGATAAGGTAGTTGGAAAAATGGCTCATGTGAGCTCACATGGCATGGAAAGCCATGTGGAACCGGGGGTATGGTCCTAGAAGGCTCTCTATATTGCTGGTGTGTTTGGTATATGCTCTCCAACCATATGGTCAATTCCCCCACTGACACTAATTCCGTTTTTGAGTCGTTTTTTGTCTTCTTTGATTTCTAAATGTTTTTATGAAATAAATTTGTGTTGGAATTTCAAAAATGGGTCTTTGTTGGTAGTGGTTTTATTTTTGAGAGTGGGAGAAATAATTTCCATAATCAATTTTATGAAAGGATTTAGAAAAATATGTTTTCATAAAATGACATCTTGGGGTTAAAATTGAATTTCCATAAGGAAGTTGGGATTTATTAATCAAAATATCGGGTTATGGAAAGAGGATGTTTGTTTTGGATGTTTTTTTAAATGAAAATAAGTGATTTTTCAATCTACTAGGTTTGATGAAATGAGGTTTGTTGAATTTTTGGAAAATGTTTTGAGAAAAATTAAAATGATTTGGATATAAATCTATGGTATTCCATTTTTTAAACTTGCTAAGATGGTTTGATGTGTGGGAATCTAAAACTTTTTGTTGACTTTGTGGTTAGTGTGACTTTGGACGATACATGATTTTTGAAATGGGATTGATTGTTTGGTTTGGAAATGAGGGTTTTTTATTTTATCCCGGGTGTTCTTTTAGGTGCATACATGAATAGTGGTATATGGGAATGTAAATTGATGCATAATATGGCATGGTGGATGGGTGCGCTGGGTGGAATGAAAATATACATGTGAGTGAGACCCTAAAGAATACTAAGGGTGAGTGATCCACCAACATAGTTTATTTTTAATTAAATATGTTTTCAAATGGAAAGATTTGATTCTATAATGTCTTGTTTTCTTGTGTTCAACTATTATCACCTACATAGTGTTTGATCTCTAGGAGTTTTTTTTTGTAAATTTTCCCTGATGAAGTTGATTGATTTTATTTTTCTAGCGGTTCTCTGCATGAAGCTTCGATGGGTGATCGTGGTGAAGTTACTAGTGATTCCCCATTGGGGGAACCTCTGATTGATCATCCCATGGATCTCTTGTTTGAGTTCTTGAAACTATATCCAACTATATTATATGGTGAAGCAGATCCTCTCTCAATAGAAGAGTGGATTTGAAAGAATTAAAAGAACTTTATCCTCGTTGAGATTCCTGAGTCGTTGAAGGACATGTTCTTAATCTTAATTCTTGAAGGTTCACCATGAAAGTGGAGAAAGTTGGTATCTCATAAAAATCCTTGTGATGATCTATCTTGGGAGTTATTTAAGGATTCATTCATTCATTAATATTTCTCTTAGAAAGAAAGTAAAAATGGGAATAGAGATTGGTCACTTGCAACAAGGTGATGGGTCAATGTCATTGTATTTCCATCAGTTTATGGATCTAGTTCCAAACCTTCCAGAATATGTTATGAGTGATTCAATGAAGGCTCAACATTTTGATTTTTGGATTCTTTCTGATATAAGGTTGAAGGTTTAAAATTTCAAACTAACGTTATTTTTCTATTTTTGTGAGACATGATTTTCATATTGAATTTGTGGATGTGGGGTGCTTGAGGTAGTCTACCATCCATCAATAACATTGAGAAATGAGGAAGCTTCTAGTAAGGCGATGAGGAAGTGACTGGAAGTTGATGGAGTGGGCCATGGAATCAAAAGGCCCTGAGATCATTCCTGAACCCATTCTAGGAATGAGTTCACTATATTCTATCAGTATGGAAGGATGGGTCACATGATGCCATCATGTCCAAGTGCTCGTAATCCCTACCATGCTTGTGGATGATTGGGTCACTTGCAGTAATTATATAGGGGAATTCCTAGAAATATTCAGGAAGAATATCCTCAGAAATGATGTGTTATTGGGAGTATCTGTCATGATTATTTTTGTAAGTTTCCTCCAAGTGTATTGGTTCTTTTTTGGGGGGAGGTTATGCTAGTTGTGTCATGGTTTTTGAAATGTAAGGGATGTTGTGGGTATTTCGGTGAACAACTGTTTTAAATGAATGTGTTGTTTGAATTATAAGAATCCCATTTTTTCTTTTTTCTAAATGAGTTATGAATGCTTTTTGTTGATATTATCAAATCATGACTACGATCTATGAAGATGATTCAACCATCAAAACTCTATTTATAGGTCTTGGAGTGAAGTTGATGCATTGTTAGGAGTCTCATGATTATGGAAAGATTGGTTAATCCCATACTTGTATCATGTGGTGAGGTGGTCTCTAGGTTTATGTTGTGATCTTAGTGGTCCAATCATTGGGCCCCCTTCCCTCTACGCCCTGTATGGTGGGGGTGTTTAGTCATTGTGGAGAGTGTTAGTTCATCTCTTGTCCCCTCCATTCAAGAATGGGAAGTCTAAAAGTACATGATGTGTTCCTATTGGCTTTAGTAGATAGGCTATTTTAAGGGAGTTTTGGTTGGTCAGTGTGGGAGCGGCCCTATTCCAGTTCATGTTGAATTCTCGTTTTTCCATTTTTATTTGGTTCCTAATGGTGGTGATACCCACTACATGTCTCATTAAGTTTTAATTTAGGAAGTAATTGGGAGATATTTTATTTAAAATGGTGGGGATTTTTTTCCGGTCTCCCTTAAAATATTTGGATTTTGTTAGTGTTATTCTGTTTGGGTAATCGTTGGGATCTTTGGGAGAAGTCCCAACAAATTGGTTCTCAATTCGGTTTTGGATGTAGTGGTTTGATCTTTCCTATTGTTTGGTTTTGGGTTATTGTTTAGTTTCATGAAAGAGGATTGATTTCATCTTTTGGTGGGTGAAGTGTCCCCTTATTAAGAGGTTGGATCATATTAATATGGAATCCTTAGGCATTGATCTGTCAGCTAAGAAGTGTTGTGGTTTTCTGGTAGTGGAAAGATTTAGTAGTGGGGAGAATTGTCACACATAGTTTTTGAAGCTTTTTTTAATGTTCTGGCCTAATGGGAATTTGGGTAATTTCATGGGTTCTAGGTGTGACTAGAGTTGAGTTATGAATTGTTCCCTCATCTAGTTTTTTTCCTTTGTTTGGACCTTAGTTCATTTTGGGATAAATATTCATTGTGAATAGTTTATGACACCCACAGTGTCACTATATTGTGTCTAAATCATTCAAGGATCATTGGGTCGGCTTCCAAAGTGTTTGGGGCATCATTTGAGGGTTTTGGCCAAATTTTGGAGTTTTACGGTTTGAGAACCATTTTCCCAAACCCTGCAACTTAAACCTATAATGTTATAGATTTTTTCATTATCATTTTCATGATTTGTGCATGGTTTACATAACTGTTCATCACAATCATGTAGCCCATTTCGGGCAAAATAACTATTAATTTAATAAACCAATTTGACTAATTTCACCTCCCATTTGAATCCATACCTATTGGGTATCGACCATAGGGCTCCACCACCCCCATCATTATCCCTCATTTTGGGTGACATTTTGGGTGATTTATAACCAATGTTATGTGATTCTTCATGTTTTCTTCACCAAATTCTTCTCTTTCCTCGTATCATCTCTTTCATCTTCCTTATCCTCTCATTCTTTCTTGGTTTTCCCTTTACCCATGACATGTAGACCTATAGTTTTGTATCCCCTTTTTTATGTTGGAGGTTTGGTTTTTTATGGTTATTCCTGGTATATCAAGGGTTGTAGTACCCTTATGGAGCATTTTCATTGGAGCGTTGTTGTTGTTCCACGGATCCGAGGTAGGTTTTCCCATACAATTCACCTTCTAATTTAAGTAAATTTGATTTCATGCTTTTTTCACCATATATTCATGCATAATATTTTCTTAAAACCTTTGTTTAGTTTTTTGGTGTGTGAATAATGATTTCAACCTTATTTTTTGATAATTGTACATGTATTTCAAAATTATCACACACCAAGTATTTGATGGAATACCCATAGGCTTTTGTTAATAGATAATTTTCTGTAGAGTGTGGTTTTTTTAGTAAATATATAGCATGTGGAATAAGGATTTGGGGTTTCATGAATGGGATTCAAATTGTTTTAAGCTAAAAGAATTGTGTATATGTCTTTTAAAATCGGTTTGACATGTGATAATGAATTGTGGCCTAGTTTTCATTTTCATATAAAATGGTTTTCATTTGAATGTGTGATGGAAATGTTTTGAAATTTTTTTATAAATGTATTTAAATTTCAGTGAAATGTTTGAAACCTAATTCAAATGATGGATTTCATTTTTTATATAGGTTGGTTTTGAGGAATGTTTAAGGGCAAAATTTTCCACTTTGTGAAAATTATGAAAATTGTTTATTACAAAAAAAATTATTGAATGTTTCTCTTGACTGTCATACATATAATGGATGAGATGTCCTTTTTGTGTAATCCTTGGGATCCATTATTGTCACGACCCGCCCTCGGGGTCCGTGCCGTGACTACCCCAAGCCCGCCTTCCATAGGCCAGGGGCTGGCGACTAGCACCAAGGCGTAATTCCCGGTAAAAAGGGAAGGCATTGCCTTTGAAAAGTAACACACACTACAGAGTAAACAAGCGGAAAGTAAACACTAAACAAGCAGAGTACAACTGAAAGTGCGGAAAAGTAAATGGGCCAGAATACAAACCCAAACTGAAAGTAAAGTACAACTCAAAAAGGGGAAAACAGCAACTGAAAAGTAAAAGCCGCTACTCCGAGCTGTCCACTGGAAATCCCACCTGAAGGGTGGGTACAGATAGCTCCTCTGCTCCACGGGTCCCGCCGTCCACTCCGAGCACGTCCCGCCCAGTGGTCCACCTCCGGGTACCGTCCCGCTGTGCAAGCCTCAGCTAAGGTCAACGTTGTCCGTCGTCTGCAACCAACACAACGTAGTGCGGGCAAAGCCCGTGCAGGGGTGAGTATAAGCTACTCAGTAGGGACCCCGAGACCCCTAAAGGTCTCTCAAAATCCACAAAGGATAAACCACGAAGAAAAGTACAATCACGAAGTATCAACCGACACTGCTTAGGTATATGCCCATACATATACCTAAGTCATCAATTCAAATACCCTCCAACCTCCGAGCCCAAGTACAACTCAGTCCACGCAGGAAAGTATACGTATTCCACATAGGAAAGCAGAACATAATCCACACAGGATTGCACAACAAAATCCACACAGGAAAGCAACAGGATTCAGCTCACACAGGTATAATTCTTCAAGGACGATAAAGATGATCACTGATCCATCTAAGTCGTCGGACCCACGAAGGATCGATAGGTAACTAACCCCCGCAGAAGACCCACACAGGATCGGGCTCACACAGAACCTGTAGGCGCTGGCTCACACAGAACCGCTGAGCGCAAGGACCCACACAGGATCGGGCTCACACAGAACCTGTAGCACTGATCCACGTAGGATCGCTGAGTGCTGTAGTCGTCGTCGTCGAATCCACACAGGATCTCTGTACTGTCGTCGTCGCAGTCACAGTAGCAGTCGTAGCAGTAGAACAGTCGCAGCCAGCACTAGGGTTCCCGCACACAGCAAGCTCGTACGGAGGGTCCGCTCCACGAGCCGAGAGGCTGATACATCAACTGTCACAAAGACCAGAGTTGATGTATCCAAAAGTTCCGTATCGTCAACAGGAACTCAACGCAACAGACGGCGCGTCGATCGGACGCCAGGTCTGAGAGTTATAGGCATTTTCGTCTCCGGGGCCGGGTTGGTTTTTAAGGCAAAACCAACCCGACCGTACTCCACCTGCGTCCAAACCTCGGGCGGAGTATGCCAAAAGATCCGTCTCACTAAGAGGAACACAACGCGACTGACGGCGCGTCAATCGGACATCCGTAACTCAAGATATGAGCGTTTCCGCTCCGAAGGCCCGGTTGGTTTCGTGAACGAACCAACCCGGCCGAACTCAAAGTAAACCGAAACCTTGAGTGCGATATACCGAAACGACCGTCTCGATCCAAGGATCGCGTTGCCGCAGACGGTTCGTCATTCGGAGGTCCGAGGCTCAAGTTATGAGCCAAAAACCGAAACTGGTTCGAAACGGGGGGGTCCGGGTCCGGGCCGACCCGGCCCGACCCCCCCCCCCCCCCCCCCGGGGCGGCGCGGCGGCCGGCGGCGGCGGTCGGCGGCGGCGGACGGCGGCGGACGGCGGCGGCGGGCGGCGCGGCGGCGGCGGCGGGCCGCGGAGGCGGCGGCGGCGGGCCGCGGTGGCGGCGCTTGGCGCCGCACGTGGGTCACGCGGGGGGCAATCAAGCCCCCCCTGTTTGTGAAGGCGGCACGGCTTTGAGCCGTGCCTTTGCAAAAAAACGGCCCCCGCAAGTGGGGGCCGGCTGGACGAACCGGGGGGGCTGTTGCCCCCCCCCCTCCTTAAATGAACCGCCCCCCTCATTAAGAGGGGGGTTTGATGAACCAGCCGGGGGATTTATTCCCCCGGTTTTATGACATCCGGCCGGCCCGCTGGCCGGCCGGTTTTTACCAACGGGACCGGAAATTCCGGTCCCGCCCTCGTCTTCCGACGCCGGTGGCCCGGCCGCCGGTCTTTCCTTCCGCCGCGGCCCGGAACCGGCTGCGGTCTCCTCGTCCCGCCGCGGCCCGGAACCGGCCGCGGTCTTCTCGTCCCGCCGCGGCCCGGAACCGGCCGCGGCGTTCGTCATCCGGCGCGGTGCGTCGGCACCGCGCCCCTTCGCCGTGCTTCGATTCTTTTCAACGCGGCGCGACGGCGTCGCGTTCTTGATGATTTTTCCTCGTCGTGGCGCGACGGCGCCGCGTAAATTAATAAGCACGATCATCCGCGTGGTGCGACGGCACCACGCCTCTTGCTTCCACCCGCATGAATAATCATGAACGATGGAGGGGGGTTCGGCCGTGTTCATGCGGTCCGACCCCCCTCACGTTAAATAATAACATAACTAAAGAAAAATCCAAAAGCCTCACGTTTTGTCATGCTAAAATCCATGATTCAAGTATGGAATAAAATAATCAATAAATAACATCCCCTACCTCTGGTTTGAGATTCAAAGAATCTTCTACGTTCCGCGGAAGACGGCGTCGAGGAAGTCGGGCGTCGCGGTCGTCGTTCGTCAAATCCGTTGACGAAGAGTTACGTCCGATGCGACACGTTGTTGGCGGATCTTCGTTTGCCGACGAAGAAGGCCCGAGGAGGATGCGATGTTCCCTCTTGTTGACACCGAGGACGAAGAAGAGAGGCGTCGTTCTTCGTCGGAGTTTGAGCGTTCTTCGTCAAGATGAACGTTCTTCGTCAAGATGAAGAAGATGGAGGAGGAGCTCTCAAATGAAATCCACACAAGTTGGCTAACAAAATAAAATAAGGTCTCTCCTTATTTTATTTACCAAGCCTAGGAATTCAAAACTTCAAAATTCAAACATAACACTTAATTAATTAACATGTCATGTGTAATTAATTTGATGTTAAGTTTACAAACAATTAAGAGGGAGAGAGGGGAGTTTAAGGGGGAAGTTGAGAGGTTTAGGTTCGTGTGGGTCCCACCACACTTAATCCTCTCAAAGTAGGTTAAGTGGGTGTGGGTCCCACCCCCAACTCCTTTTGAGAGGAGTTAACCTACAAAAGTGAAATAAAAAGAATCCACATTTTTTTATTCAACTTTTTATAATTCTCCCAAAAACTAACTTTCGTCCCGCAACAAACGCAACTCCCGAAAGGGTCTCTTTAAGCGAATATCGGCGCTGTGAGTTCATCGGTGCCCTCGGATTTCAATTCCGAGCACCGGATCAAAAGTTAGGAATTCCCGCTCGTTCGTTCACTGAACGTACCCGAGCCCAAACTTCGGAAATTAATTCCGGGCACTCCGGGCCTCGGAATCAGGTGCCGTCTGAAACCGCGCTCTTGTAAAATTCTAAAGAAAATTAAGAAAAAATTTTCCTTGAATTTTACGGGTCTTTACAATTATCAATATTCCTTTGTTTGAACCCCTTTGTGATCTATTTATTTAAAGGTGTGAGATTAGTCATTGGGGAGACTCGGGGTGAGGCATGATGTGAATTATTAATATATATATATTATTATTGGATGCTCAGATTCCATAGGTTGCCTCACCCCATTTATTTATATGAGGCCTATAAACTTGGCATATTGAGAGAATTATATGAGAATGAATGTTGCACAAGTAGGTAACGTACTGACCAGTGGCCCATAGTAGGTGTATATACTGGGTTTATTTTTATGGGATTTTCTCCAAGTATATCCTAAGACAGTGTTACATATCATATTAAGTGTTTTCATTTCATCATGCGTGGAATGATACCGGGGATGTGGTCTCGTGTATGGTGTCTTTTGGATTATTCTTGATCTATTGGGTTCACCTATTTTTATTATCTTTTATTTAAGATAAATTTAAATTTGGATAATTGTGTGTCTATTTCCATTTCCCTATATATGTGACCACCCTTGTACTCTTATGTGGTGTTCTTCTTGGAAACTAATGTCTTGGTTCCAAAAGCTGTTACAAATTTTTTTTTCAAAGGACATATTGTTTTCAAACTCTCTTGTGCTGATTGAAAATGAAATCATCAATTTCCCATTAAAAATGATATTTTAACACTGATGGATCAAACCTGGTTTTGTAAACAAATAAGGGAAATGGGTTGTACATTGATCTTATGTAAAAGTTATAGAAAAGTGTACTTTAATATATTGTAGTTCAAACATGAAAATTAATTTTTATACTTGAAATGAAGTGCATTGGAAAATATCATATTGGGATACCCTATTGGGTTTAAATACTCAAACAATTATTTTTATTATTATTTTATCCCTAGTGCAGGTTCTGCATGAGTTTGATCACCATGGGCGATAGTTGTTCATTGTTTTGGAGAGTGACCCATAGGGTATCACGGAGATAGTGTGGTCATTTAGTGTGGTTGGTTTATTTTTATAGTTATTTTATTATTTTATTTCATGTATTAGATGTTCAGATCAATTTATATATATATTGTACTCCTTGTGCATCATTCTGGAATTTATTTTCTTCTTTATTTATTGGGAGAAATTGTTCCCTATTTTTACTCTGTTGATGCCCATCACTAGATTCTAGCCTGTGGGGATCGGGAATTCCCTTCGGTCCATACCATAAATTGGCTCGGGTGACCGGTTGAGGGATGACCTAGGATGATTCGTAACATCTCATCTACTCCAAGAGCATAGAGGAATGTGAAGAACATCTAAGGATATTATTAGTGACATTAAGGAAAGAGTAGTAATATTCCAATTTTATAAAGTGTGACTTTTGGATACAACAAGTCACATTCTGGGGACATGTGATCACAAGTGAGGGAATTTATTTGGACCCTTCAAAGACCAAGCTGATTGAGGAATGGCCATGAACCACTACTGTCAATGAAATACACAGTTTTCTTGGATTTTTTGGATACTATCAATGTTTTGTGATAAATTCCTTGCAATTTTTATGCCTCCTAACAAACTTAACAAGGAAAGTATTAAAGTATGTTTGGATGGAAGAGTGTGAGTAAATATTCATGGAACTAAAGTAGAGGCCCATCACTACACCTATACTCACATTACCAGAAAGTGGAGAATTTTTTTATGACATGTAGTGATGATTAAAATAAATGTTTGTGTTGTGTAGACATGAAAAATGACAATTTGATAGCCTATTTCTCACAGAAATTGAAGATCCATGAGAAGAACTACCCAACACATGATCTACAGTAAGAAGATGAGTTTTTTACATTGAAAATCTGGCGGCACTACCTATAAAGTGAGAAGGGTGACCTATATACCAATCATAAAATCTTAATGTTTATATTTACACGAAAAGAGTTGAACATGTATCAAAGGAGATGGTTAGATCTAATCCGAGACTACAATTTCTCTATTCAATATCTTCATGGAAAGGAAAATATGGTAGTTGATGCTCTTAGTAGAAAAGAACCTGCTAATTAATCCATGTCGATGATTGAGAGAGACCTTGTCTTTTTAGACATGAAAGGATGGATTTCAAAATCATAAAAGTAATAAATACATCCTACCATGCCCAAACTATTACCTAACCATATTTCCAAGAGATTATTAAGTAAGTATAAAAGGATTATCTTGAGTAAAAAAAGAAGTTCAATGATGAAAATTAAGGGAAATGTAAGAGTTCCATATCGATGATGATGGTGTGATTCAATTTGGAAAGAGGATTTGTGGGCCTTTGTCGCTTGTGATAAAGAAGGAGCTATTAGATAATTCACATAGCTCAACATTCTCAATCCAACCTAGGAATACCAAGATGAACCTTGATTTATGATAACATGTTTTCTATGAAAACATGAAGATGGATATTACTAAGTTTATCTCATGGTTCTTGATATGTCAACAAGTAAACTCCAATAAACATAAGTCCAAAGGAATGATGAAACTGTTGTATATACCCATGTCGAAATGGAGGAATGTCACTATGGACCTTTTTAAAGGTCTCTCAAAGAAATCCAAATAAATACTATGATATGTGTTGTGGTGTACTGACTCAATAAGGCTCACAATTTATCGATATTCAGGGAGATCAATCACTTGAACAACTTGCAATGATATTTATGAAGGAAGTTGTAAGACTACATTTGATTACCAAAATGACCCAATCATGACGTACATCGTCATTAAATTACCTTTTAAGAATACTTAATACATGAGACAAACATATGCTAAATGACACTGTTAGTTTAGTGTCATTGGAAACAGGGTATCATAAAAAGTAGGTTCATAAAACATCTACAACATCTTCAGCATTTTACTTCATAAATAGAACCCATTTTCACATATTAAATAATACCCTTCTTTATAACCTGTGGGAAAATAAAAATAAAAACAGTGAGCTAAGATGCTTTGTAATGGTAAACTAGGGTGGTATCAATCATATCATAATAATAATACACAAGAACATAATAATTGAAAATCATCTCTTGTATATCATATATCTTGATATCATGTCATGCAATAAATCATAAGTGATCATAAATAATTAGTGAACATATTCCAACGAGAATAAAAAAATAAAAGGAATTTGTGGCTTGACAACAAGAATAGAAAATTATTTCATATTAGTTAAGGCTCATTTCCAAGACCATCATAGTTGAGAAATACCTTTACTGAGATGATTTATCTCTACATTCTATCCTTGTATTACTAAACCAGATTTACATTCCATTCCATCCCAATATTACAGAACAAGATTTACATTCCATTCCAAATCTTTATTTCTGAACTAGATTAACATTCCATTCCATTCCAATCTATCTCATGAGATATAAATCATTAACCAATAAATTGGATGGATATATATGTTCTACCCATCTCATAATGAAATAATTCTTGCATGGTCCACAAAATATAAATCATTCATCGTAGCATAACACATGAAAAAATGGGTTTCTTAATCATCATTCCAATATAACATAATCCATGTAAAACAGATGGATTTTATAAATAGAATTCCATGAAAAAAATATAAAAATAATAATAATAATAGGGATAGTATAATGGAAATATAACCCTTTTAAAGAGTGCCATCATAGATGGAAAATAATAATAATTGAACAATTGTAATTCATTATTGGGGAAAATATCCATTCTTCTTCAAAAACATTTTATTTTTTAAAAATGTAATGCAGATTTAAAAGAAAATAATTTCTTTAAATATAACCATGAATACTTATAAGTCATTTTTTATGGAAATAAATCATTTTGAAATTTTAAAAATCTATTCATGTTGTATGAGTAAAAAACTTCTTCTTGTGTTTTTACCAGAAAAGACAAAAAGTACCTCATTTGGAAAATGAAGGAAATATTATTTTCAAACCGAGTAGTAAAAAGGTAAAAAATGTGTAAAAATGACTTTAAACATAAATAGGAGAATTTTAAAACATTTTTTTAAATCATTTTTTTTTTGAAAACATATACATTGATAATAAATAAATCCTAGTAAATACTTATGTATAAACAATCTTGGATAATAATGAGATTCTGAAATTAACCTTTAAAAATTTATAATCAGTCAAATAATATACTCATAACATAAATAAAATTATATGAATATCATAACATTTATAATAATAATCATAAAAACATTCGTGGGCGTCACAAACACAACTCAAAAGAAATATGTGGTGTATATGGCATATGTCCCATTGAAAAATAGTGAGACAAAATAATCCCTTACCATAGATATTATTTATGTGTTTATGTTTGAACCTCTTAAATAAATATTTATTTAATGTCGTTGATTTATTCCTGAATCATAATAACTTTTATGACATCATATATGATCATATTATCATCTGTTTGTTAATAAAATTATGACTCATCTATCGGGTATTAACTGCTTTATTTTTTTATGGATGTTTCATCTGATAAGTTCTTGTTCCTCTTCTAAGATTATAATTATCTATTTTTAATAATTATATTAATATAATATATATCATATTTTTTTCTTCAAAATACATTTACATAATTTTTCTTTAATGTACATCATGTAAAATTAATTGCAACGAACTGTGAAGATGGTAGGTCATTCGTACGCACGAACGATGATATCATTCCCATAATTGTAAAATGGTGTGGAATTCGGTGGTATATATTTTGTTCTAGAATCAATATCATGATCTAATAGTCATATATTGTTATTATTTTCGTCATTATACCCATCTAAGTAATGTCATCATGAAAAATAGATTACACGAGGGTGTGGAGATGGTAATTCGTGCATACACACACGTGGTAATTTAAATTTTCATTGGATGGATAGAAGGTGGAATATGGTTGTTACATAATTATAGAAACATATAATTTTATAATTTATACTATATTTATTACATTAGAGTTTAAATAATTCATTAAGTTGACGTAGAGAATAATGAAGTTTGAAAAATCAGCAGAGGAGATTACATCTTCTACGATGTGCTTCCTCTAGACCTCCTCTTAAAGTTACTAGTCAGTCTTTTGAGGAGATAAGTAAAACTATAATGTTACTATAGGATTTATGAATGTAATTTTTTTTGTTATGTCCAAGAATTATGTATCAATTTTATGTGAGTTGGTGAGGGAGGAGGCACCCTTTTATAATTGAGGCGAGGGGTACTTTAGAAAATCCAAAAATATTAATTTATAATAAACTCAGACCACATAAAAAACCTCCAAAATAAACTTATATAATATATTAGATAATATAAGTTTATAATATCATCAACCAATAGTTTTTTGAAATTTTTTAATTTCATTTTAAACCATTTCATTTCATTTTACCCTTAGTTATTCTCTTTTAAAATTAACTAGGCTAAAAATTATTCAATATTTAAATAGTGAAATGTTTACATACATGATGTCAATTACACCATAAATTAATAATATAGAATCTTTTAGGGTAAAACAAGATTTTTTTTATATTTTTGAAAATATTTTATTATTTTTAAATAATTTATTAATTCATTATTTTGACAAAATATCAATAGTGTCAATTTCTCACTATTCATTTATTGGATTTTTAAAAATATAAAGATAATATGTTAACCATAAACCAAATATTTAATTATATCTATATTATTTAAAGTTATTCTATAATATTTATGATATATTAATTATCTCATACTATATTTATTTTAGTATTTTATGTAACATTAATTTGAAATATCCATTAACAAAATAATTACGGCGTCAGTTTTGTGAAATTATTTAATATATTTACTTATTGACTGAAAAATAAAAGAATACTAGGATAAATGTAAATAATAAATATTTCATAATATTATATTTTTTTTATATATCTCTCGTGAAATACAACATTAAAATTTTTATATGTATTAAAACAAGAATGTGAAATCTTTAACATCACATTAAATAAAATATTATAAGTTCCATAATCTTTTCCATATTGATACAAATGGTCAATAACTTAATAGTTTGATGATTATGGTTCATATATACTTGAACAATAAGATTTGGTCTTGTTTTTATGGTCTTTTAATTGTTATTATTATTTTAATATATTTATTTTATTGATTTTTCATCAATTAAATAATTTCCAAATTATCAATGTATAATTTTATAAGTTAATTATTTATTTGAAAATAAATTATAATGATATATAAAAACATTTTATCATTCAAATGAGAATTTATAGTTTAATTTATATTCAGTATACCCTTATTTTAAAAATGATAAAGATATTATAATTTCAGTAAGACATATTTTACTTTTCTTCAAATAAAATATATTAAATGTCATAATCTCATCCAAGTGGCTTCTAAAGGGTATCATTTTGAACCAAGGATATATTATATCTAAAATTACTCTTATAGTCATACTAGGAAAATTTTTAATGTAATACTATTTTTACCCGTAATTACACAATTTCCCTTTTTACCATATTAATACAATTTATTGAAGTTAGTATTCATAATTCTCAAAAATAAAAAAAATATTTTTTAAAGAATTTAGACCTAATTATTCCAAATATGAAAACAATTTTTTAAAATTCAAAACTCATAATTTACATTAATTAATTTAAAATTAATACCATTGTTATAATGAAAGATGCATTTTCAAATGATTAAAAAATTGCAAAAGATAAAAAAATTACATCAAAATTAATAGTAATATTAATTAAAATGAACAAAATTATATTAAATGATAAAAATATATTCTATTTTCACTTTATAACCATTCAATAATATAATATATCCACATAAATTATTTTGATGAAAAAAGTTGTTTTCAATTAATATTTTGTATATTTTTACTGTTCATCGAAACTTAAAACTTATCATAAAAATATCAATAAATAATCCAAAGTAAATTTTCATATTACAATTACAAAGAAGAATTTTATATTGTAAAATATAATATATAAAATTGTTAAAAACAAATTTATTTAAATTGGATGTTCTATCAATATGTGGAAAAACTGCATTTTTTGAAATATAATTCTTTTATTTGAAAAAATGAATTTGTTCTTATATCATATATAAAAAACATATAATATTAATTTTAAACATTATATTAAATAATTTAAATATATATTACATTAATAAAATCAATCAAGAGTAATTTTATTATTTTATAAAATCACTTATTTTCATTTAAATTTTTTTTAAGAAAGTTAATATTGTTTATACCAGCCATTAAAATGATTTGGTTATAGGGTATCATAATAATTTTTAGTTGTTAACCTAATATCATTCTTGATTGAAATGATTTTTTTCAAAAGAAATTGATATTGTGTGAAACATAATCCATGAATATAAATGTGTATACCACAAGCTAAGTTAGTGTTGCTTATAGCACAAGATTATCTTGGTGTAGCATACAACACAATACATCAAAAAAAATTAAATATATTTATCTCATAAAAATATTTGGTTGTCACATTTTACCCCCCTTTAAATGATTTTTCCCTCAAAATTCGTCTAGGTGGTTAAATGATTTAATACATGAAAGTTTATTTCATAGAAAATCACATCCTAAAAATAGGGAAAAAAACATCCTTATAAAAGGGAATAGTTGGAAAATAATAGTTACCCAATGTAAATCATAACATTATATATATGTATGAGAACATAGGTGAAGATTCTGAATGGAAGAAAAGAATAAATAATAATTGATATTGATAAAGATCGTTGACCAAATGATTGTTGGTGATCCATTAAAGGTCAACAATATCAAAACTATAAATGAAAGTAGTTTTAATGAGATCACTGATTTGATAAAAATTATTACAATAAGACACCATTTTAAAACACAATCCCTTTTTCTGAATGTTGAATAATTTTCATGAAATGATATACTTACAAGTTTTCAGTACAATATCACTACTGGTTGTCCCTTGAACAGTTTCCCCTTATTTTTTTATTCAATGAATTAAAGTTTAATTTATCATTCTGGAAGTGTTAGTAGTTCATATGATACATAAATATAATGATAGGTCATTACATCAATCTTTATAACAATAAAATGGTTATCGTAAGTTATCTAATATTCATAAATCACCCTCTAGCGAGGTAATAAAAACATCATCCAGAGTTTAACTTATATTATCCATAACTGGATAACCATAAAATCCCTCATAAAACTAAAATTCCATAACCTTAGCAAGATGTATAGTAACTCGGCTTAACATTTATCACCAATATATCATAAGGTATCTCTTGTTGGCCACATTACAAACATTTGATCACCGACATCATGTATTCTCATGATTCATAGTAATAACCTGAATTACCATATATATCTGTATTGAAAACATGCATGTTTCCTTTTTCCAAAACATAATGGATATATTTCTGAAGTCTAAAAAAGTTGTATACTTCATCCATGATAGCATAACCATCTTGAAAAAAAGTCATTAATTTGTTCAAGGAAACCCTTACCATCCAATTTACTTATTTGTATCCAAAATATCTTTATAGAAATATCATTGTCTAATCAACCTAATTACACTAAGAGTTATCCTTCCCTTAATGAGTTTTCCAAAAACAAATTGAATAAATTTTCATGGATACCAGTAAAATTCAACTTATACATTCAAATACATAAGGAAAAACACTAGTGTGAAAATCTATCAATTTTTACTTATTCCATAATAATATAAAATTAATTATACTACAATATTCTTGATAAACATGTAATCATTAAACTATCTTCGTAAACCATTGACCAAGCTTCATCATTTTATTCCCTAACACTTCTTTTATCCCATATATCATTCATAGTCTCTTAATCATCAAAAATATAAATACCACTCATAAGGCCATTCTATGTATCTTCATGAGATTTAACCGTATGGAATAAATTTTCATTATGACCAAATATTCCACATTTAAAACATTTAACCAACATTGATTCCTTACCAAATAACATTAACCTTTTCCATTGTGTTTACTAAAATTTTCCCTTTTCATGTACTAACTTTATATCATTCCTTTCTACACCCAAATAATCTTATAGTTTATTTGAAACATTATTCTTGAGTCCTCTTCCCACATTATATAAATGAGGAAAATTTATCTTTCCTTCATCTTTGGTCAACAAAAAAATCTATCTTTTTGTTATTAGGTTGGTTAGGAAACTCACCAGAGTTGATATTTTTTATCATACTATGAGATTTATTATTAGGAATAATAACAATATTTCTTGATTCAAATTCCATTTAATTTGATTTCTCATGAATAATGTTATTCTATTTTCCATCATATTCTCTATTAACATGAATCTTCATGTTTCTCCCTAATTTTTAAAACCCAAAAAGAAAAGTGTGAGAGGATGAAATCACACTAAGAAAAAAACATAATATAGGGGGAGTACTTTCAATCTAGAATATCTTTGGTTTAATCTTAGGTTATTCTTGATCATTAAAAAATTATATAATTTTAACCTATAATTGGAAATATCCTTGGGACATCTCTAGAGATGTCCTTAGAAATATCTCTAGGGATATCACTAAATTTTTCACATCATAGTTTCCAAAGGTTAAATAAACCTTCACTATGATTCCAACTATAATGAACCATGCTTCATGTACATTGAAATTACATTAATTTTTCATAATACATAATACATGAAACAAAAAGGCTCCCCAATACCATATTAGTTTAGTGTATTTGGAAATTGGAAAACATAATCAACTTGTTCATAAAACATATACATCATCTATTTCTTTTTCATTCTTTATGAGAACTCCTATTGTCACATATTATGTAATATAGTTCTTCATAACCTAAGGAAATAAACATAAAAAGGGTGAGATCAATTTCATAGTATGTTTCAACAATATATATATAAATCATATCATAATCATAATATATAACAACACAACAATAGAACATTGGATCCTACATATCATATATCATGATATCTTGTCATCAAATAAGTCAAAAATAGATTAAAAACAATCAATGAACAAATTTCCAAAAGAAATAACATAAGACATAGAATTTTTGGCCTGAAAATAATAATAGAAAATAATTTCTTATTAGTAAAGCCTCATTTAAAACACCATTATTGGGTACAAAGTATTTTATTGAACTGATTTCACTCTTCATTCTATCCATGTACTACTGATCCAGATTTACTTCTCATTCCAGGCCTATATTACTAAACCGTATTTACTTTCTATTATTCTCCTGTCTATATAATGAGATACAAATCTTTACTCAATGCATTGGAGATAGATATAGGTCCCACCCACCTTATAATGAAATAAATCTTATGTGTTCTAGAGAAAAATAAATCATTCATCATAGCATAACCCAAAGAATAAAATGTATTTCTTAAACATCATTCAATTATAATGTAATATGTATAAAACTAATGGATTTTTGAAACAGGATTACATTAAAAACATAATAAATCCCTAAGAATAATAGGAATTTTATACTTGACACAAAAACCTATTAAATAATACAATTTTAGATGGAAAATAATTTGGATTGAAGACATGTAATTTATTATTGGGGAAAATATCATTTATTATTCAAAAACAATTTCTCTTTTTAAAATACCTTTAATGTTTAAAATAAAATTATTTCCTTGAGTATAATCATTAAAAACATGTAATTTTAGATTCATGAAAATAAGGCATTATGAAATCTTAAAAATCTATTCATGGTGTATGAGTTTAGAAAACATTTTTCTTGTATTTAATCTAGAAAATTCAAAAAGTACCTCATTTGGAAAATGAAATAAATATTCTTTTCAAACTGGGTAGTAAATAGTCATAAATGGGTAAAAATTACTTTTAACATCAATAGTTGACTAGTAAACATTTTATGAAATAATTTTTAGAAAACAAGGACATGGATAATAAATAAACCCAAATAAATACTTACATATAAAAACTCTCGGATAAAATTTAGATCACAAAATTATCACTTACCAATTGATAGTTAATCAAATTATATACCTAAAAAAATAAATATATTCATATTCATATCACAATCTTCATAATAATAATCCTAAAAAAATCATGTGAAGCATAAATAGAACTTAAAATAAATAGGTGGTGTATATGGAATATGTCCCACAAAAATAAAAATGAGACAAAATAATCTGTACATTAGGTCTGATATCCTTTGAATGTATCCTAAAATCCTATATAATCATTTAAATAATTTTATAGATTTATTCTAGAATCATAATCGTTTTTTATGATATCATATATGATCATACTATTATTATTTTGTTAATAAAATTATTACTCATTCATAGGGTATGATTAGCCACTAAATGAGGCTAATATTAATTATTAATATATATAACATTAATGTTCTTTATTATTCATAAACACCATTTTTAGTGCATTTTACACATTGAACATCATTTCACATTATGATTGTAATTCCATCTTAAAATTAACTATTATGCGGTACAGTTTTTAACATCATTTAAAGTACACCATGATCTTGATTTTATTTTCATATTTAATTTTAATGTTTATAATTATATTGGGAACAATTCATACTTGTGGAGTGTTTGGAAGATTCACATTGGAAGACCACCAAAATGGGATTTCATGCAAACAATTCTGGAGAAGGCTAATTGGACACCAGCCCACGGATGAGAATGTGGGTCCCACAATACAGGCCCAATGAAGCCCAAATTTCATGAGATTATATAATACATCTATAGAAACAAATCATTCTATAGGAGCCAGTGATAATTCTGCATCCATTGTGGTTATTCAGGCGGCCCAAGTTGAAGATAAAATTTTGGGCCAGATTTTGCGTCCCAGAAACACACCTCACCATTTTACACATATCTCGTAAACAATAACTATTTTGGGATGAAAATATACAGAAGGTTAGGGGACATCGGGAGATTCATTTTTATCTTATATGGACCTCTCCAATTCGGCCATATAGAAGGTCTTCTAGGCACATCCGTTCGGTGGAAGCAAGCTGGCTGCCACCTTGGGTCAAGGGTTGAAAAATCAACACTCCCTCAACTTTCCACCCACCTATGGTCTACCACAATTAATTGAGAAGACTTGGACTATTATAGGCTCGACCAAAGTCTTCAAAAATTCCTAATTAAGGTGTTGTTGGTAAAGGAGTAGATCATCTTTTGAGCTTCCTTTCATTGTAATGTTATGCTGCGATTTTGTTGTCTCATATTTGACTTCCACATATAAGTTGTTAAATTCACTTTAGTTTCTTAATAAAAGTTCTTATTCTCATCTCATTTTGTTTTTCTCCATCTTTATTTGGTATCATTTCCTCAAGGTTTTAATTTATTCACACCAAACCTTGTGAAATTATTCACAAAATGATGGAGTGATCATTTTCTTTTTATTGTTTTCTTTACTTCTTCAATTCCTCCCTCCTGAGTCTACATCCCACTTCCATTAAAACCATAGCATCAATAGAGGGATAATACACTTATGGGGCGATCCAAAGGAGAATAAAGGGGCTGTATTTGATGTTATTTATCACTCTATTTGTTTCTAAACACTTCTTTTAATTGAGATTTTTATTTGATGATTTTTAAACTCTGTCGTCCTTATTGAATTTAAGGCCACACACTTCAAGTGATAATACGAACCTTTTCCATGAAGTTCACAAAACATTGATCTTTCAAGTTTATAGGTGATTAGTATTAATTTTTTTAGGTATTAAACCAGTAAGTGATATGTTGTTTTATCTTCTTAAATTAACTCAACTCAAATATAAGAAATTCAAATAGTTGAAAAACAATTTCATCCAATCCACCCAGAGTGATAACCTAGGATCAACTCAATCTTTTAAATTGAATTCACTTAAATCTGTTATATATCCTTTAAACCCATATAAAATCAATCCATTTTTTCCACTTCATAGCTAAAAACAATCCATACAATGTACGTGTCTATAGGTTACTTCTTAGGTCTCTGAGGATTCGACAACCCAAGCTGGACTACAAGGACCGTTCTACATTCTTCTATTGGGTAAATTTGAGCGTGATTCAAATTTTGGAGCCATTTATAGGGACCCAAGTAATTCATCTAAATACCCATTCTATTCTACTCCATTTCTTATTTTCTCATCCAAATTATCTTATCTTTTCCCTTTCAAGTTTTTTTTTTCTTTTGGCGCATGTCCGCCTACACCCGCGATCAATCAAACTGTCTTGTTAGGGTGGATAGTCCTGGGGTTGGGGAGTCAAATACAACAAGAGAACTCTTTCTATTATATCCTAACCTTAATAATACTACAGAGTCAAAAATTGATCCTATTTCAATGTAATGTCTTCAAAAAAACCAACTCATAAACCCGGGTGGGAAGCAAAATGGAAACCCAAATGAGGCACCCCAAACATAGAGAATGTTGTTGATCAAACCATGAATGACTACCTCACACCATCTTGGACCAATTTACCCTCATGCATTAGACAAAATTCTCTAGGAGATTCCAACTACATCTTTAAACCCCATGTCCTTAACCACCTTCCCACATTCCATGGAATGGAGTCCGAGATGCCCTACCTTCAGCTTAAGGAATTCAATGACATTGTAGAAACCATGTGTCCCCCACATCAACTAGAATCTGATAAGATGAGGCTATTTCCTTTTTCATTAAATAATTGGTCTAAAAATTGGCTAAACAATTTGAGACCATCATCCATAAACTGTTGGGACCAACTATAAAGATAATTCTACAAAAAATAATTTCCCCACAATAAAACAATTGCACTTAAAAAGAGCATCCAAAACTTTTTGGAAAAAGAGGGAGAGTTATTATATAAAACATGGGAGAGGTTCAAAGACACTATAAACATGGTTCCACACCATGGTTTTTCTATTCCTGAACAAGTGATAATTTTGTAAGAAGGGTTGGGCCCGGGGAACAAAATATTCATTGACTTGATGTGTAATGGAACCTTTAAAAACAAATCCCCAAATTATGCCTACGAGTATCTGGAAAGCCTTGATGAACAAAACCAAACATGGGGAACTTAACCATATTCTGAAAAGCCACAAAGAACTACTAGAACTCATAAACATAGAGAAGAGAAGGTCCATAGGTGTAAACTCGCAGCACTCTCTAGGAAGGTTGAAGAGATAGACCATAGGAAAGTCCATGAAATTTAAACTATAGACCATGTTTGCACAATTTGTGACAAACATGACCGTAAGACAGACAACTGCCAAACCATTCCATCCATCAAGTATGTTATTTTAGGAGGAAATCTAGCAGAAGTAAATGCCTTGAACTTTCAAAAGCCTCAATACCAAAACAGCTTCAACCCAATGTATAATTACCCCCCAGGCTTCTGCTGGATAGATAACCAGCAACCTAGCCAACCACAGGGACAAAATCCTTACCCCCATAAGAACTACCAAACCCATAACCAGTTCCAAAACGAAACTATCCAATAACAACAGCCACGAGTCCATTTTCAATAAACCATCCCACCTCTAAAATATCCCCTTGGTGTAAACCAATCTTCTCAAGAACCAACCCAAACTGTTCTACAAAGCCTACTAGAACAACTGTGCAAAAAAATAGAGAAGATGAACTCAGAAGTATCTTTTCTAAAACAAGAACTTAAAACCATGAAAAATGGAAAGGCACCCATTCATACTCTGGCAATACCATCCTCAACTTCAAGGGGAGAGTCAAGCAGTACTCAAACAACTCATGAACAACTAAAGGCTGTGACTATTTTAAGAAGTGGGAATTCAATTGAGAAACATGAACAATTAATTCCAAACCCATACGAAGATTCAAACGTGGATGAAAATTCAAATGAACCACAAGATCAAACTGAGGAATATGATAAAAATTTGAAAGAAACAGATCTTCAACAAACAACCCCACAACCAACACCATTTCCTCAACACATGAGGGGGAGAACCAAGCCTAAATTGAGTGAAACAATCAGACAAATTTTCTCACAAGTAAAGTTGAACATTCCCCTTATTGATGCAATCCAAAATATACCTTCCTACTTAATGTACCTTAAGGAATTGTGCAATTTTAGAAGAAAATTTTCACTTAAAAACCAAGTCTTTTTGGCAGCTAATGTGAGTACAACCATTCAAGGGATTATTCCTCCTAAGTTAAAAGCCCCGGGTTTCCCTTACATTAATGTTGAACTATGAGAGATCATTGTTTTCAAGGCCTCATGTGATCTAGGTTCTAGTGTCAATCTCATCCCTTATGATGTGTACTACCAGATATGCCATGAAGAGCTCCAACCCACATCTTTCACACTTCAACATTTTGATCTTAGCATTAGGGTTCCAATGGGGATTTTAAAGGACATTCTGGTAAAGGTTGAAAGCTTCATCTACCCTGCAGACTTCATTGTCCTCAACCCCCATCCAAACATAGGAAATAATGAACAAACCGCAATCAACCTTGGTCATCCCTTCCTTGAAACAATCAACTCTGTTATCCGGGTCCGAAATGGGAACATGACCATCATCTTTGGGAACAAGAGTCTAGACTTGAACATCTATAATGCAAGCTCAC
Source organism: Viscum album (assembly GCA_963277665.1). NCBI lineage: Eukaryota > Viridiplantae > Streptophyta > Magnoliopsida > Santalales > Viscaceae > Viscum > Viscum album. The sequence goes on from OY728151.1 coordinate 809,335,838, forward strand.
AAATAGGGGATGATGAGGACATTCATGAAGTAAACATTATAGGATGCACTGATAATGAATCCAAAGAACATCAAGGAATATTTGATGGATGTTTAAGTCAGGATGAGATTGATTTCCTTTGTTCACATGAAGGAAGCTTATCTCCTTGGCTTGAATCATTTTCAAATTTCTCTTATGATGAAGTCTTAGGTCCAGCAATCAGTGAATCCTTTTAGGAAACCACATTCATGGAGGCTAATCCAACTTACCTCCCTAAATCTGATCAATCCAATCTATTAGCCGAAACTACTACATGTGGGGAATCAATCCTTTATAAAATTATAGGAAACAAAATTGATCTTGATCAAATGTCCCAATCATCTGCGAAAATTCTAAACCAACATGATCTTGAATTGAAGAAACTTTCTGCTACACTCATGTATTCCTTCCTAGGGAAGAATGAAAGACATCCTATTGTCATTTCTTCTTATCTTGAATCCAATAATGATAGGATGCTTCTATATATCCTTAGGAAACATAAAAATCCATTGGTTGGACCCTGTCTGATATTCCTGGTATTAGACCACTTATCAGGACTCATAGGATTGTTCTAGAATCTGATTCAAAGCCATGTCATCAACATCAACGATGACTCAATCCTAATCTCATTAATGTAGGGAAAAAGAACTTCTGAAATTGTTAAGAGCTGGTATCATTTATCCCAAAGCTGAGAGTGAGTGGGTGAGTCAAATCCAAGTGGTTCTAAAAAATGCTTGAATCACAGTGATAACCAATGAGGATGGAGAGATTATTCCAACAAGGGTGAGTAGTGGCTGCAGAGTCTACATCAACTATAGGAAGCTAAAATCATTTCCCAAGAATGTCCATTTCTCCTTACCATTCATTGACTAAGTCCTTGTGAGAGTGGCAGGTCGTGCCTTCTACTGTTTCTTAGTAGGGTACTCGGGGTATAATCAAATTGAGGTATCCCTAGAGGATCAAGGGAAGACAACATTCACATGTCCATTTGGAACTTTTTCATTCAAATTCATTCCCTTTGGGTTATTCAAAGCCCCTGGAACCTTCCAGTGGTGCATGATGTGAATATTCTCAGATATGGTTGGATATTTTCTTGAGGTATTCATGGATGACTTCTCTATCTTTGGGGATTCATTTGAGGGATGTCATAAGAATGTGTAGAGAGTCTTGTCAAGAAGTGAAGAAAAGAATCTAGTCCTAAACTAGGAAAAATGCCATTTCATGGTTAAAGAGGGACTAGTTCTAGGCCATCTAGTCTCTAGTAGGGGGACTGAAGTTGATAAAGACAAGGTTGAAATAATTCATCACATTCCATTACCCAAAACTGTCAAGGAAGTGAGGTATTTATTAGGACAAACTTGTATCTATAGAAGATTCATCAAGGACTTTAGTTCAATCTCTTGTCCCCTTTGTGATCTCCTAGTAAATGATGCTCCATTTGTTTCGACAAAAAGATGTGAGGATTCATTCTTAAACCTCAAATCTTCTCTCACCTCTCCTCCCATTATGAAATCTCCAAATTAGAACCTTCCTTTTGATCTTATGTGTGATGCCAGTGACTTTGCTGTAGGAGCTGTGTTAAGACAACATTGTGATAAAAATCCTTATTTCATTGCTTAAGCAAGAAAATCCATAAATGACGCCCAAATCAAATACACCACCACTGAAAAGGCGTTACTTGATATTGTGTTTTCCATAGAGATGTTTAGGCACTACCTATTAGGATCCCCCATAACTATGTTCACTGACCATTCTGCACTAAAATACCTCTTCCAAAAACAAGATTCCAAGGCTAGACTAATTAGGTGGGTCTTTCTCTTACAAGAATTTGAACTCACAATAAAGATAAAAAATGTGTTGAAAATGTTGTAGCTGGTCATCTCTCTAGGATGGAATTAAAAGACAACTCAAATCTTCTTTCTATGTCTAATTCATTCCCTTATGAACACCTATACTCTATGAGTGACTACCCTTGGTATGACAAGATAGCCAACTTCTTAGTTACATAAGTCATCCCAAATTTTTTATGGACTCAAGCTCGAAGGAAATTCCTTTCTGATGTCAGGAACTATGTGTTTTATGATCCATACCTCTATAAGTCCGTCCCTGAACAAATTATTAGGAGGTTTGTCCCAGAATCTGAACAAGTTTCCATCCTTAAATTCTGTCATATTGAGGCATGTAGAGGTCACTTTTCCTCTAATAAAACATCTGGTAAGATTATTCAATGTGGTGTGTTATGGCCCACCCTCTCAAGGGACTCATACAGATTTTTTCAAAGCTGTCCTAGGTGTCAACAAGTAGGGCCCATCACAAAAATGAATCAAATGCCACTCACTCCCATATTAGTGGTTGAAATCTTTGACTATTGGGGAATTGATTTCATGGGTCCCTTCCCAAACTCTAGGGGATATATTTACATTCTCTTATCTATTGATTATGTCTTTAAATGTGTTGAGTAAATTCCGACAAAATCCAATGATCATCAAACATTTATTATATTCCTAAAATAAAACATCTTCTCTAGATTTGGAATTCCTAGAGCTATCATTGGTGATCGCAAATCTCATTTTTGCAATCATCAATTCTCATAACTCATGGAAAATTTAGTAATTTCTCACAAAGTGTCCACTACTTACCACCCAAAGACCAATGGTCAAGCTAAGTTAGTCAATTGTGAAATCAAACAAATTCTTGAGAAAACTGTTAAACCATCTAGGAAAGATTGGTCAATCAGACACTTAGATTCACTTTGGGACTATCGAACTCCATATAACCAATTTTAGGAATGTCCCCATATAGGTTGGTATATTATAAATCTTACCATTTTCTAGTGGAGATTGAACATAAGGATTTTTGGGAAATTAAGAAAATGAATTATGACCTCTCACTGGCCAAAACAAGAAGGAAATTAGATCTCAATGAACTTGAGGAACTTAGGATGGAGGCTTATGAAAATTCAAGGATCAATTAATCTAATGTACAAGCCTACTAATCGTGAAATATTAAAACCAAACACATTGTACCTGGTAAACCTATTCTTTTGTATAGTTTTAAACTTCATTTACACTGGGGAAAGTTGAGGTCTAGATGGTCAGGTCCATACATAGTGCATAATGTGTACCCCCATATGGCAATAGAAAATCAAGATCCCACCAATTTTAAAGAATTTAAAAGTTAATGGTCATAGAGTCAAATCATTCATTGAAACATTCCAAAATAATGAGGTTGATGAAAATTTTTGTGAACCAACCTTAGTTGAGGAAAATACTTAAATAATTAAGGGTCTAAGTAGAGCTAGGGACATTAAACCAAATCACTTCACGGGAGGCAACCAGTGATTTTCATGTTTGCAAATCATCTTTTTTTAAATAGGATTAATGAATCATGTTGATATTTAAAAAATATATATTGTTGAAATGTTCTTCTATTATGAGTATGGATGGGTACGAATGGGGAGCACCATATTCATCTGTGTCATGAGGTGTGATCCTTGAGTAATACCTTACCCAAAAATTTAAAAAGAAGACAATATATCATCAGTTTATTTTATTTTATGTGTTTTTAGGTTAAAATAAAAATACAAAAAATAAATAAAAATATAATAATAATAATAAGGGACATGTCCTAGGTCGTGGGTCAAACCTCGTCACAACCGGCGAAGCCGCGGGTAATCAAACCTGGGGCCGAAGGGAGACAGGGGCGTCCACTTACCACGGAACAACAACTTATTGTGCTTCTTTATTATATAATTTATATATATACTTATATTTTATTTTATTTATTTTTTTATAAATATATATATATATATTGTTTTCTTCTGTTTTGTTTGTTTGTTTTTATCCTTTTTCTACTAGGGAACTCTAGAGTGACATGGATATCAAAGGACTAAATTGGAGTAGCAAAAACTTCAACTTCAACCACCAGGTGACTTCATTCCATGATCCTCATATTTAAATTTCCTTTTTGAACTTCCCTTATCTGACTCTAATCCTTCTAAATTTTATTTTCTTCATACACTGGGGACAATGTTATTTTATTTTGGGGGGAGATGAAATAAAAAAATTTCTTTTGTGAAAACAAATTGATTTAAAAAAAATGTGTGTAAATGGAAGGAAAAAATCCTTTAACTTTGAACATGATAATACAAATTGAAAGCTTTGAAACTGAATATCAAATAATTTATCATGCCCTGATTTTCATTTTAATCCATGTATAATTTCATGAGCATAGATTTTGGAAACTGTGGCTGTCTAATGTGATATTTCATGGTTTATATTTTCATCCAAATAAGAGAATCACAACACACGTCCTTTGGATAGTGGGGTATTAGTTTGACTTCATGGGGTCCCCCAAATAAATAGCATATTTTTTGTGATCATTTTAGTTTTAATATAATTATTCAATAAAAAGAGTAAAAAAACAGTAAATTTGTGCGTAAAGCAATGAAATGACCTAATGCGTGGCTTGCGACACTTGGGGATCGTGACCACATAGTTGTCTGGCCCAGAGTTAGTAATTTTATCACTATTTTTGATAATTTGAATTTTTTTGACTGAGTTAACTCGAGATGAGGGATGAGTATGTGGGCATTACTTGGTGCCCTACGGTCTTTGAGCCTGGGAGTAATCGGCAAAGTCTCGCTACATGGGTTGACACTTTTGAGTGCAATTTCAATTACCATGGAAAAATTGCAAAAAAACCCAAAAAAATAATACAATAAAAAAATTGGATTCTCATTTTAATATTGAATTGTGATTCCACCTAGAAATTCCATCATTTCCCCCTTGAATAAATATTAACCCCCCATGTCTATTGTGATACACGACACATCCTCATACTTAGTTGATATTTGATGAAATATGGAAATGAATTTGAACAGAGGAATGGGCTTGGGATTGGGATCTTCTTATGAAACTATCTTGTATTAAAATATTTTTATGGGTTTCATGACTGATTGGTATAAGGGTTTTGGTGATAATTTTGTATTAAAATGTTTTTGGAAAAGGGAATTAAAATATCATATAGTTGAGATATATTTTTCTCGGGACTAGAAAAACTCAAGTTGGGGGGTGTTATTAGCCACTAAATGAGGCTAATATTTATTTTTAATATATATAATATTCATGTTCTTTATTATTCTAAAACACAATTTTTAGTGCATTTTACACATTGAATATCATTTCACATTTGTAATTCCTTCGTAAAATTCACTATTATGTGGTATAGTTTTTAACAGCATTTAAAGTACCCAATGATCTAGATTTTTTTTCTTAATTAAATTTCAGGTATATAATTATATTGGGAACAATTCATACTTGTGTAGTGTTGGAAGATTCACATTGGAAGACCACCAAAATGAGATTTCATGCAAACAATTCTGGAGAAGGCAGATTGGACACCAACCCACTGATGAGAATGTGGGGTTCAACATATGGGCCCAATGAAGACCAAATTTCGTGGGATGCTAGAAGACATCAATAGGAACAAATTATTCTTCAATAGCTAGTGCTAATTAGTATTCCATTGTGGTTATTCATGCATCCCAATTTGATGATAAAATTATGGGCCAGATTCTACGGCCTAGAAAAATAGCCCACCATTTTACACATATCTCGTTAACCATAACCTATTTTGGGCTGAAAATTTACATAATGTTAGGGGACATCGGAAGATTAATGTTTTTCGTCTATGGACCACTCCAATTCGGCCATATAGAAGGTCTTCCATGAGCATATGTTCGGTAGAAGCAAGCTGGAATCCACCTCGGGTCAAGGTTGGAAAATTCAACACTCCCTCCACTTTCCACCCACCTATGGCCTACCAAAATTAATTGAGAAGACTTGGACTATAATATTCTAGACCCAATGATAAAAAAATTCCTATTTAAGGAATTTTTGGTGGAGGAGTTGGTCATATTTTGATCTTCCTTTCATTGTAATGTTATACTGCGATTTTGTTGTCTCAAGTTTGTCTTTCACATGTAAGTTGTTCAATTCACTTTAGTTTCATAATAAATGTTCTTCTTATCCTCTTATTATGTTGTTATACATATAAATTTGATACCATTGCCTCAAGGTTTGAAATTATTCACACCAATCCTTGTGAAATTATTCACACAACGGTGGAGTGATCATTTTTTTTATTGTTTTCATTACTTCTTCAATTCCTCCCTCATGAGTCTACTTACTGATTCCTTTGAAACCATAGCATCAATGGAGGGATAATAAACTTATGGGTTGATCCAAGGGATTATCACAGGGATAATTTCTAATCACTTCTTTTAATTGAAATTTTTATTTTATGATTTCTAAACTCCATCGTCCTTGTTGAATTTAAGGCCACACACTTCAAGTGCTAATATGAACTTTTTCCTTGAAGTGCTCAAAAATTTGATCCTTAAAGTGTATAGGTGATTAGTATTAAATTGTTTTAGGTATTTAACCAGTAATTGAGGATGTTTTCTGATCTTCTTAAATTAACTCATCTCAAATATAAGAAATTGAAATAGTTTAAAAATAATTTCATACAATCCACCCCGAGTGATAACCTATGATCAACTCATTCTTTTAAATTGACTTCACTTATATCTGTTAGATATCCTTTAAACACATCTAAAATCAATCCATGTTGGCCAATTCATGTCCAAAAATAGTCCATAGAATGTACGTGTCTGTAGGTTACTTCTTAGTTCTCTAAGGATTCAACAACCCAAGCTAGACTACAAGGACCATTCTACGTTCTTCTCTTGGGTAAATTTGAATGTGAATCAGGGTATTAACTGCTTTATTTTCTTATGCATGTTTCATCAGATATGTTGATGTTCCTCTTCGTATATTATAATTATATAATTTCTACAATGATAATGATATAAAATATATTTTATTATTTTTTCTTTAAATACATTTATATTATCATGCTATAATGGATATCATGTGGAATGAATCGCATCGCATTGTGGAGATGGTTGGTCGTACGTAATTACGAGCGACAATATAATTCCCATAATTGGGAAATTATATAGAATTTGATGGTATATTTTTATTATAGAATCCATATATTGTTATAATAATCATATATAGTTATTATTTCCACTATTATACCCATCCAAGTAAAAGGGTATTAAAAAATGATTACACCAGGGTGTGGAGATAGTAAGTCGTACATACGCACGCGTCGTGATTTCAATTTTCATATGATGAATAGAAGGTGTAATATGGTAGTTACATAATAATAATAACATATAAATATATAATTTATATCTTATATATTAATTTAAAATGGAATCAACTCATGAAGTGTAAGTAGAAGAATAATGAAGTCTGAAAGAATCGGTAGAGGAGATTACCACTTCTTTGGTGTGCACCCTCTAGAACTCCTTTTAATGCTATTAGAGTTGGTCATTTGAGAAGAATAGAACCTCTAAAATATAACTAGGAAATTTGGGGATGGAAATTGGAAGTGTATTTTGGTTCTTGATGTATGAATTTTATGTCAAGATGTTATGGAGGAGGTGCCCTTTAATAATTGAGGTGAGGGGTTCTTTTGGAAACACCAAAAAATATAAATTTATAATAAACTGAAACCCCATTCAAAAAAACTAAAAAACAAATTTTTTACAAATAATATATTATATAAGGTTTTAATTTCATCAAACAGTAATCTTCATACATGTTTTTATTTGATTTTAAACCTTATCAATACATCTTATCCCTAATAATTATTATTTAATTTTAACTGAGGTAACAAATTGTTCAATATTAAAATAGTGTAATGTTTACTTATTTAATGTAAATTAAACCATATATTAACAATATATAACATTTTTGGTTAAACCAAACTTATTATATATTTTTTAAAATATTTTATGATTTCTAAATAGTTTAATAAAATATTATTTTTACAAAATATCAATAGTTTCATTTTAAAACTATTCATTTAATAGATTTTTAAAAATATCCATATAAGATTTTAACCTTTAAAAAAATATTTAATTATATCTATATAGGTTCAAAGTCATATTTAAAACTTTTTGGGTATATTAATCATCCCAAAGTATATTTATTTTAGTATTTTGAGTAAAATTAATTCGATTTTCCCCTTAAAAATAATTATTAAATTTGTTTTGTGTAATTATTTAATATGATTATTTGTGGAGTAAAAATTAATAATAAAATTATATGATTAAGATTAATCCACTATATTTAATCATAATACTTATAGTCAAATATATCTATAGTAATAGGATACATTAAAATTTTTATATGTATTAAAACATGAATGTGAAAACATTAAAATCACATTAAATAAAATCTTATAAGTGTCATAATCTTTTCCATATGGCTAAAAATGGACAATAACTCAACCCATGGATTATTATGGTTAATATATACTCAACCAATAATATTTTTTCATGTTTTTGAGTCATTTAATAATTATTATCTTTTTAATAAAATTATTATTTTTTCCATCAATTGAATAATTTTTTCATCATCAATGTATAAGATGTTAAGGTAATTATTTATTTAAAAATAAATTATACATATAAAGAAATAAACCATCTTCAAAATGAGTATTTATAGTCTCATTTATCTTCATTAAAACCTTATTTTAAAAATGATAAAGTTATTAAAATTTGACTAACAAATAATTAACTTTTATTTAAATAAAATATATTAAATGTTTAAATCTCTTCCAAGTAGATACCAAAGTGTATCAATTATACCCAATGATGTTTTAGGTCAAAAATAACTTATCCAATAATATTATTACAAGTGTTGAGATAAAATTATATTTACCCTTAATTACTTGATTTACCTTTTTACTGTATTAATAAAAATTACTGAAGTTATTATTCCTAATGCTCAAATATTATAAAATGTTATTTACATAATGTATACCTACTAATTAAAAAAATGGAATACATTTTTAAAAACTAAAAACTCATAATTTTTTATATTTAATTAAAAATATTCCCACTGTTAGAATGAAAAACATGTTTTTAAAAGTTAAAACAATCCAAAAGATTGAAATGTTTTATATCAAAATTCATGGTAAAATTAATGCCAATGTCAAACATTATATTAAATGCTAAATTGATATTAGGTGTTTAATTTTAAACCATTAAATAATATAATATTTCCACATAAGTTATTTGGATGAAAAAATTTGTTTTCAATTAATATGTAGTAAATTTTTACTATTCATTAAAACATTAAACTTATCAGAAAAAAATAAAAATAATCCAAAGTATATTTTGATGTCCCACATCCAATGAAAATGTTTATTTTATTAAATATAATATATAAATGTTTCAAAAATTCGATTTAAAATTGGTGTTCCATCAAAGAGGTGGAGAAACTCTATTTTTAAAAAAAATACTTCTTTTATTCAAAAAAATGAATTTCTTCTTATATCATGCCTAGAAAATTTATAATATTAATTTTAAACATTATATTTAATATATTAAATATATATTAAATTAATAAAATCAATCAATAAATATTTTATTAATTTATATATTCACTTATTTTCATTTAAATAGTTTTTTAGAAGAATGATAATATTATTCATACCTGCCATTATACTGACTAGGTTATAGGGTAACATAATAATACATAGTTATTCACATACACTCAGTATTCCCTGAAATTAACTCTATCAAAAGTAATTGAAATTGTGTACAATAAATCCAATAATATTGTTGCGCATACCACAAGCTAAGTTGGTGGGGCATATAGCTCAATCTTATCTTGGTGTAGCATAAAACACAAGACATCAATGAAATTAAAAAAAACTATCTCGTAAGCATTTCAAGGTGTTACAGTTCAACTCTTGAATGTCTGAGATCATTACCCCATGTTCACATCTAAATTTTTGAGATGTCTTTGACTGGATTTGAGTACTAAATTGAATTTCATCATGAACTATCCCCCAAAATAATGGAAAATCTTAAAGGATTACTTAGATGATAAAAGATATGAAAAGAACCTATTCTTTAGAATTCGGAAGTGGGTGGGATCAGCATCTCCCACTGGTTGATTTCTCATACAACAATATCTTCCACTCAACTATTCAGATAGCTCCATATAAAGCTCTGTATAGAAAGCGATGTAGAACTCCAACCTGTTGGGATGATGTTGGTGAAAGAAAGTTGGATAGACCTGATCTTGTAGAAGAGATGATAGAGAAGGTTCAATCTATCCAACAACAATTCAATGCTACTGAGATTCGGTAAAAGAGATATGATGAATACCCTTGAATGGACTTTGAGTGTGACATTTGAGATAAATTATTCCTTCTAATATCATTATAGAAGAGAGTCATGTGGTTTGGGAAGAAAGGGAAGCTCAGCCCAAGGTACATTGAACCCATTGAGATCCTTGATTTAATCATAGTAGTGGCCTATCAATTTTCACTTGGAAAAAATATCTCTCAATTTCATAATGTGTTCCATGTATCACTCCATATAAAGTCCAAACCAAATCCCCCACTTGTTCTGAACTCAGATGTGGTATAACAAGAAGATGATCTCTCATATGAGGAGTAGCCAGTAATGATTCTGGACCAGAGAGATAAGGTTCTATGCAACAGTAAAACCCAAAATTTCAAAGTGTTTTAAAGGAACCATAATTATGAAGAATAAACTTGGGAACTATAGGATGCGATGAAGGAGACATTCCTTCACCGGTTCATGTAAAATGAAATTTCTAGGATGAAATTTCAAAAGGGGGAAGAATGTAATGACCCAACCATTTATCAATGAAATTTATCCCTTCTTATAGTAATTTTATAATCATATATAATCACTTATAAACAATAATAGATACTTTATAAATGATAAATTAATGAAATCAGAAGTATTTCTAGATGTTAAGGAACAAATACTAATAAAATAGTAAATTATCCTTAGGAATAGTAATATGAAACTTATGAAAAGTAAACATGCAAAATTAATATTAGTCTCACCCATTAAATTATAAATAAAATATATGGATCTTATAAGTTAAAATATTCTATAATTATATCATATTACCAGAAAGTAAATATTTTAAAAATTATTAATTAACTGTTTCCATTTTAATAAATAATAAATATTTAATTAAAACGTTATAATTAATTTAATAATGTAAAATAAAATATATTTTCATAAAAGTTATTCAAAAAGTAATATTTTTGTTTCTTATTATTTTAAGATATTTTTATAAAACCTTAAGTAATTTTCAATGTGTTATAAAATCAGTTATAATTTTAAAATCTATATTTTCTAGGTGATTATTTTAATTAAAAATTAAATTACACATATTTAGAAATTAGTTTTCATAAAATTGAGATAATTTTTAAATTTTACCCTTCAAAAATGGTTTGGGGGAAATTTTATGTTTTTTAGAAATACTTGAATTTTTTCTAAATAGTGAAATATTGAAATTTGTGATATATATACATTATAAGTTAAATATATTATTCATTGAGTCGTCACTATTTTAACCACCATTGGTTCGATTCGTATTATATAATTTCTGTATTTAGTTTCATGAGGCAATATTATTTCTTGTCTTGAGGAAAAAAATAAACTAATGAATTAAATAATAAGAAAACACTACTCTCCTCCACTCTAAATACCACCCCTCACGCCCTCTTCTCCTCACACTTCTTAAGATGTGATCTTTGTACATATTTTAACAAAACCTTTTCCATACCACCTTCCCCATTTCCGTGATCTCTTTTTGTTGTCAAAATACTATGCATAGGTGCCTTAAGGAGGATCTCAAGAGGAGAATTCAAGAGGTAAATCCACTATCTTTTTATTTTAATTTCCTTTCAATTTTATTTATTTTTTTATTATATCCTCACCTACCTTAATCCAAATAGAGTGTTAACTCCAATAACTTAAAATTCTATAATTCTATAATGTTAATGTAATATTCATAATTAAACTCCTCCCTCTCACTCTTTCATAATAAAAATTAAATTGTCACCTATGATGTGTCAATTTACTGACATCTTAGGCGATGCACTTTCATTTTACTTAAATGCCTTCATGGATGTTAATAAAACCACTAAATAGTTTAAAAAATATTTATATATTTAATTATTATACCATATTTAGGTTTTGGAACTAACATTAAGACACATTACTAAATGATAAAACAAAATAAGTTCATTGTGATTGAAAAACGGCCAAATTAACCTGAAATGATCATTATTAACTTTTATCTAATGATTCAAACTCATTAAAAATAAAAAAATTATTTATTAGATCATTTAAACATATTTAATATCATTAATAAAAAATAATAACAAATTTTGACATTTATCCTCATTTTACACGAACTTCCATTCATGAATACAAGTGAAGCAATCGTGAAAACATAGAAAACAAATGCTATCAAATGATGAACTTAAACAATATAACTCTTCTAAATCCCCATAAATGAACGTAATAAAACCATAATGAATAAGATTCATTTATAAAAGGTTATTTAATTTTTTATTAATGGATCTAATGTGACTATATATTACATTAATGTGAAGAAAGTGTTCCGAAACAATGTATGATGAATTCTTTAACCCAACTCTCTATCTCGGGGTTTTCCCTATTTCACCCCATTTATAGTATGGATTTTCCATAAATAACATTTATTTATAATTATATTAGAATTTTTGTGATATAAATGTTTTATAATTGAGTTTAGGACAAAAACAATGTTTCCCAAAAGAACTCTTGTTTCAAAAAACACACTTTTTACATCTCAAGATTGTTTCTTATTCACTCAAGTTTTATGATTCATGTATGTTTTTCCCTATTTCATTTGGAAAACCAAATTTTATGAATATTTTATTATGAAATGAAACAAATTCCTTTCCATGTGTTATTTTAGGTTCAATATTTATATATGTTCTATGTTTCATGCATGATAATTTAAATGTTATGATGTGAGATATGAGGATCAGGCATCACTACATTTCCTACGATAATAGGATACAATCCAAATGTAGTTCTTTGAATTTTTCCCACGTAGGTCTGGCCTTTACCCCAAGAAGCATAATGTGTAATCTTGGTTGTGACTAGACCCAATATTGAATAGTGGTCATTACTACACATCCTATAATACGGGAATGAATCCACACGTAGTTCTTAATATGATGCAATTTTAGTGTCAGGTAATTTTTAAATTGTCCATGCAGTATAATGTTATGCTTGGAGGACATTTCTAATGTGGTTCAATGTAATGAGATGAGGGCATTGGTCATGCATTTTAATGTGTAATGGTAAAGACATAGGCCCTGTATTTTATCTTCATGTGGTGAGTAAAACTTTTCATGTTCATGCATATTTTAGTTTTATCATGAGATATATCACATTACCTAATTAATTGGAGCTCTATATAATACTATGTGCACCCATCACATCATAACATTTACATTTCGCTAAGTAATTCTGGGTTCACCCGTCATATCATAACATTTACATTGAGCTATATTATTCTGGGTGCACCCGTCACATCATAACATTTAATATGATGTAATTTTAGTGTCATGTGATTTTTACATTGTCCATGCAGTATAATGTTATGCTTGGAGGACATTGCTCACGTAGTTCAATGTCATGAAATGAGGACATTGGTCATGCATTTTAATGTGTAATGGTAAAGACATTGACCCTGTATTTTATCTTCATGTGGTGAGTACAACATTTCATGTTCATGCATATTTCAGTTTTATCATGAGATACATCACATTACCTAATTAATTGGAGCTCTATATAATACTATGTGCACCCATCACATCATAACATTTGGTGAGCTCTATATCTACATGAAAGAATTTAATATAAGCCACACCAAATTCATGAATCATATCCAAAAGTTATATTCATATTTTACCATATGAGATATTGATTTTCATGTGGAGGAAACATTTAAGAAATACATATGGATTGTTTCATACCATTGAATGACACATAATGACGCATGAATTTCTAGTTTTGGGTCAATAATTAACATTCCATTTTTTATTCATGCATTGAGATCAGCATCCTTACCACAAGATGTTAAACTACATGGGTTTCCTAAAACTATGTACAGATTGATTCCTACTTTTGAAAAATACGCAGTGACCCCCAGATATCCAATCAAGGGTCTAACTACAACAAAAAATAAATTCCAATTACCTATACATGAGTCATAACTATGGAAGTAACCTCCTCACACATTCCTGAATAGGGGGAATGTATCTACTTATTCCCAAGTAATTGTGACTTGAAATTCACCTTTCATGCTCAAGCACAATCCTTCCACAAACCAAACTATGTGTTAAGAAAGTACCAAATCCCCATAACCTTCCGTGAATATCATAGATTGAGGGCCAATGTCTTTGGGACACCATTGATTGACTATGTACAATACAAACTAATTGGATCTACATATGTTTCACACAAAAAGGACAAGCTAAAAAAAATAAAATTCGTCCTCAGGAGAAAATTTTCCTACCTCTATACTCCCTAAAAGGAATTTACATCCCACATTATTATTTGGATTCAAAAACCACCAAATTACATTTTAAACCCTTTTCCACCTTCATGCTTGAAGATTATAGAACATTGTTAGTCAAAATACCATGAAAAAGGTGATTAATTTACCCCATTGGTCAAAGCAATTTAATTTTAAAATTTTAAATCCTAAACATCCTAGCAGTAAGATATTAAACTACACCACCCATGTCCTAGTTTCATGAAATTAAAATGTATTATGATTCAGAATTCTATCACAAACACCAAATACACATGGTAGTGGTTTTCCAAACATGATTAAAGCTGATATAGATCTACATATAGTTTTCCACATCACTCCCTTTACATGACACCTTTCGTAGTCTTGAGAATCTAAATTCCCATAAAATCACCTGGACATCAGAAATAGAGTGGTAGTGTCATAATGAAACCTTTGTTTGACTATGCACAATATACCTTGGTCAATTCTACATAATTTTTCCAAATAAAGTCTTTTTAATCAAATTAAAATTCCTCCCCATGAGATGCTTCTCTTAAATCTATGCACCTCTAACAACATCATGTTGGAAACCATTCTTACGGTTACTCCTCGCGTACGTTCCCCCTATCATGTTTCAGATTCAAAAATCATAAAATAAAGGATAATAAAATTCTCCCATTCTTATTTATAAATTTATATGAAATTCATGAATAATAAACCCTATTGGGTTCCTTAACTGACAATTTATGGATAATTTTTTTTGACCATGAACATTAATAATGTTAGTCTGGTTTTCAAGGCTCTAAACTACCAATGTAAATAGAAATAAAACTCCCTAGGATGAAATCATGAAAATAAATCCTTGCATAAAAGTTGATCATTTTCTCTCTTTATTTATGCTTCACATGTTTTAGAAAATAATCAAACAATTTAAAATTAATGAAGCACAAATCTTGTTAGGTAAAAAAAATCATAAAGGGTGGCCTATGAAAAATTCAAGTTGTACTGGATAATCATGCACCATAATTTACATAGGAAATAAAATTGTGTTATAATAGAGAAGAAACATTGATTTTTGGTATTTTATGTAACCATATAAATAATTAAAATTATGCATGCTGAGTCCCACAGCCCAAGAGAAAATCAGAGAAATATATAATCCTTAAATTTTTTTCCCAGATGTTAATGACAATTTCTTGTTAGTAGAGATTGTAATTTTTAATGTGATAAATTAGAATTTATTTGAATTTTTGGAAAATATAAAGGACAAACATTGGAGAGGAAACTAGTGTTTGTTACATTGAAAAGGAATGGGGGATCATGCAAATCCTAGAGTCTCTCTATGAAACTATGAAACAAAAAAAGATATAAATATCACATAAAAACATAAATGGTTACACTAAATATCATCATTATCTCATCAGAAAATTGTTAACTATATGATGTGATCTATCAGGGAAAGAGGTCATTTTCTTAGATTCAGCCCCAGCTATTGGATGCATTTGTCTAACAATGTCCATGAGGTATCAAACATTCTGTTTAATGGCGTCAAAATTAGCAATTTTTTATCAATGTTATGTATTTATTTTGGCTACACGAGCCCCTCACTTTCGTAGATCTTTGGACTAGGTATCCATTTGTTCATACGAATCGTCTTCTTCATACAAAATGTGCTTAAACTTTGCAGTAATATAACGGAAGGATTCCATTTGAAGATGAGAGGCATTAAAAGGTATAAGGTATCCCTCACGGGAAGCTAAGTCTTCTTGAACTATGATAATTTGGTGACCTAGAATGTGCATGTACCAATATGGAAAGCAACCTGAGCCCAAATAAATAAATAATATCTTAAGGCTTTCATCCTTATTATCAAATAATGATAAAAGAATAACTATAATAATAGTATAGATTTGATTCCATTCTTATATCCAAAAAACTTGGTGTTCATTTGTAGTTTTGGGACTTTGATTTTTCCCCCCTCCCGTAACTTGTATATAATCTAGGATTTTGGTTATGAAAGATAGGGTCTCTGAAAATTGAGACACCAATGTGGTAAAATATTCCATCTCTGTATGTGGTTCAATATCAGAGGCTATGTGTATAGGGTTGGATTAAATTTTAAGAAAGTCCAATAATGTTCCACTTGGACTGGTCTCAGTGGTGTTGTTGATAGCATCAGCTAAGGATATAAGGCATGAGTCACTCTCCACTAAAATAAGATGTCTCAATGAATCTCCCAATGAATGTATATAATAGAGAAAATAACATCTTCCTCTAATATTAGTGGAGCGAGAGGAATTAACCAGTATAAGAATGGAAGAAACCAATAGTTTATGCACTCATCGAACTAACCTCAACAGTACTCCTTTAGGTTAGAAATTCACCCACAACATATCATACTTCTATGGTAAGTAAGTTGAATCCAATGTGGTGGTTGTGGGGGAGAAGGATTTTTATTCTAGATTCCTCTCACATCATCAACAACCATAATTGGAAATGAATTAGTGGTTGTGCTTCCCATTTGATATGGGTAAGATGTAAAAATGTGAATTTATATTGGCATGAAAATTGACTAGAAAACCTATAAGGTTTATACAGCAAATAGACAGTTTTCATATATATCAAAGGGGATATGATTTAGTCTCTTAGAACAATATTATAGGAACATTATTCTAAAAAATCCTTCAATCATCCACCATTGTTCTGTGGGGTGTAGGGTAATGCCTGAATGAAAATTGAGAATAATATCTCAATAGTTCTATTTCATAGTCAATATTCAAGTATTTAGGGTGAATGAAGATAATTTTGAGAAGGGTAGTATGAAAATCAGAATGAGGAACTGTTGCAGTATACTGATATGTGTAGTAGTGATAATGATATTCCAACCATCCATAAAAAATTGAAATGGAACCCTAAGACGATGAATGGATCTTGCATCCTTTATCTTACCTAATTGTTTATAAATGTGAGTGAGGGTTAGAATGACCAAGTTGATGGGATGTCCGTATGCTAATTTAGAATTCATAATTAGGGGTCTAACTCAAATAAAAAAAAATTCATGGTACGGAAACAACCATATCCATATGAACATGGAAATGAAACCCACCAGTATGAGTTTAGGTAATATGTTCTTCAAGATCCTGTAATAGCAAATAGTGCATTGACCCACATTGTGGGTAGCACAACATGAACTTAGAATGCATCGTGACTATTGGGTTGGATGAGTCTAGCTACAATATACTTTCGGCCTTGGACATTTATTCTCTAAGTATAGTTCTATCCATTATTAGAATGTAATGAGTGAGTGATCATGGAGGAGGTTGACCAAACAATCCCTCTATTGTGAAAAGAAAATCTATCATCAATAGAGATACTTTCTAAAACTTCTCCTAGGTATTTCCCTCCAACAAATAGTAATCACACATATTTCCAATGATAGGGATTATCCCTAGTTGATAGATATCCCATAAACTAATCCCCACTTCTCCATGAAATAAGTGGAAGGTAATAATTCTCAATCACCAGCAGGTGAGAAGTATGAATAGTATCTTAGTCTATCAATAAATTGAAAATAGAAACCCACCCCACCTTGTAAAAATTAAAAACCTCCATTTGATCGAGAAATTATAAATAATTTTGGTGCACCCAAAATGACCAATCCCATTCATCTAATAATCTAACTCTTTACTAAAAATCTTATTTGGAGCTCTATCCTCTGATTGGGTTATCATGCTAGTGGGTGAAAATAGACGGATAATATTGAATTACTTATTCTAAATATGTTACATGGATATGTTGATTTTTTTCATCCACATGGATCCATTAAAATTTAAAAAATCTTCGTGACATGAATCAGACATTCTTTTCCCCATAGTATAAGTTTTTTCTCGAACATTCTCCTGAGACATATCGAACCATGTAGTGGGGAAATTTGAATGGATGATGAAAGAGGAACATCATATTGGAGTCCAAAATTATAAAGTGTTAATCAGCTAGACAATGTTTATTGCATATATTGTGGTAAAAGAAGGGTTTATAGAATACCCTTATGAGGAATAATTTATGATCAAAGAACATCTTCAACAATCCCATCCATAAGCATTCTTCTCCCGATCATATTCATCTAAGTATAATCCATAACCATTGTTTTCCTTATAATGAATATTATAATTTATTAGAAATGTTTTTTAGGATATGTAACAGAATTCATAGTAAAACATAAAATAAAATTTTTTGATAGAAAAACAATAGTTAGTAGAGGCACTAAACCATCAACCAACAATTTTTAAATCTCGCGAAGGTTCTAGTCTGCAAAGAAAATGCCATAATATTGATGGTTTCCAAAATTATTAAATCTAAGAGATATTCACCCAATAGTTGATGTCCCAGACATACCATTTGAAGTTATAGTTTTCAACTCATGGGTGATAAAACATAGATCACTGATGAAGGCATCCAAAAAGGAGGTAATTTGTTGAAGAAAAGGTGACTGAGAGAGTTAATGAGTTTTCCATGTTCGCAGAGAAATCTGATAAATGAAAAATGATATGGTCCACCTATATATAGGTGTTATCTTCTATTATGGTTCCACTTGCATACTATAGACTAGTTTAGAATATGATAGTTTTCTATATTATAATAACATCATATTTATCCTAATTATAACCAATTTTAATGAGGGAATTTGTTGGGCCCTGAAAACTTAGCAAACATGATTGAAAAAATTCGATCAATTTGGAAAAATAATAAAATCAAATCAGTGGAAGAGTTCATGGAAAAATATTTAAAGGGACAAAATTGTTTAGGAAGAAGCAACCAAGAAGTTTAAATACAAAAAAAAACCAATACTTCACATGGTGGTATGTGGCTTCACAAATCACCCATGAAATTTGTTGTTTGTATGATAAATATGGTGGCACTAACCTCCACAAATGAAACCAAGGTCCTTTGTGAGAAATATGTGGTGATATGCACCCCTGCGAAGAAATATCCCCTGCGAACTAAATAGTTCATGAAATGAGGTGGTGAAATTGGATTCCTACAAAACAAAAAACTAATTTGTGGGACAATGCGGGTGATCTTCATCCCCGAAAATGATGTCACCCTTATGTGAATGATATCCACACAGACTAAGTTGTTCGCATGTCGGGAATCCTCCATGGGCTTCTACAAAAGAATGATCATGCCCACTTTGAATGATCGGCCACACTTGTATGTGTTCCATTTCCTCTATTATAAATAGACCATGATGGGTGCATAAAATGAAAATAAGGAAAGGGATTTATACCTGGATGTAAAAAATGAAGTGAGTTAAAGGCATAGGGAAAATCAGATACCTTTGAGGATTCCCTATAGTTAAAACCCACCATGATGTGTTAAGGAGGAAATAATAATTCATCTGGTAGTTTGAAAACCCAAAAACAATTGTAGACAAAATTCCTACAAGTTGAAAACAAATATAACCTTTTTACCTAGGAATCCCGCATAGAAAAATGCATTGTGGGTGGAACCATTAACCGTGTAGAATAACACTACACTGATGGAATTAGGTCCCATGTAGTAAAAAATACACAGGTCAAACTTGGCCCTACAAATTAAGATACTACACATTTCAAATATAGTTCATTGTATTAAAATTATATATAGATAGTCCCCTTACCCACATATAAACATGCTACACTGAAGGAACTCCATCCCACGTAAGAACATGCTATAAAAAATGAGGCATCCTAGGGTGTTCTACTCTCCCACTCCGACCACACTCTTTGGTTGTATCATTAGTCCCCAAGTCAGCCCCTCCAAGAAAAAGTATAATGGAATCAAGAAAAGGCATCTTTAAATGCCACCCGACATGTGTGATGAAATCATCGGGCACATCATCTGCTCCTTTTGAGTTTACATACTTTTGGTAAATGGACTCACATGGGTAATCTCTAGAAAAAGGTAGACCCCTGGAGTATCCTCAATATTACATTCCCTTTATATCTCAAGTTATGACATCATAATTTTCATGTCGACCATCCCATTATAGTAATTGATAGAAACCGATGTACTTTCCTTTAATCGGGGATAGTGTTGAACATTCCTCTCTTTCCTAGAACCAATTTTGGGGCACTCCTCCTAAGGTAAGCCCTTTATTTTTCTTACAGGAGGAATCAATTTTTGTCCTCTTCACATCTTCCACAGATGTTTCTGGATAGATCACAAAATGTGACTATCCAGGATATGAAAACAATATAAGAAACATGCATTCGCAAAGCCCCTTCCCCTCTCTCTATTTAAGACACTAGAACTATCCACCGGTGGATAGGGTGAGATCATGTGATCATCATATCTACTAATTTTTATTATTTCTCACACCGAGCATGGATCATTTGGGATTATAGGTTAGTGGAAATTAGGAAATCTTCTTGATCACATGCCACATATGGGCCTTCCACATTGTATAAGTCCCAAAACCATACTTCAACCTTCAAGGGTCTATATTCTCAATGAATCCTCACCATATGGGAAGCTATCATGTGTAATCCCCAATCACATTGCATAAAATGAGAAACTCCCTTACGTATGTCCCAATAATGAAACCTTTAATAGTCTTCCTCTAAGGTGTATATTTGAATCATACCGAATTACATGGTCACTGATTCCGATCAAAATGGGATACATATCAATCCTCTCTAATGTCCATACCTAGCACCTAAATTATACTAATATTTTTCGTCCCACATTCTAGATTGTGCCATATACACATAAAAGACTACATCTCTTCAGAGTACCTAGATCTACATAAGTATAAGTCCTACACCATCCTTAACCAGGATCAATTTTCCAGGACAACCTTACTATATGATGTTAAAATGCATGGTTGTGTCCATATCACACATCCTTAAAAGATGACATGTCCAGTTAAGTGACCCTGAACTACATGGGTTCTGATTCATATCATGAGGGTACATAGGAATCCCATCTTATGGGTTCTATCGCAACATCAAAATAACTTTCACCCCTAGATGATAGTAAACACTAGAGAACCCCATCACATGGCTTAAAACCACCATCATATCAGTAAATGACCAAAGTAATCTTGTATTTTTTCATAGAAGGGTATCATTTATGGAGAAACTCAAATACAAATAGATGTCTATATTGACGGGGAACCTCAAATACATATAGTTATTATGAACAAATTTATTGTTATAATCAATCTTTACATAGTTATAATCCATGGAAACATTCTTGGAAATGAACATAAAATTCAATAACATATCATAAATCTTTTAGAGAGTCCCGAAATAGGAAACAACTCCCACAAAATGGTTTGATGGTACCAAATTCCCATTCTCTAAACCAATTTGATTTCTAATGTGTTGTTGGTGAAGTTACTTAATAGGATCCTACCTTAGGAAACTAACTCAATCAATAATGGATATGAGAACCATTGGTTGATTCCTAATACATGAGAAAAACTAACTGGAGACCATTTGAGGAAATTGTACCAAACATTAGTGATTTCACACCATTAAAACACCTTGTAATCAACCATATGGGATATAAACATGTATCCAAGTGAAATTAAATCGTAAATTGTTATCTATCAAGGGTATAAGTTCATTATTTATGAAATTATAATCACCATTGATTTGTTTGATGAAAAATTCAGATTCTTTATTCACATGAATGGGAGGAACATCAATCTCAAGGGCCAGCACGAGACCAACAATGATAGCCTGATACTCTACCTCATTATCTTTGTGGCCTTCCAATATCAGGAATGAGTAGGGTATAACATCTTGTTCTGTAGTGATGTAAAAAATCCCTAAGCCTACTTTTTTTAGATTAGTATCATTGATCCTTCTACTGGTTGGGCTCTGGGAGGTGCCATAGAAATTCATATTATAGCATGAAACATCTTTTTCCACTGAAAGGGTGGTCAAATCTAACAAATCAACATCCATTGGTGCCTCTTTGGGAGCTGAATGGGAAGCCAAAATTTATGCTTTTTCTTGACCATTAATGGATTTCTGCAGATCTAACAAGATATTTAACTACTAAAGAATTATTTCCATCAATTCTAGCCATACCATCAACAATATGAAATTTAGGTTAAACATTAGTGGATTCACATAGGACACTAGATATATCTCATGATGCTAAAAATAATACCACAACTTCTTCACTTTAAAAAATATTGTGAGGTAGCTCTTATTTATAGAAGAATAACTAAAATTTGTGTCAAGGAGAATGAAACTAAGATAGTATTAAGTGTTCTCTATCCCTTAGTTATTATTTTGAGAAAGTAGGGAAATAAGGACTCATTCTAGGGTGGTCACATTGAAGACCAGAGGCTTCCAAAATATAGGTGGCATCATAACTAGAGGTTAAAAAAGATATTGCTTGATTTCCTCAAATACATCATGGAACTCTTCATCCCAATAGTAAATGGTTCCTTTATTTTAGATCCTAGAAAAGAGAATACCATTTCCATCTAGATTTAGGGTGAATTTTTATATGTAGGATAAGTGGCCTTGAAGACCTCAAAGCATCCAATTTTTGCTCAAAGGTGGCATATGTCTGATAGATTTGATCACCTCTAGGTTGATTTCGATGCCTCAGTATCTGATGATGAAAAAAAAGAAATTTACGAAAGGTAAACGTGAAGGAACACATTAATGTGTACATATTCATATTCTATGAGTATAGGAAGCCAAATAATTTCTCATGATATATGATATGGTCCTGAAAATGGTATGATTTAAAAAACAAATTTTCCACATATCATTCCACTAGCTTCTAGAGGATCAGAATGAAGATGCAGTGCATGGATCACTAATAAGTGGCTTCAACGTTATTCTAGTCAAATGGACCCAAATGGTAACAAAAAACCCATTATGGTGATATAAAGGAATTATAATCTTCATCGTCAGGGGCCATCTAGATCTAGTTAGATCAGAGTATACAACAATGAAGGAGAGATCCTGAAACCTGACTGTGGAATCATTCATTAGTTCTATCACTGTAAGGGGATAATAATCCTTGAGATAATGATGGATCATAAATTAAAAGTCAATAAAAACTCTAATATATTTATTCTTCATCCTAACTGGGAAGATTTTGGCTAGCTACTTGGGGGATGAAACCTTCCTGAAGAAGCTGGATTGGACGAGCATATCAACTTCAGCACCACCCATGGCACTATGAGAATGGTTCATTTTACTAGGAGGCAACCTGAACCCACAATGATTCACTGGAATACCAAGGTAGTTGATTGTGACATGTGTATCTAGTCCTAACATCTCTTTATGACTCTAGGAAAATACATCACGATGTTAATTTAGGAAATCAATGTACTACTTTTGTTTATATAGATTCATAGTGGAACTAATCAGCATTGGAATCAGGTCTACCTTGGTAATAAGGTTCACCTAAACCAAATCAGCGATGATGCTGGATATTCTCAATTCAATTTTGAGAGGAGCATCTTCCAAATACTATTTGTTGTCTGGAGTAGGTGAGTAGGTAGGAGGAGATGATTTATCCAAGTTGACTGATTCTAGGGGAACACTGGATCCCACTTAGGCAGATGTGGACTCCTCACTGAGATACTACTATTCTTCTGAAACAATGTCGATATATCCTAACATACAAATTCCATAAAGATATTAACCGTGGAGTTCATTCTTTTATTTAATTTAATAGTGGTGGGTCAGCATATATTGGTTCAATCCAGCTCAAAAAAAAGAACATGGGACATGCAATTTTAGTAATGGGGTGAACATATTGATACCATATATTGATTGGTATCACCTGATCCTGACTGGTGTAGGATTAAAAGGTAATCTTCTAATTTTCCTTGTACTTAGGGGCATGGAATCCCTTCTTCACAAATATAATGAATCAATTCCCCTTGTCTAGTATTTTTCCCCTAATTGATGAATCGAGAGGATGAAGGTATTGTCCAAGTCCATCCATGGGATGGTTACAACAGTGGTGTGATTGAACTCATTGGTATTAACCTCCTTTTTCATGCTATTTTAATAATTGATATGCATATATCATGATTCACATGAGTCGAAAGGAGATGGATCACTTCAGAGAACTCCTACTCGACCATTGAGGGAGTACTTGTGGCATTGGTTATATGAGGAGGGAACAACTACCTAAATGTGGATATAGGGCCTACCCATCAATGTGTTTTAGGTGGTATCCTGTGAGAAATCCATGAATTAATTTCTTCCTAAAAAACAAACAAACTAGGTCTTAAAACTGATTCAACCACATGGTATTTTCTCAGTCCTATCATAGACATGAATCTTCAGATCATAGGGGCTTAGATCTGCACCAATAAATCCCAACTTGTGGAGTGTCTGAGTAGGAATGAGATTGATCTTAGAAAATATTTCCACAATATAGTGGGGGAGATCAACACCATTGAATTTTCCAGTTATGTATAGTGGGCGAATGTTTCCTTACATGTGGGAGCCCAAATCTTCTCCACATAATAAGATGATGGCTTCACACTTTTTTCAATAGATATCCTCAGTATAGAATATACCTATGGCCTCAACCTTTGTTTTGATATAGAGGAAATTTTAAGGGATTCTTTGAGGGCCTCATGAATTTATAGTTACAAGAGGAGGATCCTAAGGACTGATAGTTTTGACGGAATGTTGTGGAGGGGAATTAACACATATTACTTCCATGTCAGACAAATATTTTTACCCACATGTGGTTACTCTTTGGAATGATGCATGAAATTCATTGTCAGCTGAACAACTGGATTATGGATTGTGCTAGACATATCCTACTGGTTATAAAAAAATTACCCAGGACCACTACTGGATGAGTATTAGATGGTTGAGTCAAAGATTTATCTTGATGTGTTCGATCATGGTGTGGTGGTTTCTATTCTTCCTAGTTGAGTGCCTCATTCAGAATTGGATTGTTTTCTGACAGAATTGTCATGGAGGATTATTCTTATTGATATCTATGTAGAACCTACGGTCTGGTTTTCTTATCATGAACAGTTTGTATTGGATCACTAACATAAGAATTTAGCAAATGTTCATGTCCTTAACTTCTTCTTCAATCACACCGACTGAGAGAATTCAGAAGGATAGATTGATATTTCATGTCATTGGGGACCATATTGTGGTATACCAATTAAAATTTTTCATGGAGTAATGGTCATGGTAATTGAAAGATAAGTCTTCCAATGATGGAAAACGCTGGGTGAGATTCCCATCTCCATCAGCATGAAATCACTAAGCGTACGAAGAAGGCTTCAAAATAGGTGGGGGACTTTTTATTTCTTTACATCATCTATGCCAACTCTTCTACGATGTGGAGGTTGAAATGTAGACAAAAATATGTTATCCATAGAAGATTCAGTTAATTAAGGGGGCTCTATCCTACATAATTAGGCATGGATGAAGACATAGGAATGAGAAACTACCATGTGGTCCTACTAGTCATCATACTTCTGAGCCCCATGGCTGGAAACCTATTTCAATTCACCCACTCCATCACAATCAAGATCAATGAAGAATAATTTCACTTGATCTAGAACATTGACCAAATTAGCCACCAAATATTCCATTTGGTCCTGGAGCCAGTCTTTAAACACATAGCATTTCCTAATGGTATATCAAAGAATATTGTGGTAGGGAAAATAGTCAGGGAGATCGATGATCTTGAACTCATAAGGATTCTAACACTCTAGTAGTTTCAGAACCCCCTTTTCTATGGAACTATAGAAATAAATGGGGACATGTTCATCTTTAAAGGAGAAGATTCAGTTTCTCTTATATGGGAAAAGATATCAGGTGGCTTGACAATGATGAGAGGATAAAACCTAAAGAGGGTTCACATCCACAACATCTCACCATGGAAGTGGTTCTTGATGAGGAATATCATCCTAATTCGACATTGGGCATGGATGAGTTTGATTAATCTACTACACTCAGCGAGGCTACGTTTGGTGAGGTTTTGTTTGTAAGAGCTCCAATGGATCTAGGGCCCCTACATTCACTTTTGTGGAACTTTATTCCCAGAAGGATCTTATTTCAGGGGATGAAAGAGGAAATGGGAATTATTTCTTGGAATTCTACAAGGATTCCATATAGCGTGAAATCAATAAATCCACCTAGAATGTTTTGAGTGATGAGGTTGGGTACCAAATCCATCGTTATGTTCCCCATGCACATCACTAATAGAATTTCATGATTCAGTTGCATATTGAGTGAATATGTGAGGCCCTTTCACTTGGAGAAAAAGTCTAAGATGCGCACATCAAGTAGTTTCTTTCACTTGAAAAGTTCATCAATACTCGTCTTTCACATTGTGGAGATGAAATAGTAGAGAATCTATTTGCAAAGGTCTTACCAACTAGTAATGGGCCCGATGGGTAACTATTTATACCCGAAAAATTCTACCCATACAATGTCTAAACAAAATGTAAGAGCATGGAGGTCTATTGTTACTCTAGGGTTCCCAACCTGGGTCTGCACCTTGAGATGAAGTGGTCCAGAAGCTATAGTTGGTCACCCATCATATTGATGTGTGAGAAGGTATGATTCCGGAAATCTGTGAGTGATCTCATGAAATCTACCCTTGCTGGATACAACTCTCCATCTAGTGGGATTTCCTCCTATCCCATTTTAGGGCTTTGAGGTGAGTGATGAGAGTATAAATCTCATATTTGTGGGGGTATCAGTATTTATGGGAATCCTTAACCACCAATGCATTGACCATATCATTTATAAGATAAAAAAGGTTTGTAGGATCATTGAGAAACCTATAGAGAAAACATATCTTATCCATGAGGGAGGTTACGACACTACCCAGGTGGATTGTGAGACCCATATCATGATTTTTTTCTATATTCTCCTACCTCTACTCTATTTAGATATGTGGGATCACTGGTCTCAGGTGGTGGTAACTGTCCAAGAAGGAACAATGTAGGTGTAATTGATATGGATTGGTGGGGTGGTTGATAGGAAAATATAGGAGTGGTTGATTGAGATGTCTGGCCACTATACACTGAGTCATCTCCCGAGGGTGGCATTAGTTGTACCATCACTTCCCTATAAGAATAGGTCTTCACCACTACCTCATGTGTGAGATAATTGGTTGTCATCTATGGGTCCCCTAGATTTTCATTGTCAATCAAATCCCATAATAACTCTCTATGATCTCATGTAGAGGTATATAATTAAACTAGTGATGATAGAGATGACCGCACCTTGATACCCAAGAAGGAACCAAATAACCCTCCTCTGGTATACACTTGTGAAGGGATTTATAAATCATGTGGATCTCACCTTTCGAAATGATGAACCTCACCTACAAATCTCCTACCCAAAATAATAATGTAGATGAATGGGATATGGTTCCATAATTGAATCACAATATGAATTAGAATATGAGAAATTAATGTGATTGAAAACTATATGGTTCTTCCCAGATCATTGACTTTGGTGGAGATGATTCTCTCTTCTGACCCAAGACAATTCTTCATGGCATGGTAGGGGAGTTTTTTAGCACATGGGAGAAACTTTATGCTGGCTTGTGGTTTCATGAGGCTAGCCTCTACTTTGATTGGTTATAATATGGTTAGGGTCTCTATAACGGTTGTTGTCAGAGTAGTGAGGACCTCTGTTCTTGGTGTTGACATAGTAGGGATGACCTCTTCTTTGGTCGGTGTGAACATGAAGAGGTCCTCCAAATTGATTATGAGAGTGGGGTGAACCTCTTAGTTGTTGGGTTAAAGTCAATGTAGGGACTTCAAACTAATAAAACTAGACACTAGAAGTACCTCTGTGTTGAGAATCATGATGATGGGTAGGAAATCCGTACTGGGTGTCGAACACACAAGGAGGTCCTCCACCATGGATGGTGGAAACATGGGTAAGGCCTCTATGCTGGTTGGATATTGCACAGGGAGGACCTTTGTGATGGAAACCTTTTGTAGTGGGAGGTCATAGGTACTGTTTGTCGATGAAGGATGGAGGAACTCTACTTGGATCAATACTAGAGTGGGGAAAATTATAGTTGAGATGGTGCAAACATGGGCAGGGCCTTAATGTTGACCATTGGATGAGTGCATAAGACTTCCATTATAGTTGGTTGTTACACGCTGAGGACCTCTATATATGTTAGTGCTGGAGTGGTGAGGTCTCCATTTTGAGATAAGAATGATGTGATGATGGCCTTCTCACTGATGGCCTATGACATGGGTATTACCTTCATATTAGGGACTATAATAATGGGGAGGACCTCCATACTAGATTTCGATAAAGTGGGGTAGAACACAACTTTTATCGATACGTGGAACATGGGGAGGAATTCCATATTGATTATGAATTTAGGGAGGACCTATGATTGTTTTGGTAATCGTATAAGGAGGGTGTCTATATAGATATCATTTTCATAGGTTTTCTTGCAATGACTACTGATGATGCATGCGATTAATATATTCAACACAACCTGCCTATAAGGCAGTTGAGATCTCGATCCTAACCGGGCATTGAAGGATCTCTTCTCTATAGTAATAAGGATCTAGTGAAATTTTACCAGGTGGAAGGAGCCACAAGAGATGTGGAAAATGATTTCCCATGTTGTAAATCCACCTGAGCATGGGATGGATGTTGGAATTGGGTCACTCAGACTCATGCCAAGAAAGAAGGGGTATAGTCCACTTGTTCTTCATCCTGGATGAATGGTCATTGATTGTGCTCACTAGGCCTAGTGGGGTAGCTTCTTGGAGGTTCCCAGGTTGTAATCACCACCAAGATGACTCGATAATCCCCCACATCCTCGGTGTAGTAGAGAAAGTCAGAATATCACTATGGGGAGAATCTCCTAATGCAGTTCCTTGTTAGAGTGGGGAGAAGTGGCTCCCAATGTGGCCTTTGGATGCAGAGGTGTTAGTGAGGCATAAAATCTTCTAGGTACTATAAGGCCATGCACATTGTGGGAATGACTCCCTCCTACTAATACAAGAATACAAGGGAATCGATCGACCACCTCTGAATGATCTTTTAGGGTGAGACAAGCCATGGGTTTCTGGTAGTTGATGGTGTAGCAAAAGTCATGGAGGGGCTGAAGTAATGAGGGATTACCGCATTAACATCTCTCTTGACCATGTGTTGGTGGGAGTTGGGTTTTTGGTTTCCTATAGCTTGGGTCCTACATTGTTGTTAGATTCAACTGTCTATACAGATACTATGAAACAAATTCCCAATGTCCCAATGTTATCTGATCATCCATGGTGAGAGAGAGAAATCCATGCTGATGATGTCACAGAACTGAATTCCAAAATTTTGACTACACTAATTTATGGTGAGTTACGTGTTGGGAGAACAATTTTATTATTAAGACCTAGTG
The DNA here is from genome assembly GCA_963277665.1 of Viscum album. Lineage (NCBI taxonomy): Eukaryota > Viridiplantae > Streptophyta > Magnoliopsida > Santalales > Viscaceae > Viscum > Viscum album. Next base: position 809,365,732 of record OY728151.1, read on the forward strand.
TAAGAAAACTTGATCGGGTGGCATTTGAATCAGCTGATGTCTCAAAATATATTTGTCCCCATGCTGAGGAGAAGAGTTTCATGTTGGTTTCACAATTTTTTTTCTGACACTTTCTGTGGGGTGAGGTGCCTACATGTTAATGAGCATGGGCTTGCATTGATACGCCACCTTCATTATTTCCAATGGTGGAATAAATTCATCACTTTAATTAGAAATGTGTGTTTATTGATTGAAAGGGTATGATGGGATGTCTATTTACACTTCCATGGAATCTTCCTTGGAATTCATTGCCTAATATGGGTCTCCCTCATAGATTTAAGTTCTGTTTGTGGAAACCTTTCTCAGTTCCATCTCAATGGGAACGATGTTTAATTACACAGATTTTGTCTTGAAATTACAATGGTTCTTGATAGGGTATAAATATTAAATTAGGAAAGTAGTCACATAAAGAAATTTTGGCATTTTTGGATGCTGTAACATTGGTCAACTGTATCTTCTTCATAGGAGGGTATGTCATAGAGTAATCTCAGGAAAATAACCCATGTAATCTCATTTATATCATGAGGTATCTAATACATAAGGATTACCATCCATGACTTTCACCACAAGCATCCCATGATTAACAAGAGGTATTAGAAGCCTTCGACACATATATTCCAAGGATTTCATCATAGGCATCCTATGTTTAGCATGGGGTAACAGTATGAGACATATCACATGTAGAACTTATTAAAAAGATGGAATGAAACTAATCAGAATTCCCCATAGGGGAAGATTAAGGAAAAAAATCCCTATATTGGTCCACATGAAAGGTTTGTCGATGGATGGATCAGGATTCCCCATGGAGGTGAACCTAGGAGGTGTGTCCCATAAATGGAATTTTTCACACCATAATGGTTTGTACGAATTCCCTAGGAGAGGGGATTATGGATCTGAACCCCGTTAGGGGGCATGAAGGTTTACCATTTTTAGGATTGATCCTCAGAGAGGCTTCCTACATAACCAGATTAGAAGTTAGGGTTCAAAACCCACATAGTTCGATGGATGATGTAGGGATAAGGAATATTTTTAGCCATTCACAAGATGATTTATCTTGTTTGGATTGTGTTGTGATTATGCATGGGAGCTACATAGGTGCATCTAGTAGTAGTGCTAATTTAGATGGTTCTTACACATAGGAGTGGACTACATCAGTTCCATGATCCCATCAGGATGTGGCAACATAGGTAAAATTTTCATGGATTATGGATGGATTGAATAAATTTGATGTGATGGATGGTTCTTTGAGTTTGGACATCATAGAGGATGTTGACAAATCCCAAGTGATTTGTAATAAATGACCATGTAGTATGAGGAGGGGCATTGGGGATTACACTTGAGGAGGAGGCCCATTAAAATGGAACATATTGTTGGGGTTTATGCATGGAAGCAGCCTTGGTGAAGTTAAATACTGGATCGGGATTACTCCAAGAGGGATTCCCATTATGTATGAATTGTTTCCATGGTCGCTACTAACATCTATGCTCACATGAGTCAAGAATGGTTTGAGAAATAAGAGGATTTAGTAGTCCTGATGCTCATGTCATGAAGGATGCGTCAATGAGAGTTGAAGTGGGGCTTACATATAGAATATTCCCTAGGAGGATATCGTTTAATGAGGGGAGGATATAATTTTATTTGATTGGGGATTATGTGTGAAATATCCCAAAGGATGAAACTATTCATTGTGGGGATGATCTTATTCAATGAGAGGAAGAAATCATTTCTTTTGAGTCATACATGGAGCTTCCTAAAATTAATGTGCGGGTAATACACATAGAGTATTACAAAATGGGATATCATTCCTTTTTAGGAAGTTTTTATTCACTATCACTCATACACAGATCATCTTTCCCCTTTTTTATAGGTTATGTTTACAGTTTAACATCATGTGTTTTGGATGTTGGTACTAGGTAGTTTTAGTTCATGCAATGCGAATACGGGGGAATCACTCTCTACCCCTTGGGATTACGTAATTGAAACTCATCTACCTATGGGAGGGGAATGTCTTTATCAATACCGCAATATGATAGTGTGGAGGGGTTTTCCACCATGGATTCCATGTTGGAATCCCTATGATGAGATGAAAAGGGGATTATCATACCTATGATGAGAATAAAAAGGTATATGGGAATCTTGGGATGCACTTCAAGTAATGTGGGCCAAAAGAATGGGTGACACTGGTCACATAAGGATAGGAGGTGAAACTTATCTAGTCGAGGATGGGTGTGGGTGTTTTGGGAACTTGACCTTCATAAAGATGTGTCAGTAGAAGGAAGGCAACATGGAGTGGCCCCTGATAGGGGATTTGTGAAGTGTAGAGCCTCATAGATTTCATCTTCATGAATCTCTGGTGCATCACACTCAAATATTGCATCCCGAAGAAAGATGTTTCTCAAAATAGAGTAACCATACCTTGACATGAAGTCTTGGTTTGAGAAATTAGTGCTTCATGAAGGCTTAATGCTTTGTGAATCCTCAAGTACCTATTATAGAATTATTCCTCCTTGAATATCATATGAATTTTAAAAGGGTATCCCCACCTTAGTTATAGGTATTTAGGAACATGGGAATAGTGGTTTCAAAAATCTAGGATACCTTAGTCGATCCATTTCAGTTCTGTTTTTGATTCTCAGTGTGCTTCAGGAATTGAAAGAAATTTGGAAGTCCAACATTTGGGTAACCATCATCCTATATTGGAATGAGCTCTGTATTTATAAGAAGATGGTTTTCAAGATTCCAAGAAGATGTTTTCAAAGTGAATGGTGGCTTCTTGAATCGTCAAAGCTACATCATACCTATAGAGCATAGTGTTAACCCTTTATCATGATGGCAGATCACCATTGGGCTCATGAAGCATTCTGTTAGGGTCTCACGTGTTCATAGAGGGAATGGGATCTTCACAAAAGGGATTCATGATATAGACCCTTTTGAGTGTTTTTTGGGACATTTGATCTTGTATTTTCATATGAATGACTGTGGATTCCTGGAATACCATTACACATATTTCGGTGCCAAAAAAATGAATTTCATGTGGTTGAAAATTTTTAAAAAATGTATACATTTTAGAAGAAAATAAAAGTTATAAAAAAATAAGGAAAAATATTCCAAAAACAATCCAATAATCACATGGTAAATCATGATAATCTTCTAAAAATCTTAATCCTAAAAAAATCAACCAATATCAGTTTTTCTAGGTAGGATGATTCCCTTTTTCAACACCTACATACATGAAATCTATTGGGGTTCCAATGGAGGCTCAGATAAGGTGTAAGAAAAATCTCAATATGCCACAACCAATGGTGTCTATAACATCCAGTTTGTGTAATATAAACTGAATCAATGTTCATTCATTCATATATAAATGTATCGAAGTAAAATAATCGGAATACTAGTACCTACTTTTTCCACAATTGTTGTCTAATTGTGTACCCATTTCATTTATTAATTATGTTCCAATTTGTACAGTAATTTACATGATGTTTAACAAACACTAACTTTATGTCATGATAATAGTAATAATTCATGATGAATGTTATAACAAGTAATCCTTTAATGATGATAATAATGAATAGAATACAAGATATTTACCAGGGAATCCTTGACCTCAGAGGCTAATCTAACATTGTAACAATATGTAGCTTTGCTATAAGGGGTCTTAATGTAATCCAAGGGTCATCATTGAAGAAATTACATAGTAGTATTATTCTAACTGATTCCAAGGAATTCATACAAGGTAAAATAGGACAAGAAATGACTAGTCCCAATGAGTGTAACCATGGTGCCACATGTCCATCGACGTCATGTTGGATCCAAGATATGAATCCAAGGAATATTATAATGATAATGGAGGGATCATACAGTTACATAATGGACATCCACTAGTAGAAAATGATTGGGTTCCATGGTGGGTATCTCCTTTGGAAACCAACATCCCTGAATCCAAATTACATCCAATAGTTCTCAAAGAATTCTCTTAGGAATCCCAGGACTAATTGGGTTTGAAAACTAATATAATGATAATTAGTTCCATATGAAATAATCACCTTAGACATGATTCATTCTTTGATTATGGTAATCTAAAGCTCATTCCATTTTATAATCCATTCGATTCAAGGAATTTCAATTCATTATTGTGACAAGGCACAACTAGGAATGCAACCATTTATTAGATCATTTATGTCATAATAAATTTAGCAGGTTCACTATGCTTTCATCCTTTAATCATCGAAATGTGTTCTACAGATATAAAAACAACCCATTTAATTACATTCTATAAGGCCATGTCAAATACCCATAATACTTTCAATTAATAATTACGATTCATTAATTACATTGAAGTAGTTACCGTAAAAGTGTCAAGTGAAATTATCATACACAAGGATAACCATTAAAATTACCAATTCATATTTTAAGGAAGGGATTAAAATTAATAGGGTTAATCCATTGCACACATGAATTGTGGCGTATATGATCATAAAAAACCACTAAAGGTATAATTATTGAAAACACCATACTTGGGGTGGTCGACGTTGATGATGTAACCTCCATGTATGAATAAAATACATAAAAATACTCTTAGAATATTATTCTAATGAATATAATAAATTCATAAGAATTTAATAGGTCACTCCTGATGAAATCTATGCATCCATCCAAATGTAAATTTTTATTAATCCATTTTAAAGAAAAATGGGAAATCATAGTTCACAAACAAGATACCACTATGTGGTAAAAGAGATCACAAAATGATTAAAAAAGGACAAAGATTACTTGAATCAGCCACTCTATATAATTCTCAATGGAGAGTACTATCCTATATATCCAGATCCTTACTGATAATCTCTTCAAGGTGAGTAATCATCATGTCCATCATCTGAATAAATTCCTCTGAGTTGATTTTTCCCTTCTTGAAGCCCCGAGCCAGGATTCAGTCTTGTTTAACTATCAACACCTCCTTCTCCTTGTTATAATCGACATTGAAACAACTTTACCGAGTTCTTTTAATCTCTTCTTTTGAGACGTTGATCAGGACTACTTTTTCAATGATTTATTCATTGTAGTTTATGATAAGTTTCAAGCACTCCCCTTCCTCTTCTTCCAAATATCTTATTTCCCTACTTGATTATACACTTTCTCTATTCTAAAAGGAATCAAATTCTTTGATTATTCCCTTATCGGACGACCTAGAATCCATTGTTTTTGGAACGTGGTAATAATATTTTCAACCATTCGGTTTTTTCCCTTGGTCCACAATACATTTCCTTGAGTCTCGATTTCCTTTTTCCCCTTCTTCCTTCTAGGGCTGTGAGTAATATTCACATGAATTTGGTATTGAATCTTTACAGAGGTTTGGCTATATTTATCATCACCTGAATTATCATCTTCTTGAGTCAATGAAGATTCTTGAACATCCATACCTTCAAATCAGTTTCCCAGCTTAACCACCAAACCATCTTTGAGGGGCTTATACTTACACAGAGACTCCACCATTCCTACTTTAATCTACAAGCCAGTCTTATTCCTCTAGCTCCCAACCTTTAGATGGATTGAGGAGTTGGAATTTATAGGGTTTGGGTCTAAGGGCCTCAAGACACTCACCACATTCAACCTCTCTATAACTCAATAGAATTCTATTGCAACCAACATGAATGATTTTCCATATATTGAATTTTTAAATTGATCTACCTCTGTGTTGTTACCATCCACAGTGGTAGCACTTCTTGAGGGGGTAGGTAGGTCTGAACTTATTGGATTATCATAACCATATCCCATAAACTATGGTTTCAAGTTAGTTTCCTCCCAACCTCCACCATTAGTACCACTAGGACCTTGGACATCCCTAACTATCATGTTCTGAAGACCTCCCCCTCCACTGTTATCGGTTCCACCGTATAGTTATGCCAAATGACATGAGAACCCTCAATCCGAGAGTCAAAACATCCCAGATATCCTGAATAGATTACCACATTTAGGTCACTCCATAGTATAGAAAAAACTTCAGAGGTCTTTGGGTCAAGAGGAACCACCTTTGTTGGTTTCTGAATCACTACTCCATTCAAACCCAGTGGACCGGCCTCTATGCCAGCAATACAGATAGAACAATAACGCCCCTTGATTGACTTAATGATTCCCTCCTCTAGGCACCTACGATAGGGAAGCAAGGTTTCGTCACAAGTACCCATAACCTAATCTGGTAACACAGTTGTCTGAGAAAGAGTCAGGCTAGGACTCATCTGCAGAGAAATCCTGCACCTACATATCTATAAAATGTTCCCCATTTCTTGTACATTGGACAAAAATAATACCATGTTTGAAATAACATGATCTAATTATACATAAATTCCTCACCAAAAACAACCCAAAAAAATCAATAGTTGGTTTCAATAGATCTACCATGACACAAATTCTGGGAGAAATCAGGTGACATAGAGAATTAGTTCGGCTATCCAAGAAAAGAAAACGCCCAACTAGATTTCCTAACCTTCCAAGAATTGAGGGATTCTAAAAATGTAGGGTATGTTCTGGGAATCTTTCCCAAACCTCAGTGGAATATGAACCGTGATTCACGTTGAAATCATATGTACATTTGATGAGAAAAAATCGACACCCATTACATGTGCATGGAGTGCTCGACCAAGCCAGAATAAGATTCTCCTTTGAGGAAAGCCTGATCATGATGTTCTTAGAGTCGAGGATCCCTAATGTTGTGCACTCCAAAAGATCCCAAGATAAAAAAATAAAACAGTTGAAGCAGTAAAATGACAGCTGACAAAGAATTACGAGATCAATCAATGTCAGATTCAGCAATGATAAAGCATTGGTGATCTCTAGATTTTAAATTTGAAATTGTGGAGAGCCATCAAAAAAGTATTGAACATTCGGGCTAAGATCAATCTGAGGGAAGGGAGGGATGAAGTTTGCGTTTGAGAAGGGGGAAAATTGCAATGGTTGACCTACATCATGAGACATAGGAGGACCCTTCCCCACTGAGGGGGGAGTGTCCGAAGCAGAGATCATCGGTGGCTAGGGCATTGGCGACCGATCAGAGCTCCCTGAACCCATTCTAGGGATTTTTTGATGAAATCTATGCACACACACACAATTAAAATTTATAAAATGCAAAAACATTAGGGATGAGTCGTAGAACACCTACCGTATACCAGTACATCCCTCCTCCTTAGGTATCAACCATTATTTTATCTTTGATCAAAATAAATTAGAAGAATGAATCAACACCCTGAAAAGAGGTCATACGAGCATGCATATAAATAACTCTATAAATGAGAATTGAAATGATGATATAATAAAAAAGAATTGATTAATTAATTATTCACATCCAACATGATGAATGAAGATCAAATTAGACTATGGATTTTATCTTAGGACCAAAATCTATGAAATATAGTTTCAAATATCTAAATTGGAGAAGAAGAGGTTTTCTATCCACTAGATTGAACTAAGGAGGTAGGAGGTGAGTTTATCATTTCCATATGTGAATTTTAATAAATTAACCTAAAAAAGGTGTCACATGGTTTGGATGAAAAATTGGATAAACCATTCCCCCACCATGCATGAATCACTTCTTATGTAGCGTACATTCACAGTTAGACCATACAATTATGGAAAGTGTGCACCAACTATGTGAATCACCTCCAATAAAAACTATAGACAGTTTACATGGGCACGAGGATATTGGTGCACAATTAGGGAAAACCGTGAACCCTACATTACCCCAAGGTCTAGCCCTGCACTATTATAAGGGACCATGCAGGCTGGGTTCCATGGTTTCTACTAATCATGCGACCTACATTTCTTCTCCACCTTCCACGATTTAGTGCTCTGAAAAAACCCCATAGGCACAAAAAACCCTTATATCCAATAGGGAATCCATAATATATCCAAAAAATAATTACACTGAAATTTAAAAGGATCCATATCTAAGATAAAAACCATGTTTTTATAGTCTTCCCACATAATGGAAAATTTCCCCGATTTCACTTTCAATGGGAAGATATACACTCTAGGAGAACTAATCTGACCAATGGGAATATACATTGGCCTCCATCTCCCATGTCGCATCTTGTATACAGTCGTGTTACTATAACCCCTATACTATAGGAATAGACCGACCTTAGATATCCTTTGTTCCACAATCATTGATTCTTATAGGATAATCCTCAAATGTAGCATCAACATCTAACTCAACCTCTTCATGATCAAATGTATGATATGGTTAAGAATGATAATGGTGAATCTGTGAAATGTGGATGACATCATGCATGGAATGGTAGGAATGAGGTAGTAACAACCGATAACCCACTATCATGACTCATTATAGATTCTAAAATAGCCCTACATAACAAGGTGACAACTTCCCTTGCCTAATTATCCTTCTATTACAAAGCCTGGGTGACACCCATAGATAAACATAATCCCCCACCACGAACTCTTTAGGTTGTCGATAGTTATCAACATACAATTTCTATCTATACTAAAAAGTATACACACACTTTTTAATCATCTATACCTACTTAAAAGTCTTATTCATGAGACGATGGCCTAGTAGGGATACCTCTCCTGCCTGTTTCCAACATAGGGGTGAACGTCACGACCTACCATAGGAGGCTTCAAAAGGAGCCATCTGATTTGTCAGCTGAATGCTATTATTGTATGAGAACTTGATGAGAAAGATACAATTCTCCCAAATAACTTCCAAAATCAAGGATGTATACTCAGATCATTCCATTCAATTCATATATCATATGTTCTGATTGGACATAGGTCTGAGGGTGAAAAGTACGGTTTAGAAGCACCTGTGTACCCATAGCTCTTTCCAACTCCTTCTAGAACCATGAAATGATATTTTCATCCCTATATAAAATGATATTTTGAGATAAACTAGGTATACATAAAATATCAATGACATATAGTCTTTTGAGCTCATAAACTAAGAATGAATTTTGGATAGGAAGGAGGTGGGATACATTCACCAGTTGGTTAATGACTACCCAAATTACATTGCAACCTCAATGTAAACATAGTAAGACAACTAAAAAATCCATAGAAACATCTTTTAATTTATATTGCAGGACTGGAAGATGATATTACAATACTAAAGGATACTAGTTCTCTTCCTTCTCTTGATAAGAGTATGAACACCATGTAATAAATCCTATTATCTGACATTTTATCATAAGAAACCAAAACTAGAGTCATATATCTCGATACCTCTTAGAGATTCCTGGATGATCTGCACACTAAAAAGTGTGGCACTTTCACGTTAGTTCCTATCACATATCTATTGGAACATAAACACATCAATTCATATATAGGATATCATCTTTGTACAAGGGCCAATAAAAAGGTAGGCTCTCACCAGAAATAATCCTTCAAAGATCCAAGACATCATGATTAGAATATTTCTGGCTCATTACCCTATCACGGAGTCAATACATAACTATAAATATTTAGAATTAAGACTACTTATACCTATTTAAAATCAACATACGTAACTCATAAAGGGGTGATTTTTTCATTTTTTACTAGCTTCCCATGTGGCCCTTTCCATAGTTTTTTGATGTATCTCTCCATCTTCTGCATTTCCTTTTCATCTTAAATAAGAAAACACTTAATAAAATGACTGATGATACTCAAACCATATTAATTGTATGATATTCAATTCATTCGTTAAATTATATATTTGAGGATCTTGTGTTTCATTTACACTACAAAGCACTCACCCATTAGATAGTGTCTCCACTAACATAAGGTATGGAAAACTACTTGTGACTTGAGTTCATGAATCATGTAATTTCTCCCATGAGGAATCAACTACTAAGATTATTATTCATCATCTTTATCATCTTACATAATAAATTCTCAAAAACCAAGAATTGATGCATCATTGAACACTATATAATCTCTCCCAGACTCTAGAAGAATCAGAATAGGTGATAAGAAAAACCATACATTCAGATCCTGAATGTCGTTCTCACAATTTTATGACCACAAGAACATGAAACCATTATTAGTAAGACCATTAATAAGGTAAAATTTTAATTATTTTTCATATATGAAATGATGGTAATATCCATCAATTCCCATGAAACTTCGTATATCAAACATGTTTTTGGGATGCTTCTAAGAAACCATATCGTTCACCTTCTCTGGGTCAACACATACTCATGATTACATGATAATATGAACAAATAATTTAACATTGATGAATGATAAGTGGAACTTAGAAATATTGGGATGAATTTTATTTTCTCTTAGTGTACTCAAAATGATCTTAGGATGTCAAGAATAGTCTCTAAGAGTGTGATAATACACCATGATTTCATCCAAAAATACTATGCAATAGAGTCCAGATAGTGGAGAAACACCCTATTCATCAAATACATGAAAATGGTAGGTGGGTTCCAATGACAAAATGTAAAAAAAAGATACTCATACAACCATACCTTCTATTAAAATCTTAATGAGGAATGTCTGATGGACCAACTCATACCAGATGATAGCCAAATGATAGGTCAATATTTTAGAATAACCTTGCTCTTTGGATCTAGTCAAAGAAAAAAGCTATTCGAGGTAGTAGATAACTGTTCTTGAATGTAAGATGGTTCACTAATATTAAATCACACATAAACGAAGGGTGATATCTTCCTTCTTGGAGAAAAGCATAGGTGAACACCATGTTGATGTTCATGGAAATATTAAACCGTTGGCCTCTAGATCCTACAAAATTCACTTGATCTCCAATATCATAGTAGGCTACATCATGTATGGAAGAAAGGACATTTAATCTACATCTAGAACAATCTTGACCATAAAATGTACCTATCTATTAGTTGGTAAGCTAGAAAAACCATTGGAAAATTTATTCTAGATAATATATATTATGGTAATAAGGTCTGCAGATATACTCCCTACTCCTATATGAAGACAGAAGAAATTTTGAGGTAACTCCACCAAGACCATGAAACTCTAGTCCAGCTCTATTGGAATAGAAATTCCACTAACCCTAATGTAGATAAATTCTACCCTCTAGTGATGTAAATGATAATATATGGTGATAAAAGTCGACAAATGCATGATGTGAGACTAACCAATACATCCTAAGAATGATATCAGAGCAAGTAATCTCATGAAAAAAGATGTACCATAAGAAAGGTAACTTCTTATCTCAAGGGGACAATCCCTGAATTGCTGTATACCCTTTGATCATACTCCAAATGGTGTATCCAATGTTATTACACCACAGTAATACTGGACATGAAACCTGAGACTTGCGATGATTTATAAAGAGAATAAGAATGGTGAAGTACCTATATCAAATAAGACATATAATATAGTGTAGGAAACTAGCATAGTAATGTGCACTGTAGATGGTTCATAACTCTGATCATTTTGTATTAGATATAAATAATGAAACTATCCTAATCTCTAACCATGTGTTTTAGCTGGACTACCCTGAGTTTGACAGCTATAGAGGTGCTACTAATCAGACATATGACTACAACATCCATGAACTCATATTCATATTGTCTTATAGGTGCTACTAAAACTCTCTTCCTAACATGGCATAAAAAGTACTACCCCTGAAGGTGGTGCTGGTTCAGATTCTCTTCCTCTAGAAATATATAGAAATATATGAAAAAACCTTTAATAATTCCCTATATTTCCTAAATCATGGAACTTTGTTTGGTCTCAATCACACTGAGGCTTGAGACTCCCCTTCTGTTAACACCGATGGAATACAATGGAGAAACCAATTCAGTTACTTTGAATTCCACTACTATGACACAAAAGATCAAATGAACACATCCTGATAATGAATGAGCATATTCCTTCCTAAAAACTGATCATCTATACATAGTACTATCACCTCCCCTTAGGTTGCTCTTAGTGATAAGTGCATGATTGATGATCTCAGAGAATTTTGGTAGACGAAAAACATTCACATGAGTATGGAGGGAACAATGGAGCCCATCATTAAATTTTCTATCACATGATAGATCATCGCTGATTAGAAGTGGTGAAAAATGATGTAACTCCATAAAGAACACTATGTAATCCATGAATAATGTAACAATCTACTCTAGATTTATAAAATCTCTCACTAGGTCACCTCTCAATGTCTAAGGAAATATTTGATCATACAAGGTAGTCTGGAAATCAGACCATGCCATTCCCTAGTGATTACCATCCTGGGTAATCACATCCTACCAGTGCTTGGATGAATCACAAATCATATAGGTAGAAATATTGAATGTCCTCTCAAGAGGCTTCTCATGATTATAAATGATATATTGAGTGGTCTCTAGACAAGACTATGAATTATATGAACCGAAAACCCCTCAGAATGTGGGAGGATTCATATAATAGAACTCACATGTAAGATTATCCATTTAAGTTTAAGGTCATGGATCACCACGAAAGGATTAAATCAGAAGTAGGAAACCCTCACAAAGATGATATTTAGTTCCCAAATATGGTATAACAGGTGGTGCCTCATGTGGAACTCTTGGTAGTAAGACTAGTTGCTCATGGCCAACCATGTTAGGGGCATGGTCATCAACGCCCTCTTGGAACACAACATGAGGATGTCATGGTGGCATAGCTCTAAAAATTCCAAGAACATTTCTCATAATAAAATTTTTAACATATTGATACTCTAGCGTAAGAAGTACATAGGGAGAAGGGATAACTTACCCAGGTATAATAACCCAAAAATACACTTACAAGTTATTGTATTGGTAAGTGTTTGAGTTTAAATGTCAATGGTTCTAGTAGATGAAGTTTCAAATATAGCATTCCTCTTTATTTTATGGAAAGAATTTCATTTTAATTCATGTTTCACATTTTTTATGTTTTGTTTTCTTATGAAATTATATCAAAATATAATCTAACTGGATTTTGATTCCTAGTAAATCAGGGCACGTTCACCTTATCCCAAATGTTGACTACCTTTTAATTTCAATTTAACCTTATCTATATTCAGTGTCCTAATGTAACATTTGAGGAATGATGTAATTACATAGTAAACTACCTATTCCAATTCATAAGGGACTAAACACCTCATGAATTGAAACTTCCAATCACTAAATAATTGCAAAGTAAAGAATAGTTATAATATTAATATCATTTAATCACTCAACTGTCACGGAAAAAACAAGAAATATAAGGAGTGAAATGCATATATACAACATTTTATATTAATGCCATGTGAATTTTAGTTGCCTATGATGATGCATGTAACTATGCTCCTTTTACTTCATGTCATAGGGCCAAGGATGAAATAAATTCCTCAATATGAATAATAATAATAACCATCACATTTCATTTGCATCACCCAATTGTTAAAGGATATCAACTGTAATCAGAAAAGGCAGAACAATAATTATAAATCGGGAAAATTGGTATTTATCCCAATAAAGGGTTTGCTATTCCCATGAATGGTTTATAACCAAGTTCAAATTAAATTATAATATCCTATCTATTGTCTCAAAATATTAAATGAAGAAAATAAATCACTGTGATACCACTATGTGAAGCCCCAAACCTAGGTATCACTCAATGGTTCCATGATCCCAGTTATCCACATGTCCTCAAGTGCATCTCCCCGGAACACCATATGATTCCAACTAGTAGTGAGTTCCTAGGGTGTGTCCATGGGGAGACTATTACATCATTTTTATAGTGTATCAAATGGGTAAATTTAATAATTGGTTAATAGAAGAAGTAGTTTGATAAACAGATAGAACTACAGAAGAAGACACTATAGACGCTTGACTAGTAAACTGTCATAGAGAAAATAGACAGGAATAATCAATTACTGTAGAAACTAAAACTTATAATAAAAAGTGGATGGTAATGTGTTTCATGTGTCAAAAATACAATAAAATAGGTATAAATTGTAGAAGGTAATACATACTACACAAATGAATCAAAAATGAGGCACTAAATATCAAAACATATCGAGCTTCAGGTTTGTCATATGGTACCAAGATCCATCTTAATGCAAGTTTTTATAACAAAGACAATTGTTGACCCGATTTTCAGTCGAAGGGAGTTGAATTGTGTGCATTCAGTTATATTAGGTTCACTATTTTGGAATGGTTTCTAACAGGGTTGTTCATGGAACTAGGAACACCCAAATATTTAGTATCCATAGGGACCCATTTTCCAAAGACTATAACTCCGTGCATAATTTGGAAAATGATTCTTAAGAATTCACATTGGTCAAGAAGATAGGAGTTCTAGCTCTTAAAAACATTTTGGGGTGAAATTTTTCCTACTCCAGGATTCTCTTAAATATTGAAGATATGTTCATGAATCCTCCATTAATTCTCATGTATGACATGGATCACACGTGAATTAACAATCAATTAATAACATGTATAGATTTTAAAATAATTTTTATGTATATGGGGATCATCAACAAAGAGATATCTATATGTATCATATGTTCTCAATCAATGGTATCCTCTAATGTACTAATTATATATATTTTAGTCATTATTATGATGATGTTAGTTTTTAGCCACATAGTTGGGTTCTCTAGACTGTATTGTCATCCAGGGATATGGGAGTTATTTTTTATGTTGGGATGAAACCTGTGGGAAGGGATTACATTATATCCTTTTGAAAGGAATTAGAACCAATGTATTTAGGTGTCACTTAATGGGGCACATCATACCTTTTATGGTCACATGATAAGTACCAAACAGTGCATATTAGCATCATGTGGTAAGGAAGTTTGGGTGTAAGGATCACAGTCATAGTTTAGTGTTGGAATTATGAACCATCAACCCAAAGAACCTATAATATATATAGATTCCTAGGTTAAATAATACCATTATGGGGACAAGGACAAGTGAGAATGGGGTTGATTTTTGGTGTTGGGTTTTGACCTTAAGGAGGCTTCCAATTAATCCCATTTGGATGGTAATAAAATCCCACATAGATCGGTTGTGAGTACCCATGACTATGTAGGACCTTTGAATGTTTTTATCAAAGGGGACTGTGGAAATTTAAAAGAATAAATATGGGAATTACTCTTATGGATGTCCATTAAAACGGTGCATGAGGTATGTCTTAGATTAGGGTGATTTGAGGTCTTGTTCTGGGATTATACCAAATAATAGGTCCCATGGATGAGTGTGATGATATGATTGGGTATTATACTGAGTACAGGGACCAACATATTGTTATTTGGGATTAATCTTGAAGAGGATTCCCTAGTGAATGGGGGTTATGATTGGGGCTTACTCCCGAGGAGTATTGCCAAGGATTGGTTTGGTTTAGGTCTTACTCAGGAGAAAGATTCACATATGTTCAGTTGGGGATTACTCATGAGGAGGATGTGCATTATTTTTTGGATCTTACACATGTAATGAGGTCCTATAGGTTTTTTATAATGTGGATTTCATGTAGAGACCCGAAGCTTGAAATACATGGACTGTACATTACTTTTGCGGAATACTTAGTACATTACAAAAAAATACACATACAAGGATCGTAATAGTTTAGTGTCTTTGGAAACTCGGAACGTAATCTTTTAATCGTGGTGAAAGATCTCCAATATCTCCCATAAAGATCTTCCCTTTTTTTTTTACCTAAAACCTTTTTTTATATCCTGGGGAAAAGAAAACATAAAAGGGTGACCTCAAATGCTCAGTAAGGGTAAACAAAATAAATATAAATCTCATCGTATACACAAGCACATAACTTTTGGAAATCTTAACCTGCAAAAGAGATCATAATTTCATAACATGGGATAAATAATGGCAGTGAAATGTAATCACAATAATCAGAACATAAAACATGAAACTTTGTGGAATACACACATAATCATAGAGAATCATTTCTTGTTAGTCAAGACTCATTGCCAAGACTATCTTAGTGGACAAAGTCCCTTTCTGAACCGAGTCACCCTCGTTTCAGTCCTGTTTCACTGAACCGGTATAACCAACCATTCCAGCCCCGTCTATCTCATGAGATATAAAATCTTTACCCAATGCATTGGAGGGAGATATAGGTCTCACCCATCTCATAATGATACCATTCTTATGTGTGCCACAAAATCATGAATCATACATCATTGCATAACCCATGTAATACAAATGGGAATCTTAAACATCATGACATCATAAAATAATTCATATAAGATAAAAGAATTCATAAAAATAATTCCATCACAACATAATCAAATCCATGTAATAATAGGGATAAAAACAGAACCCTTTATTATCTTAGATGGAAAATAATTTTGATTAAACACTTGAACTCCATTCTTGAGGAAAATATCCTTTCTTCTTCAAAAACATTTTTCCTTTCTTAACATGTCATACAACTTTAAACTAAAATAAGTTGATAAACATGAAAACTTGTAAAGAATTATTCTTAGAAATAATGTTTTAAAAATCCATTCATGCCGTATAATTTAAAAAAAATATTCTTCGTACTTTTGTCGGAAAAGTCCAAAAAGTACCTCGTACGAAAAACGACAAAAGATTCCTTTCATATCTTTTACTAAAAACTCACCGAAGGGTAAAATTGGATATAAACTATTTTATAAGGATATAAATATTAAATATTTAGGAAACATGGATGTGGATGATAAAATACACCCAAGTAAATACAAATTAAAAACAATCTCGGATAAAAGTGAGATTGTGATATTTCCCTTACCTTAGGTCCGACTTGCTTTGTAAGTGTCCGAACCTCCTGTATAATGATTTAAATCGTGTTATTGACTTATTCCAGAATCATATTCATTGTTATTATATCATATATGGTCCACTTATGACTTTATATTACCCGTTCTTTTGTAAATTCATGTTAAAGTGGCGTTTTGGGTAAAATCGTCTCATTTGTCGTTCGTGTTTTTAACTTGTAATTATTAATATGATTACTTGGATCATGATTACTTATATCCAGAATGTAAAACATGATTTATATATAATATATATTCATAATATATATATATATAATATATCGATAAATGGAATGAAATACACCGTTCATGGAGACGGTAGTCCGTACGTACGCATGAACGCTGTTTTCGTTTCCTTATTGAAGTGAATGGAATTAAGTAGATGACATACATATAAATTTGCATAAATCCAGTATAATTATTATGTCATATATTTCATTAGTACTTATTATATATACTTTATAATCATTCATGAATGGTTAGTCATTGAGAATGAACCTCATCGCGTCGTGGAGATGGTATTCTGTACGTACGCACGAGCGACGATATTGTTCCCATGATTGTGGAATTGTATTTAAGTGTATTTATACTATTTCAGTATCAATATAACTTTATAATAATAATATATAGTTACTCATTACACCATTATACCCATACTTGTAAGGTGATGGTGGAAAATAGAGTACACCACGGCGTGGAGATGGTATTTCGTACGTACGCACGCGCGGTGATTTCATTTTTCCGTAGGATGGAGAGAAGGTGAATTAGGTTTGTTTCATATTTATAATAACATATTAGTATGTAAGTAATACTGATGTTATTACTTTATCATGAAACAACTAAAGAAGAAGAAGTTGAAGAAGAAAGAAATTGAAAAGATCGGTAATGGATATTACCTCTTCTTTGAAACGCCTCTTTGAATCCTCCACTTAGGGAACTAAGATTGGTCTTTGAAGAAGACCAGGACCTCTAGGATTATTCTAGGGAAGTGGAGAAGGGATTTAGGCAGGGTTTGGCCGAGCTTGAGTGCTCAAATTGGTGTGAGGAGGAGGGGGAGGAGGTACCCTTTTATAAGGGAGGAGAGGGGCACCTTAGGAATACCTCAAAATATTATTTTATATTAAAGTCAAAATCGGTTTATAATGGTTCCAAAGGGTATTATTTCGAAGGTAAAGTGGGGATGGGTCGAAATACTATCAACCAATAAGATTTAGACAAGTTTAGGTTATTATTTTAACCTTATCAATTAGATTTAACTCTAAGTTAAATAATTTAACTTTTACAGTGACTTTTTGTTTTCTTACACTATATGGTTAATACACTTACTATAACATGCCAAAAGAACCCCAAGTTGTTTATTATTAATATATATATCTTTATCTAAGTCATTTGGTCGAACCTTAGATTTTTACGAATAAAATAACAATTAATAATATTATATTTGATTTAAAAACTATTTTGCGTCAATTTTGACACTATTTGATATATGATTTTTTTGAAAGTCATAACAGAATTATATGTTCGAACCAAGTTGATTAAATCAACACTAATATATCATAGTAACCTATAAAATTATTTTAATTCATAAAAAGTCTAAAATTACATTTATTTGAGCATTTATAACATCAATTATGTTAACATTTCCTTAAAAGGGTAATTAATGCATCATTGTTGTGTCATAAATAAATTAATTTATTTAAAGTCTAAAAATTATAAATAAAATATCCTTATGTAGGAAATCGTTTTAGATTTCTAATGAATATTTATAGTCGAATTTATCTTATGTATAACCCCATATTAAAAATGTTTTAGTTATTAAACTTTGATTTTAACTATTTTAACTATTCATTAAATAAAATAATATTAAATGTCATAATCTAATCCAAATGGACCTAAATGGTCATATTATATTCATAAGGTTATTTTTGGTCGAATTACACTTATCCAATAGAAGTAGGACATGTGTTAGGGTAATAGTAATATCATATTTACCCTTAGTTACCCTATTTACTATTAACCATGGTAAAAAAAAGTAAAAAGTTACTATTCACCAAAAATTATTTTCATCTCATTGAACCACATTTTAGTCCTTGATATTAACCGTGTCTGTCGGATTTTCGAAATTCCATTCACAGAAGCGGTAAAATTATGTTTTATGCAAAATTCAGTTTTTAACCTACCACTTTGTGGTTTCACTATTCATCAAAAATTGAAAGTTTTCAGAAAAGTACCAAAATTTTACCCTAGGCTATAATTGATATTCCGAATTCAAAAATGATTTCTATTTTAAAAAATTCCCAACATATAAGTTGCATTAATTAATTTTATAATTAATTTCCGCTGTCACAACAAATAGCGTGTTTTTAAGAGATAATAACTATCAAAAGATTGACACTTGTTTATAACTGGTTTAAATGTGAAATTACATCCAATGTCCAACATTGTATTAAATTGTAAAAATATATTCTAAATATACTTTAAAACCACTAAAATTAATAATTTATCACTATTAATTATTTCGATTAAAAAAGTTGTTTTTAATTAAAATTTAGTAATTTTCACTATTCATCAGAATATGAAAGTTATCCGAAAAGTACCAAAATATCACCTTATGCTAAATTCGATACTCCGAATCCATAAATGAAGTCCATTTTGAAAAATAAAATTTAAAAAATTTCAAAAAGTGGTTATTACTATTCATAACGGCTAGTTTTAATAATATCTTAATAGCGTATCGTTGTTTAGCGAAACTTGGTGTTGCGTACAACACACGCTATCGGGGAAGGCAGCGATTGCGTGTAATTCAAGCCAGGTCAGAGATGTGTGTTGTGAAAGATCTTTTTGGTGTAGCGTATAACACAAGACATTAATGAAATTAAAAAGAATATTTTTCATAAAATCTCGGGGTGTTACATTCTACCCCCCTTAAAATGAATTTCGCCCTCGAAATTCGTCGGGGTTATAAAGGGTTTACTATTCGAAAGTTTCTTTAATTGAAACCCACATCGTAAAAAAGAATACCAAAACCAATATTTAAAAACAAAAGTATGAAATGTAACGGTTACCCAAATAAACTAATCACTGGGTTTCCACATAGGTGAAAATATGGATATGGAAGAGAAATCTAATGATCATGTTCTGATAGAGAGTGGTAGAGAACATGGCTATGGAAAAGCTAGCAATCACAAATCCATAAATTTTTGATGATCTAAGGTACCATCTGATTAATCTGATATAAGAGCACTAGGACAACATTTTTGGTTTTCAAGATCATTTCCCTAAAGTTGATGAAATTGGAATTAGAAGAAATACTTTTGTGATTTTGTTATAGTCTCATTGTTTGTCATTCTTTGGACAATTTGTACTTCATCTCTTAAATAAATGAAGTTGAATTTGTCATTCGTTATGTGTTATCAGATCATGTGATAGAATGATGGGTCATTCCATCTGTCTTAAAAGGTTAGAAAAGTTATCAAAAAATACATAAGTCCATCTATAGTGAGATTAATGATATATGGTTCCTAAAATGAACTTATACTTCATATATCATACTTCTTAATATAATAAAACTAGTTTCTACTAAACAGGGACTTCTTGTAGGCCAGTGGTAGGCGATAAAGGCCAGTCGCACTTCGGTTGTGGGTTCGATTCCTACATCCTTGTCTGATGCGATGGGTTGTCGCCCGTCCTGCAGGTTGTCCTTTTTCTAAAGCTATATTACCATAACATCCCATCAACAATATAGAAAAACGTTTTATCCTAACTTATGCCCAACATAATCCATTCTAATCTTTAGGCTTATCTAAAATACTTCAGTCCAAGCTCATAGTATAAAGAAAATGATTACTTGAAATGTCACAGAATAATCACATGAATGCCATCATTTATCCCCCATATATCATAAGATATATCTTGTTGGTCAAATTATAAACATGTGAATACCTTAATCATGTATTCTCTTGAATAATTAATACCCATTGAACCTTATTGAAAACATGAATGCAGTTAAAAGTTAACACTTTCCACATACCAAAATCCTCAAAATTCTATATTCTCAAACCATGATATCACTTAGTCCTTATATCAATCATGAGCTCATTAATACAATCAAACATCTCATTATCTTCTTATCCCTTCATTATGATCATATCATCTGTTTACCAAAAATGTCTCAATCACTTTTCATGGTTACCGGTACCATAAAATTATTGAAAACCACAATAGACCAAAACATAAATATTCCAATATTCCACAATACTATATACAACATTATTTTGGAATCCCATTACATAAACACTTAATCATTCCACCACATTGTTGTCATATTCAACATCACCAATAGTGATTGCATGTGACTTCCTTTTGTCCTTTTCCTTAAGTGGTTACTCATGTTGATCATCACTAACCCTTGGATTAAGGCATTTATTGGCATAATGTCCCATCTCCTTGCACTTGAAACATTGAAGTGTTGGTGGTGCGTTCTCTGCAGTCTTTTCTTTATTCACATCATTAGAAACCCTTTTCCCATTACTTCGACACTCAACTGCTCGATGACCTTCTTTTCCACACATAAAACATTTTCTAGTCCCTTTAAGACAATCTCCACCATGCTTCTTTCCACACTTTGTGCATAAGGAAACATTCATCTTCTTTTCACCATTATTCTGAGATTTCTCCTTGAACTCCATCTTTTGTTTCTTGTCAAAACCATGAGATGGATATGTAACACCAACTTCCATTTCTACCTTGATAGCACAACGCACAATTTCTTCATAGCTACTGAAGTCTCTTATAGCTAATGCCCTTCGAAGACTTAGTTTTACGCCACTAAAAAATTGATCAACTTTACTTTCAGGTTGGATGATAATGCCAGATGCGTACCTTGCAAGTCTTGTAAAATTCGCTTCGTATATACTAACAGATTCATCATCCTTCTGCTTCAGCTCAAGAAACTCCTTTTCCATCTTTGTTCGAAGAATACGAGGGAAGTACTTACTGAAAAACAAGTTCTTGAACTCGTCCCATTCCATGGACTCAATTTCATCTCTTGGCCTCGTATTCTTGATAATATTCCACCATTGATCAGCTTCACCATCCAAATGATATACTGCTAAGATGACTTTATCATGTTCAGAACATTGAAGAACTGAAAATATCTTTTCAGTGGTACTGATCCATTGTTCAGCGACAAGTGGATCAGAAGACCCACTAAAAGAAGGTGGGAATTTCCTCATTAAGGACTCAATAGAATATTGTTCCCTTCTTTGATCATTTGGAAGTCCAGAATGATTCATAGCTTGTGTAAGTATAGAAATAAGATTTTTCACTCCATCTCCCATAACATTTTCTTGTTCAGGAGGACAATCATTGCATTGTCCATTGCATTGATCAACACGGTTCCTTCGGGTTCCATCCATCGTCTAAAACCCAAAAAGAATAGTGTGAGAGGCAAAAATCATGCTAAGGAAAACAACATTATAAAGGGGGAGTATCCTCAATATCTAACTTCTTAGGTTAAATTCTAAGATCGTTGTCGTAGTTATAGGACTGTATCCTATACGTATACTTATCCTTAGGGACATCCCTAGACAAACCTTATAAATATCTCTAGGGATCTCACTAAAGTTCTCGCATCCTAGTTTCCAAAGGTTGACTAAACCTTTCCTCTGATACCAACTGTAGATACCCGAAGCTTGACGTACATAGACTTTACATTACTTTTGCGGAATACTTAGTACATAACAAAAAAATACACACACAAGGATTTTAATAGTTTAGTGTCTTTGGAAACTCGGAACGTAATCTTCTAATCGTGGTAAAAGATCTCCAATATCTCCCATAAAGATCTTCCCTTTTTTTAACTAAAACCTTTCTTTATATCTTGGGGAAAATAAAACATAAAAGGGTGAGCTCAAATGCTCAGTAAGGGTAAACAAAAGAAATATAAATCTCATCGTATACACAAGCACATAACTTTTGGAAATCTTAACCTGCAAAAGAGATCATAATTTCATAACATGGGATAAATCATGGCAGTGAAATGTAATCACAATAATCATAACATAAAACATGAAACTTTTTGGAATACACACATAATCATAGAGAATCATTTCTTGTTAGTCAAGACTCATTGCCAAGACTATCTTAGTGGACAAAGTCCCTTTCTGAACCGAGTCACCCTCGTTTCAGTCCTGTTTCACTAAACCGGTATAAC
The DNA here is from genome assembly GCA_963277665.1 of Viscum album. Classification (NCBI taxonomy): domain Eukaryota; kingdom Viridiplantae; phylum Streptophyta; class Magnoliopsida; order Santalales; family Viscaceae; genus Viscum; species Viscum album. The sequence continues at coordinate 809,388,708 of OY728151.1, forward strand.
CTACCGTTCCAGCCTTGTCTATCTCATGAGATATAAAATCTTTACCCAATTCATTGGAGGGAGATATAGGTCCCACCCATCTCATAATGATACCATTCTTATGTGTTCCACAAAATCATAAATCATACATCATTGCATAACCCATGTAATACAAATGGGAATCTTAAACATCATGACATCATAAAACAATTCATATAAGATAAAGGATTTCATAAAAATAATTCCATCACAACATAATCAAATCCATGTAATAATAGGGATAAAAACAGAACCCTTTATTATCTTAGATGGAAAATAATTTTGATAAAACACTTGAACTCCATTCTTGAGGAAAATATTCTTTCTTCTTCAAAAACATTTTTCCTTTCTTAACATGTCATACAACTTTAAACTAAAAGAAGTTGATAAACTTGAAAACTTGTAAAGGATGCTTCTTAGAAATAATGTTTTAAAAATCCATTCATGCCGTATAAGTTAAAAAAATATTCTTCGTACTTTTGTCAGAAAAGTCAAAAAAGTACCTCGTACGAAAAACGACAAAAGATTCCTTTCATATCTTTTACTAAAAACTCACCGAAGGGTAAAATTGGATATAAACTATTTTAGAAGGATATAAATATTAAATATTGAGGAAACAAGGATGTGGATGATAAAATACACCCCAGTAAATACAAAGTAAAAACAATCTCCGATAAAAGTGAGATTGTGATATTTCCCTTACCTTAGGTCCGACTTGCTTTGTAAGTGTCCGAACCTCCTGTATAATGATTTAAATCATGTTATTGACTTATTCCAGAATCATATTCATTGTTATTATATCATATATGGTCCATTTATGACTTTATATTACCCGTTCTTTTGTAAATTCATGTTAAAGTAGCGTTTTGGGTAAAATCGTCTCATTTGTCGTTCGTGTTTTTAACTTGTAATTATTAATATGATTACTTGGATCATGATTAATTATATCCAGAATGTAAAACATGATTTATATATAATATATATTCATAATATATATATATATATATAATATATCGATAAATGGAATGAAATACACTGTTCATGGAGACGGTAGTCCGTACGTACGCATGAACGCTGTTTTCGTTTCCTTATTGAAGTGAATGGAATTAAGTAGATGACATACATATAAATTTACATAAATCCAGTATCATTATTATGTCATATATTTCATTAGTACTTATTATATATACTTTATAATCATTCATGAATGGTTAATCATTGAGAATGAATCTCATCGCGTCGTGGAGACAGTATTCCGTACGTACGCACGAGCGACGATATTGTTCCCAGGATCGTGGAATTGTATTTAAGTGTATCTATACTATTTCAGTATCAATATCACTTTATAATAATCATATATAGTTACTCATTACACCATTATACCCATCCTTGTAAGGTGATGGTGGAAAATAGAGTACACCACGGCGTGGAGACGGTATTCCGTACGTACGCACGCGCGGTGATTTCATTTTTCCGTAGGATGGATAGAAGGTGAATTAGGGTTGTTTCATATTTATAATAACATATCAGTATGTAAGTAATACTGATGTTATTACTTTATCATGAAACAAATAAATAAGAATAAGTTGAAGAAGAAAGAAATTGAAAAGATCGGTAATGGATATTACCTCTTCTTTGAAACGCCTCTTTGAATCCTCCACTTAGGGAACTAAGATTGGTATTTGAAGAATACCAGGACCTCTAGGATTATTCTAGGGAAGTGGAGAAGGGATTTTTTCAGGGTTTGGCCGAGCTTGAGTGCTCAAATTGGTGTGAGGAGGAGGGGGAGGAGGTGCCCTTTTATAAGGGAGGAGAGGGGCACCTTAGGAATACCTCAAAATATTATTTTATATTAAAGTCAAAATCGGTTTATAATGGTTCCAAAGGGTATTATTTCGAAGGTAAAGTGGGGATGGGTCTAAATACTATCAACCAATAAGATTTAGACAAGTTTAGGTTATTATTTTAACCTTATCTATTAGATTTAACTCTAAGTTAAATAATTTAACTTTTACAGTGACTTTTTGTTTTCTTACACTATATGGTTAATACACTTACTATAACATGCCAAAAGAACCCCAAGTTGTTTATTATTAATATATATATCTTTATCTAAGTCATTTGGTCGAACCTTAGATTTTTAGGAATAAAATAACAATTAATAATATTATATTTGATTTAAAAACTATTTTGCGTCAATTTTGACACTATTTGATATATGATTTTTTTGAAAGTCATAACAGAATTATATGTTCGAACCAAGTTGATTAAATCAACACTAATATATCATAGTAACCTATAAAATTATTTTAATTCATAAAAAGTCTAAAATTACATTTATTTGAGCATTTATAACATCAATTATGTTAACATTTCCTTAAAAGGGTAATTAATGCATCATCGTTGTGTCATAAATAAATTAATTTATTTAAAGTCTAAAAATTATAAATAAAATATCCTTATGTAGGAAATCGTTTTAGATTTCTAATGAATATTTATAGTCGAATTTATCTTATGTATAACCCCATATTAAAAATGTTTTAGTTATTAAACTTTGATTTTAACTATTTTAACTATTCATTAAATAAAATAATATTAAATGTCATAATCTAATCCAAGTGGACCTAAATGGTCATATTATATTCATAAGGTTGTTTTTGGTCGAATTACACTTATCCAATAGAAGTAGGACATGTGTTAGGGTAATAGTAAAATCATATTTACCCTTAGTTACCCTATTTACTATTAACCGTGGTAAAAAAAAGTAAAAAGTTACTATTCACCAAAAATTATTTTCATCTCATTGAACCACATTTTAGTCCTTGATATTAACCGTGTCTGTCGGATTTTCGAAATTCCATTCACAGAAGCGGTAAAATTATGTTTTATGCAAAATTCAGTTTTTAACCTACCACTTTGTGGTTTCACTATTCATCAAAAATTGAAAGTTTTCAGAAAAGTACCAAAATTTTACCCTAGGCTATAATTGATATTCCGAATTCAAAAATGATTTCTATTTTACAAAATTCCCAACATATAAGTTGCATTAATTAATTTTATAATTAATTTCCGCTATCACAACAAATAGCGTGTTTTTAAGAGATAATAACTATCAAAAGATTGACACTTGTTTATAACTGGTTTAAATGTGAAATTACATCCAATGTCCAACATTGTATTAAATTGTAAAAAATATATTCTAAATATACTTTAAAACCACTAAAATTAATAATTTATCACTATTAATTATTTCGATTAAAAAAGTTGTTTTTAAGTAAAATTTAGTAATTTTCACTATTCATCAGAATATGAAAGTTATCCGAAAAGTACCAAAATATCACCTTAGGCTAAATTCGATACTCCGAATCCATAAATTAAGTCCATTTTGAAAAATAAAATTTAAAAAATTTCAAAAAGTGGTTATTACTATTCATAACGGCTAGTTTTAATAATATCTTAATAGCGTATCGTTGTTTAGCGAAACTTGGTGTTGCGTACAACACACGCTATCGGGGAAGGCAGCGATTGCGTGTAATTCAAGCCAGGTTAGAGATGTGTGTTGTGAAAGCTCTTTTTGGTTTAGCGTATAACACAAGACATTAATGAAATTTAAAAGAATATTTTTCATAAAATCTCGGGGTGTTACATTCTACCCCCCTTAAAATGAATTTCGCCCTCGAAATTCGTCGGGGTTATAAAGGGTTTACTATTCGAAAGTTTCTTTAATTGAAACCCACATCATAAAAAAGAATACCAAAACCAATATTTAAAAACAAAAGTATGAAATGTAACGGTTACCCAAATAAACTAATCACTGGGTTTCCACATAGGTGAAAATATGGATATGGAAGAGAAATCTAATGATCATGTTCTGATAGAGAGTGGTAGAGAACATGGCTATGGAAAAGCTAGCAATCACAAATCCATAAATTTTTGATGATCTAAGGTACCATCTGATTAATCAGATATAAGAGCACTAGGACAACATTTTTGTTTTTCAAGATCATTTCCCTAAAGTTGATGAAATTGGAATTAGAAGAAATACTTTTGTGATTTTGTTATAGTCTCATTGTTTGTCATTCTTTGGACAATTTGTACTTCATCTCTTAAATAAATGAAGTTGAATTTGTCATTCGTTATGTGTTATCAGATCATGTGATAGAATGATGGGTCATTCCATCTGTCTTAAAAGGATAGAAAAGTTATCAAAAAATACATAAGTCCATCTATAGTGAGATTAATGATATATGGTTCCTAAAATGAACTTATACTTCATATATCATACTTCTTAATATAATAAAACTAGTTTCTACTAAACAGGGACTTCTTGTAGGCCAGTGGTAGGCGATAAAGGCCAGTCGCACTTCGGTTGTGGGTTCGATTCCCACATCCTTGTCTGATGCGATGGGTTGTCGCCCGTCCTGCAGGTTGTCCTTTTTCTAAAGCTATATTACCATAACATCCCATCAATAATATAGAAAAACGTTTTATCCTAACTTATGCCCAACATAATCCATTCTAATCTTTAGGCTTATCTAAAATACTTCAGTCCAAGCTCATAGTATAAAGAAAATGATTACTTGAAATGTCACAGAATAATCACATGAATGCCATCATTTATCCCCCATATATCATAAGATATATCTTGTTGGTCAAATTATAAACATGTGAATACCTTAATCATGTATTCTCTTGAATAATTAATACCCATTGAACCTTATTGAAAACATGAATGCAGTTAAAAGTTAACACTTTCCACATACCAAAATCCTCAAAATTCTATATTCTCAAACCATGATATCACTTAGTCCTTATATCAATCATGAGCTCATGAATACAATCAAACATCTCATTACCTTCTTATCCCTTCATTATGATCATATCATCTGTTTACCAAAAATGTCTCAATCACTTTTCATGGTTACCGGTACCATAAAATTATTGAAAACCACAATAGACCAAAACATAAATATTCCAATATTCCACAATACTATATACAACATTATTTTGGAATCCCATTACATAAACACTTAATCATTCCACCACATCATTGTCATATTCAACATCACCAATAGTGATTGCATGTGACTTCCCTTTGTCCTTTTCCTTAAGTGGTTACTCATGTTGATCATCACTAACCCTTGGATTAGGGCATTTATTGGCATAATGTCCCATCTCCTTGCACTTGAAACATTGAAGTGTTGGTGGTGCGTTCTCTGCAGTATTTTCTTTATTCACATCATTAGAAACCCTTTTGCCATTACTTCGACACTCAGCTGCTCGATGACCTTCTTTTCCACACTTAAAACATTTTCTAGTCCCTTTAATACAATCTCCACCATGCTTCTTTCCACACTTTGTGCATAAGGAAACATTCATCTTCTTTTCACCATTCTTCTGAGATTTCTCCTTGAACTCCATCTTTCGTTTCTTGTCAAAACCATGAGATGGATATGTAACACCAACTTCCATTTCTACCTTGAGAGCACAACGCACAATTTCTTCATAGCTACTGAAGTCTCTTATAGCTAATGCCCTTCGAAGACTTAGTTTTAAGCCACTTAAAAATCGATCAACTTTACTTTCAGGTTGGATGATAATGCCAGATGCGTACCATGCAAGTCTTGTAAAATTCGCTTCGTATATACCAACAGATTCATCATCCTTCTGCTTCAGCTCAAGAAACTCCTTTTCCATCTTTGTTCGAAGAATACGAGGGAATTACTTACTGAAAAACAAGTTCTTGAACTCATCCCATTCCATGGACTCAATTTCATATCTTGGCCTCGTATTCTTGATAAGATTCCACCATTGATCAGCTTCACCTTCCAAACGATATACTGCTAAGATGACTTTATCATGTTCAGAACATTGAAGAACTGAAAATATCTTTTCAGTGGTACTGATTCATTGTTCAGCGACAAGTGGATCGGAAGACCCACTAAAAGAAGGTGGACGTTGCCTCATGAAGGACTCAATAGAATATTGTTCCCTTATTTGATCATTTGGAAGTCCAGAATGATTCATAGCTTGTGTAAGTATAGAAATAAGATTTTTCACTCCATCTCCCATAACATTTGCTTGTTTAGGAGGACAATCATTGCATTGTCCATTGCATTGATCAACACGGTTCCTTCGGGTTCCAGCCATCGTCTAAAACCCAAAAAGAATAGTGTGAGAGGCAAAAATCATGCTAAGGAAAACAACATTATAAAGGGGGAGTATCCTCAATATCTAACTTCTTAGGTTAAATTCTAAGATCGTTGCCGTAATTATAGGACTGTATCCTATACGTATACTTATCCTTAGGGACATCCCTAGACAAACCTTATAAATATCTATAGGGATCTCACTAAAGTTCTCGCATCCTAGTTTCCAAAGGTTGACTAAACCTTTCCTCTGATACCAACTGTAGAGACCCGAAGCTTGACGTACATGGACTTTACATTACTTTTGCGGAATACTTAGTACATAACAAAAAAATACACACACGAGGATTGTAATAGTTTAGTGTCTTTGGAAACTCGGAACGTAATCTTCTAATCATGGTGAAAGATCTCCAATATCTCCCATAAAGATCTTCCCTTTTTTTACCTAAAACCATTCTTTATATCTTGGGGAAAATAAAACATAAAAGGGTGAGCTCAAATTCTCAGTACGGGTAAACAAAAGAAATATAAATCTCATCGTATACACAAGCACATAACTTTTGGAAATCTTAACCTGCAAAAGAGATCATAATTTCATAACATGGGATAAATCATGGCAGTGAAATGTAATCACAATAATCATAAAATAAAACATGAAACTTTGTAGAATACACACATAATCATAGAGAATCATTTCTTGTTAGTCAAGACTCATTGCCAAGACTATCTTAGTGGACAAAGTCCCTTTCTGAACCGAGTCACCCTCGTTTCAGTCCTGTTTCACTGAACCGGTATAACCTACAGTTCCAGCCCTGTCTATCTCATGAGATATAAAATCTTTACCCAATGCATTGGAGGGAGATATAGGTCCCACCCATCTCATAATGATACCATTCTTATGTGTTCCACAAAATCATAAATCATACATCATTGCATAACCCATGTAATACAAATGGGAATCTTAAACATCATGACATCATAAAACAATTCATATAAGATAATGGAATTCATAAAAATAATTCCATCACAACATAATCAAATCCATTTAATAATAGGTATAAAAACAGAACCCTTTATTATCTTAGATGGAAAATAATTTTCATAAAACACTTGAACTCCATTCTTGAGGAAAATATCATTTCTTCTTCAAAAACATTTTTCCTTTCTTAACATGTCATACAACTTTAAACTAAAAGAAGTTGATAAACCTGAAAACTTGTAAAGGATGCTTCTTAGAAATAATGTTTTAAAAATCCATTCATTCCGTATAAGTTAAAAAAATATTCTTCGTACTTTTGTCGGAAAAGTCAAAAAAGTACCTCGTACGAAAAACGACAAAAGATTCCTTTCATATCTTTTACTAAAAACTCACCGAAGGGTAAAATTGGATATAAACTATTTTAGAAGGATATAAATATTAAATATTGAGGAAAAATGGATGTGGATGATAAAATACACCCCAGTAAATACAAAGTAAAAACAATCTCGGATAAAAGTGAGATTGTGATATTTCCCTTACCTTAGGTCCGACTTGTTTTGTAAGTGTCTGAACCTCCTGTATAATGATTTAAATCATGTTATTGACTTATTCCAGAATCATATTCATTGTTATTATATCATATATGGTACACTTATGACTTTATATTACCCGTTCTTTTGTAAATTCATGTTAAAGTAGCGTTTTGGGTAAAATCGTCTCATTTGTCGTTCGTGTTTTTAACTTGTAATTATTAATATGATTACTTGGATCATGATTACTTATATCCAGAATGTAAAACATGATTTATATATAATATATATTCATAATATATATATATATATATAATATATCGATAAATGGAATGAAATACACCGTTCATGGAGACGGTAGTCCGTACGTACGCATGAACGCTGTTTCCGTTTCCTTGTTGAAGTGAATGGAATTAAGTAGATTACATACATATAAATTTACATAAATCCAGTATCATTATTATGTCATATATTTCATTAGTACTTATTATATATACTTTATAATCATTCATGAATGGTTAATCATTGAGAATGAATCTCATCGCGTCGTGGAGACAGTATTCCGTACGTACGCACGAGCGACGATATTGTTCCCAGGATCGTGGAATTGTATTTAAGTGTATTTATACTATTTCAGTATCAATATCACTTTATAATAATCATATATATTTACTCATTACACCATTATACCCATCCTTGTAAGGTGATGGTGGAAAATAGAGTACACCACGGCGTGGAGACGGTATTCCGTACGTACGCACGCGCGGTGATTTCATTTTTCCGTAGGATGGATAGAAGGTGAATTAGGGTTGTTTCATATTTATAATAACATATCAGTATGTAAGTAATACTGATGTTATTACTTTATCATGAAACAAATAAAGAAGAAGAAGTTGAAGAAGAAAGAAATTGAAAAGATCGGTAATGGATATTACCTCTTCTTTGAAACGCCTCTTTGAATCCTCCACTTAGGGAACTAAGATTGGAATTTGAAGAAGACCAGGACCTCTAGGATTATTCTAGGGAAGTGGATAAGGGATTTGGGCAGGGGTTTGCCGAGATTGAGTGCTCAAATTGGTGTGAGGAGGAGGGGGAGGAGGTGCCCTTTTATAAGGGAGGAGAGGGGCACCTTAGGAATACCTCAAAATATTATTTTAGATTAAAGTCAAAATCCGTTTATAATGGTTCCAAAGGGTATTATTTCGAAGTTAAAGTGGGTATGGGTCGAAATCCTATCAACCAATAAGATTTAGACAAGTTTAGGTTATTATTTTAACCTTATCAATTAGATTTAACTCTAAGTTAAATAATTTAACTTTTACCGTGACTTTTTGTTTTCTTACAATATATGGTTAATACACCTAATATAACATGCCAAACGAACCCCAAGTTGTTTATTATTAATATATATATCCTTATCTAAGTCATTTGGCCGAACCTTAAATTTTTAGGAATAAAATAACAATTAATAATATAATATTTGATTTAAAAAATATTTTGTGTCAATTTTGACACTATTTGATATATGATTTTTTTTAAAGTCATAACAGAATTATATGTTCGAAAAAAGTTTATTAAATCAACACTAATATATCATAGTAACCTATAAAATTAGTTTAATTCATAAAAAGTCTCAAATTACATTTATTTGAGCATTTATAACATCAATTATGTTAACATTTCCTTAAAAGGGTAATTACTGCATCATCGTTGTGTCATAAATAAATTAATTTATTTAAAGTCTAAAAATTATAAATCAAATATCATTATGTAGGAAATATTTTTAGCTTTCTAATGAATATTTATAGTCGAATTTATCTTATGTATAACCCCATATTAAAAATGTTTTAGTTATTAAACTTTGATTTTAACTATTTTAACTATTCATTAAATAAAATAATATTAAATGTTGTAATATAATCCAAGTGGACCTAAATGGTCATATTATATTCATAAGGTTGTTTTTGGTCGAATTACACTTATCCAATAGAATTATGACATGTTTTAGGGTAATAGTAATATCATATTTACCCTTAGTTACCCTATTTACTATTAACCATGGTAAAAAAAAGTAAAAAGTTACTATTCACCAAAAATTATTTTCATCACATTGGACCACATTTTAGTCCTTGATATTAACCGTGTCTGTCGGATTTTCGAAATTCCATTCACAGAAGCGGTAAAATTACGTTTTATGCAAAATTCAGTTTTTAACCTACCACTTAGTGGTTTCACTATTCATCAAAAATTGAAAGTTTTCAGAAAAGTACCAAAATTTCACCCTAGGCTATAATTGATATTCTGAATTCAAAAATGATTTCTATTTTAAAAAATTACCAACATATAAGTTTCATTAATTAATTTTATAATTAATTTCCGCTGTCACAACAAATAGGGTGTTTTTAAGAGATAATAACTATCAAAAGATTGACACTTGTTTATAACTGGTTTAAATGTGAAATTACATCCAATGTCCAACATTGTATTAAATTGTAAAAATATATTCTAAATATACTTTAAAACCACTCAAATTAATAATTTATCACTATTAATTATTTCTATTAAAAAAGTTGTTTTTAATTAAAATTTAGTAATTTTCACTATTCATCAGAATATGAAAGTTATCCGAAAAGTACCAAAATTTCACCTTAGGCTAAATTTGATACTCCGAATCCATAAATGAAGACCATTTTGAAAAATAAAATTTACAAAATTTCAAAAAGTGGTTATTACTCTTCATAACGGCTAGTTTTAATAATATCTTAATAGCATATCGTTGTTTAGCGAAACTTGGTGTTGCGTACAACACACGCTATCGTGGAAGGTCGCGATTGCGTGTAATTCAAGCCAGGTCAGAGATGTGTGTTGTGAAAGCTCCTTTTGGTGTAGCGTATAACACAAGACATTAATGAAATTAAAAAGAATATTTTTCATAAAATCTCGGGGTGTTACATTTCATGACATCTATGAACCACTAATCCCATGTGAGTCATGCCTAGTGAGAGAAACAATATGAAACAAAAGATCTGGGAAACCACAGAATCCACTTCTCCATGAGGTTGGATACATGGCCTTGAGAACCTATGAAAATAGAGGAACACTTAAGGAAGCTGATAGGAAGATCCAAATGAATATTCTTTACTAAAACATGAATCCAACTATGTGTATGTTTTAATCATGGTCATTCCCTAATCCCAAACGTCATTAGGATTTATTCTTGAATGTGAGAAACAAGAGGAATATGAAGATCCTTCAAAGAACACACTTCTCCTCTACCATTCGTGGAATATGACCGGGTGATGGGAGAGTAAGGGGCTTGGATGAACCTATTCCTTAACCCCTTTTGTATCCAGGATAGTAATAATTGACTACCCACCCTGAAAAAACCGAGTAGACGAAGATGAGAAATAGCGTAACCTCCTACAAGAAAGGATAAGTACTTACTCTAGGAGGGATTCCCTAAATTTAGTTCCATTGTAGAAGAGGAGGATTTGATTCCATGATAAAAGGAAATTCAAGTGTAATCATCTCCCATGAATCCAAGAACTGAAGGATCCAAGTCTTCGAGTAGATAATGGAAGGACTTGTTCCTAGACCTTTCTTCTAAGATCGGGAGTTCCTTGACATTTTCCCCAGGGTTGGGGTCCCAGTGACCATAAGAATGAACATTGAGGAACCTAAACATCTTTTAGGACATATACGGGAAATATCTAACTGTAGGAATGCATATCCAAATGGTATACAATTGGGTGTTCCCCTTGCCTTGGTTTTGCAAGTTCGGAGGCTTTCATGGGGTTATTATCTTGGTCCCTCTCAGAAAAGGGATCCAAGAGAAGTGAAATCCTACCATTTTTGGTTTGGAAGAGAACTAAAATGGGTGCTCATGCTAGTATTATATTAGAGGGTAGAGGTGCCTTGTGTAGGGTCTTGGAGAAATGGGGGGTGCGTCGCGCCTAGGGGTATTGACCTATATGATCTGTATATATCTTTGGAAATATACCTTTTAGAAAAATAAACATTGGAAATTATTTACCCTAGGCACCATAGGTCTCCCTGGGTGTTTTTGAATGAGGCTCTTATAGGTCATTGGTTGGAGGAGGGGCCTCACATAGGTTGTTCTCCACAAAGTAGAAAATGCATCCTCAACAATTGTCTTATGTTTGTGATAATGAAGGGACCTTGATCTCACTTATCCTCCTTAAATATCTCTCTTTCGGAGGTTTTGGAGAGCTTCCCAATTTATTTTTTGAGACATGGAAAAGGGGATTCTCAATCAGATCCTAGAAGAATCTTTCAATTCTCTAATTGTGAAAACGAGGAGCTCAAGGGTCCTATCTGTAGGAAAATGGGGGAAACTGATAGAAGGAGGTTTTCTACATAGGTCTATTGAATAGGTTCTTGGAAAAGATCCATTGATCAGGTCCATGGTTCATATTTATGGTACATATCCATGGTGAATGTGCTGGGCATAGGTCGAGCATGTAGGTTCTTGGCCCAGATACCCCACGTAGGTGTCCTGTGCAGCTTTCCTAGGAAATATTTAGGCCTGGTCAAAAAAATGTTTGGCTAAAACACATGGAATTCAAATATTCTCCTTAAGTAAAAAATATTTATTTATACTCAAACTAAAAATTTGGTGTCTATGTGAGGTTCACATCATGAATTCTATGGAAAATTTCATGGAACACATTTCACAGTGTCAACGAATGACCGCACTTATAATTATATTCATTTGGAATGAAATTAATATGATTATAAGGTATCTTTATGGAACTATGATGCATTCTATCAACATTTGGTTAGATTTGGAGATATCTAAACTATGGGTGGATTCTCTAAATTTTTTCTATTCCACTAGGCCTGGTGAGTGTAGTTAGAATCTTTCTATGGTTATATGAACAATATTGCAATCTTTGTGTTCTTTTGTGTCATAAAAATAGTTTTTTTACCTATGTATATTAACGACTAATTAGTGGATGAGACTTTACTTTTTCATAGACAACCCTTTTTTGGTTTTCAACCTAATAGGTTTTGTGCATATCTTATTTCATTTCCCTTTTTTTCCTGAACAACATGGAATTTGAGTCTAGTGAGGAGAGAATCAACTTTTGTGCAATGTTACCTTAATGATCTTTCAATCTTGGGAGTAATGTATCTTTTTATGGTCATTTTAAACTCATAGCATCCAAAATCATGATACTAGTGTTTTGGGTCTAATAGATAGGACCACAAAATTTAAAATGATGACTCAACAAGGTTTATTGTCCAAGAATGTTTTGAAATTATTCAGAAACTAAAATGTAAATTTTGAGCCACAATTTTTTGGCATTCAAATCTAAAACATGATATTCACTAATTGAGTGGGTATTACATAAGGAATAATTTACCACTTTTTAGAAAACCTATTAAGTCGATACTTTATACAACAGTAAATGGGGCATGTTACTGTATTGTCTATAGTGACATCTGATAGGTGAAAAACCCATTTTGTGGGGTAATTTATTCATAGCCATCTGAGGTATATTACTAAGTAGTCTAGAAAAAGAGTTATCATGAATTTATAAATTCTATTTCTGATAGAAAAATAGTTTTATGAAGATTCAGATTTCTCAAGACCATGATGGGTGGGTTTTCCAAGGTAAAATGTTGAATAATGAAGAGAGAATCTATATTGTCACTTGTTAAGAATACAAATTTTCTCCAATAAGAATTTGACTTGTGTTGACGAGGGTATATCTTTTTTAATGAATAATGTCAAGGGGAATATCCCTCTCTATAAAGGTTAAAATAGTGTGCAATTTAATATCATTTGACCAGGACAATGTCCTTGTTGTTTGATATCATATAGTGCGGACAATATGCTATGTAGTATAAAGTTGTAAAATAACATAATTATTGTATTATTTAATCTGTTTTGACTAGGATGTTATGTAAGGTAATTTAATGTTTTAAAACAAGGATATTATGCCTTATAGTTTAAATATGTGCATCAAGGACATTATAGGGGTTATAACTTAAGGTCATTAGCATTGACTAGTAGGTTAATGATCATCACATTATGGGTAATAATAATGGTAATTTACCATCATATATATGTATGAGGAGTGTAAATCTATAATCAACACTTATGGGATCTCTAGATCCAATGAGTGATATGAAGGAATCGATTATAGTGATAGATGATGTCTCTTTTGAGGTTGAATTTATCAATGATGTAAGATACACATTTTTTGGGTTACTTTTTGCAAATCCAACAAGGGAAAGTTACAATAGACTCAATAGTGGAATCGTTGGGAGGATAGACCCATTTTGTGGACCACATTATGCAAAGCCATCTGGGGCATGTTACAACATAGTTAGGAAAATAATTTCTCAAGAATTCTGACATTCTATTACAAATGTCTAAAAGAAGTTTTTGGAGATTCGGATTTCCCCAGGCACAAAGTCCACCTTTTTGGAGGAAGGTACATGAGCATGGGAGGAGCATTTTAATTCAAAATTACCCAAAAATTGGGGAAAAGGTTATATAAAATAATCTAACCCAAGTACGAGAAATATGATGCCTATTTTTTTATTTTATACACCTCATACCATATAATTATATAAACGATAGGGGAGATGTGGTCTACCAAACTAGGATCATTTATGAATACTTCAGATAGTAAGGGAAGAAATTTTAAACCATGTTATTGGATGTTTTTTAGATAGAGGGAATGAATATGGGAAAAATATGTGTGGGATGACCACATACTAAATTTTAATCATTGGTTCGATATAGTGTTACCAAAGCTCATAAGGATAGAAGAGGCTTCTCCCAAGGGAGAAGTTACCATTGGTTGGAAAAAAATGTTTTGGGGGAGGTTTTATGCAATTAAAATGGGGTCATATTACTGCATAGTAGAATAATGGAAACGTTTATCTAACAAACCTATTTTTTGGGGCTATTGTATGAAAATAAAATTGGGACTTGTTACGATATTATTGAGAAAGAGTGTCCTCATGTATTATAAATCACATCACCGGATGATGGAGAATGATTATAAAGATATGAAAGTGTCTAATAGTATGAGTATGATGTTTGTAAGGGATATATAAAAGAACAAAGGAAGTTTTTGGACAGATATTATCCATGAAGTATGGACTAACATTCATAGATCTAACTCATATGTAAAAGGGGAAAATCCGTATTTTCTCAACAGATTCACTAATGATGGGACCCAAATTAGCAGTTCATGTGTAAATCTTTGTTGGTATGCATGATAGAGTACTATTTAAAGTCATGCAACTAAAGAATTAATCATGCAGTTTAACATCCTATGGTAAAGATGAAGGTGAATTGACTTGATTTCTATTAGACTATGGTATACGACCTACATGACACTATGTATCTTGCTGGGGGGAAAATCAAGCCACATATAATTATAAAGTAAAGATCTCCAAACTGATTGAATTCATATGTGAAGGAAATGGAGTTTTTTAAATACAGGATCATGTGCAGGGTGAGAACCCATATTGGATCCCCTCATGTGTATCTAACTCATACATGGGAGCGTGGAGGTATTTCCCACATCATGTTACAATTGGGTCTAGGTTTGAAGATATGGACATCACTATATATCTTATTGAAATGAGAATTGACCCAATTGTAGTTGTTGAATAAATATTACAGTTTATTTTCATGTGATGAGGAAATATTGTGTGCCTTTTATGGTCATACAGATAGGACCATGGTAAACAAAAAGTGAATTTATTTTACTTACCTATGTAGGGATTTATTTTTACCAATACTCTTAATCCCACTAGATCTATGCTCAGTGTGAGAAACATGAGTGAAAAAGGTTTCTTCCATGAAAAAAAGGCAACACAAGTAAAAAAATAGGGGAACTTAGAATTTATGGTGTTTGAGACAGTAGGGGTGGTCCAAATGTCTCTATGTATCTCATTTCTATGATAATGAATATATACAAAATTATTGAAATCCCATACAGTTTGACGTCATGTTTTCAGAAAGACGATGAACTGGCCTGAAAGAAAGTATATGTTACGATTGTGACTAAAGATGGAAAAATGGGTGTCACTATATATCTCACTATAATGAGAATCACATCACACATATTTCATGAATGATTTTTTATGTATGTCTTACTCATACTCAAGTAGTGGAGTATTTCATTGGTTGGAGATGGACCAGAGACTTGTTATCCAGGAGTCAGTACGCATCTCATTGGAATGAGAGTAAAATAACACATAGTTCTTAAAATATTCACTATGAAGGAATAAAATAAGCTCAGAGAGAGGGATTTTTTAATATTTTACTACGTCTGGGTCAAGGTTATATATTTGGGAATCATTACTTATATTTCTAGAGAAAAAATCATGACCCATGTAGTTCTTAATGAATCTTTTATTTTAACTTCATGTAGAAAGCATGTAGGTTTTCAGACATGAAAAAAGGTATTGCAGATGGACAAGGATATAAGATCTGGGCATCACTATCTATCTTTATAGAGAAAGAATAAATTCACACATAGTTACTAATGAATTTTTCTCACATTAACCAAGATTTGACATGAGGAAGGGGGATTTAATATTTTCTAGAATAATGCTTGGGCCCATGAAATGAGTTCTAGGTGTCACTACACATCTTATTTTAATTAGAATCAAGCCATATGTTATGGAAAATATCCTTTTGTTGATCTAATTCATATATAGGTAAAATGGTTTGTTACCAATCTTGGCTATAATTAGGATAAGATGTCTAGTCATCACAACATACTCACTTGAATGAGAATAATTCACACGTAGTTCTTGAATGAATGTTTTAATTTATTATCCTACAACGAGGACATAAGCTAGAATGTTTTTTGTCATGCGGTGAATATGTGGTAAGGATGTGAATTATACACATGCTGTGGCCCCAAGTGTCACTATAGAGTGGAAATTATGTAAGTGGGACTTACACATGGGAGCCACCTTTATTTTCATCCTCATGTATAGTCAATGGGGAATCTCAACCAACTAATGTGTGTAAGGAATGTGAATGGGACTTATACATGAGATGGAGGCCCAAATTTATGAGATCATGAGGAGTGTCTCATCTCATTGTATTTTTGGGGTTATTTAACAATGAACAAGACAGATGTAAACCATGTATTTTAATTTCATGAGGTAAGGGGAAATGGTGTCTTGTAGATTTAGGTCATATTACTAAGACGATTTTTCATGCAGTTTATCATTGCGCAATAAGGATGGTGATTCCACACACATTTATTTCGTGTGGAATATATATGATTTTGTTACTTATAATTTCATGAAACAATGAAAAAATACGAAGTTTAATGTATTGCATCTTGGATGTGGTTCATGTGATTACATGAAATATTTTTTTAGGATCCCTAAATTGGTCAGGGTGGTAATTTTCTCTCCATCCATTGCGATTATATAATATTCTCTATTAGTGTGGAACTTGTTCATAGAGTAATTTCCTTCCCACTTTGGTTAAAATTTTAGACTATTTCTTCCTGGTATCATTAGATTTCTATGGAGAAATACCACATTTTTTTAGAGGAATGAACGGAGGTGGACTTTAATTCTAATGAAATGTGCTATCTGATTTTGATAAACTTACATGTGATAAAAGGTGTGGAATCTTTTCTCACCAATCCACTGTAGTTAATCAATTATCTTCTAGGATTCTTCATCTCTGTAGAGCTAACAACAGATGGCTACAAGAATTGATGAGAATTGTACCTCACTAGGAAGTGATGCTTTTTTCCTATATACCAGTGCGTACAGAGTCACCCGTGTGGTTGTACGAGTTCTAGTTTGGTAAGAAAATAATGCCTAAAAGATATTTTCAGGCCATTACATTTTATCTTTATACATAATTTTCTAGAATATTTTTGATAGGGTCTTGTTGAATGCCTTTATCTATCCATTGTTCACTTATTAATAGCGGGATGAATGGATTTACATTATATTATAATCATGATATTGATTTTATACCTCAGCAGAGCAGAAATTGGTGTCGTTGTCCATTACTATTTTATGAGGGACACAAAATTTAGTAAGGATTTTGGATTTTACAAATACGGTTATGCATTTGGTCCCAACATCTTTGAGGGGTATTGACTCATCTCATGGAGAGAAGAAATAAGTTGCAGCTAACATGTATTTGAACTACTTTGCTGTAGCTAGAGGATATGGACCTAAAATATCCATTCCCCATATAGAAAATGTCTAGGAGTACTGGGATGTATGTATAACCTATGAGGGTTGATGGATGAAGTTGGAATGAACTTGTAAGGAATGATATTTCATTGTGAATTCTGTGAAATCCTACATCATGAAAGGCCAGAAGTATTAATGATCTCATATTTGATCAGAAATCCAATACTCTGATTGGTGGGAACCATAGTGTCTTACATGTACTTCTTCTTTAATAGGCATAGTGTCTTCTCTATCGATACATCATTAAATGACTCCCTCAAAGCCTAATTTATAGGTCACATTCCTATGATTTTGGACATCATAAAGAGTGAAATTTCCCACACACCACAAGATTTTATACTTATAAGATCTATCTAATGAAAGTAATTAATTTTTTATGTATTCATTGATGGGAAAAATCCCCTACTTTTTAGAACAATATTACTTAGATATATCGATGAATTCATTCATCTCCGTTGTTCTGACTTGAACAAAAGTTGAGTCCATTCTTTGATGGGTAATGCTGATAACTGTTTCATCCTAGTTTGGATCTTCTAGAGTTGTAGTTGTATTTTTCCATTCATCATCCTGGGTGTTCTGTTATCACAAGATGTTAGTCAATGTTGGATCTGAGGGGATCTATTCCATTAACCATCATACATAATCAAGTAAGGGTATTAGCTCTTGTTTTCTAATGTAACAATCCCTATTGACAAGTTTGATTACCATTTATGAATCACCTATTACTTATAGGTGGTCCACAAGTATTTGGAGTTCTAGTTATAAAAATAAAATTAGGGCCTTATATTCACATTTATTATTGGAACAACCTTTTGTTAGTAGGAAGGGTAATGGTAAAATTGAATTTGCTGGAGAAATGAGAACAATACCTATCCTGACATTGTTGAGTGTAGGGTCTTCAATTCTCTTTCATATTGGGCTCCTGGATTCATAGTCAAAATTAATTTCCCACATTCGGGGGCCCTGTTGAAATGAAAATATATATTCATCAGGAGGATCGTTATTTAAAGACATCTGTTCTACAGTTGGGTGTTCTTGTAACATCCCCACATGATAAAGGGTTAAATGACTAAATGATATGACTCATGTCAACAAGGTGCACCTTCCTTTTCGGGAGCCTGCATGATTAGAACTCCACAGTTAAGCATGCTTGTCCTGGAGTAGTGATCAGGATGGGTGACCTTCTGGGATATTTCCCAGGGTGTGTGTGAGTGAGGACAAAGCACACTGGAAAAGAGAAGTGTTGGCCTGTGGGGACTGTCATTAGTCAGATGACCTGTTCGGTCATGTGGGTGGACCCTGGGGTGGGCCCCATGTGTCTGCGGGGCAACTGGGGGTACTTGGTGGGCCAGGACCCGATGGCCATGTTAAGGCGGGGTGGCTGTGCTGTCACCGGGACCCGGTTGTCACATTTGGAATCAGAGTAGGAACCCAGCCTTAAGTGCGCAGTGCACTACCTGGGTTGAGATGTAGGGTCCACAACGAGGGAATTGTGCTCTAAAGGGGGGGTGATTGTAACATCCCCAAATGATAAAGGGTTAGTTGTACTCTAAAGGGGGGTGATTGTAACATCCTCAAATGATAAAGGGTTAAATGACTAAATGATATGACTCATGTCAACAAGGTGCACCTTCCTTTTCGGGAGCCTACATGATTAGAATTCCACAGTTAAGAATGCTTGGCCTGGAGTAGTGATCAGGATGGGTGACCTTCTAGGAATTTTCTCAGGGTGTGTGTGAGTGAGGACAAAGCACACTCGAAAGGACAAGTGTTGGCTTGTGGGGACTGTCATTAGTCAGATGACCCGTTCGGGCATGTGGGTGGACCCTGGGGTGGGCCCGACGTGTCTGCGGGGCAACTGGTGGTACCTCATGGGCCAGGACCTGACAGCCATGTTAAGGCAAGGTGGTTGTGCTGTCACCGGGACCCGGTTGACATAGTTATGCAAGGAAATATGGAAAATCATGGCCTTTCACTGCCTTCTATGATACAAATAGTATATCGAACTGTAGTAGGATAACCGCCCATCATGTTGGTTGACCTGAAAACATATTATGATTGAGGAGATATTTGAGTGGGTTATTATAAGAGTGTAATTTCAATTCAAGGTGATTCATTTAGTGCCTCAGTTTCTGAACTAAAAAGATTAATGCCGAAAACCCTTTTTCAATATCTAAATAATGAGTCTTAGTGCTAAGAATTGTTCTAATGTGAAAATAAAGGTTTTTATCATTCTCACCGTCATTATTTTACCCAAGGAAGGTTCCCAGTGATCCCTCTAGATATACCACATATAGAATGAGTGGATTTAACTCAATGGTAGAATTAACACTTGGGGGATCAAGAGGTACTTATTTAGGTTTTTAAATGAAAATCGATAGTAACAGGTCCACTGATATGTGGACCAATTCATCATTAGTATGGTGAAGGTAAAAACACTTTCCTATGAGGTTGGATATGAAGAACTAGATATAGGCCATGATCTCTTAGAGTTCTCTCAACTATTTTAGATTTTGAGGAGGTGACATGGTGAGGAAGTATTTTGTTTTCTTAGGGTCAACATCAATGTCATGACAAAGTGCACTGAAGTCAAGAAACTACCCTAAGGTTACCCAGAATACACACTTTAATGGGTACATCATCAGGCTATATTATCATATCTTGTTGAAAATGGTTTATATGTATTCAAGTTAATCAGAACATTGCTGAGACTTGACCACCAGATTTTAAACATAGCATTTTAAAAAAAAGTCCATAGGAAGGGTTTGAAGATGTGATGCATTGAATGTTGTTATGTGGAACCAGAATTCATCAAGACAAAGGGAATTACACGATAGAAGAATAATCTTTAGAGGTTATGAAGGAAATGGTTTCATCATATTCTGAGGCCATCCAAATTTTTTTTTCTAAATATCTATCCACAAAGGACATGTATTGATAACTATTTGTTTCATTAACTTAGAGTTATATGATTGGAACTGGGAAGGAATTTTCATAAAATTCTTATTGATATCTATGAGTTCGATAAAAAAATTGATTTTCCCATTTTTCATCTTCACTATGGGAATTATTTATATCCATTTTTTGTATTTTACCTCTTGGATGGAGTCATAATTGATGATTTTGTCCACATCAGCCTTAATTTTGGAGGTGTGAGTCAGTTGTTTCCTTCCAGCTACCTGATAGTATCTCTGATGGTCATTTGGAAAACCGAAGTGATGGGTGGCCACTTCAGGGTCAAATCCTACAATATATGTTTAATTCTAGGTGAAAAAAAACATTTTTAATTTTTTAGAAGAAATTATACACATCATTCATATCGAAATTAATTTCTGCAACAATCAAATTAAGTCATAGATCTTATTTCGTACCCCAATTTACCTCCTTGATCTTGTAAATAGTGGTTGGGATACCTTCCTCTAATGCTTAAGGGGAATCCATAATGTATTCCACTTCCTCATAATTTACCTCTTTCAACTATTCTAAGAAATTAAGTAATGAAGAATGTTTCTCAGAGTGAGTAGATGAGATGAAATTTGGATATCTCAAAGATGAAGAAACCATTTCGGGCTCACTTTCTAGTATGAGCCCCCCATAGAGATTTAGAGGGGGTAAGAGGGACTAATTGTTAGCATATTCATTTTACCCCCATTTACATGAAATCTTATTCCATACTTTTTTATAAAACATCGGTTTTTTGGAGCTCATGGGATGGAATGAACCCACTTTTATCAAAGCTTCCATTATTATTCATAGAATTGACAACCTATCCTACATTTTTAGGTTCAAATTCCAAAACTGAAATAAAAAATCACTAAATGTGTGATTACATTTGGAACAACCTCTGAAATTTTTTTATGGAATATATGCACTCTACAATGATATGTTTGAATGGATTGGATGAAATCATCTCTAAACCATTAGGTAATTGATCCAGATAAAATTATTAGCCATAGACTACTTCCATTCCTTATGGTTGATTCCTTCATCAATGTATTTTCACTCACAAGATTTTAGTGGGGATTTCAACCATGAAATGTTCCAATTTTACCATTGATACAATATTGTTTCTATTTTTGTTATGATGAAAGGATAACCTCATGATAATTTATCCATGGTCATTCCAATAGAGTGTTGAAGGATGTATCCTATATAACAACCATAAATTCTAATTCAGCTATGAGATCCCTGAACTGATTCCTATGTTTCTTTTCATTGAGAGGAATTTTTTCATCTTATCATAACCCTATAACATTAGGGTATAAGGGGACAAGTGAGATTCGTTGAAACCCAGTGGATGAAGTGTTCATATCGGGATGTTTTTGACCCCTGATCCACTGTTAATGAAGTACCATTAAATATCAATGTAATTTGTCATTAAAAATATAAACAATGGTATGATATGTCTTTTTATGATGGATTATTAATCCTGGTATGTGAAAGAGATAACCGTATGGAATTATATTGGGTCATTATCAGAAAGGTTTACTACAGTATAAGAAACATCGACTTCAAATTCATAAGGGATTAATAAGTCCTTTATGAGTGCTTCTTAGATGTCTTTTGAAAAACTCATATCATCAAAGACTAAAAACCTTTCCAGCACCAAGTATAATTTCGTTAAAAAATTATAAATCAGGTCCAAAGTGCTATATTTCCCGGCATGGGGAAGTTCTTTCATATGTTCTTTAGAAGATTATATACCTAATGTAGATGGTTCATCCCTTTTAATTGGAGATGAAGGTGCCTCTTCTCTTCGTGTATTAGTCCAAGTAGGTCTTCCTAGATTTCATGGGTGATTAGATGATGATGTTTCCTCTAACTGATATTCTGTTATGATCATTTCAAGGAATACCCAATAATTTTTGGGGGAATTTATTTACTCATGCATGGATTGTTGGAGATATATCCCTTGAGTTTTGGCCCCATAGAAAGTTCGAGCGGGGATGTGGTTAATGTAGAGACTGTTGGAATGCCTGCATATTCCCCTATATTCTCAACTCTTATGACCTATTTTCCTAGTTCACCATTCATGTGCTAGTAAATTAGGTTCTTAATCATGATCGCCATCTGATAAAGAATCCATTAATTTAAAAACATTAATAGAACTAAAGATCAAATCTAATTTTGGTAGAGATTATTCCTGATGGGTGGAACCTTGTGGTACAATTTTATGGGTTGTTACCAATTCTTTTGGGATTTTAGTCATGATGTATACTAAAG
Source organism: Viscum album (assembly GCA_963277665.1). NCBI lineage: Eukaryota > Viridiplantae > Streptophyta > Magnoliopsida > Santalales > Viscaceae > Viscum > Viscum album. The sequence goes on from OY728151.1 coordinate 809,411,837, forward strand.
CCGAAGAAACTTTTTTCCTTATAATTGGTTCATCTTCATGAGATTTCATTTTTACTGTTTTGTCCATGTGTCTTTTTGGAGGACTAGCTTATAGATTACTGAGATTTTGTTGCGGAAATCTGTTATGTAGAAGAATATTTCAGTGGCATAGTCAGTTACTACAACTCTACTCATAGGATATCATGGTTTTGGTCAATCATTTTTCTAACCATTTAGACACAAAACTTTTTCAAACCCTTACTTTTAACTTTCATCTATTCATTATCCTCCTTCAGATTTATAGTAGAGACAAATGATACCTGATAAGAACATTTTTTTGATTCACTTTCACAGAGTACACCATCTTTTTAAGGATGTATTTTTAAAAAATAATCATAGATGATATGCACCAGTACTTTATGAAATTTGATATAATTTAGGAGCTATTCTTCACCCTCATTATAGGGATTCCTAGGCCTTGGAAACTTAATGACATTGTTTTCCAGTGCTAATTTGAAGTAGCCAAGAAACTAGTTACTTAGAAAAGAATAGAATTTGTTTGTTGGCTACTCAAACTATTTACAAATCTACTCTTTTTTATCATACTAATGTTCAAGGAATTGTTGTAGACACATATGATGTGCACCCACACGATATGGTGTAGGATTTGGAATAGAAGCAGGTGCATTGTCCTGCATAATGGTTATAGTGGAAGGCTCTACTTTCCATGTTATCCTTCCTTGAGTGGATTTAATTACTTGGTAAATTTCCCTAGTCTCTATGATGTATTCTTCCACTCTGTGATCAATTGAAGTGCGGTCTCAAAACCTACATGTTAATTTTATAAGAATGAGGGACATGAAAAACCTATCTTGAATATTCTCTATATAGATGGGAACCAAGTTTTCATGATGGAGCAGTAAGTTCATGGAGAATATCATTCCTTTCCACCAAGAAATGAATTTTGAGACCCTTTCATTCTCCCACTATTTTCAGCTTTAGTTGTCGAGGATATTTTTCTTCTACAACATCGAGCTGAACTGGTAGAGAAAATCATCGTCGAGGGCTTCCCATCCTATAATTGACTGAGCCCAAAAAATTGTGTACAATATAAAAGATAGTCCCTATAGTGATTTCATGAATCACATAAGTTTTACCTCCTCCGATTGTTTAGGGATCCCCATCCTAGGATCATAGTGAGATAGAAAATGCATCAAATGCTGCTCCAGGTCTCCCGAACCACTAAAAATTAGAAATGTGGGCATTAAAATGTTTGGTGGGGAGAGACTCGGATCCACCCATTCAGGGTAAGGTTTATTTTCTGGTTGAATCCACTCAAAACATTCATCCATGGCATCCAATTGATCCATGAGTGCCTTAAGATCATTCTCGATTCCTCGAGGAATGCCTTGTTGAGCCAAATCTTTAGTAGGTGTGGTGGCTTGTAGGGTTATCTCTGGTAGTACTGTTGGAATATTCTGTGGGTATCCTACAGTGTATGGATGGTAAGGATGAAATTAGACAAATTTGGGTTATTCACCCAATGGAGGGAACTCTATATCTACAATTATGGGATAAAAATATATTGGTTGTTGGTATCACATGTTGATTAGGAATTCTAGGTCCACTTCATTTAGTATGAGGAAACCACTATGTTGCGGAACACCGGTTGGGAGTGTGAGTTGAAGATCATCTGGTAGAGTATATCCTATAATAATGATGTCATGGTGTAGTTCTATATTAAGTCCCCCAAATCATTTCATTTCCTCCTCTTGTTGAGGTAATATTTCTTCATGTGAATAGGGATTAATCTCTCTTAGTGGGAGGTGAGCCATAATATGAAATTTACACTTTCATTGTTAGACACCTATCGAGGTGTTAATGGTGGATTTTTTAAGGGAATGGAAAGATTCATTGTAAACCTCTAGTTCCTAGTACTCACATGTCCTTCAACTATTTCGGTGTGGACCATGTTATGAAATAAGAACTCCTCCTCCGACTCCTCAAAATTGGGCTCTTGTTCTATAGGGTCACTAGAGATGGTATTAATGAATCTCACTAATGTTTAATTCATGGTAGTCATTCAAATAGTTTCTTTATGAGACTTTTTTTTTATTGCCACATTGATGGCTCATCATATACATTTATAGATCTCTGGGAGTTGTTTGGTTGACATTAATCCAATGATAATACCTAGGAAATTCATTTGTTCATGTTCCTAATAAGGGTACTTGGTAATGGGATGGGACAAATTAGGTGCACCCATTATGTGGCATTTCCCACAATCATGATAAGACTGATTTATATTGAGGAGGAGGTTATTAATATGAAAAAAAACCCTACACATAAAGGATGGGGCTTCCCCCATTCCACTTTCACAACTCTTCGGGATTGGTTTTCCGGGCTCAAGGGTTGGGTTAAAAAATCCCCAATCATAATGGTTGGGGTGTCTCTAGAACTACTTTTGATGCTACTAATGCTACTTCCCTTCTGATTCTGTAGAGTATTACATGAACATAGGTTGGGTGCAAAATTTGGTAGGCATCTGAATCACCCATCTCCACCTCTGAAGATCACTGATCTATTTCTGACATCTACACTATTTGGTAGATAAAATATCCTAAATGGAAGGCTTGATTGATATTTTAATATTCATGGTGAAAAAGTATCTCATTATATTTCTCCCTTCTTGACCAATGTCAATGGGAGTCAAACATGGCATGTTTTTTTATCACATGAGATGGTTCCATTTTTTAATCCAGCCTAAATCTACAACATTTCATGATACAACTTTTAGATAGCATTTAAAATAATGGAATATAGTGAATTTAAATTCTATATGTGAACCCCATCCTATTATATAAACACTATACATGGAATCTAGTACTAGTTGTTTCGAGCTTCTTAACAGATTTAGGAATCCACGTTGAAGGGATAGTTGTTATATCTACGGATATCGTGCATCTTGGAGGGATTCCAAATCAATTTATCATTTAATCCCTTCTATTACCTTGATGGAAATTTTATACACATCATAAGAAAATACTTATTATTTTAGGTGATGAAGTGTTATCTATATATTGAGGTGGATGTCATATAAACAATCATCTGAAAATTCCTTGGGAATGATGTACTAAGGGTTGTCTAATGGCCATAACATAACTAGTATTTATTATTTATCCTGTTATTTCATCGTGTTTATCAATTCATCTTAGACTATTTCTAGAGGCCCCTCTACCAAATTTGACCAGATGGGATTCTTTCACATTATCTTATCATAAGAAAAAATATTGATAGGGACTTCTCTAATAAATTAGAAAGTAGGTGGCCTAAGGGGAGTTGTAAAAATTAATGTCACCATGGGATTTATTTCGACTGAGTAAGGATTTCACCAGTCAGTGATAAGGCATCAAACATGACTAGACTTGTTTTCTCAACTTCATCATTATAGGAGGGATTTATCATCAGTAAATTTCCAATTGGATGATTCTACTAAATTTTTAAAGTCTACTATGGATATAACATTCACAACATAATCCCACATGGGGATGGCCACTATGGTGGTTTACAATAAAGAGAAAACCCTCTTTCTCCTTGTTCTACTGTCCATAGAGAGAGTTTTCATTACTCTCGTTAATAGATGTGACTTTGAGATTGATTAGATTATTTTAATAATGAAATCATTCATGGTGATGTTTCCATATAAGATCATTGTAATTATTTTTAATTATATAATAATTTTTTATGGGATAATATGATCTTGAGCTACCACAAAAAAGAGAATGAGGGAATTAAGAACAATAACATCTGAGTAGAGTATGATCATAGACTTACTATCAGTTTATAGATAGCTCTAGTGTGGCATCGTTTTGGATTTCTTTTTGTGAGAGACTGGGGAAACTTGACGGGGGATGTGGTTTTCATTGGAAGGGAATTTTTCCTTCCAATAAGTGGGAATTGGGATATGAAGATTACCTTTGATTGGAATGAGTTTCTGTTTTGGATTTGGTTTTTTGTATATCAAGAGGGACTTTTACCCGATGAATCTCTCAGATGAAAGAAGAGGTGTGTGTGTGAGTGTGCTCCAGGGTGGCATTCTAATGAGCCACCCCTTGTATGGTGGTATATTTGTGTACCCTTCCCTTGGGAACTACTGTTGTCGATGTAATGATGTCCTCACATGTCTGTAGGATATGGGAAGAGATTTTCTTCTTCCCTTTCACCATTTTCAAGATATGATCTGTGCCTTATGTGATTTGAATTTGCTAATATGAACATTATGTATCTAGAGAAGAGATATGTTCCGATTACTATCCACCCTTCCCTATTAGTAGATACTGAAAATACTCTTGTGTGGGGAAGATATTTCAGTTTTCTCCCTACTCGACACTAGAACATTTTGATTGACTTCTCTTGGTGCTTTAGAAGAAACTGTTGGCATGCTGGGTGAATGCAAGTAAGTGTGTGTTCTTGCTTGTAGATTCACACCACCATTTGTTGGTGGGTTTCTTTGAGTGTTTCCAGACTATTCTGATAGCATGCATGGTGGGTGAAGGTAGCTATATGTTCATGCTCATGGTGTGACTCCATATTTAAATAGTGTTCTTATTTGAATTCCACAAGGAGAGATTGTTGTCTGGATGAATTAGGATATAGGGGTGTATTTCTCTCTTACAATTGGCCACCAAATCTAATCGACGAGATTTTATGGAAGGGAGAGGGGTGTGGATCTGCTCAATATTGGTCGATCACTACCCCATTGGGTTGTCATGAATTCCCATGTCTAGATGACCTAGGCTGGTTAGTCGAGGATAGTACCCTCATCATGATGAGGGCTCACTACCGTGTGATGTTGGCAGTTGATATTTCTATAAAGAACCACTTATAAGGACCCTTATGTCTTCTATATGAGGCCCTATATGACCTATTGACCAACCTCCCTAAGATACGGGAGAGATTTGTGGTCATGTTCTTGGGATAACCACCCGAAATGGATGAGGATGGTAGTTTGTGTCTTCTTCTTATGGACCAATGACCATCACTGACCAGATAACTGGTGGGGCGTCGAAAACTGGAGATTCCATTGGGCAGCTTCTAGGTTTTTAATTATTCCATGATGATGGTACATTATGACCAATGTACTATTGGCCCAATGTTGAATATGTTGGCTTGTTAATGATGTCTTTTTCTTGGATGAATACTTAGCCATGACAGTAGTCAGGGAAATCATTGGTGAATGTTGGGCATATGTCATTGTATCCAAGGGGGTTCTAAAATAAATTTCTTGATTATATGAAAAACACAAACATGAAAACCCCATAAAAGTGTTATCTCTTATAGAATAACACATAAATGATTGATTTTATTTTCTGGATCTCTTTTATTTTGAGAAAAAACATTCCAGAACGGTGGATGATACTATTATCTTAGTTACAGATTCACGTCGGGTTCACCATTTTTTTTGTCTCCGACAAAAAATTCGTATTGGCCCGACAGTTTATTGTAGGGGGTTAAATTATGAACAAACATTCACATTAGGTACTCTATTTTTAAATATTTTCCAATGGTTTTTCCATGGAACCATAAAAAACCAACAGTTCTATATACTTAAGATCCTTCTTTCCAAGAGAAGGCTCCCATTTTTAAATTTGGAAAATAATTCTTAATAACTCACATTGGATGAGAGGATGGGATGTTGGGATTATCACACCATTTTGGAGGTAATTGTTTCATACTACAAGACACTCTTATATATTTAAGATATATTCATGGATCATTCATTAATATCCAATTATTACTTGGATCTCCCTTGAATTAACAATAAATTATTAGAAAGTATGGAGTTTAGAATCATTTGTATATATCCAAGGTTCATAATCAATGGGGTTATGTATATGTATTTGAGGTTCTTAATCAATGGTATCCTCTCATGTACTTATTATAGATTCTTTGATCATTATTACAAAGATGATAGGTTTTTACCTATAGATTTGGGCTCTCTGGATAGCAACATCATTCAGGGTGATGATAGTTGCTTTGATACTTACTCTTGATAAGTATTCCCATTGGATGGGATGGGTCTTACTCCTTAATAGGACTCCATTGATTGGATGGGGAATATACATGGAATAAGGTATATAAGGTTTGAGATCATGTGGATTTCTTGATCTTCATTAGCCTCTAAGACCACATGAGTCAGGCTCGGAGTGATATTCAAGAGGAAACAAAAGACCTATGAAACCACCCAATCCACTTTTCCCCAATTTTGGATACATTCCCTTGAGGAACAATGCCTATGAAGGAACTTTGATGGAAGGTGATAGAAATATATAACGTAATATTATTTACCAAAACATGCATCATATTGTGTGGATTATGTGATCACGGATATGCCATTATCCCACAATTCCTGACGAGCCTTGATTGAATGTGAAAAACAAGATGAACCATAATATCTGAAAAACCAAAAACTTCTCCACCTCTACTGGTAGAATAGGACGAGGAAACAAGGGAAGAAAAAGGGGATTGGATGCACCCTTTCCATCTACCTTTTCATATCCTGGATAGTTATATATGACTAACCATCAAGACACACCATAAGAGGTGAAGATAATAAAGAGTGGAACCGAACATAAGAATGGCTTAGGGATTACTCCAAGGGGGATGCCCTATAATTAGTTATATAGAAGGAGTGGCAGATTTCATTCCATTTCAAAAGGAAATTCAAGTGTGGTCCTCATGGTCCCCTCTTCGAAATGGAGTCCCTGGGTCTTAGAGATGATAAGGGGAGGACATGGTCTTTTCCTTATGCCTAAGACTGGGAGATCCCTAAGAATGTCCACATTGAAGTGGTACACTTGACCATAGTAATTCAACTCCACATGCACCCCACGGACCGTAACCATCTTATAGGGTGAGTGAGTGAATCATATGACTATAAAAATGCATATGAAAATGGAAGAAATGATTAGGTTCCTATTCCCTTGGTTTGGTATGTTCGGATTCTTTAGTGGAGGTTTCAAATTGTCCCCTATCCAAAAAATGAGCCCTGGGAAGGGGAATACTACAATTGGTGGCTTTGAAGAGGAATCAAAGGGGGGTCATGGAGGTCCTATCTTAGAGGGAATATGTTCCTCATGAAAGGACAGGGAGGAACGGGAGGTTCTTTACCTAGGGGGGATAGAGATACGTGAGATGGATAGGCCATGTGAAATGGAAAACCTGGGAAAAACTTAGGAATGTATATAGCCTAGGAACCATATGTCTCATTAGGTTTCCCTGGATAAAAATCATGTAGGTCATTGGTTAGGGAAGGGGCCTCCCACATCTGGTTGTCCACAATGTAGGAAAGGATTCCTTGGAAGGTGTCTTGTGTTTCAGACCTTGATGGGACTTTGGTCTCTCTTATCCCCATTAATTTTTTATTCTATTATGTTTCTTAGATCTACTTGAGTGTGTTTGGGATAACTAGAAAAAATGGGTTTTTCAATCAAAGATTGGGGGCGTCTTTTGATTTTCTTGTTTTGCAAATGAGGAGCACCAGTGTTATATTTACTAACAAATAGGGCCCCTAGGAGAAGCGGGTCACGTTCATGGCCAAGTGCATGGCATAGATCTATGGTACATGTAAATTGTACAGATCCATGGTGTAGTTCCATGGTGTAGGTACTGGGCACAGGTCCATGGAATAGGTTCTTAGCACAGGTAACCTATGCAGGAGTCCCATGTAGAAGTCTTAGGAAATTATATTGCCTGGCTGAGGACATTTTTAGTTTCAAAAAGTGGATTTCCAATGTCATACTTCCAACATAATGATTTATTTCTACTCAAAGTCAAAATTTGGTGTCACAATGAGGTTCACATCATGATTTCTGGGTCAAATTTCATGGAACACATTTCATGGTTGTTGATGCCTGCCAAATAAGCATCAAAAAAAATTAGGGAATAAATACCTGGATATAGGTTTTATTTTCCCTACAAAGCATGGAATAAGGGGATGGTAAAATATTTGTAAAGCCTATGAGATAATCCTAATAGCATGTACATTTAATGTTTACACAAAGTACCAAAGCATGGTGCATCACCCACGACTAGTCCCGTAGAGCCCTCTTAAACAATCATTCCTTCTCATGCAAAGGCCCCCTTTAAAACCTAATGATAACCCCCAGGCTACATGGTTTTCCATTGTAACTTTATTCAACAAACACCCAAAATACTTCGAGAATAAATAGGGATATAATTATAAACGAAGATACCCCCTGTGGTTAGGAAGCTCTTGCACTAGCTTATCATTAAGAAGAATGAAATCCCTGGGTGATATCTATGAAATCTTGCATGAACTCTGAGCCTTCACTACATAAAATGAAGGAGATAAAGGGAATGAGGTGTGAGGGGTTATCCATCATTGAAAAAAATTCAATGTACACCCCTAGATATTTGTGAGACGCATAAATACGTCAGTGACATATTTACCTTTCCTCATAGAAACCCTCTAGTTTGTCAGCCTCACTGCACAGAATTCCTGAGACATTTATCAAAGACTTTGTAGTGCTCTAAGGACTGAAAGATATACCTATCCACAAAGTGCTTTCACACTCTCTATCTGACCCAATTTTTTAGGCGTGACATCATCCAAAAATGGAGTAAAATTCATAGAGACTACTCATGCCAACTCACATGATCCTATAACTTTTTAAAATAAAACAAATAAGTCCAAAAGGGAGGAGGCAATAGGGGTTTGAGTTTACTGAAAGACATGAGATGTACCCATGAAGACCCACAAGGCACCACGAGTCCTTAGCAACATGCATGCCTTTAATCACGGAAACCATTTGGCTTTTCTTCATCGTCCTCAAGACATGGAATGATCACACATCCTCTTGCAACCCATATTGGTGATGTGATGCACCTCGAAAAAATAGAAGAAATACCCCTGAAAAACTACATGAAATCTCGAATGACTCCCAACCATTATTACATAAAATCAGGTGATCAATGAGGAAGAGGCGATAGGTACTCATAGTCAGTGAAAGGAATGTGATGCACCCAGTGCACCAGCAACACAGTCCCGTGAGTCCCCAGGAAAAGTCACCCACGCTCTCTCAAGTGTCTTCCCACATGTATTTGAATCCTTAGAAGGCCCTAAGACATGTCATCATTACTACATGGAGGTCTTTAGAGAGAACCGCGATATCGAACAAGTATTCAATAATCAACAATAAACCGATAGTGGATTCATTAATGAAAGAGACTTGCAATCGATGAAAATTAGGTGACACAATTAAGGCAGTCCACGATAGGGACTCATGAAACCACGTGCTGCCATGACTCTTTGCTGAATCTAGCCAGAACATGTGCTCGATACGTTACACAAACCGATGAGTGTTAGGGGTGGAGAATCCTATAAATTCTCCACCTAAATATGAATAAATGGTTGTATATTTTTGAGGACCACTATGCGGGTTTTATTCATGACACCAAGAAACTATAGTATTTAGCTCTCTACTTCTATGAAATTCTTGAGTGATCATGCAACTGACCATCTTTTCATCAGGTAATATACCAGAAAACAGCTAGATTAGTCATGTGGTAGGCATAAAAGTGCTTCCCATGATCATTCATAGATCACATGAAGGATCTCTGATAGGTTATGGGAAGACTATTATGCTAGCCCACTAGATGACATAAGACTGAAGACTAACTGCCATTTAATGAAACCAAAGGAATTCACAATACAATGGTTCGAACCAGGATCAAAGGCATAAGGCTTAAGTGAAAGGCAATATCACTACCCCTCATCTGCTTCAACTGTGTTATCTGAAGACACATGGAAACACTAGGGATTGTCATAATGATTTAGAGACACCCCATCGACATGTCATATTAGACATGAAAAGTGATCATGGCATGTGAGGTAACGTCATAAAGTGCCACCACAGGTTCCACTTAGATCTCGTGAACCCTATAAGACAATCACCCTAGACTTTTGATGTCTCGTAGTCACATCTCCAAAGATACATTACGTTGTTCACTCATGCTAGGTGAGTCTGGTGAAAGAATTCAGACATGAGAACCAATCTCTCACGACGCCCACCGGGAAAGTCAGATGAGACTCGTGATGCCCTCTAGATATGTCTACCAGGTGTCGTGATAACTCATTGAGGTGTCTTCCAAGACTTCCAATGTTCCTCAAACACATCACACGACTAAAATAATGGTGTTCGCACATGTCGTACAAGTCTCGTGAAAGCATTAAAACTAACCCACCCTGAATCATATGACACCTTATATGTGTTTCATGACAAGCCATACCATGGATCACTAGGCATCCCAGGATTTGACATTGTTGTCAGTCCTCGGCGTGTAATCCCTAATCAACTGGGGAGCCTCAGTTTTGTAATCACCGATATAAAGGGAACTACAATGAATCTAATTCCTTCTTTATTTAGGATATGTATTCCACATTCATATGTGGCCCAAGATCCATAATGGTCATCCATGGAGGGACCAATATATGATCCCCTTTTCCAACGCAATAACATTGGTTACTTGCTAACCCTTTTTTCTTACACTGAGCATTGCTCACGTGAGCTTATAGAGTTGTGGTAATTATGTAATATGCATCATGAGTCTTGATAATGTCATGGGAAACCCCAATATATATGTCCTAAAAGAACGAACTATAACAATTCTAATTACCTCTATATTCAAGATACGTACGATGTCCCTTTGAGACCTACGCTTGAAGGTGTCCTAGGGAATCCATATAATTCCATCCACATGATGTAAAACTACATGCGTTAAATGAAATACATGGGTTTTGATTCCTAAAACAACTAGGATATGTTGGATGCCTCATAATGGATCAATCGCATACTCCGAATATTAATCGCCTCCTCATATGGGAGAATGTTCCCAAGAACTTAGTTATATGGTTTCAACATATAAGAAACCACTCGTCACTGGATAATGATGAAGAACATCAGATATATACATGAGGACTCACCCAAGAAATCCCAGACATTTGAATATAAATGAGAACTGTCCTAACGTAATTTTTTAGGGTTAATATTACTATATTAAGATAAGAAATATATTCATGAACAAATCTTAAATCTATAAGAGAGTCCCCGAGTAGGCAAAATTCCACCCCAAAGGGTGCGATGAGACTGTCCTCCCATCCTCTCAGCCAATGTGAGTCTCTAAGAGTGGATATTCTTGAGAAAATAGACAACCAACATCCATTAAAAATAAGGTATGTTCCCATATACGAATGGGGGAACCATTGGGAGTTTTAAGGAAAAGTGAAAATTGTAACGTGGTAAGAAAAATCCATTCCACGCCATATTTCTTAATGAAACAAAAATGGAGAATAGGATGTGAATTTTTCTAATGAAAAAATGATTGGGTTTAATGCATTAGGACACATTGTTTTACAATCCCTATAAAAAAAGTAATAAGACCGACATAATCTTACATATGATTCTCTATAGCCAGTGTTCTCACTAGTCCATCCTCATTTTGATAAGTCCAATCATGTGGAATGACCAAATCGGGAATAAGAGAACAAATGAGTTAACCTTGGATATCTAATTTAGCATATTAGGTCTACCATACTACAATAATTAGTAATATTGTTCTTTTTACTCTTTATAAATATAGATACTACTTTAGAATTCTGATTCGAGACGATGTCGTCGTCATCTATCATCTATTTTGGGAAATCATCAACAACTGCAACTTTTACAGCTCCCATAACAGTATCACTTGCACGACAACTCCAACTGCATGTAGAGAATACGATGGTTTGGGAGTACCACTGATATGGTACTATCCCAACCATGAAGGATACTCATGATGTCTTCCAGATGTGACATGTAGTGAGTCCAAATAACCCGAGAGAGGCTTATACTTATCATCTAGCTCTCATTACCACAAAAAAACTGCTTCAGGAGCTTATCCCTAGAGAGTGATAACCACCAACTTCTATATCAAAGGAAGGAGGACTAGGAAGCTGAAAATTAATACCTTAATGTTTAGGAGCCACCCTAGAGGGATCCTACTAATCACTTCCACATACACCATTCCGATGGAACCACTATGTCGCCTACTGAGTGTACCATCTGATACAGAATGCCTTTTGACACCCTTGTAAAATATTTAAGGAAAACTCATCTGAAATGATAGGTTTCAAATATCCAATAGAGGGTACATATCCTTGCTCATAAAAACAATGATTTCATACATAATCTGTTAGGGACCGGCCATCAAGCTCAAATACCTACTCTCTTCAAACAAGGCGACATGCATAGTCCCACAAAAAGCATGGGGCAGGAACATATTACTGCCCCCATATACGAATCCCATCAACATAATCTGATGGAACAAGGAGGAAAGAAGTGGGAAAATAACCCCTATTTAATAGATTACATCTTCCAATTCATCAGAGAGATAAGAAATTTGTAGGATCATATCCTTGAAAACACTTTACTATTACACCAATATATTTTAGCGATAGCTGAAGAACTCTATGATTATTCTGGAACTATTGCGGATGATGGGACTAGTGAGTACTCCTACCACTACATCTGTGTAAACACAACACTCTGATATTTGTAAACAATTTTATATACTATAATATTATTAGAAGATTATGATGAAGGGTGAGGCATCTGATCCATCTTATATCCCCATTCCAACTGGGTCCAACCAAGTGAAAGCAGCACCCACCAATGGATAGGGGCACATGGATATTGAAGAAGTATGAATGCATACTCCAAATTCCTAGGATTGGGAATATATTCTTGTTCTAGCCATGTATGACCATGTGGGAATGGATCAATCCCCAGGATAGGCTCATATTCATGTCAATAGATATTTCTGGCATATCCCGATAGATCAACGAATTTAGGCTCATATTCCTACTTCCACTGATGAATGATTGTTCCATCATCCTTCCAAGGAAATATAGGTTAAAGATCATATTCCTTCTACCATTCCAGATTTCCATCAACATATTCTGATGGGGAATTCATATTCATAATAGAATCATATTCTTGATACAACTAGGGCCAACTGAGTGAGAGGGGCACATGCCTCGGTGAGAGCTCATATTCCTTTCCTGAAAGACCAATGGATTATCCCAAAGGTTCGAGAATGGGATCATACACCCATATTGACTAAGTATCACCAAGTGATTATGGTATATGCCTCAGGATGATATCATATCCCTATAAATAATGAGACTTACCTTGGCCTATTTCAAAAACTTCTTAGCAGTGGGATCATACTCTCATGAAACCTGATGACTATATACATGTTCTAGAAACTATAATGAAGCAGGCCCATGTCCATGCACAATCAAAAAATGATAGTTGACATATTCTATCCATGACGTAGAACATGGACAATACCACTATGATTTTCAATGCTAGTGCCCATGGGGTCGTTCAAGACACATTCTAAATTCCACAAGTGTTTGTTGACTCTTTAATTGAAGCGAAAGCATGATATGTTCGTTACCAAAATAGTCCACCTCATGGTAGTGTGTACATAGATTGTAGTGACACTACTCATAACATACACCATGTTCATCCTCACCATGATGATATCTCTTAAGGAAAGGAAATCCTACCTTTGTCCAGACACATTCGTATATAGAGGTGAACAAAACACCAAAACCTTTATACTAAGAGGTGCTTGAAAACCTGTCGTCAACCATATATTGTTTCCCATAACCTTACAGCAACATTCCATTCCAGTCAGTAGGTGACCATAAGAACCATATTCCATGTTATGACCGGTTGGAGGCATATTTGTCAGATTAGGTGGAGAACAACATTGAATTATGGATAAAGTTAGCCAGAAAAAACCTCCCCATAAGGTTTTCGCCCCTCACCATTTCTAGCTATGAGATCTCAGATGATTTAAAAAAGGATTTCATTCCTTAACTGCACCAGAATATGTGGGATAATTCTCAGCAACTGAAGGATCAATATATCCCTTATCATAGATACAAGTTTCACCTTCAACCAATTAAGATACTCTATTTCAAACTCGACAAATATGCTATCTCCATGGATCGAGATCCAAAACCAAAAAAGAATAGCACCAATATGCAACACCCTTACTGCCATTGCATTGTGACGCTTTTGTAATAGACCTTGAAAGTTACTTCAAGCTTCCACATTTGAGGATGGGGATAGTATGGAGAGTTACACATTTCTAATCCCTTGTAATAGTAGAGACCTTCAGTTATGGAATCATGAAATGTTATAGCCTCTGGCCAGATCAAGGGACTAATAAACTCTTGAGCACATTGATCAATGCAACAGAATAAATATGCACTATAACACCTCAAGATTTCATAGTATAGTATCTCATTAATGTAATTCAATAGCTTGTGCTAGACGCAACACCAAGTTCGAGAGCCCCACGACTTACCAAACTAGCCGTTCAAAAGATGGTATGAACAGTATTAACTGAGTTTCAAAATTTATATAATACTTATAATTTTAGAATCCATATTATGAGTTTCTTAGACATAATGTAAGAACAAATTCATTTGTTTCAGATAAAAGACGTACTTTTCAAAAAATGCAATTTTACCACCTTTAAATGGAGAACCCTTTTTAAATAAAATATTTGACACATTTATATATTAAATTTGACAAACTAAACTTATTATTTAGAATTAAGACATTAAAATTTAGTTTCTAAAAATTTTTGGCATTTTTTTAATAACTATCTTATTTTGGTGAATAGTGAAAAATACTAAATTTTTACTGAAAACAACTTTTTAAATAAAAAGGATTTATAGTGTTAAATTATACATTTTAATGGTTTTGAAGTATAATTAGATTGTAGTTTTATCATTTAGTACAATTTTGGTCATTATAAGTAATTTCACATCTAAATTTGACATAAACACATGTCAATCTTTTGATACGTTTTACTTTTTTTTAAACCTGTTTTTTGGTTTTGAAAATGGGAATTAGTTTTAAATTAATAAATGAAACATAAATGTTTTTAATTTGGTAAAATAGACTTCATTTTTGAATTCGGAATATCAAAATTATCTTATGGTATATTTTTTGGTATTTTTCTGAAAACTTTCAATTTTTGATGAATAGTGAAAAATACTGCGTTATTATATAAAACCAACATTTTATTTAAATAATTAGTTATTTTATATTAATTTATGTTAAGTCAAAATAGATATATAATACCTATATATGTTCAATGTAATTCATTGGAGTCATTTCATAATATGTTTAGTTATATAAAATTTTATCAAACTTTTTATAGTCTTTTACCCACCTCCTAGAAGCATTTGCAAATTTTCATAAAACATAATTTTACCACTTCTGTGAGTTGAATTTAAAAAATCCGAGATACATTTTTAATTTAAGTAAGTATAATTTTGTTCAATAAGATGAAAATAATTTTTTGGTGAATAGTAACTTTTGACTTTTATTTACACCGGTTAAAAGTAAATAAGGAAATTAAGGGTAAATATGATATTACAATTACCCTAACACAAGCCAAAATTATGTTATATAAGTATAATTCAACCATTAACAACCTTAGGAATAAAATATTATACTTTAGGTCCACTTGTATTAGATTAGGACATTTATAATTATTTAATTATAAGAAGAGTTAAAAGGGTTAAATTCAAGTTTTCATAACTAAAACATGTTTAATATAGGGTTATACATAAGATAAATTCGATTATAAATATTCTTTAGAAATATAAAAATATTTCTTACATAATCGTATTTTATTTATAATTTTTAGACATTATATAATTTAATTTATTTATGACACAATGATGATGCAATAATTACCATATTAATGAAAGATTAAAATAATTAATATTATAAATATCCAAATAAAAATAATTCGAGAAATTTGATGAATTCCACTAATTTTCTAGGTTAATAAGACACTTTAGGGTAGATTAGATAAAAAATTATATGTGATAAGGTAGTTATGACTTTCACAAAAAACAAAATACAAAATAGTTTCAAAATTGAAATATATTAATTTTTAAAACAAATACTATATTATTGGTTGATATAATATTCCTAAAAATATACGGTTCAAAAAAAGAGCTTAAATAATATTATATATGTCATTAATGAACCACTTGAGGTTCTCTTGGATTTTTATAGTATGTTTATTAACCATATAGTGTAAGAATAAAAGAAGACACGATAAAAGTAAATTTTTTTAACTTAGAGTTAAATCATAAAGATAAAGTTAAAATGGTAACCTAAACTTGAATAAAACCTATTGGTTGATTTTATTGAGACCCATCCTCACTTTATATTTTAAATAAATCAATTTGGAGCCGTTATAAAATGAATATGATTTTATTATAAAATAATATTTCATTCATTTTCTAATGTGCCCCTCACCCCTCTTATAAAAGGGCACTCTCCCATCTCTCAAATTCACACCTTCAAAGACATTTGTCTCAGCCAAAAATATCCTCTAAAATATTGTCCCTTAATCCTAGAGGCATTCCTTTTTTCATAAATCCAACCTAATGATCCCTTTAGATCAAGTCAAAAGGAAGAACCCAAAGATGAGGTAAGTATTTCATTACCCCTTTCAAGTTCTTTTCTTCGTCCACTTCCTCATTCTTTATTGTTTCCATTCTAAAATAATAACTCCAGTATATTCTATATACTATGATGTTATTATAAATATGGTAAAACCATATTCATTATTTTATCCATCCTATGAATGACATGTCACCATATGTGTGTATGTATGACTTACCGTCTACATGTCGTGGTGTAGTTATTCAATACATTATTATTTGGATGGGTATAATAATGCTGTACAATTGATGTAAATAATAAATATAACATGTTAATTATTCTATATATATGATATACCATCCAATTATATATGATTTTAATATCAAAATAATGATATTGTCGCTCATGCGTATGTACGGATTACCATCTCCACGACACGATGAGATTCACTTCCATGTTCACCATTCAATGATGATTATAAAAATATATATTGTTAATAAGTTTGTAATATATGACATAATAATGATACTGGATATATATATATATATATATCTCTCTGTGTGTGTGTGTGTATGTATTTATGTACTTACATATATCTTATTTACTTACTTCCATTCAATACAATAAGAAAACAGAAACAACGTTTATGCGTACGTACGGCCTACCGTCTCCATAAACGGTGCCATCCATTTCATATATACATATATTCTAAATATTTATATTCTAAATATATATAATATATAAATCATGGATTATATCCTAGAATCATTTAAATCATGATCTAAATGATACGATCAGGAATAACATGTTAAAACACATATGATAAAGAAAGCGATTATTACACAAAATGTTAATTTAACATGGAAATCATTATTAAATGGGTAGTATTATGTCATAAATGAATCATGTATGATATAAAAAATAAAAATATGGTTATTTTATAATTTAATAACATACTATGGTTATTATTCAAGAGGCTAAACGTACCCTCGACCAAATTAAAGTGCAAGGTAAGGGTTAATTTCACAATCTCTTTATTATCTGGGGTTGTTTTTACGTAAGTATCTACTAGGAAATATTTATTATCCATGTCCATGTTTCGTGAAAGATTTTTCAAAGGGATTATTTTAAGGACCTATTTTATTAAAACATAATTTTAAAATTTTAAAATATTTATTCTTCTAAATCATTCTCATTAGTGTCCATGTTTTCAAAATGGGTTTTAAGGATTTATTTATATGGACATGAATGTTATTAAAATTTTAATTCCATTCAAAATTTTCAATGTGGTATGGGACACTTGGAATCAAAAATGACTTTAAATATCATCCTTTCTAAATTTTGTGACTATTAAATGTTTTCATGAAAAAGGGATATTCTCTCAAAGAGTTTTACAAATCATTTCCATCTATGTCAATATCCTTTTATGGATTTTAAACTTGTTCGAAATTGATTTATTGTGATACAAATATTCCATATTCTATTGACGTTTTTGTGATATGTTTGAATATGGATGTGTTATTTTTATACCATTCATTATTTATGGTTAATGTATTGACATTTCGTATGCTAGTTCTAATACGAATTTTTGTGTTATCTTTCAACCTTTTCATATGACGAATGTATTGGACATATTAAGTGACTGGTGCAGCCCGCAATAGCTCCTCGGTATATCGGTAGGTATCATGAGACAATTATAGGTGGAATTTTTTGAAGCCTTTCCCAATTTGATATATCATTTTGGTCAAGGCCATAATCATTTTTAGACATGGAATTGGCTGAGGCCTTTCCAAATTTGATATATGGTTTTGGCCGAGGCCTTAATCATTTTAGACGTCTTGGTCGAGGCATTCAAAAAATGTTTTAGAATGACTTTCATTATACATTCCTTCATTAAGAAAATAATATTGATGGTTCATGTGGTAATTTGACTAGTATAATACCCATGACTATGTTTTATTATGACATTATTTACTCAGCTCATATATCTTCCATTAAGTGTTCGTGTTTATTATTTGTAAAGGCATGTGTTTTCAATTATTCACCATACCTATTGTTTATGTTATCTTCCGCTAAATTTTTTACCCTTACTAAGCATCTGATCTCACCCCTTTCTTGTGTTTTATTTTCCAAAGATCCCAAGAAGTGTTTTATGTTTGAGATGGAGGGTTAAGCTAAGGGAACAATGGCATTCTCAAAAGTTTTTTTTTATTTGCATGTTAGAAAGTGTAATGTAATGTTCTTGTATGTAATATATTTTCCAAGACTGCTAAACTGATCATTCTTCCAGGACTTTATTCCTTGTAATCATGCCAATGTATTAAAATAATGAACCGACTCTAGGAATCTAGGGACGGGGCATTACATGCACCAACAGTGCCAAAACATTACGGACTGAGATAGAGGATAGCCAACATGACTTCAAAATGGGCCACTTGAAATAATATAAGACACTTAAAACATGGAGACCAAATTTGAGATTACCTAGACAACATCTTATGAGAAATGATTCTCATCACAGGTCTCCATCACACTAATGTCCTATAAGAACACAATTGTGCCACATAATTGTGGGCCACTATTTTAGCTACAGTATCATCCATCTAGGAGGAGACCCAACCTGCTGGTCCAGGGGAATATTTACAACTGCATCCACCTCTAAAATAATTAATACCTAAGATAATTTTGTTTGTATCAATAACAAATACACTAGAACCCCTTCCTACTAGTCTTGGGGCATTTATATCTCAATAACCATCCCTAGGTTTATCATCACTTGAGTAGACCAGGGAGACATCATCGGTGATCCCAGAAGAACCTCGCCCCACTAAGATGGGGGAATTTATATCTTCATGTCCATCATGTGAGTCATCAAATCCCTAACCAAATTCATTGGATCCTTAATAGTTGGACCAATCAGTTCCAACTGCATCCTTGAATTACCCCCACCCCATAGGACTAGGGGAATTTTCATCTTTTTCAACACCACAGAGGGTATCAGTATTCTCAAAATTGGGATAAATGAATCAACACCGACATCCCACCTATCACAAGACACACAACTATTGGATAATGACCATTTTGAAACCCTGATACAAATCATCCTTTGGGTCACTATTAATATAAAAAATGGGAGGAACGTATAGTGTAACACCCCAAGATTTCATAGTGTGTTATTTCTTCAAAATAATTCAATAACTTGCACTACACGCAACACTGAGTTCAATCACACCATGACTTACAAAAAAAAAGCCATTCAAAATAGGTTATGAATAGTATTATCTAAATTTTAAACTTTATATAATCCTTATAATTTTAGAATCCATATTATGAGTTTCTTAGATATAATGCAAGAACAAATTCATTTTCAGTATTGCACTTTTATCAACTTTTAATAGTGAACCCTTTTTAAATACAATATTTTAAACTTTTTGACTAAATGGGGACATCAAAAATTTAAAATGAAACATCCCAAGCTTCCACGGTACACTTTCTTTGAATAATGTGATAGCGTGTGTTGTACGCAACACCGAGTTCTAACACACCATAACTAATCAAACTAGCCGTTATGAATAGTAATACCTACTTTTTGAAATTATATATATTTTATATTTTTAAATGGACTTCATTTTTGGATTCGGAATATCGAATTTAGCCTAAGGTGAAATTTTGGTACTTTTCGGATAACTTTCATATTTTGATGAATAGTGAAAATTACTAAATTTTAATTAAAAACAACTTTTTTAATCAAAATAATTAATAGTGATAAATTATGAATTTGAGTGGTTTTAAAGTATATTTAGAATATATTTTTACAATTTAATATAATGTTGGTCATTAGACAAAATTTTACAATTAAACCGAACATAAACAAGTGCCAATCTTTTGATAGTTATTATCTCTTAAAAACACGCTTTTTGTTTTGACAGCGGGAATTAATTTTAAATTAATTTCTGCCACTTCTGTGTTTTGAATTTAGAAAAATGGATTCCATATTTGGAATCAGGATGTTCAAATTGTGTAAATAGGTAACTTTTATTTTTAGACATTTTGAATAATTACTGCGGTAAATATTTTATTTACCATGGTTAAGGGTAAATCCGGTAAATAAGGGTTAAAAAATAATATTATAATAATACAAAATTACCCTAACACGTGTCCTAACCTTATTGTTGGACACATACCCGACCATGGGCATCCTTGGGTCAATTTGGGGACCCCTTGTAGCCACTTGTATGTGGTAGGGACACATTATATTAATAAAGTTAAAACAAAAATAAAAATGGCATAAGCTTACACCTTTTAAAAGAACAATTTTTACATAGGGTTATACATGTTTTATTTTCGATTATAAATATTCATTAGAAAGCTAAAAAGATTTCCTACATAATTATGTTTTATTTATAATTTTTAGACATTAAATAATTTATTTTATTTATGACACAATGATGATGCAGTAATTACTAAAATAGTAAAAATTAACATAATTGATATTATAAATACCCAAATAAATATAATATGAAACTTTTAATGAATTAAACAAATTTTCTAGGATAATATGATATATTAGGATTGATTTTATTGACTTTTTTCGAAGTAATAAATCTGTTATGAGTTTCAAAAAAATCAACTATTGAATAGTGTCAAAATTGACATAAAAGAGTTCTTAAAACAAATATTATATTATTAATTGATATTAAATTCCTAAAAATCTAAGGTTCGGCCAAGAGACTTATATTATGATAGGTTAATCATTAATGGACCACTTGGGGGTCTCTTGGATGTATATAGTAAGTTTATTAACCATATTATATAAAAATACAAAGAGACATTGTAAAAGTGAAACTAATTAACTTAGAGTTAATACTTAAAGATAAGTTTAATATAAGTACCCAAACCTGTCTAAATTCTATTGGATGAGTTGTTTTCGACCTATCCCCACCTCATCCTTTGAATAGTCAACTTTTGAGCCTTTGGAAACCGAATATGAATTTATTATAAATTAATATTTCTAGCTTTTCCAAAAGTGCCCCTCACCCCTCTTATAAAAGGGCACTCCTCCTTCTCTTTTCCTCACACCTCTCAAGCCACTTGGCTCGTCCAAACTCTGCCCAACTAAGCTCCCCACATCCCTCTCCTCCTCCTTGAAGCTTCACCTTAGGCAGAAATCATTTCAAGAAGTCCTTTGGTTCCAACCAAAGTGAGTTACCTAAATTAAAGGTAACGATTTCTCTTAAATTATTTTCCTTTATTTTGCTTCTCCAACCCCCAAAATCTTTTTATTTCCTTTCTTTTGTAACAACACCAGTATCCTCAATATACTAGGATGTTGTTATAATAATTATTCAAACTACACATACACACAACTCCATCTAATGGATGATGAACATAATGTTTCTGTGGATGGCAAACTAAAGCCTCACGAAACGATGATTGTTCAAATACATCTTACCGCCTCTCATGGTGGCCATTATGATGGCACTGTAATTAAATATGATATTAATGATATATATTTTATATATAAGCTTCTGTAATTCCATTTTATTTCATACCATTATTCGTTTCATGTTGTATATACATACGATAATTTCATTTGAGGAAGTGCGGACTACCGCCCCCTTAAAATGATATGACTCGTTCATACCACACATGGAACGTATAAAGGATGGTGTTAATGAACTTAAGTAACATATATAAAATATTATATTATACTGGAATAGTAATATACCTATGTATCATTTGGATTCGATTCTTTTAAAATAAAAATTAAATGGAAGTAGCGTTCGTGCGTACGTACGGACTACCGTCTCCACGAACGCGATGAGATTCATTCTCCATCGTATCCATTCAAGTATAATTATCATTTAATGATTTAAAAATGATGTTTAAGGACTTGATATCATTCTGGATATGAATAAGATACAACAAACATGACTTATGTAACAAAACATATAAAGAAAATGAGTAAGTTAACACCCGAAACAGCGATAATACTAAGATATTATTATCAAATCAATATTAAAAGATCATATATGATATCATATTAATGTATATGATTCTTGTATAATTTAATAAAAATTATTTCACCATTATACAGGAGGTTAACCTACCACAACCAAGGAAAAGTACAAGGTAAGGGTTATTTCACAATCTCTTCATTATCCGAGGTTGTATTATACGTAATAATCTACTGGGATCTCTTTATCATCCACATCCATGTTTCTTTGAAATGTATTTCAAAACATTTTTACTATTTACAAGAATATGGGTTAAAGTCATTTATACCCTTGTTTGACTTTTTATAAGAGGTTTATAAAGGAATCTTTCCGTCGTTTTCAAAACAAGGTCCTTTTTAACCTTTTCGACTGAATTGAGGTAAGAATGTTTTTTTAACTTATACGACGGGTGCGGTTATTTTACGCCGTTATAAAATCTTCAAAGCTTTCCTTACAAGATTATAAGAATATTTTCAAAGAAAATGTTTTATTTTATATGGATCTTAAATGATTTCAAAATAAAAGGATATATTTCTTTAAAAAGAATTTTGATTTCATCTACGTCAACATCCTTTGATGGATTTTAAGATTATTTGAAGTTGATTTATTATGATACAAAACTTCTATATTGTATTGAAGGTTTTGTGATATGTTTGACTATGGATGTGCTATTTTTATACCATTCATAGTTTATGGTGAAATTATTGACATTTCGTATGCTAGTTTTAATACGAATATTTATGTTATGTTTAAACCTTTTCATATGGGAATGCATTGGACTTAATAAGTGACGGGTGGAGCCCGCTATAGCTCCTCAATGCATCGGTAGGTCTCATGAGACAAACTAGTGTCTTGGCACAAGGCCTTGACAAAATCTTATTTGTAGTCTTGGCATGAGGCCTTGGCTATGTGGTTATGATAGTCTGGCATTATGCATTCCAACATTATGAAAGTGGTTATTGATATTGCATGTGATTATTCGATTAGTAGAATATCCATGTGAACAAGTAAATGGCATTATTTCATTTTACTTTTGCCATACTATGTTGAAGTTCAATTTTAAAAGGCTTTTGTTTTAGTAATTCATTGCCTTAAATGTTTATGCTTATTTTGAATGTTCCGCTATATTGTTATCCTTACTGGGCATTTGAGCTCACCCCTTTTCTATGTTTTATTTTTCCCAGGTAGTGAAGAAGTAATTTATGAATGACTTTCAGGGATATTATGAGGGGTTAATAGTGTGGATATGAAGACTTTGTTGTTGTAGTAGTTTTTCACTTTGAAATGTAATGTAAAACTTTATGATTATATCTAGTGTTTCCAAGGCTACTAAACCAATCGGTCTTTCGAGATTTGATCTTTCTTGTGATCATGCCAATGTTACGAAGTAATGCACCGACTCTGGGTAGCTGGGGTCGGGGCGTTACAGTTGGTATCAGAGGAAGTTTAGTACAAACCTTGGAAGCTAGATTTAGATAAACTCTGATTAGAGCACGTAGACCTAAGATGAACTTTGAGGATTAGTGTAGAAGAACTTCCTAGAATTTTGGTATTGTAGAGATTTTGTGAGTTTTCCGAGCAATACATCCCTGTCTGGATACGAGCAGGTAGAGGCGGCTCTGGCACAGATGTACCTAGGGGTAAAACCCGAAAACACCGCTTTAAGCTAGACTCGAACGGGAACTGGTGCACGACAACGGGCCTTGCTGCACTCTTGGTTACGACACTCCCGGGGGATATGCTTAGGATAACTCTCATTTTCTTTACAAATCATTATGAAGGGTTTATGAGTATATAATTCCTCAAAGAAAACATTTTTATGATTATGGATTATATCCATAAATAGTTCAATTTATGTTGAGTGTTTTATAAGTATGGGATTATGTATTTTGATTCATAAACTGATCTAGTGTATGCCATTGTTTAGAAATGGCACCCAGTAGAAGGAATGATAACTCCAGATATGCACATGATCCAAAGAGAAGGAAGGATCATATCTTTCATGGAATTAAGCTAGAATTTATAAGAGAAATAGTCTCTCATGTATTATCATCATATGAAGAAATAATATCCTGTGTTGATAAGATATGTAAAGAGTTTACTGAGTCCTATGGATTTGAAGGGAAACAAGAGAAGAAAAGGATAGAAGAGAGAAAGATGGATAAAGGGAAGAGGGAAAAGAAGAATTTTCCCATATGTGGTAACTGTGGAAAGAAACACCCTGGAACTTGCCTGAAAGGAATGGGAGTTTGTTATAAGTGTAGAGGAAAAGGGCACAAAGTACATGACTGCAAGGGTAAGAAAATGGTTTCAAATATACAATGCTTCATTTGCAAGGAGTTTGGACTCTACACGAACCTATGTCCCAGTCATCAGACTATGCCGCAAATGATGCTATTGGATAATAATCAAGTTATGATACTACCACAGATTAAGAGGAATGATTAGAGTTATTATGTTGATTATATCAATTGAGTGTTGTATCGACAATGTACTTGTTATAATAATTATGGAGTATATAAGGATTGTACTGCAGTACTATTTCATTAAGGACTTGAGATGGTGTGGAACAAAGAAAAGTGACACAGTAGCAGGTTAAATGTTTGGAAAATATATGGTTGAGAGAAAGATAAACCATAATATGGTTCAGATACTGAGGTGGTGATTTTAGAATAATACATGATTGATTTGGATAAATTATATTGGATATTATTAACTACCTTAAAGCTAATTAATGATTTGTATATTCCATCATTGTTGGGGTTTAAAACATTTTTGGATTAATGAAGTATATCCAGCATTCTATATGGAATAAGGGAACATGAATGTAATCAATAAGGAATATGGTAATACATGATGAAGGTATTAATATGCTATTACGGGGTAAAAAGGATCTATATTATGTTTACCTTCCTTATAAATGTTGGACTGTGAGTTTGGACAGAAGTATTTTGGATAGTTCTAGTTTGGATTATTTTGGATTGCCATAAAAGGACAACCCGGAGGTCGGGCGGCAACCCGTCGCGTCCGGCAAGGCTGCGAGACTTGAACCCGCAACCGAAGGGCGACAAGGGTGTATCACCTACCACTGGACCATGAGATGTCCTGGATTAAATAATCTAGTTTTTATTAAAAGATCATGTAGATGAATTATAAATTCGTTTATTTTGGAACCCTATACGAATAGTGTAAATAGAATTTTTTTACATTCTATTATCTTTTAGAGTGAAAGATGAGTTTGTGGTAGAAATTTATTAATGGATAAAACTCTAATTATAAAGTAAGTATATCTCCTTATGATCTTATCCAATCTCATAAATAAATTCCTCAATATTAAGAAAATCAACTTAGAACAAAAATTTTTTCCTAGATGGTACCTTAAATCATCACTAATTTATGGCTTTGGGATTGTTGGCCTTTTCATAGCCATGTTCTCTACCACTCTCCATCAGATAATTGATGGTTATATTTTTCTTCCATATCCATATTTGCCTACATGTAACCCTATTATGTGTTATTTTCGGTAATCTTCATACTTTCGACTCTTTATTTTAAATAGACGCCTCATTAATTCATTTTTCGATGTGGGATTTCAACTAAGACATTTTGAAACGTCAAAAATGTGTTATCCTAATACCCTATGTTTTGTTGAACCGATGGTATTTCAAATCATCATAGATTGATGAATTTAAGGACCTCAATTTTATACTTGTTTGTGATTGATGACCTCAATCACTACCTATAAATATTTACCTTTTTCCTCCAATTATATGTCTCTAAATGCCACCAATGTTCTCCTAATCAAGATCATAATTTGGTGGTTACCCTTTAATTTCTCTTTTCCTCATATTAAGACTAAATTTTAGTAACCCAATTTCCAATGTGGGTTTTTCCACAAATATATTTTCTATTTTCAACCTTTTATTTTCGAAGAACAATTTCAAATTGCGAGGACGCAATTTATTGAAGGAGGGGAGAATGTAACACCCCAAGATTTCATAGTGTGTTATTTCTTCAAAATAATTCAATAACTTGCACTACACGCAACACTGAGTTCAATCACACCATGACTTACAAAAAAAAAAGCCATTCAAAAGAGGTTATGAATAGTATTATCTAAATTTTAAACTTTATATAATCCTTATAATTTTAGAATCCATATTATGAGTTTCTTAGATATAATGCAAGAACAAATTCATTTTCAGTATTGCACTTTTATCAACTTTTAATAGTGAACCCTTTTTAAATACAATATTTTAAACTTTTTGACTAAATGGGGACATCAAAAATTTAAAATGAAACATCCCAAGCTTCCACGGTACACTTTCTTTGAATAATGTGATAGCGTGTGTTGTACGCAACACCGAGTTCTAACACACCATAACTAATCAAACTAGCCGTTATGAATAGTAATACCTACTTTTTGAAATTATATATATTTTATATTTTGAAATGGACTTCATTTTTGGATTCGGAATATCGAATTTAGCCTAAGGTGAAATTTTGGTACTTTTCGGATAACTTTCATATTTTGATGAATAGTGAAAATTACTAAATTTTAATTAAAAACAACTTTTTTAATCAAAATAATTAATAGTGATAAATTATGAATTTGAGTGGTTTTAAAGTATATTTAGAATATATTTTTACAATTTAATATAATGTTGGTCATTAGACAAAATTTTACAATTAAACCGAACATAAACAAGTGCCAATCTTTTGATAGTTATTATCTCTTAAAAACACGCTTTTTGTTTTGACAGCGGGAATTAATTTTAAATTAATTTCTGCCACTTCTGTGTTTTGAATTTAGAAAAATGGATTCCATATTTGGAATCAGGATGTTCAAATTGTGTAAATAGGTAACTTTTATTTTTAGACATTTTGAATAATTACTGCGGTAAATATTTTATTTACCATGGTTAAGGGTAAATCCGGTAAATAAGGGTTAAAAAATAATATTATAATAATACAAAATTACCCTAACACGTGTCCTAACCTTATTGTTGGACACATACCCGACCATGGGCATCCTTGGGTCAATTTGGGGACCCCTTGTAGCCACTTGTATGTGGTAGGGACACATTATATTAATAAAGTTAAAACAAAAATAAAAATGGCATAAGCTTACACCTTTTAAAAGAACAATTTTTACATAGGGTTATACATGTTTGATTTTCGATTATAAATATTCATTAGAAAGCTAAAAAGATTTCCTACATAATTATGTTTTATTTATAATTTTTAGACATTAAATAATTTATTTTATTTATGACACAATGATGATGCAGTAATTACTAAAATAGTAAAAATTAACATAATTGATATTATAAATACCCAAATAAATATAATATGAAACTTTTAATGAATTAAACTAATTTTCTAGGATAATATGATATATTAGGATTGATTTTATTGACTTTTTTCGAAGTAATAAATCTGTTATGAGTTTCAAAAAAATCAACTATTGAATAGTGTCAAAATTGACATAAAAGAGTTCTTAAAACAAATATTATATTATTAATTGATATTAAATTCCTAAAAATCTAAGGTTCGGCCAAGAGACTTATATTATGATAGGTTAATCATTAATGGACCACTTGGGGGTCTCTTGGATGTATATAGTAAGTTTATTAACCATATTATATAAAAATACAAAGAGACATTGTAAAAGTGAAACTAATTAACTTAGAGTTAATACTTAAAGATAAGTTTAATATAAGTACCCAAACCTGTCTAAATTCTATTGGATGAGTTGTTTTCGACCTATCCCCACCTCATCCTTTGAATAGTCAACTTTTGAGCCTTTGGAAACCGAATATGAATTTATTATAAATTAATATTTCTAGCTTTTCCAAAAGTGCCCCTCACCCCTCTTATAAAAGGGCACTCCTCCTTCTCTTTTCCTCACACCTCTCAAGCCACTTGGCTCGTCCAAACTCTGCCCAACTAAGCTCCCCACATCCCTCTCCTCCTCCTTGAAGCTTCACCTTAGGCAGAAATCATTTCAAGAAGTCCTTTGGTTCCAACCAAAGTGAGTTACCTAAATTAAAGGTAACGATTTCTCTTAAATTATTTTCCTTTATTTTGCTTCTCCAACCCCCAAAATCTTTTTATTTCCTTTCTTTTGTAACAACACCAGTATCCTCAATATACTAGGATGTTGTTATAATAATTATTCAAACTACACATACACACAACTCCATCTAATGGATGATGAACATAATGTTTCTGTGGATGGCAAACTAAAGCCTCACGAAACGATGATTGTTCAAATACATCTTACCGCCTCTCATGGTGGCCATTATGATGGCACTGTAATTAAATATGATATTAATGATATATATTTTATATATAAGCTTCTGTAATTCCATTTTATTTCATACCATTATTCGTTTCATGTTGTATATACATACGATAATTTCATTTGAGGAAGTGCGGACTACCGCCCCCTTAAAATGATATGACTCGTTCATACCACACATGGAACGTATAAAGGATGGTGTTAATGAACTTAAGTAACATATATAAAATATTATATTATACTGGAATAGTAATATACCTATGTATCATTTGGATTCGATTCTTTTAAAATAAAAATTAAATGGAAGTAGCGTTCGTGCGTACGTACGGACTACCGTCTCCACGAACGCGATGAGATTCATTCTCCATCGTATCCATTCAAGTATAATTATCATTTAATGATTTAAAAATGATGTTTAAGGACTTGATATCATTCTGGATATGAATAAGATACAACAAACATGACTTATGTAACAAAACATATAAAGAAAATGAGTAAGTTAACACCCGAAACAGCGATAATACTAAGATATTATTATCAAATCAATATTAAAAGATCATATATGATATCATATTAATGTATATGATTCTTGTATAATTTAATAACAATTATTTCACCATTATACAGGAGGTTAACCTACCACAACCAAGGAAAAGTACAAGGTAAGGGTTATTTCACAATCTCTTCATTATCCGAGGTTGTATTATACGTAATAATCTACTGGGATCTCTTTATCATCCACATCCATGTTTCTTTGAAATGTATTTCAAAACATTTTTACTATTTACAAGAATATGGGTTAAAGTCATTTATACCCTTGTTTGACTTTTTATAAGAGGTTTATAAAGGAATCTTTCCGTCGTTTTTAAAACAAGGTCCTTTTTAACCTTTTCGACTGAATTGAGGTAAGAATGTTTTTTTAACTTATACGGCGGGTGCGGTTATTTTACGCCGTTATAAAATCTTCAAAGCTTTCCTTACAGGCTTATAAGAATATTTTCAAAGAAAATGTTTTATTTTATATGGATCTTAAATGATTTCAAAATAAAAGGAGATATTTCTTTAAAAAGAATTTTGATTTCATCTACGTCAACATCCTTTGATGGATTTTAAGATTATTTGAAGTTGATTTATTATGATACAAAACTTCTATATTGTATTGAAGGTTTTGTGATATGTTTGACTATGGATGTGCTATTTTTATACCATTCATAGTTTATGGTGAAATTATTGACATTTCGTATGCTATTTTTAATACGAATGTTTATGTTATGTTTAAACCTTTTCATATGGGAATGCATTGGACTTAATAAGTGACGGGTGGAGCCCGCTATAGCTCCTCAATGCATCGGTAGGTCTCATGAGACAAACTAGTGTCTTGGCACAAGGCCTTGACAAAATCTTATTTGTAGTCTTGGCACGAGGCCTTGGCTATGTGGTTATGATAGTCTGGCATTATGCATTCCAACATTATGAAAGTGGTTATTGATATTGCATGTGATTATTCTATTAGTAGAATATCCATGTGAACAAGTAAATGGCATTATTTCATTTTACTTTTGCCATACTATGTTGAAGTTCAATTTTAAAAGGCTTTTGTTTTAGTAATTCATTGCCTTAAATGTTTATGCTTATTTTGAATGTTCCGTTATATTGTTATCCTTACTGGGCATTTGAGCTCACCCCTTTTCTATGTTTTATTTTTCCCAGGTAGTGAAGAAGTAATTTATGAATGACTTTCAGGGATATTATGAGGGGTTAATAGTGTGGATATGAAGACATTGTTGTTGTTGTAGTTTTTCACTTTGAAATGTAATGTAAAACTTTATGATTATATCTAGTGTTTCCAAGGCTACTAAACCAATCGGTCTTTCGAGATTTGATCTTTCTTGTGATCATGCGAATGTTACGAAGTAATGCACCGACTCTGGGTAGCTGGGGTCGGGGCGTTACATATAGTGAGGATAGTTAATTCCCACCAGGGTCAGAAGAAAAAATATCCCAATAAGAATAAGTGTTCTAATAACATCACTGATAGAATCTGTATAGATTCATCCTATTGTGCTGAAGGAAATGGAACACTAACCATTTACAAATATTCCTCCATGAATGTATTAACTATAAAAATAGGAGATATTGATCGTGACATAAATAAATAGACTTGAGAAATAGATAACATACCTTGGAGGAGGGTAAAATGAATGCCCCAAATGAGGTTTCATGCACCCAGAACCATAGAAAACTCCCAAACATCGAAATTATAAATATTAAGTTGTCACCTCTAGGAAATAATGTTGCCAGGGGGATGAGTGCAACCACATACCCATCACCTCCCAAGAGGATCAAGGTTCCTTCCCAGAGGACCAATTATCCTAATATGAGTGTGAAATATAAGCTCTTTGACAACTTAATGTGGAGTTACAAAGAGGAAATATTCCAGCAGTGTATCATCTCCAAGTAGAGATAAATGTTCTCCCTCCCATAGCTAATCCATCATCATTGGAATCTTATGAATATAAAATTGGATCTAGGTCTATAAAACCATCCCATAATCACGAGGAAGTAGAAAATGATCACGACTTCCCTCTAGTGAAACAATAGCCTCTCCTATTTCAGGATAACTATTCAGTCCTAGGATGAATTGAAATTCTACAGGAGATAAAAATAGGGCCACCTCATCAACCCCCACCGACTCCCCATGGGCACGATATAGTCTAGGTAGAAGTGCCTCCATAGCTCCTTAATTTAATTGAGTCTTTTTCTAATCGGATGGATTCCATGGAAGGGGAAATGAACCTAGGAAGCCTGAAAAGAATCCGTATATTGAATGGGTTGATAACACCACACCTCCTCCTAACTTTATAAATCCTACCTTCTCAACCTTTGACAGTGGGGACAACCTAGAACAGCATCTCATGCACTTCGTGTCTCGATGTAGGCCGATGATGGTCCCTCAAGATTAAAATGAGGAAACCAAGCTATGATGTTTTGTATAGACTCTGATAGGGATAACCTCTATTTTGTTTAACAGTCTTCCTATAGGATCTATATTGGGATGGGAATAACCTCTTCATCAATTCCTTTATCAATACAGTTTTACACTGAGGAGGAAAACTATCATCGACCTGAAAAACTACAAAAAATATGAAAATGAGAGGGTGTATGATTTCATATCATGGTGGAAGGGTTTAACCTAATTACTCAGCATCCCTCTTCCACAAGAGAATCTGTTAGAACTATATGATGAAAATATTAGGTATGAGTTGTAGACACCCCTGATTCTAATAAAATATCAAGGTGGATTTAGATAATTTTTTAAAACAACCCATTGTTTGGAGAAGGCCATTTAGTGGGCACGATCCAATGTTCAAATCATGCTCGTGACATAGGAAAAAATTACAGCTAGAACAGAATCTGCTACTATCACTCTCATGCTTGCATCAAAACATATCTAGATTCCCAGGTAGGACCTAAACTACCTAGCACCTCCAATAGAGTGGTGAAAACCACAGAACATCCCTCATCCAGATGTAGAGAGAAATCACGGACTTCCAGTATTTGAATAATATATGAATATTGTGTACTCTTTTCATAATGAAAAAGTCCCTAGTTGTTTATTGACATCCATAGACAAGAAACATCTCACACATCTACAACCTAGGTAGATTGATGAGGTCAACGTCACCGATCAACCTGATTAATGACTTTTCCATTGAAGGATGAGTCGTAATATCTAGAATTGTTTCATCTTAAAGGAGGTCCTTCAAGTCATGATTGATTTCGGAAAGGTGGTGTGGGATATTCTCCTAAAGAAAGTGGTTTCTATAACCCTAGTCCAACTAGATGCATAGGATGATTGGAAGGAGATCACGGATAGATGTTCATAAAAATTTGACAATTGGACGGTTCAAAAGAACACTAATTGATCTGAAACAACTCTGAGAACAAAGTTG
This sequence comes from Viscum album, assembly GCA_963277665.1. Taxonomy (NCBI): domain Eukaryota; kingdom Viridiplantae; phylum Streptophyta; class Magnoliopsida; order Santalales; family Viscaceae; genus Viscum; species Viscum album. Next base: position 809,444,619 of record OY728151.1, read on the forward strand.
TGTAGGCCAGTATGAGCTCCCCCACCCAAGAAAGAAGTGTTAGATATTCCTCCCAATGGTGGGAGTGGCCACCAATAGTGGAATGAAATAGAAGAGGAAGGGTCATATTCTTCTACAAATTAGGCATTGTCCATCACTAATTTCTTCCCTAAAATGTCAGGAATATGGGAACCACCCCACCAAATAGAATTCTCAATTAATTAAGATCTCATATTTGGTTCTTTCAACACAATACACTTGAAAGAAACCTTCTCCATTGATGAGAATTCCCCTGAATACAGTTATATAGTATATAACTGAAGATCGGGAGGACACATTCATTATAGGAGAGTATATAGGGGAAATCACAGATGTGGTCAGACTCAATATTCTATTCATGTCCCCCTAGAGGCCATATATGTTGCCTAGTCTCATGGGAAAGTGCTCTAGCAGGACCAACAGTGGTGAGGATGTGCCTAAGAGACCTCCAATAGTCACCCACATATGATTGTCTTTTTTTTGAACACCTAGTAGGGGTCCAATATTATGAACCCATGCAATGGGGAACTTTATTGCAACCTACACTACTAGCAGTAGATCCCCCCTCAACCTCCACAAAAGCACCAGGTCCATCTACCTCTAATTCTCTTTCTCTTGAACCACATGCCTATGAATAAAACAATATTAATAAGAACAAACCACTTTCACAAAAGTATGATGTTTTCAAATATCTAAATATGGTCATTCGAAAGATCTACATCTTATATTGGTCCATATTTCTAAGGAACATAGAGATGCACTTATCAAATCCCTTCATAGCCCATAGGAATTCGAGACATAATTCGTTCCCACTAAGGTATATTGAGTGGAGAATATGTCTTTAAAATTACATGATTATATATTATTCACTAATCAGTATTAGGAGGAGGCCATCTAGGGGTACATCATACCCTTATATATTATGGGAAAACTCAATAATATAAATGTACAATGGGTGATAATTGATACCGAATTAGGGATAAATCTTATCTCAGTGCAGACCCTCCAACAACAGAGGTATAGCGAAGGGAACATATCCCCTGTAAAGTTGACTATCCAGAGATAAGATAAGAATGAGTAGAGACCCCTATAGAAGATCATACTCCCAGATTAATTTGGGTATCTCAAATATGATGTTGATTTCAAGGTTATCTAGTTGGATACAACATATAATGACTTTCATGGAAGGCCCTGGCTCTATATCCACCTCATGGTACCATTAAAATTCCATTAATGTATGAAGTACCCCAACAATGGAAATGTTGGTTTACTACAAGGTGATAATACCATCTTTGAGAATTTTGGATACACATATGTCAAAGAATATTTCTATTATAAGAAAGGTCTGTTATCACTGGAAAATGATGATTTACAGGTTGCAGCCACCAAAGGCTTAGGGACGACCCTTGTGAATCCATAGAGTATGCTTGATGATGACTATGTGCTTCCTATGAACAAGGTTTGTGTACCATATCAGACCCCAGAGGTCCAAACCTCTTCTTTCCACAATGAAAAGCATCAATATAATCTCTCTACAACAACCGAGATTTCATGGGTGGATGACATCTCTTCTAATGGGCTCCATCACCCTGATACTAATAGAGAGGCCCCTAGATTTCCATATTCACTTCAATATATCTCCACAGAATCAGAAATGGTTACAGATTATCTTAGAAACTCCCCTCCAGTAATTGAGGAAGGTGTATCCACTACCAAATATGAGATCAGAAAGATAAATCTAGTGATAGAAGAAGACCTGCATCCTACCTGATTTAGTAATTCCATACCTCTCGAGGAGAAAGAGATACACATTTAATTTCAAAGGAATAAATGATATGTGTTCACCTAGAACTACACAGAAATGACCATATTGCATCTAGATGTGGCTACACATCATCTTGAACTACCTGTGGAGAACAAGGGATTCAATAAAGCATCCATGAGGATACGCCCCTCTCCGGACACCAATGTAGTGGTGGAAATAGAGATGTTGTGCATAGCCAACTTTGTTTGAGAAGTTCCATATCTGAGATGGCTATCCAACATCATCCCCATCAAGAAGAATAATGGGAATATTAGTATTTATATTGAATTTAGAGACCTTAATAATCATTTCCCAAAAGATTATTTTCCATTATTGATCACAAAACTCTTGATTGATGCAACTACTGGCTTCTAGAACATTTCCTTCATGGATGGGTACTCATGGTACAATGAAATCAAGACATCTCATGAGGATGAAGAAGACATTTCCTTTATATCACCTCAAGGGATCTTATTCTGTTAGGTCATACCCTTTGGATTAATGAATCACAACACCACATATTAGTATGCCATGAATCACATCAATAAGTCATTATTGGTAAGCATAACCAAGTGTTATGTTGATGACCAAGTCATTTAATCCAAAAAGTGATGTGATTATTTCACGGATCATTGAGAAATATTTGAAAATCTATGACAAAACAGTCTAAATATGAATATGATGAAATGTTCATTTGGTGTAACATCATCCAAGTTCCTTAGCTTTGTTGTTTCCACTTTGAAATTGAGTTTGACCTAGAGAAGACTAGCTTTATTTTGGAGATGTGACCCCTAGGAACCTAAAATTACTCAAGGGACTCCAAGGGAACCTCACCTAAATTCAAAACTTAATAGCCAAACTAGCTAGAAAATATCTCCCCTTTAGGAGTTTAATGAATAAGGTAGTCTCCTACCAATGGGTTGATGAATTTCAAAAGGCCGTTGAAATTATCAACCCGTACTTGATGAACCAACCGGTTTTAATGCCTCCAGTGGAAGGTAGTCCACTCATATTATATGTGGCCACTATAGAGCACTCATTAAGAACCCCTCTCATGCAGAAAAATGATGTGGGAAGCGATATTAGTCTCTACTACCTTAGTTGAACCATTCATGGTACTGAGACTAGATACTCCGATGTTTAGAAGATATTCCTCACACTCAAATTCGCAGTGCAAAAGTATAGGCACTACTTACAGCACCACGATGTCCACCTGGCCTCTCAAATTGATCTTCTCACGTACATATTGGGCTACCCCTATTAGCTGTGTTCCAGGATCGATGGGTGGTCATTCTGTATAATTTTTTCATTCAGTTCATAACTCAAAATTTAGGGAAGAGGAAAGACCTAGATGATTTCCTTTCAATACACCCTACCCCAAAAAATACACAGTAAGACTCCAAGATCCATGATGAAGATGTATTTTATTCCCATGAGACTCCCCACACAAGGGAGTTATACTTTCATGGTGCCTCCCAGAATCTTGTTGGCATAAAAATAGAAAACATGATTCTTAATCGGGTTTGTCTATGAATTTTAATTTTCTCCCCAGACAAAGAAAATTTTCTCTACTGTTCCTCATTATCTGATGGATGAAAAAATAATGGTGCTGAATACTAATCCTGAATAACTAGATTGGAATTATCCTGACAGATGCACATATCCTACCTGAAAATTAAAGGGTATTCAAATTTAGTGGTAAAGTAGGTCAATGGAGATTATTCCATAAAAATAAGATCTATCTTCTCACTGGTTATATTAAAGGATAAATGGAAAAAATCCCCTTTGATCCCACACTACATTATGTTCCCTGATCACTGAATGCCTGCACCGACACACTAGCCAATACTGCTTTCATCCTTACCGACCCTAATTAGGAGGAAGAAAACTTCTGTATTACAAATCGAAGAATGGTGTCATCAGTCATCGTATGCAACATGGGAGAGATCAATCAGGCCAACAATTCCCTAGAGCATGATGAACTAATGACCACCCCAAAATGGATGGATCCCATAATCGACTATATTCAAGATAATAATCCCCCAATTGATGATGCAATAAAGAGACTGATTTGGCACAGAGATGTGAATTTATCTGTATAGGATGGACCAAATGAGCGAAAAATACTCTATAAGAGATAATTTGATGGAATTATTCTCAGTTACATAGAAAAAGGGAAATTTATTTCCATGGTGGTGGAAGTCCATGTAGGATCTTGTAGAACCCATAAATCTGGAACCAAGCACTCCCACAAAATCAAGAGGTTTGGATATTAATTGAAAACCAGGATACATGACTATGTTTAATTCCCTAAGAAAATTCATGCAAGCTAGATATATGAAACTTCATCCATTGGCCATTATAATTTCTGTATACTGTTAAATATTCATTGTCATTTTTTATTTGGGGGTGGATATTGTGGGGACATATCCCCCAAACCATAGCTAAGTAGTTCAAGTATATTCATACTACTACTGATGTCATTTCCAATTGGGATAAGGCATTACCCCTCAAGGAAGTCGGGCCACAGAATATCATCAAATTCATGATGTCCCATATCCCCACCAGGTTCAGAGACCCTTACAAAATGTTGATGGAAAATGAAATAATCTTTAGTTCCATAGAGTTGAGGAAGCTTTACCAAGAGTACAACATTGAGTCTAATCACTCATCCCTCTATCATGTAGTAGAAAATAGGTAGACACGTGCCTTCAATAATACCTTATCAACCATACTGCAGAAGATAGTGAACAAGGATAATAATTATTATCCAAATAAACTCTTCAATGCTTTGTGGACCTAATGAAAACCCATAAGTACTACTACCAAAGTCACACCCTTATCACCAGTGTACGTGACCAAGGCAATGTTTCTTATAGTGATCTAGCTTCCCTCCATCCAAATAGACATTTGCGGATAACTCTAAGATGATGAAAAATCGTAGAAATGGATTGATGAGTTGGAAAAACTAGATGAGAAGTGGTTGTGCACACTGCACAACCTTGAAGTCAACCAGAATAGAATTGCATAGGATTTCAATAAGAAGGTTCACCTCTATTCATTCATTATGGGAGAACTGGTGTTGACTCTTATGAACCTGATGATATAGGGAAAGAAGCCCTCAGAATTGGATCCTAAGTGGGAAGGACCTTACATCATACATAATTTCTATCATAATAGAGCATATTCGCTAGCCACCATGGATGGGAAGCATGTCACACCACCCACCTGTAAGAATCTGGATCTTCTTTTAAGGAATGGCTCTTTATTTCTTGTGGTTTTTGAGAAAAAAGCATGAAATGAGAATTTTCTATGTAAATTATGTGTACCTAGGAGTACACATTGTGTACCTGGGTACCACATATAGCCACATACCAGTCGTGTAATGGCCGAGTACATGGCCGTGTGGTGACCTGGAAGACCTCTTAAGGTGGGGCCAATTAACGCTACTACACGGTGTGTACCTTTAATGAACACAACTTGATGTTTTCTATTTATTTTATAAATCAGAGGGGGTCATGTCTCATCTTTATAAACACCTTCTACTGGAATTGGATCATTCATGAGCTTGAAAGTAGGGTCGACGAACTCTAAACCCCTCCCGATTCTTCTTTTGACCTCCTATTCAGATGTCGTTGTGTGTGTTGGAATCCCACTGGTGAGTTTTCAAATTGAAAAGGGCCTTATTCCTGATTCCTCCATCTCTTAAGTAATTCATGTTTTAACATTTTTCGACTTCTTGTAGATATACTACGTTCTAGGATAATTGAAAGACTGATTATTGAGTGTTTTGATCATACGACATCAAGGTAGGTGATTTGTGCCTTTCGCTGATTGTATTTATATTATATATGCTAAAAGTTTTGTATTCCAATTTTTTGGGTATTGAGTTTTTGGAGTTAGACACTATTTATTACCTGTTATTGGTTGGTAGATTGATAAAGGGTTGTTTTATATGAGCAAGGATAGATACCTTGTTTATGGGATACCCCATGTGTGTGTTTCCCTTGTTTTATTATTGCCATTTTTTCTAGAATTCCTATTAGGGTTTCCTTTTTTCCATGCCTTGTGATGTTAGGATGGAGTTATTTATTATATGATATGCATGTGATATGCATTATTGATGTGTGACCAAGGGGAATTTGATTGTGAGTGCTTCATAATGTAGGTTCATTAATTTATGAAATGCTGTTATGTTAGGCCAGAGGTGTTAGACCATGAGAGCTTCCCAGAGGGTCGTTATTAAATAAATTTTTTTATGATGACCAAGGGTCATTGACAGTGAGATCATCCATGTGGTCTTTTATAATTTATTTATTCTATGTTGACCAAGGGGTATTGACTATGTGGGATGCCCAGGTGGTCATTATTAAAGGATTATTTCTATGTTAGACTGGAGGGGTTAGACCGTGAGGCCTTCCAAGAGTGTCATTATTAAATGAATTGTTGTTATGTTAGACTATGGGGATTATACTGTGAGAAATTTCACAATGGGTCGTTATTGAATAATTGAATAATTATGGTGAGTCTTCCAAGACAAAGCACAAGCTTTGACAAGGTCTTTCTTGATTGTTTAGATGGTCTTCTGAGACATCTATTTTTTTACTATTACAAGGGGGTATATAGAGCTTAGGCTAGATCACAATATTACATGATTGAATTGATTAAACAATAAATGTAAATGAATGTAATTGAAAACTATAGGATTGTTTAATTTTCAGTACTTTCTAGTTTATGGTTTCATTATTGCATAATACCTACTCTATATATTTACTGATAGTTAGGGATAGATCTTTTGGTGGTTTCCTACTGGGATTCGTCTCACACCATATTTGGTTCAGGCTTTTGGAACCAAACTGATTATATGATTTCATGTATATATAAGGGAAAGTTCCCTTCTTCATCAGGTACTTGATTACTATTGGAGTCGGGGAGCATTAGACCAAGATGAGGCTTGTGATGTTGTTGGAGTTTACTTAATTTTTTGTACTTTGTTTTCTATATTGTATTTCCATCATTGGGACATGTTTACACATGTGACATGAATCATGTATATATATATATATTCTCTAGTTGTTTTATTACTATCAGTCATCCATTTTTTTCTTCTATTGTATGGTATTACTACTTTTTCTATTAATTAATATTTGTTTTCTGCTATGTATACTCTACTTATGAGGGAATAGTTTCCCAATTATTAGACCTTTTCCCTTGATTCTAGTTATCTACCTCTAGAATTTGGGTAAATGCGCTTGAGGTTATGGGAGCGATCATGTACGGGGGACCTTTGGGCGGCCACCGGATCTAGGACATTACAAAGTGGTATAAGAGGAGTTATTTTCAACTTTTCTTTACTATTTGCAGCCTCTATACTAAGATATTAAGAAGTAGTTAGTTGGTAATAAGCTATTATTTAGAGTAGCTAACCTGTGTATAGGGAAAAGCAATGTTTCCTTAAATATTGAAATTTTTTCTTGTTTTCACATTGTTACTATTGATTTGATTCCAATATTAGGTTATTAACTTGTTTTGTACTATTATGATTTAAATCATTGTGTTTCTATTTTTGTTACAACATGATGAGATGATGGTATTCCATCTCATGCATCATATATTCACTTTCTAGTGATCGCTTGTCATGCATTCTTGTCATTCCATTTAGGGTGCATTACTGATTTCATGTTGTTGTGATAGTTGTTGTGCTAGATATTCATGTTGTTGTCATAGATGTCATGATAAAATACATGATATTTGGTGAGCGTATTAGTATATGTACAATTTCATTTGGATGGATACCATGCATTGGTCCGTAAGGTGTCATGGACCCTCTTGGATTGGAATTTTGTTGTCATGTATGGACTTTAATAGGTTCTGTTATGATATGACATGAATAAGGATGAAAATAATTTATTAGAGGGGATTATGGGATCTCACAGATTAGAACATTGCATTCCTTCATCAAATTTTAGGTTTTTAATTGTTCTAGAGAATTTTCAGAGGCTTACTATTGGGAAACCTAGACAAAACAGTGTGTGATGTTATGAACACACACCATGTGTTCTTCTGTCATGGAAGAAACAAATTTTTTATATACACACCATGTACAAGATGTACACATTATATAGTTTTTGACCATGTTACTGACTGTGTGGGTAGATACACGAAGTTGTTAATGTTTTGTAGAACACTATGTGTACTTGAAGTACACGTCGTGTTGTAAGAGACCATGTATCCGGTCGTGTAACTAAAAACACGGGTGGATGAAATTCAGGTTGTACAAACTGTGCCTATCTTATACACGCCATGTGGAAATTATCTGTGTATCAAGACATACGAATAATGACATGGTGGATGGAACTTAAGTAGTATGGTGAGCACGCCATTTAGTGTTGCACTAAAAGAGAACCATATAGTTCTATCCATGTATAAGAACATGGACATGAGGGAAAATTCAAGTACACACCATGTCATAAGATGAACATGCCATGTCTATAGGGTGTCACAAAACCAGGTTAGAAGAGGTACACACCCATGTTAAAGATTAAGGGGGAATGTTGTGAAGTTGTTCTACATGCCATGTCAACCTCTTTTGAAACATGAATAATTTCTGTCTCTTGTTCCATTCTTGCACTTCTAAGTTGATATGATTAATAATATTGTAATGAGGTGTGTGATTTACCTTGAAGAGTCATACCATCATGACTCCATTCGGTTGTATTCCAAGTACTGGGCGATGATGAGGCACTAGAAATGGTATATCAGGGACTACCGGAAAATCCCCTCGTCCGGCCCATCGTGTCACAAACTGACATACTGGATGCAGGTGCTGATGTACAATTTTGTGAAGGCTTTTTAAGGATGATGTAGAATTTTCAGAGAGCACCACACCATTATCTGACTATTGATGAGTTTGTGGGGGTATTCTAGCCATAGCATCCTCCCACATTTATACGGGATAGAGGATTATACGCTCTAGAGTCATGGTTGTAGGCCATGATTGCTATCTTTGAGAATCTAGAGACACCTCTATAAAGGTGGGTTAATATCATGACATAAATGCTATGTGATTTCACCTAAAGATGGTGGGATTTTATCTCATTTTTGAGACGTTATTGGGATATGTCTTGGGAAGAGTTTTATAGGACCTTATATGATTACATATACCCTATGATGTTGAGGTATGACTGAGCCTAAGAGTTCATGCATTTGGAGTCTGGTGCTCTCTATGTGATGGATTATTCTTCTAACTTTACAGAGCTTCAGTGGATCACACCTATTTAGGGAGGTGATGAGTTATCATTGGCTAGATGATTTGAGGATGTTCATAGGTATGATATTTGACTGTAGGTGAATGTTTTTAGTCCATCATCAGTTACTATTATAGTAAACTAGGAACTAATTATCGAGGGAAATCTAATGGAGTTCGGAGCTGTGATCTAATGCGGTTCAGCATCCAAGGCTGGTACACCTTCAATAGATAGCAGGAAATTCCATAGGGAGCTTTTATTTGATGTTTCTTCTGGTATCCAAGTGGTATGCTACCAATTTTAAAGAGTGGTCATAAGAGACCACATTTCTCGAAGGACCCAATTGTGTGCCGATCATGCAAAAGGAAGATCCATATTCATCATTTTTTCCATATTTTCTAACCAAAAGTGAGTGAGTGGGGATCTGTTATGACTCCACATTTAGGGGAAGGACCACTAGTTTCTCATCAGTTAGGGAATTAGAGTTCATCTGGAAATTTATGTTGAGGAGGTGGTCATGGCTGTGGTAGTCTGATGGTAGGTTTTCAACAATAGTAGGGTGGATCATCTCAAGGTAGTCAATAAGGTTCACAAGGCCCCAGTAGAGGTCATATTTTTATGATGAAGTAGACCCACCCATAGAAGGATCCCAGACCCTCTATAGTTAGAGGTATAATTCTAGTTCCATCAGTTATATCTTCTTCTTTTTTCGATACAAGGGGATTCCCAAAGTTTTATATCTATTTCTATTTTGTATAGCATTGGGCTCTGTATCTTTACATATAAGGATATTATGACACTAGACACTCTGTTGCGGATTATGATGGCTAGTGTACAATACTGCATGAAGTCCCCCCTTGAGGTTGGTGGGTGTCACTTATTATGGGACCTCTATGTCTTAGAGGTGATTGGATTTGATGTCATTCTCAAAATCGATTGGTTAGTCTCTTTTCAGGCCTTTGTTGACTGTTATCACCATAGGGTGAGTTTCACATCACTGGAGGGTGGGTATATTCTAGAAGAGGGAAAATGGGATGTCCAGGCAACCAGATCTGGACCTGAGCATCATGGGTTGGAAGGAATTATAGCCCACATTGAACATTTATATCTAGATGACTAGGGGGCTTCACAGATAGACTTTGCTCTAGTGGTGTATTATTTCATAGATGTATTTCCATATGAATTTTCATGTTTACCTCCAGAATGAGATGTATATTTCTTTATTGAGCTTGCTCTAGGAGAAGCTCTGGTGTCCATCCCTCCTTATTAGATGGCTACCCTAGTGTTATAGGAGCTCAATATGTAGTTAGAGGAGTTGTGGGTAAAGGGTTTCATCCGACCCAATACATCTCCAAGGGGTTCACCTGTCCTTTTTTCGAAGAAGGATAATGGTACCCTCAGACTTCATGTGGATTATTAGAAGACGAACTAGTTGATGTCGAACAATCAATATCCATTTCTGAGGATTTGCGATCTCTTTGATTAGCTTTGAGGTGACTTAGTGTTCTCAAAGATTGAACTAAGATCTGATTATCATCAATTGCATGTTAGACCACCAAATACACCTCTTACAGTCGGTCGGGGAAGGTATGATATATAAAAGTATTTGGTTATGTCGTTCGGTCTCACAAATGCAACAACAATTTTCAGGGAACTTATAAACCGATTTTTACACCCTTAAATGGATTTTTTATGGTAGTCTTCTTGGATGATATCTTTGTGTACTCTCACACTCGACACAAACATTTTATCCATCTTGATATTATTTGGAGTACATCAAGAGAGCATCAGTTATATGATATTCTCTCAAAATTCCACTTTTGGATAGACCAGATTCACTTCTTGGGTCATGTCATCTCAGAGACGGGAGTATCAGTAGTCCCAGAGAATGTGATAGCAGTAGTTTCCTATGAGAAACTCAATAAAATATTTGAGGTATGATGTTTTTTGTGGATGGATGCTTACTAAAGATACTTTATACAAGATTTTTTAATCTTAGCTTCTCCACTGATTAGCCGAACTAAGATGGGTGTAAAGTACGTGTAGATAGATTCCTACAATTCGGCCTTTAATGAGATGTAGGGGAGGTTATCTTCAGCACCGATATTGATTTCACTGGAGCTGATCAAGAGTTACACCATTTACTATGATGCATCTAGTATTAGGTTGAGAGAAGTTCTTTTGCAGGGGAAGGAGTCGTTGTGTATGGGTCTTAGTAGTTGAGGCCACATGAGAGGAATTACCAGATGCAGGATCTTGAGTTAGCTACAGCTGTTCATTATTTACACTATTGGAGATATAATCTTTTGGGAGACCATTTTGTGGTATACACATACCATAAAAAATCTCAAGTATATTTTTACTCAGGGAGATCTGAATTTGAGACAGTGAAGGTGGGTTGAGTACCTTTAGTCTTCTGAATTTGAGCTCTCATACATGCATAGGAAAGGAAATCGGTGGCTAATGCATTGATCAAGAGGACTCAGATATAAGAAGTTCAGGAGGCCAATAGTGAGTGGATGCTCAAGGATTTGTTCTATGAGATGCATTTGGAGGTTCACAATAGATCGGGGCAGATGTTTCATTCATCTATAGCTATTACCTCTACCCTAATAAATCGAGTGCGAATGAGGTAACTATTAGATCCCAATGGACTAGTCTTATGGGAGTGTGTGTACGGCAAGGAACCTACTTCGGAGTGGACTGTATGCAATGATGAGGTCTTACATGTTCATGGACTTGTATGGGTGTTAGTAGATATACATGTGGAGTTGATGCAATATTTTCATGCATCAGAATGGGTAGTTCATCTTGGTGTCACCAAGCTGTACTAAGATCTACACTGTCTGTATTAGTGGCCAGATATGAAGATGGATGTAGCTAGTTTTGTTATGATATGTTCTAACTATCAATAGGTGAAGGTAGAGAATCAGTGACCAGAAGAGATTTTACATAAGTTACTCATTCCCATGTTGAAATGGAATGACATCGTCATGGGTTTTGAGACAGGTTTACCAAGGTCACCTCGAGGGACTGATACAATTTGGGTTATTATCGAAAATCTCACAATGGTTTCACACTTCCTACCGATTAAAGAACCCATTAATGTTGATGAACTTGGAAGGTTGTACATTCGATAGATTGTATATTTGAATGGGGTTCCACACTCTATCATTTCAGATAGGGATTCCCAATTTACTTCTCATGTCTGGTAGGGACTATAGGTTGCATTGGATATGTAGTTACTTCTGAGTACAACTTACCATCCCTAGACAGATGTCTAGTTTGAGCGTACGATTATGGTTTTGGAGGACTTTTGTGGAGCATGAATCATGGATTTTAGGGGATCTTGGGAGAGATACATAAACCTAATGGATTTTTCCTACATTAATAGTTTTCAAGTAATGATTCATATGGCACCTTATGAGGCTTTTTATATTATCCAATACCAAACACCCCTATGTTTGCTAGAAGCAGGAGATGTAACTATGATAGGACCTTGTTTAGTCCATGAGACCACTGAGTAGGTGGAGTTGATTTATAAAAAGATGAATACAACAAAATCTCACCAGAAATCTTATGCTGATTAATGAAGACAACCTCTAGATTTTGAGGTTAAAGATTAGGTTTTTCTGTGTGACACACAATGGATGAGACACAGGGGGATTAGGAGATAGGGGAAGCATTCAACGAGAAAAGTCGGGCCATTTGAGGTTTTTGCGGGAGTTAGTCTAGTTGCCTATTGGTTGTTGTTACCTCAAAGGTACTAGTCTATTATTGACATATTTCATGTTTATCAGCTACATTATTACTTGTCAGACTAGTCCCATGTTTTTCATCCTAAGGAGGTTTAGTTAAAGGTGGATGCATATTTTGAGGAGCACCCTATTCGGATTGTGGATCACATCCGGAAGATTCTCCATGGATGGTCTGTTCCTATATTATAGGTGCTATTTCTGCACAGTTGAGTACCAAATGAGAATTGGGAGAGGGAGGCCAACGTACAATCGCAGTGGCCGAAGTTGGGTGTTGATTCTTCTACACCACCTTAGGAAGGGAAATTGAGGGATTAATTTCTTTAAGTGGGGAAGTTTGTAAGAACGCATATCTTCTATAAGGGTATGGATCTTTATTTCAGGTTTTTTTAGGAAATATGATGTAATTAGAATTTTCTAAGTACACACCATGTACTTTTGTGTACACACCGTGTACCTGGGTACTGCGTACAACAGTGTACTGGTTGTGTAACGGCTGAGTACATGTCCATGTGGTGACCTGACAGACTACTTATGGTGGGGGATGGTTAAGGCTATTACACAACATGTAACTTTAATGATCACACTATGTAGTTTTCCTATTTATTTGATAAATCAGAGCGGGGTAGCGTCTCAACTTCAAAAACAACTTCTTATGGAAGTGGTTCATATAAGAGCTCTATAGAAGCATCGACAAACTCTGAACCAATCCCGATTCTCCATCTTACCATTGATTGATATGCCATCTAGTGTGTTGGAATTGCACTGGTGAGTTATCAAATCCCCTAGGTCCATTCTTCCTGATTCATCACTCTCGTGAGTTATTCAAGGATGAATGTTTTTAACCTTATTGTAGATCTATGCCATTCTAGGCCGATTCAGGGTCCGGCGTTCGATAATGTTGATCATTCGACATCAAGGTAGGTGGTTTGTGCCTTTTTTTATTATATTTGGATTACATATACTAAAAGTGTTTTAAACCCACATTTGGGGTATTGCATGTTTGGAATTAGACCCTTGATATTATCTATTATGGTTTGGTAGATTGATAAAGGGTAGTTGAATATGAGTAATGTTAGAAACCTTGTTTATGGGACACCTTGTGGGTGTGTTTCCCATGTTTGATTGATTGTGGTTGTTTGGTCTAGAATGCATGTTTGGATTTCCATATGTTTGTTAAGATGGAGTGATCGTTTATATGAGATGCCTGTGATATGCATTGTGGAGGTGTGACCAAGGGGAATTTAACTATGAGAGACTCCTAATGTAGGGTCATTTATGTAGGAATTATTTTTATGTTAGAACAGAGGGGTTAGACCTTGAGATCAACCGAGAGGCTCATTATTAAATGAATTGTGTTATGTTGAAAAGTGGTATTGATCGTGAGAGATTGCAGGTGGTCATTTATAATTTAATGATTCTAGGATGACCAAGGGGTATTGACCATGTGATCTAACCAGGTGGTTGTAATTAAATGATTAGTTCTATGTTAGACTAGAGGGGTTAGACCATGAGAGGTACCCCTTGGGTCGTTATTAAATGAACTGTTATTATGTTAGAACATAGGGATTATACTGTAAGAACATTCCCAAAGGGTCATTATTGAATAATTGAATGATTGTGATGAGTCCGCAATTCCAAAGCACAAGCATGGAATCAGTCTTACATGATTGTTTATATGGTCTTCTAAGAGATCTGTTTTTTACTATTACATAGGGGATATAGAGATTAGGCTAGATCTTGAGATTACATGATTCAATGGATTGAAAAATAAATTTAAATGAATGTAATTAAAAATTATTGGATTTTATACTTTTGAGTACTTCCTAATTTATTTATCCAGTCATGCATATTACCTGCTATATATATTCCTTGATAGTTAGGCACATATATTTTGGTTTTTGCCTACTAGGATTCATCTCACACCCTATTTGGGTCATGATTTTGGACCCAGATAGATTATATGACTACAAGTATAGATAAGGGAAAGCAGTTGTCTTCATCAGGTACTTGATTACTATTGGGGATGGGGATCATGAGACAATGATGATGATTGCAATGCCGTCGGAGTTTACTTAATTTTTATTAATTTGGTTTTTGTAATTTATTTATAGCAATGCGACTTGTTTTGGTGATTGTCTTGACACATGTGACATGCATCATTTATATATATATATATATATATATATGCTTCAGTTATTTTATTACTATCATTATTACACTGTTTTCTTCTATTTATGGCATTACTGCTTCTTCTATTGCTTACTATTTGTTTTCTACTACGTACACTCTTCCAATGAGGGAATAGTTTCCCCATTCTGAGACCTTGGACCTCAATGCTAGTCAGCAACATCTATAATTTGGGGAAATGTGCTTGAGGGTATATCACCAACTGAGTATGGGGCACCTTTGGGAAAAACCCAGATATGAGACGTTACACCACCAATGTGAGATTTTCCAAGAAATTGTTTTCAAAAGCTATTATGTACAAGGGAATCCACATTTGAGTAATCCCTATCACTCTTCCTCTCCACATGACATTAAACTATGTGGAACATCTCATACTCACCGCGTGAAGTTAAACTGCGTGGAACATTTCATCTTTAATAAATGATGTTAAACATCATGGAACATTTCATCCTTACACCATGATGTTAAATATCATGGAACATTTCATCCTCGCCACATGATGTTGAGCCTCAAGAAACATTTCATCCTCACTGCATGACATTAAACTACATGAAATATTATTTCTCACCCGTACATGATGTTAAACAGTGTGGAACATTTAATCCTCCCAACATGATGTTAAACTACATGGAATATCTCTTCATAACAATATGATGTTAAACTATAGAAAATCTATCATTACAACAAGACATTAAATTTCATAACCAATGTACATACCATATCACATAAAACAACACCTATCCAGAACTCCCCTTCCCCTTCACATTAGGTAATCCATAATCCTTGCTGCATGATGTTAAACTATATGGTCCCCTATAGAACTCTTTGTGGATTGATTCTCATTCACAGTAAGATATTTTGGGACACCTTGATCCTACATCTTGGTCTATCCACTGCATCATAAAAAATTCCCGTGTTATACTCCTATTTTGTCTCTATATTGTAGGGGAACCTGTGCCACTCCTTATTTCTCACATCAAGCATAGCTTATGTGAGCTTATGAATTTTGGTAGGGACCTTCCATAACAAGAATAGAATAGAGGTATATACCAGATCCATTATGGTTCTGAGTGAAATACCATAAAATGAATTCCATAAGTCCTGGGCACATGACGTTAAACTGTACGGTCATTGTCCTTATCGCACAACATGAAACTACATGGTCCTCTCAGAATTCTGTGTGGTTTAATTATAATCCCCATGAGATATGTAGTGATGCCCATGAATTTATCCTTGGGCCCAACCATGATGTCCCCACCAATTCAAATCTATCCACCTTCCTCCTCACTTCATGACATTAAACTGCATGTGACATCATGAACTACATGTAGTTTGATTCATTTCCATATAGGATACATTGTGACACCTGGATCTCCAATCCTAGGACCAAATGAAACTATCTACATAAATAATTTTCACCTCTATGTATGGGTCAGAGCTATGTAATGTATTTCATTTTCTATAACTAAGTGTGTCTTGATTCACATATTCTTGAGATACATAGTGACGTCTAGAAATTTCATCAACAAGCCCAGCCGCTGCGAAGAACCTTTTTGTCCCTTTGGCCTGAGTCTTACCGGAAAGTTTTGTGGTGTGGTTGTGACTTATTTGATCATCATCCAAATAATATTTCTTCATATCACCATTAAACTATTCCACATCATCCTCACCATATGACTTTACACTGCATGGAACATTTCATCCTGACCATATGATGTTTAACTGTATGGATTTTTTCCATACCACAATACATTAAACTGAATGACCCTCTAGAACTATTTGTGGATTGATTCTAAATTTAATGATATATGTAGTCTCTCCCTCTTTCCCATATTTTGGCCCAGCCACAACATTAAAACATTTTTCAATAGTTCCTAAATCCTTACTACATGGTATTAATCTACAGAGATGTGCGTCCTTACAGCATGATGAGAAACTGCAAATACCCAAATGTGGTCCCACATCATGATAATAAATAGTTCATAATATTTCCCGTTTTTCTCTCCACATAAAAGGACATTAAGAGACTTACCTCAATAAACCAGATTACTGGGTGCTTCCACCACCCTTTAAGATAACTTTAAATACATACACTACACTTTATGTCTAGAGTGTCTTAGACAACCGGCAACCTTACATTTACTTTAGAAAGGATACCCATCTAAAAGGACCCTTTTATTGACTATGCATGCATGCCCATGGCTTCTACATATGTGCATATTTCAATCAATCATGTGTGTTACTCTAAAAAAGGGCAGTACAGTTCTAGTGAGCCATGACATCATCACCGTATTACTCAACACCCCAGTGATTCTGAATCACTCCTTGAATTACTATCCCATGTCATTACTCATGACCTGAGACTCTCAATACATGATTTATGTCATTTACCTTCAATATTTGATAAGAGGTTAGAGCACTCTTAACCCAGAGAATCCTAATTAACCTATTCTATCACATCCACCATGTCCGGTCTATGCAAGTCATGAATCGAAACTGTCTTGGATTTATTCAAGTTGTAAAACCTTAAACCTTATCCCATAGTGGTCCAAATCCAAATACCTTAAATTACTATCAAAATACAAAAAATATTGTCATAAAAAATCAACAAAGGGCGACCTGAGAAAAATTCATGTCCCCAACTTTTAAACTATTCATCCTTAGAGATTAGTAAAAAATAGGTGAAAACATAAAAGGTACAAATCTCATAGGGTCCATAAACCTATTAAAAGTCTGGATATGGTTTCTAGACCCATTGGATTCGGGAAAACATAGGGAAATAATTTTCACACCTCTTAGCTATGAGAATATGTTCTGTAGGTGGTGACATAACCTTTAAGAAATTTGAACACTCCTTGGATTATATATCATTCCTAAACCAAACACTGTGAGTTGGGGTACCTCAAATAATCATAACCTTTCATGGCCCATATAATGGATATTTGGATTCAAGGACCCTTTTCATGATAATGCACGCATGCCCATGGCTCTAACATATGAGCATATGTCCGTCAACTAAATGTGTCACTCTGAAAATGGAAATTCCAATAATCGTGAGACATCACAATATCACTGTAGCTCTCAACACCCAAGTGTGCTTGAACCACTCCCTATTTTACTTTCCCATACCATTATCTATATTTGAGTGCTCTATATTGTGATTTACAATCCCTATAACAAAATATCCTAGAGGATTCAATATCTGCAATGTTACGTCATTGTGTTCCTTACCCTTAATCAAGGACGGACTATGAACCTTCCTTTACCAGCCTTTTATGGCCCACATCTCATGATTTGAAACCAAATGGCATAGATCTTGAGATTATTTTAAGAGATAACATCCCTAGGGTTCCAGAAACCTTCTAGAATATCTTTATTTCCATATCCAACTTCCTAATCTAGAAGCTTGAGTCTTAGAAAATATTCCATATCCCTCATAAATAAGAGGAGGTTGTATTTCTCTTTGTATTAAACCAAAAAATGAGTTCCTTAAACTCTCAAATAAATTAATCTTCTTCTTACAAGAAATGAGCTTCGATCCTTGTGAGCCTTTTCAGCAATGTGGTATAACATGGAATTTCAAAATTTCAAGGTATATACCCAGCATGTATGCACCATCACATATTAATGGACTCAAACTCTCAGGTTATGATTTCTTTCATCCATACCACAACTACCCAGGCATGTTCCTTATCCTCAGTATTCCAACCTCATGAATATTACTTCTATAGTTCTTTTATAGGCCTTGGAAAAGTTACCCGGATTCAAGGGACCCATTTGAATGACTATGCACACATGACCATCACTCATGCATAAGAACCTATGACTATCAACCAAGCGCATAACTCTACAAAAAGGGAATTTCAATCCTTTTGATCCTCGGTAGACTATACCGTATGGTCCCACACCATAGAGTGTTTTACATCAATCCTGACATGTCTACATCATATCCCATGTTCAAACTGATGGTCCAAGCTAAAAGTCCATAAACTAAAGTAATAGATGGTCTGAGCTAAAATTCCTTTAACAATAGCAACAGATTGTATGAACTAAAATACATTAAACTAATGTAATAGATGGTCTGAGCTAGAAGAACTTAAACAAAATAAATAGATGGTCCATGCTAAACAACCATAGAATAAAGAAAGAGATAGTCCAAGGTAAAAAACCTTAAACTAAATAAATATATGGTCTAAGATAAATAACCTCAAACTAAGGCAATAGATGGTCTAAGATAAAAATCCAAAAACTAAAGAAATATATGGTCCGAGCCAAAATACGTTAAACTAAAGAAATAGATGGTCCAAGATAAATGACCTTAAACTAAATAAATAGATTGTATGAGCTAAAAGACCATTAAAATAAAGAAATACATGGTTAGAGATAAAAGTCCATAAATAAAAGAAATAGATGGTCCGAGCTAAAATACTTTAAAATAATGAAAGATACTATAAGAACTATATGACCTTATACCAAAGAAACATATGGTTTGATCTAAACGACCATAAACTAATGTAATAGATGGTCGGAGCTAAAATACCTTAAACTGATGGATAATATAGTCTGAGAAAAAAGACCTTAAACTAATAGAATATATGGTTCATGGTAAATAAACATAAACTAAAGAAATAGATAGTCTGATCTAAAAGGCCTTAAAATAATGAAACATATGGTCTGAGATAAGAGAACTTGAACTAATGAAACATATGGTTTCAGATGAAAGACCTTAAAATAAAGATAAAATAAATTATGGTGTGGCCCAATACATAGAATTTTTACGGTCATGCTAATTTATGAAGATATGAAAGAACTCTTTTTATAATAAAAAATTCCTATCCAGATGATCCCTCTATATACCAAAAATTCGTGATCATACGATGTAAATAACGGGATGAGTGTTGATAGTAAATCGATAGAATATAAAGATATCATACAAAGAAGAAAATTGTCTAGTAATCTCATGGGAAAAAACTCTACCTTTCACAGTATGAAAAATAAGGAGGAATCTCTACATTTTGGAGTCTCTCTAAAATATCAACACAAAAATTGAGTGTAGTGAAAGAGTATGGGATTTAATAAAAACAATTGGGTCACAAAAAATGATGGTCAACATCGCTAGCCATGTCGGAAAGAGTCTGAAAGGAGGTGTCAAATGATCGTCAGAGTATCACCTTATCCACCTCTTCTGCCTCTATTTCAGGGTGGAGAACATCGACCAGAGTTTTCAATTATTCATCCATCCTCCAATTAGTGTTCAATGAGGTAAATGTTGTTGAAATATTGGAATTTAGATAAGAAATCATCTCTTCATGCCTCCATATCTACCTTGTCCAAGCATCTATTTTGGTTTTCAATTCAGAGTACAACCAACAACCCCACTACAGTTCCTCTGATGCCTTCGTCATTTTTTTGGAAAGGGAGGACTCATCCATGAGATTATGTAAGCCTCTTTATTTTGTTTCCATGTCCCTTTTGGTCAAGACAATCCACTGCATACTTTTTTGTAGAGGATTCAGATGAAAACCATCCACCCCAAGATCATGAAATAATTGGAAATGATGCTCCTCTTAATGGGGTAATATCTCGAGAGGGGTCTTGGTAATCATGTAATGGATACAGAACAATATTATCTTATGAAATGATTGAGAATCGGTAGCTGACAAAGAGTTTTCAACATAAGTATGACCAACTAGATAAATCAATGTCTAAATTGGTGAAGAATTCTGATACATCTATCACTAAACATGAACATCTTCTATAGCCTATATAGGATGACTAGTATACTCAATAGATCCTAACATACCATTTGAATAAACATCATCAATGTGTGGTACCTTACATGATGGCTCACTTTATACTCATTAAATTTCATTTGCGATATAGATGGGAGAATTGGAGATGCAAGGGGCATATCCACATGGCGGACCAGTTGGCCTAGCACCCCATTAGGATAAGTCATCACTGATGCCTGGGTGTAATCATGGGTGGGGAAAGAGGGAGTTTTAGTAAGACTAAATATGATCAAATATATGGTATCATTACAAAATAGTACCTTTAAAAATAGTTGTATGATTCTAGGATGTTTCTCCCCTCAAAAATTGGCCAAAGGAATTGGGGAAACTCCCAGAATGTAGCCCAACTGTTGAGAAAATTTGTACGACATGTATGTATCAAAGAGAACTTTACCATCCAAACTAACTACAAGAATCCTATCCTAAAGAGAGATTATATAATTTATATCATCAAGAGATCTTCTTCCATCATCAAAAATCAGACATCCTAGTGCACGTAAAGTAGCAAAGTTGAAGCTCTTAGATTGGTATAATGAACTATTGTCTTATACATGGGATAGAGAAATAGGTATAACCATAGAGATGGTTTAAAATATAGGGAAGTATATGATTTCAAGGATCCTAGAGATATTTTAGTGATCATAAAAATGGAAGTACTCCCCTATCCAGCAAAACAGTAATAGGAGAGGACCAACATTCTTGTAGGGATTACTACCTTGTTGGATATGACCCAAAATCTAGTTGAGGCTTGCAAGAACTGGTAAGACCATGTTATGGTTCCTCCCTTATAAAAGAAGCACCACCATTATCAACATGCTAATATGAATTCATGAGTGTGTATCCTAAGTTGGGATATTCCACCCATTTAGGAACATTACAGGAAAACCTACCAACCTAAGGTCTGAAAAAAACCTCTAGGTTCACCATATAACCCCACGAGGTGTAGTCCACAGCTTTCAAAAAGGCCAAATATGAGCCAACATTTTCACAGACTATCTAGGAAGGGAATCGATAGGGGAAGATAACATTAGGTGTCTCCCCACAACCACACAAAAAAATATTGATCTAGTCGGTGAAGGAAATAAGTGAGCGCATAGTCAGCTCTCTTAATAGATTTTTCTTCACAATGAAGAGAATATCCTTCACTGGAACCAGATTCTATAGAGGATTGATGTAGAAATCCGCAATAGGAATAAATTCATTATACATGTCTCTGAGAAGATTAATTCTATCACATTGATGGATATCCTATAAATTGTTACCCACCTCATCATGAGGAAGATGGAACGTGTTGGTTCCTAGGCTCCAACAACAAATCAATTCCTAATGGTGGCCAAGTTGGATGTAAATGAGGAATGGAAATATCCATAGAAGAGGTGAATAGGATTGAGTAACTATGAGAGATTGGTTGCTGAGAAAGGTCATTAACATAGAGACTCCGGGGAGAACATGCCAAAAAAGAAAAGCCCTGTTATTGGGCTATAACTAGCTATCCATCCTCGGTAATCATTTCTGAAATATAGTTTTGGGGAGAAAGATACCTAGTGAAATGATTGGTTAAAATCTGGACGAGGTGTAATGACACCATCCGGAAAGCAGAACTAATATAGTTGAAGTCTATCAAATAAGGGATAATTCTGAATTCCTAATGAAAGGAACTCCTATAGTATGACATTATTTGTTTTCACAGGATAACAGGGATCCACATTGTGATTCCTAGAAATCATGGAAATATGGTTGGCCATAGCTAAGGAACCTCTGTAGGAACTAGAATCCATCTGAAAATAAGTAAGTGGAATTGTTAGAGAAATAAAATGTAAAGTCTTGAAAAAAAATCATAACATGAGACAAAGACATCATGTGTATCTCATGACTTAGTAAGGGATTTACAAACACATAAAGAGTTCTTGAACCACCTGACCTCTAGAAGTATTGTGGGGAATATAACCATTGAATGGAATGACACGAATCCCATGACCTGATGAAGACTCATGATCACATGACCTAAACATTATCACATGAATCAAAAATTATCACATGACCTAAACATTTCCACATGAGTGCAAACGATCGAATGATTGGGTTAGTGAGTCTAGTGAAACCACTGGAGGCAAACATGTCCCTTACAGCCAAAGTCTATGGAATTACCAAAAACTAGTTAGTCATCAAGGTAGATGAGCTCCTGAGCAGAAATCATCCATGTGCAAGAGCATTGGAGGGAAAAGTTCATCGAGCAGACTTGTAGACTAGGTTCGCGATTAGGGTTTGTGGTAGCGTCTTACGATGAAAAAAGGGATCTCGGATAATAGGAGTCAAGTGGGAAGAATTTTCCTTCATCCCTATATATAGGTAGTTCAAAGAATAAAAAACATCATCCAGTAGACCAAACATCAATCGAATCACTGGTTCGCGATGTCATCAAAGGTTCTGGTGGGAATTAGTTCTCCTTAAAACCGATTCCTTATCCCCAGATACATCGCTCTTGAGGGTGAGGGGCATTTTTTGACGCTCACCAAATAAGCATCGACAAAATCACAAGGGAATAAAGACATGAATCTGTGTATTATTTTCCCCATGAAAGAAAGGAAGAAGGGGATGGTCAAAGATTCATGAAGCCTCTGAGATACACATGATCATGTTTCCATTTTATAGGTGATATGACAACCCCACCCATGGCACATAACTCACAGATTTTCCTGCAAATCCCTCTTCTATAAACCCTCCTGCTCATGAAAAGTTCTCCCATACAACCAAATGAGTTCCCCCATGATGCATGGTTTTTTATTAGCATGTTCCTGCAAAACCATGAAAAATATTTAAGGAATAAATTATGAAGAAATTTTAAAGTAATTTACGACCATTAGTCATGAATATCATGCTCTAGGTCATCATTAGGTGGAATTAAATCCCTTGGTTGTATCTAAGAAATATCACATGACCTTAAATCATTCGCCACTTATAACAAAGGAGATAAAGGGAAGTCAGTTAGTGGGTTTCATAGTCAATGAAAGACATGTAACATGCACCCCGAGTGACCTGTGAGATGCCTCAAGACATTGGTTACATGTCCACATCGCCTCGCATAAACCCTCCAGTTTGTCATCATCACCACACGAATGTCCTCGAGCATTTCCATGCAACCCCGTGAAACTCTACGGACATGCAGATAGACATATCCACTATATTCTTACACATTCCCATATGACCCATATCATTCATGATATATGTCTTTCAAAAATTGAGTAAAAATCAAAGAGATTACTCTTTCCATCTACAATGATCCCAAATCTTTGTAAAATAAATCAATGAAGACAAAAAGGTGGATGTGATATGGGTTTGCGGTCCCTGAGAGACATATGATGTGCCCATGAAAATCTTTAAGGCACCATGAGACCTTATCAACATTCCCTACATGAATCATGGAAGCCCATTGGCTTTTCATTATTTTTTAGGATGTGGAATGCTCACACACCTTCATCTAACCCATATTGGTCCATTGAATCATCTCCAAAAAATATAATAAATACCCTCAATAGAACACATGAAATCTCACATGAATCCAAAACTATGTTAAACCAAACAAATGGGATCAAAAGGGATGAGGTGATAGATACTCACAGTTGTTGAAAGGCATGTGATGCGCCCAACGCAGCCACAATGATATCCCATGTGACCCGATGACAAGTCACCAAAGGTCTAATGAGTGTCTTCTCACAAGTATTTGAATACTACTAAGGCGTTTATAAATTTTATCATAAAAACATGGAGGTCTTTATAAACAACCACATGATCGATCAAATATTCGATAATAAAAATAATTTGATGAAGGATGCACTAATGAAGGAGAATCTCGATCACTGAATATTAAGAGATGTGCTTGAAGTAGTCCATGATAGAGACTCGTGAAACCACATGGCACCAGGCCCCTTCACTGACTCTAGAATTTACTTATTCCAGATAAAATTCACAAACCATAAATTATTAGGGGTGGAGATTCTCATAAATTCACCAACTCAACATGATGAAACTGTTGAATTTTTTTGAGGACCACTACACAGGTTGGATTCTTGATGCCTGGACTCTGCAGGATTCAAATATAGAATTTTATGGACTTATCAGAGCCATCACAAATCCGGTAAACTTTAATTTAGGTAATATACCATTGTAATTTTATAGTAGTATTATTCTTGTAATAAAAGTACTTCAAATGATGAATCATAGATCACACAAAGGATCTTTGTTAGGTTATGTGAAGACTGTTCCGCAAGCCGGAAAGATAAAATGAGACTCAAGAAGAAATGACATTGAATAAAACCAATGGAATTCAGAATACAAAGGTTGGAACCAATATCTAATGTTTAAGGAAAAATAAAAAGACATGATTTCTACCCTCATGCGCTTCACACGTGTAATCCAAAGACATGCGAAAGCACTAGGGAACGTTGCCCATATTTCATATCACCGCTTTGACATGTCATCTGGGACATGTGAAGTACTCTAGACATGTTAGATCATGTCATATAGTGCCCTTGTGGGTGAAATTTCAGTCTCACAAACCCTCTCGGTCCATCACCCAAGACTTGTGACATCCCTCAAAAACATCGCCTCACAAACATAATAGTATTTTCTCATGTCATCTGAGCCTCACTAAATAATTTTCACATGACAACCAAGATCTATCGATTACCCACATGAAAATAAGGTGAGACTCATGATTCCCTAAATAAATGTCGTCCAAGCAATGTGAAGACTCCTATGGGTGTCATCCAAGACATGAAATGTCTCTAAGACACATCTCTAGACTCACATAATGGCATTAGATCATTTCAGATGAGTCTCATGAAAGAATTAAAATAATACCACACTGGCTCTTATGACACCTTATATGTGTATCAAGTTAGGTCATTACATGGCTCATAGGGCATCCTAGGATTTGAAAATGTTGTATATCCTTGGTGTGTAAGCCCTGATCAATAGTGAATCCTCAGTATATAATCCCCGACATAAAGGTTACTAAAATGACTCTAATTCCAAACATATTCTGGTTACATAGGCAACATTCTTCTGAGGCCCGGTCTTCATATAGATTATCAATTGAGGGACCAAAAAATGACCCCCTTGTCCAAATAAATAATATTTGTTACCTATTATCCCTTGATTCTCAATCCGAGAATGGATCACATTAGCTTAAGGAGTTGCAAAAATTATTTCATCTACACCAAGAGTCTCTATAATGACATCGGAGACCCCAATATATATGTTCTGGAATAATGAACTACGAAAACTCTGATTCTATCAATATTTGGGATATGTATGATTTCCATCAAGGACCTGAGATTTAATGTGTCCTAGAGCACCCATATAATTCCTTCTTCCAAATGTAAAACTGCACGGGTGAAACAAACCACATCGGATTTGATTCTAGCAATAAACATGATATGTTTGATACCTCGTAATGTATAAATTCCATCCTCATAATACTAATAACCTCCTCATATTGGATCATGTTTTGAAGAACATGGTTATATGGTTTAATCTTATAAGAAAACAATTGTTACTGTAAAATGATGGAGAACCTCAAATACATACAAATGGGCTCACCCAAGAGATCCTCATCTTTTTCATATAAAATAAATTTGAACTAAGGTAATTTTGATAGGGTAACTGGTCTCGTATCAGGAATAAAATGAGATTCACAAACATATCTTAAATCTATAAGAGTGTCTCGGAGTTGGAATCCCCTCCCAAGGGTGAGATGAGCTCAAACGTTCATCCTCTAAAACAATTCAATTACCCAATAGTTGTTGGGCATAAAAACCCAAACGACCATCGGCCATTGGAAAAAAGTCTATACCCAGCTATGGATTGGGGAACCATTGGGAGTTTTTAGAAATAGAGATAATGGTAACACGGTGAGGGAACCCCATTGAAAACTATTTTTCAAAAAAACAACAACAGTGAAAACAACAAGAAATAAATATCTATTTTCCAATGCTAGACGCTTCCCTTTATTAACACCTGCATACATGTAATCTTCCTGAGTACCAATGGCGTCCTGTGTAGAGTTTTAGATAAATATCGGTATTCCACCACTAAAAATGTCTTTAACATCCATTACATGTAATATAAACTGAAAAAATGTGTAGGCTTGCATATATAAAAGTAAAGGAGTACATCAACATAAATACCTATTATTTTCGTCATCCTCAACTGGTGTCTAAATAATTAATCAGTTTAGTAATTAATTATTTTCCAATTTATATAGTAATTCACATGAAGTGTAACCAAAAAAGATATAATTTCATTATAATAGTAAAAATATAGTATCCATGATATAATAATTCAACTTGTAATGTTGATAATAATAAAGAGTATTGATGGAAATAACCAGAGAATCCTTAACCTTTTGGGTTGATCCGACTCCATAATAATCTCTAGACTATAAATAAAGGGATTGTATGTAATCCAAGGGGCATCACCCTAGCATTCCACTTTAATATGATTCTATCTGAGTTTAAGTAATTCATCCACAGTAAAATGGGATATGAAATGACTAGGATCATTGGGTGTAACCATGGCACCACATGTCTATAGATATCATACTGGATCAATGGAGTGTACCTAGGGAATCCAATAATGATAATGGAGGGATCCTATAGTGTTATACCATGAATCCATTAGTAGAAAAAAAATCAAGTTTCGTAGTGGGTACCTCCTTTGGAAATTAGAATCCCTTAATAATAATGGCGTCCATGAGTTCTCAAGGTATTTAGTTTAGGAATTCAAGGTTTCATCGAGTTTGAACACTCTTATAATGTTAATAAGGTCCATTTTCAATCGGAAACTTATACTTGATTAATTTAGTAATTAATTTCATGCAATACTCATTCCATTTAATAAGTCAATTGGTTCTATCCATCGCCATTAATTAGAATGACAAGTCATAAATAGGCATGGAACCATTATTAGTTCATTTAATTCAAAATCAATTTATTAGTTCCACTCAACTCCCATCCATTAAGAATTGAATATTGTTCTAAAAAAGTGATACCTAACAATTTAATTACATTCAATAAGACTAAGTCATATACATAGTATACTTTCCATTAATAATTCAGATTCATTAATTACAATAAAACACTTACCTTAAATGGTTTTAGTGACATTATCATACACAAGTTTGACCATTACAATTCATAATTAATTTTTTTAAGGAAGGTATTAACAATAATATGATTAAGCTATCGCACACCCCAATGGTGGCGCAGATGAATATAACAAAAAACTAAAGTCATAATTAAGGAAAAAACCCTACATGGGGTGTTCGACAGCGTGGATGTCCCCTCCAATAATGAAGAAACGATATGAAATGGTCTTATAATATGATTCTAATGACTATAAAAAAAGGAATATGACTTTAATAGGAAAAACCTTATAAACTCAGCTTACGCACACACTACCAAAATTTATAAAATGGTGAAACATAATGGATGAGTCATATACCACCTAATGTATACTCATATGAATCCCCTCATCCAGTATCAACATTTTGATTGGTCTAGATCAGAACAAATGGAAAGAATAAATCACTACCCTAAAAATAGGGATTATGAGCCTGAATGTAAATAAATCTATCAAGGAGTAGTTAAATGAGTAATGAATCAAAATGAATTGATTACTTACGGATGCATATCCAACATGATTAATGGGTATTGAATTGTACTTTGGATCATAGGTTGGGATAAATATATATGATAGAGGTTATGATATCTAAAAATGGGAGAATAAGAGGTTTTCTATCTGCTAGATTGAGAAGAGGATGAAGGAGATGAGTTAATGTTTTTATTAAGGTAATTCTCATAAATTCCCCCAAAAAATAGAGGTGCACAATTTTGCCACATGGTTGGCCAAATTGTGCACCAACCATGAGTGGATAAATACTTAATGTGGGTACCCCCATGGTTAGGATACACAATAATGTAAACCATGCACCAATAGTGAGAATCACCTATACTAAAAACTATAAACATTTTACAGAGGCATATTTACCTTGGTGCATGGTTAGGGAAAACTGTGAGCCCTATGTCACCCCATTGTCTAGCCCATCATGGTTATCAGAGACCACATAGGTTGGGTTTCACATTTTATACTAACGGATTAACCTAGTTTTTTCCCCACTTGCAGGGGTTTAAAGCTTTATAAAATATTTAGAGACCCACAAAATGTTTGTAACCACATAAGGCTTCTATATTTGGTCGAAAATAAAAATTAAACCAAAAAATAAAAGGATACATACATGAGACCAAAAAAAAGTTCTTAAATGTGATCTATAATTTTCCATGCACCTTATAAAATAAAATAAAAAATCCACGTAATCTTCACCATAACACGTTCAACTCCATGTAAATAATGGTTTGTGACTCAACATGCCATAAATGACTGTTTAGGGTGTTTGATGTACCTTAATCAAGAAAATACAGCTTATTTTGTGACACTAAATCTGAGTACAACCCTTGTTTCTCAATTCCATGCACAAATCATTTATCACATTGTGAGTATATCAAAAAAGGTACATATCAAAAAGTCTTGTAGTTAAGAAATGCGACCTATATAGCAAGTCAAAATGTAAAGACCTGGAAATTTTAAGGAAATTTTTTTCTTAAATTCATTGGGATTTTACAAGAACACAGTTTCTGATGGCACCAGATTCCGAGGACCGGTGTGCCCGGAATCAATTTCTGAAGTTTTGTTAAGCTTAAATTAACGTGCGTAAGCAGTTTTACTGAAAAAGTGTAATAACACTTAAACGGTTACTCGGATCAGAAATCTGAGGGCACTGTTGCGCTCAGGATGGCGGGTTTACCCTATGCGCGACTTAAGTTTCGTCGGCGCGGGCCTCCTGTGAGAAATTCCAAAAATGGCTTAACAGTAAATAAAATAATTAAATAAATTATTTTATTTTTCAAATGCTTATAACTCACAAATGGTAGCTCGGATTAAAAATCTGAGACAACCGCTGAACTCGTGAGGGCATGGTTTATTTAGGCAGATAATAACTTCGGCCGGCGCTGGCCACCAGAAAAAAGTTACTTTTTAGCTGCAAATAAAATAATTAAATGACATTTATTTTATTGTAAAATTCGTATCTTTTAAATGGTAACTCGGATTGAAAATCTGAGAGTACCATTGGATTCGTTGGGGTGTAATGGCTTAACAGTAAATAAAATTATTAAATAAATTATTTTATTTTTTAAATGCTTATAACTCACAAATGGTAGCTCGGATTAAAAATATGAGACAACCGCTGAACTCGTGAGAGCATGGTTTATTTAGGCAGATACTAACTTCAGCCGGTGCCGGCCCCCATAAAAAGTTAGTTTTTAGCCAAAAATAAAATAATTAAATGACAATTATTTTATTGTAAAATTCGTATCTTTTAAACAGTAACTCGAATTAAAAATCCGAGAGTACCGTTGGATTCGTTGGGGTGTTTTTCACTTAGGCAGAGCTAGACCTTGACCGGCGCAGGTCGAGGGTGACTGATAATAATTTTCTGAACTTTTTTTCAGGTACGTTCAGTAAACGTACGTGTGGGTTTTTCTATCTTTTGAACCGGTACTTAGAATCAAAATCCGAGAGAACCGATGAAACCGCAGCGCCGATAATTGCTTATGAACACCTTCTCTGAAGGTGCGTTTGCTCGGGTGTTGGTGTAAAAAAAGTGTGGAATAAAAATATAATTGTTTTATTTTTATTTCTTCACTAAGCGGTTTAAGTGAAAATTAAGTTGTGTCTCAACTTAATTTCTCTTCTCTAGGTGTTAGATCCTAGGTGTGGGAATTGGAGTGGGACCCACTAGTTGTTAACTTCTCATGAGAGGATTAAGGGTGAGGTGGGTCCCACATGAGCCCCCACATTTTCAAATTCCCTAACCCCTCTAAACTTTAATTGAGTGACTCCTCACCTCCCACATTAATTCATGTCACCTAAACACTAATTAATATAACAACTTAAGATCATTTAATTATGTATGTTAGGTTTTGAATTTTGGATTTTTGAAATGGATGGCTTAAGTAATAAAATAAGAGGTGTCTTATTTTATCTGGGTTTTAGCTTGTGGAGTTGAGTTATTGGGAGAGTTCTAGTTTTTGAAGAGTTTCATCCTTCCACGAAGAACTCCATCCTCATCGTTGAAGAACGTGAAAAAGGCAGGTGCCAACCTCGACTTCCTTTTTCTCGACGCTTGATGAAGTGACGCCGTTATCCCGCATCAACGTCTACGGAACAACGCAGCATTCCTTTTCTTCATCAAGCAATCAACCTTTGTGAATCGATGTTGGGGGATTAATTTGAGAATGGTATTATTCCCTTGGTTGTTCCTTCTAAAACAAAGAACCCGGATCAACTCATCATTAAGTTGATCCGCGAAGAATATGGTTGCGGGTTGGGAATTCTTGTTTGTGGGGAAAACTGTGGGGGTTTTATATATGTTTTAATTCGTTTTATTGATTCTTCATATCCTAAATTCATGACGATGATGACCAAATGAACATGAGCATCGTCCTACACATAAACCATTCTCATTTTTCTTTTTATTCTTCACGTGTTCTTCGTGGGTTCTTCAATGTCCAAATATTTATTGACGCTGGAAACACGGAGTTTTGTTGAGCGCAATATATGGATGTGAAGCCCTCGACGCAAGGATCACAAATATGCGATCGTTTAATTTTTCGGGCTTGGAACGAAGCCGCAATGGCTCGTGAAAGGAGGCGTCCAAATATTTATTAACGCTGGAAACTCAATGTTTCCCTGAGCGCGACATACGGACGCGACGATCTCGACCTGAGGATCAAGGATATGCGTTCGTATCTTTTTTCCGAGTTAAATTGAAGTCGGAATGGAGTGTGGAAGGATCTGGAGGCGCAGCTGGCGGGCAGCCAAAGGTGGTGGCCATACGTAAAGAAGATGAGGCGCTAGTTTGGGTGGTGGTGTGTGGAATTTGGGTGTCTTAAATTAAGAATTAAATTAAATTAAAAATAATAATAATATAATAATGTTATTATTATTTTCGTTGGGAAAAGCATATTTTGACGGTATCTTCTTCGTGCGACCTCGGTTTCACGAACCGTTAGTGGCAGTGCGACCCTGACTTCGAGACGGAATTTATGAGTCCAATATTGGATGTCCTTTTTGGGTTTTTGGATCGGGTACCCGAAATGCTCGTACATAATAGATTTAATATTATTATTAAATCTTTGACCCACCATAACTCATGTGTGCGACGTTTGATTGACTCGCCGTCAGTGGCGATGTGAATTTGTCTTTAAGACGGTCGATTCAAGTCTAATGTTGGATATTAAATTATGGTTCGTGGCTCAGGCCCATGAAATACCGAATATTATTAT
Organism: Viscum album; assembly: GCA_963277665.1. Lineage (NCBI taxonomy): Eukaryota > Viridiplantae > Streptophyta > Magnoliopsida > Santalales > Viscaceae > Viscum > Viscum album. The sequence goes on from OY728151.1 coordinate 809,476,830, forward strand.
TATTATTATTCTTACGGGATCTTGTATCGGACATATCTCTCTCATATGGTGTCGGAAGGACGAACCGTTTGTGACGTTGCGACACTGGAATTACGACAGATGTTTCAAGACTAATTTTTGATATTTAAGTCGAGGTTGAGGCATGGGCCCCATGAGGCCCGGTTCGCGCATTTTGCGGTGAAATTAAAACTCATTCAGTGGCTATCCGTTTTAGACCAATGGGTAGTCCATCTCGTGTGTTTTTTCATATGGATTGCAATGGTGTGACCGGTTTGATTAACCGGTGTCATTTGAAGTACGGCCTGGTTGGTTCGAACCCGAAACCAACCGGGCCCTCGGAGCGGAAACACTTATAACTTAAGGACCAGGCATCCGATTGACATGCAGTCGACTTTGTTGGATTCCTCTTGATGAGACGGAACTTTTGGCATACATCACCTGAGGTTTGGATGCAGTTGGAGTATGGCCGGGTTGGATTGTACCCAAAATCGAATCGGGCCCCTGGAACGGAAAAGCCGATAACTTTCAAACTAGACGTCTGTTTGACGAACCGTCAGCGGCGTTGGAAATCACGTTGAGAAACAGTCCCTTTGAGTATAACCTATGAGAGTTCTGGGTAGAGTTGAGATACGGCCGGCTTGGTTCGCACACGAAACCAACCGGGCGCCTGGGAAGAAAAGGCTAATAACTCACAGACCGGGCATCCGATTGACGCGCCATCTTTTGCGTTGAGACCACTATGACGAGGTGGTCTTTTGAGATACTTCTTCGTGGAACTTTGAGATACTTGGAGTATCGACCTGTAGCTCGTGGAGCGGACCCTCCCGGAGATGAGCGTTCGGAGTACGGAGACCGTGTAGCCGGCTGAGACCTGACGACTGCTTGACCGACTCGACTTGGAGTGAGTCGACTAGCCCAGTAGACGGAGCACTACTTTCTTGGGTGCAGACCCATGGCGGACGGAACACTACCTGTGTGACAGTGCAGACCCGTGGTACTCTTCTGGATAGTACCTCTGCAGGCTATTAGGGGGTGTGCACCACTGTGTTTGGGTGGCATACCCCGGTGGGAAGCACTACTGTGTTTGGGTGGCTGGCCTGCGGTACTCGACAGGAGGAGTACCTAGCAGTCTTAGGTTAGTGAGAAGTAAATCGGAGTCGTGACAGGACCACTTTACACTCCAGAGAGGGGGATCTTCAGTAGTTACGGTTTCGATAATGAAAATCCTGGTTTGAGCTGAGTCTATGACCTTTGTGTTTACCTCATGATTGAGATGGGTCACTTGATAACTTAGGTGTATGTATGGGAATATACCTGGGTAGTGGTTATCCGTTGATTTCATAATCTTTGTGTTTCCTCATGATTGAGATGGGTTACTTGATAAATTGGGTATATGTATGGGCATATACCTAGGTAGAGGTTATCTGTTGAGATATTCTTTGTGGTTATACTTGTTGTATTTAGTGAGACCTTGAGGGCCTCGGGGTCCCTACTAAGTATCGTAATACTCACCCCTCCACGGGCTACGCCCGCACCTCATTGTGTTGGTTGCAGAAGACAGGAAGCGCAGACAAAGGCCAAGTGTTCGAGGACTGGATGGTACCCAGAGGTGGACCTTACGACGAGACAGTATCTGGTGGTGGACTTCACGACGAGACAACACTCGGAGGAGTTTGATGGGCGAGAGCATTGTGGAGGCTATTTGTACCTACCCTTCAGGTAGGATCCGTGGTGGACGATCCAGAAGCTACGCTATCTGTACCTACCCTTCAGGTAGGATCCTTGGTGGACGATCCAGGAGCTGCTTGTCACCTTCCGGCTGTTTTATCTTTTTCCCTGTACTTTACTGTTGGGTTTGTATTTCCGGCCCCTTTACTTTCAGCACAGTTTTTTTTAGTTTTACTTAATTTTTTACTTTCGCTTGTACTCTGTGGTATTTTTTTTACTTTTATAAATGCAATGCCTTCCTAGTTATCGGTATTTACGCCTTTGGTGCTAGTCGCCAGCCCCTGGCCTTTGGAAGGCAAGCTTGGGGTAGTCACGGCACGGGCCCTGAGGATGGGTCGTGACACAAAATGAATGGCATGTGAATCCAATAAAGTTCCTAAAATGATACATGATAAGAATACCCTCATGTCATTGGGAAATGATAAAAAATAACCTCAACCATATTATTGATAACATCATAATATAAGTGTGTCACCCAATGGTGAATTCTAAATAAACCATTATAGAAAAAATATAGAAAACACAAATTTCTATCCTAGTAAATTTGGCTATTCTCTATACATGGTTTAGATAATCCAAGAAATAGATCATTAAAAATTTCAAGACATTCATAATCATAAATCTAATTTCATAAAATTTTAAGGCATAAAATACAAACCCTCTAAAACCACAATGTAACATACTGACCCGAATGCCACTATATGGTTCCCCGAGCCAGTGGGTCACTTGGCCTCAATCACATCTCCCAGAATTCCATTGGGTTGTAACTATTAGTAAGGGACTAGGGTGTGTCCATAGAGATAATATTCCCTCATTATTAGAATGTAACACAATGGATATATAGTAAAAAATAAGTCCCAGAAGAATATGAAAATAAATGGCACATTTGGAACAAAAAGTATAAGCATCAGACCAGTAACCTGTTTTAGAAGAATGAGTATAGAAATAAACTCGAGTAACTGATATCAAAACTCAAAATATAAAACTTAAATCATATAAAAATGATGAGGATACATTTAATCTCTACAAAGAAGAAAAAATAGGTATACATTCATTATTACAATACATGTATTAGAATACCATCAACAAAAAAAAATCTCAACCCCAACTAGTATCATGGGAATAATCTATGTCCTCTACACCCCATATCCTAATAATTGAAAATATTTAAGCATTAAACTATGGGAACATGCTCCGAACCCTACCAGAATTCATATAGTCTAACCATGTATCAAATGGAGGCCATAACCGGGTGTCAGATAAAATCCAAGTAGACCATCCCCAATAACAACTATAATAGTCTAGTATGTGAAATAAAATGTATGTAATTTTTTATTTATATCATACGTATAATATAAATAAAACAATTTCCCATCAAATATATGATTAATGTAAAGAAAAAAGGTCAATAAAAATAAGTCTCCCTATAAACAATAGGTCAATATCCTATAACAAGGAAACTATAATCAAAACAGAAAAAAACATCGTATTCATGCAATGTCCATAGTATATCATATCATACATGCATACACCATATAACCTTTATTTCCTATCCACCATGGCTATATCATATTACAATAAGTTTCATATTAACCACAAAATAGATTTATAATAAGATGTGTCATCCCTAAAAAGGTTGGATTCAAGGTATATTAGACCAAGAAATCCACATTGAGTCCCATGAGCATCTCAATGGAAATTCGGTCTGACATGGAATGTGTTCCAAGGTGTGTATTAGTAGACCATGTCCACTACGATCCCAGTAAAGTGGATTCATATGGTATCATGGCCCATGGAATCCTATAGTATCAAGACACAAGGTGAAATCTAATTCTTGTTATCCACTAACACTAAAAATATACATGGAAGAATAATCCATGCAATATATTGGAATCTAGATCCATGTTATAACAACCAAGGAATAAACTACCATTTAACTCATCAAATTCATTCATCAATTTAAATTCCATAACATTCCATGAGTTAATCCTACTCATATAACAATTCACATCATGAATAACATGGAAAATAAGGTATCCCATTTCCTAATTATCTCATAAAATCCATTTTTCAACAATTTATAAATGTATTCCTCTAACCAGACATGATCACAAGCACTCCATGGGTGGTATAAAGTAAGGGAGATACAAAGGAACACACCATGGGTGGACATGACTGGGAAGAAAATCCCCAATAAACTCCAAGGTGCTTGAAGGAATCCCTAACATGTCATAAATCATTTAATTTAGTCATTCAATTAATGATAAGTGAAACACAAAAATGTCTGGAATGCGACACAACTACAACTAGGAATATAAAGAACAATACTACAAGTGAAAGGTATAGACAACCTAATGAAGTTTCTTAGATTAAAAATCATCCAGTATCATCTTCCAATTTGTTTCATATCATATGAAAAACTAAGAATAGATGAGAACCCTAGAAACATGGAATATTAGCTTGCACTAAAATAGTGCAGATCATATCAATAAAAAAGAAAAACGACACAAGAAGAATACATAACTCATCGACGTAGATCCAAAGAGGATGATGACTAAAAGGAAGGAGTATTGATCACAAATTTAGAGTCTATCCTAGTTTTAGGATTCAAAGGGGCGTCCTATTCATGATAGAAGGGATAGTGTGGGTTTTGATTGAAAATAGAGGCCCATTACTTGTTTTTTTTAAACTATTATCAGCAATTTACATATCATGTAAATGATTTACATATCATGTAAATAATTGAGTCTTTATTCTTGGAAAAAACCTATAAAAATCATGAACTGAACTTCCCAATCCATCACATATAATGTAATAAATACACATAGTGCATTCCAATTACATGATGTGTAACTGGCTTGCATCCAACATACATCCTCCAACCTATTTCATCCCAAAAACAAAGAAACTGTCCCATGGATTGGATAAGGTTATAAGGAAAAAAGTGATCTTAAGAATGAGATTGATGGGAAATAAAAACAATTCTTACTTCATGGAAAACCTGGGATATTACATAGTTGTTGGTTCTACATAGGATGGTTTGTGCCTGAGAATGGAATAATCTTATCCAATGAAAATAAACACACACAATATGAAGAGAGTTCATATATATATATTGGCTTGAAATATATATGGGAAATATATTTCCATATAAGAGATGATCCATTTTTTCTTGTATACCATGTCTTTGTACCATCATTGGAAAGTTAGTAACCATGTTTCATGGGTATGAATGCCTATAAAGGCGTGAATGAAGTTATTCTTTATGGTAGAATATGCATTATCATTAATGGTGGAGAGAGTTACATGAAATTATATATATCATCCAATTGAAAATATAAGATATTATTCTGACACAGTACCAAATTAGGTATGTATGAAGTTCATGGAAGCTTTTTTAGGGAACAATATTTTAGAACAAGACTAATTGTGTGATTCTATGAATAGTTCCATTTCTATCTAGAGAAAAACCTCTATATAAATGTGAAAAACGATAAAAACACAATGGTGGTGACATACTAGGTTTACACTCACCCCCAAAATGTTTAACATAGTGTACATATAGACATTATGAGTATAGATCTATAGAAGGAAAATATCATAGTAGTTGTTTTTTTACGAGTTTTGAATTGGGAGAAGGATGTTTTACCGGGATAACCTTTAGATAGGTGTTTAAATACATATATTTATAATATCTTCAGTTATATATCTTATTAATTTTTATTCTCCATGTTATCGGTCCATTTTATTATATGTGTATAAAATTATATGAAATATATTATATCATCATTATGAATTTTTTTAATTGTGTTGTTCAGTTTTCTTGTTGTTATGATGTTATTATTCCAGCGGTGATAATGATTATTGAGGGTATAGTCACCAAACATAACTTTAGACCATTTTTGTTAGTCTGAATCCTCTTGTATATGGGGAGGCACACATAATATTATGGGGCACATATACTCAAAATCTAGTGAATTGGGTTTGGGTTTTACATTAGGAATAGGTTCCGTTAGTGTTTGGAAAAATCTTACTCGATCCATTACTCATGTGGCCAAGTGATGTTAGGATGTATATCATGAATACTCATCACTTTAAAAAACAATTCTACTGTATTTTTACTCTAATAAATGATAAATTTAATTCTTTTGAGGCTCTCTGAGTTGATATTAATATTTTCATGTGTTTGTAAAAAAATTGTAATTACCCATTATTTAACTATATATTATTACATTTCATAAAATTGGTGTCGATAGATTTCACCACACGAAACATCATCCTAAATGAAATGTGACAAATTATATAATAATTGAAATATATTCATTGAATAGGTTGGTAAAAATTGAGGTAAATATATTTTTAAATGGATGTAGAAATAAAATAAATGTTAGTTTTAATAAAAATTTATTTATAAAGCTAATATTTAAAAATAACTAATAAGATTAGTTTATGATAATAATATATTTTATTTTAAATTTGAATTTTTATGGGAATTATTTTTAGAAACTAAATTCAATACTTATAGGGTATATGGTTGATATTAATAATATATATTTTCATATTAATAATATATTAACACTGATTATATTATAAATCAATAGTAAATATGAATATGAATGACCAAGAGTTTGAAAAGTTATTTTCTTATGGATTGCTTTTTCATTATATTTTAAAATTTTATTAAAAAGATAAATTATGAAATTTTATAATTATAATTTGAAAAATTAAATACCGTTTTTTAATGAGAAAACCATATTATCTTCAAGATTTTTTTTTAAAAAATAAATGAAATTATGGTGAATAATAAAAATTCTATTTTTTTAATAAATTAAAAAGTTATAGTTTTATTAGATAGACATAAAAGCATAAAAAAATTTAATTAATAAAATATTTTTTGAATAAAATATAATATAATTTTTAAAAACGAACACTTTTATTTAAAACCATATGAATAACATTTTTGGAACATCATTAATATTTTCCTATAAAAACTGTTTTGAAATTTTTTTTATTAAACATTTATTTTTGGAAAAATTCTGTTTTGGATTAATAAAAATAAAAATATTTTTTTATACTAATAAATCAATATATATCCTCAAAATAAATGTTATCAAAAAATTTACCAGATACATTACTTTTATTCATAAAAATATAATTTTTCTGAAGAAGGTATTGAGACAATACATGTTCAAATTTTATAATTGATATTTAATATAGATAGATATTTTATGTCATAAAATATATTTTTTAATAAATAAGTATAATTATTTAAAATGTTCTATTTTATTATTTTTTATTTATACATAAATTACTTATTTAAAAATTATATCCTTCTATAAAATAAAAAATTATAATATTTAAAATTCAATGAGTAAATAACATAAATAAATGTTTAATAAATGAATAAATTTTTTTTGAGGGATTATAAAACTTATATCATCCAAAACTCCACTATTTTCCATTTCATACTCATCATTATATGTGAAAAAAGTACTAGATTAATATTTTGATTGAAATATTTACAAAAATTTCGTTCACACCACATGTAAAAGGGGCTTGTCACCAACCATTCATGGACACCAAAATTGCATCCCTCTGGAAATCATTTAAGAGCTACTTACCATATAATCAATTTAAATATTGATAGATCTTTATTGGAATTATATTGTATTTAAAACTCCAATTCCATGGAGTCTTCCAAGGGAGATCACATGTCCTCAATATGAGTACTTTTTTCCCTAACTTCTCTCATATTAGTTGTTATTAATACAAATATAAAATTCCAATTCCTATATAATGGAATCAATAATAATTGTGTACTGAATTATATTATTCTAATGGAATATCTTTTTACCAGGTTTCTCATTTTCCATTTTGAAAAATAAAACAATAATTCATGTGTTGTGTGGACAACCGTCATTAAGAATTGAGATATCACATTTTTCAACACCACCTCAATTAAATTGTAATGATGATGGAATTTTATATAAATGGTACTTATAAAATATTATTAGATATATTAAAAATTCAATCCACCATATTTAAATCTCATTTTTCAAAATATTAGAACATTATTATTGCATTGTGTGGGTTATTACCTCAATGATGTAATGTGTCTCGTGTTTCATTTGGTATTTTATTTTTCATTAAAATATCCTAAAATTTTACTCACACCATTAAATTTAGAGAATTTGTTTCATTATCATTATTTAATAATGAATTCAATCCCAAATAAACCACATAAATAATCAAAATAATTCATTAATTATGGTATGTTCATGTTTTGGTCAGTGTTACTATCTATTTGTAAATTACTATAAAATATTATTATGACTAAATTTTTAGAACATAATTATATTTAATATATGAAAAGAATATATAAATAATTATTTTACTTTGGTTCTATAAGGGTTAACATAATATTAAAATTAGTAATTATTATACCACTATTTGTTTGTTACAATTCACAAAAACCTTTTTATCACCAATTTCATCGATAAGAACAGTAAAGTACACACTTATAGAATAAATTTATAACTTCATAATATAAAATAAAAAATAAATCTCAATACCCATAATGAAATTTGAATGAATAACTTTTGGAAATGAACAAAGAACAATTCCACAATTTTGAAACATGTTTAAATTGATCAAGATTACAAATATTATTTATAAGGACCCGACCTTATTACAGTACATAATCTTGATTTTAGTCAAGAAAATACTTCCTTTTAAATTTATTATCTTTTATAGTTTATAGATTTAGAGAATTGAGACATAATACATTCATAAACATACACATTGGTACAATGTGGAAACCATAAAAATAGCTTCCATGTATTACAAAAAATAAAACATTAAATCTTAAAACATGATTTCATTGAAAATTCATAAAAAAAATTAGCATGGCTTCATTAATTGTCCTAAACATATTTATAACATATAAAGAATAATTAAAAACATTGTATTATCACAAAATCATAGTAAGGGATATAAAAAGAAGGAAAGAACACATTAGTCCATGAAAACTTGTAACGTATGAAATCATTTTCAAAAGACATACATATCAACGTTATATATATACTTACTTTGTAAAAAATGAGATTTCAACGACACATAAGAACATATGTAGAACTATAAAGGTATCTTGGGGCCTTACTAACATAATCTTGTAACCCTCTTGTCTACCTTATCATTTGTAACCCTCATAGATTCCTTACAATTTGTGTAACCATCGCAGTTACACTTGAAGTAACCATATGGTTGGCATCCAACATATAGAAACCCAATGCATTGGAGTGTAATATAGGTCCCACCCCTCATAAGATACAATTATAAAGAACCATAACATAATCAAACAACATGAATAATATCACAAAAACATTTCTTTATAATTTTATAAAATAGTTTTGTAAAAGAGGATTTTAAAAGGAAAACCCCTTATAAATATCATAAAATTGAAGAGTGACTTAAAATAGTGGATGGAATATGTATATTCACTGTAAATAGACCGAATTAAAAATAATATAAGCAAATACCACCACACTATCAATTTTAATACCACATAAATAACGAAGTAGAATGTTAACCCAAAGAATGGAAACAGGTTAAGAATTCCCTTACCTCGGGTTTGTCTTACTTATAAATTGTTTAAACCTCTCGTATAATGGTTAAAATAGAGTTATTATTTTTTATAGAAACATGTTCATGTTTATAACATCTTTTATGATCACTTAATAACCTCATTTCACCCTTTAATTATTAGTATTTTGTTCCTTGGATTGTTTAGGGATCGTTCTTTACGTGATTTCCATGATTGGTTCATGATTGATGTTCTTGTCAATTGTATGTGAAACTCCCGAATTAGAATGGAAATGTATTTAAATAATTCCAGTACAATAATTTATATCATTTATCATTTTTATGTTTTATATTAGGATTATTCATATGTTAAAACTTTAATGATGTTCGTTTAGATCATTTTAGTGGTTCTTTGATAATAACAATCTCATTTTGTTTTATAAATTAAAACCATGAGTAAAACAAATTCCAGAACCATGTAAGAGACATAATACATATTTCTAAACTTTTTTATACCATAAAAATGGTTTCATTACCAGACTTGAAAGAATTAATGAAAATTGAAATCACATTGTCCACGATGTTGGTAATTCGACACATCACGGACAATGTTTTTATTCCTCGAATAAGTGGGGGAGGAGAAGAAGAATGATGATAAATTATACATGAACATGAGGACATCCAGACTATACATGATTTATGGAGCTTTCATGACTCTTGGGTAAGAGCTGATGAGGAAAGAATAATAAAATAAAAGAACTCAAAATAAAAGAATAATTGAAAAATCCCTTTCAAAAATTCGCCAGCCTAAAGACTATGCAATATGGTTTTAGATAATATTAAAAAGAGAGGGAAAAGGGTAAACTATCCAAAAATAATAATAATACATAATTAATCAAGAATAATAATAAAATAATAACATGTAATGATAACTTTAAGGTTATACCACGAAAAAAAGAACTTGAATGAAAAAGAAAAAAATTTAGAATTTTCTTACCCTGTAGAGTGACTCCTAGAACATGAGGGTTGGGACCTTGGGGGATTGAGTAAACCTTGTGAGGAATACTAGGGATGTAATGAGGCCATATATTCATTTATGCGGAATTTTTAATGATTTTAATGAAGGAATGAGATGGGTTTTATTGAAAAAGTGAGGGAATATTTTTATAATTTTCAAGGGACACCTCATTAGTAGTATTTGAAAATCCATGGGCTTGAACATTGTATTTTCCTATGGTATTATCCAATTGGGACACCTAATAACATATTTTACTGTGAAAAATTCAACCAGATTTATTACATCATTATTACGTCATTAATGATGTCATTAACACAACGAAACTCAAAACTGTATTTTTTTACTATTCACTGAAAAATCAAATGTTTCAGAAAAATACCAAAAATTTACCCTTACCATTTTTTATATGTATAATTCAAAAATGAACTCCATTTTTTAAAAATAATTTTCTAAATATTATTAATTTAATTTTTAAATAATAATATACTTAATTCAAAAATTAACAATTTAATTTCTATAACTGCTTTTAAATCACATTGAAAAATTAACCAAAAAGTAATTATCTTAAATCCTTTAAAAATAATAACTAAATTTTACTATTTATTAGGGTAATATTACAATTCATAATGGTATATTACTATTCAAAAAATAAACAAGTTAGTTTTATTAGACTCAAATGACTTACTGAACACAATTGTAGATGGTCGTTTTTCAAAATTCAAAACATAGAAGTAGTAACATTACATTAAACGGATAGTTATAATTATCTAATTAAAAAAATGTTTAATGCATTTAATTTATTTTTAGAAAACCATGGGGTGTTTCATTATCCCCACATTTGGGAAATTGCGTCCTTACAATTTTTTTTAATTATTAAACAACTGAGGGTATTTTTCCCTCATATCATTTTCGGACTCCCATGTTGCTTCTTCAACCATGTGGTTTCTCCACAAAACGTTTACCTGGTGGATTACCATATTCAGCAATACTTGTTCCCTTCAATCAAGAATCTGAATTGGTTTCTCTTTATAAGAAAGGTTCTCTTCCAACTGAACTGCTTCATGGCCCAAGACATGTGATGAATCTGGCACATACTTTTTCAAAATCGAAACATGAAAAACATTGTGTACCTGAGATAAACATGGAGTTAGAGAAACTAGGTATGCAATTGGTCCAAATTTTTACAAGATTTCAAAAGGACCGTTGAATCACAGACTTAGCTCCCATTTCTTTACAAAACACGTCAAACTTTTCCAATAATATATTTTAAGGAAAACATGGTCATCTACCTCAAAAAGATGTATTTCCTTCTATTGTTAGCATAACTTTTCTGCCTACTTCGAGTTGTCCTCATGTGATTCTAGATCATCATCACTTTATTAGCCATTTATTCTACTAATTCTGGCCCCATCAACATTCTTTCACTGACTTCATCCCAAAATGTTAGAGCCCAACATAGCTTCCCATAAAAAACCTCAAAAGGTTCCATCTGAATACTAGAATGAAAACGGTTTTTATAAGAAAACTAAAATAAAGAAATATGTTGATCCCAACTTCCCCGGTAGTCCATTGAACCAGCTCGAAGCATATCCTCCAATTTCGGAATCATTTCTTCTGACTGCCTATCTGATTGAGGATTAAAAGTTGTACTAAAATTTAATTCTGTTTTTAAGAACTTCTAAAGTCCCTTACAAATGTTATAAGTAAACCTGGGATCCCGATCAGATAAAATGGAAACAGGAACTCCATGTAACCTAATAATCTATTTTAGGTACAGTTGAAAAAGCTGATCCAAAGGAATTGTATCTCTAATAGAAAGAAAATGTTCATATTTTTTCAGCCGATCAACAATAGACCAAATTACATTGTTACCTTGAGAAGTAATTGGTAGTACCACCACAAAGTCCGTGAATACATAATCCCATATCCACTTTGGCATTGGAAAAGGCTGAAGAATCCCCTTCGGTAACTGGCTCTCTCCTTTAACCTATTGACATGCCAAACATTTCATGGTAAAATCAGCAATATATCTTTTCATTCCATCCCACCAATAATACTCTTGAAGGTCTCTATACATCTTAGTACTGCTTGGATGAACTGAAAATGGAGAACTACGAGCTTCACACAATAATAATTTTTTCACCTGGAAATCACAAGGCACACATAACCTTTTACCAAATCTTAAAACACAATCTTTATCAAGGTTAACTTCCAGAAACATTCCCACTTTAACCCATTCTACCTTTTTTTATAGCTCATGGTCTTCCTTATATGATTGCTTAATTCTATATGATAATGAAGACTGCACTGAAACCTGAGACAAAATAGATGTATTTCCTACACCAACAACTTCTATGACAAAATTCATCAAATCATTAATCAATGATTCATGTTTTGACTGTAACATGGTTAATGATGCATGATGTTTTTAACACATGGAATCTATGTTTTTTTATTTTCTAGGATGGTAATTGATCGTGCAATCATAATCCATTATCAGTTCTAGCTATCTCCTATACCTCATGTTTAATTCCATATGAGTGAATATATAATTTATACTTTTATGTTTAGTATATATTTAACATTTGTCTCAATATAAATGATGAATCCAAATTTTCAAAGAAAAAACCATAGCTACCAATTCCAAATCACTTATGGGATAATTTAACTCAAGAGGTTTAAGTTGCCTTGAAGCATAAGCAATTACCTGATCATTCTGCATTAAAACACAAACAAGTCCCTTCAAAGAAGAATCATTGTAGATGACCAACTCACTATTTTGAAAAGTCAAGTCTCAAACTAGAGCATTCACCAATTTATTATTCAGTTCCTAAAAAAATCACATTCTTCTATCCAAACAAAATTAACCCATTTCATGTTTAGTTAGTTATCGAGCCAGATAACCGTGCAAAGTTCCTAACAAACTATTGATAATAAACTGTTAATCCAAGAAAACTTCGAATCTCTATAACATTTTTATGTCTTGGACATTCATCAAACACTCTTGTTTTGGCTGGATCACCTATTATTCCATCTTTAATTATAATGTTCCCAAGAAATGAAATCTATTGCAACTAAAAATCACACTTTCTGAATTTTCCAAATAGTTTCTTTTTTTATGGTTTGTTGAACAACCCTTAGATATTTTTCAGACTTCAATTTATTTTTAGAAAATACAAAAATGTCATCAATAAACACAACCACAAACTTATCCAAGAACTCATGAAATAGACTATTCATAATATTCATGAATATAGAATGTGAATTAGTTAACCCAAATAGCATAACAACAAATTCATAATGCCCATATCTAGTACAAAAGGTTGTTTTTAGGATTTCATCATCCTTTACCTTCAATTGATGGTATCCAGATCTCAAGTCAATCATTAAAAAGTACTGAGATCCATGGAGCTGATCGAACAAGTCATTGATGTGAGGAAAAGGATACTTGTTTATGAGAGTGATGCTATTCAAATATCTATAATAAATGAAAATTATATTGGAACCATCTTTCTTTTTAATGAACAAAATAGGATCTCCCCATGGGAAAGTGGTAGGAAAAAAGAAGCCTTTATTAAGAAAATCCTGCAACTAATTTTTCAATCCAAGAAGTTAAATTTGAGCCATGTGATAAGGGGGTTTTGAAATTAGATTAGCATCAAGAACTAAGTAAATTATGAATTCAACTTCCCAATCAGGTATAACATTGGATAACTCATGAGGAAAAACATCTAGGTATTCATTTACCACTGGATCATCATTAGTCTAAATAGTTCCCTTAATTTCAATAATTTGAACAATATATATTTTATTTCTATATTTCAATAGTTTCTCAGATTCTTGATATGTTATCAGTAAAATGGGTTATTTCTTGTATAAAAACTAAAACTCTTTCAAAAAAACAACTTCTTTAGCTCTACATCCAATCTTTTCATGATAAACATAAAGTCAATCTATTCCACGATTAACATCAAACTAAACTATAGAAAAAAAACAAGGTTTGCAGGTAATGTCTTTCCAAAGAACACAATATAAAGATTCTTATAAATCCTATTTGTTATAATATTTCCCCTAGGTGTTTTAACAACATGTTCGTCTCTCATTTTTGGAGGTGATATTTCCAATTTACAAGAAAATTTCCCAGAGATTAAGGAATGTGTAGACCCCATATCAAATAAAACTTTAGAAAAATATTATTAAACAATTAACGTACTAGATAAAACTTCATTGGATGGCCCAAAATCTACTGACGTAGTTCCAAAGGATCTCACTACACCTTTCAGCTTATAGTCTGGCTTCTTTTGATTATTTGGATCTCTCTTTAGGTGGACATTTGCATTGTCACCCATCACACCACATTTAAAACACATTACAGTTTTCTTATCAGGATTAGACTTTAGATCGTTATCATTAAAATCTATGGACATAGGTCTAAACTTAACACATTTAAAACATGTCCCAGTTATTCTATGACATTTCCCAGGGTGCTTCTTACCATACTTTCCACAAACTGGAAACTGGATTTTCTTACAAGCTGAATTATTTGGTTGATTCTTACACATTGCTTGCCATCGAGACCTCTTCTTCTTCTTGTTTCCAAAATCCAAGTGATTATCAAAAAGCTCCATATATACCCTTTTAGCATATCATAAAAGTTTCTCATAACTTTTGAATTCACGGGAGGCCAATGCCCTTTGATTTCTTTTCTTAAATCCTGAGTAAAAGCTGTTGATTTGGTTATCAAGATCCAGAATAATATTTGGAGCATACCCTGCTAGTTGGAAGAAGTTTTATTTATACACAGCCACTGAATCTTCCTCCTATTACATCTATTCAATGAATTTCTTCTCCATCTTAAGTCACACCACCTTATGAAAATATTTTTCAAGGAAAAGACTTTTTAATTCATCCCACTCAAAGGCATCAATATCCTCTCTATCCATGATATTATTTACCATTGACCACCTCTGATTAGCTTCACCTACAAAATTATAAATGGAAAGATGTACCTTTTTATTATCTAAACAACCCATTACATCAAATAACTTTTTGATGGCATTAATCAATCCTTCAGCCACTATTGAGTTATAATATTCCATGAAAGCCGGAGGGTGTTGTCTCATAAAATGTTCCACTATTGTCAAGTTCTGTTGTGGTACCTCTAATTGTTCACGTGCATGGATGCCGCCACCATTTATTACTTGCATTATCTGAGCCATTAATATCACAAACTTCTCAGTTCTAATCCCTACTATTTTGGGCTGCATATTTGGAAGGATGTCATTCTATCGGTGCCTGCCCTCTTCACATTCTATTTTTCTTATGAAGAAAAAAATTCTAAAAAAATATATATTAGACAATGAAACAAGGTAATATTTAAATACTATAACATTTCAAATTAATCATAGAGTAAAAATCGTTTATGGTATTCTTTTAACAGTATCATAACACATAAAGTTATCTAAACCATCCTCTAATACCAACTATAAGGAATCGGCCTTCTTACATTATATAATCGTGATTTTACTTAATAAAAAACATACTTTTACATTGAGGGTCTTTTAATTTTTACAGATTTAGAGAATTGGGACATAATACATTCACAACCTAACACACTGTTACAGAGTGGATAGCATAAAAATAGTTTCCATTTTTTTCAAAATATAAAACATTAAACCTTAAAAATGATTTTTTTGAAAATTCATAAAAAAATTAACATGGATTCCTTCATTGTCCAAAAAATATTTATAACTTTTAAAAAACATTTAAACACATGGGAAGAGCAAAAAAACTTAGTAAGGGATATAAAAAGAAAGAAAGAACACATTAGTCCATGAACACTTGTAACGTATAAAATCATTTTCAAAAGACATAATTATCACCTATATATATATACTTAAATTGTGAAATATGAGATTTACAAAACACATAAGAACATAAGTAGAACCATAAAGGTATATTGCGTAATTACATACATAATCTTCTAACTCTATCTGCTACCTTATAATTTGTAACCCTCACAGCTACTTTAAAATTTTAGTTACTATCGCTATTACACTTGGAGTAACCATACAATAGACCTCCAATTGACACATACCCAATGCATTGGAGGGAGATATATGTTCCACACTTCATAATAAGCAATACCCAAAAACTATGACATAATCATACAACATGAATAATTTTATAAAAACATTGCTTTTTAATTTTGTAAAATAGATTTGTAACAGAAGATTTTAAAGGGAAATCCCCTTATAAATATCATAGAACGGAAGGGAGAGATAATAGAGTGGATAGAATATGTATATGAACAATAAATATATATAATTAAACATAATATATGAAAAACACATCACACAATCATTTTTAATACCACATCAATAATGAAGTAAAAGGTTAACCCAAATAATGAAAACCAGGTTAAGAATTCCCTTACCTCAAGTTTTTCATAAGTAAAACATGTTCAAAACTCTTCTATAACGGTTAAAAGAGTGTTGTTAGTATTTTAAAGAAACATTTTCGTGTCTATGACAACTTTTATGATAATTTCATAACCACATTTCCCTCCTTAATTGTTAATATTTTGTTCCTTGCATTGTTTAGGGACCGTTCTTTACATGATTTTCATGATTGGTTCATGATGGATGTTCTAGTCAATTGGAAGTGAAACTCTGTAATTGTAATGGGAAGGTATTTAAATATTTAAAGTACCTTAATTTATATCATTTTTCATGTTGATGTTTTATATGAGGATGATTCATATGTGAAAACATTAATGATGTTCGTTTAGATCATTTTAGTCTTTCATTGAATATAACAATCTCATTGTGTCTTATAAATTAAAAACCTGAGTAAAAAAATACAAGAAACAAGGATGTGAAATAATAAATATATTATAACTTGTCTCAACCATAAAAATCGTTTCTTGACCATACTTGAAATAATTAATGACAATTTAAATCACATCGTACACAATGTAGGTAATTCATCACATTACAGACAATGTTTTTATTCCTTGGATTAGTGGGAGATGGGAAGAAAAATGATGATGAATTTTAAATCAACATGAGAACATATAGAATATACATGATTTCTGGAGAATTAATGACTCTTGGGTAAGAGGTGATAATGAATGAATAAGAAAATAAAGAAACTCAAAACAAAAGATTAATTGAAAAACCCCTTATAAATATTCGGCAGCCTAACGACTATGAAACATGGTTTTATAAAATATTAAAAAGATAGGGGAAAATGTCACCTATAAAAAAATGAATCATAATACAGAATATATCAATAATAAGAATGAAATAATAACATGGTATGGAAACTTTAAAGTTATACCAAAAAAATAGAAAATGAATGAAAAAAAGAAATTGAGAATTTTTTACCTTGTAATGTAACTCCTAGAACAAGAAGGTTGGGACCTTGGGGGTTTGAGGAAACCTTTGGACGAATACCTGGTAGGTAAGTATTAAAGATATTTGTTAATGGGGAATTTGAAATGATGTTAACGGAAAAATGGTTTGGTATTTATAGCAAAAGTGAGGGAATATTTTAATAATTTTCAAGGGACACCTCATTAGTGGTATTTGCAAAACCATGGGCTTTCCCATGGTATTTGACAATGGTATAAGACACTTGGGACACCTCACAACTTATTTTCTAGCACAAAAGTTGACTAGATTTATTACATCACTATTACATCATTATTGATGTTATTAACACACTGAAACTTAAAACTGTATTTTTTTTATTATTCAAAGAAAAATATACTATTTTAGAAATATACCAAAAATTTACCCTTATCATTTTTCGACGTGAAGAATTAAAAAATGATCTCCATTTTTGAAAATTAATTTTTTAAATATTATAAATTTAATTTTTAAATAAAATCATACATAATTCAAAAATTAATAATTTAAATTCTATAACTACTTTTAAATAACAATGAATAATTAATCAAAAAATAATTATCATAAAGCCTTATAAAAATAAAACAATAACACAATTTAAAATTTATTAGGGTCATATTACTATTCATAAGGGTATGTTACTATTCACCAAAAAACATGTTGGTTTCATTAGACTCTAAATGACTTACTGAACACAATTTTAGATGACTATTTTTCAAAATTCAAAACATAAATGTAATAAAATTATGTTTAAAGGCTAGTTATAATTATCTATTTAAAACAAAGATTCGTGAATTCAGTTTAGTTTTAGAAAACCTTTGGGTGTAACATAATCGATATTGAAATAGATAAAAACTAACTTATATATACAAGGTACATTAATAAATCATGTTCACATGATGTTATAGATAAAAATAAGGTTATTAATTATGTGATTATGATATTTAATTTTATTATATAGGAGACTCAAGTGATTTAGTTGATGTTCGGAATTATGAGAAGGGTTCCATTTTTTCATTTTCATATCCTTGAGACATGTTGGATTTTTCACATGATAATTTTTTTTATTTTTTTTATTCAATACCCCCATTGAATTCTATAATAATTAATATCTTTAATTTCAATAATATTATAAATCCCATTTCACAATAACCCTTTTCCTTATATTACCATTATCATATGTGTTTTTGTGAATACAATTATCATTCATTAAGTTACGATTGTTATTATTGAACATATCCCATGTGTGTTGGGAACATTATGGTGGTTGATTTTGTAATATGATACACTATATTTTCCAATATTATAATTTACATTTTTTATATAATTACCTCATTATAAAAGTCTATTTGTTAATTATTTATGATATCCATAATTGATTATGTTAACTAAAATTTTATGTATTTGAGATAAAACATTATTCTTTAAGGATCATTATTTTATAATTGATAAATACATATATTAGCTATTTCATAATATATTTCATTATTTATCAATGGGTAAAATATTGTTTTCCAATCAAAAATTATTTCTTAATGAATTTTTTTCTCATAAAAGTGCAATGTTTTTATAAAAAAAATCTCATTTATTTAAATATTTTTTTTCATAAATTTACATGTTTGTTATTATCGGAAATGATTCATATTATTATTTTTAAAACTAATATGTTAATAATTATGTAACATTACTATTTTGAATTAAAAAATTTTAATGATATATTTTACTACCTAATTTTATAAATTCAGTTATCAACAAAGATATTTCAAAATAATCTAATGGTTTTCCATCCTTTTGAAATCCCTTGTTTTATCATTAATTATACATTAATTTTTTGATAAACATTATATCTTTTAGAATTCATTTAATTTAAAATTCCTATAATAGATAAAAATTACAATGTTTTCACTTCTAATTATTAAAATCATTTTTTCAAAATGAAGGCTCCTCACATAAAAAATCATTTAAAAAGTAAATGTATTCAGATGTTTTTTACATCACCAAGGTGAGACATTTGTATACTTTAAAATTATCTATTATTGGTAATTGATTTTAAAAATATAGGTTTAAAAAATTGATTTCACTTATCATTTTTAAACCATTGTATACTTTTTACATCTTCATTATTGGGATGTAAATAATTATATCGATTTTAAAAATGAATTATTTAAAATTTATCAAAAAAACATTCTGAAAATGAGTTTGTAAAGTGAATGAGATCATTTTCACTTACACCCATGTGAAAAGATATTCCTAAAAAACAATTTTATTATATTAATACATCCTTAAGGAACTTATTTCCTTTGAATTAATTTTTCATATACTAACCTATTAATGTTATTATTAAATAATCTTTTGTGATGATTGGATTTTGGGTAATAACCATTTACATTGTTTAGAACAATTTTTGTGATAACATTGTGGAATGTTTTGAATCACATTTTTTCACTTAAAGTGTTTATTTTTATTTGATTAATGATTATATAAAAGTGTCACATATATCTATATATAATTAATGATTATGGTCTTATATAACCCATATTTAATTAGAAAATTATTTATATATCATGATACTATTTTGGGAATCAAGTATTTCAAATTTCACTACTATGGGAATTAAGACATGATGCCTCCTCCACATTGTTTGTTGGAATCAAGATGTGAATCCTGGTCTACTACATTTATGTGAATAGGGAGGTGATATATACTCAAATATGTTTATGGGTATCAAGAAGTGACTCCTCATCCAATACATTCATTGGAATTGTTAATTTATTCTGGGAAACTTACATTTATGGTAATTAAGAAGTGATGCTAGATTCATAATGTTTATGGTAATTAGTTATAGATTTAAACTCCAAAATGTTAAAGGGAATTAAGAAGTGATACCTGATCTTTGAGGGTAATAAAATATATATTATTACTACACCTTATCGTGGAAAACATAGAGAGATTCCCACTCTACTATTTTATGACCACTATACCTATGTTTCAGCCATATTTTAATGTTATACTTCATTTTCGTTACACCCAATATCCTTTCCCACCAATTATTCTCCATAAATCATGATTTCTATCTAATATATGAAACAATTATTCAATTTGTTATATATTCAATTTTGATATTATATTTATTGTAATTGAGGCTTATGAATAACTATAATTGTTCCATGTTTTTATATGGTATTTTAACCTATTCAAGTTTTCACATATGTCATTGATATATCAAATGATGAAATTTTGTAATGTTTTCCCCTTAAGAAGATTTTATATAAACCATTTCCTATAATTTCATTTTTTTAGGTTATAAAGATGACTATAACATAAGATATTTTTAGAGTTGGATCAAATGTTATTTGAATATATAAAAATTTTCACAATGGTTAAAATTTATGATTCCTATATAGATGATCCAAAAAAATGCAATCCTTCCATCCATGGGGTTGGGTTATTATTCATGGATGTAATGTAGAACTTACATTGTTTTTTTAAAATATACGGAAATTATCTTATAATTTAATAAAAATGTGAAATAATGTATTTTTAATACCAACTCTAGGAGTGAGGGTTTATCACACTTCAGTTGATAAAAGAGGTGTTTTTTTATTTTCTATGCGTTATTATATTTTTTGGGAAAATTGTATTAAATAACTATAGTGAAACCTGTAGGTATATTCCTAAAGGATAACTCTTTGTATAGGATGACATCCTTAATTTTCATAAGGTTGACATTGATTTTTTTCTCAAGAATAAAATCCATGATTTGATACTAAATGTATAAATTTAAAATTTCTTATATTTAATGAGTGGAAGTATCTATAAAAGGGTTATATTTGGTATTGAATCAATCGTCATATGATCCATTCAAAATAAGAACAGCTATATTTCCATTTTGATTCTAGTTTGGGATATTTTTTTTCCAACACTTCTAATATACGATCCATTTAAAATTATTATTTTTTGTTATGGATTATTTTAATGTACTTTGAGATAAATGATCTGAAAGATACCAACATTATTCCAAAAGGGATTCAGTTTAAAATTAAAGATAATGTGATTTTTTAAACAAGAAATATCATGTGATGGAGAAAGAATCATTAGATATTTGATGATAATTATCTTAGATTATTAATTATTAATCACACACATTAACACATTATGGTTTTAGTAATGTTTAATGACTGGAATAATTCTGTAAATAATGGATTAAATTGAGAAAGTTGATATTTTTCCAATGTGAAACTTAATTCTATAAGAGAAATAAAAATAATAGTTGTGATTATTCCAAAAAAAAAAGGTCATGAATTATGATTAACAACATGAAAATAGGATAAATTAAAAAAAATGAGAGAATTATGGAAACTCATGGATCTTTCAGGTGATGAAGTGGACAAAGGAAAATATATTTAATAAACTTCATGTCCAAAATTGTGGATGCACCACTTGGGGAATGACCAAATGGAACTTGAAGATGTCTGATCTAAGGAAAATGGGGTAATCAAGAAACATGATTCTAAGGAATAAAATAATATTTCAATTATCATGATGAATATAATTAATATTACTATAATGGATCCACTATCAATTTTTGAGGTTTATATTTGAGAAATTTTTGAAATATGGATACTTGTGAACTAATCCAAGGGGTTGACAAGAAAAAAGAACTGAAAACATAGGAGATCATGAGAATAATTAAAACCCATGAAATAACTTATTTTTATATTGATTTTGAGAATTTTGGGTTACTAGGTACCTTTATTCATCATTTTAGATATGAGGATGTCTTATATCAAGTAGTATCTCTCCACCTATTAGTTATTGAAATAAAAACACCTAGTCATAATGTTACTCTATCCGGTGTACATTAATATTATTCATTGTATGTGTGATAATTATTGTTGATTGTATTATTATTTATCCACAAGTTAAATATAATATATTTTTAATATGGATTGTTCTCTCTATACATTTGATTAAATGATAAAAGAAGAAAATCACCAATTATATCAATGTATGTTCTTCTGAAAATACAAGAATTATTACAATCATCCTTCATAATGAACCTAGAAAATATTTATTTTCATAAAATTTATCAATAAACTATAGGATAATATAGTTGGGGAAACAAGTCAATATCATGGGTAATCCTAGTGTGAAGAAAAATATTTGTCCCATATGTTTTAAGTGTTGATATCTCTCTAGAAATTACTTCATGGGTCATGTTATATTTATACTTCCTCAGCTGCATTCATTTGAATGTAATAATATTTATTTTTAGGGTGAAAATTAATTAAGTGTGGTAGAATTTAATTCCCTAATATTTTACGATATTATTCTCCTTTAATGAAACACAATATCAATTACTTCTTCACAAGTAATAGATCTCCAAAAGAACAATGACACATTATATAAATATTGAAATAAATTTATTTAGTTGCAGTGTAGAAATAGAGTTGACCATAATATGAAATAAAATAAAAACTAAAAAAATGTGAATTTTAATACTAAGTTATTGATAAACATGTTATGGGAAAGTAGATAATAACATTCTCTTTTGCTAGAAATGTATTATCTACTAAAATTGGATTTTTATATGCATTATTTTAAGAAAAAAGTATATCATAGATTATATTTATGATTTCCTTGAATAATTTATATTTTTATATATATAATATATTAACAAAAAATATTATTAATTTATTGAAAATAAGATTAATAGCGACTAACACTTTGATAAGTTATTTTCTAATAATAGTGTTTTCCTGTTCATTTTTTTGTTTTAATTAAATTGATAAAATAATAAATTTTATATTTATTTTTGAAAAATTGAACTATATTATTTATTTAGAATATTTATATTAAATTTGAATAATGTTTTGTTATTTCTCTAAAACAAATGTTTTTTAGCTTAATAGTGAAAATACTTTTTTTATCAAAAAAAAAAATTATAAATATATAAGAAAAATATAGAAGTCTAAAAATATTGTAACCCAAAAAATAATAATTTATTAAGTAAAATATAAATTTTATTAGATCTATATTTAATATATTGTAACTAATTATTTATTTTTTATTAATATAAGTAATAATTTTCAATATAATTTTTTTGGTCTTTTATTTTTATTTTATAATATATTTGTAAAATTTGTTGTTGAATTTAATTTAACTCCATATCAAATTTATTAGTTTTAAAAACCCAATTTATATCATAAAAATAATATTTTCTAACATTTTTATCCTATATGAAAATTTTAATCTAGATAATACACTTTTTTTAAATTGGGCGTTTTTATGCATTTTATGTTCTATTGATTAATTTTATTTTTCACAAACATTGAAATGTTATCAAATAAAATGAATATAATATTTTATTTTAGTGATAATCATTAAAAATAAATTACATTGGTAATAATTAGTTACCACATTGAAAACATGATTGGAAAAAGTGAAACATTTATTTGTAATGGACTGAAAAAATTGTTTCAAACATGTGTGAGAGTTAATTTTTTAGGTATGATATACCTTACATCAACCCCACTAAATTAATGTCCATTTCTTTTTCTTCATAGAATTTGAAACAAGTGATATCTTTATATTAAGTTGAAATATTTACGAAAATTCCATTCTCACCACCAATAAAGGGGCCTCTCACCAACCATTCTATACCACCATAAAATTTTGGTTTCAATTGTTATATCTTAAATACATATTTCAAAATTGCTAAAATTACTTATCTGTGAGCCACTAGTCATAACAATTTACTTAATTCCTATATTTCAAAGGATTATTATAAGTTAAACCCCATGCCCTCAACCTAAATACTTTTTTCATAACTTCTCTCATTTTAATTAATAAAATCACAAAAATAATTTTATCATTACAAAATAAATACATCATTATTGTTTTTATACTAAATATTATAATTATATGGATATAACCATTAACCATATTTTACATTTTCCATTAAAAAATGTATTCACTATTCAAGTGTTGTTCTAACTACTGCTTCCACAATATAACGTCGTCTGTTTTCTTTTCTACCACTCATCTTTTCTTGTTATATGAATATAATTAGAGAATAATGCGAACTATATAATATGATTTTGGATATAACTTTTTTAATCTACCTTACTTCACTCTCATTATTCTAGAAATGGAAATGTAATTACCGCATTGGGTGAACTAGTACCTTCATGATATAGCCTATATGGGTTTTGTTGGTCAGAGTGAGTTACTCAAGAATAGGGTGAATTGAGTACTCAATAAAAATGCTATTAAAAAACTATAAAAAAGTACCCTAAATTTATAAATTCACCCATTTAATAAAAATAGTTGAAGTATATATGTTTGAAATTTCAAATAATTTCTCACATGAGGGATTAATACTCTATTTAAATAATCATTAGAATTACATTAACTTTTAGAAAAAGATTACTTAATCAGACACTTTATATTGATGAAAATTAAGAATCACTATCGATGTAATTTTTCATTTAGATTCAAATTAACGATATAAGTATAGAATTAAAATATAGAATAAAAAACTAATAAAACACAAATAGTAATAAAAGAATGGGTTCACTGTCAAGCCAATACATAATCCCCTCAACTTGAAAATATTTTTCTTCCAATGAGTTTATTATAAAAATAAATAGATCCAAAATATAGACCTGATCTTACAAGAAATAAAACAAAAACATTTCATGGAAAAAATCATTTACATTGTTTTATGTGAGATAAAAAACTATAGATGCCATATAGGAGCACTTCCACACTTATTTTTGGTAATTAAAGTAAAATATGTTGCAATAATATCAATCATTCTACAATATAAGAACATGAGATAATATTTCCTGATAGATTGGTTAGAAAGACATACTAAAGAAAAGTCATTCATCTAATGTAAATAGAAATAGATTGATAGATACAATGTTTGATGCATCTTGATAGGAGATTCTTCAATTGATCAAAGTCATTGAGTTAATCTTTGGAAGGTGATCGAACATGTTTTTTAGAATGTCTAGAAAAATAGAGTGTCATATAAGATGATTTCATTAATTTCTATTATTATTCCTTATGTGACATCAAAATTTCATATCATTATCATCCTTATATTCATGGATTGATGAATATTTATCAATATATATTTATCGTAAATAGTCAGTAGTGAATGATCACCTTTCATTTAATGTTGTGATAATGTATTTAATGTGTCAATGATAGTAGTTATATATTTTGAAATGATCCACTATTATGATAGTAATGGAAATATTTATTCACCTAAAGTATGGTATGCTAATCTCATAGTAACTTCTCTTAGTCAGAGGATGTTGCTAGGTGACATGGTCATTTCATTTCATGTGATCTACTCAGTTCATCATGCGAATAACTCACTTGGACATAAGCTAAGTTGATGACTTTATGTTTTAAGTATATTATTCATGTGGTAACTACATTATAAATATTCTATAAGATTGCATTATGAAAATCTACACATTCCTTGTCATGGTAACTTGATTTCTTATTGTGTTCATGTAGTTTCCTTTGTGTGATAATGTGACCTCCTTGATGTATAATGATTATGTTCTTTTAGAAATGTATTTTTTATATTGTTCTAGAATTATTTTCTTATTGTGTTAAGTTTTTTTATTTTAGAATGGTGATTTTATTCTTGTGGTAAAGTTACTTTTGTTTTACAATAAGTCCTTAGATTTATTTAATTAATTTTTATCATGGTAATAATTTCATATACATACAGTAAGGTGAAACATAATGCATGGTAATATGATTCGACCACCTATCTTTCCTACAGTATGGTGTCTTCGTAAAAACTATAGTTATCCATTTTTTATATTTTTGATTTTACTATTATATTACAAAAAACATAAAGACATTAATAATAAGTTAAAAATGATTTTGGGTCATTAAAATATAGAGGTGATGGTTAAAGACAATAATGTCATTCTTTTTTATTATCACAAATCCTAATATGTAAATTAAAATGAATTGAATTCATAAAAAAAATGTTTTTAAAGGATTTAAATTCTTTTAATAAGCTAAAATAAATAAAAAATTTTCCGTATTCAATTAATAAAAATTTACTATTATATTATATACTTCTTCTTGTTGTCACATTATTTATTCAACTACTTTTAATTTTTCATAATTCTCTCTGTTTTGAGATTATCAAAATGAAATACTGATGAAATATGAGAATGAAATATAGTATTTCATTAATATATCAATAGATAAATTATAATAACATAGTAAATTTCCAGAAAAAATATCCCAATTAGAAATCCAAATAAAAATATAGTAGTGTTTTATCTCTTATATCTACAAGAATGATATGATCCCTACTCTTAGAAGTAGAAGGAGGAGGAGGAGTAGAGTAAGGTTCTCCAATAACTAAATCCCT
Source organism: Viscum album (assembly GCA_963277665.1). Taxonomy (NCBI): domain Eukaryota; kingdom Viridiplantae; phylum Streptophyta; class Magnoliopsida; order Santalales; family Viscaceae; genus Viscum; species Viscum album. The sequence goes on from OY728151.1 coordinate 809,503,984, forward strand.
AGTATCTAGTCTATGTTACTAAAAGGCTCGGTCAGGAGTGAGTAAAAAATTATTGGTTAAAGTGAAGAATATGGGATAGGAAAAAGGATCAACTAAGGGTGAAATAAAAAAAAAAGATTGAGAGGAATAATAAAAGGGTAACATCAATAAGGTAAACTCACTAATCACATGAGAACCATGATCCTTGTATTAAAGGAAATCATCACAATTCCCCTTGATGGAATCCAAAGTAGGGTTCATAGCTAAAATAATATCAACTTTTGACTTAAAATTTTATGTTAGTGGATGGATATTTATACCAAAAGTAAGTGTTTAGAAAATCCCTTTCAAATCATAATTTTTAATGATCCTACTAGTATAATAATAAATTAACCTTTTTATTGATTCCCCGTACTGACTAGAATGTTTGGAATTATTTGGATCCAATGTGAGGTTCTAACCTACATGAGTCTAAATCTCATCTTACAAAACGTCCTAAGTCTTATTAAAGTATTCATTGAAATCATAAATCTATTATCGAATAAATTTTTGGATTTTGTTTTTATTAAATAGAATTGTTGGACATTCATGATAGGGTAGAAATACTTCACCCAAGAATATTTGGACCAACTAAATTATTATATCTAAAATATAATCTTTTAGAGAACCCATCTGATATACCATATATCTAATATCATTTTGTATTGTGTTTTTTCTGAATTTAAATCTGGCCAGGATGTGTTTGATGGCCATTGTGAAATATAGAAAAATATCCTCTTATCTCACATTCTTTATATAATTATTAAAGTTATCAATAAAGTATGGTAGTATCCCAAAAATATATTTTTTGAATAAATCCATTTAATCCTTAGTGACATAAATGTAGGATGAAATAGAAGATCTTGGATCAGAAGGAGACCATTCACTAGCTAAATTCCTACCTTCTTCATCAGGAAAACTCTCCATTAGACAATTTCTGATAATCTGGTCTTCATCCATGGGGGAAGATTACACTACATATTTATCTGAATCTTCTAAAAATTCCATATGATCAACAAACTAAGAATCTTCAATTCCATCCTGAATATCAACATCATCAATCAATGAACGTTTCATGTTTATTTGAATAGATATAGTGGATATTCTACCTTGTCTTGGTGGACTACCTCCATGATCTTCATTTTCTAAACATGGATAATTTATCCCAAAACAAAAATATCTACTAGGCTTATCCCCCTTAACAAGGTTCATCATAGGAAATCTCACTTCATTTAATCCTAATAATAGAATATCCCTCTGATATATATTCATTATTATCAAATAAACTAATTTATCCCACACAGGATCATATTATAAATCTAACTAAGCTTCTTCATTAATACCAATAACATATTTTTCTTCCTTTCACTTTTATTATTCTTGTTCAACATCTTCTTCATATTATTTTTCTTTTCCAACATCATCTTATTCTTCAACAAGAGAAACTACATTAGTAGAGTATTACAAAATCTCATTAGGTTTAAGACTTCATGCTATAGGATACCTTTCTCTAAAAGGATACTTCACTAGAATAAACTACTCAAATAGTTTCACTAAATTATCCACCCATTCCTGTTACCTTATCTCTAGTTAAATTTCATATTCTTATAGATAATTTTTAAAATAAAATCTATCAGAAGTATTCACATTGTCTTCTTTATAGGAAACTATTACATTGAACTCTAGAAGAGAATAAAGTAATCTAAGAAATAGTAAAAAGCTAAATATTGTTGTTTTACTAGACAAGTATACCATATGACACATAAAAAATCAACATAGATTAACCTGATGACCATTCTATTTTTAAAATAGGAAAAAATATTGATGGATCAAAATACTAATATATATTTTTCTTGTAAAAACAACACGCTAGATAAATATAACTATAAGTCTAAATTCACCACTTATCTCAATAGGAGTGAGTCTTATTGGAGTTCCATTCCTAGTGAGTTCATAGATGGAATTACAAAAGTCAATGTTTGGATAATTAAAATAATACAAACATTAAATATATTCATACTCACCCCGATGTGGTATTCCTAAACATGTTTCCCATTATCATGAAAAATATGAAAATTTCATCATTAATCATCTATTTTACCTTTTCGTTCTTTTCCCTAGGAACAATTTAAAGATTCAAATAAAACTCTTCGATAATGTATAGACAGAAGGGTATATTATTTTCTTTAATCCATTCATCCCATCCTTGTTTATGAGTCTCATTCTAGACTAGTTGTCAGATTGACTCCATCCACTAAGAAAAAAATTATTTCTCTATAAAAATGGATGATTGAAAACATGAGTGTTCTTCGACTTTAATGAAATAATTGAGCTTGTTTTAATATTCGTATAATTTTCTAAACAAGGTGACTAAACTGGAAATGAATCTTCTAAAAAATTCTCTATCCTCATTATTTTGACTTTATTAAATATCTATGACAGTTTGAAAATCAGAGGAAGAACATAGATATTTGAGATGAGAGATCAAGAGGATTGAGACAAAAAAAGGATCTGATTAGAAGAACCTAAAGGATAGATGAGTTATAAAAGAAAACACAGATACCAGTTCAAATTCATATTTTAATTTTTAATTTAAATCATTCGGTAAGAATAATAATAATAAACTTAAACAAAAACCCACCAAAATATATTTCTAAAAATGATAAATTGAAAGAAATATATGATAATTGTGATAATCATGGATCTATAACTATCACAAACACGGTAGGAATTATAATAATACAAATAATAAATTCAAGATAAAAACATATTGACTCTATTTACACTAATCATATTGTCCATATAAAAATTTATGATAAGATGACAAACCTTCATGGTAGGTATGATAACTGTAATAACAAAAACAAATTCAATATCATTATATGGAACATGTGAAATATAAAGTAGAGAATTTTTAAATTATATTTGAAAATATATGTTATGACATTTTATCATTTAAAATACTATTCAATAATATAAAAATTATTGTTCAGCCCAAATTCAGTTTTGATATATTAGTTCCTCTCAATATTCATTATCTTTGTAAATATATCAGGAAGATGATGTTTAATACCTATGAATTCAATAGTTATGTCACCTTTTTTAATAATATCTTAGATAAGGATGTCTTATATGAATATTTTTTGTTATCCAATGAGATATATGATTCTTTGAAATATTTACCACCCTAGGATAATCAAAATTTACATGGAAGTATTTAAATTGATATCCATAGTTAAGTAAATTGTGATTCATCTATAGAATCTGAACAGAAAAAATAACACTGGATATATAGACATATTTAGTAGTGGATAATGCCATAATGTTTTTTTACTACAATATGATACTAGATACTTTCTTAAAAAGAGACAGATTCAACATGTTATTTTTCTATCATACTTATAACAACCAAAATTAGCTTAAAAATAACAAAATAAATCAAATTTCATTACTCTGGGATAAAATAATCATATGATGGTTTTATTTTTGAGGCATTTAAAAACTATTTTCATATATAATAGATGTGTTTATTTTGGCTTTTCCTAAAAATGAGAACACTTAAAAATAGATAAAATAATATCAGGTCAACATGCAGTTAAATATATTAATCCTTTAATCATGCCTATGTAAATTTTTTGATCAACTAATTTCCCAACATCATCAATATAAAACTTGAAATTAGTACCCAAAATAATTTCCCAACCTTTATTAATATCCATGAAAAACATTTTATAATATCATTGGTGTACATTTTTTGGTAAAAAGTAATTAAATATTTCTTTTGAAAAATATTAAATCCATGAAAGAATTCACATTAACCCATTAAACTCATTTCAAAATACACCCTTTATCATTTTTGAAAAATCAATTGACAAGGAATTTTTTAAAGATCTAAAAATATTATAATCATCATAAATATCCATAACAAAAATTCCATAGAAATTATTTTAATAATTAATGTAGGGTTATATATAACTTTAGAAAAACCATTTGAAATTATAAAAGAGATGAGCCTATAATACCAAGCTCTATGATAATATTTTAAACCACACAAATAATTTGTTAATTTAAAAACATGTTTTGAAGAAATGGGTATTTTAAAATCTTGGGGGTTGTTTCAAAAAACATCCTCACTAATATAAACATTTAATAATAAATTGTTGACTTCCATTTGATATAGTTTGGAGTCCTATTTTTCTTCATAATAAAGAATCCTTCTAATTGATTAACATCTAGATATAGGTGAAATGTTTTCCTCAAAATCAATTCCTTCATATAGTGACATAAGCATAACATACATTGATATTACATCATTTGATATGAATATTCAAAACATTAAAAAATTAAATTCCTAAGGACCATAATAGTTTACTGTCTTTAAAAAATGGGGGCACATTCTATTAATTTGGTGAAAGATCTTAAATCTCTCCCCTAAGAATATTCCCCTTTAAAACTCCTACTTAAAACCATTATTCATAACTCAGGGAAAGGAAACATATGAAATTTTGATATAATATTCTATGTAAGGGTAAAAATATAGGATATATATAATCATAACATTAAAATAAATTGATTAAAGCATAATAATAACATTTAAAGATCATACCACACATATCAATGATCGTATTCATGAGTCATGGAATAAAGATTTTCAGTTCATAAGACATGAATAATAATGTAATAAAGGGGAAAATCCATGAATGTATAAATTAGTAATACGAAATGAAATTTATTACATAAAAATAATCATATAAAATCATTCCCTATATGTCAAGGCACATTTTCGAAACTTACCAGGGCAGTTCATGGGGGCTACATCTACTACGAGGGACACACCACCATCCCCAGTCACAGTCGTTTATTTATAGTAGATTAGGTTACATATTCTTACCACAGTGGATTAACTTTCCCATTCTTCCCATAGTGGACCTGGTTTCCCCTTCATCCCATAGTGGATCCGACATTCCTTTCTTCCCATAGTGCATCAGGTTTCCCCTTCTTCCCATAGTGGAGTGGGTTTTTCATTATTCTCAAAGTGGATCAACATTCCCCTTCTTACCATAGTAGATAAAACCATTCGACTTTTTTCCAATAATTATCTCAAGAGATATAAATCATTACCCAATTATATGGAGGGAGATATAGGTCCCACCCATTACTTAATGAAATCATACATACGTTTTCCAGATATAATAAATAGTCATCAAATCATGGACCATAAAAGATATGGGTTTCATATAAATCATATCATTATCCATGTAATGAAGTTTGTATTATAAAAATTTCATCATATCATAACCTATGAAAAATAGAGAGGCTTCATAATCATTTAAACCAAGAATAAAATATGAAATTAATAAGGTTTCATAATCATTTATCATAGTTTAACCTATGGAAGGGAAATATATTTCATGAACATCATTCCATCAAAACATAAACCATTCAAATAAATAACTTGAATGGTATAATTGGAACATATTTATAGTAAATCAAAAAATATATCAAGAGATTCTATATTATATAGAGAAGGATTTCAGAAGATCACTTGGAACATTTCATAAAAATTAGCCTTTATTTGAAATTTTTATTCATAAATCATTAAAACAAATCCTTTTATTACATATAATGATTTGAAATTTCTATTAAAAAAATTTCCTAGGAAAAATATTATTTCCAATTTTAAGATAAACTCTTTTTAAAAAATAAATCATTTTTAAAAACATTCCCTTTGAAAATAGGTATGAAAACATATAAATGGAGCTTTGAAAACAATTTTAAATAATTTTTAAAATATAATTTTTTTGAAAACATTTTTAAATGAAACCCAAATTAAAAATATTAATTTAAAAAATATTGGAAAAAACGTTTTATTTAAAAATAACCTCATAAAATCTCAAATGATCCTTCAATATTATGTTGGTCATGATGGCAGGTAAATTTATACATTTCAAACATTCCATTTGCATCGTAAAAAGATTAGAAAAGTTATTTGATCAAAAAATGAAAAGAATAATAATTTTAAAAATCATTTTTTAAAAAGATCAATCATGGGTATAATTTTATTTTTGAAACCATTTAATACTAATATAAAAAATTTGAAACTCATTTTTGGGAAACCAGGTTTTGGGAGAAGACAAATTTCTAACCGAAGAGAGAAATAAAGTGAGATTTTTTTTAAAATATTTTCATAATTATCTTATGCACCAAAGAGGGAGAAAATGGAACCATTGCATGAAGATATAATCAATAATAATATGATAGGAAATGTAATGGGATTTCTTGAGATATTGATCATAATATTTCATCAATAGAATCATAATTGTAAACAGTACCGATAAACGATGAGATTGTTTCAATAGAATATTACTACTTTGGTATCATTGAATCATTTTCACCATAGAATAATAAAATTACATGAAGCATAAAATGTACAAAAATTTAGTTTAAATATAAAAAAAATTAACATGTAGTATATACACCTTATATAAAAATATAGGTGTATACGAAACATGTGTCTCCAAGAAAGAAAAATTGAGATGAATTTTTTATATATTTTAAAATATTTGAAATATAAACCCCATGGATGATAGATCATAAAATTAATATTTAAATACCCAAAAAAGTATTTATAATAGTCATTTTATACATTCATGGTAATTATATACCCCACAAATGAATCTAGTGGTGAATAAAGCATAAGTATCATAGAAACAAAAGTGTGATTAAAAATTCCATTACTACTTGATTCAATTTTTAATCATGAGATCCTTGAATGAATAAAATAAATTTGAACATATTATAACATAAAAAAAATTATATTAATGATATAACATATTATAGGTCAGTATATACACCACACAATAAGAATTGATGGTGAATATAAATACATCTCACCAAAATAAAAGTGAGATGTGAAAACCCTTACCTTAAGTCTTGAATATCATTGTACGCTTTCAGACCTCATATATAATAAATATATGTTTATTAGTAATATACCATAGAAAAATATTATTGTATATCATACCATATAAAAAATTTTATGACCTTTTCTTTTCTTGTTTATTAACAATTCCATGTTAGTTATATTTTTTGGGAATTAACTGCTTTGGTTTTTATATATATTTTATTTTTTATTCTTGATCCTATTAATCATATCATGATTTAAATATTTAATGAATGTAAAAAACAATATAAATATCAAATATATTCAGTAAATAATTATTTATAGTAAAATATAAAATATAGAAATATGAAATGGAATACACAATTCATGGAGACAGAAGGTTGTACACACACATGCATACTATTTCCATTTTCTTGTCACATTAAAGGAAAGAATATAAATTATATATATACATATATATTATAATAGTATAATACTTATTATTTAATAAAGATCATATTCATTTACTATACCAATCCTTAATATATTCCACAAATAGTGCGAATGAATCAAATCACTTTGAGGATGCAGTATTCCACACATCCACAAACAATGTAATCATATTCCCAAGAAATAGAAATATTGATGTATTGATAAATATAATAGTTAAATAATTTTAAATAAATTATAAATATCATATATATGATAAAAAATGATAATTTACATCATTATTTTCAACCTTGAGAGCTGGTAAGGGAAGAACGAACAACATCAGTTCACAAAGTGGTAATCCATCACACACACAAATGGTGATTGTGTATCCAATTAAATAGAAGTGTGCGTGAATATAAGTCATATCCATTGAAAAAAAATACATATATATTGAGTATACTGAGGTTATTATATAATCATGGAATAAGATGAACTTATGGGTTGGATATAGAAGTAAATCAAACGTTCTTGTAGAAGGATGTTAACTCTTATTTGGGTAACTCCTTTTGGTTTTCACCAAAGGGATTCCTTGGTTGGCATTATAAAAAAAGTGATACCTTTAAGATGAGGGGAGGGATGTTTGGAGTTGATTTTGGTATGGTTTGTATGGTCCAAATGGTCTTGGGAGAGTAATGTGAGGAGGATGAGAAGAGGAATTTTATAAGTGGGGAAAAGGATATATTAGGTAATAATTAAAATATTCCAATGCTCCCCACGTTTTACTTCTCCTATAAGGGTTAATAACTAACCAAATAAGATAATTACTGGTTTAATTATCTAAATGTAGACATGAAATAATTTTTAGACATGTTTAGGGTCATTTTAAAACCTTATATTCTATGATTAATCATTAGGTAAGATTGTTTTTTTATTTTAATCACTATAATTAATTATAATTACTTTTACTAATATTTTGGTCCAAATATATGATTACCTTACTAGGAATTATAATTTTTTATTAAAAATATAAAATATATTTTTCCAAATACAAATCAAATAATTTGTTGAATTTAATTTAAAATTAATACTGCATATGGGATGAGACAACATGTTTTTAAAGTGAAAATGTTCAAAAGTTCGAATTGTATTTAAATTCAATTTCAATATGAAACTGATTCCAATGAAAAAATTTGTATTATTAGATTTCAATTATTATTAATTTAAATTAAATACAATTTAAAATATAATATTACTATATAAATTAAGTCAAGGATAAAGATGTTTCCAATTAAAATTTAGTGGTTTTCACTATTCATAAAAAATGAAATTCTTAGAAAAATAAAGAATATTCACCCAAAATAAATATTGATATTATTATTTGAAAATTGAATTTTATTTTTTAAAATTAAATTATAAATGATTCAAAAATTATATTTAAAATAGTTTCAACATTATAATGTTATTAAATTACCTTTTAGAAAAATACATCTATTTTATTCATATAATAAGAGTTATTCTTATCATATGACTATAAAATTTACTTTATGAGAGTCAAAAAATTTACGGAATAAAGAATATATAAATTTTATTAAAATGATTCACCAAAAGTAGTTTTTTAATTTATTGAGTTAAAATGGAGTATGTACATATAGAAATAATTTTCATATAAAATAAATTTCTGTATTTTCAAATTGTTCCTACATTCATTTATAACTAACTAATTATGAAATGACTCATTTTTTGTACATGCATAATAAATATTTTTACAGTTTAGTTAATTATAATCATATCTTTCTTTCCAATGGCTCGGGGTAACTATAATAATATTTTAATAACAATATTAATAGTATATTATAGTTTAGTAAAACTCTGACTTGCATGTAACATAAGCTATCAAAGATAATAAGTGTTGTGTATAAAACTAGCTAAAAAAAGTTTTGCATGCACCACCACCTAATATAATTGTTTCCTTTTGTGAAATATTAACTTGGTGTTTCCTAGAACTCATGATAATCTTAGTGATTTCATATAAAAAATTCTATATTCAGTGTTGCATGAAATGAAAAATATCAAAAATTTAAATTAATGTTAAAAAATATTTCAAAAAGTATCAGGGTGTTACATTATACACCCTTATTATGGATCTCACCCTCAAAATTTATCTGGTTCATTAATGGTTCACTACTTTAATGTTCCTATCATAAAAACCCACATCATAATGATAATAATTTATTTTGAAAGGGGATGTTTGAAAGATATCAGTTTCCCAACATAACACATAACTAGGACTACAAATAAGAGAACATAGTTGAGAAGTGAAAGCATGGACATGGAAGTGAAATATAAATTTCATGTTCTGATGGGGACCGATAGAGATCATGGCCCATAGAATGTTAATGATCACAGAGACAAAAACATCTAGTGATCTAAGGGACCGTTTTATTCATCGTAAATGGATGTACTAAGAAAAACATTTTGGTATCCAGATCCTCTTCTTAATGATTAATAACATTCACAAAATATATACATACTGGAATTCCTCACAATATCTCCCTTTGGTAGTTCCTTGACCAATTTCCACTTTATCTATTATTCCGAAAATAGAGGCCTATTCGTTATGCTTGAAAGACTAATGAATCATAAGATACATAAAGGACGATAACTAAGTCTGTATATATTTAGTTATCATCATAGAAAAATGGTTCTCACAATTTATCCAATATGCATAAATCTGCATGTGGAAAGATAATTATTTAATCTCTAAAAATATATCATATGTTTAACTTAAACAATTACATAAATAGTTAATATTATACCCCTTAAAAATGTTGAAAATTCAAAACTTTAAAAAAAAGGTCACTAAATTTCTCAAATTTTATTAAACATTGATTCCCCATATATCATAAATTATATCATTATTGTAATATAAACAACATGTTAATATCTCCATCATGTATTCCCTTGAAACATGGTAATAAACTTAATTACAATAAATCTTTACAAAAAATATACATGATTTCTTATTAGAATGATTAAAGGAAACATTACATAAAGGAATAATTATCATAAACTCCACCAATGAGAGCATACAAAACAATTTTTAAAAATAATTTATCATTTCTATGGTCATCAATTCGATCTTTATCTAAATAAATCATCTATTTATCCAAGATAAAAAGAATTTTCTCAATGTGGGGACCATATTAAGGGTTTCCTTCCCATAATAAAATTATATTCTTTCCATTAGATCACTTTTCTATTTCATTAGAACCATTGAACATTTTCTTTAAAATCCATAATTGAAAACATATAATTCATGAATCAAATAAAATAATTATAGAATTATAGTACATATACACTTCAATCATCAAAAATTATTTATAAAACATTATTTAGGTTTCATCATTATATTATTTAATAACCATTTACTAGAATATGAAATATGAAATATATATTAAGTTTACCCAACATAAATTTAATTATAATCTCTTTATTTAATGTAAAAATAATAATGTTATAATATCCTATACATTAATATTACATTCATAGTATCTTTATATTCAAAAGTATAACCAATACTCATATTATCACACTGATGCTCTTCAAGAGATTTCCTTTTAGGAAATCGATTATCATAATGCACATAATTTATACATATGAAACATTCAATGTTATCATTGTTCCTTATAGTTATTTTAATTGACAAAGACCAGGGAGCATAGTGTGATAAACATGTATCATAGAATAAAATCCAATAATCATGAAAAAGTACACATAGTATCCCTAGATCATGACACATAATTAAAAAAATGTTACATTTTAAGATTATCCTTTGTGACATCCTAAGACATATCCTTAGAAATATTTATAAGTATCTTACTAAATTTTTCTCATCCTAGTTTCCAAAGGATGAATAAAACTTTCTTTTAATATAAACTATATTGAATCATTCTTAATATACATGGATATTACTTCATTTTAGATAAATATTAATCACATTAAAAAATTACATAATGAGGAATATAATAATTTATTGTCTTCAAAAATGGGTGAAAAATATTCTCATTTGGTGAAATACCTTCAATATATCCCGTAATGATTTTCCCCTTTAATACTCATACTTATAATATTTCTTTATAACCTAGGTAAAGGAACATAATAAAGGTTGGAATCTAATTCTTAGAAAGCATAAGAATACAATTGATACATAAGAATCACATGAACATAAGGGTATGAGAACACAAGTACAACATTTGATGATTATACCTATAATTTCAAAGATAATAATCATGAATAATGGATTAAATATTGGCAGTTCATAAAACATAAAAAATATGGTAATCAAGAAAATAATCCATTAAATAAAAACGTAAGAGTAAGAAATGGAATTTCATATAGACAAATAAGAATATTAAATAATTCCCTATAATCCAAGTATCATTTCCAAAAATTATCTACGAACATCATGGGGGCCACATCTACTAGTCCAGACACACTACCATGCGGATTCTCATTCTATTCCTTATAGTGGATTGGGATACTCATTCTTACTATAGTGGATTGGGTTTTCCCTTCTTCCCATATAATATTGTGGTTCCCCTTCTTCTCATAGTGGATCAGGTTTCCCTTTTATCATAGAGTGTATTAGGATTCCCCTTTATCCCATAGTGGATCTGGATTCTACATGGCCCTATAGTGGTTCAGGTTTTTCTTTCTTCCTGTTGTGGATCATGTTTCACCTTCTTCCCATTATAGATAGTTTTTCCCCTTCTCCCCTTATTGGATCAAGTTCACCCTTACACCTATAGTGGATGAATCCGATAAATATATTTACCATCATTATCACATGAGATAAAAATAATTACCCAATGAATTGGAGGGATATATAGGTCCCACCCATCACATAATGAAATCATACATAAATGTGCCAAAAGATAAAACAATTTATCGTATAAAAACACATAAAAAGATATGGGTTTTATATAAATCATATCATAACCAATGTAATAAAATGAGTATCATAAAAATTTAATCATATCATATCCAATGGAATATATATATGTTTCATAATAATTTCATCCTATAATTTCCCGTGTAAGGAAGAAGCTTTCATAAGAATTTATCATAGTATCATGTGTGGATGGGAAACATGTTTCATAAATATCATGCCATCTAAAAAATATTTAATAGAAATAATATGAATAATATCCATAGATAATATAACTAGTAAATCATCTCTATATTAAATAATTCCATCTTAGATGGAGACATTTTTTGAAAGATCACTTTGAACATTTCATAAGGAAAATAGCCTTTATTTGAAAATCCATTTCATAAATCATTTTCAAAAATAATTTTCATATAATTAAATATTTTAAATTTCCTTAGAAAACATTTATTGGGGAATATATTATTTACAATATTAAAATGGAAATTTTTTAAATCATAAAACATTTTGAAATTTTTTTTCTTTGAAAATACCATTGAAAACATATAAATTATTCTTTGAAAACCATTTAAAACACTTTTTAGAATAATTTTTATTGATTTTTTTAGATAATTTTTTTAAAACAAATAATTTTCATAATATTAGGAAAAAAATTCATTGAAAATAACATTGAAAATTTTCAATGTAAGATTCAAGGAAATGAATTTTGTGAAGGTGGGTAAATCCATAGATGCCAAAAATTCTTTTTTCACTATAAAAAGCTTAGTAAAGCTCATTTATTGTAAAATGAAAATAATATTAATTTTAAAAAATTCTATAAAAAGGCAAATGGGTTTATATTGTATTTGAATTTTTTTGGTATAACAACCCTCTCTTGACATACATTAACATGTAATCACATTTTTTGAATACTTAATACATTACACAAACATACACCCAATGACCATACTAGTCTAGTGACTTTGAAAAAATGAAAACTAGAACACTGGTTCATAAATGAATTAAATTATATACCACTTGGTTCTTCATGACTTTCACCCATCTTAGATAGTTTTTACAGATTACATATCTTCATAATGTATGGAAGGAAACATAAAAAGTGGTTATCTCATATTCTCAGTAAGGGTAAACAATAGAGACATGTAAAAATAAATGTGATCATAGGGGTATGAGAACGTGATCATGAAAATGGAATATCAGACCCTTCATATCAAAGATCATAAATAGGAATCATGGAATAAATATTAGATGTTCATGAGTCACAATGAAATAAATAACAAAAGTCATGAAAGCATATAATAGGATTAAAATATGGAATTATGGAGAACATATAAGAATGTAATATGATTTCTAAAGTAGACAAGGCATCGATGAAAAGACCATTTTATTGGACATCGTCCTTTACTGAACTAGTTTCAATCCCCATTCCATACCTATATTACTGAACATACTTCACACCTTGTTCCAGCCTTGCGATGCTGAACTGAGTTCACCCCTCGTTCCAACCATATCTATCTCATGAGATATAAATATTTACCCAATGAATTTGAGGGAGATATAGGTCCAAAAAATATCATAATTAATTCATATAAACATGATCTAAAAAATAAATTTCAATTATATACTAACCCATTATATGAAAAGGGTTCCATAAACATTTAATCATACCATAACATTTGAAAAATGATTTAGATTTCAAAATAATTTCATCAAAATCTTAAAACATGAAATGAGTGGGTTTTAGAAGCATAAAAACTTTGATAGAGAAACTGATTTCTTAAACATCATTCCATAAAACATGAAACATTTAGGTAAAGAACATGAATTTAAATATTTAATAATTTCCATATAAATTAATGACTACCACCAAAAGATGTTAACAAAGAAGGAAAATTATTTTTTGTGATCTGTTAAAAACAATTCTTAATGAAAATAACCTCTCACCTTTGAAAAATTATTTTTAAAACATAAATCATTTTGAAAAACATTTTCATGAAAATAATCCTAAATAAATATAAAGAAATAATTGAAAATATTTTGAAAATATTTTTTCCTTTTAAATCTCATATAGAGTCTTTAAAACCTTTTGAAATATGTTTTCCCTGAGAACTTATAATATAATCTTAAAAACCTATTGAAATCCACTTTCCATGAAAAATAATTTCAAAACCTTAATGAAATTTTGAAAATATTTTATAAACTATTTCATTGAAATTCTGTTTTAAAAACAATTTCATAAAAATTACACATTTAAACATGAAATTAAAGCTTTAAAGTAAGGATGAAGACTAAATATTTTTATTTTTTATGAGGTAAAAATAGTATTTCTTTTGTACAAAAAATTATAGAAATGTGCCTCGACCAGAAAGGGAAAGAAGATTACTTTGTCAATAGCTATTTTTTTAAAAGGTAATGGAATGTTATAAATGTATTTTAAATTCCATAGAAGAATATTATAATATTCTTTGAAACATTTTTAGAAAACATGATTTTAAAGGAAGCGTAGATTTCTGACTGAAGAGAGAGGTAAGGTCATATTTTCATAATTATATTAAGTACTAAAGAATAGAGAAAGTGGTAATAATACATTATTACATAAAGACTAACTATAGGTGAATAAAATTCATGAGTATTCATGAAATATGGATTATACTATTTCATAAATGAAAACATGATCATAAAAAATCTCAATAAACGGTGAGATTGTTTCAAAATGCTTTTACCACATTGTAAAATTGAATCATACTCCCCATGTATAAAAAAAGAAATTACATGGAGCTTTAAAATATGATGAGAAGAATTAGAGTCATGTTATAACTTTTCAAATTTTTTTATACACCTCTTATAATAATAAATATGTATAACATGAAATGTGTCTCCATGAATGAAAATTGAGATATAATTATTATACTGATTTGATAACTTTTGAAACTGAAACCCCATGACAAAAAGATAAAAAAAAAATTAAAAACCTATAGATTTAATTATAAAAGTCATAAAATACATTCATTTGTAGTATATAAAACACACTAAATATGTGAGTGGAGAATAAGGCATATATTTCATGGAAATAAAGAGTGAGATGATATTTCATTACCTTCTATCTTGACTCTCATCATAGTCATTCAAAACTCTTGTATAATAAATATAAAGTTTTTATAAATCCATAAAATAAAAATATTATTACATAAAATAATATATATATTTTTATTATGGCTTTATAATACCCACTTGAAAACAATTCTATGTTAAGGTTTCACTTCAAGAAATATCTTCTTGGTTTTTTGCACGTATCTTAATTTGTTATATCTGTAGTCCCTATACATATATCATGATTTCCATAATATTAAACATCATTTAAATATAATATATTTTCAGAGTATGTGTATTATAATAATCCATATAATATAGAATTATGAAATGGAATACACTATTCACGGAGATGGTAAGCCATACGAACGCAAGATTTCTACTTCCGTTTTACTTTCATGTTGAAATAATCAATGAAACACACACAAAAACACACACACAAAAACAAAGAAATATATAACATTATTTTATAATTTTTATTATATCATATATATCATATATATTCACTAAACTCATCCTTAATACATTCCATGTAGTGTATGAACAAATCACATCACTTTGAGGGGGTGGTAGTCCACACTTCCTAAAACAAAATTATCATATTAACATCAAACGGAATTTATAATGATATTTTTTGTAAAATAATTAAATAAGATAAAATGAATAATAAATATTATTTATAACATATATAAATATATATTCCTCCATAATTTCTACTATGAGAGGTGGTAAATTGAAAATAAACAATTGTCATTTAGTAAGGCGGTTGTCCGCCATACACATAAAAATTATATACGTTACCTATTAGATGGAAGTGTGTATAAGTTTAGGTATATACCCTATAATAACAACATCATATTATATTTATGATATGTTTGTTTTTATAAAATCATGGAAGACTAATTTTTTATGGAGTAGAGTAAAAATAATCATATAAAGAAGTTTGAGGGATACTGGTGCCTCTTAATCGGGTAACTCCTTTTGGTTTTCATCAAAGGGCTTCCATGGAAGGATTTTTTTACTAATGAAGGATTCAATAAGGAATTGAGGGATTTTGGGGAGATATTTAGGAAGAGTTTTCTCAGGCCAATGTGCCTTGCGATGTGTTTGGAAGTGGGATTAAGGGGTTCCATTTATAATAGAGGAGGACTGGCTCTTTATTATACTTTAAAAGAAAGGATCACCACCAATGTTTTTATTAAAATGTATAAATAGTGATACAATAAATATAAAAGGTAATATAGGGTTGATATATTTCCATAAAATTGATTTTTAAAATGATTATAGGTTGTTTAGAGACTTAATGATTTGGTTTAGTCCCTTATTAGGCTTAATTTAACCTTAATCCTTATAATTGTTGTCAATTACTTCACTAATAATTTTTTGACAAAACCATTTTGAAAATATTTGGTATTATAAATTATGGTGAATATAAATATTTAATCAACTTTTCTAAATTCCAAACACATAATTGGTAGAAATTAATTCAAATTTAATCCTGCAGTGGTGTCAAAAATGCGAGTTTTTAAAGAAAAAACTTCCAAAAGTGTGTAGTTCTATTTTATATTCAATTTCAATTTCAAATCAATTACAATGACCTAAATTAAAATAATTGATAAAAAAAATTTATATAACTTTTAAACAATTTTAAAATAAAATTTATTCTTATAAATAATTTATCCGAAAAAGTAGTTTTGAATTAAAATCCAGTAAATGAAATGTTACCAAAAAATTATCCTAACCTAATTTTTATGTTTCAATTCCAAATATGAAGCTTATTTTTTCATATTAAAAATATAAAAGTTATTAAATTTAACATAAAATGGGTTTACCATTAAAAGGTGGTAAAACTATCATTATAAAAATATAGGGTTTTAAGCATAAAATTTGGGGTTTTTCTTATCCTAGGCCCATCAAATCTATTCGTTGAATATCCGAAATTTTTAATTTAAAATTTATTTTATATATGGGATTAATATCAATCCCTAATTTTAATTAATTTCATTTATTAGGATCAAATAGTTTTATGAACATAAAAATAATAATATATATGTTATATTCAATTGTTTCTTATATTTTAATTTCTAATTAATTGGTAACATATGAAGTAATATTATATTTGTGTAAAAAATGTATATTTCATAAGTAAGTTAATACCATTAAAAACCTCTAATTTAATATCAATTTTATATCTTATTATATTAAATAATCATATTTTAATAACATATTACTATTTTGTAAACCTCGGTCATTCGTGTTACACAAGACATTGAGGAATGTATTTGTTGCGTGAAATTCCAGATAGCCTTGATGTTCATTACAGAGAAGGATAATTTTTTTATAGTACATGGAATAAAAACATAGTTATTTAAAATAAAATAAACTATTTTCAATGTTATGTTAAATATAAAATATGAAAAATATTAAATTAATTTTTAAAAAAATTATATAATTCCCAAAATAGTAGGGTGTTACATTATAGCACACCTAAATTGAATATCTCCCTACAAATTATTTTGTGTTATCAAAGGAATAATACTTGAATGTTTTATTTATATAAAAACACATTGTAAAAATTAAAACTAAAACTTCCCTTAAAAAATGGAAAGTTAGAACCATAATGGTTACCCAATGTAACATATAAATAGGTTTCCACAGATGAGAACAGAGGTTTAGAGTGAATATTGGACACAGATGAGAAGAATAAATATTTGTAGGGACAGATTGAGGTCATCAATCACAAACAATTTAATGATCAATGAATATATGAGGGCCTCAATTTCATAAATTTGTAATGATTTCAAAGGCCATAAGTTCAACAATATTAATGGTACAAGGACGAAATTGTTTTTGATCATTTTTAGAATGTTGAGTAATTATTGATATATTTATATAAATAAAACTTCATGCTTTGGTTGCGCTTTGAGAAATTTATAATAAATAAATTATTTTAATGAATTCCCATAAATTAACTTTGTTACATAAAGTAGTAAAATACTCTTTTAACAGATCTTATGTCCCATAAAATAATGAAATGTCTAACTATTTTTCTTTCAAAATTCAACATGCCTTAATTTATAAAAATAAAAAGCAACACAATTGATCCATCATTAATATAAATTCATCAAAAATATTTATACACCAATTAGGACATCACAATGTCCGGGGGAAGGCATAAAACCCTTATCATTCTTCATTCATGGGATCGAGACCCACGACCTTACCCGAATTGGTTAGTTGTAACTCGATATACATGATGTCTTTTTATAAGACCACACTATTATAGTTCTGAAAATAAATAAGATAGAAATAATTTAAATAAGTTTAATCGCTAAATAGAATTTTAACTAAGGAAATCAATACAACCATAATACATAATTAGTTTATATGAAATCTAGATGAAAAATTTCATGAATGGTTAAACCTATAACCATTATAATGATGAAAATCGAAAATAATATAAAAAAGATCACAAAATAATTTTAACATTGATCCCCCATATATAAAAAAGTAGTTATTGGTTATCACATTCCAAACATGTGAATACCCTCATAACATATTCTATTGAAACATGGAAATAACCTAAATTACCGTAAATACTTTGGAAAACATAAATGATTCCTTATTCCAAAACAGACTGGATATATTACTAAATACAAGAAGCTTGAACATTAACCATGATCACATAGGCAACTTTTTTATCAGACTATTTAGCAATTCTATGATAATATATACTATGCAATTTACTTGTTCATATGCAATGTATCTTTATAAAAACAACATTATCATAAAATAATTAATATATTAATGGTTATATTCCATAATCCAAAATATCCCCTTGTCATTAAATCACTTTTCCAGTTCATCGAAAACATTCAACATAAACCAGTAAATCCTTAGAAAAAAACATTAAATGGAAAATCCATATATGTTCCACCTTTTATATAACATAATTTTTTAAATAAAATACATAAAAACTTTTATTATTACATTTCACCCATAATATATAAGAGGAATGCCTCATATGTTTAATTAATACCTCTTTTCATTCACATTTCATTTGTAGTATCATCATCCTTTATAATATAACTATTTCTCATACAACATTACTGATTCTCTTTGAGAGTTTTCCCCTTTGGACATCGATTTTCATAATCAACATTCATTCTATTCATAAATAAATTTACCTTTGATTATTTCTTAGTGAGGAAAATATTCCCATCAATCTCATTAGTTGAACCCTTCATTTTTCCTTTGAAGTTACATGCTTTGTGTAATTATTTTACACTGTTAAAAAACCTTCTTGTTCCTCTAAGACATTCAATTAGGTGATTATTTCCACATTCCTTACACAAAGAAAACTATATATTATTTCATCCATGGCCTCTATTACATGAACACCATACAAAATTATTTCTTCTCTTCCATGGTGTGTCTAAGAGTTGATTAAGGAACCCATTGTTGAATATTTTACATGAAAACTAATTAGGCATAATCAAAATATACTTCACTCTAGTGATCATAATATTTGACAACTCATCAATATATTTTCCCTAAAATTCAACATTAATTTAGTTCCTTCCTGTTCCCTCCATTGACTATAACCAAGAATAATTGTGTATGAAATTCTTATCATATCAAATAATCAAATAATCATGAAAATTCACATATAATATTTGTAACTTATAACACATTATTTAATCAATGGAACTTGATATTTATACGAGGTTATTCATTGTCATATTCTATTTAAATCACTTATAATGGTTCGTGAAGTGTTTGTGAATTTTTAAAGAATATCCTTATGAGTTTTAGACTAAGCGTGCAATAAACACCATTATCGTGTACTAGTTACCCCGAGTCGGACCTGGAATATCTTTTTAGAGTTGTTACTCCTATGTAAATCTATTCTAGAGGCACATCAACTAATTGTATCAAGAATTGTATTTATTTCTAGGAAACTACTAACTTTATCCATTACCAAAATTCCGTGATATTTTCCTAAATGTTAACTCATCCTTATACGTATCTTTAGATACATCCTTAGAAATATCATTAGAAACATACATAGGGATATTTCTAAAGTCTTGTCATTCGATTTTCCAAATGTTAAATAAACCTTTTTTATGATACCAACTATAATGACCGCATATTGACTTACATTAACATAACATCACTTTTTTGGAATACTTAAAACAGTATTATTATTGACTCCCATAGTCTGTACTAGTCTAGTTCCTTTGAAAACATAGAAGCATGAATAGAGGAAGAAAAATAAACTAAATTATATCCCACAAGGTTCTTAATGATTATAATATTTCTTAGACACATCATTCATAATAAATATCATTATAACCTAGGGAAAGAAACCTAAAAGGGGTGATACCAGTTGTACTATATGGGTAATAAAGAGATACATATTTGCATAAATGAGAGAGTAGGGGTATGAGAACATGATCATGAAAATAAAATATCATACCATATATATAAAGGATCATAATCATGAATCTTGGAATAAAGATTGGTAGTTCATTAATCATAATGAAATGATGAACAAAAGTCCTAGAAACATAACATGGGAATAAAACATCGAATTGTGGAAAACACATAAAATATAATACTATTTCAATAGTATCCATGAAATTACTGCCAATACCATATTAGTGGACATATTCATTTATTGAACCTGGTTCACTACCCATTCTAGCCCTATATTACTAAACTGGGTTCCCTGCTCATTCCACCTCTAAAATATTGAACATATTTCTCTCTTCATTACATCTTTTTCTTTATCGTTAGATATAAATCATTACTAAATGCATTGTAAAGATATATAGGTCACACCCATCTCATAATGAAATCATACATATATGTGACACGAAATTATAATTATTCATATCTAAACCACTGAAATAAAAAGGGTTTCATAAACATGAAATCATATAATAACTTGTGGAAAAAGGTATTGGTTTCATAACCATTTCATAAAATTCATAACCACTGAAAAGGAGTAGGTTTTATAATCTTATAACCTATTAAAGAGAAAAAATATCTTAAACAACATTCTATAAAATGTAAACAATTTAGATAAATAATATGAAGGGTAAAAGTTATTAATTTCAATATAAAAAAACTATTTACACCAACGAATGATAACTTAGATGAAAAATGATTTTGAATGATCTTTTAAAAACATTATTGAGGAAAATATAATTCCCTTTTTAAAAATGTATCTTTAAGTGTAGAACATATTGAAAACCATTTTCTTGAATATAAACTTCCAAGTTTATAAATAATGCATTGAAAATGTTTTGAAATCCTTTTTTCCGTTGAAAACATATAGAGGATCATGAAAAACTATTGAAATCTATTTTCCTTGTGAACTTATATAAGATTATTTAAAACCTTTTGAAAACCACTTTAACTGAAAATTAATTTGAAAACATCAATGAAATCATGAAAACTATTTTTTTTTAAAATTTCATTGAATGTCACTTTTATGAGAATTTTCTCAAAAATTAACGGTTTAAATAGGAAAATGAATCTTCAAAGAAATAATGGTGAGTAAATTTGTATATGTCTTAGGAGGAAAAAAGAACATTCATTTTTCATGGTAAAAAGTTTAGAAATGTGACTCGAACAGAATATGAAAAAAAGATTATTTTTTGAAAAATATCATTTTTAAAAGGTATAAAGGGTAAAATTTTATTTTAAAGGTATTAAGATAATTTTATAATATTCTTCTAAACATATTTTTAAAACATGGTTTTTAAGGAATCATAGATTATTTACCAAAGAGGAATGTAAGGTTATATTTTGTTAAATACATATTCCTAATGGTCAAATATTTCAATGAGTAGAAAAATGGTACTAATACATGAATACATCAAGAATAAACAGAGGTGAAGAAAATTCACGAGTTTTAAGGAAATATGGATCATAATATTTCACTAGTTAAAATGTGATCATAAATAATCTCTATTAACAGTGAGATTTTATGGATAATATCTTACCACATGGTAACATTGAATCATACTCCCCATATAGGAAAAAAATTACATCAAGCATTAAAATATCATGATAAGAATTAGATTCATGTTATAACATTTAAATTGTATTTTTATACACATATTATAAAAATATAAGTGTGTAACTTGGAATATGTGTCTACGAAGAAAAATTGTGAGGAAATTAATTTACTAATTTGGTAACTTTGGAATCATAATCCCCATAACAGAAATATCATAAGATTATTTAGTAAAAAACATATATTTAAGTATAAGAGGAATATAATACATTCATGTAAAGTATATACACAACATAAAATAAGTTAGTGGTTAATAAGTCATGTATCTCATGAAAATAAAGAGTAAGATGAGATTTTCTTATCATGTGTCTTGACCCACATCACACTCAATAAAAATTCCGTTATAATAAATATAAATTTATTATAAATACGTAATTGAATTTTATTCTTTATTATAATACCATATATTGTTTTATTTTGGCTTTATATTTCCATCTTGGTAAAAATTATATGTTATGGTTTCACTTCCGATAATATCTTCTTGGTTTTTCATACGTATCTTAATTTTTTATATATTTGGTCCTTATACTTATATCATAATTTAAAAGATTTAATGCATGATTTAAATATACTAAGTATTTAGTATATTTGTATTATAACAATTCATAGAATATAGATGTATAAAATATAATACACCATTCATAGAGAAAATAAGTTTTACGTAAAAATGAATGTTATTTTCTTTTAAATGTCATGTTGAAAGAATTAATGTAAAACACACACACATGTCATTATTAAAGTAGATTTATTATATCGTATATATTTAATAAACCCATCCTTAATACATTCCATGTAGTTTATGAATGAACCGCATTACTTTGAGTGGGTGATAATCGACACATCCTAAAACGAAATTATTGTACTAACAAAAAAATGGAATGTATAACAATATGAGTTATAAAATAAATACTGAATATTAAAGAAATAATAAATATAATATATATATATATATACTTTCTGTCATAATTTCCACCATGAGAGGTGGTAAATGAAAAATGAATAATCACCATTTTGTTAGGCGGTAGTCGGCCATACATGTAAACGGTATATACCTTACCTATTAGATGGAAGAGTGTAAAATTATAGGAAGAAAAAGTAGAATAAAAACATCCTAGAATATTGGGAATACTTTTTTTATTATAAAATCATATAATAATATTATTCTAGGTATGGGAGAAAGAAAATAAAAGAAAAGAGTATGATGGAGGGTGTTTCCTCTTAATTGGGTAACTCCATTTGGTTTGCACCAAAGGAATTCCACGGAAGGCTTTATACCCAATGGAGGATTAAAGGAGGAATTTAGGGAATTTGGTGATTTTTGGGACGTTTTTATTTTATCAAATTTTTATTGAGAGGTTGGAGCATGTTGTAGGAAATGGGGCCTTTTATAATGAAGGAGGAGTGACACTCTTGTAATATTTTAAAAGAAAGGAACCCCACCCACATTTTTATTGAAATTGGATCCATATGGGTCCAAAGTCGATCATATGGATTATATTGTCTAAATATAGCCATAAAATGGATTTTTAACAAGTGTATTGGTCTTTTTGTGCCTTAAGGTTATAGTTTAGTCCCCTAATAAGCTTAATTTAACCTTACTCATTCAAATTAATTTTTATCATTTCACAAATATTTTTGGTCGAAAAAGAATATTAACTTAATATAAATTATAATTTCTTCAGATTCCATGTATGAAATTTATTTTTCAGAATTCCAAACATAAATGTTAAAAAAGAAATTTAAATTTAATCACGTAGTTGGGTCGACAATGTATGTTTTTGATGTAAAAACGTCTATTTTTTTGATTTTATATTAAATGTCAATAAAACAAATAATTACAATAAACTAAATAGAATTAATTGGTAAAAATATTATCTCACTAAACTTTTAGACCAATTAAAAAATAAAATTTATAAATAAATTAGATCAAGAAGTAGTTTTAAATTAAATTTCAGTATTTTAAAATATTCATTATAAAATTCAACCATACAAAAAAAGTCCAAATAATTATCCTAAAATAATTTTAATATTTCTTTTCCAAATATTATCTTTATTTTTGAAATATTAAATATATATTAGTTCCCAATATTGTACTTAAAATGGGTTCTCTATTAAAAGGCGGTAAACTACCTTTATAAAAATATATGTTTTAAAGAATAAAATTGGGTTTGTTCTATTTTATGGCTATCAAATCTATTGGATGAATATAAAGAATATTTCATTGAATTTAAATTTTATATAATAGAATAACATCACTCAATAATTGATATTAATTTAACCTATTAGGATAAAACAACTTTATTAGTATAAAAATAAAAATATATCCTTCATATTCTATTGTTTCTTATATTTTCATTTTTAATTAAAGGGTAAATTATGAATTAATATTATATTTGTTTTAACCATATATTTTTTATTAGCTACTTAATACTATATATAACCTATATTTTAACATCTAGGTTATATATTATTATATTAAATAATCCTATTTTAATAATGTATTATTATTCGGTAAACATTAGTTATTCATTTTATGAAATCCATTGGAGAAATTCATTTCTTAATTTATCATAACATAACCTTAATGTTACATGTAGATAATGCTAAAAATTATGGTTTTTGTAGTGCATGTAAGCCATACGTAGTGCTTTAATATAAAATAAACTATTTTCAGTGTTACAAAAAATGAAAAATATAAAAAATATGAAAATAATTTTAAAAAAATATGAAATAATACCCAAAATAATGGGGTGTAAAAATTGGATAGTAATATAAATTTTTTAAAAAAAAATTTGATAAATAATGGGGTTGGAAGAAAAATGTTTTCCATCCAAAGAGAGAAATAATGTCAGATTTTTAAAAAATATTTTCATAGTTATTTGTAGTAACAAAATTTTTTAAAATGGTACCATTACTTGAAGATATCATGAATAAATAGAGTAGGAGAACATTATTGATTTTTATTGAGGTATGGATCATAATATTTCATCAATTGATGTATAACCATAAACAATCCCAATAAAAGATGAGATTGTAGTAATAGACTCTTACCACATTGGTAAATTTGAATCATTATACCCATTGAATTATAACATTTAGAGAATCATAAGATATCAATAAAATAGGGATTTTCATGATAAAAAATTTCCAGGGGAACTATATAACATCTTTAAATAATATAGGTGTATAAAATAACATTTGTCTCAAACAAGAAAAAATGTGTTAAAATTACCTTACCGAATTGGTAGCTTTTGAACAGTAATCCCCATGTCATAGATATCATAAAATGGATTTTCAAATACCCAAAAAAGTATTAGTAGTAATAATATAATAAATATATGAGAATTATAGGGTCCACACAAAATAAACGAGTTTTGAATAAGGCATAAGACTCATACAAATAAAATTGAGAATAGAAATCAGCTGACTTCTTGAGTAACATTTTAATTGTGAGATCAGTGAAAGGTTAAAATTAATTAGATCATTGGATATCATTAAATAAATAAAATTCATGATATAAAATGTAAAAGGGAATTATAGACACCACATAATAAGAACAAGGTGTGAATATTACATATATATCACAAAAATAAAAGTGAGATGTGAAAACCATTACCTTAAGTATTGGATCTTTTTGAACACATTAAAACATACTATATAATAAGTATATTTTTATTATAAATATACCAAAAAACCATTTTATTATATATCATAAAATATATGATTTTTTCATGAATTCTTATTACCCATACATTAACAATTCCATGTTAATGTTATGTTTCGAGTAAAAACCACTTTTTTGTTTATGTTTTGACTTTTTATTCTTGACCCACTTACTTATATATTGATTTAATTATTTAAATAATCTAAAACATGAAATAAATATCATATATATTTAATATATAACTATTTAAAAAAATTTACAAAATATATAAATATAGAATAGAATACACGATTCAGGGAGACGGTAGGTCGTATGTATGCATGAATGCTATTTCATTTTTTTGTCATATTTAAAGAAAGAAAGAAAATTACATATATGTATATATATATATTAATTAAATTATAATTATTATGTAATTCAAAAAATATACATTTATTAAACCCATACTTAATAAATTTCATGTAAAGTGTGATGAAATCACATCACTTTGAGTATGCGGTCACAAACGATGTTATCGTATTCCCACAAATTGAAAGGAATGAAGTTATGAGTTATGTAATATTTATAGAATAATAATGACATAATTAATATCATAAATGAAATATAAATACATAATTTCAATAATTATTATGCAACCTTGAAAAGTGGTAATGGAAGAAAGAATGACATTCGTTTGTGAGGCGATAGTCCACCATAAACATGAATGATGATGGAATATCACATTTGGTGGAAGTATATGTTATTATAGGTTGTAATATTATCATATAAAAATAATATTATTTTTGGGATAATGAGGTTATTATATAATCATGTAATAATAAGAACTTATTGGGGGAGAAATAAGTAAAACAAAAGTTCTTATTGAAGTATGTAACATATTATTTGGGTAACTATTTTTGGTTTCCACCAAAGGGCTTATTTGGTTAGATTTGTTACCAAAGTAAGGAATCTAGGATGAGTGGATATTTTTTAGGATTTCATACTCTCAGGGTTTGGAATATCCAAAAATTTATTGAGATGTGTGACGAGAGGAGTAGGATAAGAGTCCTTTTATAAATGAGAAAATTAAACTTTGGGTATTTTTAAAAATATTTGAGTTCTCTCCACATTTTACTTGTCTCAACGGGTTAAAAATGGAACAAAATAGTTCCATAAAGGTGTAATGGTAGAAATATGTCCAAAAAATAAAATTTATACTTTTTAGGTTCATTTATACACCTTATATTGTGATTTTTATCATACGTAAGCTTTTTTTTACCATAATCACTATATTGGTTTATAATTACTTTCACTAATATTTTGGAAAAAAATGAAGATGAAAATACTATATATTATTATTTACATTATTCCAAAAATTAATTCAATATTTCTAAATTCCAATCACATAAGTGGATAAATTTATTTAAAATTAATTCCATAAAGGCGAGAAGACATCAAGTTTTAAGGTGAAAATGTAAAAACGTTCAAGTTGTTTTGATATCCAATTTCATTGTAAAAATAATTAAAATGTCCTAAATTGTATTAATATATGTAAAATTTAACTAATTATACTTTCAAACCAATTTAAAATATAATTTAACTATATAAATAAATTATATAAAAAATAAGTTATCAAATAAAATTCAGTGTTTATCATTATTCATCAAAAAATGAAACTTCTCCGAAAAATACAAACAATTCACCCAAATTAAATTTTTATATCACTATTTAAAAAATAAAGAATATTTTGTAAAATAATAATTACAAAATTTTCAAAAATTATATTTAGAATAGGTTCTCCCTTAAATGGTTGTAAAATTATCTTATAGAAAAATACATCTTTTATTAATATAATTAGATTTATTCTTATATTATGGCTATAATATCTATTAGATTAGTGTAAAAAATTATTTAAAATATAAAATATAATTTTTTATAATTTTTTTTCAAAATAGGTCGGTTTAATTTTTTGAGACAAAATTGTGTTTATACATAGAGAAATAGTTTTCTTAGTAAATGAATGTCTTGGTTTTCAAATAGTTATTAATTTAATTTATAACTAATCAATAAAATAAGACGAATTTTATATAAATTATTAAATAAAATTTTCATAATTTAATAAATATTATTCATTACTTACATTTGAATAGCTATGAGGTAACTATAATAATGTTTTAATAACAATAATAATAGTATATTGTAGTTCAGTAAAACTCGGTCTTTGTTTTAACACAAGCTACCAAATGGACTCGTTATTCTGTGTAACAAAATAGAAACAAAGTTATGTGTTTACCACTTCCTAATATAAGTGTTGCATAGGGTGAAATATTTACTTGGTTTTATGTATAACACATGCCAAACATAGTGCTTTGATATATCCCAATCTATATCCAGTGGTTTGTGAAATGAAAAATATTGAGAAGTTTATATTAATTCAAAAAAATATTATAATGTTACACTTTCTCTTTAATATCTTCTTAATAAACCAATGTAGCTTTATTTCTTTCTTTATTTCATGATTCATCATTCTTATTTCTATAAAACAACTTATTGTCAATAGTTAATTTGTCTTGTGGTATATCCACTAGTTCGATGAATTTGTTACTTTAATATTTATTATGTCATTTTTTTCATTTACAATACCCATAATTAATCATTAATTTTATCAAAAATAATATGAGGATCAAGTTATGACAAAAAGTATTAATGTTCAATAGGATTTATAAGAGAAGCTCTAGTTTGTGTCACTCTATTTAATCTATAACTAAAACATTAATGGAATGATATCTTTCAGTATTAATAGTTCTAAAAATGAAGGGATAGATATATCATTATTAAATATCGGTTTAGGATTCATTTGTTAATTATAACTAGATGATTTATTTATATAGGGTCCAATTAAATTTCCATTAGGTTTAACATTCATGTCCAAACATGAATGATCATCCTAGATATTTTTAATGACGTTTTGGGTGCATGTGGATCAGTCCCCTAAAATTTAAAATATAAAATTTTTAAACAATATTTTTCTTTTTATTATATTATCTATATTATATATTATATGTTCAATACCCTTGTAAAATTATTTCATCACACTAAAAAAATATATTCTAATATTATCCTTTTTATTAAGAATGAAAACCTTTCAACCAAAAACTATAAAGTAATTGACCTTAAGTTTTCTCTCATTCCATAATTCGTACGGAATTATTTTTAAGAGGGTTCTAATTAAAAATACATTGATTATATAAAAATATTGAATAATATTCAGTTATAAAAATTAATCAAAAAATCATACACATTGAGCACTATCCAGTCGATTTCTTGAAGTGTTCTATTTTTACTTTCTACTATACCATACTTCTATGGAATTATAAGAGAATAAATTTTTTCATTCTAGTCATCTTGTGATCATAATGAATCAAAATATTGGTTTTCAAAATCAAGTCAATGGTCACATATTAATTTATTAATTCTATTCCCACTGGGATTTAAAAAAAATTGAATTCATAGAAAAATAGGTACAATATTAACATTTATAAATGAGAAATAATACCCATGTGTACATAGAAAAATAATCTATAGGAAAATTAAAAATATTGATTACCATTTTATGCAATAATATATAAGAGTTCCAAAAAATACCATGTGATCCTTCTATAGGTTATTTCAAAGGTCAAGCTTCTTTTTATTGACATGAAATAGATTTTTTTGTTATTTCCCTTTTTGATATAGTCTACAGACATTTTCATATAGGAAATATTTTTTACATGGATCCAAGAATCGCCCTTTACATTTTAGAATTCTATTTTAATGAATATTAAAAGGTACTAGTCCCCCAGGCCAATGCTATTTTTTTTACAAAAATCACTATGATGGGAAATTTTTTTAGAAAATAATGAATCTAAATTTATTGCATAAATATTATAATTCCTTAACAAAATAAAATAATTGGAATAATTTTTTACAAAT
The DNA here is from genome assembly GCA_963277665.1 of Viscum album. Classification (NCBI taxonomy): domain Eukaryota; kingdom Viridiplantae; phylum Streptophyta; class Magnoliopsida; order Santalales; family Viscaceae; genus Viscum; species Viscum album. Next base: position 809,534,057 of record OY728151.1, read on the forward strand.
TATTCATAAAATAGATAATGGATATCATAATCACCTAATTTTAATATTTTAGGATGTTAGTAGTTGATTCCATCCATAAATAGAACATTGGATATTAAAACTGTGTAAGAATTTCAAATTTTACCAAGACAAATTTTATTCTCTTTGAAATTGATGCAAATAGTGACATGTGCACCCCCATATTTGATTGGGTTATTAAAGCATGAGTAGTTCCCAATCATATGTCTTGAGTATACACTATCTAGAAACTGTGGTATTTTACTGGAACATTTCAAGTGGGTTTCCTACAAAATGAATTTTTAATGAAATATGATTACTGTACCCATATCTTTTTTGGTCCCAAAAATGTTCTTAATAAAAGGATTAAGAATCCATAACTTTTTCATTGGTTTCTTATAATTATATCATATATATTCTTATAGATTAAATCTTTTTATACATCCAAAAGTAAAAAAATTATTAATATTATCAATAGATCTAGAGGTAGGAATAAAAAGTTTTTTTGTCATATATCTATTTCCAGTGAGATCAGTTTTAAAATGATAATAATGTGCATGATTATTATATAATGTTTTAAATATATCTTTAGATTCATCTAATGGAACCTAAAAAATATTACATTAATATAAAATTTCTTCAATAAACATTTTTTTCACTATTTTTATTATAAAAAATGTTTTAAATGATGGAAACAGATTCAAGAAAAAAATTCAATACCTCTGCTTTGTTTTTCATAATACACATATTGGATTTATCATTCTTATTAAATTAGGTTCTACAAAAATCACTTGAACTATCATTTAAATAACTTCAAGTTGATTTTATAGCCTTTTTATACCTATTATATTTTTTCTTATGTTTTTTTCTAAATTTTAACTTATGGTAGATTGCTTTTATATTAAATTTTCCCTTCTTCATATAAGACTAACTCATTTATTGTTTCACCCATCATCGAAAACATTCTCCAATTACCTCTATTTTTATAATTTCCATTAAACAATGCTTCCTATACAAATTATTCCTTTTGTAAATAATTTTCAAAGGACTATCTAGGTGCTCTATTTACTCATCACTATCATCAGGAGACTTTTCATTGCTTGAGATATCATATTTGATCTTATATTTTTATATGTAGTGTTATTGAAGGTTACATATATTCGTTTTAGTTTATCTATTTATTCCTTGTTCAATTTTTGTTCTTTTTACATAATAATATTAATAATGAGATCATTTACTAGTAGTTTACTAATGTCACATAACTCTCTTATTGATATAGATGTTCCCATCCATAGTTCTCATACACATCTGAGAAGTCTCATTACTTTATCTTTGTCAGAAACATTCTTTCCTAGTGTATTCATCTGGTTCACTATCTCATTAAACCTAAAATAAATTTTAAATATTCAGTTACCAAGGTTAATATTAAATATATCATATATGATTTTCTAAGTATTTACGAATTTTTTTACAATATATGTTTCCTAATGAGAAATAGACAGTGCCCTAAAAATTTCATAGGCTGTTTTATATAAATATATTCAATTAAACTATTCTTAAACCAAATCATATAATAAAGAATTCATAACATTACATTTATTGAAATAGTTATCTTTAGCATAATCACTCCAAGTATCTCTAGAAGTTCAAGGTTTTTCATATTTATCCTTAATTATTGTTCATATATTAGAACCCATACTGTATAAATAAATTTTCATTTTCATCTTCCACTGAGCATTTTTAGTGCCATTAAAATTAGGAGGTCAATTAGTGAATGTTATTTCTTGTCTATTATTATTCATAAAAAAATAGATTTTTAATTAATTTAAATTTAGGATCATTATAATACAATTAATATCATATTTTAAAAGATATTTGAAATTTCCTTTGATACCATGTATTGGTTAGAGTTAGTAACTCATGATAGCGTGAATCGAGTTCTCAATTATTTTGTTGAAAACACATTAAAACAAAATACATCAAATTTTAAAAATTTCACAATTAATAAAAATAGTGTAAGTACATGACATTTATCTTTTAAATAATTTCTCATAAGTTGAATTAATTATTAGTTAAAATAATAATTTAAATAACCTTAACATTTAAAAACAAATTAAATAACAAAACATTTTATATGAAAAAAAATTAGACCAATTTTTTTTTTTGAAATTTCCTTTAATTATTTAAGTAAGTTATATATTATTATATTAAAAATATTGAAAAATAAATATAATAAGACACATGATGTAATTAAACAAGATTTTTGGTCTCAATCTAAGACTTGATTCTCTCTATATGGAAACCACCTACTCCCAAAAAGTTTATTATAACAATAAACAAATCCACAACATAGATCAATTTAAAAAAATTGAACATGGATGTATAGGAATAAATCCTCTAACACTATTGAATTTCGGATATAAAAACTATGTAGGACACATATGGCCATTTTTATAGTTATTTTTTGGAACACAAATAAAATAGTTTTATAGAATATCACGTATTATACAGTTTAATTACATGAGGGAGTGTGTCCAGATAAACTCAGTACAAAAAAAACTAATCAATATTAAAGAATATAATGGAAATAGAATTATAATGATATATTAAAAGCATGTTGTGGCTTGATCCATTATGCTTTAATTTTTATAGCCCTTTGGTATTTCTTTGGAAGGTGTTCGAATTTTATTAGAATGTGAAGAAAAATAGAGTGTCATAATAGATGCTAACATAGAAATCCTATGTCATTATCTACATTAAATCAAATTATATTACCATCATCATAAATATCATCATTATAAAATTAATCCTTGTAATGTTATCTTAATAAAAAAATTGGTAATGAAGAATAATTATCATTCATTGAATGCTCTAAATCTTCATTTAAGAAGAAGAAAAATATTTGTTAAGGACTTGAAATTCTCCACAACTATATTAAAAATAGTGGGATTAATTCACTTGAAATATGGTAATCTGAGATAATGGTATCATTTCTTGGTGAAGTAATATAGAAAGTTGATGTAGTCAGTTCATCACATCATGGGGTCAGCTCATTACATCTTATAGTCAACTAATTTACACAAGTAGTAAGATAATTAACATATATGTAATCATGTTATTTTTTGTGGATAATATTAGAATCATACTATTATTATCACATTGAAAAAATTTACATATACCTTAGAATGGTAAAATTATTTATTAAATATTTCATGAAGTTTCCTCTTTTTGTAAGGTGACTTTCTTCTTGCGGTAAAGCGATTTTCTTCATACGGTATTGAGATTTTTTTCTTATGGTAAATTGATTTTCTTATAAAATAATTGTAATTTTATTCATAAGGAAATTTTATTTTAATCAAATGGTAAGGTGATTCTCTTCTTGAGGTAATGACATAGATAGATATCATTCATCAATCTCATGGTAAGTAGTTACTATGCATACATTAAGGTTAAACTTAATTTGAGGTAAGGTCATACGGTGACCTAACTTCACTCTGTAAGGTGTCACAGTAGGCTATATACATAGCCATTAATTATATTTTTTACACTAAATTATTTTCTTAAATAAAACATAACTATCTTTATTAATAAGATAACCATTATGTGGGATTATTAAAATAATGTGGTGTATGTCGAAACAAACAATTGTTAAACTAGAGTTCTTATTATTTACTAAAATGTCATGAAATATGATTCCCCAATATAATATCATTCAAATAGTAAAATTATTTTTTCTTTTATAATGATATTATGAAAAAATGATCCACTTATATTTTAATAATCATTCAATAATTATGGAATGCTAGAGTTTGATTCGGTCAAAAAACCTATTTGGATAATGATAAAATTTAATACCATTGATATCTAAGAAAAAATATTAAATAAAAACATATGATATAAATAAGTAAATAATTATTTTATTATAATCCTTGAATAAAAAAATTATTATTAAAACCATTAATTAATATATCATTATTTATTTTCAAAAAAATCACTAAAAGATACTTTTCCTCATTTTAAACTATTAGATATGAAACTAAATCTCTTATATAATGAATTTATATCAGTATATAGTATTAGGAAACATTTACTCTTGAACCAATAATGACCTTTTAAAAATTAAAATTTTTTTTCAAGTGAAGTAAAACACCATTATTTTGAATGTACCCAAAATAATTCAATATTAATCATAAAAAATATTGAAATAGATAATTACAAATTAATATACTTATAGAGAATAAATATAAATGATTACTATAAAAGAATATATATTAAAATAATGTTCTAAAATAGGTGATTATGTCATTAATTCTTATCACATAGAATATTTAGTTTTTTATTGGATATCAATAATTAAGGTAATGGTTTCATTATTTTATTTTCAAATCCATGAGATATGTTTGATATTTTGATACAACATTTCTCTTATATTACACATTTACTACTACATATGCTTAAAGTATAATGAATATAATTCATTTAAATTTTCATTTCATTATAATCTATTATTCTTATAATACAATTATAAAAAATAAATTGGTAACACGATTATCATTCATTGAGTTATGCATATTTTTCTTGAACACATTAAATATGTATTGAGAACATTGTGATAATTTATTTTATTATTTTTTATCCTCACTTTATCGTGGGAATTTACATTTCTACCAAAAAACCCCATTCTACATGTCTCATAACTCAAGCTTTGTGATGCCAATAATAGTATTCGTTATGTTAGATTTACTTTCATTATTTTAAAATTATATTCCTTGAACATCGTTGTTATATATTTATTAAATTATTATATATCCAATTTCATTAGATATTACCCCTTTTCTCTAGGTATAAAATGATGTTTTCAACGAAAAGAATTATTCTAGATGAATTTCATGCCCCTAAAATTGAAATGTTTTAATGAAAAAAATATCAACTCTTTTAAACATAGTTTTCAATAATTTCCATGTTATTTATTAAAAAATTCTTTAATTTGTTTTATATATCATTGTATTTATTTTACAGTGACCCCAAGCATTAATATATTGATATTACATCATAATGGATGGATTTTCCATAAATAAAAATTTGATCCACTAAATACTATAAGAGAATATTGTCTTTAGAAACATCAATACATATAAAATTGGTAATTAGCATATATAGAACATTCCACTATATTTTTATCACAATAGGAAATGTTGTTAAACATTTGATTTTTAAAACCTTTCATCATAACCATGGGAATGGAAACACAAGAAATGGTGATCACAGATGCTCAGTAATAGTAATCCAAAGATATATAAATAAACTATCATAAATGAGTATAATATAAGAATAAGGGTATGATACCTTGATAATAAATAAAATAATCATACCAAATTTTTCAAATATCAATAATCATGAAATATGGCATTATGATTTTATAATCAGAATATATAAGACAATAGAGTGTGGAATCATCACTAATAAATTACAAGTCAAGAGAACATATTTTAATAATGATATATATTTTGATGGGATTTAGATAAGCTTTTGAACACTGATATATATTAGAATATATTTCTCTTTAAATAATTTATTTTTTCGATGGCCTATATTACATGCAACATAGTGTTTAAAAGAACCAAAATACACTATTATAATATTATTATTTAATCTGAATGATATAACTGATAAATTATTTTCATGGGTATGAATATGATTAAAGGAATAATGATATATTTATTTCCAAATAAATTTAAATATATTGATAAATTTTTAGTAAATAATCAGTCAATAATTAGTAAATTCATTTGATTCTTCGAATTAAATTTTCATTAAAAATGGTTCTTATTATGAGTAAATTTTACAAATAATTTTAGAATTTTTTTAAACATTATTTAAGAAAATTATTTTCAGTTTTTAATTAAGCATGTCAAGATTTTCTTAAGTTGAATTTTTGAGACTTTCATAGAAATATTGTTTTTTCAATGAACTTTGAAAAATAATGATTTTTATTGATAAATCTTTTTTTATATTAATGTATTTAAAAATTATGATTTTTTTACTAAAATTTAATTAGATCCATTTCATTTGAAATAATTTAATTATTGTTTTTAAATGTACTTTATACTTTAATTTTCTATAAAATCATTATATATTTTTCAATTATTATTTTCATAAAATCCTATTTCATTTCATTCTTCCTATTTAATTTAAAATTAAATTCTTCAATATCAGTGTTTTGTGTTTTGAAATAATGAATTCCATATTTTTTACTAAATGGAATTTTTTTTATAAATTGTTCTCTTTTGGAAAATTTGGATATTAACCATAGTAAAACGATTTACCACTGTAAAGGATAAATCTGGTAATTGGAGGGATAAAATAAAATGAAAAGAACCATTAAATGACTTCATAACATTATAAAATATCACTAGATTAGTATAAATCAACTATAATCATCCAAGGGTCTAATTTAGGACCTTTTGGGGACATGAGGATGAGATTATTACTTTTATAAAACTTTATATTATGAAAAGTCAAATAGGTCACCCTCTTTTTTTAATAACTAAAATATTTTTATCATGGGCTTATATTGAGTAATATTTCTATAAATAATATTATTTTGAGATATAAAGTATCTATCATCCTCATTTTAATTTTTTATAATTTATTTGGAAACAAATAATCACCTTATATTCATAGACAATGCTAACATATTAATTATTAAATTAACTAAAATATAAAATAAATTATATTAAAAATATAAAAAATATTTAAATTTTAGATAATTTATATGATACATGAATTATATTGATTAACATGAAATTCTATGTTTGTATTAAAATATTTACTTTGAATTTCTATTTTTTCATGATGTTATTAAATTCATGGAAATGAATAGTTGAAAATTGAAAATAATGATATTTCATGAAAATAATAAATTATTAAAGACATCAATAATCATAAATATAATAAGTAAAAAAATACAATAACATTTTATAAAAAATATCACTCCTATGAATTTATTGTATATTTTGACGAATATTTCTATTCAATTGTATAATTATAATTTTATATTTTCTGAAATTCCAAATGTGACCCTCAACTTAATTATAAAAGGGTCATCATGTGTAACTTCATTACACCACATGGAGCCTTTTATCTCAACCATAATCTAAACAATTATCTTCTAATCTCGCTTAGACACATTCTAAGGGATATTTTCCTCTTAAAAGACCAATTCTAGGTCCCTTAAGGGGAAATCTAAGGGACTCATCTCAATGAATAGGTAATCACCATAACTGATCAAATTTTTTATACTCTTACTTACTTCCTAAAAATATATAATATTCACCATAAATAATAAAATTAGTATCCTCAGTAGATTAAATGTTATTATTATTAAGAAAAATCCACTATACACCCCCTTTCCCATCAAATATGAAGTGAAAGTATCACTCATGAGTACGTACGACATGGCATCTAAATATAGCGATACAACTAATTTTTTATCACAGTCATTGATTTATTGTTATTATTAGGTTTTTAATGTCTATATATGATATTTATATAATTAATGAGATTCTAAAATTAAAATATAATATGCAACTTTCTACCTTCAAAACCGTTATAAAATGTTAACATCTCTCATGCATACATGTGGACTGACAACTTTATAAAGAGACATGATTTATTTTTATGTTTTATTTTACATAGGAGATATGAATGATGTATACGATAAATATATATGATACAAATGATATAATAATTATTATATAATGTTAAATTATTACCTAACTTTCTTTCATTTTATCCTTCAAGAAGTGAATACAACATTCATACGTATGAATGACCTTCCATCTCTATGAACACTATAAATCATGTTCTATAATTATGGATGGAATTAAATATATATAACTAATTTATATGAAATAATAATCAAATAATTTATTTTGATATATATTTATAATAAATTAAAATTTATTATACATGATTTTAATGAACTTTCAAATGAAGTTAGACCTAAGGTAAGGTATTTTCATCAAACATTTTTTTGTAGGTCAAAATCCATATTCTCCACTTATTTATTTTGAGTATTATATACACATAACATGAATTCCTTTTATGATACATATTATGAATATTATTGATATATAAATATCTAGTTTTTTTATTTCCTTCATGGAGTTATGATACAAATGTTACCCGAGTGGTAAAGGTTTACTTCCAAATCTCATCATTAATCAGTATTGTTTATATTTAAATCTTCGATGGAGAGTATTTGTATTCCAGGTACATGTTTTCTAAAAATGTTCACAGAATGGTTTTTAATATTATCCTATAGTTTTTTAATGTATTTTTTTACCACATTTATCATTTTTATTATATTTAGAATGTAGTATATTTTGTAATTTTCCAAAATGAGGTACTTTGTGACTTTAGTGAAAAAAATACCAAAGAAATTTTTTTTATAATTATATGGCCTGAGTGTATTTTTCTACTATAAAAACATCTCAATATTTTGAAACATATTTTAAAATATATCATTTATATTTTCATTGGAAATTTTCTCATTTATAGGTTCCTATATTTTTAAAAATAAATGTGATTCCAAAGTATAAAATCTATTTTCCAAAAAAAACTATTCCATGTGTTCTTTAAAAGTCAGTTTAATTGTATGTTTAAATCCATGGATTTTACATTGGATTTTATGGGGATATGTTCCATGAATACCGTTCTTATTATTTCTCTGGATGGTTTATTTTTATGATGAATGAATGAAATTTTATAAAACCCGGTTCTTTACCATGAGTCATGTTATGTTGAAATGTTTAAAAACCCGATTTCATTTCATGGGTCACTATTTGATGAGTGTTTTATAATCCAATGGAACAAATAGGAAAGGTTGTCATTATGTTACAATGGTCATTTCATAATTGAATAATGTGGTAAAATTAATACCTTGGATAATTTTTACGTTATTACCCACAATGGGTAAAACCAATATCTCCCACCAATGAATTGGGTAAAGAATGATATATAATGAGATAAACATTGATGAAATTATTAGTGAACACAATTAGTTAATTGAATTTTTTCACAATGATAGTCTTGGGAGTGAACCTTTTCTACCACAATGGTTTTGGATGTGAACCCATTCCACTCTGATTGTCTTGAGAGTGAACCTTGACTAATATGATGGTTTGAGGAGTGTACTTAGTCCACTATGATAGTCTTGGGAGTGAACCTAGACTAATAATATGGTTTATAGAGAAAATAATTATACTATATTATTCTTAGGAGTGAACCCTGAATACTATGAGATTATGGGGAGTGGTCCCATTCTGCTATGATAGTGCTGGAATTATTGTTTAATATTAATTCAAGGATTTTATGTTATTATATGTATTCCATAGTTCCATGTCTTATGAAAATGTTATTTTATCATGGACTATGTTAATTTATGATTAATATACTGTAAACTACCATGATTTATTCCATTTCTCAAGATTATGATCATTGACATGAATGTTATAATTATAAAATTTTATTATTACGTTTATATGTTATTATACACTTGTTATGATTAAGTAATCCATGATATCTCCCATATCCACCTTTACAAATAATTTGAGAACACCCTATTTTGATGTTTCCTTTCTCCAGGTTATGAAGAATTTTTTAGATTATTATATATGTAAGGAGGGTTATAGACATAAAGTCATTTTTGTACGTGATATATATTATTCAATGATCCATTTTTTCTAATAAATGTAAGAGTTTTTTCTATTTATTTTAAAGAAATGTAAATGTTCTTCGGCATGAAATATATCAATTATTTATTTTTATTTCTTTTATTTGTTGAATGGTAAAACTTTCTTCAGATTTATGGTTAAAAAATACATAAATTTAGCGATTATTTTTTTTTTTACACAATATCTGGGAGAGTGCGTCTCAGGGTATTAAATTTGACATTAGAAATAATTTTTGATAAATTTTTAGAATAGGATGTTTCCATGTGTGGTAACCATAATTGTTATGAATTCCAACAAGAGTTTTTAATTTTAAGGTTGATCATATTCTTTAATCCTCAGACACACATTTTTTTGTTTATTGTTATAAACTTTTATGGTGATTAATATGATTTTTATAGATATTTATTATTGAAGTATTTGATACCCATATGTTTATCATATAAAAAAGGTTATTTTTGGAATAATTCCATTTTAATTTATTATACATAATATTAAAGGTATAGATAAACTTTATGGTTTATATTTTCATTTATCTTGATGTAATTATGGGTTATTACATTTTGAGATGCAAAATGATTAGTATGAGACAACCGTTGCGATTAAAACATTTATTTAAAGTTTAATATATTAGGTTAATTTTTGAATATTTTTCTCATGTTTCTAGAATTTTAAAAGGACTATATAAATATTTCATAAACAATTTGACATCCTACAAGATGGGTGAAAACCCATTATGTCTGTAAAGGCTACGAAGATTGAACCCGCAACCGAAGGACAACAAGGGTGATCACCTAGCACTACCCTACATGATGTTCTAAATAGTATGATTATTTTATTTAAAATATATGATTGATAAAAGTTATGTTCACTTTGGGAGAATATGTTTTCTCATATGGATAACCATGGTATTGGAAATTTAATTAGTTTTAAGTGATTAATGTTATTTTGGAAGACATTCAATATTTTTAGTACCATATATGATTAAGGTAAACTAAAGGTTATTGAATTTTATTTGAGTTATAAAGGTTGAATTATATTTTCGAATCATATATAATTTTATTGTGGAATTATGGTTTTTTAGTTTAATTATGAAAAAAAATTTATATCTTGTAGATTATATATTTAGGGTATGTACCTTTTGAGATATAAATACTAAATTTATCTTAGAAGAATATGTGCACAAATAATTTTTATTTTTGGAATTCAATATTAGTATAAAATATTATAATTAATTTGATGGATTTTTATTTACTAAATGATCAATATTTTATTTTTTGTATTACTATTAAAATTTGGAGAATAAAAGAAGAATTTCGTCATTTGAAGGTTATTTCATTTTAGGCATTATCATATGATGTGATGATCATTTTGGTTTTGGATAAAGCCTAGAAGTAGGAGGAATAATTTATTATACTTTTTAGGATTATTTAATCTCTTTTATGTTTATCTTAGTTCCCAAGGAATGTAATATTCATACTAAATATTCATTATTTGTTTAAAAATATAATATTATGGTGGAAATTTACTAAAGGGTTAAATTTTACCTATCTTGTAAGCATATTTCCTTCTGTTCCTAGTCTGGACTGTAATGTAATTAATCAACTATAGTAAAATGTTCTAGAGACAAAAATTTAGTCCAATAACCTTAAATTTTTAATAATAGATCTTATTTTAAACAACTGTGGTTTTTGATTTTTCGATCGTTAACTTTATCAAGATCATTAACTTTTTGTGATTAATGATCATTCGCAATTAATATTCTTATATATCCAAATCATCACTTCCCACTACTGTTATTATATTTATAAATATATTATGTTTAATACTAGGTGACCTTTGTACTTCCCTTTCTCTCTTTTCAAGAGAAATTTTTATTAACCCTTTTTAAGATGTGGGTTTCCAAAAAGTAATTTCAAATGTCAATACAATAATTTTTCAGAATAACTACAAATAGAGAGGGAAAATTTTATTAAGGACGAGGGATGTGACATGAGAATATTTTTTCAAACTTTTCTATTTGAATAATTATTTATGTCCTTTGTTACACACAACACCACGTTTAAATGAACCAAAGAACACTATTAAAAACATATTATTTAATATTACAATTTTAGCCTACTAATTAAATTTGTAGGTTCGAATGAGATTAACTTATTTATGAAATATATATATTTATATAATATTCAATATAAATTTATTGAAAATTTATTAGTTAATAACCTTTAAATTTTTATTAAATTCATTTGATTATTGAAAAATATTTTTTCTACAAATTATTTTGGTGGTGACTAAATATTATAATTAGCTTTTGAATTTTTTAGAATATTTTTACTAAAAAAAAATTTTATTTTTTAATTCATCATGAAAAAATTATCTTATGATTAATTTTTCATAATTTTATGAGAAGAATAATTTTTCAATGAATAGTGAAATGTACTTATTTTTATTGATAATGTATTTTTATTGTAATGTATTTTGAAAGTCAAATTATGTTTTATTTATTATTAAAACATAATTATTTAATATTTATTATTATTAAATCAATTATATTTTTTAAAATTTATTTTATTTTCATTTATTATAATAAATTTTATATTTAAAAAATGGTTTTTTTAAATACCATTTATATATATTTTTTCCTGTGTAATTTCATATTAAATTATAAAAATTCTATGTTTTTAATTTAGAAAAATTGGATTCTATTCTTGGAATTATGAGGTTAAAATTTATTATTTTCTTCTCATTTTTATGACAATTTGAATAATAATCATTCTATGTTTTGTTACCACAATAACGGGTAAATTAGTTAATTATAGGTTAAAGATAAAATGATAAGAACCCTTAAATGACATATACACTTTCTTAACTATTATTGGATTTTTATAAATCAACCATAATAATCTAATGTTTGAATTTACAACCTTATGGGGCCACATATATTAGATTATGACTTTTTAAAATTTTATTTAAAGAAAAGTAAAACATTTCACACTCATGTTTCTAATATCTAAATTTTTTTTAAAATGGACTTATTTAGAGGAAATGATAAAATATAAATATTTTTTAAAATATAATGGATTTATAATAATCATTTTAATTTTTTTTATTTTTATTGAAAAAATAATTAACATAAATTATTACACAATTCTAACTGCTCAATTATTCATCTAATTTAATAAAGAAATATATTTTATTATAAATAAAAGTACTATAATTTGGAAAATTTTATGAAATTCAAGATATTTTTAAATTAAAATGAAATTTTATGGATATATTAAAATATTTGTATAAAATTTATATTTTCATAATTATTTTATTAATGTCACTATAGTGAATTGTGTCGAAATTAACAATAATGATATTTTATGAAAATAATATCTAATTAAATTAGTTTAAAGTCTTAAAAATAATATATAAGAAAAGGTGATAATATAATGTCAAAATATTCACCACCAATGTATTTATAGGCCATTTAGGTTAATTTTTCTCTTGAATTTTCATTTTATAATTTTATATTTTGTGAAATTCCAAATGTGAACCTCAACTTAATTATAAATGTGCTCCTCCAACATCACATATTAACACAACATTTAGCACTATATATTAACCATACTCTACCAAATTTTATTTTGAACTGACTTTTTTCACATTCTAGAGGTTATGTAATTCTAAAAACACCAACCATAGAGCACTTAAGTGGAGATCTAAAGGTGTCATCTCAAAGAAGATGTAATCACCTTAATCGATCACATTCTTTTTTCTAATCTTATTTAATTAATAATAATCTATTATAATCATCATAAAATAATAAATTAAATATTTTAAATATGATGAAATGTTCTAATTATTTTTAAATAACAACTATACACCCACTTTCCCATCAAATAATAAGTGAAAGTACCGCTCATGCATACATATGGCTTACCGTCTCCACATACTGAAACAATAAATTTTCCATCACCATCATTCAATGATGGTAAATATTATGGGTAAATGTTTATATATGATATTTATTACATAATCATGGTTCTTGATTGAAAATATATCGTCTACCTTATTACCTTATAAACCATTAGAAAATGATAATGACGCTCATGTGTATATATGGACTACCACCTCCATGAAGTGAGGGAATTCGGTTTTTTATTTTTACTTGGATGGTATAAAGGATTGTTATGATGAATATATATGATATACATTATATAATATTGGTTATTAAAATTTCAATTATTATTTATCAATTGTTTTTTCCATCCCTCAAAAATATAATACAACCTTCATGATTACGTACGACCTATCTTCTCCGTGAATGTTGTAATTTATTTTATGTCATTATATATGACCCTAAATATATATATATATATATAAGATAAAAAAATAAGGTAAATAATTCAGTAATAAATATAATAAATTTAAATTTATTATACATTAGGTTAAAAGGCATCAAAGGATGTTGGACTTATGGTAATGATTTTTTTTCACTTCTATTTATGTGAGACACATGCCATATTAACAACTTGTTTCTTTTAAGTGGATTATAGAGTACCCATTATTTATTTTTATTATTAATATTTTTATTTTTATGTGTATTTATATATCTATTAATGTTTATTTCCTTCAAGTGGTTATGATTCAAATTACACCAAATAGATGAGGGTTTTTTTCACTATCTCATCATTATTCGGGATTGATTATGTTTAAATATCCAATGTGTAATATTTCACTTACATGTTCTTGGTTTCAAAAAAATATTTTAAAAGGTTTTTAATGTTATCATAAAAACATTTAAATCCATTTTAACCATATTTTACTTTTTTATAAGTTGGTTTGAATGAAATATTTTTTGTCATTTTTGAAATGATATACTTCTTGACTTTTCGAAATAAATTAAAAACAAATGTTTTTTAAAATTATTCATCATGATCATATTTTTCTACCATAATAATTCCTCAATTATTACTTCATGTTTTCAAATGATTATTTCCCGGAAAAATGTTTTAATTTATTGTTTCCAAACATTTTAAAAACAAAATTGATTTTAAAACAGAAAATTTATTTTTCTTAATAATTATTCCAGTGATAGTTTAAAAACACTTTTCATCTAATATGAAATATGTTGATGTTACATAATATTTACTGGGGATATTATGCATGAATATCACCCTTATTAATTTTATGGATGGATTATTCTTATGATGAAAAGATGATTTTTTTTATTAAACCCATTCTTATTCCATAGTTTATGCTAAGTTTAAATGTTTGTAAAAATCATTCCTTTTTAGAGGTTTTGATTTGATGAATGTTTAATAAAAATATGGAACAAATATTTATGTTTTAATTATGTTATGGTGGTTACATTAAATCCAATTATGCTTGTCACATTATAATCAATTATGGCATTTATGTTACTTCTATTCACGAATGTGGTGTATATCTTCATCCAATGCAATAGGTAAAGAATAATATCTCATGAGAGAAACAAGACTAGAGTGGATATTGAAACCAGTTCAAAAAGGTATTTTTCCCACTATGATAGTATTTTGAGTTAACCATGACTACAATGATGGTTTGGGGAGTGAACCCATTCTACAGTAATAGTATTGGGAGTGGCCCTTGTCAACATCGATTATTTAGGGAGTGAAACCATTACACTATAACAGTATTGGGTGTGATCTATGGGTACTAATAAGGTTTGGGGATTGATCCCTTTGTACTTTGATATTATACTAAATAACCTTTAATACTATGGAAATGATTTTTGGTTGTTATGTGTATGCCAAAATTCCATGTATTCTGAAAAAGATATGTTGTCATGGATTATCTTTATTTCTGGTTCATGTCTTATAATCTTTTTTATTTCTTCCATTTCTCATGATTATGATCTTTGATGTGCAGGGTATAAATTTCAAATGTTATGTTTCTGTTCTTATGCACTTATGATCATGTTATTATTATGTAATAATTGATACCTCTCTTGCTAACTCATGCTGAGTATCTGAGCTCACCCATTTCTTATGTTTCCTTTCCTGTGTATGGAAGAATTATTTTATGTATGGTTTTTCTATGAACAATTATAGATGTTAAAATTTTTGGGAGATGATATATATTTTTTATGAGACTATTTATTATTTTTCTAAGACATGTAAAAGTTTTTCCAAATTATCTAAGGCTCTATAAAAATAAGTTCTTTAAATAAAAATTGATCCAATGCTTTGTCAATTATTTTATGTGTTAGATGGTTGAAATTAGGTCATGTTTATGGGTATCAATGAAATAAATGTCAAGATATTATTTTTAAAACCAGATCTCGGATTTCATGTCTCAGGCTGTTATAATAATAAATAATAACTTTTTTAATTACTGTTTACTATAGAGACGGCCATTTTGGAAAAAGTCCCATCATGGAAATTCTTGCCTAGTAATTTCCAATATTATCTTATGAGTAACTTATATTTAGGTAATTCTCTCATCACAAAGGATTTAATTAACTCAGTCATCATTAACCAATGCATTGGGTGGATATAAAGGACCCACCCCCATAATTTATAAAAAACCACCCATAATATCTTTATAAATGAAACAACCATCACATACTAAAAATTTATTCATATGTATTTTAATATATAATGAAAACATTTTTTATTATATATAAAATATTAACTAAAACAAGTTTAATTAGTAATTAACCTTTATAATTTTTAACTATCAATAAAAAAAATATGCTAATAGTGGATCATATTACTAGTAAATCATAAGGAACTGCGATAAAAATTTTATAGATGAAAATACCTTACAAATGTTCACTGAAAAATTTCCTGATGAAATTACAAATTTAATTTGGAATCACATACATAGAGTCCCAAAAATTATATAATATTAAGTAAATTATTTTATATCATAATAAAAAAGTAAACTCATATTGTAATCATGAATGAATATAGTATTCACGAATATGGGTAAATTCATTCATGATGCAAACGTTAAAAACAAATAATCCATTCATATTTTTTTGTAAAAAGTCATAAATACCTTATTTAATAAAAAATGGATAACTTTTAAAAAATTACAATAAAAATGGGTAAAAATAAATTTAATAAATAATTTTAGAATATTATAAAAATTATTGGAATCATTTAAATGAAAATATGCTCTTTTTATAAAATAATTATGATCATATAGAGATATAATGCCAGATTTAATTCAGTGACATGGGTACAAAGAGGAAAATTATTGGAAAAAAGTTAATCTCATGAAATAACCTATTGATAATAAAATAAATATTATTTTTGAGAGATTGATCATATAATAAGACCATGAAATTTTTTTAGCATAAGCCATCTTGATAAAAATTATATTGTAACATAAAACCATTATAGATTTGGTATGTTTTTCATTCATGAAACCAATGAAAGAAATAAATTATTATGAATAGTTAAACACCCTTGGAATATGATTAAAAATATACTATATATAAATAGGTTAATATATATACATTATAAACATAAATTGGTGAATAACATCAAACTTGTCTCAATGAAAAAAAATGAGATGAAGAACCCTTACGGCCTTAGTAATTTTTTGAATCTAATATCATTGAAAGCATGATAATAATATGTTTCTAAAAATACCTTACCTTAAAACACGGATTATCCTAAAATATATATTTGTGTAGTATATACATCATAGAAAAAATAAATTTGTCAATAACATTAAAACATGTCTCAATAAATAGAAATTAAGAAAACACACATAGTTATTGAATATCTTTTGAATAAAATGACATGTAAATATAGAAAATAATATTTCCATTAAAATAAAATTAATTTCATTAAAATCTAAAAAATAATAATTGGGTATAAATAACACCATATAAAAGAATATATGGGGCTCTATACTAACTTGTGCCATGGGTATGAAAATGAGACAAATAAAACATGACCTTATATCGAACATTATTCATAAGAAACCTATCCTCCTATACAATAAATTTGGATTTATTTGAATTATATACCATAAAAATATTCATATGTATAATAACATATATGATCAACTTATAAATTTTAAACAACTTTTATTTAATAATTAAATATTAATTTCATCATTTCTTTTGTTAACCTCTTCATATATTAGTTATGTTTCAGTTCTTTAGATATGGTCCATTCACTAATATATTGGTTCTTATTTATAGGGAATATCAATTAGGATATAAATACCATATATATTTAATATATACTTATACATACACATATATATATATATTACCATTCATATTATTTGGTGATGATTAATGAATTAAATCACTTATTGAAGATGGTAATATGTATGTATAAAAGAGTGATGTTTGCATTATTCTATGGATGGAATGAAAGAAATATTAATAATTATTAATAATTACATATTCATTATTATATAATAAATAACATATATAATAATTAAATATCTTCATATTAGAATCTAATTAAATCAAATTTGTAAAAATAACATATTTTAAGAATAAGAAATATTTATTTCGAATTTACATAAGGATATAAAATAACATACATAGTCCAGGATCACAATGAATATTATCATTGTGGATTGTTATCAATTATTGAAGTTATTACACAATATTTATAATTTTATCTTTGTAAAAACTCCCATATATTTATATCCATATTAGCATTATGGTTTATCCACTCTTATAAATAAAAATGCATTAGAGGGATATAATTGACACATCCTTCATTCGTTTATGACATAAATACTATTACATTGGTTTACAATGGATCCATCCATAATATAATCATAATATATTCATATGTATGCCACAAAATCATGACAAAATTTTTAGTCACATCACTGATTGACCAATGGAAAAGAAAATATGTTTACTCTACATTTCATCATTATAATCATAAACTATCTTAAGAGATAAGAAATATGGTAACATTATATAATATCCAAATTAATGAATAAGAAAAATAAAACAATGTTGTTTTAGATCAAAATAACATTAAACGAATCACTAAAACATTTCTTGAGAAAAATTACATATTTTTTGGAATCACATATTTTGTTTCTATTAATTTAAAAAATCGTAAATAAAAAATCAATTTGAAGTGAAACAAGGAAACATATAATAGAGTCTTCCAAGAAGTTATCATTCATGATGGTGGTGACTTTTTTTATAGCGTGTATGTAAAAACAAAAAATTCATTTTTCATTTTTTCTAAAAATTCCAAAGTACATTGTTCTTAAAACCATTAGTGTCTTCAATTGTAATATTATTATAACTTTGAAATAAGGGTAAAATTGACTTTAATAACTCTTTGGATAATTTAAAAAAATCATGACAATATTTTTATTAATATATTGAATAGAAATGATATACCTCACACTAATGATAAAAATGACGTCGTTTATCCTTAAAAAGAAACATTTGATATCCTAAGTACTAAATTATATAAAAATAAATCAGAATCATGTAATATATATGAATAAATAAAATAGAATAAATACAAATTATTTTGTAGGAAATCAATAAAATATTATGATGGTAAAATTTAATCTTAAGAAATATCGGTAATATTGAAATTGTAATATAAACCCCTTAATAATGTGGTAAGTCCTAATTCATGATCCCTAAGAAAAAACTACATTCATTTAAATTTAAATACTATGAAAATAATTATAATCATGATAAAACATTATAAAGAATAATTATACACACCTGATAAAAAAATTTAAGTTGATAATGTCAAACATGTATTAAAAAAATTAGATAAAAAAACCTTATGGATTTAGTAATCGTTTGAATCATAAGAAATTAGAAGCAAGAAAATAATATGGTTATGTAAATACCAATCATTAAATAATGTATTTTTTCTAAAATAAATTCTCAGGTAGTATATAAACCATATAAATCCAAAATTGGTTTTTAATATTAAAACATTTATCAATGAAGATAAATTGAGAAGAAACCCATACAACTCTTGTATCATACGAAAGGAATTCCATGTAAATAAATAACATTATATGGGAGTTTAAAATCCATATATTTCATTTTTATATCAAAATAAATTCAATAGTTATTAAAAACATAATATAAAATAAATTATGGTGTATAATATCAAAAAAGTCTTATATATATGAATAATAGAAAAAGAAACCCAAACTGTATAACCGATATGATTCGTAATAGAACTAAACTTCTATAAAATAAATTTTTTTTATTATAGCTTTATGAAAATATAATATTATTACATATATTATGACACATGATCAAAATATATAATGCTAACTCCAATTTATTAATAATTTTTAATGTTTTCATTTTAGCTGTTAACAGTTTCATTTTTCATGTATGTATTAGATTAATAGTTACATTGCATAGAATATTATCATATTTCATCCATATTTAAATTTTAAAACATTAAATTACTGCTATATATATTAACTATATACATATTTATTACTATTAATATAAATTGGTGGTGACTAATAAAGTACATAATTTCTTGGACATGGTAATCTATAAGTATACACAAGTGATGTTTTGATATTTTAGAGGATGGAATAAGAGAACGTTAAATGGTAAATCACCATTATTGAGTAATTATTGTATCAAAAAAATTGTATATTATCATTAATGATAAACTTATTACCATTAATGTAATTTTAAATTGAAAAAAATCACAACACTTCATGGAGGTGGTAGTCCCATATACATGAGCGATGTTATTGTTTTTTTTCAATATTGATTTTTATTTTGAATTATTTTTTGGAAAAAGATAGAAACCTTAAAGTTTGAACCAAAAACATAAATCACTATAAAAGATAGTATAATTATTAAAATACAACTTCTCCCTATTATATGAAACCTCCATATATCATTTCTTAAAAATATATTTTACCTTTTTATCTGATTCGACTATGACAATGTCTTTGAATTGATATACCAATTTATCCCATGTTTCCATGTACTCCTCCACTATTATCTTTTTATCATTGAATCCTCTAATTAGAATGATATGATTCAAGAGGATCACATCACTCTGATTTATGATTTTTTCCACTTAAATTTGTCTCATATTCATCCTTTCTAAATATTCGTTAGAAGCATGGATAATTAATACATTTTCCAAAACATCTTAATCAGATATCAGAAGTAGAACCGAAGATTTTTTTGGACTCTACATCTAATATCCACTGTGAACCAAACAGGTTCTACAATGTTTCATCAATTAAATAATCCTATTTTCCTAATATACTGTTATCCTTCACCTATATAAGGGTATTTTCATCATTGGTTGGTGTCATTAGGATTATTCATTCCACACTTTGGATTTTTCACTTTAATAGGGATATAACTCACCAAGATTGGACTTCCCATTCATCATTTTCCTATCCTCAGATTATATATCCCCTTACACTTGAGTTTTTCTTCTCTATCATAAGAATAAAAGATAGAAGACTCATCACTATACTCAATCGTTTAGATTCTCTGTTCTCCATTGAGGAATACTTCTCAAGCATTGTTGTGATCCAGTTTAATCCCTTCACATGTTAGGCCTTCAAATATATTGAAATTCTTAATATTTGAAACTTCCTTAATCTTGGTCTTCACCCCACCCCCTACCTACTATAAATCATATTTATTTTCACAAGATTCACCAGACTACCCTTCATTATGATTCAACATTGCATGACCACGTTTTCCAGACATTTTTTCTTGAGACCACTCTCTCCAATATCATCAGTTTCCTAAACGCATTGCCTCCACATGTGATAAAATAATGGTATCATTGGTTTTAAACTAAAAAATTCATGTATTACACAAGCCATTAAACACTCTTGACTCATACTATCCTTTCACCTCAATATTAAGGCCACACCACAGTCTTTCAAAGATATCCACCACTTTTAGATCTGGATTCAAAGAATAAAATTTTACCAATGGATGAATATCTATGGATTCTCTTCCATGAATTTGTTATTTAATACTATTAACCCTCAGAACAAAATTCCCTGAATCTAGTACCACATCTTCCCTCTAATGACTAGACACGATCCTTTGAAGACATTTTGATAGTCGGTGACCCAACTTGTTGCACACCAAACTGAAATCCACACACCATTTGAACAGAATTGGCTATTTACAAGTGAATTATTTTTTGATATCAATCCAAATAAAATCAATAGGTATTCAAAAAAAATTCGTAAACAAATATACAAGGATATAACAGTTGAAAAAGTGTACTAGATATACTGTCAAAATAATGAAATCATCCAATTAGATTACCTAGAATCTTGATTATCGAAGGGGTTTCAATTGGAAGGGGAAACTCTGGAAAATTGACCAAGATCACCATTGTTAAAGAATCACACCAAATGTGGAAATCATACGTCCATCGGAAAAGCATGAAATAGGGTACATTCTATATTCTGGGTTCTTTGGAACACACTTTAATAAAATCCAACTCTAAAAAAACTATAAAATGTTTATTATCGAGAATCCTTGTTGTTGGTCAATCCTGTAACCCCCAAGCCTCAATGAAAAACCACTTGAACAAATCTACCGAAGGTCGATGATGCTTGAATCAAGATACCAAGGTCAATTCTTGAAGGGAAGAGGCTTCAATGACCTTTGAATTTGAAAGATATATTTTTTTGGTATCCTTCAAATAGATTTAGTACATTAGTGAAAATATATATATATTGGGAAAAGGAATAAAAGTTTCGAGGTTAGAGAAGGGAAAGAAAGATCTCAAAAAAGTGGGGAAGAATGTCCCCCCCCTGAAGGGGGGGAGGGTCGGAGAGATTCCCATAATCACATAGGTCAAATTAAATATATGATATAATATTATTAATGTTTTTGTGGATGTAAAATGTTTAGAGAATGTGTTAGAGTAAAAAATTTAAATTTCATGGTTATGATTTTTAAAATTTTTATGAGAGACATATTTCAGATTATAACTTAATCAATGGAGGATTGGTGTTAGGATAAGAATAAAATACTATATTATGAAGTCAAAAAATAAAATATATATTTTGATTAGGCATTGGCAGAGATAAATGGATAAAATAGTGTGAATATTGGTGGATTAGAGGTTCATTTTTATAAGTGGGGCGGGGTATGTA
Source organism: Viscum album (assembly GCA_963277665.1). NCBI lineage: Eukaryota > Viridiplantae > Streptophyta > Magnoliopsida > Santalales > Viscaceae > Viscum > Viscum album. Next base: position 809,556,910 of record OY728151.1, read on the forward strand.
TGAAATTTCAAAAAAGGTCTCAGTTATATAAGGTAATTTTTTGGGAGAATATATACAAAAGGGTATGGAATAAAATATAAGATATAATATTATTTAAATACCTTCAACAAATAATAATTTCATAGTTGTGAGTTATAATCCAATGATTATCTGTTAGTTTAACCACTTTCAAACCCCTATTAATCTGAACAGTAAAATATTTTTTATTGTTTCTAGTCTTTAGTATAAAAATAAATTTTAATTCATCTATTGAATAATAATAAATATTATCACTGAATATTTGGAATATAATTTCCTAGATTCAATTAATATATGTGGTAGGGTTTAAATTAAAATAACCATGCAACCCCCACCAAAAACCCATTTTAGAAAAATCAATCTTTAAGAATAAAGGAAAATTTAAATACAATTACTTCTTATTTAAACCCATGAAAATAATTTTAACATATTTTAATTAATTTATAATTTCATTATATGATCAAATATATTATAAATAGTGGTTTATTTAATTTATTAAAATAAAAACATATCCAAACATAATTTTTTTATAACAACACATTTTTAATCTAAAGAATAAATGTATACCCAAATCATGTGTAATAATTATAAATATTAAATTAATTATATTAATTAAAATTAATGGATACTTATGTCAATTTATTATCAAATTTAAAAAATTACATGAATTTTACTTTATAAGAAATTACATTTACTGCAAAAATAGGTATTTTCTACTATTCAATAGAAAATTAATCCTTTTCAGAAAATCATAAAAAGTAACAATATGATAATAATAACATGTTAATTTGAAAAATTATTTTAATATACTAAAATTAAATATCTAATTTTTTTAAATTAATTATAATTCATGTTATATTAAAATTATATAAAACCCAATATTGAAGAATACACATGTTTTAATCATATAATGATTTTACTGAAAATGAGAGCATATTTTCTTTAAATTAATTAATAAATTTTAATTTTTTAAACGTTAGTAAATATATTTTTTTAATTTTTCTAATACTATCCATATGATCTAATTTAACAACAATATTATATTGATTTTGTTTATCATGACTCTAATAGACTCTAGAAACCCTGTAAAGTAAGATTTCAAACAATAATTTTATTTAAAGAAACATATATTAAAAAATATATATGTTTAACATGTATAAAAATTTAACCTACCAATTTTACATTACCTATTTTAAATAGTAAATATTACTACCACTTTTTACTTGGTGGGTTTTCAATAATGTTATTTCAAAATATTCTAAAATGTTTTCCATCCATTCAAAATAAAATGTTTTATCATCCTCTCCACATTCTATTTTGATAAAAAAAAATATTTTTTAGATTCAATATTATTTATAACCCATTTAATAGTAAAACCATTAAATAAATTTTTTTATCACATTATATTGTCCATTGGTATATTTTTATGGCTTCATTATTAAAGAATGTTTTTAAAAGAAAACGTTTTCATCAATTTTCACATCATTATTTTAAAAACATTACTTATTTTTCATTTTATACTACGGAAGATTATTATTAAAATTAATCATTTTAAAAATATTTTCCACTCACCCATTTTAATCATTTTTAATTTTGACATAAATTTATTACTCATAATTCATTTCAAATATTGATTTTCAAAATGTCCACTTTTCTATTTCCAAGATGTGACATTTCAAAAAATAACATTATAATGTGACATATAACTTTTTCACATAGGCTAAAGTTAAAATAATTTTCTTCAAAAGAAATAGATTTTATTTATAATATCTCTAATGGAATTATTTAAATGAATTTTATTTTCCATTAAGAACCCTTTGAATGTTTTTACAAAATAATCTCTTTTGGTGGTTTAATTGATTCTATCAACCATTTACATTCTTGAGGTCAATTTTTTTAAATCTATATTGAAATGTAGTGAATCCCAATTTTCATTATAGGGGTTAATTAAGATGTGAATAATGATTATATTAACCCTTCAACCATACGTATGGATGATTGAAGGGTGGGGTCCTATATATATGTCAATTTCATTACTTAAAGAGTTATATCTCATCAAGTGATTATGGGAACTATCTATTTAATAGTGATACACTGTGGTAAATAAGAAGCGTTGTCTGATCAATATTTTTATAGTAGTCGGGATGTAACACCAACTCTAAAAAGGATTTTTAAATCGAGAAATGATGAAAAAAATAATATGTTTTTCTAAATAAAGAATTTTTTCTACTATATTATGTTTATGGACATCAAAATGTGAAGTTTTCTCAACTTTTTTTTAATAATGTATTGATGTTTGGGCTATAATGTATATGGGAATCTCATATAAATTATTCCCTCACTATTCTTATAATGTAACAACCCAAATATTTATAAAAGAAATTATTGTTTTAAATTATTGAATGCCTTATAAATAAATGATATTATTGAAAATACATGCACTTATTTTATTATTTTGGATTGTTATATGTTATATACTATCACAATTAAAAGACCATTAAGGACTATAACTGTTGATAAAATTTCCATTATACAGTGATCGTATGATTATTATATATATATATATATTATAATTCCATTTGACACTAGAAATTGACATTTTGTCCTTGGATAGTAAGATTTCAACTTATGAATCCAATTTATCATATCTTAAAAGAGAGATAGAATAATTGGGTTTTTACCTTTCCGAGGACCTTGTTGAGATTCACAAACTAATGCACTGGATGAAAACATATGTGGGAGACGTTCAATCTATTCATAATCACAACTGAAACCATGTTCACCAAACCACCCAAATAAAATATAAACATCACACACCATACCCTTAGACCGTTCACTATTATAATAAGGGGATATGTATATATATCTTAATAAAATTAATGCTTATTTTTCAACTTTTAATATGATAGTTTTTATTTATTTTTGTTACATTTTAATGATTTAACAAGATGATTTATTAAAATTAAATTATGATATGATGAAAAAAAATATTTTTAGGAAATATATAGTTTCAATCAAGAGACTATTTATATGAATTAATTAATTTTTTAAATATATTATAATTAAAAGAGATATATTTATATATATAATATTTATTAAATATGAGTGATATTAAAATTTTATAAAGTCAAAATTAATTTTTATAAAGGATATAATACTTTTATTATAAAAGCCCAATATTTCAGTATATGGGTATTTTGATTACATAGCCTAGATTCTAATATGTAGATAAATATTCTGATAAAATAAATATTATTATCTTAATCATTATGTCAAAATTACCCAATGGATTATTTTTCATAACTCTCTATGATAGTCAATATTTTGGGTAAAAATTAAATATTGTATAGTTTTATGGTATGTATAATAACATCCTAAAAGCCCAAAGTATTGTAATAAATAATATATCTATTATCGAGAAAGAAAAATATATATCCCATTTAATATAATGTGTTTTTATGTTATATTATCAATTTTATCAATCCCTAATGAACTCTCAAATACCTATATTATGTTTGAATGTTTTAAAATAAATTCTTTATATAAAATGCTAAATTTCACATAACCACATGAATTATTATTTAAATTTTAGTTATTATTCTTATAATATAATTATATCCACTTATCCTTATAGAAATAATTTTAAAATAAATGTAATGGTCTCTGGTTTGGTTTAATTTTACATATACTGTCAAAAATGTATTTTTTAGAAATTAATAAATAATTATCATATTTTTTTGCTATAAAAACCCTCTCCACCACCCATTCTACATCCCTAAAACTATTATTACGATAATGCACTACTAAACATACCGCTCTATATCCCTATCACAATTTTCTATTATCATAATATTTTACCAAAAGCTTTTAGTGGCATCCTTGGAAGATGAGGGACCCTCTCCTTCTTCACTTTATTCATACACATAATTTTTATTATGTATTTTTATTTTCATTATTTCATATTGGTATAATTTTTTACACATAAATATTATTTTTATTATTATATACATGTGGTTAGATATCCATTTAACTCTCATCACACCCTTCCATGAATCATTATGCACCCCCATCATGGTCATGAAATTATGTGGTGATTTTCTAGGAAAGACATTTGTATAGTAAAACTCATAGACATTTACATTAAAGGGAATTAATCTAGATGAACCTATATTTTATTTATTTGGTTCTACCATATACTCAACCAATACACTATAATCAATGGATTTTTAGTGATTAAGTTTAGTCTTATTTTGAACAATCTATGTGGAACACTTGTGCATGTACATGACATAAATGTGGAGGGTGGCCCCCAAATTTTATACGTATCCAATGCATTGGGTAAAGTTTTTATCTCATGATAATCCTTGTACTATAAATGATAGGTTATCCTAAGTCAACAATGTTATGATATCATTGTTTATATACTTAACATAAGCCTCAGATTACATGTATTGTGTTGTTTCCACATTCCCATATTACCTTCGCTGATATCATTAATAATTGGTCTTCAATGATAATTTGTATTATTATCAAAATTCTAATGTTAACATTATATGACTATTTAGTATCATTTATCACATTCATAAAGTTATTTTTTATTATTATTTTATTGGGTTTTATTGGTAAATCGTTTTTATGTACGTCTAAATGTCATATCATGCAGTTTTTGAACATCCATAGAATATAAGAGAATTACATAATGTTTTTAAATAAGTTTATTGTATGTATATTGAATTATTTAATGTAGTTTATAAAATTATCCAAATTAGCATGGACACCTAGTCATATTTGGTTGTTTTATGTTTATATTTATACAATAAATTATTTAATAAGGTGTATAAAATAAATGGGTTGTCAAAGTTGGTATCGGAGGAAAGTCATGATATTTTTTTATGATTAGTAGTAGAAAACATTACTTTTTTTTATGGGTAATACTAAACATAGGAGAACATCCATAGTAATTTTTATTGTATATATTATGTGGTTTATATTAAAATAATTCCCAATATGGTTAATATATATTAATGTTTGTCTGAAAAAGATGTACCTAGGGGTTATAAACTTGAAAAATGAATGTTGAACTAGACGTAATCATCACATGGTGCCTAAAAATGGGGATTATTTCTCACCTTTTTTTGACACTCTAAGGGGAAATTACATGGTAAATATATATTTATAGTACGATCCTATATTATAGTAAAAAAATTTGACATCAAAATTTATATTATGAATTTTTTCAAGGTTAACATATAGCAAAAACAATAAATTCATTCGTTATGGGATATGTTTCATTTATGAGTTATAATATTAATTTTATTAGACAAATTTTTTTGTATATAACAGTTTAAATTATATCACCCCTAATTTTTCCATATACTTATTAAATTTCTTGAAATATGATCCTTCGAGTCAACAACCAATATGAGGGGAAATGTGATTAATAACTAAATGAAATTACGAAACAATTGGGAATGAGATTTGGGAACATCATAATAATAATTTCTTAATAAATAATCTGTTTGAACCAAAACCTGGAATAAGAGTAACCCACTAATCCACCTAATAAAGATCAAGTTCAAATTGTGACCTTTATATGAAAATGGTCACTGAGTGTTGGTAGATCTACTGATCAATTAATTAAGGAAAAATTAATAAAATCAATTACAAATATCATTTATGTACAACAATTCATAGAGTATTATAAGTTCATTCTAGATATATATAATATAAAAGGATAATTTAGTCAATCACGAATCATGTTATGTTATATGAATTCTAAAGAGGATATCAATGTGATGGAGTGAAGTGAATTCTATAAATTTTTTGTCAATAATTATTATCACTGTACTCAATGACTCAAAACAAATATTTACTTCCACATCCTCAACAAAACATATCATGAATCCCTTGAAGAGTACATTGATAAAATTATAATACTTTAATGATACACCTTCATCTTTTTATTTACCCATGAATGTAAATTTTATAGCTTCATTAGTGGGATAAATCTGAGTCTATAAAAACATTGGAAATTAAACACATTGAAAAATTTGAGTAATTTGTCAGATGTATACTCAAATTTGAACTAGATATTTTTAAATATAACATGTATCATGGGTCTAGATATAAGAAGAAAGTATTGGATATTAATCCTAGTGTTTTTATAGTGAAACCTAATCATGGTATAAATTTGAAATATCCCACATGTCAAATGTGTTGGAAGAAGCATCCATAAATTTCATAAATGGAAAAAGAAATTATTTAGGTGTTGGAAGCAACGACACCATAGTTGAAATTACTGATAGTACAAATACATTAATGTGAATAAATAAATTAATTCACCATTCAACTCTAATCCTATTTTCTAATTATTCAAATACAAAGAATAAGGACACTATATTAATAAATGATACACATGAAGGGGTTTTGATGATAACTAATGATAAAAACATCAAAGGCCTATAGATTATGGGAAATAATATTCCATAATAACTAATGATGTGGATCACAAAAATCAAGTGGTGATAAATATTCTAGTTCCGCATTCACTAATTGAAAACATAATATTTTATCCTAATTCTATGCATTCTTTCATACCCTGCATGTGTTTTATAACTATTCAAGAAGCACCTAAAAACACTGAAGTTGAATTTTTGGTGAAGAAGAAAAATAGTTCAGTTATAGTATCCAATGTGTATAACTCATACCCTATTCCAATTTATGGTATTAATTTAATATAAAATCTTGTGATACTCCTATTAAGGGAATTAAATGATATTCTAGCAATGGATTGGAATTTATTATATAGAACCAATATAAATTACGGAGAGAAGGAAATTACCCTCCATATTATAAGTCAACGACTAATTTAATAAAATTTCTGGTAGTTGGATGAATATCCATTGAAATATTCCTCTCAATAATTGATTTTATTTTCTTTTGATAAATTCCATCTAACTAAAATTATTGAGGCTAAAGAAGTGATCCTCTTTGATAACATGCCCATGGTAAGGGAATTTTCTGAATAGTTTCCTGAATAATTTATGGAATTCCTCCTATTAGAGTGGTTGATATATTGATGGGACATAAGAATAGAGATTTTAAAATATCAAATACTCCATATGTAATTACCATTGATTAACATGAGGAGTTGAAAAATAAATTACAAGAGAATCTGGATAAAGGGTTTATATGACCACGTTCTTCCCTATAGAGAACACCGATCATTCTTTTCAAGATGATGGATGGTTCAATGGGCCTTTGAATTGACTATCTTGAGCCTATAATGGTCAAGATAAATAAAAAGTGTCATCTACCATAGATGGATTATTTTTCAATTTTCTAAGTGGATCTCAATACTTCTATATGGTGTATTTTTTGTTAGGATATTATCATTTAAAGGCGATGAAGTATGATATCTATCGGAGTGATTTTCATAAAAATTACATCCACTAAGAGTTCAAAGTGATTCCATTTAAAAAAAATGCTCAATAATTTTTCATGTAAATAATGTATACATTCACTAGGAATTTGCTTTGTAAATTTATGGTATCTTTTCTGGTAAATATTCTTATCTACTATAAATGCAAGAAGGAGCGTGAGGTGAATTTGGATACTATACTAAATTCCTCATCGAATGATAAGATGTATAAAAATTACTGTAATTGTGATTTTTGGATATAGAAAGTAACAATTATAGGGAATTTAATCACAAAAAATGAAACATCCTGAGATTTTATGGTCTATGTATTTAAATTTAATCTCTTCGATATCTTATGAAAAATAAAATGTTAATATGGGATCATCATAACCTAGCTATTTAATATATAAGAATGAATAATATTAAAAAAAATATGAAATTTATATATTATATATCAAATAAAAAAATTTCACTCTTCTAAATAATTTTTACAGTAATAACATAATAACAAATCAAATTTTACGCATAAAAGAATATATTTTTCTAAAGGCATTTTTACCTCCATTTAATAGAGAACTTAGAGTAAAAAATAATTTTGATACTTTTATGAATTCTATGGAACCAAATAAACATCATTTTGATAACATTATTGTCAAAATTATCTTAGGGAGAAATTTTGGAATTTTTCTGAAAATATTTATTTTCTAGTGAATAGTTGAAAATAACGATTTTTATAAAACATTAAATATTGTAATATCAAAATTCCATTTTTTTAACCTGATATATGTGAAAGATAAATAATATTTAGTTATAAATAATATAATTTAGTTGTGTTTTATCAGTTCTGGAAATGTCATGGCACAGGGACGAGAGAGAGTGCTCATGGGATGGGTTGGTGAACCGCCTCAAGCGGTTGAAACTGGACATCAGGAACTGGCTGAACATCCAGGAAGTCGATTCTTATCGGGTTATCAGTATGCAGGCGGATATCGAGAGGTTTGAAGAAGCTCTACAGGTGGCATGGGATGATAACATCTTTATTGATCTTTGCGACAAGAAAGTTGCGCTTGCGGAAAAGCTTCTCGAGTTAGAAAGAATTGCCAAGGAAAGGTCTCGGGTGAGATGGCTCAGAGAAGGAGATCGAAATACTACCTTCTTTCAAGCTTGTATTAAGGAAAGGAGAAGCACGAAGATCAATATTAAAATGGAAAACGGTTCTTTCACGTCGGATGTGAATGTGGCTGGCGAGTTAGCGTTGAAACATTTCGAGAACCTTCTGGCGGGAGACCCTTCATCCGGTTATGTGAGAGATGATGCGGATGTCTCTGGGTTCTTAGGTGGACTTCCGGCTTTGTTGGATGTGAATGATAATGAATGTATAGCCTCTCTCCCTCGGGAAAAAAAGATTAGAGAGGCCCTGATGAGCATGCCCACAGGAAGCGCTCCTGGTCCAGACGGGTTTCCGATGTCCTTTTATATTTTTGCATGGAATATTATTAGTATTACCATTGTGCATGCTATAGAAGACTTTTTCAGGGGGGGTTCCTTAAACAGGGGTGTAACGGCATCAAGGGTGGTGCTTGTTCCCAAGGTGAAATATCCACATCTTATCAGTCAATTCCACCCCATTTGCCTGTGTAATGTGTCTTATAAGCTATTAGCCATGATGATTGGGAGGAGGCTCGCAAAACTCTTACCCAAAGTGGTCTCGGCTGAGAAACACAGGTTTATTCAGGGCCGCAATATTCAGGGGGCGGTGGGTATTACAAGTGAGCTGGTTCAGGACGTCAATAGGCTGACGGTTGGTTCTAATATCATTATTCAAGTCGACATGAACAAAGCTTATGATCAATTGGAATGGAGCTTCATTATCTGGGTAATGAGGAATTTCGGGTTCCAGGAACGTTTCTGTGATTTATGTTTCAGGTGCTACTCCTCACCATGGCTCTCGGTGGCAATGATGGGGAGGAGCTTTGGTTTCTTCAAAACTATCTGGGGCGTGAGACAAGGTGACCCTTTATCCCCATCCTTGTTTTTCATTTCACAGGATTCTCTTTCAAGGAACCTGAAGAAGAGTCTATTAGAAGGAAATCTTAAACCGTACATGGGCAAGGGGAACTCAGGGAATATCACTCATTTGATGTTTGCTGACGATATTCTGTTTTTCATGAATGGTCGGAGCAGGTCCTTAAATCATTTTAAAGGCTTAATGGCTAGTTATAATCATCTCAGTGGTCAATATATCAATTCTGCGAAGAGTAGTGTGTTTATCTCTTCGAAGTGCTCGAGACCACGCTGCAGAGATATTCAGAGGATTACTGGGTGCAATCAGAAGAATTTTCCTATCCTCTACCTTGGGGTTCCACTGTCTTTTGGACGGGTTAGGAAGCAACTCTTTTCTGGAATTATTGATCGTTTATTGGGAAGGATCATGAACTGGAAGAACCAACTCCTGTCGTTTGGAGGTCGGATCACGCTGATCAATAGTGTGCTCCTCTCTATACCCATGCATGTGTTCTCTGTTGTGAAACCACCGAAGGGCACAATTCAGAAAATGGAAAACATACTGACTGCGTTTCTCTGGGATGCCAAGACAGAAGGTCGTTTCCATTGGGCCTCATGGAGAAGGATGGAACGCCCAGTTGACGAAGGAGGTGTTGGTCTACATGATATCCGAGACACTATTCTTGGGCTACAAGCATGGCTCGCATGGGAGGTTATTGTGGGAGAGTCACTGTGGGCAACCTTTTTCAAGGGAAGATACGGCTGGGGCGAGGAATGCAACTTGCAGGGGGAAACGAGGCTGGCCAAATGTATGTTCGATCATATGGGAGTGCTTTGGGGCTATTCAAGGTGGATTATAGGCAACGAGGATATCAGTTTCTGGCATGATAATTGGGCGGCTGAGATTCTGGCCTTTGAAGGTTGTTCGCTTCTGGAAATGTCCTTCAGGGAAGCTTGTACTCAGTCTGATGTTATACAGATGGCGTTGAGTCCCACTCAGCAAGACCTGTTCATGGATATCGTCTTGAGTAAAGAACCGGATACATGCTGTTTTACGGAGGCTGCTTCAGGTAGATACAACTCCCGCGACTACAGGAAGATTCTACAGAGAGAGAGACCAGTGGAAGGGGGATAGTTCTTTTGGTGTAAGCAGATTCTGAAGAGGATGAATTTCTTGGTGTGGAGAGTTATCAACACTGCATTACCAACAGAGGAGAATATACAGAGGAAAGGAATATGTTTGGCATCGCAGTGTTTCTACTGTGATTTTCCAAAGACTGAATCGGCGGTTCACCTTTTCTTCCAGGGACAATGGGACGCTACTCTTTGGTCCTCTTTCTCCAACTCACCAGTTAACAACGGAATGCTTGGGACCTGTTCGGAGTTTGTGGTTGCATGGTTCTTGGGAACCCAGGACAGGACTATGGAAAGGTCCATCAGGGCCGTTGTCTTGGTGGCTGTTTGTTGGGTCCTGTGGGAGGCGCGCAATCAGGTTAGATTGGGAACCAAAAAGTCTACCTTAGTCCTTTTGATAAGGCTAAGAACTCTCGTTGCGGAGCTGGTGTCCTTGATCAAAGGGGGGAGGGAGTCTGAGGAGGTTTGTAGCTTCCTTGGGAAACCTTGTAGACTCCAAAAGAAGCTTGGTTGTTGGATAAAATGGCAGCCACCTAAACTTGGGTTGAAACTCAAGGTTGATGGCTCTTGCATGGAGGGAGATATGAGGGGTGGAGGCTTGTTGCGAGACTGTTGGGGATCAGTATACGTTGCCTTTAGTGCTTTTTATAGACCTGGAAATTCCTTGAGAGAAGAGGCTCGCGCCCTTCTCTCAGGCCTTTTGATCTGCAAGGAGAAGGGATTGGCAGTTTCAGAAATTGAATCTGATTCAGAGGTCCTGGTTAAGGCGGTACAAGGAAGGTTTGGGATTCCATGGAACTTGACTTACATTATACGTAGTTGCAAGGCGGAATCCAACCATGGAAGGTTTATCCATCACAGTTGGAGAGAAACTAACTTCGCAGCCGATCTGCTGGCCCGCCAGGGCAGTCAGGAGGATCCTCTTGTGGTTTTTGATAGTCCCCTCTCTCTTCCCCTCGAATGTCAGCGTGTGGTTAGAGGGGATGCCCTTGGTCTACACCATTTCTGTCCCCCTTGAAGGGTTTTATTTTGTTGTTACTCGTTCTTGTTTATTATTAATTAAAAAAATAACTTTCAGTCAGTCAATGGGTACATTCAAATTAAAATGTCTTTCACATTATTTAAATTAATGAATTTAGAAAATGACACATTATTTGTCTTAATCAACTTTTAGGTGACCACATGGTTAGAAAGGTGGGTCATGAATTCATATAAGTGTAAATTTGGAATATAAAATACATATTTTAGTGATATTTACATTTTTTTTATTTTTAGGAACCATTTGGATGATGCTATGATATTTATCATATTTTATTTATGGAAAAGAAAAATCTATAACATTCATATTTTAGTATCTGTATTATTTTCAACATATTGTTATAGATATTATATATTAAACTATATATATTAATTTTGAATCTAACATATTTATCTACATCATGGTATTTTATTTTAATTGAAATATATGAAATAATTACCTTAACTAATTATACCATTATGATGGAATAATTATTTTTTTAATGAAACAAGAAAATAAATAAAATTTAAAATATTTAAATAAATATAAATTGTATTAATTAATTTTAGAAAATAATTTTATCCATTATTATTAAAATTTCAAGTTACATTAAATATTTTGGTTCTAAATTATCTTGTTTTCTTGTATTTATTAAGGTAAAAGTAATGAATAGTGTAAAATTGTCACAAATGATATTTTAGAAAAATAGTATATTATTAAATTAATTAAAAATAATAAAAAATATTTTAAAATAAAAAATGATTCCCAATAGGTAGAAAATTTTATAAATTATCATTTATGGTCCAATTAATATTTAATATGTAAAAAATTTCCATCTTTTAATGTTAAATACATCATTACCATAATTAAAATTAAATAATGTTAACTCAAGTCAATCAAAATGATAAGTTTTAATGTAAATCAAAAACATAACAAAAAAATTTCGGTTGATAATATTACAGTCTTATATCATCTTATATTATTATCCTTGGAAATTTTGGTTTATTTCAAAAAAAATCAGTTTATTATAATTTAATATATTGAGGATTTTCAAGGGTGCAACTCAGCTTAATCATAATTGGCACTCCTTCCTTCATTTCATTCACAATATTGAGCATCTAATATCAAAAAAATTCATACCATATCTCTTAATAACATACTTTTCCAAGTTATGGAGTTCTTAGATTTATTGAAATCCAATATCTAAATCCCTTAAGAATATATCTAAAGGAAGTCCTCTAAAGAAGAGGTAATCATTTTTACCAACAAATTCAAATTCTTTTCTTCTTTTACATCCTCTTGAAGTCTAATAACTTATAAAATAATAAATCTATTAACATTTATATTTTTTATTTTATTATTATAAATAAAACATATTCTACCTTTTACCCCTCTTAAAAAAATGAACGAATTGTATGTTCATACGTATTTTTAACCGCCTCCACATAGCGGTGTAATTCACTTTCTATGTTCAACATTCAAGAATATTTAAAAAATGTATTTAAGGATAAAAATTAAATTTATGAAATTATTTTTATTCTGGAGATGTTGGATATATACCCTATGTATGATAACCCTAACCTAAACTAAAAAACATGAATAGGAAGATAATGTAGTTATCACTCAATACCAGGGTAAAAACGAAATATCATCAAAAAATGAGTGGTAAAATATTATAATTGGATCATATGTGATATCATAAATATTTATATGATTATTATATATTTAATAATACTTTTTATATCACTATAAAAGAGGTTTATACATTTTTAATGCATTCGAACCTGAGGTAAGGGACTTATTAATTCAATTTCAATTCACTGAGTTAAGCATTTACATCTTTGGTTATGTTATGCAAAGAATATGTGTGAAACTTCCTCTGATTTAGTAATACTATATATCCAATTTTATTTTCTGTTTTTATAATTTTTAAACGTAATTATTTCATTGATTCATTCTCAATCTAATTGCATGATATTTTTACGGGGTTTCCCATCTTACTTTTATTTCAGTTAGATACGCCTTATTGACCATTTATTTCTTATGCATGGTGTATGTATTATTCACTTTGATATATCATATTATGGATTAATTTATTTTTATTTTTTTTAGTGTTTTATTTTAGGATTATTAATTTTATGGGGAATGCATTTTTATTGATGATAAAGTGGTAGGGGATTATCTACAAACCCCCATTTTCCTTCAGGTTACACTTTCTATATCATTACCCCAATATAATTCATATTTAATTTTATATTCTTATTATAAATTATGTTTACATGTTCCAAAAAATATGTATATATAAATATATATCAATTCATCATTATTTTTATGATAAATACATGTTTTTAAAAGGTTCTCTTTTTAAATTCCTCCCAATAAGGATGTCTGATTAAAAAGTACATCCCAATGTCTTATAAATTTTAATGTTCACTCTATAATATCATTATAAGATTTTTTATAAAATAATTTTTTTATCATGAAAAAACTATCTTAGTTCATTACATATTTTAGGAAAAAATTAATCCTTTTTAATCTTTTTAAAACTCTTTAATATTTTCCCATTAACCACACTAAATTGGATCATTTATAATGATTATTAAAAAACATTTTATAGATGTTTTCATTTAAGTTGATAGTAATTTTAACCACCCATAAATTACAAACATAATTTTATTAGAAATATATTATAATAAATTGATTAATTTATAGTAAAAGGAGTCAAAAAATGTATTTATTATAATTTTATTTGAAAATAATAACTGAAACTAAGTATTTTAGTTCATTAAATAAAAACTGTTATATCTATTTGAATTTGTAAGACAATATTTTATATTAGGATGATATTTAATAAAATAATTTAAATTAATTGACTATTATAATTATTATGAAAAATACTAAATTACGTTACAAATATATTTTCAATATTAATGTTCAAATTTTAATATACGCTAATAATTATTTAATCGGGCATTTGAATAATTATGTTATTATATAATTGAATTGATTTAATTTTCAAAAATATGATATATTTTTTTTGTATTAGTTTTAAATTCTAAATTTTCATTAGATTTAAATTTTATAAAATCATTAATGTTATGAATTTTGTTTAAGAAAATTCAAATTCTATAATATAACTATTTTAATATAATGTAAAAATTGTACATATATAAATGATATTTTTAACTTGAATTATATTTTTTTTTTAAAATTTGAAAGAATTATAAATTATGATAATTTTGATTTATTATATATATAAATAATTAATTTTTATGATATTTGATTTTTAAAAGATATGATATATATATTAGTTTTGAATTAAAGATAATGATTAAATAACTATTTTTTATATAAAACCATTACTTCTTAAATTTTTGTTAATAATAAAAAAACAAATTTCATATATATATATACAAGATAAGATAAAGGATTATTAATAATGAATTTTTATAATATAAAAATAAAATATTATAATTGTACTAATAAATAAAGATTGTACATAGGGGTTTTGTGATGTAGGGATTCTATTATGTCCATGAGTGGAAATATAGGGTTTCACATAGTAGGGTGTTAATGGTAGTCACAGTAGATCAAAGTTGAGCTATTGAAGGAGGTCTAGTTTTTGGGAAAGATTGAAGTGCGGGCTTGATGGATTTCAAATGCCAGACAAAGACCAATCACAGTCGAGGTAGAATAAAGGAGATCTACAAATGGAACTGTAGATTGAGATATGTCATTGGATTATGATGTGCACTTAGGGTTCTAATTATGAGCTCTAGGGATGGTGATCTCATAGTCTTCATCTTACACATATTCTTGGATTTACATATTTGTAGGTAGGTGACCAAATCATTTTTTGGTCCAATTTCAAGTTTCTTTCACCTATTCATCCACTTTTCATTTTTTCCTATAATTTATTTTTTAGTAGAATTTTATCAATAAATTTTTTATGTTAGGATTTCTGTATTGTATTTTTTTAACATGAAAAGAGTTTGAATGGTCTACAGATATCCATTTAACCTATATTTTAAACACTTTTTTTCAATTTTATGCATTGTTTGTGTGTCATTTTTTCCTATAGTTTTTTGGTTCATCCACTTGAATGCATATTATTATCATTTCATAGTGTGTATTATGACTATAAATCTGTTTTTTGTGTGTGAAAATGGAATTATAAAACCCAATTTCAGTTCATGTGCTAAGCTATAGATGGTCTTCTTGTAGTATTCTAATCAAGTAATGTATAACGTTATTTATAATTCTTTTTTGTGTTTCTAGTAAGAGATTCATACTATAATTTCAAATTAATTTGTGATGGTTTAAATTATATTGTCCAAATTATGATATTGCACATATTTTTCATATATTCATATACATACATGATTTTATATTTATCTAATTTATCAAAAAATTATATGGTAGGGTAATTTTTATTCTTCATAAACTTCTTTGTTAGCATTTCAAGGAATGTTTATTTACTAATGAAAATAATTTCTTATATATATAGAAATAATTTTATTAAAATAAATTTAATGTGTTTGTAATTTATTTTAGGATTTTGGTTATTTTAGATACTTCTTAAATGATTGAGGTGGTTTTTATGATCGAAACTTTGTCTGAAAAATCATTGTTGTCGATTAGAATTATTTTTATTATTTAAGTAATATTAATTATTTTTAGTCAATTAGAATTTTTTTATGTTCAAAATTGTTTTGTATGTTTTTTTTGTATTTATTTTTTCAATTTATATTTCCTCCCAAATTATAATTATGTAAGGGAAATTTACATCTACCGCTTTTATTTATGGTTTTATTCCAAACATAATAAACAAGTTTTACAGATTTAAAACTTAGATAATTTTTAGTAAGGGCATTAGTACTAAAATTTAACTTAGTTTAAGGGTTTTATTTATCAAAAACATTTCAAAATTAGGATGTTCAAACCTATTTTATAAGGATGATATTATTATAATATTTATAATTCTTGATGGAAATTCTTTGATTACATTTTTGTGGGATTACTTCTATTTTTATGTACATGTATATCATTTTTACATTCTCCAATTATGTAAGTACATACTTATATTACTTAAAAACTCATGTTTCAATATATACATATTAATAATCTCAAGATTATTCCTTTACTTAATATTTTATTTCAAAACAAATTTATGATTTTTGAGTTAATATGTTATTGAACACATAATGTATAACAACCCAACTCTTTATTACACACTTAAATATAATGTATTACATAAAATTACACTTAATACGAGTGGGAATATTGAGAGGTCTAGTTTATTTGAAGCTTAAAAACACATGAAAACTTAATACCTAAAATAAAACATATTTATTGAAAACTTTTTTACATGACTATGACATTCCTTCATACTTAGAATTTCATGGAATAACTTGAGGACAGACATAAGAAATGGGTGAGCTATAAATCCAAGTAAAGGAGTAATAAAGGAATAACATGAAGAATAAAATACATTTTAGGAAATAGTTATATCAATGAAGAATAAGAGAAGAATGAACATAAAGGTATGATATAATATGATTATCATTACTTGTAAATGTGTCAATGACATACAACATGATATTAACTCGAGCCAAGGCTCATTACACATGGATTATCATGAGTAAACCCCAATTTCTCTTGAATTATCATGAATAAACCGTCAATTCACATGTATTATCAAGAATAAACCCTCATGTCACATGGGGTATCATGATAATAAACATTACCCAATGCATTGGAGCACAATCATGGTGCACCCTTTATAAACATTTCATTTCATGCATAAGTGTGTCACATAGATCATATATCATAGAATCACTCAAGATCATCATTTACTCAACGATAAATGAATTTGGAATAAATATATGTACTTGACCATAAATATTTATATGTGCATAAAGGTGAATAACCTTGATAGTGAAATTTATATTGTATTCACTACACATAGATTTAGGCTTGGAAACCACGAGGAAATTTCGGCAGCATAATGGTGTGACATAAAAATTAAAAAA
Organism: Viscum album; assembly: GCA_963277665.1. NCBI lineage: Eukaryota > Viridiplantae > Streptophyta > Magnoliopsida > Santalales > Viscaceae > Viscum > Viscum album. The sequence continues at coordinate 809,574,536 of OY728151.1, forward strand.
AAAGTTGATGAGATAGAAAAAGGTATCTCATCATCTGTAAATGATATGTACAATAAGGGGTTCATATTGATACATTTCCTAACACATGTAATTTGGAAATACAAGGCATAACAAAATGAATAAACATGAAGAAAAGGGAGAAATGGAATAACTATTACAAAATTTCGACACGGTAACAGGTGTATGTTGGAGGGATTCATGAGATAGAAAGAGGTATCACATCATTAACACATAAGTAGGTATGTATGGGGGAGGTTTGAAATCCTACACCAATATTTTTAATTGAAAATAAAAGGGTATATAAACATAAAGAAACAAGGAAAAAATGAGAATAGAAGCAATACCTTAATTCAGTGTGTGACTTCAACTGCTTCAAGAGGGGCTTCATGAGATATTGGGGAACCTTGGGAGGTTTCTAGAGATATTAGGGTAGAGTAGGTACGTGCTATAAAGATTTTTACTGAAGATAAGTGGGATATGGGGTGGTTTTATATTGGAAATGAGTGGGGAATTCTTTAATATTTCACAAACATTGGTTTTGGAATCTATATAATTAAATATTCACAACCAAAAACCCTCACATGGTTTTTTCCAAATTTTATTGCCTATGTAGAGTGGAAGGAATTATTTTATAAATATAATTACTAAATATATTAAAATATTAAGCTTTCATATGTGGAGGTGAGTCACACATTCAAAAAAATCAGTTTAAAATGTTAAAATATTTTATAAGTATTGGAGAGTCTACTATGGAATTGTAAACCTTCCCTTGTTGTACGAGGTTTATTCAGATAAAGTAAGTAGATGATCATGAAGGATATTTAAATCATTATTTCTATGCAAGGACAATTTATCTTCGTTAACAAGATGACGATGAAACAAGGTGGACACCATGATCAAGGTTTGATGTTCATTTTTTGGGAATAGTGTTATTTTATGGAGGTAAAAAATGTCAATATATAAGACATGATGAATTAAGATATTGTGGTCTTTATGAGTTGGGATAAAATGAGAGGTATAAGACAACCATTTATGTTAAGTCTTGTTGGGGTTATTTTTGAGTTTTATAAAAAGGGACAACATGCAGATGGGTGACAACCCGTCGTGTCTGGAAAGGTCATATGAATCAAACCCACAAACCAAAGGGCGACAAGGGAGTATTGCCTACAACGATCCTACATACAGTCCTTTGTTAGTATAATTTATTATTTTTAGTTAAATTATTTTATTGAACAAGAATAAGTTAATTTGTGATCTTATTTCTTATCAAATGGATATCCTTAGTAGAGGAAAGTGATTTAGTGATTAAGTGATAAAAGTTATATTGGAAGATGATTTCCCTTTTGGGAACACTATATGGTTGAGGAAAATAGAATACTTTGGGATTTCAATTGAGGTGTAATGGTGGAATTTTATTTTTGAATAATCTATGTTTTTATTGAGGACATATAGCGACATGGGTTATTTATATATATGATTATCCTAGCTTTGAGAATATGTGATTAGGTTATTTATTTTTTATATGACACTTTAAGAGTAGCTAATGTTATTTGGTGATAAATGTTAATATTTTTGTGGAATACTATGTGATCAAATTATTCTGAATTTTGGTTTAAAACATAGTTTGGATTATTTTGAACAATTTTAAGGATAATTTTTTATAAAATGGTCTTTTTTTATCTTTGGGTATCATTTTTTTTATTTTTTAGATTAAGAGTAGTATTTCTTTTTATAAAAGATTATCCTTTTTGGTGATTATCTGATCTCGTGCACACCATTTTGGTTTTTTTTAATGTATATAGATAGTGGAAATATATAGTTCATCTTTTGTGGATTTGGTGATTCTCTAGATGATGATTCTAGAACTTCTGGTCTGGTGAAGTGATTTTTCATACTCATCGTTGGGAGAAAATATGAGTTTTTGGAAGGAACTTTTTATAGGATGAAAAACTACTTGAAAAGTAAGTATATATCCTCATATTCTTAGTCAAATAACATAAATAGATACTCCAACATTATGAAATGGAACATAAAACAAAAATAATTTCCTATTAACTTTTTCTACTGAGGAATAAAAGACAATTTAACCAATCCCATGTTTCTGGCTTTCTGGTGGTTAACTTTCCCCTGATCATGTTTTCTATCACTCTCCATAAGATAATTAGGATTAGTTTTCTCTTTAATATCCATGTTTTCATGGAATAATATTATGTGTTATCTTGGGTGACCTTTATACTTATTTTTTCATTAAAATGGATTGTTTTATTTACTATTTTTCTGATGAGGGACTTATAATGAAGTTTCTGAGCCCAATTTTAAAAATGAAAGGATGTAATCCCAAAAGTGGTGAAGGATGCAACATCCTAGGTAAATAAATAATATGAAAATTTCATATTTATTAATATATTTTAATTAAATATTAATTTTACTTCTAATGGGATGCTATGTTTAATTGCGTACTCAACATGAAACAATATGTTTCTTTGAAATCTTATGTTGCACCCAACATTGAGTTATACCAAAAATATAATATAATTATATTTTTATTTTGAATGATAGTTAACACTTAGACATTGTATTGAAGGGAATGAAAAGAACTGTCTATATGTAATGACCCATATTTTCCATGTAATTTTTTTATTATTATATGGAATTATTACGACTCTATGAAAATTGATGGCACCTGATTACAATGCTCGGTGTACCTGGAATAAGTTTATGAAAAAATTTTAAGTTAAATTTAGTAAATTCATAGGGAAAATTTTCTAACTTTGAATCAGTGCTTGGATTAAATATCTGATGGCATCGTTGAATCCACAACACTGGGATTCACTTAAATGAGGCTTCACTTCGACCACAGTATGTCTGGATAAAGAGTTATATTTTCAGACTTTTTAAGAGAATAATAAAATAAAATTGTTATTTTATTTATTTATTTATTTTACTATAATTGACAAGTGGTAGTGCGGGACTAATGAAATGACAAGATATTAAATGGATTGACCCATCAAATTATAAGTAACAACGTTGTTGGAATTTTGGAAGGTTACTATTAAATGAACCACCATAAATTCCACGATTGTTACTTACCCACCCTCTCTTATTTATATAGAGCATGAAGGAATGTATTGGTAGGACTTCGCCAAGCAATGAAGCTCAGGTAAATTTCCATGATGCCCAACACATGGAGGACAGAGCTGGTTCTAACAAGTAGTGATGAGCGACAATGAACCCCAAACCGAAGAACGACAATTGAGCAATATCATTGGTAGCTTGTTGTGGGGGTAATGATTACTGACTCTTCCTCAATCGGGGGAATTCTCCAACGATCTCAAGGGAGGGTTTTAATCTTGTTTTTTCCACTATTTGATGAATCATTCTTACTACCCTTTTGATATCAAGAAAACATGGAGGCCGCTAGCCAAAGGAACAAGGCTCATACCCTCCACCCTTATTGGAATTTTGGTTCGTTCTTTGCAAACAATATCTTAGGGTAGGACAAGATCTGAGAATATAGATGATGGCAGTGGCTGGGACTTCTTGAATGTGATGGAGGATGCATGCCATAACGCATCGTTGGAGGTGGTCGTGACATTATGCCACGTCGGTCAGCGGAGCTTCCGGCACTGGACGACCGCAGGGGTGATGCGGCATCCATCGAGTGCTGCCTGTAGAGAAGGGTCATGGCTTCTCAGTAGTGGTGGGGTCATGCCAGGTAGCCAACATTGGATGGTCATAAGAAGAGACAGTAACGTGCAATGGCGCGCCACTAGAGGATCCGCGGCTTCGACGCTGGGGCGGTGAGTCTCACGGTTGACCTAGCACCGCCAAAGGTCACAATAGCTCTCCCTTCCAAATGAGTAACCCCCCCATATTCCATCTCGAGTGGCCCCCACTACAGCAGTGTGTGCATGCCTAGTGGGACACAGTTCACTATGGGATTGGCCACGCGAGCCCAGTGGGCCGCGCCTCCGGGGGCCGGACCGCACAAGGCGAGCGGACCACGCCGCCGCATGATAGGCCGCATGAGCCCCGCGGGCCGCACCCTTTCTAGCTAGGTTGTTCCCCCTTGTGGTTCAGGTCGAACCATGGCCCAAAAGGGCGAGCCCACCATAGCCCAACCCAGTCAGGTCAAACCAGACTAGGTATGCCTGGGTCGGGCCAGACCCAGACCCAACTAGGCCATGTTTCTCTTAAAAGGTCATAACTTTAGAACCGGGCATCCGTTTGACGAATAGTCTGTGGTGCTAAGACCTATAGAGTGAGAAAATATGTTTTTTATACTCCACATGAGTTTTGGATAATGTTGGAGTATGATTGGCATTGATCGAATTTGAATCCAACCAGGTCGTAGGAACTAAAATGCTTATAACTCAAAGACCGAGCATCCAATTGACGCACCATCTATTGCGTTGGTACCATTAAAACATGTAGGACCTTTGGAATACGTATTCATTGATCTTAAGGGAGGTTAATGTATGAAAAATGACTTGTGGAGTGGTTCTCTAGGAATCAAGTGTACTATGAGTGGGAATCTAGTGGCTGGTAGTGAGGCGGAGGTTGGAGACAGATCATGTGGAGGATTATACCAAGCGACCCTATGTGGGTCAGCACCGATCCTATGTGGGTAAGATCTTGTGTGGGTCACTACTCAGTGATCTTGTGTGGTTCACCACATACCGATCCTATATGGGTCAAATCCTGTGTGGGTCAGCGCATACCGATCCTAGGTGGGTCAAATAATGTGTGAGTCATTACGGGGGTTCGTATCTATCGACTCTAGGTGGGTCAGATCCTTTTGGGGTCATTGTAGGGTTTAGTTCCTATTGATTATTTGTGGGTCAGACTTCGTATGGTCAACATTAGTGCCTTGTGATAGAATAATATGATCTCGCTTCTCAATTGATCGTATGTACTTCTTTACTTCACTAATTCCTGTGTGAGCAGAGACTTTTACCTTCGTGGTGATATCTTTGTGATGATACATGTGTGTTACATTTACATTTTGTGGTGATATCTTCATTTTTATTCTTGTGTGTTACTTTTAACTTCGTGGTGATATCTTCAGGGTGATACCTATGTGGTAATTTTACCTTCGTGGTGATATCTTCCTGGTGTTACATGTGTGGTACTTTTAGCTTTGTGGTGTTATCTTCATGGTGTTACCTATGTGGTACTTTTACATTTGTGGTGTTACCTTCGTGGTGTTACCCTTTGTGATATTCTTCCCTCATGTACAGGATGATTATATCTTGATTAATTAGGTATATTTATAGACATATACCTAAGTAAAGTTAAAGGATGCTTAGTGCTTTGTGATTGTGGTCTTTATTGTTGTTTTTCACTTTTGAAACTCTGGGAGACCTTCAGGGGTCTCGGGAATTCTAATGAGTATTTTTTTACTCACCCCTGCATGAGATTCTCCCGCACCTAATTATTTCTTGTGTATATGAAGGAAAATGTTGACCGAGGCTGAGGGATCCAAGACAAGATGGTACTCATATGTGAACCATTTGATGAGGGGTGACGCAGGACTACTAATTGTGAGCTGTACCTACCCTTCAGGTAGGATCCTTGGTGGATGATCTAGGTGTTTTTTTTTTCTCTTTTCAGTCATACTTGTACTTTTCTTCTGGTCTTGTATTCCAGCTCCTTTACATTCATTACACTTTTTAATACAGTAGTTCACCTTGTGTTTGCTTCTTGTTGTGTTCTTGGTTTGTGTGTTTGTACATGTTTAAATGAAATGCCTTCCCATTATTGGGATATGCATTTTCAGTTCTAGTCGCCATCCCTAGGCCAATGGAAGGTGGGCTTGGGGTTTTCACAGCATGAGCCCCAGGGGATGGGTTGTGACAAAGTAGTATTAGAGGAGTCGATTCTACCAAAGAACTAGGACTCTAATCTTTTCTATGTGGAAATCGTGTTAAGTGTTATGAGTGTGAATTTTAGTTTAGGGAATCTAGTGTTGGTGCGGCTGCCGATGTATCCATACACCAGGATGCTGAATTCTAATTTATGACTCAGTGCATGAAAACACTGATTGTGTGTGTTTTGAACAAGAATATTTTGATTTCTTTGAGTCATCTCATGAGGTATAACTTATCGACCATGGCGAACCTATTTTTCTATCAGTTTTTCACCACGTAGACAGCCTACCAGGAATCCCAAGAGAGTACGTGATGACGGCCCACCAAGTTTTGAGGCCTTGGTGTAGGGATCTCTTATGGCATTAGCACCCTCAAGTGGTGTTCCAGCAGCACCACTACCCATTGGGAAGCCATTTCCACTATCCCCACCAGAAGAGGGTGTACGAAGACTAAGCACATTGCATGAGTTTCAGTGGTAGAGTTCTCTGAGGATCCAAGGCGAGAAGGACCCATAGGCAACTGTGGACTGTCTAGAGGTTGTGGCCAAATTGTTTCACATAGTTGGGTCACCATCTGATCTGATGGTGATCCTAGTTGCATGTCTCTTCCATGGAGTAGCTGGGGGATGGAGGAGTCTGACACTCTAGTTACACGCTGAGGTGACCCTCACCAAGGTGGACTTCGAGGGCCTTTTTAGGGTATAGTTCGTCCCAGTGACTCTACGCTTAGTTCCTATATAGAAGATGTTGCACTTACAGCAGGGAAAAATGACAGTGGCCCAGTACGCAGCAAAATTAATTGATCTCTCCAGCTACTCCAATGACATGGTATGAGACACTTTCTTCATGTTAAAGACTTTGAGCAGGGTCTTCGACAGTATATCATAGTATCGATGGTATTACTCAGCATTTTGATGCATGATGGGGTGCTAGAGAGAGCGCTTTTGGAGGAGAGCTTCCTAGCTAAGTAGGAACTGACAGCGAGAGCAACCACCAGACGTTAGGCAGTGAAGTCATCCATAGAAGGTAGTAGATGGAAGATGCATGGGCCCAAGTAGGCTAGACCTTCTGTTGGGAAACCTCAGGATACAAGGTCGGTGGTGAGGGTCTTATGGGACAGAATAGGATAGTTAAGGATCAGGCAATGCTACTCATGTGGAGGGCATAATCATATGGCTTGAGACTGCCTGACCACCATAATGACGATCAATATACAGTCAAGGGACCACCGAGGCGGAGGCAGAGGTTTGAGCGAGGAGGTCCATAGGATGTCGGACGTGGGAGAGGAGATGGTCGTGCAGCAGGCAGTGGACAATGGTTTGAGGTTCTATCACCACCACCTCCAGGTGGTCCACCACTACCATAGGGAGTAAGAGGACATGGATGAGCTCATCTCCAGGAGGCTAAGGCCTATGACCACGAAACTCTGGAGATGATTAGAGGTATGATCTGGGCCTATTACACCCTAGCTGCAGTACGTATAGACACAGGTTTCAGTCACTCTTTTATTTCCACATTCCTTGTTCAGAGCATGGAGATTCTGACAGAGCTGTTAGCTCAATCCATATAGCCAAAGACACCTACGGCGGAGTATTCGATGATTAAACACTAGTGTTGGTAGTGTAAGATTACTCAAGGTGGGGAGAACTTTGGCTGGGATCTTTTAGCAGCGGTGATGAGGCCTTATGACGTCATCTTGGGTATGGACTGGTTATGAAGAGTCCATGCTCACATTGACTGTATTAAGTGAAAAGTGTGGTGGGTCCGCACTAAGGAGACCAAGTTTTCTGTCATCGGTGAGAAGGGAACCTTTACAGCACAAAATAGACTTTCTTGGAGGAGGGTGTAGCTGATCACACATCAGTTTTCTAGCCATTCCCACGGAGCAGTTGATGTTGAGAGTCTGACCTAACCTGTAGTGGTTAACCAATATGTCGATGTCTTCCCAGATGTTGTTCAAGGACTACATCCTCACAAAGAGGTAGACTTTTACATTGACCATAACCCCAATACATCACCAATATCTACACCAGCATATCAGATTTCTCCCGTGGAGATTAGTGAGTTATATGTGGAGTTGGAGGACTTGCAGTAGAAGGGGTTCATAAGGCATAGTGTGTCTCCATGGGAAGCCCCGATTTTGTTCACCAAGATGGCCGATGAGAGTTTGAGACTATGTGAGGACTATCGGATCCGGAACGAGGTGACCGTGAAGAACAACTATCCACTTCTGAGTATTTATGATCTTATTGTTTAGTTGAAGGGAGCTCGATGGTTCTTGAAGATAGACCTCAGATCAGGCTATTATGAGCTCAGGGTATGAGAGGATGTGCAGAAGATGACCTTCATATGTTGATATGGCCACTATGTGTTCTTTGTTATGCCTTTCGTCATGAACAGCGCCCCTGAAGTATTCATGGGGTGCATGAACAAGATCTTACATCCATTACTCAATCAATTTGTGGTGGTCTTCATCGAAGACATCATGGTTTACTCAGTAACATAGGAGGATCATTCCTATCACTTGCAGATAGTTCTAGATACACTACGAGAGAACTGACTTTATGGTAAGATCTCGAAGTTATAGTTCTGGATACGAGAGGTTAACTTTCTGAGACATGTTATCTTTGAGGCTATATTTGGAGTAGATCTGGCGAAGATAGAGGCCTTTCTTTCATGGGAGCCAACTAGGAGTGTGACCGAGGTGTGGAGTTTCCTGGGGTTGGTTTGTTACTACTGGATATTTGTACCCGAATTTTCCATATTTGTGGCACCCTTATCATCATTGATGACAAAAGGACAACCCTTCGTGTGGACGGAGAGATTCCATTATAGTTTTTAGGAGATGAGTCATAGACTGATGAGTTCCTCTATCTTGAGGCTTTGAGAATAAGGCATTGGGTGTGTAGTCTATTGTGATGCATATGGAACCGAACATGGATGTGTCCTGATTTAGGTGTGAGTAGTGATTGGTTATGTTTCAAGAAATCTAAGCCAACATGATCCAAACTACACCACCCATGACCTAGAGTTAGCAGTAGTGGTATTCTCCTTGAATATGTGGCGACATTACTTGATGGGTGAACGGTTTATAGTCTACTCTGATAACAAGAGTCTTAGGTATATTTTATCAGAGAAGGACATGAACCTGAGATAGCGGTGTTGGTTGGAGTTCCTCCATGACTATGAGTTTGAGATAATCTATACTTCTGGGAAGGGGAACGTAGTGGCAGACGCACTCAGTAATAAGTCTAGTCTACAGTTGCTAAGTGAGGCGACATAGCATCTAGCCACATTGTAGATATCCTTTATGGATAGAGATGGAGAATCTTACCTCCAGTCTATTACTATCACCCCCCCCCCCACTTCTTCAGTGAGTTCTAGAGACACAACTTGGGTACATTTACTGTGAGGCATGACGTAATAATATATCCACAGGACATGCACCTGATATATTTTTTAAAGGTAGGTATCCCATCATTCTCTTTAGAGGACACACTATGGTACCAGTGTCACTACAGGAGGAGGTGTTGAGGGAGTTCCATACACCCCCTCTGGAGATACATCTTGACATGGAGAAGATGTACCAGGACCTCCGATTTTAGCACTGGTGGCCAGGAATGAAGAAGGAGGTGGAAAAGTTTGATTCATGATGCCTCACTTGTCAGCAAGTGAAGGTCGATCATTAGGTTCCAACAGGCGTGGCAAAACCACTATATGTGCCAGAGTGGAAGTGGGATGATATCTCCATGGACATTGTGATAGGACTTCCATATACATCCAGGGGACATGATTCCATCTGGGTGATCGATGACCGACTCACCAAGTCATCCAACATCATACACATCTAAGATTAGGGATAAGTAGAGGGCATGGGATGACTCTATGTGTAGGAGATTTTACGACTTCATGGGGTGCCATAAATGATCTTCTCTAACTATGACACATGTTTTACATCTCGGTTGTGGAAGGGATGATAGGATGCGTTCAGGGCTCAGCTACGTTTGATCACCACAATTCATCCACAGACGGATGGTCAGACGGAGTTGACCATTCATACATTGGAGGAAATTCTTTGTTCTTGCATCCTAGATTTTGGCCGTAATTGGGAGGATCACTTACCCATGTTAGAGTTCACATAAAATAAAAGATATCACTCCACCATTGGCAAGGCACCATTCGAGGCTTTATTCGACCAACATTGTAGATCACCTCTATGTTAGAGAAACCCTAGGGAGTCTTCACTTATGGGTTCAAAGTTGGTATGGGCTACCACTGAGAATGTGTTGATCATCCAGTTGTGGATGATGACTACACAAAAGAGGCATAAGTCTTATGCTAACAAGATACGGAGACCATTGGAGTTCATGGAGGGAGACCATGTCTTCCTACGAGTTTCACAATGACGTGGTTTCTAGAGATTTTCCTAGGGCGAAAAGCTATCTTCGAGGTTCATCGGACCTTTTTAGGTCCTTAGCAGAGTTGGCGAGGTGATATATTTCGAGGATCATCCCCCATAGATGCACCAGGTGGATGAAATTTTCCACATGTCGCAGGTAAGGAGGTACGTGCATGATCTATTACACGTCATCGACTAGGGCGGGCTAGACATTGACGATGGGGAAACCATTATTAAGGTTCCAGTGGAGATTAAGGATCGACCAGAGCGGGTCCATTTTAGATGATTGATACCTCTAGTGCGCGTTCACTGGTAGAACGCGAACCTCTATAAGAGCACATGGGAGCAGGTTGCTCATATTTGTATTCATTACCCCCATTTGTTGCCATAGTCTTTGTTTTTCCTTTCGGGGACGAAAATCCCTAAGGTGGGGAGAATGTAAAGATATAGACATTCCATGTAATTTTTTTTAAAATTTTATACTGAATTATTACAAGTCTGTGAAAATTGACGGCATGTGATTCTGAGACCATGTGTTCCCAGAATAAATTTATGAACTTTTTTAAGGTACCTTCAGTAAATGTGCGAGCGACATTTTCTATCTTCTAAACTGGTACATGGATTGGAAATATGAGGACACCATTGAATCTTTTGAGTAGGGATTCACTTAAGGGAGGCTTCAGTTCAACCATAGTATGTCTAGAAAAAAATATAGATTTTGGGACTTTTTAATGAATAATAAAATAACTTTGTTATTTTATTTATTTTTTTCTCTTCTTCTAATGGACAAGTGGTAGTTCGGGACAAGTGACGTTTCGAGACATTAAATAGAATGACCCTTAAAATCTAATGTAACAGCGTCGTTGTAATTTTGGAAGATTATTTTTATATGAACCCCATAAATTCCATGATCGTTACAAACCCTCCTCCTATCTTATTTATATGTAGTTTGGAGGGAGGTATTGGCAGGAATCACCAAGAAATGAAGATCTGGAAAAGTGTTGTGACACTGAACACTTGGATGATGTAGCTGGTTCCATCGAGTGGTGACGAGCGACACCGAAACCCGAACCGGAGAAGAATGATTGAGCGGCATTGTTAGAGGATTATTATGGGGGCGATGAATACCGACTCTTCCTCCACCGCGAGAGTTCTCCAATGATATTGAGGTAGGGTTTTAATCTTGTTTTGTTTCCATGATTTGATGAAGCTTTCTTACTACCCTCCTACTATCAAGATAAATTATAGGGCGCGGTCTAAATGAAAAAGGCCTGGAACCTCTGACCTTTTTGGAATTTTGTTGCGTTCTTTGCCAACATTATCTTCGAGTTGTAAAATACCCATGGAAGTAGATGATGGCGGTGGCTGACACAATCTGACCACGATGGAGGCGGTGTGCCGACACACGTTGTAGGAGGAGGTCTCAGTAAGATGTCACGGCTGTCAGTGGAGGGGTCGACACTGGCCGGCCATGATGGTGATGCAGCGCGCCGTCGCGTGCTGGCGCATGCTGTCAATAGAGAAGGGCAGTGGTTTCTCAGTCGTGGTGGAGTCGAGTAGTGCAGCTGACATCTGTCGACCGTAGGAGGAGGCAAAGGCACACAACAGCGTGCTGCCGAAGGAGCCGCGACTCTGATGTCGCAGTGGCGGACCCACAGGTGGTACCGTGGGTGACCTAGCAGCGCCAACGGGAGATGCTTCTCTACCTTACAAACGAATAAACCCCCCCTCTCTATGCCAGCTCGGGTGGGCTCCTTTCCAGCTAGCTGTGCTCCACCGCGAACCGGCCCACGCGAGCCCAGTAGGCCGCACCATTACAGGCCGGGTCATGCCCCCCCTTGCGGGAATGGCTAGACCACGACCCAGTAACCCAAGTTTGTTGTGGCCCCACCCAGCCGGGTCGGACCCGAACCTAGTTGGCTCGGCCTGACTGGGTCGGACCAGATCCGGACCCAACTATGCCTATTTTCACTTAAAGGTTCATAACTTGAGAACCAGGCATCCGTTTGATGAACCGTCTATGGAATTGAGACCCTTGGAGTGGGACGATCCTTTTGGTATACTCCAAATTTTTTTTGATAAAGTTGAAGTATGACCGGGATGTATCAAATCCAAATCCAACTAGGCCCTCAAAACTTAAACGCTTATAACTCACAGACCAGGCGTCTAATTGATGCATCGTCTATCGTGTTGGAACCCTTACAACATGAAATAAATTTGGAATAATTTTTCATGGTGATTTGTGGTATTTGAGGTATGGCCGATGGCTTGAGGATAGGTTATCCCATAATGAAGTGTACTATGAGCTAAAATTCAGTGTCTAGCAATGAGGTGGATGTTTGAGACAGATCATACGTATCTTAGTACCGAGTGATTTAGTGTGGGTTAGCACCGATCCTGTGTGGGTCAGATCTTGTGTGGATCAACACTCAGTGATCATGTGTGGGTCAGTGCATACTGATCTTGTGTGGGTCAGATCTTGTGTGGATCAGCACTGGGCAATACTATGTGGTTCAGAGCATACCGATCATGTCTGGGTCAGATCTTGTGTGCGTCATTGTAAGGGTTAGTACCAATCGATCCTATATGGGTCAGACTCTATATGGTTAGAAATAGTGTGTCTTGACTAAATAAGATGATATAGCTTCGTGACCAATCATCTGTACTTCTATACATCACTAATTCCTGTCTGAATTTATTATTTTACCTTCATTGTGATATCTTCATGGTGATACATGTGCAGTACTTTTACCCTCATGGTGATATCTTCGTGGTGATACATATGTGGAACTTTTTCCTTAGTGGTGATATCTTTGTGGTGATACCTGTGTGGTATTTTTACCATCTTGGTGATATCTTTGGGTTGTTACATGTGTGGTACTTTAACCTTTGTGCTATTATCTTCATGATGTTACTTGTGTAAAACTTTTACCTTCGTTGTGATACCTTCATGGTTACCATTTGTGATATTCTTCCCTCATGTATGTGACGATTATATCTGGATAAATTAGGTATATGTATGGGAATATACCTAATTAGTATTGATGGCTGCTTTGTGCATTGTGATTGAGGTCATTCTTGTGAATTTTTCTTGTTGGAATTCTGGGAGACCTTCGGGGGTCTCGGGCCCCTACTTAGTTTTGTTATACTCACCTCTGCACAGGCTTCGCCCGTACCTTGTCATGTCTTGTGAAAACAACAGACAACATTGATCAAGGTTGAGGGAGCCTGGACTGGATGGTACTCAGAGGTGAAAATTTTATGAGGCGTGACGTATGACTTCTGATCGTGAGTTGTACCTACCCTTCAGGTAAGAACCTCAGTGGATGATCCATGATCTATTTTTCTCTTTTCTATTGTACTTGTACTTTTTAGTTAGGCTTGTATTCCAGCCCCTTTACTTTTAGTACACATTTTACTACAACATTTCACTTCTAGGTTACTTCATATAGTGTTTTCTATTTGTATGATTGTATAGGTTTAAAGGCAACACCTTCCCGTTATAGGGATACACCTTTTTCGTGCTAGTCGCCAGCCCCTGGCCTATAGAAGGTGGGCATGGGGTATTCATGGCATGGGCCCCGGGGGATGGTTCGTGACACTACAATATTGTTATTAAATTTATTTACACTTATCCAATAAATTTTAGAGTCTTAAAATAAGAATGAATATAATTTTAAGAATGAAAAACTCTAATATTTTTAAAAGGTTGTTTAACACCATTTTATGGCGAACGCTTTTTAAATAAATTATTTTTCAATTTTATATGTTATATTTGACCAAATAATATTATTATTTAGAATTAGGGTATCAAAATTTACTTTGGATGAAATTTTGGTATTTTTCTGATAAAGTTCATGTTTAATGAATTGTGAAAAATACTGAATTTTAATTCAAAACTACCTTTTAATCTAATTTATTTATATAGTCTGATTGTAGTTTTAATTGGTTTAAATGTTTTATTGAATTATATTTTTTTTATTTTAATACTGTTTTGGTCATTGTAAGAAATTTATCTTTGAAATTAGACATAAACACATGTCAATAATTTGGTAGTTTTGAATTCTTAAAAACAGGCTTTGAGGTTTTGAAAACATGAATTAATTTTAAATATATTTCTGAAACTTCTGTGTTTAGAATTTGGAAAAATAGATTCCATATTTTGAATCAGGATGTCAAAATTATGTAAATTCGTAAATTTTATTTTTAGACATTATGAATGGTAACATCAGTAAATATTTTATTTACCAAGGTAAAAGGGTAAATATGGTAAATAAGTGTAAAAATATAATATTATAATAATATTAAATTACCCTAACACATGACCTAAACCTATTTACTGATACATTTACTACCATTTACATCTTTGGGTCAATTTTTGGACCCCATGAATCCACTTGTAAGTGAAAATGACATTTTGTAAAAATTAATTTAACGTTAAGGAAAATATAACATAAACATATATTTTTTAGTAAAACAATTTTTATATGGGTTATATAAGTGATATTTTGGACTATATATTGTAATTATAAAGATAAAATGATTTCATACATCATATTATGTTATTTATATTTTTTAGACATTAAATTAATAAATTTAATTATGACATAATGGTTATGTAGTGATTGCTTCATTAATAAGGGATTCAAATAAATAATATTATAAATTTTAAAATAAGTTTAATTTTGCTATTTTGATGTGATAAAAGTATTTTTTGGATGATATTTACCTGCTATGTTTGTATTAATGAATTTTTTTTGAATCAATCAGGTTGTTTTAGATTTTTAAGAGTCATGATATGAATAGTGTCAAAATTGACATAATTCATATTTTAAATATAAAATATTTTAATAAATATTATAAATTAAAAAAACTATTCAGAAAAATTTCTATCATATGTCTCCAATTTTACTAATGACTATTTATTTGGTTATTTTTCATGTTATGGTAACTATTTTGATTCTCAATGTGTTAAATGCTTGATAAAATGTTACGAGTAAAAAAAGGTTAAATAAAAAAGTTAAGAATTAAAAATAACCCAAAACCTATCCAATTATTGTTGAATGATTTTATTTCGACTTATATTCATCTTATCCTCACATTTAATGAGTTTTGGACCTTTTGAAACCGAAAAAAGTTATATAATAAATATAATCCTTTCAAAATTTTCTAAAGAGACCCTCCTCTATCTTATAAAAGGGCACCACCTATAACACATTACACACACCTCTCAAGCCCCTTGAATAATCCAAAATCTGATAAAATAATCTCCTAACATCTCCATATTCCTCTGAGAATATTTCCCCTAGGCATAAGGCAATTAATGGAAGCCTTTTGGCTCAAATCATAGTGAGTTATGCATTTTAAGATATAGCATCTTCTCTAAAATTACATTCCATTATTCTAATTTTTCACTCCCTATTCAATTATTTTTCTTTGATTAAATAAAAACACCAGTATCCTCAATATTATAGGTTATTTTTTATGATAATAATTAAAACTAAACTACACACACCTCCATATAATTGGTATAGAATATGATTTTTCTATCAACGGTGAATTGTTGCCTCACGAAATGATGATTGTTCAATATTCTCCTACCACCTCTCATGGTGGCCATTATGAAGGCATTGTAGTTATATATAATATATATGATATTTATTTTATCTATATTCTTATATATTAATCATTTAAAAAATACCTTTATTCTTTTCATGTTTTGTAAATACGATAATTTCATTTGAGGAAGTGTAGACTACCACCCCCTCATAGTGATTTGACTCGTTTACGCTATACATGGATTGTATAAGGGATAGAATTAATAAACTTATATAAAATATATAACTTATATGTTATACATTAGTTATAATATACCTATTTATAAATTAGTTTTCATTCCATTAAAAATGAAAAAAATAAATGAATGCAGCGTTCATGCGCACGTACAACTAACCGTCTCCATGAACAGTGCATTTCATTTTTTATATAGAAATGTTATGGATTATTATAAATTAATTTAAACTAGATAAAAATTCATATATATTGGATATATATGATGTTTAAGTCATGAATACAATTTTGGAGATAATGGACTTCTGACCACAGGGACAATTTGTAATCATAAAAAGATCATTTTTGACTCAAGTACCGAACATCAACAAAAAGACTAATATGAACTTGAATAATTATATGATTGTTATAACAAGGTAATAAGTGATTTAAAAGTACTAGTATTCTTGAAAATGGTTTTGAATCAAGTAGAATTAACTTATGTTTATTATTCATGATATTAAAGAACAAACAAGTCAAGTCATACACAAGGTAAGGGAACCATTAACTCTCATCTTTTAGTCAAAGACTTATTTTACGTCATGTATTTTAATTACTATTTTATTATGTTGGGATATGATCTTCTATATCTTTATTTCTATACCTTTAATTTATAAATGATTAGAGACCCATTTTTCTCTCATCAACTCATTTTTCTGAATTTTTAAGTGATGTTGTTAAGCTACCAAATTTTAGTAAGGGGAATTATATACTAAATTTCCTCTCATTGGGTTTTACACATACATAATTTATTATTAATGCCAGGATTATGTGTGAAATCACTGTTATTTTATTTATGTTGTAATTTCCACTACTTTTTGTGTGTGTATAATGTTTCTACAAATAATCACCCCATTGGTAAATTTTACATCCTCGGTACAGTCTTTGTAAGGTACTTCATCTCAATATTCTTTCATTGAGGTATATTTTGGTTTATACAAAACATTATTTTAAATGGTGTATAATTATACTCTTTTTATTTTAATTTAATTCAATGATTTTCAAAAGTAATCTTTTTTCTACGAAGCATTTTACTAAAAAGGGAATATTTATTTTTAATGTACGTGGTGACAACAAGATTTCTGCTGCCATGAGTATTATTTGACTTGTGGCTTCCTTATTAATCCATAATGTTTTTAAAAGAAAAATAAATACCATATACCCTTTTTTCGTATTTTGGAATAGAAAATGGTTTTGAAAAGGTCATTTTACCTCCTTTTGATAGAGAACCCTTTTCAAATATAGTTTTTTTCACTTTTACATATTCAATTTGAAGAAATAATATTTTTCATTATAATTGGGACATATAAATTTACATTGGTTGAAATTTTGATATTTTTATGGTAAATATCATTTTTAATGAATAGTTAAAAATACTAAATATTAATTCAAAACTGGCATTTAATCTAATTTATTTATATAGTTATATTGTACTTTTATTTTATTTTCATGTGTAATTGAATTATAGTTTTATTATTTAATCCATTTTTGATCATTGTAAGTAATTTCACTTTGAAATTGGGCATAAACTCTTGTCTATATTTTGGATGTTTTTACTTCTTAAAAACACATTTTTTGGTTTTGACAATGGGAATTAATTTTAAATTAATTTATGCATCATCTGTGTTTTGAATTTGGAAAAATGGATTTCATATTTGGAATCAAGAGGGCCAAATTTTGTAACTAGGTTGATTTTATTTTTAGACATTATGAATAGTAATTTTAGTAAATATTTTATTTACCGTGGTGAAAGGGTAAATCTATTAAATAAGGGTAAGAATATAATATTATAATAATATTAAATTAAACTAAAAAGTTGCATAACCCTTTTAGATTATAAATTATTGTCTGTGGGTATCATTGGGTCGATTTTGGGACCCCATGGAGCCACTTGTAAGTGAAAATGACATTTTATAAAAATTAATATAAAGTTAAGGGAAATGTAACATAAACATATATCTTTTAGTAAAACAACTTTTATATGGGGATATATAAGTGATATTTTAGACTGTAAATAGTCATTGGAAATATAAAACTATTTCCTAAATCATTTTATTTTATTTATAATATTTAGATATTAAATAAATAAATTTAATAATGACACAATTGTGATGCATTGATTACTTCAATAATTAAGGATTCAAATAAATAATATTGTAAATGTTAAAAGAAATAAACTTGTGTTATTTTCATGTCATACATGATTTTTTTGGATGATTTTTACATGATATATTTTTATTAATGATGTTTTTAGAATCAATGAGGTTGTTATATATTTTAAAAAAGACATGATATGAATAATGTCAAAATTGACACAATTAATATTTTAAAATATAAAATATTTTACTAAATATTATAAAATTTCATAAAATATAAGATTTAAACAAATAGTTTTAATAATTCCAAAATTTTATTTATTAATTTTTATTTGGATATTATTCATGTTTTGCTAACTATTTTTATTCTTAATGTGTTAAATACTTGATAAAATAGTAAGAGTAAAAAAGTGTTAAATAAAAAAGATAAGGATCAGAAAATATCCAAAACCTATCCAAATATTATTGGATGATTTTATTTAGACTTATAATCATCTTATAATAGATTTTAATGTGTTTTGGACCTTTTTAAAAGAAAAATAAATTTATAATAAAAATAATACTTTCAAAATTTCTTAAAGAGCCCCTACTCCCTCTTATAAAAGGACACCACCTCTAACACATTTAAAACACCTAAAAAGCCAATTGGATGGTCCAAAAAATGCTCCAATAAGATACCAACATCCCCATATTCCTCCTAGAATCACTACCATTGGAATAAGGGAATTCTAGAAATCCATTTGGCTCAAATCAAAGAGAGTTTCACATTTTAAGTGGTAGTGTATTCTCTAAAATTTCTTTCCATTATTCTACTTCTTCACTCCCTATTATATTCAATTTATTTTATTACATAAAAACACAATTATCCCTAATACACTATGTTTTTGTAATGATATTTATTCAAACTACACTTACACACACCTCCATTTAATGGGTATAGAACATATTGTTTCTATAGACGTCGAACTACTGACTCAAGAAACGTTAATTGTTCTATATTCTCATAAAACCTCTAATGGTGGCCTTTATGATAAATCTGTAATTATATATGATATATATTTTTTCTCTATTATTCTTTAATTATCATTTATATCATACCATTATGCTTTTCAAGTTTTATAAATATGATAGTTTTACTTGAGGAACTGCGGACTACTGCCCCCTCTAAGTGATATGAATCATTCACAGTATACAGGGAATATATAAAGGAAGGAATTAATGATCTTATGAAACATATATAACATAGATATTATACATGAATTATAATATACCTATGTATCATTTAGTTTTCATTTCTATAAAATGGAAAAAAGACATCAAAGTAGCATTCATGTGTACGTACGGCTTACCATCTCCATGAACGGTGCATTTCATTTTCTTATATCTGCATTTTATGGATTATTTTCATTACATATTTAAAAGATATATATGATATGTAAATCATGAATACAATTCTGGAGATAATGGACTTCTGAACACATGGGCGATGTGTAATTATTATAAGTTCATTTATGGCTCAAATACCAAACATCAACAAAAATATTGATATGAACATGAATAATTATATGATTTTTATAGCAAGGTAATAAGTGATAAATATGTAATAATTAACTTGAAATAGTTTATGAATCAATTATTATTAACTTATGTTTATTATTTAACAAATTAAAGAGTAAACGAGTCAAGTCGAACACAAGGTAAGGGAACCTTTAACCATCCTCTTTTAGTCAAAGAATTCTATTATGTCATGTATTTTAATTCCCATTTTCTTATGTTGGAATATGTTATCTATATCATTATTACTATACATTTTATGTCCAAATGATGAGATACCCATTTTTCTCCCATCAACCCATTTTTTGAATATTTAAGTGACATTGTTATGCTGCCAAATTTCTATAAGGTAAATTCTAAAATTATTTTACTCTCATTGGGTTTTACAAATAATTAGTTGATTAGTTATGAAAAGATTATGTGTGGAAGAATAATTTGTTTATTTATGTTTTAATTTCCACATCTTTTTGTGTGTATATATTGTCTATACACATAGTCACCCCATTAATAAATTTTTATGTAATTGGTATATTCTTTATAAAATACTTCATGTAAATCTCCTTTTATTGAGTCATATTTTAGTTTATACATGACCTTATTTTCTATGGTGTATAAATAAACCCTTTTATAATTAAATTCATTCAACAGTTTTCAAAAGGAATATTTTTCTACAAAGCCTTTTTTTAAAAAGGGAATTTTTATTTTAAATTTATGTGGTGATGATGAAATTTCTACTGCCACGAGTATTAATTGATATGTGGCTTCTTTAACAGGCCATAATATTTTTAAAATAAAAATAAATACCATATAACCTTTTTACATATTTTCTTATTGAAAATGTTTTTGAAAAAACATTTATTATTTTAATATCTTTAAATAATATATATTGATTGCAATGTGGAAATTTAATCGTCCTTTTTTTCTTGTATTATGTGTTAGGAATTTTTTATGGTTCATGGGAATTATTTTCGTATACGGGAGGATCCGTGATAATCCTAGGTAGGGTGAGCTTGAGATATCTCTCCAATTAATTGGGTAATGTGGATGAGTTAAACATTTATGTTTCTCCAAAGAGATTTAGGGAATATAATCTAACATTTATTCTAAACGTAACTCCTTATGTAGTTGTGAATGATACAATGTAATTATGATATGGATAAAACAAGTTTCCTTTATTATATATGATTTATGATTTCTATGTGTTAGTCATAAATCTTTTGATTTCACGAGGTATGTTAAAGAGCTTATTTTTTATGTATATATGGAATAATGTTTATTTCTTTATTTTATAACCCTTACTAAGATTTTTATGCTCATCTCATGTTTTTGAAATGTTGTTCACAAGGTATAAGGAAGGGTATGAGAAAGGAAACATTCATGAAGATTTATATCAATAAAATAACTCTTTTTTTATCTAAGGAGTTTAATTATTGTGAAAACATTGGATAGACTATAAGTGTCTACCTTCTAATTTTGAGATGTAATGTAGTAGTTATGGCCTAATTCTATAAAAATCTAAACCTAAAAATATCCTTATTGTGAAATTCTTTACTTAAACCAAGTTTATGTAATGATTAAGTCTGGTTCTATATAGTTGGTATCAGAGGTTGGTTTAGAAAACTTTAGGGATTATTAGTTTTTGTTAGACACATGATTAGTCTTTATATCTACACATTAAGTTAAATCGTTATTTAAAAACTTTTTCAAATAAAGGAAATTATATTTAAAATTGGATTATGGGGATCTAAAATAACATTGTTATCTTTTCCCGATGACTTTATTTCAATAATTATTTCAATGCCATGACCAGATGATTCTGAAACATTTTATAACATAAAACTAACTTGCAAGAAATTGTTTAAGATATCAAGCACCTCCACTGTACCTCTATAATGTTGTGGATCATGGGTTGTTTTTAATAAAATTATACTTTCTCAATATTCGTATATTTTCAAGAAAGGTAAATTTTATCAAGGAATTTTCTTATATTTTTCCTTATCACAAATATTTTTAGCATATTATGATTTTGAAAAAGATGCTGAAGGAGGAGATACTTGCACAACCAATTTATATTTGATTTTAAATTATAGTCTTTCAGTAGATAATTAAGGTACTTTAAAAGGATAATTGATTTAATGTTTCAACTCAAACTCGGTCCAAATGTTTTATAAAATGAATGTTTTATCAGATTCTTTGAAATTATATTCCATACATATTTATTTTTTAAAAATATTTATCTGTGAACACACATATGATGCTTGTTGTACAAGGTGTATTTGGATAAATGAATTAGATTATTTTTACTGATCTATAAATCATTTTTTCATTTCATGGACCATTTATTTATGTTAAAAAAATGAATATGAAACTAGGTGGACACCATGATCAAGGTATTATGTTCTTTCTTAGGGAATAATGTCATTTTATTGAGGAAAAAAATCAATATATATATAAGACTTCATGAATTAAGATATTGAGGTCATTATGAGTTGGGGTGAAAATGAGAGGTATAAGAAAACTATTGAGGTTAACTCATGTTAGGGTTATTTTTGGTTTTTATAAAATGGGAAAACACGGAAGATGGGTGGAAACTAGTCGTATTCAGAAAGGTTTTAGGAATCGAACCCACAACCGAAGGGAGACAAGGGTACATCACCTACCACTAGCCTTGGTGAAGTCTCTAGTTAGATTGACTTATTATTTTTAGTTAAATTATTTTATTGATCAATCATAAGTTTATTTGGGATCTTAGGTTTTATAAAATGGATATCCTTATTATAGTAAAATGATTAGTTGATTAAGTGATAAAGGTAATTTTGGAAGATGTTTTCTCTTCTGGGAACACTATATGCCTAAAAAAATTGAATACTATGGGATTTAAATTAGGGAGTAATGCTAGAATTTTATTTTGAAAGAATATATTTTTTTTATTGTAGAAATATAGAAATATTGGTTATTTTTGGAAATGATTAACCTATCATGGAGAATATGTGATTAAGTTAATTACTTTCTAGAATGATACTTTAAGAGTATCCAATATAATTTTGTGGTAACTGTTAATCTTTTTGTGGAAGAATATGTGAAAAAATCCTTTTGAATTTTTGGTTTCAAACATAGTTTGGAATATTTTCAATAATTATAATGACAGTTGTTTATTGAATGATCTTTTTTGAGATTTGGGTATTGTTTGTTCATTTTTAGAGATTAAGAGTAATATTTCTTTTATAAAAGATTATCGTTTTTGGGGATTATCTGAACTTGTAGTAACAATTTTGTTTTTGGTTAATGTATAAAGATAATGGAAATTTATAGTTCATCTTTTCTGGATTATTTTATTCTCTAAGAAGTTTATTATAGCTCTTCGGGTGTGACCAAGTCGTCTTGATTACTCATCATTTGGAGAAAATGGGTTTTTAGTAGAAACTTATTAAAGGATAAAATTCTACATGAAAAATAAGTATATTTATTCATGTTTTTATTCTAATATCATTAATAAATTCTCCAAATTTTTTAAAGGAACTTAAAACAATAAATTTTTTCCATTAAAATTTCATTTCGGGGAATCAATGACTATTTAACATATCAGAATTTTGTTGTTTTTTGGTGGTTAACTTTCTCCTGATCATGTATTCTATCACTATCTTTCAGAACATGATGGTTAGTTTTCTCTTCCATATCCAAGTTTTCATAGAATATTAGTATTTGTTATATCAGGTGACCATTATACTTATCTTTATTTCTTTTAATGTGATATTTTTATTGACACTTTTTCCTATGTAGGACTTTTAATGAAGTTTCTTAGCCCTATTTTAAAATTCTGAGGACCCAACTCCCAAAAATGGGTAATGATGTAACATTCCAGGTAAACAAAGAATATTGAAATTTTATATTTATTAATATTTTTGAATTAAATATTAATTTTACTTTCAATGCTATGCTATGTTGAATAGAGTACTCAACACACAACAATCGGTTTCTTTGAAAACTTATGTTTCACCCAACTCTTAGTTATACCAAAAAAATAATATAATAGTTTTATTATTTTAAATGATAGTTAAATTTTAGTCATTTTATTGGTTGGAATGAACAAAATAGACAACAATATGAATATTAAATGTATTTAAACTTATCCAATAATATTTAGAGGCTTAAAATAAGAATGAATCTGATTTTTAGCATGAAAAACTCTAATATTTTTAAAAGGCCGTTTTACCGCCTCTTGATTGTGAACCCTTTTTAAATCTTGTTCTTTTTCACTTTCATATGTTATATTTTTTGAAATAATTTTATTCTTAGGAAATGTGACATAAAAATTTACATTGGATAAATTTTTTGTATTTTTCTATTAAAGTTCATTTTTATAATGAATAATGAAAAATACTGATTTTTAACTCAAAACATCCTTTTAATCTAATATATTTATATAGTTGTATTTTACTTTTAATTTATTTTAAAGTTTAATTAGATTATATTTTTATCATTTAATCCAATTTGGATGTTGGAAGTAATTTCACTTTGAAATTGGACATAAACACATGTCAATATTTTGGTAGTTTTTACTTCTTAAAAAGGCTTTTTGGTTTGGACAATGGGAATTAATTTTAAATTAATTTCGGCAAAATCAGTGTTTTGAATTTATAAAAATGAATTCCATATTTGTAATTATTAGTTACTATTTTTTTATATGGGTAACTTTTATTATTAGAAATTATGAATAGAAACTCCAGTAAATATTTTATTTACCATGGTTAAAGAGTAAATATGGTAATTAAGGGTAAAAATTAATATCATAATAATATTAAATTACACTAACATGTTTTCCCACTCTATTGGATAATAAAATTCTGACATTGGGCATACTATGGGAGATTTTGGGACCCCATAGAGACACTTTTATGTGAAATTGATATTTTATAAAAATTAATTTAAAGTTAAGGAAAATCTAACATAAACATATATCTTTTAGTAAAACAATTTTTATAAGGGGGTATATAAGATCTATTTAAAACTAAAAATAATAATTATAAATATAAAAATATTTACTACATCATGGTATTTTATTTATAATTTTTATACATTAGATAAATAAATTTCTTTATGACATAATGGTGATGCAGTGATTGCTTCATTAATAATGGATTCAAATAAATGATATTAAAAATGATAAAATAAATGTAATTTTGCTATTTTTATGTCATAAACATATTTTTTTGGATTATATTTACATATTATATATGTATTAATGAAGGTTTGTTTTCAATCAATCAGGTTATTATGGATTTTTAAAATGTCATGATATGAATAGTGTCAAAATTTACCTAATTCATATTTTAAAATATAAATTATTTTATTAAATATTATAAAATTAAAAAAATGTAATATTCGACCAAATAGTTATCATATGTCTCTAATTTTATTAATAACTCTTTATTTGGTTTTTCTTAATGTTTTGGTAACTATGTTGATTGTCAAAGTATTAAATGCTTGATAAAACGATAAGAGTAAAAAATTGTTAAATAAAAAAGGTATGGATTAAAAAAATTTCAAAACATTTACAATTCTAATTGAATTATTTTATTTCGACTTATATTAATCTAATATTCAAATTTAATTAGTTTTGGACCTTTTTAAAAAGAAAATAATTGTATAATAAAAATAATACTTTCAATCATTCCTAAAGATTTCATCCCCCTCTTATAAAAGGACACCACCTCTAACACTTTAAAAACACCTATCAAGCCCATTGGTTAGTCCAAACTCTAATCCAATAAGCTCCCAACATCCCCATATTTCTCCCAAAATATTTTCCCTCGGAATAAGGAAATTAAAGAATGCATTTTAGCTTCAATAAAAGAGAGTTACACATTTTAAGAGATCGTGTGTTCTCTAAAATTCCTTTCCATTATTCTACTTATTTACTCCCTATTATATTATTTTTCATTGATTACATAACAACACCAATATCCTCAATATACTATGTTTATTTTATGATATGGATTCAAACCAAACTTACACGCACCTCCATCTAATTTGTATAGAACATACTATTTTTGTGGACGACGAACTACTACCTTACCAAAAGATGATTGCTCAGTATTCTCCTACCACCTCTCTTGTGGCCATTATGATGTAACTATAATTATATATTATTTTTATGATATTTATTTTATCTATATGATTTTATAATCATCATTTATAACATACCATTATTATTTTCAGGTTTTATAAATACGATAATTTCATTTGAGGATGTTCGGACTACCAACCCCTCAAAGTGATATGACTCGTTTACGGTATACATGGAACATATAAAGGATGGAATTAATGAACATATGTAACATATATAACATATATATTATACTGGAATTATAAAATACCTATGTATCATATAGTTTTCATTCCTTTAATAATGAATAAAAAGAAATGAAAGTATCGTTCATTTGTACGTACGACTTACCGTCTCCATGAATGGTGTATTTCATTTTCTTAATTCCAAATATTATGGATTATTTTAAATATATATATATATTGGATCTAAATACATATATAATGGATATATATAATATTTAAATCATGAATACAAATATGGAGATAATGTTCTTTTGACCATATAGACCATTTGTAATTATAACAAGTTTATTTCTGAATCGTGTACCAAACATCGATAAAAAGACCGATATGAACTTGAATAATTATATGATTCTTTAAGAAAGGTAATAATTTATAAAAAGGGATAATAAACTTTAAATTTTTTGGATGTGAGTATAATTAAATTATGTTTACTATTTATTAAATTAAATAAATAATGGGTCAATTTGAACACAAGGAAAGGGAACCTTTAACCCTCCTCTTTTAGTCAAAGATCTATTTTATTTCATGTCTCTTATTTTACATTTTAATATAATGGGATATGTTCTTATATATCCTTATTGTTGTACATTTTATGTACAAATTATGAGAGACCTATTTCGCTCTCATCAACTCATTATTTGAATTTTGAAGTGACGCCGCTAGGCTGCCGAATTTTCATAAGGTAAATTATAAACTCAATTTCCTCTCATTGGGGTTTACATATAATTCATTGATTATTTATGCCAAGATTATGTTTGGAATATCTATGTTTTATTTAATTTTTAATTTACACTTCTTTTCGTGTGCGTACACTATTGCTACACATAATAACCCCATTGATAAATTCTTACATCATTGATAAAATCATTGTAATGAATTTTATCTCAATATCTATTCATTGAAGAATATTTTGGTTTATACACAAACTTATTTTATATTGTGTATAATTATAACAATTTTATTTTAATTTAATTCAAATATTTTCAAAAAGAATCTTTTTCAATGAAGAGTTTCCCTAAAAAGGGAATGTTTGTTTTTAACGTAAGCGGTGAAATTGTCCTTTCCACCGTCTTGAGTATTATTTGATATGTAGCTTCTTTAACAAGACATAAGGTTTTTAAAAGGAAAATAATTACCATATACCCTTTTTACATATTTTGATATTGTAAATGTTTTTGATAAATCATTGATTATTTAAATATCTTGAAATGATATATTGTGATTATAGCGTGGAAATGTTATCTTTCTTTTATGATTTTTTTATGAGTAATGAATATGTTATAGTTCTCGGGAACTGTTTACATATACCTGTGGTTCCATGATAACTTTAAGATAAGTGAGCCTAAGATATCTCTCCAATTAATTGGGTAATGTGACTTTGGTAAACGTTAATGTTTCACCTAAGAGATGTAGAGAATATACTGTTATGGGTATTAAAAATGTAACTCCCTATGTAGATGTGAATGATATAATGAAAGTATGATATGGATGACAGAAGTTACCTTTATGATTTATGTTTTTTATGTGTTATTCATAAATCTTATTATTTCATGAGGTATGCTTTAGGGATTATTTTTTGTATGTATTCATGGACAAATGTATTGTTTCTTTATTTTATAACCCTAACTTATCTTTTTATTCCCATACCTTGTTTTTTAAATGTTTTTCATAGGGTATATGTAAGGGTAAGGGAAAGTAAGTATTCAAGAAGATTTATGTCAAGAAAATAACTCATTTTTTATTTAAAAAGTTTTATTTTTTTGAAAAAAAATTATAGAGTAGAATTCTCTACCTTGTAATTTTGAGATGTAATGTAATAGTTATGGCCTAATTCTCTAAACTATAAACCTGAAAAGAAACTCAATGTCGAATTCTTGACATAACTAAATATTATGTAATTTTTAATGATGGGGCATTATATTTGTGATATGTACATATTTAACAATTCTCTCTAAAGTGGTAATGTCGCTAAATGTTCAAAGGGAAGATTACTTGAACCAAATCCCGATCATGTGTTGGATAGTTTGTCTCATGAACATTCAATTCCTTAAAGCATGTGAAATGAATTTTGCATTTTTCATCAACTTAAATCCCATTCCCTTCTTTGAAGAATCTCTAAATACCACAAATAGTTCACCACATATGGGTAGTGTGAGAACAGACACAATGATAATCCTCCTTCTCAACTCCTTGAAGATATCTTCTCATTCATCACTCTATGAAAACATATCTCCCTTCAAAGTTATCTTGGTAAGAGGGTTTTACAATCATGATATATTTATCACAAATCGATGATAATATCTAGCTAACCTAATGAAACTACGAATATCTGTCACAAATGTTGGAATTAGAGGTCCCTTAATTGAAGTTTTCTCGGAGGGGTCCATAGAGATCTCATTGCTTATGATGATATGACCCAAGAATGAGACTTTATTAAACTAGAACTCACACTTTCTATAATATTCATAATGATTATTCTTTCACAAAGTCTTGAGTATAGTTCTTAAATTCTCCTCATGATCCTCCTTGGTTTTCGACTATATTAGAATATCATCTATAAATATAACCAAAATTTTGTTGACTTAATCACTAAAGAAATTATTCATCAATTCCATGAAGATTTAGGGAGAACTAGTGAGTCTGAAGGGTATTACTATGAATTCATAGTGCTCGTACCTTGTACAAAAATTAATCTTGAGGATATCCTCCTTTTCTCACCCTTGGTAATATACCGACTGTAGGTCCACCATGGACAAGTATTGTGCTTTATGTATCTAATTGACCAAGTCATCGATTTGTGGAATTTGTTACTTGTTATTTATTGTGATTTTTTTGAGCTCGTGATAATCAATGCAAAGTTGCATTGACCCATCATTCTTCTTGATGAATAGGACTAGTGCACCCCATGGTGAATCACTTGGGAGTATAAACCCTTTATCCTGATTATATTTTAGTTATTTATTTATATCATCAATATCCAGAAAAACATTTCTATAATGAGTCTTGGATATTGTAAAATCCCCCGGTATATAATCTATTAAGAATTAAACATCTCTTCAAGGAGGAAGACCAGTAAATTTCTTGGGAAACACTTCAGCAAATTCCCCCATAATGGGCATGTCTTCAAGGATTATTTCTTTCTTTGTCTAAATCATCCGAGAAATATATGTGTGCTCACAAGGAAGTCATATCCACACTTGAGATGATGGTGCTAAAGATGATTCATCCTCCTCCCTATACTTGTACTGAATCTGGGGTAAATTTTCCATATAGAGAGTGATTTCCCTCTCACAGAAATTTAAGTTGGTTTTATATATGGAAATCCAATTCATGACAATAATTGAATCCAATTACATAAGAGGGAGTATGAAGATATTCTCTAGGAATTTCAATCCACAAATTGTTATAGAGGAGGATTTATATTAATAGTATGCAATAATTTCCCATTTTATGTTCTCACCAACATCTCTACATCATTAATTTGTGGTGGTGTAGTGATTATTCTACTAATCTTTTGGGATATAAAATAGTGCATAGAATTAGAATAAAAAAGTATGTTCATTGTTATTGAATGAATAACAATCATTCCAGTCACTAATTCATTTTCGAGATTTGATTAAGTGGTAGTGATGGAAAAATCTTCATCTTTCTGCCTTAGAGGTTGTTTGTTGCCTTTGAAAACCCTTGACATAGGGAACTAGATTTTATAGTGCCCTTGTTCCTTTCATTTTAAGTAATGAATAATGAATTGAGAGTTTAATGGAGAATTCCTCTCCTCTGTCACACTAGTAGGTTTTTCTTTTCGGTAATTAATGGTTATGGCCCTTTATCTTCCATACCTAAATCATTCTCTCATACACTTCATACAATTTATGTGGTGCTACTTTTCGTACCTTTAGAAAGTGGGGTGCTGTAATTTCCTACCACTGTTGGATTTATACATAGGTCCACCAAAACTAAAGTCCACATTCCATTTCATATCCCCATGATACCCTTGAGATTTTCCCATCTCCATTCTAACTTTGAGGGATCATCAGACAATTTCCTTATAGATATTGAACTCATGGATTAATAGGGCTTTCCATATGCTAGATTTTGGCCCACCAAATAAGTGTTCAACCATGCATTTTGGGGTAACGAAAAAGTTGGAGACATATCATTCAGTATTTGTGAAGTTTTCCTCAAATGCTCGGATGGATTTTTCATCCTTTTTCTTGAGGTCAAGGAAGTCCCTTCCCATATTAAGTTAGAGGGTGGAACAAAATTATATATCAAAAAACATTTTTTAAAAATCCTTCCATTCCAATTATTCAATATCTTCCTCAGGATTCGTATTTTTTATCTATGTCTGTCGTTGATTAGTTTCACCCCCTATATGATAAGCTGCAAGAATAAAAATCTATTCTTCAGAACATTGAAAGATGGATATAATATTCTCAATGGATTTAATTCATTGTTCGATGATTGAGTGATCAGATGAACTAATAAAAGTATGAGGCCTTTGTCTCAGGAATCTATCGATTGCAGTTTGTTCTTTCTAGGGGGATTGACATTCTTATTGACTCATATTTCTATTCAAAACATGAGTTAACTGAGAGAGTATAATGACAAAGTTTTCTATTCCTGATCCCATCTAATTCGATAACCTATTAGAACAACCATTACATTTACATTTTAATTAGTTGTACTCATAGGTCCTCTTATTACTGGCCATTGGCCGGATTAAATGGAATGTTAGGGGAAACACAAAATGGTGGAATCCCATGAAAAAAATGGATAATATATAAGTTAAATTTATTTCTATAACTTATGAATTTATAGGCTTTAATGTATGATATCCATGATCTACCTCCCAACATATATTATTAGGGGCATTTTTTTATTCCCTTAATAGTGCTTCACAGTAATCTTATTAATTTACCAAAGCATATCCCCCAAGAGTGTTAAACAAGAGTGAAGCAAGGCCCGTTTCGAGGCTCCAGTTCCCATTCGACTCTAGTTTAAAGTGGTGTTTTCCGAGTTTACCCCTAGATACCATTATTCTAGATCCACCTCTAATTGTTCATATCTATAATGGGATATATTTTATTGATAAACCACTTAATCTATTCTAACTAAAATGTAGGGATGTTTTTATTATACTTAGTCTTATCTCTAAGGGTTTCACTAGGGTTTTGTAATCCTAATCCCAAAAATAACTAAACCTATCCTCTGATACAAACTGTAACTATCCTTCTCTTTATGACAAACTTAAACATGATTTATTATATAAACATGCACTTAATACAACCCGGAAGATTGAAAGGTCTAGTGTCTATTGTCTTAGGAGCATTACATGAAAATTTAATACATAAAATACAACATTTTTAATGAAAATTCCTTTTACATGACCACAATATTTTTTCGTACTTGGCATTGCATGGGATAACCTGAGGACATACATAAGAAAGGGGTGAGCTATAAAGATTAGTAATGAGTAAACAAGGCATAACATGAAGAATAAAATACATGTTAGGAAATAGGAATATCAATATAGTATAAGAGAAACATGAACATAAAGGAATTATATAACATGATTATCGTAACATGGAAATGTGGAAATGACATACAACATGATATTAGCATGAGCCAAGGCTCATTGCACATGGATTAACATGACTAAATATTCATTGTAATTGAATTATCTTGAGTAAACCCTCATTGAAAATTTATTATCATGAGTAAACCCTCATTTTACATAGCGTATCATTATACTAAACGTTACCCAATGCTTTGGAGCGCTATCAAGACACACGCTGTATAAAAATTTCATTTCATGAATAGGTGTTCCACATGGATCATATAACATAGAATCACTCAACATCATCATTTATTCCCTGATAATGTAGTTTGGAATACATACATTTATGTACCCTTAAATATTTATATGTTAATAAATGTGAATACACTAGATAGATAAATGGGTATAGTATTCAGTACACAATGATTTTGACTAGGAATATCATTGTTCAAATTCAGAAGCATAATAGCATGACATAAAATTCATGAAAAAGGTTAACGAGAAATGGGTATCTCATCATATGTACATGAAATGGAATGTAAGTGGTTAATATAGAGACATCTCTCAAAACATGGAATTTAGAAATAGAAGTCGTAACCTAATAAAGAAACATGTAGAAAGAGGAGAAATGGAATAACTCTTACCAAATTTAGGCATGGTAATGCGTGTACATGGGAGGGATTAATGAGAGAGAAAGAGGTCTCTCATCATTCAAAGATAAGGATGGATGTATTCGGGAGGTGAGAAATCATACCCCAACTTTTTTAATTGAAATTAAATTGGTATAACAACATAATGAAACATGGAAAAAAATGAGAAATGATGAAATCCCTTACGTGAGTGTGTAAATTCAAGAGCTTGAGGAGGGGCTTCATGAGATATTGGGGAGCCTTTAGAGGATTCTAAAGAGAGGTGGGAAGATTAGGGATGTGATCTGTGTATTTTTAGTGAATAAAAGTGGGAGATTGGGTGGGCTTATATAGTAAATGAGTGGGTAATTCTTTAATATTTCACAAACTTTGGTTTTGGAATCTATATAATAAAATATTCAAAACCAAAAAATTATCATGGTTTTTCCCATGGTTTTTGTGAAAGTGGAGTGGATGAAATTATTTTTTAAGTCCAATGGAGGAAAATATTAAAATATGAGGCTACATTATGTGGAGAGGAGTCACACCCTCAAAGAAATCATTTTAAAATGTTAAAATATTTTATAGGTCTTGGAAAGTCTACTAAATCATTGAAAAATTAATCAAAAAAATCTTAAATCCCAATATTTTAAATTTAAAACATATATTGGCTGAATATCCCTTTTATAGTATTTTATTACATCACTATATGGTCATTATGATGTCATAAAACACTATATATATTTATAAGGTATTTAATTTTTTTCCCAAAGAATTAATTGTCTTAAAAAATTATGAAAAATTCACCATTGGATAATAATGACATCCTGATTACAAAAATAATATTCATTGTAACTAAATATTTTTCTAAATATGTGAATTTTCACTTTTAAAATAAAAAGAGACATTT
Organism: Viscum album; assembly: GCA_963277665.1. Lineage (NCBI taxonomy): Eukaryota > Viridiplantae > Streptophyta > Magnoliopsida > Santalales > Viscaceae > Viscum > Viscum album. The sequence goes on from OY728151.1 coordinate 809,607,733, forward strand.
ATTTCAAATTTATGGGTTTTTACAGAAACAGATTTCAATCCTTAGTATAAATTACAATTTTATTCATAAAAATTATACGATCATTTATATTTAACAAAAATTAATTTAGTAATAATATTTTATTAAAATATTATTTAATTTCAAATATCCCTTAATTCATTAAAACAGATTTCTTAATTGAATTTAAATATTAACTAAAAATATTATTTGTGCTTTAAAAAGTATAAATAATAAAATGAATGTATAGTATTTAATCTATTAAAAAATAATGAACATAATCATAATGTTAGGGTATTGATAAATATCCCTTTATTACATCAGCATATTCCCTAAGATTATGGTGTACAATGATGGCTCTTTCTTAGGGTTGTTCGGTGAACATGGTTTGGGACGTGATCTCAATACACTTAAACTTCTCTTGTAAAAAGTTTTTCTCATTCTTAAGTTGTTGGATCTGGGATTGGATTGGTCTAGGGATAATCCTAGAACTTCTATTTCCATTGAAATATCTAATAAATGGGCTTCAAAGGGAAGTATCTTACTGGTTGATTCCATCACATCATTTTTAGTGTCAAAAGGATTTGTTAAAACCCAATATATATATATACTAGTCCTGTGATCACTATTCAACGACTATATTATCAATGGTAATGATACTTAACGGTTATTTAATCACAATATAAAAAATGTTCATGTGTTTTATATATCCATAAGACATTAAAATAAATGGAATTTTATTCATGAATGTTTGGGTTGTTACATAATGTATATACATGCAAGTTATACATTTTATTCCAAATACATATATATCATGTAAGTAATTTTATGGTATTATCATTGTGTGTGTGTTTATATATATATATATATCATGGGCCATGGTAATAGAATATGTGAACATATATGATTTTTTCAAAATTCAAGGTCATTTAATTTCTATGTCTTCCAGTTAAATTTTAAAAATTATATATATCGACATATTAAATTGTTACATGTTATGAATGAAAAAATATGGGATAAAATTATTTTCAAATCCATATGGATATATATATATATAAATGGAAAATTGTTTATCAACATGTTATATTTATTATCATCATGTTTTAAGGAAAAAAAGCACATAACATGTCATCATGTTATATTTAAATTAAGGATGTCACTTCTGCATGAAGTCATGGTCATGAATCAAGCATAACATCGACACATATTTAATTCATACTAAACTCTTGATTTAGAATAAATTTACTGAGATTATCAAGCACTTGGACTTATTCAGGAATTGAAAATATTTATTTATAATTCCATTTAAAAACCTATTCATTTATTTTATAAGATTATTTTGAGAAGACAAAACAATATATGCAATTTTTACTAAATGTGTATTTATCCCATTATTCATCTTATTGATCACTTACAAATAATGAAAATTAATTTAAGTATTAGAGGAACCTTTTTATAATAATATATGGATTAAGAACTAACCTTTTTAATGTTATATGGGACACTTCAGACTGTTTGATGAATTTTTTGATAATGATTCAAATAAATCAAAGTGGTATAGGACATTTTTATTTAAAGTAATATTTTTGTTAGACATATGAGGTATTAATAAGACTTATTATGTGATAGGTGAGTCCTTATATAGCCTATCAATGCATCGGTAGGTCTCCTGAGAAAAACTAGGTCTTGGAACAATGCCTTAAAAATGGTTATTTATAATCTTTGCATGAGGCCCATATAGAAAGTTTATTATGTCATGTATTATGCATTCCCTCATAATGATTCATGTAAGTTAAAGTCCATGTGATTAATTAAATAAGAAAAAATATCTATGGTTAATGATCATTCTCTTATGATCCTCTGATAATCAGTTTTACATTCCCAAATGAACATTGTAAAATATTTTATATTTAATTATATTTTTATTTAGAAAGTCATCTATTTGAAACGATTAACAATATGGTAGAAACTTATCTATCATATAATGATTTACCTTTATGGGGAATGACAAATGAAATTTTTTTCGAATAAAAATCTTAAAAAATATTGGTTTATGTGTAAAATTTTAAACACACCATTGGCTTGACATACATAATTAAGTATGGTTATTCTCTAACATATAGGTGGAATTTCATGCATTTCCAAACAAGTGAAAGAATATTTTATAATTTATTTTATTTTTAACTCTTAAAAAAGTTTAGAAATTTTGAGCAAGGGTTTATCATAAATGTTGATTCAAAATCTCCCAGGAAAATGATGATGACATGTTATGATATATGATAATTTTATGATTTGAAGCGCGTATTTTAATGAAATATTATCTTTAAAAAAATTATTTCATAATGGTTTTGTTTTGAAACCCATTACTAGGAAAATCCAATTCTCACCCCTTGTTAAAAATTATTTTTCATTGGTCACCTGGAAGTCCAAAGTTGGATTCCATTATGTTTACGCATGGATAAGCGATGTTTGGAATTTGTTTACTTAATTTTATTGCATCTCTGGTAAATTGTAAAGCTTGTATCAATCTCTCCCAAACATAGACCAGTAAAATGTCCTCTATTATATAATGTTAAGGCTGGTTCTTTATAGTTGGTATAAGAGGAACGTTCTAGATAACTTTGGATATTTTAAGTTTTCACATCTAGAAGATTAGCGATCCATGTTTTCTTAATCATGAAGTCAAAAATTCATAATTCCTTTTAGTTTGACATAACGGATTTTGAAGACATAGTTATTTTTAGGGGGAATAATGTAACATCCTGAAAATTGTAAACATGGTTTTATTAAAAATATATTAATTTAAATTAATTAATTTATAGTTAAAAAAATAAAAATGTAGTTTTTTATAATTTTCATTGAAAATAATAACTGAAACTAATTATTTTAGTTAATTTAATTAAAAGAGATATATATATTTGACTTTGAAAGATTATATTTTCCATCAAGTAAATATTTAATAAATTCATTTAAATGAATTTACATTTATAATTATGTTGATAAATACTAAATTATATAAATATATTTTCACTATTAATGTTCATATTTTAATATATTCAAATAATTATTTAATATAAAATTTGAATAAATATGTTATTATAAAATTTACATGGTTTTGTTTTCGAAAATATGATATATATATATATATATAAACTATAATGATGAATTTCAAATTATAAATATTGGATAGCTAAATGTTTTATAGAATTATTAATATTATAAATATCGTTTAAGATAATTATAATTACATTATATAACTATTTTAATATAATATTAAAATTTAACATATATGAATGATATTTTTAACATTAATTATAATTTGTTTTATAAAATTTGAATAATTTATAAATTAATATAATTTTGGTAATTTAAAAAAATTTAATTATTTTTTATGAAAATTAATTTCCAAAAGATATGATATATATATTAGTTTTGAATTATAGTTATTGATTATATTATTATTTTCAATATAAAATGTCTACTTCTTAAATTATTTTTATAATAAAAAACAAAAAATATATATATAATATATGTTAAATGATTAATAATAATGATTTTTTATAATAATAAAAATATGATATAATAATAGTACTAAAAAATCACAACGTGCATAGGGTTTTAGGGATGTTGGGTTTCTAATGGGTCCATGAAAGGCGTTGTAGGGGTTCACATTGCAGCGCGTTCATGGGAGTCGTTGTCGATTGGATTCGTGGCATTGAAGGATTTCGAGTCGACGAAAAAGACTGAGGGTCGAGATCAACAGATTATGGCCACCTGACAAAGACCATGAACCATCGATGTAGAATTAAGGAGATTATAGAATGGCGTTGGAGACCGAGATATGTCATCAGAGTTGGATTTCCACTTAGGGTTCTCATTCCGAGAGCCATGGACGAAGATCTTGTAGTTGTCATCTTCAACCTATTCTTGGATTTGAAGATCTATAGGTAGGCAACAGAATAATTATTTGGGCCAATTTTGGGTTTCTTTTACCTATTAATCCACATTTAATTTTTCTTATTCTTTATTTGTTCGTATAATATTATCAATAAAATTTTTATGTTAGTATTTATATATTGTATTTTTTAAAATTTTAATAGAGGTTGAATGGTCCACATATGTCCATTTCACTTATCTTATTTAACTATTTTTTTTCAATTTTATGCACTGGTTGTATGTCATTTTTCCTTGGGTTTTTTGATTCATCCACTTTCATATAAATTATTATCATTCCATAATGAGTATTGTGGCTATAAAATCTATTTTTGGGTGTGTAAATGGAATCAGAAAACCTAATTTCTTTCTATGACCTATGATGTGGATGGTCTTCTTGTAGTCTTCTCGTCATGATTGGGATAAATTTATTTATACTTATATTTTGTGTTTACAGTAAGGGATTAATATTTTAATTTCAAATTCATTTTTAATGGTTTAAATTATATCATTTTAATTATGTTATTTAACATATTTTTCATATATTTATCTACATACATGATTTCATATTTATCTAATTTATCTGAAAATTATAAGGTATGTGAATTGTTAATCTTCTTAAATCTCTACGTTAGCATTTCAAAAATAGTCTAATTATTGAATAATAATTGATTCTATATGTAGAGTTAACTTTGTTAAAATAATTTGAATGTGTAATGAATTTATGTTTTGTTTCTTTTTTTATATAATATATAACTGTTTGATGTGGTTTCCATATTCAAAACATTTTCTGAAAAATTGTTGTGGTCAATTAGATTTATTTTAATTTTTTATATAATTTTAATTATTTTTGGTCAATTAGAATTATATTTATGTTCAAGACATATTTTCTTAGGTTTATTTTTATTTATTTTTTCAATTTATTCATCTTTCCATATTACAATTGTGTAAGGGAAATTTACTTATGCCATGTTTAGTTATGGGGTTCTTCAAAATAAAATCAACAAGTTTTACTATTTAGAATCATTGATAAATTTTAGTAAGGGGATTAATACTCCAATTTATTTCGTCATAAGGGTTTTCATTATCTAAAACCAATTTAAATTATGATGTTTAAACCTATTTTATAAAGTCAATATTGTGTAAATATTTATAATTCGTGATGGAAATTGTTTGATTATATTTTTGAGGGATTACTTCTATTTTTAAGTAAATGTATATCATTTTTACATTCTCCAATTATATAGGTACATACTTATATTAATTTAAAACTCATGTTTTCATATATATACATTTTACATATCTCATGTTTATTCCCTTTCTAAATATTTTATTTCAAAAAAGTTTTATGATTTCTGAGTTAATATCTTATTGAATACATAATGTATATACATGTAAGTTATAAATTTTGTACCCAATATATATATATATATATATATATATCATGTATATAATTTTATGTGATTATCATTATAAATATGTATATATATATATATCACAAGTTATGGTAATCGAATAAGTAAATATATATTATTTTCTCAACATTCAAGGTCACTTAATCTTTAAGTCTTCTAGTTACATGTTTAAAAATATATATATCGACATATTAAATTATTCCATGTTTTGAATGAAAAAATATGGGATAAAATTATTTTAAAATTCATAAAGATTTATATATATATATATAAAGGAAAATTTTTTATTGACATGTTATATTTCTTATCACCATGTTTTTAGAAAAAATGTACATAACATGTCATCATGTTATATTAAAATTAACGATGTTACTTCTATATGTAGTTATGGTCATGTGTAAAGCGTAACATAGACATATAATTCATTCATAATAAAGTCATGGTTTCAAATAAATTTTTAGTGATAATCAAGCACATGGATTTCATTAGGAATTGAAATGTTTTAATTATAATTTCATATGTGGAACCTATTTATTTATTGTATAAGATTATTTAGAGAGGACAAAAAAATATATTAATTTTTGGACAAAATGGGAATTTATCTCATTATTCATCTTATTGATGAATTACAAATAATGAAAATTAATTTAAGTATGAGATGAATCTTTTTCTGATAATATATGGATTAAGAACTAAACTTCTCAAAGTGGTTTGTGACACTTTGGATTGTTTAATAAATTTTATGATTAAGATTCAAATAAATCAAATTAGTATGGGCACTTTGATTTAATGACATATTTTTATTTGATATATGAGTAATGAATAATACTTTTTATGTGAGGGAGGGGCCCACTATAGCCTCTTGATGCATCGATAGGTCTGAGGAGAAAAACTAGGTCATGGTACAAGGCCTTAACCAAATCATTATGTATGGTCTTGGTATGAGGGCCTGATTGAATTTTTATGATGTCCTTCAATATGAATTCCCTCATAATGATACTAGTAAGTGAATGTACAAGCAATTATTTTGACTAGAGGAATATCCACAGTTAATGATCATTCTCTAATGAACCTGTAATAATCAGTTTTACATTCCCAAATTCACATGGTAAAATGTTGTATATTTAAGTACATAGTTATTTATAAAATAATATATTTTTAAATGATTAATAATAAGGTAGAAATTTATCTATCATATCATGGTTTGTATCAATGTGGAAGGATAAATGAAATCATTGTCTATGAAATTTATGAAAAAATATTGGTTCATGTGTAAATTTGTAACCGCACCACTAGAATGTCATACATAATTAAGTATGGTAATTATCTAACTTATAGGTGGAATTTCATGAATTTTTTACCATGTGTGTCAATATTTTATAATGTATTTTATTTTTAACTCTTAAACAAGTTTACAAATTTTGTGAAAAATTTTATCATAAAATATGTTTCATAATCTCTCAATAAAATTATGATGACATGTTATGATAAATGTTATGTTCCTAATTTAAACCATGTATTTAAAAGAAATGTTTCTTTAAAAATTTATTTTTAATGGTTTGGTTTTAAAACCCCTTACTCAGTATATCCAATTCTCATCCCTTGTTTAATATTAATTTTCACAGGTCCCCTGGAAGTCCATTTTTGGACACCATCATGTTTAAATGTGTGAAAATGAAGTTTCTCTTTTGTTGGAATAATTTTATTGCAACTTTGATAAATTGTAAACACTGTATCTAACTCTTTAGAACCTAGACCGGTAAAAGTTTGTCTCCAATGTAATGTTTTAGGATGGTTTCTTATAAGTGGTATAAGAGGAATGGTCTAGATAACATAGGGGATTTGATGTTTTCGCATATAGAAGATATGAGTCTGAGTTTTCCTAATTCTGAAGATGGAAATTCAAAATTCCGTTTATTCTAACAAAATAGATTGTGAGGATGAAATTATTTTAAGGGGGAATAATGTAACAGCCCAAAAATTCTAAACATGGTTTTATTACAAATATATTATATTATTGGGATTAATTTATAGTCAAAAAAACTAAAATGATATTTATTATAATTTTCATTGTAAATAATAACTGAAACTAAGTAATTTAGTTTATTTAATTAAAACTCTTATATCTATTTGAATTTTAAAGGTGATATTTTCTATCAAAAAAATATATTTAATAAAATATTTTAAATGAATTGAAAAATATAATTTTTTTTATAGATACTAAATTATGTTATGAATATATTTTCACTATTAATGTCACATTATAATAAATGTTAAAAAATATTTAATCCTAAATTTCAATAATTAGATTATTATAAAGTTGATTGGGATTTCTTTTTAAAAATATGATATATATATATATATATATATTAAAATTATGATTTTAAAATTATAAATTTTGTTTAGATTAATGTTTTAGATAATTATTAATATTAAAAAAATTAAAGAAATTTATAATTATATAAAATAAATTTTTTAGCAGAATGTTAAAATTGTGCATATATGAATGATATTTTATATTTGAATTATAATTTTTTTGTAAAAAATGTATGAATTATAATTTATTATAATATATATTCTTTCAACAAATATAATCAATTTTTTTGATATTTATTTTTCAAAAGATATGATATATATATTAGTTATCAATTATAGATTATAATTAAATTATTATTTTCTATATAAAATGTTTACTTATTAATGTTTTGTTTATAATAATAAAAACAAATTTCATATATATATAAGATAAGTTAAAGGATTATTAATAATTAATTATTATACTAATTAAAAGATGATTTAAAATTGTAAGAAAAAAACAAAGAATTTCTATAGGGGTTTACGGATGTCATGTTTCGGCTGGGTCCATGAGAGGTGATGTTGGCGTTCATATAGCAGGGTGTTCATGGGATTCACAGTCAATAAGAGCCATGGAGTTGAAGGAGGTCGAGTCACCGAGAATGACTGAGGGTTGAGGTCGATGGATTCTGGCCACAAGAGGAAGACCAGGCACCGTGAAAGTAGAATGAAGGAGATCAGTGAATTGCGTTGTGGACCGAGATCTGTCGTTGGAGTTTGGCGTGCACTTAGGGTTCAAATTCCAAGCTCCAGGGATGGAGATATAGTAGTTGTATTCTTTCACCTATTCTTGGATTTGCAGATCTATAGTTAGGTGACCAAATCATTTTTGGGTAAATTTCTGGTTTCTTTTACTGGTTCATCCTCTTTTCATTTTTCCTATCTTTATTTTTCAGTTGAATTTTAACTAACTATTTATTTATGATTGTTGTATGGTGTTTTTTTAATTTGAATAGAGGTTTAATTGTCCATATATTTTGATTTCACCTATCTTTTTAAATTGTTTTTAGTTAATCTTATGCACTGGTTGTGTGTCATTTTTCTTCTAGTTCATTGATTTATCCAGTTGCATATATATTATTATCATTTCATAGTGAGATTTATGGGGATAAAATACTTTTTTGGGTGTGTAAATGTAATTAGGAAACCCAATTTCATTCAATGTCATAATCTACAGATGGTCTTCTTGTAGTCTCCTCATCAAGTAAGGGATAACTTTATTTATACTTATGCTTTGTGTTTCAAGTAAGGGATTAATACTTAAACATAAAATTAATTTTATGGGTTTAAATTATACTGTAAAAATTATTCTATTGAATATATTTTTCATATATTTATGCACATACATTATTTCATATTTATCTAACATATCAACAAATTATAAGGTAAAGAAATTGTTATTCTTCTTAAATCTCTGCATTAACATTTCAAAAGCTGTCTATTTATGGATTAAAATAATTACTTTTATATATAGAGTTAATTTTATTAAAATAATTTTAATGTGTAAGGAATTTATGTTCTTATTCTTGATTTTTATATACTGTTTAAATGTTTGACGTGGTTTCTATGTCCGAATCTCTTTCTAAAAATTATTACGGTCGATTACACTTTTTTTATAATTTAATAAATTTTAGTTATTTTTAGTTTATTATAATTATTTTTTTTTCAAACTTGTTTTTTAGTGATTTTTGTATTAATTTTTTCAATTTATTATTCTTTCCAAATTATAATTGTGTAAAGGAAATTTTCTTCTGCCTTGCTTATTTATGGGTTTCTTCCAAACAAAATCAACATGATTTGCAGTTTTGAATCATTGATAAATTTTAGTAAGGGGATTAATACTATAATTTTATTTCTGGATAAGGGTTTTAATTATCTTAAACCTTTCGAAATTATGATGTTAAAATCTATTTTTTTTATGGGTGATATTGTGTTAATATTTACAATTCTTGATGGAAATTGTTTGATTATGTTTTTGATGGATTACTTCTATTTTTATGTACATGTATATCATGATTACATTTTTTAATTATGTAGGTACATACTTATATTACATTAAAACTCATGTTTAAATATATATATATATATATATATATATTACTAATATCAAGTTTATTCCATTACTCAAAATTTTATTTCAAACATGTTTTATGATCTTTGAGTAAATATTTTATTGAATATGTAATGTATATATATGTAAATTGTACATTTTGTACCCAATACTTATAAAAATCCTACTCTTTATTACATAATTAAAAATGATTTATTATATAAATAAGCACTTAATACCACCCCAGAAGATTGAGTGGTCTAGTGTACTTGGAGTTAGGAACATTACATGAAAACATCATACATAAAATTCAACATCATTATTGAAAATTCCTTTCACATGACCACAACATTGTTTCGTACATGGAATTTCATGGGATAACCTAAGTACATATATAAGAAAGGGGAGAGATATAAATCCTAATAAGAGATTAAACAAGGAATAAAATGAAAAATGTAATACATGTTAGGAAATAGGAATATCAATGAATCATAAGAGAAAAATGATCATAAATTCATGATATATCCTGATTATCATAACAATGAAACTTCTTAATGACATACAACATTATATTATCATGAGACGAGGCTCGTTACACATGTATTAGCATGAGTAAACCCTCATTACAATTAAATTATAATTATTAAACCCTCATTGAACATGGATAAGCACGATTAAACCCTCATTTCACATGGAATATCATGATACTGGATATTACCCAATGTATCAGAGTGCAATTAGGGTGCACCCTTCTTAAACATTTCATTTCATGCATAAGTGATCCACATGGATCATATAACATGGAATAATTCAACGTCATAAATTATTACACTATAAAGGAATGTGTAATAAATAAATTTAAGTACCCTTAAATATGTGTATGTGCATAATGGTGAATACCCTTGATAGAGAAATGAGTATGGTATTCACTAAACAATGATTTTGTCTTCCAAAATCACAGGGCAATTTCCTCAGCATAACGGTGTGACATAAAAATTCATAAAAAAGTTTGTTGAGAGAGAAAGGGGTATCTCACCATATTTAAATGAAATTGAAGGTAAATTTTTCATATAGATAAATTCCAAAACACATTGAATTTTAATATATGGTATAACATAAAAAGACGTGATGAAAGGGGAGAAATTGAATAACTCTTGTGATTTTGTTTCATGGTAAATGGTGTTTGTGGGAGGGATTAATGAGAGATAAATAGATATCTCATCATTAAAAAATATTTAGTGATGTATGGTGGAGGTTATGAATAATACCCCAACATTTTTAATTGAATATAAAAGGGTATTACAACATAAGGAAACTTGGAAAAAATGAGAAAGGAATAAATCCCTTACTTGAGTGTGTCACTTCGAGAGCTTGAGGAGGGTCTTCGTGAGATATTGGGGATCTTTGGGAGGTTTCTAGAGATAGGAGGGAAGAGTATGGACATTATCCAAGTATTTTTAGTGAAAATATGTGGGATATTGGGAGGTTTTATATAGGAAATGATAGGGGAATTCTTTAATATTTCACAAACATAGGTTTTGTAATCTATATAATTAAATATTATAAATCACAAACCATACCATTGTTTATGACCATGGTTTTTTCCAAAGTGATGTGAAAAATATTATTTTATAATACCAATTTAGAAACATATTAAAATATTAGGATTTATTATGTGGATGTGAGTCACACTCTTCCGAAAATCATTTCAAAATGTTAAAATATTTCATAAGTCTTGGAGGGCCAACTAAGGTATTGTAAAATTAATCAAAAAATTTTAAATCACATTATTTTAATGTTAAAACATATATTGGAGGAATAAAACTTTTATAGTATTTTATTACATAAATATTGGGTTATTATGATCTCATAAAACACATTATATATTCATAAGGTATTTAATTTTATCCCAACAATTCAATTGTTGTAGAAAATTATGAAAAAATCACCATTGGATAATTTCAATGTCTTGATTCCAAAAATATTATTAATTTTATCTAAATAAATTTCTAAATATATGAATATTTACTTTTAATATAAAAACCGACATTTATTTAAAATTCATGGGTTTTGACAAAAATATTTTTCAAACCTTAATAAAAATTAAAATTGTATTAATAAAAATTATATGATCATTTATATATAATAAAAATGTAATTTATTAATAATTTTATATTAAAATATTATTTAATTTCATAAATCCATTAATTAATCAAAATATACTTCATAATTGAATTTAAATATTAACTAAATTTTTTTTAGTGCTTTAAAAAGTAAACAATAATAAAATGAATGTATATTATTTATTCTATAAAAAATATTTCACATAATAATAATTCTTGGATCTTGTTACATATCCCATTATTATACTAGCATATGTCGTAAGAGTATCGTGTGGGATGGTGGGGTTTTCTTGTGGCCTTTATGTGATCATGATTTAGGTCATGATCTTGATGAGTTTGAAATTGTCCCAAAAACAGTTTTTCTCATGCTTATGTTGTTGGATATCAACTTGGGATTGGTCTAGGAAATTGCCCAGAAATGTTATCTTCATCAAAAGATCAGATGAATGGACTTCAAAGGGAATGATCCTACTGTTCAAGGACATCACTTCCTTTTTCTGTGTTAAAAGGATTTTCTAATGCCCTCTATATATACTAGTCATGTGATCACTGTTCAACGACTATATTATCAATGGTAATGATATTTAATGGTTATTTATACCAAATAAAAAAAAGAGCATGTGTTTTCTAAATCCATAAGACATTAAAAGAATGGTAATTTTATTCATAAATGATCTGGTGGTTACAAAAATTCCTCTTCAGACACTTCACCCAAAAAAATTCATTTTCCCATACTAAAATAGATGTGGGTAACTATGCATCATCACTTCCTCTTATTCCCATGTTGCATCTTCAAACCTATGGTTTCTCCACAACACTTTGATGAGGGGTATTGTCTAATTTCATAAAACTTTTTCACCATTATCCAAGATCATTACAAGATTCTCTCCATAGGTGAGGTCATTCTCTTATATTACCACCTCTCGATTGAGTACATGTGATGGGTCAGGTATGTACTTTTTGAACAGTGATACATTGAATATGTTATGTACTTGAGACATGTTTAGTGGGAGTGCTAGTTAATTGACCACTTCTCCAATGAAAATAAGGATCTCAAAAGGGATGATGTACCTTGGAATAAGATTTAACTCCTACACATATCTCATAAGTCTCTTCTATGATGTTATGAAGAGGAATACCATGAATCTAACATAAAACTCTACGTCTCATAGATTGTTGTCTGCAGAGCACTTTTTTCAACTCTGAGCAACATTAATGTGCTGATAGATGGTCTTAAATTTCACCACAATTTCATCAACCATATCTAGGCCTAGATATTTTCACTCCCCAACTTCATCCCAACATGTCAGGGTTCTGAAACTCTTCCCCTAAAGGTCTTCATAAGGAGTCATTTGGGTTCTTGAGTAGAAACTATTTTTTATGAGAACTCAACCAGAGGAATATTTTGACCCCATCTTCCTTTGATGTCCATGGAGAATGCTCTCAACATTTTCTCAAGTGTTTAGATAGTCCACTAAAATTGGACATCATTTTGAGGATGATAATCTGTACTGACGTTTAGCTCATTATTTAGAGCGTTTTGGAGACACTTCCATAACATAGAGGTGAATCATTGATCTTGATCAGATATAATCTATAGTGGTACTCCATGAAACCTTACCACTTCTTTGATATATATCTATACCAGTAGATCCAATGGGAAATCGTCCAGAATTGAAATAAAGTTTGCAGTCTTTATAAGACGATCTATAATAACCCAGATAGTATTTTTTCCATTGGATGCCTTCAGAAGTTCAGTGATAATGTCCATGGTGATGTTCCCCCATTTCCATGTTGGTATGGGTAATGGTTGCATCATCCCCTTAGACTTGTACCTATCATCCTTCACTTGCTGACATACCAGGAACATTGATTTATATGCATAGATATCCTTCTTCATATTATCCCACCAATAACTTCTCATAGATCTTGATACATCTTTGTGTTTCCTGGGTGAATAGAAAAATTTGAACTTTGTGCATTATCCAAAAGTTCATTCTTTAACTTGGATTTTATGGAACACATAGTCTTGACAAAAATATCACAATTCCATCTTCATTAACAATGAACTTTGAGGATTTCAAATTTCTAATAGTTTCTAGTTTCTATTAAATCCCCACATCATCCTTTTGAGAATAATTTAACCTTCCCAAAAGAGATGATTGAGCAATCATTTGTGAGATTATTGATGATGTTCCCTTATTTATGATTCCCATTTTCATATTTATCAAATATTAGAATATTTTATTCTTTGATTCTTTTCAATTCTCATCAATGATAGAATCCATGGGTCCTTTCTACATAGAGTGTCTTTCACTTAATTTGCATTCCCCGGATGGTAGTGAACTGAGCATTCATTGTATTTTATCAGCTATAACCTTCCTCATTGGTTTATATTCATATCTTTATCTATCAACATATATTTGAGGTATTTTTATCCATATATATTTCACACTTCTCCACAAAGTGGTAATGTAGCCAAAATTTTAAAGCCACGAGTACTACAGCCAACTCAAGATCATGTGTTGTATAGTTTTTCTCATTAAATTTCTATTTCCTTAAAGCATAGGCAACAAATTTTTCATTTTTAATCAACACATAGCCCAGGCCCTTCTTCGAAGCATCACTGAATACCACAAAAAGTTCTCCACTTGTGGGTAGTGTGTTCACGAGCGCAGTGATATGCCTCCTTTTCAACTCCTTAAATATATATTTACATTCATCACTCCATGAAAACTTGAATCCCATCTGTGTTATCTTGGTAAGAGGGTTTGACAATTGTGATCAATTTTTCACAAATCAGAGACAATATCTAGATAACCCAGGGAAGCTACGGATATTTTTCACAGATGTTGGCCTCATCTATCCTTCAATTAAATTTTTCTTGGAGGGATATTTAGATATCCCATTGATTGTTAAGATTTATCCCATTAATGAGACTTAATTCAACCTGAACTCACACTTTCTGTACTTTGCATAAATCTTTTCCTTTCGAAAGGTCTCTAGTACAGTGGTCAGATACTCCTCACTATCCTCCGTGGATTTTGAGTATATTAGAATTTCTTCTATGAAGACTACCCACACTAGTAATCAAGTCCATGAAGATTTCTAGAGCATTAGTTTGTTAGAAAGTAATTACTATGAACTCATAGTGCCCGTACCTAGTACGAAAAGAATTCTTGGTGATATCTCCCTTCTTCACCCTTAAATGGTAATTTCCTGACCACAAGTCCACCTTGGAGAAGTATTGTGTCCCAAGTATCAAATCGAACAAGTCATCAATTAATGTAAAATGATAGTAGTTCTTTATCATGATTTTATTCATCTAACAAATATCAATGCAAAGGCACATTGACCCTTCCTTCTTCTTGACGAAGAAGACTAGTGCACCTCATGGTGATGCACTTGGGTGTATAAACCCTTTATCCAGAATCTCTTGTAGTTGTTTCTTTAGCTCCTAAATATCCACAAAAACCATTCTATATGGAGTTTTGGATATTTGAAATGACCTAGTTATAAGATCAATCAATAATTTAACATATCTTCACTGATGAAGACAATGAAATTACTCAAGAAACGCTTCAGCGAATTACCTCAAAATAGGCTTGTCTTAATGGATGGTTTAATTGTTAGAATTAATCATCTGAGTAAGATACAGGTGATCTTAGGGTAGTAATATCCACACTTGAGGTGATGGTACTAAATAAAATTCATCCTCCTCCTATCACTTGTATATAATCGAGTGTCAATTCATCATATGAAGTGTGATTTCCCTCTCATGGAAATTTATGTTGGATCTATATAGAGAAAGCTAATTCATACCATGAATTGCAACAAATTCCACGAGATGGGGTATGAAATAGTTCATTGGGAAGTTCAATCTAAAAATTATGACAATAGAGAAGTTATATTCATAGAATGCAACAATCTCCCCATTTTTGGTTCTCACTAACATCTTGACTTCCATAATTTATGGTGGTGTTGGGATTGTTCTACTAATCTTTTGGGATATAAAATAATACATAGAACTCAAATAAAAAAGTACATTCGGTATTCTTGAGTGAATAACTAGTGTACCTTTCACCACTTCATTTTTTGGATTTTCTCCAGTGGTAGTTATGGAGAAACTACACCCTTTATGCCTTATAGGTAGTCGGTTGCCTCTGAAAATCCTTGGCATAGGGAATTGGTTTGCAAAGTGCCCGAGTTTTTTGCAGTTGAAGCAGTGAACAATGTATCTAGGGATGAATGGAGGGTTCCTCTCCCTTATCACAACAACAGGTTTTTCTTGTCAGAAATTAATGGACAGGTTCCTATCTCTTCCAACCCTAAATCATTTCCTCATCCTCTTCACGTAATTTATGGGGTGCTATTTTCCACACCATGGGGAAGTGTGGTGCAATAATTTCATAGCACCTTTGGATTTATCCATCAGACCTCCATAATTAAATTCAAATTTATTCTTCTTATCCCTATGATACCCCTATGATTTTTCAATCTCTATTTATTCTTTGAGGGAACATCAGAAAATTTCCTCATGGAAATCAAATTCATGGATCACTGGGGCTTTCCGTAAGCTAGATTTTATCCCACCAAAGAAGCATCCAACCTTGTATTTAGGGGTAATGAAAAAGATGGAGGGGTATCATGCAATACTTTTGAATTTTTCCTCTTATGCTTAGATTGATTCATTGACTTTTTTTCTTGAGGTCAAGAAAGTCCCTTTATATCTTAAGTTGAAGTGTACGGGGAAAATATTTATTGAAAAACATTTTCTAGAAATCTTTCCATTCCAACGCCTCGATCACCTCCTTAGGATTTGTATTTTTGATAAATTTCCACCATTGAACAGCTTCACCCTCCATACGATAACAACCATAAGAACCTTATCTTATTCATCACATTTATGGATGTAGATGATCTTCTCCATGGAGTTGATCCATTGTTCGGAAAATTGACGGATCAGATGATCCATTAAAATTATAAGGGATTTATCTCATAAAGCACTCTACTGTGGCTTGTTCTTTGTTTGGGGGTTGGATGTTCCTATTGATCCATGATTCTATTCATAACATGAGTTAACTAAGAGATTATCATGACAAAGTTTACGATTTCTTCTCCCATCGGATTGGGTATCTCATTAGAACAATCCTCACATTGATCTTGACATCAATTATTATCTAGATATCTCATATTTCCAGGCATTGGATAACATTAAAGAAAATTTAGTGGTAACAGATAAAGGTTAATCCAATGACATAATGGTATAACATATAAATAACATTTAGTTCATCAACTTATGAATTTATAGGCTTCAATATATGTTATCCATGATCCACTTCCCACCATATATTCTTAGTGGCATTTTTTATTCCCTTAATAATGGTTCATAATAAGATTATGAATTTACCAAAGCATATCTCTCAAGAGTGTCAAACCAAGATTATAGAAAGACCCATTTTCATGCACCTGTTTTTGTTCAAGTCTAGATCAAAGTGTTGTTTTCAAGCTTTACAATTAGATACATCTGTGCCAGAGCCACCTCTACTTGATCGTATCTAGACACAGATGTATTTTCTTGATAAACCAATTACTATATACTCACAAAAATTTAGGGATGCTTTTATTTTGCTTAGTCTTATCCCTAATTATTTCACTAGGTATTTCTAATCCAATTCCCAAAAATAACTAAACATATCCTATGATTCCAACTATAAAAAACCTGCTCTTTATTACACACATAAACATGATTTATAACATAAACATTCACTTAATACAACCTAGAAGATCAAGAGGACTAGTGTATTTAGGGATTAGTAATATTAAATGAAAACATAATACATAAAATAAATCAACTTTATTGAAAATTCCTTTAACATGACCACAAAATTCATTTGTACTTAGAATTGAATGGGATAACCTATGGACATACATATGAAAGGGGTGAGCTATAAATCCCTGTAACGGAGTAAACAAAGAATAACATGAATTAAAAAATACTTGTCAGAAAATAAGAAAATCAAGGGTGCGTAAAAGGAACATGAACATAAATTAATGATACATCATGATTATTATAACATGGAAATTTGGGAATGACATACAACATGATATTATCATGAGCCAAGGATTATTTCACATTGATTAGCATGAGTAATTCCTCATTTCACTTGAATTAGAATTACTAAACCCTCATTAAAAATAGATTATCATGAGTAAACCCTAATTTCACATTGCGTATCATGATACTAATCATTACCCAAAGCATTGGAGTGCTATTCGGGTGATCCCTTCACAAACATTTCATTTCATATATAAGTGTGCCACATGGATCATATAACCTGGAATCATTCAACATCATAATTTATTCCATGACAAACGAATGTGAAATAAAAAAATGTTATTACACATCAATATGTGTATGTTTATAATGGTGAATTCCCTTGATTGTGAAATGGGTATGGTATTCACTACACAATGATTTTATCTTGGAAAATCGCGGTGCAATTTCGGTAGTATAACGGCGTGGCATAAAAATTCATAAAAAGGGTTGATTAGAGGGAACGGGTTATCTCAACGTATGTCCATGGAATTAAAAGTAAATGGGTAATACATATACGTGTACCAATACATGTAATTTATAAATATAAGGCACAACATAATAAAGAAACATGAAAAAAGAGGAGAAATGGAATAACTCTTATAAAATTTTGTCATGGTAACAAGTGTACGTGGGAGGGATTAATTAGAGATAAAGAGGTATCTAATTATTCAAACATAAGGAGGGAAGTATGGGGGAGGGAAAAAATCATACCCCAATATTTTTAATTGAAAAAAAAATGTTATTAGATCATAGAGAAACATTGACAAAAATGAGAAAGGAATAAATCCCTTACTTGAGTGTCTAACTTCAAAAGCTTGAGGAGGGCCTTCATGAGAGATTGGGGAACCTTGGTAAGTCTATAGATAGATTATGACAGAGTAGGGACATGATACAAGGATTTTTAATGAATTGAGGTGAGATATTGGGTGGGTTAATATAGGAAACGAGCAGAATTTTTTTAATATTTACCAAACTTAGGTTTTGGAATCTATTTAACAAAATATTCAATACTACAAACCATCCAAGGTTTTTACCATATTTTTTTCCAAATTTGAGTGTAAAAAACTATTTTATAATTAAAATGACTGGACATATTAAAATATTAGGCAAGCTTAGGTGGAGGTTAGTCAAACTCTCAAGGAAATCATTTTAAAATGTTAAAATATTTTATATGTTTTTGAGGGTCCACTAAGGCATTGTAAAATTAATAAAATAAACATAAAATAACATTATTATAAAGGTAAAACATATATAGGATGAATAAAACTTTTAAATTATTTTAATAAATCACTATTGGGTTATTATGATATCATAAAACACTTTATATATTTATAAGGTATTTAATTATTTCCCAAAAATACGTTTGTCTTAGAAAATTAAGAAAAATTAACTATTGGATAATTTAGAAATCATGATTCAAAAAATATTATTCCTTTTATCAAAATAATTTTCTAAACATTTGAATTTTTAATTTTAAAATAAAAACCCATATTTATTGAAAATTCATGGGTTTCAAGAAAAACAATTTTCAAAACTTAGTAAAAAGTAAAATTATATTCATAATGATTATATGATCAATTATATTTAATAAAAAGTAATTTAGTAATAATGTTTTATTAAAATGTTAATTAATTTAAAAATTTCATTAATTCATACAAATAGATTTTTTAATTGAATATAAATATTAACTGAAAATACTATTTGTTCTTTGAAAAGTAACAATAATAAAATAAATGTATATCTTTAACTCTATACAAAAATAATGGAAATAATCATAATGCTATGATCTTGTAACATATCCATTTATGACAATAGAATATTCCTAAAGAGTATGGTGTGTGATGGTTGGGCTTTCTTGGGACCGTTCAGTGAACATGGTTTGGGTAGTGATATCGATGATCTCGATATTCTCTTGTAAATAGTTTCCCTCAAGGTTATGTTTTTGGATTACAGCTTGGTCTTGGATTAAGGAAAAACCCAAAAATTATATATTTAATGTCTTGGAATTTTGGTGTAATTTTGTTATTACATGGAATTATTTCAAGACTGCATGCTTTGACGACATGTGATTCCAAGGAATGGAGTTACTACAATGATCGGTCAAAAAAATGTTAAGCTTTAAATAGAGAGCATGAGTGGTTTTATGGAAAAATTGGAATATCTCTTAAAGGGGTTCTTAGATCAGAACTACAAGGTATGTATTGCATTTGGGATGGTTGGTATACCCTAGATGTGACTAAAGGTTAGTAGGCACAACCCCTAGTGAGAGAACCCAAAAATGGAAAAACATTTAATAAAATTATTGAATAAAATTATTTTATTTTTCAAATGCTTATAACTCATGAACGGTGACTTGGATTAATAATCCTAAGCCACTGCTATGTTTTTGAGGGTATTCATTCCTTAGGAAGATCCTAACATTGGCCGACATGGACTAATGATGGGTGTTAGTTTTGGGCCGTAAATAAAATAATTAAGTAATAGTTATTTTGTTGTCAAATCATTATAAATCCTAAAATGTAACTCAGACTGAAAATTTGAGAGTACCATTGAGCTTGTGAGGGCATGTTCTTTTTAGGAGAAGCCTAACCTCAATCAGCACGGGTTGTGGGTAAATGTTAATTTCTCTAAACCTTTGTATGGTACGCTCAGTAAACACGCGAGCGGGTTTTTCTATCTTTTGAACTAGTGATCAGATTAAAAATATAAGGGCACCATTGGATTAAGAATTGAGAGATTCTCCTTTAATGTACTTAACATCGGATGAAAAGGGATGAATAGGAATGATTAATTTTAGAATTTTCAAGAAAAATAATAAATTGAATTAAAAAGTTATTTTATATTCTTTCCTATCCTTTGAGAAGCAGACGACAACGATATGGTGCCGCGATGAAGCATCGAATAGGTGTATTAATGAGGCTCATTAATGTCCCATATCGCACAACATAACTATTCTATAAAGGTCATGTAACAGCAACACCCTTTCATAAAGGAAACAGTGTAACGACGCGATGTCGCAGCGTAACTGAAATGCTACGACATGATTCCATTAATTATTTGGCACATTAGAGATGAAGGAATTAAACCAATGAGACTCTCTAATGAATCTCCAATGGAATTAATCTCCAATGAATAATTAGGAAGAATACCGAAGAGACTTCATCATCTTCGACACACCCTCAAAGAGTGGAGCTGAAAGTGAAAACATCGATTCCTTGAACTCTTGAGGATGAGAAATTCGACATCAAAAGTCAAAGTTGTAGAGGTTTGATTTTTATTTCAATTTTCATCCCCACTCTTCTCTTTTTTATGGAAAATATGAACAAGGATCAACCCACAAACAAGTTGATCCGTGATTTGTATGTTTATGCGGGAGGGTGACTTTTCTGTAAGATTTTTTATCCAAGATTAAAACCTTGCATGAAAGGATTGAACTTAACTTCCCAAAACTCCCACTTGATTTAATCCTCTAATGAGATAGGCACAGGATAACATGAACATGTCCTGAGTAGATATTATCATGCGTTCTTGGTGTACACAATCTCAATGTTGAGGCAATTCGATTCTAGGTCCTTAGCAGGGATGATATCTATCTGAGAGGCTCACAGGCACAGAATGATCGAAAAATGGATCATTGGAGAAACTCTTATAGCCTATAGAAGGTGTTTCCAACATTCAAGATCAGCAGTGGAACCCAGCCCATGTTGGACGGATAAAGGGGGCGGTGCCAATCGATGTCGCGATAGCAGCGGAGGTGAAAGACCCTTGCTGGCCACACTAGAGGCTGGCGGAGCGCCATGGTGATAGACGTGGGGTGACACGGCACCAGGTGGGTGCCGCATGATGGGAATGGCCCACCCAGATCAGCTGGATGATCCACAGTCTATTGACCTCAGCTGGGGGATGAATCCATGTGGCATACCATGGGGCAGAAGAGACTGGACGCGGCCGGTTGTCGTATCCTGGCCAGGCTCTTCCACCAGCCACACCACGTGGTCGGTCAATGGGCTAGGGAGTCAGTACGGTCCCTAATAGGCAAAAAAGTCCGGCATAGGTGGGACAAATCCATTCCCAGCAGGCTATACCCATGCCCTTCAGTGCGAGTTAGACTAGACCGGGTCACCGGGTGACCTGGTAGGCTAGACACTTGGCCAAACCGGGCAGGGTCCAGCGAGGCTTATTAGGTCTCGCACACTAGCCTAGCCAGACCGGACTGACCCTAAACCACACCAGGTCAAGGGGAGTCTTTCTAGTTTAATTGGGGTATGTGAGCCCCCTAGGTTGGCTTGGTCATGTCCATCCGACTGGGTCGGATCAGCCCCCATCACAACCAACCCATATTTACTAAAACGCATGTATCCTGCAAACCGCGCATCTGATTGATGAGAAGTTTGTGTTTTTGGACCCTCTGGATGAGTAAAATATTTTTGAATTATTTTTGGTGACTTTCATGGACATCGAGATGAAAAAATTGGTTTGATGATCAATTTTTCAAATCGTGCTACGTAACGAACCCTGCGGTTGACTGAGACCTGACAACTGCTCGATAACTGTCCATTGGGATGCGGATGTATGTGACTCGTCATTCCCATGGTGGGGAGCAGTTCTGGGAAACTAGGTAGACCCCTGATACTCTATTGAAGGATTACCTCAGTTCGTAAATGGTGGGAAGCCGCTCTGTCTGACCCGAAAGTCCCACAGTGGGGTGGCGTCTCTGTGTGACCCAGCATACCCATGATACTCATTAGGGATGAGTACCATAGTAGTCCTAGGTTAGTGGGAAGTGGCTCTGTGTGATCTGGGAGGCCCAATATACTCGATAGATCATGAGTTCACCAGTAGGTGAGGAGTTCGATGATATGACTAATGATGCTACTATCACTACCCTAGAATACACCTCGTGTGAGCTATCTTGTGCTTCGTGATATGGCTTCATCTTATGCTTGGTTCTTTGCTTTGAGGATTGCTATGTGGTATTTCCTTTTTGTTTTGGGGTCCCTATTGAGTATGTTGTTAACAATCTCTTCATGGGCTTCGCATGCACATGTTGTTTCTAGTGCAGACGATCAACATTTTGACATAAACTTTTGGTGGACTGGGACCCAGAGATGCCCAGGGAGACAGGACCGACAGACACTACGAACGTGGAATTGGTGGCCTATGGCTAGGTGGGACCTAGTAGGATTGGGTTAATGAGATATTTTACTTCGGCTTCCTGTAGCTAGACCAGTCTCACAATGAGGTGGGGTTTTCCGCGGATGGCCCACAAAGTATCCTTTTGTACTTTTCTATTTTCAGTTCCTTTGTGGGGTTTGTATTCTATCCCATTTGTATAATTTTTACTCATAATTATCTTTATTTTATTAATACTTGTTTCTTTTTTAGTGTGTGAGGCTTTTTTGGGCGTTTGTGTGCATACAGGTACTTAGGTAAATGTCTCCCACTTGCAGGATGACACCTTAAGCTCTAGTCGCCAGCCCCTAGCCTTTAGGAGGCAGGCTAGGGGTAGTCATGGCATGGGCCCCGGGGGATGGGTCATGACAAAGTGGTATCAAAGGGAGGTCGGACCTACCATAAAGACTGGGAGTCTGCGTTTTTTTATGTGGAAAAAATGTTATGTGTTTTGAGTCCATCTTTTAGGTTTAGAGTGTCCAGTGTTGTTGTGGCAGTTGACATATCCATACACCATGACCTTGATTTCTTCTTTTCATATCAATACATCAAAAAATGGTTTCATAAGTGTCTCTTTATGTTCTTTTGAAAAAACTTTAGCTCCTTAGGTATAAACTTTTTACTATGGTTCATCTGGATTCTCTTTAATGATTCCTCCACACAAACAACTATCTTTCATTCTAGTGTGTGACCATGAGGATAGTCTATAGAGTAATGAAGCTTCAGTACATGGATTGTTTCTCAAGATGGTACCTTTGGGAGGTGTCCCTGCAATACCACTTTCCGTTGGTCAGCAGTTTCTACAGGCACTACTGGTAGAGGAAACATTTAGGATTAGTGACTTACATGAGTTTCAATGACAAATATCCATTAGGTTTTGAGGTTAGCTAGACTCATAGGTGGATAAGGAAATTCTGAGGTGGTGATCTAGTTTCCATCTAGCTAGGGCACCACTAGGTCAGATGGCGGTCCTAGCAGTGAGCCTTCTACATGGCTCAGCAGGGAGATTATAGGGTTTTGATTACCCCTATCTTATGATGAGGTGATATTCCATGGACATTGTCTGAAAACCTTTCTCAGAGAATGGGTCTCTTTCCATCATAAGCTAAGGGGTATGAATTCTTATGTTCTTCTATAGCTGCAACAAGATAACATATGAGTAGCTGAGTATTCATCAAGGCATACCAGCCATTCTAGGTACTCTATGAATACGATATGACCAATGATTCATGGCATGGACCTCTGAGCAAGATGTTTTTAGGGACATCTAAGTCATCACTATTCTTCTGTACATTTATACTAATATTAGGGTTCTAGAGACAACCTTTGTGGTTGAATGTTCTTTGGCAGAGCTGATATAGCTAGGGAATGTCACTAGTGGGAAAGTAGGAATCCGACATCAGTCTTAGAGACTTGGATGCATAAAATGTTTGAAGATGAGGAAGTAATAGGGACATATGAATCTGTAAGGAAGTAGATGTGGAAGAGGAGTTAGGAGAGCTGAAGGAGGGTGTATACAATTCAACATGTTACAACCACCACCCCTATGCTGACCCCACCAGGCTCAAGGAGCTGAAGGAAAGGGGAAGGTAGTAACAATAGGTCGTTAAGGAGTATGACCCAAGGGCTCCAAGAATTATTTGAGGTATGGTATGTGTCTACTACTAAATTCTGTAGTAATTGACATAAGAACTAATCGTTCCTTTTGTCATTAATCTCATTCAAGATGTAGAGTTTCTGGTTAAACCATTATTTGATCCATACATATAGAGATACTTATGGGATGATACTTGATAATCACACTTATGCCAACGATGTGACATGACCCCTGAGGAAAGAGTTTCAGTTGGAAAAGTTTTGTGGCAGCCTCAAGGCCTCACGACATTAGTAAGGGTATGGACAGTTCATCCAATGTTCATGCTTAGATTTACTCTTTTAGGCAAAAGGATGTGGTATATCTACAACATTGTAATGAGGTCTTCCTTGGTAAGTGAAAAAGAAAACCCAGGAAGTACGGGATAAACTCATGCATAGGAGGGTGCAGCCGATCACTCTTGAGTTGGCCAAATCTACCCACGTGGAAGCAGATGTTTTGAGTTTCTAGTTCCTAGTGGTAGTGGCAGAGTATAGGAAAATCGTTTCAAAAGATGTTTCTAGGATCTACCTATCCACAGGAATAAGCACTTATGAATCATTCTACACCTCGAGATGGCTTCGATATTAGCATCAGGATATTGGAGGTATTTCGTAGAGCTTCGTGAGAAAGGTTTATGGGTGGGGGACATGAAGAGTAAGGTATTAGTGATACCCTATGATTGAAGTTATGTGTTGATTATCGACCCCTTAACCATGTGTCCTTAGAGAATGACTACCCACTACCAAATGTTTGATGGGATCATCTATCAGCTAAAGGGGTTACCCTTTCGCGTGGATGGAAAGGTGCATGTATGCTTTTAAGCAGATGAGAAAATGATGATGGCTGGAGTTCCACCTGGAATATGACATTAAGATAGTTTATATTCCTAGAAAAGGTAATTTGGTTGAAGACATGTTCAGTAGGAGTTCTAGTTTGCATCTGTTGAGTGAGGTGAAAGAGTAGCAAGACACGATGAAGATATCATTTGTGGGTGATGATGGAGAAGCTTACCTCCAATCTATAACTGTTACTCTCACACTCCTCTAGTGATTAAGGGAGGAACAACTTGTGGATGTTGACTACGACGTCTGATGTGCTTAGATATCCTTAGGACTGGATCCTAATGGATTTTTGATAGGTGGGGAGCACATCATCCTTTTCAGAGGACGCGTGATGGTATCAGTGATGTTACGAGAGGAGGTTTTGATGGAATTCCATACATCACATTTGGAGGTACATCCTGGTGTGGTGAAGATGTACTAAGAACATTGACGTCAGTATTGGTGGCCATGTATAAACAAAGTAGTGGTGGATTTTGTTTCTTGTTTCCTCACTTGTCCACAAGTAAAAGCCAAGCATCAGGTACCAGTTGGATTGAAACAACCACTTAAGGTACCAGAGTTGAAGTGGGTTGTTATCTCCATGGATATAGTGACGGGGTCACCACGCATGCACAGGGGCAACAAGTCTATCTAGGTGATCATTGAATTAATCAACAATTCATCTCACTTTCTACCCATTTAGGAGTAGGGATTAGTAGAGGGTTTGGGATTCCACTACATTCAATAGATTGTGCGGCTTTACGAGGTGACTTCAACAATCTTCTTGGATCGTGACGTACAATTTAAATCTTGATTGTGAAAGGGGGTTGTAGGAGGTTTTTGGGACTCATCTAAGATTGAGCACATATTTTCTCCCAAGGATAGATGGCTAGAAGAATCAGACCATAAAAACCATGGAGGACATGCTTTGTGCTTGTTTCCGGGTTTTTGGTCGTAGTTGGGAGGACCAAATACTACTATTGGAGTATCTTTACAGCAATTCATATCACTCCACCATTGTCATGGAACCATTTGAGGCTGTGTATGGGTGGCCATGTAGATCAAATATATGTTGTAAAGTCAAAGGGGAGTCAACACTCATGGGACTAGAGTTGGTACGAGATACCATTGAGAAGGTGTAGATCATCCGTGGGTAGATGAGGATTGAAACAACACATAGATGTTTTATACCTACAAGAGGTGGAGACACTTGAAGTTTGAGGGGAGACCATGTTTTCCTTCGGGTATCACCCCATTGAGGATTCCCGAGATTTGGCTAGGGTAGAAATCTACCTTCAGGATCATCAGGCCTTTTCAAATCCTATGCAGAGTTAGCGAGGTGGCGTACCGCCTAGCTCTTCCCCCATAGATGCACCGGGTGCATAATGTCTTTCACATTTCGAAACTAGGGAGATAAGTGCATGATCCACCACACATAATGGTCTGGGGAGAGCTGTACATTGATTATGGGCTGACCTTGGTGGATTTTTTGAGAAAGATAGAGGATCAACTAGAGCGAGCACTATGTGGTCGGTCAATTCCTCTAGTACGAGTTCAATGGCATCATAGGAATCCCAAAAAGAGAACATGGGAGCTGAAGGCTGAGATTCATGCTCAATACCCTCATCTATTTGATTAGTATTGTTTTTTCTTTTAGGGATGTAAATCATTATGTTGGGGAGAATGTAATGTCTCAGAATTTTTAGTGAAATATTATTTGTTACATAGAATTATTCTGAGACCGCACCCCTTGACGACACGTGATTATGAGGCCCAGATTTCCTGGAATGATCCATCAAAAAAAATTTATGCTTTAAATAGTTCTCATGAGTGATTTTATAGAAAAATTGGAATAACTCTTAAATGGTTTCTCAGATCAATAATTCACGGGTATTGTTGCTTTTGTGATGGCTGGATTACCCTAGGAGTGACTTATGTTTAGTCGGTGCAACCCCCCAGTGAGAAAAACTAAAAATGGAATAACCGTAAATAAAATAATAAAACAATATTATTTTATTTTTCAGATGCTTATAAATCATGAATGGTGACTCGGATTAAAAATATGAGACCACCATTGAGCTCATGAGTGTATGCTTTCCTTAGGAATATCCTAACTTTGGCTGGCACGGACCAATGGTGGAGGTATGTTTTTGGCCATAAATAAAATAATTAAGTAACGATTATTTTATTTTCAAATCCTTATAAATCCTAAATGGTAACTCGAATTGAAAATCCAAGAGTACCATTAAGCTCACGAGGGTGTGTTCCCTTTTGTTAGAGCCTAACCTTAACTAGTGTGGGTCGAGGGTTAATGTTAATTTTTCTGAACATTTTTTAAGGTACGTTTCGTAAAAGCATGAGTGAGTTTTTCTATATTTTGAAATAGTTCTCAGAATAAAAATCAGAGGGTACCATTGGATTCAAAATGCTATGATTTTCCTAAGAGGTACTTAACATCAGGTGGAAAGGTCCGAACAGAAGTTTTTATTTTCAGAATTTTAGGAAAATAATAATAAAATAAATTAAAAAGATATTTTATATTCTTTCTCATCTGTTGAGCAGAGGATGGAAACACTGTGGTGTAGTGATGAAGCAGAGATGGGGTGTATTAATTAGGCACATTAATGGCCCATATTGCACATTGTAATGATTCATCAAAGGGAGCATAATAGTGATGTTATTTCATAAATGAAACAACATAACGACGTGACGTCATAGCATAACATAAATGTTGTGACATGTTTCCTTTAATTATTTTTAACATTGAAGATGAAGGAATTAAACCTTGGTGACTCTCAAATGAATCTCCAACATAATTCTTCCCCGACAAAGAATGATGAAGAACACCGGTGAGACTTCATCATCTTTGACAAACCCTTGAGGAATGGAGTCGGATGTGACGACGTCGACGCCTTGTACACTCGAGGAGAGGTGATTTGACATAAAACATTAAAGTGGTAGTGGATTGATTTATATTTCAATGTTCTTACATGTTCTTCTTTTTTAATGGAAGTGACGTACACTGATCAACCCTTGAATAAGTTGAATTGTGATTCATGCGTTTATGTGCGAGGGTGACTTTTCTTGGAGATTTATTACCTAGGATTCAAACCTTGCATGAAATGATTGATCTTCAACCACCAAACCACCACCTTGATTTAAACCTCTGAAGTGGAGGGTGTGGGCCAACAAAAACTAGGCCCGATCACCTCCACTTGTGTGTTCTTGGTGGCCTCAATCTTGATGTGGTAGAAATTAATTCTAGGGATTGACCCAGAATGACGACAATCTGAGAGGCTCATAGGTGTAGAAAGATGAGAAAATGGACCACTGAAAAAACTATAGTGGCCCACGGAATGTTCCACCGGCAAGGGCGATGGGCGGTGACCGGCCACGCCAGCAGTGTGAAGGGGGCGACACCAACTAGTGCTGAAATAGTAGTGTATGTGGCCAACCCTCGCCTGCTGCACTGGAAGATGTAGGAGAACCTATCAGCACACTGTCGAAGCCACATGGTGATGTGATGCCATGTGGGTGCCATGTGAAGGTGGTGGACCGCACCTAGGCCTCCTGGATTGGCTGGATGAGCCATGGTCCATCGATCGCGGCTAGAGGAGGAAGCCTTGAGACGTCCCACGAGGGAGAGGAGACCAGACATGGCCAGTTTCCGTGTCTGGGCCAGGCGCTCCCACCAGCCACACCACGCGGCCAGTCAATGAGCTGGTGGACCAGGCCGGTCCCACCCTAGTGGGCCAGACTAGACCGGGTCACCGAGTGACCTAGCGTGCTGAACCTTTGGCAAAACTGGGCCGATCTAATGAGGATTATTGGGTCTAGTCCACTAGACATGCCCAAATATATAGACCCTGACCCATACCAGGTCAGGTTGAGTCCATCTAATTAAACCGGGGTATGTGGGTCCTCGGGGTCGGGTTGGATGGTTCGGTCTGACCGGGTCAGACCGAGCCTAGTCGTAACTGACCCACAGTTTACTAAAATTCTTGAATCTTGCAAAACATGTGTTCGATTGAAAATCCGTTTACAGTGTTGGGAGCCTCCGGATGAGGCGCATCTTTTGACATGTTATGTGATTACTTTAATGAACCAAGAGTTGTGACAAAGGTATTGAGGATCAGTTCTCCAAATCGCGCTACATATGGAACCCTACGAATAGCTAAGACCTGGAGACTTCTCGATGATGGCCCAATGGTAAGTGGCTCTATGTGACTTAGTAGGACCATATTGGGGATCAACTCTATGTGACCCGGTAGACCCATGGTACTCAAAAAGTGAATTAACATAGTTCAGACAAGGTGGGATGCAGCTCTGTGTGACCCAGCATGCCCATAGTGGGGAGTAGCTCTATGTGACACATCATACCCATAGTGCTAATCTGGGATGAGTACCCTATAAATCCAAGGATAATGGGAAGAGGCACTTTGTGACCTGAAATTCTCATGGTACTCGATAGAGGTGGAGTTATCCAGCAGCCCAGGAGTTCGATTATGTGAGTGATGATACTATTATCACTACCCTAAAATATACCTGATGAGAGATATCTTGTACTTCATGCTTGTGAATCATCTTATGCTTCATTATTTTCCTTTAGGATTTATGTTTGGTCTTTCCTTTTTGTTTTGGGGTCCCTACCGATGGGATTGTTACTCACCCATACACGGACTTCGCTCGCTCGTGTTATTTCTAGTGCAGACGATCGACGTTTCAACATAGATTTTGGTGGACCGAGATCCAGAGGTTCTCAAGAAGACAGGACTGACAGATGATATGATAGTGGACATGGTGTACTAAGACCATGTGTGCCCTAGTAGGATCGGGTGTAAATAAAATTCTACTTCAGCTTCCAGTAGTTACACTACTCTCACGGTTAGGTCATGTTTTTTCTAGACAGAAATAAGATTTTTCTTTTGTACATTCCAATTTTCAGTTCCATTGTGGGGTTTGTATTCTATCCCATATGTATCAGTTATACTTGTACTCATCTTTGTTTTAGTGATAATTTATTCTTCTTTTTTTTTGTGGGACTTCGTTGGGTGTGTGTGTGTGTGTGTGTGTGTAGGTACTAAGGAAAATGCCTCCCACTTGCAGGACGACGCCTTCAGCACTAGTATCTAGCCCCTAGCCATTGGGATGCGGGCTTGGGGTAGTCATAGAATGGTCCCTGGGGGATGGATCATGACAAATTGGTATCCAATGTTGGTCGATCCTACCATAAATATTGGGAGTCTGTGTTTTGTTTTGGGGAAATAGTGGTAAGTGTTGCGAATCTGACTTTCAGGTTTGGGGAGTCCAGTGTTGGTGTGGATGCCAATGTATCCATACACCAGAACCATGATTTTTTTCTTTTTAGCTCAATACATGAAAACATTGGTTCAATAAGTGTCTCCTTATGTAATTTTGAATAAAAGTATGCTCACCAGGTATAACCTTTTGACCATGGTTAATCTGGATTCTCTTTCAAGATACCTCCACACAGACAGCGAGCCAGGATTCTAGTGCATGACCATGAGGATGGTACACAGAGTAATGGGGCATTGGTATAGAAACCATTTCCTATTATGGTACCTTTGGGAAGTGTCCATGTATTACCAATGTCTGTTGGTCAATAGTTACTACCGATGCTAATGGTAGAGGACACTTGTAGGCTCAGTGTCGTACAAGTGTTTCAGCAAAAAATACCCCTCAGGATCCGAAGAGAGCCCAAATCACTGGTAGCTAAGGACTGTCTTAAGGTGGTTGTAGAGATTCCATCTAGATATGGAAACATTAGATCTTATGGAGGTCCTAGTAGTGAGCCTTCTATGTGGCTCAACAGGGTGATGACATGGTTTAAATTACTACTATCTTATAATGCGGTGACTTTTCCATGGACAAATCTTGCGAACCTTTCTCAAAGAAGGGGTCTCTTTCCATAAGAATCTAAGGGGTATGTGTTCCGAAGATCTTCTATACCTTCGGCAGGATGACCTGTCGGTAGCTGAGTATTCATCAAGCCTGACCGACTATTCAATGTACTTAATGAATACGATATGGCTAGTTCTTCATGGCTCAGTCCTCTGAGCGAGATGTGTTTAGGGAAACCCTATCCAGAACTATTCCTCAATGAATTCCAACTTATGATAGGGTTCTAGGGAGAAACTTCATTGATGAATGTTCTTTGGCTGAGAAGATACTACCAGTGAATGTCAGCAGCAGGAAAGTAGGAAAAATAAATCAGTCTCAGATACTTGGATGCATAAAACGGTTAGGGAAGAGTATGTGATAGGGGCATATGAATCTACAGGTTATAAGATGTGTAATAGGAGCTAGAAGAGCAACATGAGGTGGTATACATTTCGACATGTGACAACCACAACCCCAATGTGGTATCACAAGGCTCATGGACCTAGAGGATAGGGGAAGTGAGTAACTTCATTTGGTCAAGGAATATGACCCAATGGATCTAGTAATGATTTAAGGTATGGTCTATGTCCACTACTATATACCATATTAATATACATAAGTACTAATCATCCCTTCTTATCACAAATCTTATTTAAGACCTAGGGTTTCTGGTCAAACCATTGACTTGATCCTTATATCTAGAGATATCTATGGGAGGAGACTCGATAATCACACTTTTGGTGATGGTGTTATCAGACCCTTAAGGTGAGAGTTTTGGTTGGAACCTCTTGGTGGCAGGGTCAAGGCCTTAAGATGTCAGTCAATGTATGGACTAGTCATCCACAGTTAATGCTCAGAATGGATGTTTTAGGAAAAAGGATGTGGTATATCTATAGCGTTGGAATGGGGTTTTTCTCAGTCAGAGAAAAAGGAAACCCAGGCAGCACAGGATAATCTCATGCATAGTTGGTTGCAGTAGATCACTCTGGATTTGTCCAGCCTTACCCTCATGGAAATAAATGTTTTGAGTTTTTAGTTCCCAATTGTATTGGAAGAGTGTGGGAATGCCCTTTAAAAATATGATTCTAGGATTTACCTTCCCAGAGGGAGAGGGACTTCTCCATCGTTCTACAACATCAGAGGGCACTAATATCAGTATAAACATATCTGAGGGATTTTTTAGAGCTTCACGAGTAGGGTGAGTTTTTGGGGGACTTGAAGAGTAAGGGTTTAGAAAGACTCAGTGTTTGAGGTTATGTGTGGATTAAGGTCCACTTAACAAAGTGGTAATAGATAACTAGTACCCACTACCAAAGAGTCAATGGGAACATCTATCAGATAAAGTTGGTAGCCTTTTGTATGGATGAAAAGGTTCCCATAGGATTTTTATCATTTGAGACAATGGTGGTGGATTGAGTTCCTCTAGGACTATGACTTTTAGATAGTATATACTACTTGGAAGGGTAACATGGCGGCTAATGCGCTCAGCAGGAGGTCTAGTTTTCTACTTCTGAGTGAGGAAACATAGCAGCTATCTATGATGAATATATCCTTCATGGGTGATGATGGATCACCTTACCTTAAATCAATAATTGTCACTCCCCCACACCTCTAGCATTTCAGGGAGGCATAACTTGTGGATGTTGAATATGTGTCCTAACATGATCAGATTCTTCAAGACATGTTCTTGATTGATTTTTGATAGGTGGGGAGCACATCATTATTTTCAGAGGATAAAAAATGGTACTGGTGATGTTACAAGGGAGGCTTTTAGGGAATTACATACATCCCCTTTAGTGGTACATCCTGGAATGGAAAAGATGTACCAAGACCTATGATGTCAATACTGGTGGCTAGGGATGATGGAAATAGTGGTAGATTTTTGTTTCCTGTTGCCTCACTTTTCAGCAAGTGAGTGACGAGTAGCAGGTCCTGACAGGCTTGACACAACCACTTGAGGTACCCGAGTGAAAGTGAGATGGTATCTCTATGGATTTCGTGATGGGGTTACCATGCACGACAAGGGGCCATGATTCAATCTAGTTGATCGTTGATCGACTGACCAAGTTGGCTCACTACCTAGAAATCCAAGAGTTGGGATCAATATAGGGCTTAGGTCGCCTCAATGTTCAGAAGATAATGAGTATTCACGAGGTTCCATAGACGATTGTCTCATATCGTGATTCCTAATTTATATCCAGGTTGTGGAAGGGGGTTGAAGGAGGTGTTCAGGACATAGTTGTGCTTGAACACTTCTTTTCACCCCCAGACAGATGGTCAGACAGAGCAGACCATACAGACCATGCAAGAAATTCTTCATGCTTGTGTCCTAGTTTTTCGTCATAGTTGGGAGTACAACCTACTAATGGTTGAGTTTTCTTACAATAAAATAAATCAATCCACCATTATCATGGAACCATTTGAGGCCTTGTATGGGTGGCCATGAATATCACCTCTATGCTGGAAATATTCAAGGGAGTCAGAACACATGGGTCTAGATATAGTATAGGATTCAATTGGTAATGTGCAGATCATCCAGGAGCAGATGAGGACTGCACAGATCAGACAGAAGTCTTATGCCAGCACGAGGTGGAGACCCTTGGAGTTTTAGGAGGGGGATCATGTTTTCCTTTGGGTCTCACCCCAATGAGGATTCCATAGATTAGGTTGGGTGGAAAGATATCTCTATGACTCATCGAACATTTTTAGATCATGATCAGAGTTGGAAATGTGGCATACTGACTAGATCTTCCCCCCATATATGCACTAGGTGCCTAATGTCTTCCACGCATCGCAACTGAGGAGATACATGCACAATTCACCATAGGTCATCGACTAGGGTGAGCTGGAAATTGATGATGCGGTGACCATTTTAGAGTTCCCAGAAGAGATAGAGGATCGATAGGAGTTGGACCTAGGTGGTTGGTTGATTCCTCTAGTGTGATTTTGGTGGCAGCATGGGAATCTCCAGGAGAGAAAATGGGAGCGGGATGCTCAAATTCGTTCCCAGTACCCCCATCTATTTGATTAGTATTGTTTTGGATTTTGGAGGACATAAAGACATAAGGTGGGGATATTGTAATGTCTCAAAATTTCTGTGTAATTTTTTTATTATATGGAATTATTTCAAGACTACACGCTTTGATGACATGGGATTCCAAGGAACGGATTCCCCAGAATGATCCGTTGAAAAAAAGATATGATTTAAATAGTGTGCTTGAGAAGTTTCCCTAAAAAAGTGGAATAAATCTTAAACAGGTTCCCAGAATATAAATCTGATGGCACCATTGCATATAGGATGGCGATTTTACCCTAGGTGCGACTATTGTTTAGTTGGCGCATCCCCTAGTGATAAAATCCAAAATTTGCATAACCGTAAACAAAATAATTAAAATATTTTATTTTATTTTTGAAATTCTTATAACACATGAATGGTGACTCATATTAAAAATATATGACCACCACTGAGCTCATGATGGAATTATTTCCTTATGCAGATCCTAACATTGGGCAGTTTGGGCCAACGGTTGAAGTTAGTTTTTTGCCACAAATAAAATATTTAATTATCTTTTAATTTTTTGTAAAATCCATATAATTATTAAATGGTAACTCAGATTGAAAATATGAGAGTACCATTGGGCTCATGAGGGTGTGTTCCCCTCAAGAGGATCCTAACCTTGACCGGCGTGGGTCAATGGTTAATGTAAATTTTTCTGATCTTTTTTTGAGGTACATTTAGTAAAGGTGTGAGCGGGTTTTTATAACTTTTAAACTAGTTCTCAGATTAAAAATATAAGGGAACTGTTGGATTCAAAATGTAGGTATTCGCCTAGAATAGACATTACATTAGCCATCAAGGACCGAACGAAAAATTTTATTTTCATAATTTTTAGAAAAATAATAAAATAATTTAAAAAGTTATTTTATATTCATTCTTATCTATTGAGCGAAGGACGATGACGCTATGGTGTGGTGAACAAGCATCAGCGAGGCTTATTAATAAGGATTATTAATTTCCCTTATCACATAGCGTAATGATGAAACAAAGGAAGTGTCAAAATGACGTTGTTTCATAAATGAAACAAAGTAATGTCATGATGTCCCAGTGTAACTGGAATGATGTGACATGTTTCTTTAAATTATTTGGAACATTGGATATGAAATAATTAAACCTGGGAGACTCTCTGAAGAATCTCCAATGGAATTCTTCTCCAAAAAAGAATGACGAAGAACACCAGTGAGGCTTCATCGTTTTCAACACCCCCTCAAAGAACAGAGTTGGAACTGAAGATGTTGATGCCTTGAACTCTCGAGGAATATCACATCAGCATCAAACATCAAAGAGGTAGGGGTTTGATTTTTATTTCAAAATTCATCCATTCTCTTTGTTTTCTTTAAGAAATGATGTACACAG
Organism: Viscum album; assembly: GCA_963277665.1. Taxonomy (NCBI): domain Eukaryota; kingdom Viridiplantae; phylum Streptophyta; class Magnoliopsida; order Santalales; family Viscaceae; genus Viscum; species Viscum album. Next base: position 809,643,650 of record OY728151.1, read on the forward strand.
ATCAACTCACAAACAAGTTGATCCGTGATTCAAGTGTTTATTTGGGAGGGTGACATTTCGTGGGAATTTATTATCTGGTATTCAAACATTGCATGAAATGATTAACCATTAATCTTAAAAAATCCCCCTTGATTTATAATTGTAATACGGAGGGCACGGGCTGAATTGAATAAGGACCGAGCACCTCCGCCCATGCATTTTTGGTGGCCCTATTCTCGAAGTAGAGACAATTCGATTCCTGGGCCTGAGCAAGGATGATGGAGATCTGAGTTGCCCATAGGTGTAGAGGGATCATAAAATGGACCACTGAAGCAACTATGGTGGCCCACTGAAGGGGTCAACAGTGCCAGCATCTGGCGGTGGCAGTCAGCCAATGCCGGCCATGTGAAGGGGTAGTGCCAACCGACCCTGTGGCAGCAATAGAGGCAGGCGACCCTCATTTCTACAATGGGGGGCGACAGCCCGCCCATCAGCGCACCATGTGATGTGAGTTACCTATGTTTGGGCCACCTATATTAGTTGGACAAGTCATGTTTCATCGACTACTGGTGGAGGAGGAAGCCCTACGACATCCCACGTGGTACACGAGACTGGATGCAGGTCGGTTGCTGCATCCCGGCTAGGGGCTCCCACAGGCCACACTACGCAGCCGGTCAATAGGATGGCATGTCGTACCAGTCCCACACCAGAATAATAGACCCATGGCCTAGCGAGCCTGACCCCACACTGAAGGACCTGACCCACACCTAGTGGGCCAGACTAGACCGGGTCGCTGGGCGACCCGGCAGGCTGGACCCTTGGCCAAACCGGGCCATGTCCAGCGAGGCATATTAGGTCCGGCCTACTGGCCAGGCTGTAGAAGACCAAACCCAACCCAAAATAGGTGAGTCTAAGTCCATCTAATTTATCTGGGGTATGTGGGCCCCCCGGCCGGGTAGGTCGGGTCGGTCTGACCGGGTCGGACCGGTCCTCATCGCAACCGATCTCCAATATACTATAATGCATGTATCTTGAAAATCATGCGTCTAATAGATGATCCATTTGCGGCGTTGGTACCCTATTGTTGAGTTAGATATTTTAGATTAATTTCTGGTTAATTTCATGTACATAGAGAAGTGACAAATGTCTTGAAAAGTGGTTCTCACAAACGCGCTACATACAGAACACTGCTATTTTTTTGGACCTTAAAACTGATCGACAATGACCTAGTGGGAAGCATCTCTGTGTGACTCGGCAGACCCATGGTGGGGAGAAGCACTTTGTGACCTGAAAAACCCATGATATTCGACTGGAGAAGTTCCTTAGTTTGACCAAGGTGGGAAGTGGCTATGTGTGACCTGGCTGACACACAGTGGGCAGCAGCACTCTATGACCCATCATACCCACAGTACTCATCAGGTATGAGTTCCATTGTAGTCCATTGATAGTGGGAATAAGATCTGTAGGACTCGGCATTCCTACTATTCTTGATATAGGATTAGTTCTCCAGCAACCAAGGAGTTCAATAATATGACTGATGATGTTACTACCACTGCCCAAGAATATACCTGGTGTGAGATGTTTTGTGCTTTGTGCTTGTGCTTTGTCTTATGCTTCGTTCATTGATTTTTGGATTTCTATGTGGTCTTTCCTTTTTTTATTTTTAGGTCCCTTCTTAGTACGTTGTTACTCTCCCCTGCACAAGATTAACCCGCACGTGTTGTGTCTCGTGTAGATGATAGATGTTTCGACATAGACTTTGTTGGACCGGGACCCCAAGGTGCTCAGGGATATGAGACATATGGATGCTACGATACAGAACTTGGTGGCCTAGGACCAATAATATGCTAGTAGGATCAGGTGGATGGGATGTTCTACTTCATCTTTTAGTAGATACACTACTCTCAAAATCAGGTGGGGTTTTCCGTGGATGACCATCAGAGTTTCCATTCGAACTTTGATATTTTCAGTTCCTTTGTAGGGTTTGTATTTTGGACCATTTGTATCATTTTTACTCAGACTCATCTTGGTTTTAGGGATACTTGTTTCTTTGTTAGTGTGTGGGACTTGGTTTTGTGTGTGTGTACATGTTCATAGGAAAATGCCTCCCACTTGCAGGCTGGCGCATTTGGCGCTAGTTTCCATCCCCTGGACTTTGGGAGGCGGGCTTGGGGTCGTCATGACATGGGCCCCGAGAGATGGGTCGTGAAAAAGTGTTATCAAAGGGAATTAGGTCCAACCAAAAAGACTGTGAGTCTATATTTTTTGGGGGGAAACCGTGTTATGTGTTACGAGTCTAACATTCTGGTTTGGGGAGTCCGATATTGGTGCAGTAGACAACATATCCATACACTAGGACCTTGAATTCTACTTTTCATCTCAATAAATGAAAACATTGGTTTTATAAGGGTCTCCTTATGTTATTTTGAATACAATTCATATCACCAGGTATAACCACATTACTGTGGTTCATCTTGATTCTCTTTCAAGATGCCTACACTCAGACAGCCATCTAGGATTCCAGTACATGACCATGCGGATGGTCCACCAAGTAATGTGGCTTTGGTACAAGGACTGTTGCTCGAGATGGTACCTTCAGGTGGTTTCCTAGTAATACAACTTTCTATTGGTTAGTAGTTACTACAGATGCTGACAGTAGATGACACATGTTGTCTTAGTGCCTTACACGAGTTTCAGCAACAGATACCCCTTAGGTTCTGAGGTGAGCCCGACTCACATGCGGCTAAGGACTATCTTGATGTGGTTATTGAGTTTCCATTTAGTAAGGTGACCATTAGTTTAGATGGCAGTCCCGGCAGTGAGCCTTCTACCTATCTCAGTAGGGTGATGACAAGGTTTAGATTACCCCTATCTTATGAGGAGGGGACTTTTCCATGGACAGATCTTGAGAACACTTCTGGGAGAAGGGGTCTCTGTACATAATAAAATAAGGGGTATGTGTTCCCAAGAGCTTCTATAGCTTTAGTAGCAAGACATGTCTGTAGCTGAGTATACATCAAGGTGAACTGACCATTCCAGGTACTCGATAAATATGATACGACCAATGATTCAGGGATCAGACCTCCGAGTGATATGTGTTTAGAGACATCCAAGCCAAAACTATTCCTATGTTCATTCCTACTTATTTCAGGGTTCAATAGAGAATCTATGCGGTTGAATGTTCTTTAGACGAGTAGATACAGTCAGTGAATTTTAGTAGTGGGAAAGTAGGAAAAAGTCGTTAGTATTGGAGACTTGGATGCGTAAAATTTTTTGTGAAGAGGAAGTGATAGGGACATAAGAATGTTTAGTGAAGCAGACATGAAAGAGGATCAAGGAGAGAAGCATGAGGTGTAACATCCCAGGTAAATAAATAATATTACATTCTCATGTTTATCAATATTTCTGAATAAAATGTTAATATTACTTTAAATGGAATTCTATGCTCGATGGCGTACCCAATACGCAACAACAAGTTTCTTTGAAATCTTACGTTGCACACTAATAATATAATAATATTATTTTAAATAGTTAATGCCTAGCCATTTTGATGGCAGGAATGAACCGAACTAACTAAAAAATGATTATATATGTTTGTCAAATATTTTTACGTTTATCCAATAAATGTTAGAGGCTTAAAATGCGAACGAATCCAATTTTAAGCGTAAATATTCTAATATTCTTTTAAAGGACGATTAACCTCATTTTGATGGAGTACCCTTTTTAAATCCACTTGTTTAAAATTTTATATGTTATTTTGGACCAAATAAAATCCTTCTTTAGAATCGGGATATCAAAATTTACTTTGTGTAAGTTTTTGTTTTTTTGTTTTTTTGATAAAGTTCATTTTTAATGAATAAGTGAAAAATGTTGTATTTTAATTCAAAACCTCTATTTAATCTAATTTATATATATGATTAGATAATCTTTTGAATTTGTTTTAAAGTGAAATTAGATTATATTTTTACCATTTAATCCAATGGTGGTCATTTGAATTAATTTCACTTTGAAATTGGACTTAAACTAGTGTCAATCTTTTAATAGATATAGTTTCTTAAAAACACGCTATTTGTTTTGACAGTGGGAATTAATTATTAAATTAATAATTCAACTTATATGTTTTTAATTTTGTAAAATAGACATCATTTTTGAATTCTGAATATCAAATATAGCTTAGGGTTAATTTTTGGTATTTTTCTAAAAAACTTCAATTTTTGATGAATAGTGAATCCACTAAGTGGTAGTTAAAAAACTGATTTTTTGTTTAAATGAAACATTACCACATCTGTGATTCGAATTTAAAAAATATAACATACATGGTTGTCATTAAAATTTAAAATGTGGTTCAATGGTATTAAAATAATTTTTTGGTGAATAGTAACTTTTAAGTTTTATTAATCGCGATTAAAGGTAATTAGTGTAATTTACGGTGAAAATAATGTTATAATAATATGAAATGACCTTGACACATGTCCTAACCTTATTGGATGTGTCATGGCCGACCAAAACAATCTATGGGTCAACTTGGGGACCCCATGGAGCCACTTGGGTAAGAAAATGACTTTAATAACTTTTTATTTAAAGTTAAAATATAAATGTCACAAACATGTATTGTTTTACTAAAACAATTTTTAAATGGGGTTATACAAGTCATAATTTTGACTATATATATTAATTGGAAAGATAAAAAGATTTCCTACATCATTGTATTTTTTTATAATTTTTAGATATTGAATAAATTAATTTATTTTTGACACGATGATGATGTAGCGATTACCTCATTAATGAACGATTTAAATTAAATGAAAAGATAATGTAAAATCTAAGAAATAAAAGTGTAAAAAACCTATTGGATGGGTGGATTTCGAATACTAATCACCTTATCCTAGAAATATATAATTGTGGTACTTTTAATATCCGAAAATAATTTTATAATAAAGTATCTTTTCAAGACTTTCCAAGAGTGCCCCTCCTCCCTCTTATAAAAGGCCCCCATCTATACCACATTACCCACACCTCTCAAGCCTTTGTCTCGGCCAAGATCTGATCATTTTATCTCTACACATCCCTATCCTCATCCTATAAGAATTAACTTAGGCATAAATCTCTTCAAGAAACCCTTTTGGTTCAAACCAAAGGGAGTTACCCGATTTAAAGCTAATTCTTTCTCTTATGTCCTTTTGTTTTATTTTGCCTATCCAACCCCCTAAACTATTTCTATACCTTTATTTTGTAACAACACCAGTATATCCAGTATAATAGGATGTTTTTATGATAAATATTGGAGCAAAACTTACACACACCTACGTCTAATGGCTAAAGAACATACTGTTTCTGTGGTTGGAAAATTTCTGCCTCACGAAACGATGATTGTTCAATCTTCTTTTGACACCTTTCATGGTATCCATTAAGATGTTACTCTATTTATATATGATATATATTATGGTTATGTTTTCCTTATGCTTCTTTATTTTTCATTTATGGAATACCTTTATGGTTTCCATTATGGGTAAACACGACATCTTCATTTTAGGAAGTGCGGATTACCGCCCCCTCAAAGTAATTTGATTCGTTAATGCCATATGTGGGACGTATAAAAGATGGGGTTAATGATATTATATATATATATATATATATTATATTATACTGGAATTATAATATACCTTTATATCATTATGATTTCATTCCATTAAATATGAAATAGAAATGAATGTAGCGTTCATGCGTACGTACAACTTACCGTCTCCATGAACGGTGCATTTCATTTATTACCTCTAAATGTTATGTAATATTATAAATGAATTTATATACTGGATATATATTATATATATGATATCTACATCATGAATATAATCCTGGATATAATGTATATTTTACCACATGAACAACTTGTAATTATAAGAATTTTATTTTTGACTCAAGTACCAATGATCGACAAAACGACCGTTATTAACTTAAATAATTACATAATGTTCATAAAATAGTAATAATTGATAAAAAAGGAATAATTAACTTAAAAAATGTTCTTAAAAAAGTATAAATTAACTCTAGTTTATTATTCAGGAGATTAATGAATGATCGAGTCAAGTCGGACACGAGGTAAGGGATCATACCTCTCTCTTTCTTTTTAAGTACTTTCTTTTATGTCATTTCTTTTAAGATAATCTTTCTTATGTTGGGGGATCTTCTTTTATATTACTCTTACTATAAATTTTATGTTAATATGATGACATACCCTATTTTATCTCATCAATCTATTTTTGGAAGTTTTAAGTGGCGTCGTTAGGCTATCGAGTTTTCGTAAGGGATTTTTCATCTCACTTTTATTCCCATGAGATTCATGCTACATTTTCCAATATTTCCTTTTGTGTGGTGTATATACTTCCTATTACTGTATTAATTATGTAATATACTTCAATTTATGTGTATTTACATCTTCATTTTATGATCCTTCTTTCATGTGGCTTATGTTTTTTAAGTTACCAAATTGGTAAGGGAACATTTCACCCTCCTCTTTTTAAAAGACTTATTTTTGTTATGTCTTTTAATTTACATCTTATTTTGTTGGGATATGTTCTTATATATCCTTATTGATTTAAATTTTATGTCCAAGTGATGAGATACCATTTTTCTATCATCAACTCATTTTCTGAATTTTAATGAGACGATGTTAGGCTGTCGAATTTTTGTAAGGAAACATCTTAACTCAACTTGAATTCTTGGGGTTAATATTTTACCTCTTGAATATGTCGTCCTATGAATATGTTTTAATGACCTATGATTGTTTTACACTTAATATCCTCTTATATTGGGTGTATTTATATTTTTCACACATAATTATGTAATTTATTTATCCTCAATCTAAGGATACTGACATTGTACGGGACTTCGTCTCAGTCTCCTTTCATTGAGGCATATTTTGTTCTAATACAAGACTTTATTTTTTATGTTGTTTAAACCCCTTTGACTTATACTTTTATTCAAAAGGAATCTATTATATACGAAGCTTTTTACTAAACTAAAAATGGTATGTTTGTTTTTAACGTACGTGGTGACAATGACATTTCCGCCGCCACGAGTATTATTTGATCTTTGGGTTCCTAAACAAGCCGTAATATTTTTAAAAGTAAATAAATACCATATACTCTTTTATGTATTTTGGTATTGAAAATGGTTTGGATAATGGATTTTTTATTTCAATATATTTAAGTTATATATTTTTATTGAAATGTGGAAATTTTTTCTTTCCTTTATAATTGTTTAATGTGTTATGATTATATAACGGTACTTGGAAATTTGACTGGTGGTTAAGTGATAAACCAAATGACGGGTGGTGCCATGAATACGAGTATAGGTGGTTACATTATAACCTACAATGCATTTGGTATGGAAGTTGTCTGTATGGCTATTCCATGTAGTGATATGTGTAGAAGTTTACCGTATGGTTATTCCATTTAAGTATGTTTATGTCCCAAGTTACCTTTATATGTTATGTGTTCTTTATATGGTTTTACGGTAATATTTTGGTTACAAAGGATAAGTAGTGATCTTTTATTCAATGTAGAGTATTTACTACTTCATGAAGGTAAAAAGTATTACTTTGATAAAGTATTCATGGTTTACTTGTTCTTTTGAAAAACTAACAGTTTTCCTTCTTTGTGTATCCTTTACTGGGATTTTTATGCTCATCCCAAGTTTTTGAAATGTTTTCCACATGACTTAAAGATGAATAGGGTCACGGATGGGATCAAGGAAATACATGCTATCTAAAACATGGAACTAGACATGACTCTTTTGTTCAAGAGTTTCTATTTTGAGGAAAAAAATGGAAACTGGGTACATGTGTCTACCTTGTACTCTTTGAGATGTAATAGTTATGTCCTAATTCTCTAAAACTCTAAACCTGAAAAAAAATCCTCAATGTGAATTATTCATTTAATTCATGAATATGTATTTTATATAAGGTCGGGGCCTTATAGTTGGTATCATAGGTTGGTTTAGATAACTTTAGAGGTTAGAGTGTTGTTTAAGCATAAGTGACAAGTTGTGTATAACCACAATGGGTAGTATATTAGATGGAGTCATTGTTTTTTTTTTGAAAGTTAGAATTAGTTTTAGATAACTTGGATAACAATATCTTAGTTTTTATCTTCCTCAATATTATATGATGAATTTACTGATATGCTCACACTGACCTTTTTGGTTTTAGTAAATGGCTGGAACTAGAAGGCACCGAAGTAACAGTGGATGTGAAGGAAACTGTGACAGTTTTCTGAGTGAGAAACAGAATGATATGGGATCTTCAATGAGAACTCTTGTGTTTATCCTCAACCAACTATCTGGAGTCATGATTGACCACCAAAACCTTGGTGATTGTTATAAGGCATCATATATGCGAGAAACAAATCTCTATGGAAGTTTAGGTAATAATCATAAAGGTAAGTGTGTTCAAAACCCTATGTGTCAAAGGTGTGGAAAGAAACACCTAGGAAAATGTTTCAAAGGGATAGAAAGATTCTATAGATGTGGAAATGAAGGTCATAAAGCAAGAACTTGCCATGGGAAAAGGAAGCATCCAGTTGACTTGAGGAATGGGAAAGAAGTTCTTTCTGATGGATCAAATGAATGTTTTAAATGTGGTGTGCATGGTCATTATGCAAACACATGTCCTACAAAGAAGATTTGTGAATGGGATCACCATGATTGTACAAATATTCGTTTACCAATACCTAATTCCATTGCGATTGAGGATGAAGAAACTGAAAATGACCAATCAATGGTATGGATTGTTTCTTAACATATGTCTTCCTATTTTGGAATCTCAGGATATGATTCATGATTTTTTTTTTTAGGAATGAAGTATTTCGGAATAATTTGGGAAGTAATGGTTAATGGATCATGAAGAATGTTGAATGAGTAAGAAGTCAACATATAAGGGATTCAAGAGTTATGGTAGATTTTAGGATGGTGAAATTCTTAAAAGTATTAAGACTCTTTTGATGATGGGGTTACATTCGACGACTTTTTATAGTGTGTGTAAACCTGATGTTCGATATATGAAAATTTTATTCAAGGAATAGTTATCTGTTCTTTTGTGGGCATAGTTATAAAGAATCATTTGGGTTTTTATGATCCTTACTTTCAAGGTAATTATGGGTTACTATATGTTATAATGGGAAATGAAAGGCATGAGATAAAATTGAGGTGAAATTATGTTATGGTTATTTTTGATGATTTTATCTCTTTTTGGGGAATGTTTTGAAAATTATATTGTTTTGGAAAAAGGGCAACACAGAGACCGTGTGACAACCCATCGCGTCGGGAAAAGCTGTGGGAATCGAACACACAACCAAAGTGTGACTAGTATTTATCGCCTACCACTGGACTACATGAAGTCCCTCGTTAGTATGACAAATTATTTTTAGTTATATAATTTTATGAATCAATAATAAGTTTATTTTGGGTTATCTTGGAAAATATTTAGTTATCATGGAGGATATATGATTAGGTTATTTACTTTTCAATATGAGACTGTAAGAGCAACTGATGTTACTTGGAGATAAATGTTAATTTTTTCCTTGGAAGACTATGTGATTAAATCCTTCAAATATTTGGGTTTCAATCATAGTTTGGTTTACATTGAAGAATTATAGGGAAAAATTGTTTATCGAATGGTCTTCGTTGAACTTTGGGTTTTGTTGGAAAAAATTTGGAGATTAAGAATAGATTTTCTTTTTATAAAGGATTATCCTTTTGTGGATTATCTGATCTTGTTCTAACAATTTTGGTTTTGGTTAAGGTCTAAATACCTGGGAAATATATAGTTCTCTTTTTAGGATTAGGTGATTCTCTAGAAGTTGATTGTAGTTCTTTTAATGTGAACAAGTCATCCTATGTACTGGTCTTTTGGAGAAAATATGAGTTTGTGTAAGAAATCTATTAAAAGTTAAAAGTCAACATGACAAGTAAGTATGTTTCATTATGTTTTATTTAAGCTCATAAATAATTCCTCAATGAAACGTAACTTAAAACAAAAATATTGTCTGTTAATTTTTCCTACTGGGTAATCAAATACCGTTTAACCCATCACATGTTTGTGATTTTCTTGTGGTTTACTTTTTCCTAAACATGTTTTATATCAATCTACATCAGAACATGACCCTTTTTTCTCCACCATGTCCTTGTTTTTTTATATGGAATCCTAGTATGGGTTAACTTGGGTGACTTTTGTACTTCTCTTTCTTTATTTTAAAGTGATAGTTGTACCGACTCTTGTTCCGATGTGGTACATTCAATGAAGTTTCCAAGTCCAATTTTAAAATTGTGAGGACGAAATTCCCCAAAGGGGGGAAGGATGTAACATCCCAGGTAAATAAATAATATTTCATTCTCATGTTTATCAATATTTGTGAATAAAATGTTAATATTACTTTAAAAGGAATTCTATGCTTAATGGCGTACCCAATACCCAACAACGAGTTTCTTTGAAATCTTACGTTGCACACTAATAATATAATAATATTATTTTAAATAGTTAATACCTAGCCATTTTAATGGCAGTAATGAACAGAACTAACTAAAAAATGATTATATATGTTTGTCAAATATTTTTACTTTTATCTAATAAATGTTAGAGGCTTAAAATGCGAATGAATCCAATTTTATGCGTAAATATTGTAATATTCTTTAAAAGGTCGATTAACCGCCTTTCGATGGAGAACCCTTTTTAAATCCACTTGTTGAAAATTTTATATGTTATATTGGACCAAATAAAATCCTTCTTTAGAATCAGGATATCAAATTTTACTTTGTGTATGTTTTTGTTATTTTTTTGATAAAGATCCTTTTTTATGAATAAGTGAAAAATGTTGTATTTTAATTCAAAAACTCTTTTTAATCTAATTTATATATATGATTAGATCATATTTTGAATTGGTTTTAATGTGCAATTAGAATATATTTTTACCGTTTAATCCAATAGTGGTCATTTGAATTAATTTCACTTTGAAATTGGACTTAAACTAGTGTCAATCTTTTAATAGATATTTTTCTTAAAAACACGCTATTTTTTTTACAGTGGGAATTAATTATTAAATTAATTAATGAAAATTATATGTTTTTAATTTTGTAAAATATACATAATTTTTGAATTCATAATATCAAATATATCTTAGGGTGAATTTTTGGTATTTTTCTGAAAAACTTCAATTTTTGATGAATAGTGAAACCACTAAGTGGTAGTTAAAAAACTGATTTTTCATTTAAATAAAACTTTACCACTTCTGTGATTTGAATTTTAAAAATCCAACATACATGTTTTTCACTAGGATGTAAAATGTGGTTCAATGAGATTAGAATAATTTTTTGGTGAATAGTAACATTAAAGTTTTATTAATCATGATTAAAGGTAATTAGTGTAATTTAAGGTAAAAATAATGTTATAATAATATGAAATGACCTTGCCACATTTCTACCCTTATTGTATGTGTCATGGCCGACCAAAAAAATCAATGGGTCAACTTGGGGACCCAATGGATCCACTTGGTTATGAAAATGACATTAATAAAATTTTATATAAAGTTAAAATAAAAATGTCACAAACATATATTGTTTTACTAAAACAATTTTTACATTGGGTTATACAAGTCATAATTTTGACTATAAATACCCATTGGAAATATAATAAGATTTTCTACATCATATTATTTTTTTTATAATTTTTCAACATTACATAAATTAATTTATTTATGACACCATGATGATGCAACGATTACCCCATTAATGAACGATTTAAATAAAATGAAAAGATAATGTAAAATATAAGACATACACTTGTAAAAAAAGCTATTGGATTGGTGGATTTAGAACCCTTATCACCTTATACTCTAATTATATAATTATGGGACCTTTAATTTCCTAAAATCATTTTATAATAAAGTATCTTTTCAAGACTTTCCAAGAGTTCCCCTCCTCCCTCATATAAAAGTCCCCCACCTCTAACACATTACCCATACCTCTCAAGCCTTTGTCTCAGAAATGATCTACTCATTTTATCTCTAAAAATCCCTTTCCTAATCCTATAATCCTTACCTTAGGCAGAAATCTCTTCAAGAAACCCTTTTGGTTCAAACCAAAGGGAGTTACCCGATTTAAAGGTAATGCCTTCTCTTATGTCCTTTTGTTTTATTTTGATTCTCCAACCCCATAAACTATTTATATTACTTTATTTTGTAACAACACCAGTATCTAAAATATACTAGGATGTTTTTATGAGAAGGATTCTAGATACACTTACACACACCTCCGTCTAATGGTTAAATAACATACTGTTTCTGTGGTTGGTGAATTTCTGCCTCACGAAACGATGATTATTCAATCTTTTTTTAACACCTTTTATGGTGGTCATTAAGATGTAACTATATTTATATATGATATATATTATGTTTATGTTTTCCTTATGCTTCTTTATTTTTCATTTATGGCATAGTTTTATTTTTTCCATTATGGGTAAACACGATATCTTCATTTTAGGAAGTGCGGACTACCGCCCCCTCAAAGTTATTTGATTCGTTAATGCCATATGTGAGATGTATAAAGGATGGGGTTAATGATTATATATATATTATATTATATTATACTTTAATTATAATATACCATTATATCATTATGATTTCATTCCATTAAATATGAAATAGAAATGAAAGTAGTGTGCATGCGTACGTACGGCTTACCGTCTCCATGAACGGTGCATTTAATTTCTTACCTATAAATGTTATGTAATATTATAAATGAATTTATATACTGGATATATATTATATATATGATATATACATCATGAATATAATTCTTGATATAATGGATATTTTACCACATGAACAACTTGTAATTATAAGACGTTTATTTTTTACTCAAGTACCAATGATCGACAAAACGACCGTTATTAACTTAAATAATTACATAATGTTCATAAAATGGTAATAAGTGATATAAAAGGAATAGTTAACTTAATAAAGGTTCTTATTCAAGTAGATATTAACTCTAATTTATTATTTAGGAGATTAAAGAACGATCGATTCAAGTCGGACACGAGATAAGGGATCCTACCTCTCTCTTTCTTTTTAAGTACTCTATTTTAAGTCATTTCTTTTAATCTCATTTTTCTTATGTTGGAGGATGTTATTTTGTATTCCTATTACCGTAAATTTTATTTTCATATGATTAGAGACCCTATTTTATCTCATAAATCCATTTTTGGACGTTTTAAGTGGCATAGTTAGGCTGTCGAGTTTTCGTAAGGGATTTTTCATCTCACTTTTATTCTCGTGAGATTCATGCTACATTTTACACTATTTCCTTTTGTGTGGTGTATATACTTCCCATGAGTGTATTCATTATGTAAGATACTTCAATTTATGGGTATTTACATCTTCATTTTATGATCCTTCTTTCATGTGGCTTATGTTTTGTAAGTTACCCAGTAAGGGAACCTTTCACCCTCCTTTTTTTAAAAGACTTCTTTTTGTTATGTCTTTTAATTTACATCTTATTTTGTTGAGATATTTTCTTATATATCCTTATTGATTCAAATTTTATGTTCAAGTGATGAGATACCATTTTTCTCTCATCAACTCATTTTCTGAATTTTAATGAGACGTCGTTATGCTGTCAAATTTTTGTAAGGAAACTTCTTAACTCAACTTGAATTCTTTGGGTTAATATTGTAATTCTTGAATATGTCATCCTATGAATATGTGTGAATGACCTCTTATTGTTTTACACTTAATATCCTCTTATATTGGGTGTATTTATATTTTTCACACATAATTATGTAATTGATTTATCCATAATCTAAGGATACTGACTTTGTGAGGGACTTCATCTCAATATCATTTCATTGAGGCATATTTTATTCTAATACAAGACTTTCTTTTATATGCTGTATAAAACCCTTTTACATCTACTTTTATTCAAAAGGAATATTTTATATACGAAGCATTTTACTAAACAACAAAAGGTATGTTTCTTTTTAACGTACGCGGTGACAATGACCTTTCTGCCACCGTGAGTATTATTTGATCTTTGGCTTCTTTAACAAGCCATAATATTTTTAAAAGTAAATAAATACCATATAATCTTTTATGTATTTTGGTTTTGAAAATGGTTTTGATAATTTATTTTTTATTTCAATATATTTAAGTGATATATTGTGATTGAAATGTGGAAATGTTTTATTTCCTATATAATTGTTTTATGTGTTATGATTTTATAACGGTACTTAGACATTTGATGGGTGGTTACGTGATAAACCAAATGACGGGTGGTGCCGTGAATACCATGATAGGTGGTTACGTTATAACCTCCATTGCATTGGGTATGGAAGTCGGTCGTATGGCTATTCCATGTAGTGATATGTGTGGAAGTGAACCGTATGCTTATTCCATTTAAGTATGTTTATGTCCCAAGTTACCTTTATATGTTATGTGTTCTTTATATGGGTTTATGGTAATCTTTTGGTTACAAAGGATAAGTAGTTATCTTTTATTCTGTGAAGATTATTTACTACTTCATAAAGGTAAAAAGTATTACTCTGATAATGTATTCATGGTTTACTTGTTGTTTTGAAAAACTAACACTTTTCCTTCTTTGTGTATCCTTTACTGGGATTTTTATGCTCATCCCAAGTTTTTGAAATGTTTTCCACATGACTTAATGATGAATAGGGTCACGGATGGGATCAAGGAAAGACATGATATCTAAAACAAGGAACTATACATGACTCTTTTGTTCAAGAGTTTATATTTTGGTGAAAAAAATGGAAACTGAGTAGATGTGTCTACCTTGTAATCTTTGAGATGTAATAGTTATGTCCTAATTCTCTAAAATTATAAACCTGAAAAATCCTCAGTGTGAATTATTCATTTAATTCAAGAATATGTATTGTATATAAGGTCGGGTCCCTATATGAGGTGGTTTTCATTTTGAAAAGTTACAACCACAACCCTAATGTGGTCCCCACCTGGATCACGGAGCTGGAAGACAGGGGAAGGGAGTAGCTGCATGCGGTCAAGGAGTATAACCCATGGGCTCCAGGAATGATTCGAGGTATGGTCTGTGTATACTAATAGATGTCGTATTAATAGACATATGTACCAATCATTCCTTCTTTTCACAAATATTGTTTAATATTTGGAGTTTCTGATTAAATTATTTACATTATCCTTAGGTCTAGAGAAACCTATGTGATGACACTTAATAATCACATTAATTCCAACAGTGTGATCTGACCCTTGAGGAGAGAGTTTCAGTTGGAACCTCATGGTGGCAGTGTCGAGGCCTTACGTTGTTAGTCTAGGTATTGACTAGTCATCCAATGTACATGCTTAGATTGACTATTTATGAAAAAAAGGATGTGGTATATATGTATCATGGGAATGGGGGTTTCCTTAGTCAGCGAAAAAGGAATCCCAGGTAGCACAGGAAAAACTCATGCATTGGAGTGTGAAGCCGATCACTCTTGAGTCAGATAGCCTTACCCTTGTGGAAGTAGATGTTTTGAGTTTTTAATTCCCAATATTAGTGGTGGAGTGGGGGAACATCCTTTAAAAATATGTTTCTAGGATTTACCTCCCGGTAGGGAGAGAGACTTCTACATCATTCTACACCCCGAGATTGTACTAATATCAACATCAGTATATCAGAAGGCATTCGTAGAGCTTAGAGAGTAGGGAAATAGGTAAAGGACATGCAAAGCAAGGGCTTAGTGAGACCAAATGTGTGAGGTTTTGTGTGAATTATCATCCCCTTAACCATGTGGATATAGACAATGTGTACCCACTACCAAAGGGTCGATGGGAACAACAATCAGTTAATGGTGGTAGCCTTTCGTATGGATGGAAAGGTGACTATAGGATTTTCAGTAGTTGAGACAACAATTATGGATAGAGTACCTCTGGGACTATGAATTTGAGTTAGTCTATACTCCTGGGAAGGGGGACGTAGTGGCTAACACACTGAATAAGAGGTATGGTTTGCAACTGCTGAGTGAGGCAATGGAGCAGCTAGCCGCGATGCATATATACTTCGTGGGTGATGATGGAGTATATTAACTCCAGTATATAACTGTCACTCCCCCACTCATCCATAAATTTAGGGAGGAACAAATTTTGGATTTTTAATAAGAGGTATGATGTGCTCTGATATCCTCAGGACAAGCTCCAGATGGATTTTTGATAGGCGGGGAGCAAGTCATCCTTTTTAGAGGACGCACCATGGTACCAGTGAAGTTATGGGAGGAAGTGTTGAGGGAATTATATAAATTCATTTTGGCGGTATATCTTGGTGTGGCGAAGTTATACCAGGACCTCAGGCGTTAGTACTGGTGGCCAAGGATGATGAAAGTAGTGGAATAGTTTGTTTCTCGATGCCTCACTTGTCAACAAGTGAAGGCCAATCATCAAGTCCTGGATGGATTAACATAGCCACTCATGGTACCTGATTTGAAGCGGGATGGTATCTCCATGGACGTAGTGACAAGATTACCCCACACACCTAGGGGCCACGATTCTATCTGGTTGAGCATTGACCAACTCACCAAGTCATCTCAATTCGTACCCAACTCAGAGCAGGGAGTAGTAGATGGATTGGGAAGCATCAACGTTCAGGAGATAATGAAGCTTCACTTGGTGCCTTTGAAAATCATCTCGGACTGTGATTCATTCTTTAAATCCTAATATTAAAGGGGTTTGCAAGAGGCCTTCAAGACTTAACAGCTCTTGATAATAGCTTTTCAGCCCCCGATAGATGGTTAGACAGAGCGGACCATACAGACCATGGAGGACATGTTTCATTTTTGTGTCCTAGTTTTTTGTCGCAGTTGGGAGGACCACCTACTACTGGTGGATTTTGCATACAACAATAATTATCACTCCACCATTGTCATGACACCATTTGAGGCCTTGCACGAGAGGCCATGTAGATCACCACTATGTGGGAAAGATTAAGGGGAGTCAGCAGTCATGGGTCCAGAGTTGGTACGGTCTACCATTGAGAAGGTACAGAACATCCAGGAGTGGATGAGGAGTACACATATAAAAAAAAATATTATTCCCACATGAGGTGGATATCCTTTGAGTTTGATGCAATAAATGATTTTTTTCTTTTAGGTCTCACCCCAACAAAGATTTCTTAGATTTGGCCAGGGAGAAAAGCTATCTATGAGATTCATCGGACCTTTTCAGATCCCGAGTAGAGTTGGCATAGTGGCATTGCACCTAGATCTTACCCCAAAGATTCAATAGGTGTATAATGTCTTCCACATGTCGTAGCTAAGGAGTTAAGTGCATGATCCATCACACAACATCGAATAGAGAGAGCTAGACATTGATGATGGGGCATCATTTTTGGAGTTACTGGTAGAGATAGAGGATCGACAGAAGCAGGTCCTTCATGGGAGGTCGATTCATCTAGTGCGAGTTTGGTGGAATCATGTGAATCTTCAGGAGAGAACATGGGAGCGGGAGGCTCAGATTCATTCTCAGTACCCCCATCAGTTTGATTAGTTTTGTTTTGGCTTTTGGGGACATGATGCCCTATAGTGGGGAGAATTTAATGTCCAATAATTTCATCATAAATTTTTTTTATTATATGAAATTATTTCGAGACCATGTGCTTTTACATCACATGATTCTGATGCATCGAGTTCCTAGAATAGTCAATCAAAAAAATGTTAAGATTTAAATAGTGTGCATGAGTGGTTTTAAAGAAAAAGGGAAATAACTCTTAAATGGGTCCCTAGATCAAAAATTCGAGGGCACCTTTGTGTTCGGGATGGCAGGTTTACCCTAGGCGCGACTAATGTTTAGTCGGTGCAGCCCCCTAGTGAGAATACCCACAAATGGAATAATCCTAAAAAAAATAATTACACTATTTTATTTTATTTTACAAATGTTTATAACACACAAACGGTGACTAAAAACAAAAATTTTCAACCACCCCTATGCTCGTGAGGGTATACTTACCTTTGGTAGATCCTAACATTGGCTGGCACAGGCCAATGGTGGAAGTTAGTTTTTGGCTGTAAATAAAATAATTAAGTAACAATTATTCTATTTTCAAATCCATAAAAATCCAAAACAGTAACTATGATTGAAAATCCAAGAGTAAAATTGAGCTTGTGAGGTTGTTTTCCCCTTAGGCGGAACCTATCCTCGACCGAAGCGGGTCGAGGGTGAATGTTAATTTTTATAATTTTTTTAAAGGTATGTTTAGTAAATGCGAGCATGGGTTTTTATATCTTTTAAAATAGTGCTCAGATAAAAAATACAAGGGCACTATTGGATTCATAATGCTGGGATTCCCCTTGAATGAACATAACATTGGCTAGAAAGGGCTGAACCAAAATGTTTATTTTCGTACTTTAGATAAAAATAATAAAATAACATAAAATGTAATTTTACATTCTTTATCATTCATTGAGTGGAGGATGGTGATGTTGCGGTGCGGAGGCGAAGAGGTGACGAGGCTTATTAATGAGTCTCATTAATGGCTCATATCGTGTTGCGTAATGATGCAATAAAGGAAGTGTAACAGGGAAACTGTTTAATAAATGAAATAGCCTAACGAAAATGTTGCGACATGTTTCCATTAATTATATGGCACCATAGAGATAACAGAATTTACCCTTGTCAACTCTATAATGAATCTCCAAAAGAATTCCTCTCTAATGAAGAATGACGAAGAACTCCAGTGAGAATTTATCGTAATCGACACACCCTTGAATAACAGACCTGGAAGCGATGAAGTCGGCAACTTGAAAAATCGAGGACGAGCACTTCGAAAGAGAATTTAAAATAGGTAGGGGTTTTATTTTTATTTCAATGTTCTTCCCTGCTCTTCTATTTTTATGGAAACTAGGAAAAAAGTCCAACCCATGAACAAGTTGATCTGTAATTCGGGTGTTTATGTTTGAGGGTGAATTTTCATGGGAATTTATTTTTCAGGATTCAAACCGTTAATGAAATGATTGAACATCAATCCCCGATCCTCCACATTGATTTAAACCTATAACGCATAGGGAACGAGATGACACAAATAATTCTTGACAACCTCCACTCATGCGTTCTTGGTAGCCACATTCTCGAATTGGTGGAAATTTGATTTCGGGGCCTGAGTAGGGATTACAGTGATCTGAGAGGCATGTAAGCACAGGAAGATCAGAAAGAAGACCACTAGAGAAAATCTGGGGACCCGCGGAAGGTGCCTCCGGTACATGGTGGTGGCGGTCGGCTCACACCAGCAGCGTGAAGGGGGAAGCACCAACCAATTCCACAACAACAATAGAGGCAGCTGGCCCTATCTATTAGTTATGTATGATGGCAGTGTTCCTGTAGGCATGCCGAGATAGTAGGCAGCCATGACCGGCTGACCGCAATAGCCATAGGGGTACGCGGCTCTAGGCGGGCGCCGCATGTAGGGTGGGCTGCATCTAGGCCACCCAGATTGGCTATCCAAGCTTTTTTTCATCGATGATGCATGGAGTTAGAAGTATTGTAGCATCCTGTGAGGTAGAGGAGACTAGATTCCACTGGGTTCCTTGTACCAGCCTAGCACTTCCATCAGCCGCACCGCACGACCAGTCAATGGGATGGTGGGCTGGACCCACCTTGACATGCAGGACTCGCACCCAGTGACCCGGACCTATGCCGACAGGCCAAACCTGTGCCTTTCAGACTAGGCCAAACTAGACCGTGTCGTCGGACGACCCGACTGGCTAGACCCTTGGCCAATCCTGGATTGGTCTAGTGAGGCTTATAGGGTTTGGCCCACTGGCCCGGCTGGACCAGACTAACCCCAACCCGAACCAGGTAATATTGAGTCCGTATAATTAAACTAGGGTATGTGGGGCCTCTGGGCAGGGTTCGTCGGGTCGTTTTGATAGGGTCATACTGGGGCCCGTCACAACTGGCCCCTCCTCCAAATCCTTTTTTTTTTGACATTTTCTAAGAGAAACTTTAAGGAAAAGTGGTAAACGTACATCACAAAATTCAAAAACTCACATCCCGCCTTCTCCAAAGATAAAGTTCCATGCCACTACTAGAGTTTTCAAATTCAATATTCATAAACATAAACCGCTTTCCACTTTCCAGTCCATGTTTCAGCCGTCATCATTGAGAATTGATCCAAGAGCCACCTCGAGTCGTGTAGACACTGAATCACTCACCCCCTGTTTACTAAAACACATATATTTTGCAAACCGCGTGTCTGATTGACAATCCATTTGTGGGTTCAGGACCCTCTTGAGGATGCAGGATCATTTAGAATGCTTTGTGGTGACTGTAATGGACATCGATATTCGACAAATGGCTTGAGGAGCGGTTCCCCCAAGTGGACTACGTACGGAACCCAAAGGTTGGTTGAGACCTGAAGACTACTCGACGATTACATAGTGAGAATAGGATCTATGTGACTTGGAATGCCCATAATTAGGAGCATCTATTTGTGACCCAGAAGTCCCATGATGCTTGATATGAGAAGTACCTTAGTTTTTCCATGGTGGGAAGAGGATCTGTGTGACCTAGCAATCCCACGGTGGAGAGCGGCTCTGCGTATCCCATCATACCAATGGTTCTCATCAGGGATGAGTACATAAGATTCCAAGGTTAGTAGGAAGTGGATCTGTGTGTTTTGGAAGGCCCACTGTACTCTATATAGGATGAGTTCTCTAATAGCTGAGGTGTTAGAGGATATGACTGATGATGCTACTGTCATTACCCTAGAATATACCTGGTGTGTGCTATCTAGTGCTTCATTCTTGTGATTTGTCTTATGTTTTTTATTTCTTTAGGATTGTTGAGTGGTATTAAATAAAATTTGAGGTTCCCTACTGAGTATGTTGTTACTCACTCTTACACGGGCTTCACCAATACATGTTGTGTCTTGTGCAGACGATTGATGTTTCAACAGAGACATTGGTAGACTGAGACCCAAAGGTTCTTAGGGAGATCGGATCGAAGCACTCTAAAATAGTGGACTTGGTGGCCTAGTACCAAGCAATCCCTAATAGGATTGGGTGGATAGATGTTCTACTTTTTCTTGCAGTAGCTACACTAATCTTATGATCATGTGGGGATTTCCCTAGATGGACATCAGAGTTTTCTTTTTTACTTTGAAATTTTCAGTTCCTTTATTGGATTTGTATTCCTGCGTATTTATTTCATCTATACTCATACTCATCTTCTTTTTAGTAATATTTTTCTCCTTTTTTGTGTGTGGGACTTGGTTGGGAATCTTTCTGTGTATAAGTACTTAGTAAAATGCCTCCCACTTACATGTTGATGCCTTTGGTGCTAGTCGCCACCCCCTGGACCTTGGGAGGTAGGACTGAGGTAGTCTTGGCATGGGCCTAGGGGGGCGGGTCATGACACTATATCCCTCAAAAGAACATATAAATGGGATTCAAAGGGAATGATCCTACTAGTCGAGGCCATCACTTCTTTTTTCTATGTCAAAGGGATTTGTTAAAACCCTATATATATACTAGTAATGTGATCACTTTTCAACAACTATATTATCAACTGTAATGATACTCAATAGTTATTTAGACCCAATAAAATATGTGCATGTGTTTTCTATATCCATAATACATTAAAATAAAGGGAATTTTATTCATTAATGACCAGGCCATTAAAACGCACATATATCATGTAAGTAATTTCATGGGATTATCATTGAAAATATGTATGTATATATATATCACAAGTTATGATAATCGAATTAGGGAACATATATGAGTGTGTAAACATTCTAGGCCTTTTAATTATTATTTCTTTTAGTTACATGGTAAAAATTATATATATCGACATATTAAATTCTTACAGGTTTTGAATGAAAAAAATGGGATAAAATTATTTTCAAATCCATAAGGATATATAGATATATATATAAGGGAAAAATAGTTAAACGACATGTTATATTTATTAGCATCATGTTATTAGGAAAAAAATATGCATAAAATGTCATCATGTTATATTAAAATTTAGGATTCCGCTTCTACATATAGAAATGGTCATGCATCATGCATAACATCGACATCTTTTTCATTCATAATAAACTCATGGTTTCAAAAAAAAATTATGAGATTATCAAGCACATGGATTTGTTTGAGAATTGAAATTTATTATTTATAATTTCATGTGGGAAACCTATTAATTTATTTAATAAGTTTATTTTTAGAGGAGAAAACAATATATGAATTTTTTGAATATATCAGCATTTATCTCATTATTCATCTTATTCATGACATAAAAATAAATACAATTAATTTAAGTATGAAATGAACTTTTTTGATAATATATGCATTACAAAATAAACTTTTAAAAGTGATACGAGACACATTAAAATGTTTAATGAATTTTATGGTTAAGATTCAAATCAATGAAAGTGGTATGGGACACTTTTATTTAAAGACATGTTTATATTAGATATATGAGAAATGAAAATAACTTCTTATGTGATGGTGGAGGCCCGCTATAGCCTCTCGAGGCATCGGTAGGTCTCATGAGACAAACATAATCTTGGAACAATTCCTTGACATATTTGTAATTTATGGTCTTGGAATGAGACCCTAATTGGTTTTTTATGAGGTCATGTATTATGCATTCCCTCATAATGTTTCTAGTAAGTTGAAGTCCATGTGATTATTTCGACTTGAGGAATATCAAAAATTAATGATTATTCTCTTATAAACCTGTAATAACATGTTTTACATTCTCAAATGAAAATTTTAAAATGTTTTATATTTATGTATATAATTATTTTAAAAATAATTTTTTTGAAAGGATTAATAATAAGGTAGAAACTTATCTATCATATAATGGTTTTCATTTTTTGGAATGATAAATGACATCGTTGTCTATGAAATTTATCAAAATATATTGTTTCATGTGTAAATTTGTAACCCCACCCAGGCATTTCATACATAATTAGTTATAGTAATTATCAAACATATAGGTGGAATTTCATTCATTTCTGATAAAGTGAGTTCATATTTCATAATGTATTTATTTTGTAACTCTTAATCAGTTTCAGCAATTATGAGAAATCATTTACCCTAAATGTTGTTTCATAATCTCTCATGATTTTTTTCACATGTTATGAGAAATGTTAATTTTGTGATTTAAACAATGTATTTTAAAGAAATGTTTTTAAAATAATTCCTAATAGTCTTGTTTTGAAAACCCTTATTGGGAATATCTAATGCCCATACATTGTTTAAAATTATTATTCACAGGTCACCTAGAAGACCAAAGTCGGAAGCCATTGTTTTTATGCACGTGGACGTGATTATAGGATTTTGTTTGCTTAATTTTATTGCAACTCTGATAAAGTGTAAAGCTTGTATATAACTCTCCAGAACCTAGACTGGTAAAATGTAATTTGATAAGTTATGTTTATGTTTGGGTCCCTATAGTTGGTATCAGAGGAATGGTCTAGATAACATTGGAGATTAGACATTGTTTCGTCTAGAAGTTTAGTGGTCCTAGTTTTCATAATTCTGTAGATGGAAATTCAGAATTCTTTTAGTTCGGCGAAATGGATTGCGAGGACACAATTATTTTAAGGGGGGATAATTTAACAGCCCATAAATTTGAAACTTGGATTTATTAAATACATATTATATTAAATGGATTAATTTATTGTTAAAACAAAATAAAAATATATTTATTACTAATTTTTTGAAAATAATAATTGAAACTAAGTATTTTAGTTAATTTAATTAAAACTGTTATATCTATTTGAATTTAAAAGATGATATTTTCTATCATTATATATTTAATAAAATATTTTCAATGAATTGACTATTATAATTATTTTAATAAATACTAAATTATGTTATGAATATATTTTCACTATTAATGTTCACATTACAATATATGCTAATAATTATTTAATATAAAATTTGACAAAATATGTTATTGTAAAATTAACTAGGTTTTTTTGGAAGTAATATATATATATATATATAAATTATAATTATGAGTTTTAAATAATAAATTTTTATTAGATTAATCATTTATAAAATTATTAACATTATGAATTTTGTTTAATAAAATTATAATAATATATATATATATATAACTGTTTTAATAGAATATTAAAATTGTGCATATATTAATGATATTTTTTACTTGAATTATAATTTTTTTATAAAATATAGAATATTTATATATTATGATAAATTTGATTCTTTAATTAAATATAAATAATTTTTGTGAAATTTAATTTTTAAAATATTATATATATATATATATATATATAAGTTTTGAATTATATATAATGATTAAATTGTTATTTTTTATATTAAACTTTTAGTTCTTAAATTTATGTTTGTAATACTTTTTTTAATATATATAAGATAACATAAAACATTATTAATAATGAATTTATGTAATAACAAAAATACGATATAATAATAGTAATAAAAAAGAAGAACATGCGTAGGAGTTTAGGGATGTCTGATTTCTACTGGGTCTATAATAGCTGTTGTAGGGGTTCGTACAGTAGGTTGTTCACGGGAGTTGCTATCGATTGGATTCGCAACATTGAAGTAGGTCGAGTCACCGGAAAAGACGAAGGGTCATGATCAATGGATTTAGGCCACCAGAAAAAGACCTAGCATTGTCAAGGTTGAATTATGGAGATCGGTGAATGACATTGTGGACCAAGATCTGTCGTCAGAGTTTGATGTGCACATAGGGTTCCGATGCAGAGCGCCATGGATGGATATCTCTTAGTTTCCATCTACCACCTATTATCGGTTTTTCATATTTATCGGTAGGCAATCGAATCGGTTTTTTCTAATTTTAGGTTTTTTCACCTGTTCATTCACCTTTCATTTTTTCCTATCCTTTACAAGTCAGTAGACTTTTATCAATAAATTTATTATGTTAGGAATGCTTTATTGTATCTTCTCATTAATTTGAGAAGAGGATGAATTGTCCATAGATATCCATTTTAAATACCTTTTTAAATGGTTTTTAAAAATTTAATACACTAGTTGTGTTTCATTTTTGTTCTGGTTCATTGATTCATTCACTTGCATATGTATTATAATCATTTTATAGTGAGGATTATGGCTAAAAAAGCCTTGTTTGGGTGTGCAAATGAAAATAAGAATTTTTAGGTACCACTTCATTGGATGTTTTTGATTTTTTCTATGTCATTTGTAAGGTTACCGTTAATCCTTAATATAGATTTTTAGAAATTGGAAAAATAAATTTGGAGTCCTTATCCTATGTGGTAGATGATCTTCATGCTGTCTTCTCATCAAGTAATGGACAATGTTATTTATACTTATGTTTTGTGTTTCATGTAAGGGATTAATACATTAATTTCAAATTTATTTTTAAGGGTTTAATTTTTATTGTCCATATAATTCTATTTCACATGTGTTTCATATATTTATGTAAATACATTATATCATTTTTATCTATTTTTTTAAATTATATGTCAAGGGAATTGTTATTCTTCTTAAATGTATACATTAGAATTTCAAAACTTGTCTATTTTCTCTTAAAAATAATTCCTTCTTTATATAGTTATTTTTATTAAAATAATTCTAATGTGTAATAAATTTATGTTATGTTTCTAGTTTATTTATATACTACTTAAATGTTTAATGTAGTTTTATTTATAGAAACATTGTTTGAAAAATTGTTGTGATCGATTAGAATTATTTTTATTATTAATAATTTTAATTATTTATAGATGATTAGAATTATTTTTTTGTTTAAACACGTTTTGTAAGTTTTTTTATTTATTTTGTGAATTTATTATTCTTCCCAAATTAAAATTGTGTAGGGTAAATTTAATTTTTCCACTTTTATTTATGGGTTTCTTCAAAACTAAGCCAACATGTTTTTTAATTTTGATACATTGATAAATTTTATTAAAGGGATTAATATTACTCTTTATTTCATTATAAGGGTTATCATTATCTAAAACCATTTAAAATAATTATGTTCCAACCTATTTTATAGGAGTGATATTGTGTTAATATTTATAATTCTTGATGAAAATTGTTTGATTGTGTTTTTAGGGGATTACTTATAATTTTAAGTAAATTTATATCATTTTTACATCCACTAATTATATAGGTACATAAATATATAACTTTAAAACTCATGTTTATATATGTATATATTTCTAATATCATGTTTATTCCTTTACTCAAAATATTATTTCAACCATGTTTTATGATTTCTCAATTAATTTTTTATTGAACACATAATGTATATACATGTATGTTGTATATTTTATAACCAATACTTTTATATCATGTAAGTAATATGATAGGATAGTCATTGTAAATGTATATATATATATCACAAGTTATAGTAATCGAATAAGTGAACATATATGATTTTCTCAACATTCAAGGTCATTTAATTTTTATGTCTTCAAGTCAGATGTTTAAAATTATATATATCAAAATATTAAACTGTTACATGCTTTGAATGAAATAATTATGGGATAAAGTTATTTTTAAATCCATAAGGATTTATTGATATATATATATATATAAAGTGAAATTTTATTATCGACATGTAATATTTCTTATCATCATGTTTTAGGAATAAATGCACCTAACATGTCATCATGTTATATTTAAATTATGGGCATATCTTCTATATATAGTCATGGTCATGCATCAAGTGGAACATTGAAACATCTTTCATTCCTAATAAACTCATGGTTTCAAATAAATTTTTTGAGATTTTCATGCACATTGATTTTTTTCAAGAATTGAATTGTTTTAATGATAATTTAATGTGTGGAACTATTCATTTATTATATATGATTATTTTGAGAAGACAAAAACAATATATGCATTTTTGAAAAAATGTGCATTTATCACATTATTCATCTTATTGATGTATTATAGATAAATGCAATTAGTTTGAGTATGAGATGAAAATTTTTATGATAATATATGGATTAAGAACTAAACTTTTCAAAGTGGTGTGGGACACTTGGGATTGTTTAATGAATTTTATGATTAATATTAAACATAAATCAAACTAGTATGGGACACATTGATTTAAATACATATTATTATTAGACATATGAGGAATTCATAGGACATAGTATGTGACAGGTGAGGCCCTCTATAGCCTCTCGATGCACCGTTAGGTCTTAAGAGACAAACTTGGTCTTGGTATGAGGCCTTGAAAAAATTGTTATATATAGTCTTGGCATGAGGCCCTGACAGAATGATGATGATGTCCTACATTATACATTCCTTCATAATGATTCTGGTAAGTGAAATTCCATGCAATTATTTCTACAAGAGTAATATCCACTGTTAATGATCATTATCTTATGAACCTGTAATAATCAGTTTTAAATTCTCAAATTCACATGGTAAAATGTTTTATATTTAAGTAAAAACTTGTTTAGAAAATAATATATTTGAAAGGATTAATAATAAGGGAGAAACTTATCTATCATATCATGCTTTTCATTTATGAGTAATTATAAATGACATATTTTCTTGAGAAATTTCTAAAAAATTATTGTGTCATGTTTAAATTTTTAACCACGCCTCTAGAATGTCATGCGTAAATATGTATGGTCATTATCTAACTTATAGTTGGAATTTCATGAATTTATAATCAAGTGTGGTCTTATTTTATACTGTATTTTATTTTTAACTATTAAACAAGTTTATAAATGTTGATAAATAGTTTATCCAAAAATATATATTAGAATATCTCATGAAAATGATGATGAAATTTTATGAGAAATGAAAATCTCATGATTTAAGGCATGTATTTTAGGGAAATGTTCTTTTTAAAAAGTATTTCATAATGGTTTTGTTTTGAAACCCCTTACTGAGCATGTCGAATGCTCACATCTTATTTAAAATTATTTTTCACATGTCACGTTTAAGTCCAATGTTGTATGTCATTGTTTTTATGCACGTAGAAGAAATTTTTTGGATTTTTTTTGCATAATTTTATTGCAACAATGGTAAATTGTAAATATTGTATCTAACTCTCCAGAACCTAGAATAATAAAAGGTACTCTAATATGTAATTTTTAGGGCTAGGTCCTTAAATAATTTATCATGAATAATACCTACTTACTATTTTTAATCCATAAATTATTGGATATGAATATTTTATATTTCATATACCACATATATGTATGGATTTTACGGTGATAGTTATTTGATTAATTTGGGAAATATTGATAAATATCCATATTGTATTTAATACAAATATTTGATGATAAGGAATATTAATTGTTAATTAAATAAGATATTTGATAAAATATTAATGCATTGGACAGACTAGTATGACATGAGAGTGGGTCTGATTAATGAAATCCCTATGGTTTGGGGACTCGTTAATACAAGCAATGTAGGTGAATCCTAGTTATAGATAGCCCCTCGATGAATCTGTAATCTCATGATCTGAAATCTGTTGGTGAAAACCCCTTAATATTTTTTTTCATGTAGAATCAGATGGGTTTCTACCCACATACTTAAATTTTTTTTTGACGATAGTGGTTCATATGCTAGATACATGATGTCCAATAATTAATTATACCATTTATTCAGTAGTTAGTTATTATTATCCATGATATATTCACTATGAAAAATTATACGTATATTTTTCATTATTAGTTTATTTATTGGAATGATTTTTTCAATTATTTACCTTACCATTTCGATAAAAATTATTGATTCAAGTTATATTCCATTTTACCTAACCCTTACTGAGCATTAGAGGTCAACATTTTATCTGGTTCCCTTCCCTTGGTTTTGTTGATAAAAATGTTGAAAAAGTGTTAAGGAAGCAGTTTATTTTATTTTTTTATGTTTTATGCATAATTTCCAAAGTAATAAAGAAACTATGTATTTATTAAATTCTTCAATACTACTAAACCGATCGATCCATAGTGATGTGATCTCTTGTATCTATTCCATTTTAATAAAATGACCACCAATGATGGGGTTCTGGGGTTAGGTTTGTTAAAGTTGGTATCATAGCAAGATTAGTAGAAATCATGGGAACTATATTTTGAAAATACTAGAATAGGTAACAAAACCATAATATAGAATTTAAGGATAACTATATAAGAACACCAAAAACAAACATTGAATATAAAATTATCATTTCCTAAAATTTTCAATTGAAGTTATGTATATGACATGTTTTATGGATTATTAAATATTTCTCAAAGTGATATGATCTAATATAGTGTATACCATCATTTTAAAATGGATCCTCATAATAGGAATGATAACCTCACCAATACACATTATCTATAGAGTAAATATGATTAAATATTTTCTGGTCTTATACCAATATTTAGAATGGAATAAGTCTCCTGAACATTATTATCGTATGAGGATATGTATCATTTGATAATGAGAAAAATAATGAATTCTAAAAGTATTTTTACTTAAGAGGTTTGAACTAGAACCAGAGTACAGGTAAGAAAAAGTAGGATAATGGAATAAAGAGAAAAAAGCCTCTTCCAACATTTTATTAATGTGGAATGATACACCATAGTACATTCTTACAAGTAATGGAAGTTTGTACATGTGTGTATTGAAATGACACCTTTCTTATAATTTTAATGGAATGAAAAAGGTTTTCAATTCACCATGATTCTATTACAAGGAGATAGAGAACTACACAAATAAGTGTCTCGTGCCTAAAAGGAATAAACCCTAGAAGAGGATAATAGATAATGGTCAATATTATTTTAGTACCACATACGGAGAGGAATGATTAATAAGTTGTTTTCTAGATTCAAGGATTATGTTATTTTAGTATTTTATTAATCATTCCATGGTTATAAGAATCTTGAGATATATATGGATTTTACTTCAAAAATTCTTCCTTAAGGAATTGTAATCATATGACTAATATAACCATTAATCAAGAGAACTGATTCTTTTGTAATTTTTTGATTTTGGAATGATAACCCTTAATATGTTCTTGATGTTGAGATAATAATTAATAGTTGTATATGGGTTAGTATTGGTGACCATGAAGGTCATTAGTGAGGTAATGGTTGGACTTATGAAATGAATTCAACAACTTGAAATATTACACTTGGAAGCATGCATGATTCATAAAGGTTTAAAGAAGATTATGGTATTAATATATTTGGTATGTGACAATAAGAACTAATTTATTATGGTAAATTGTATGTAAAAATTATTATTATAATTTAGTGACCTTAATTCTATTTTTTTGTCTTGGAAAGACATATTTTGTTTGTTCCTTAAGGTTAACTACTTATCGAATGGATTAATGATATTGTCGACTAAGATAAAAGTATGTTATATAATATCTGATAACCAATGTAATGGTTTATTCTTTCCAAGTTTGTTAATTTTTTATTTTGGCGATTGTAAGTGCTTGGAGGAGGCTTAGAGGGAGTTTGGGGAAATTCGATTATTAAAACCTTGAAGTAGGGAGGTTACAAATCGTGTAACTTGATTTTATAGTGTAATTTTAGGATTCATGTCTTGTTCTAGAAAGAATTATGACATGCAGAGTTTTACAGAGTGTGAAAGGTGGATTAACGCTGTTTAATATTTTTTTATTTTAAGAATAAAATAATCTGAGAGGTGAAGGGGTTTTCTGTGGAAGTGAACCTCGAGGGATTTCATGGTGTGAAAGGGTATTAAATGTAGTGTAATCCCCCCTGATGATGTAATGTTATAAAATATTATAGCCACTAAAGTTTTCACATATCCTATACCTAAAACAATATCCCTCATTCCAGATGAACCCTAGGATCCCCAAGGAGTTCTGTGAACACTCTTCCTCCCTCTTTGATCTGTTGATCTCAGTGATCGTTCATTGGTGATCTATGGTGATCAAAAGTACATTCACAATTTTTTTCAAGAATATTCCATTGGTTGGGTATAATTCACTTCCATATCTCTTCTCCATTCCATGGCCTGTTTTTATCCATGATTCCTAATGGGTTATCTCTCGATTGATGTTAGTGAGGTGGTGTCACAACATCATCAGATTGATAATGATCTTAAAAGATAGTTGATCGGAGGGCCATAACATGATCTTGTTCTCATGAAAATAATTTTATTCCCTTGTCCCACATCATTTGTGCGTTATGTGGGAGTTTTTTTTTCTTTTTTTACCCTTAGATTATGGTTGTGCCGGATTAATAAAAGAAAATAAAATTGATAATTGAATTGAAAGATTATTCAATTTTATTTCATGCTTTTCACAACATTGCTTATTGTTTGTGATAATGTGATTATAAAATTTGAATGCACTACTGAAAATGGTGGTTGTTGGTGGATTTATTTTCATGGTTTATATCTATTATGTGTTCTTCTTGGGTTTTGGTTGTTGTGGTATCACCTTAAATGGAAATTGGTAAATCACGTACACCTGATTAATGAAAAAATTCCCTATGATTTAATAGATTCTATGATAGCCCCAAAATTTATGAGAGGAAATTAATAATGGATGTATTATAAAATCTGGAATTTATATTTTTTTGGTTTCTGCGGTTATATGATTATTATCATGGTTGTGTGCTGTGTGTGGGTTTCATAGTGGTGTACGAAGGGATTTTTTGTGAGGTTTGATGGAATCTTGGGTTGAGCGATTGATTGGTGGTGGAATGAATGAGCAGCGTTGTGCATAAGGGTCTATTATTAGGTTTTTTCTTTGGTCGTGTTGCTGGATGTGGTTGAGAGTTAGAGAATTATTTTTCTTGGTATGGGTATTTCTCTCGTAGTTTCTCCATGTAAGGCCTGGGTTGTTTTTTTAATTATGTGTTTTTCTTGGTAGTTTCCCATATATTAATGGAATAGATGAATAAATAATTTATTAATAAATTTTGGGACTATCTTGGGTTTGTTTGTTTTAGGTAATGAATAAATTATTTTTGAATAAATTATGCTAATGGTTTAGCAAAATGGGTTTGGAATTAGAAAGAAGTAGTGGCGTGTCATGTGGTGATTTCACATAGAGGTAACATCAGGGTTGGTCTTGTTGAGAGATGGTTGGTTGTATGAGAACCTATAATATTGGTATTAGTGTTTTGTTTCATATATGTATATACTTGTATTTTCCTTGTTATTTCTATACACACCACACCCATGTTGATAACTATGTGCTGAACACTCCCATCATCACAGGGGAGGGTGTCTTTCCAAAACATCCTATTCGGAAGATGGATGGTTGGCCAACCACTCTTCCCTGCTCTATCATGAAAGTGGAAGTAGCCCCAGATTCTTTGGGCATGATGTGGTTTTTGGTGCCAAGCTGTGTGTGGATGAGGTGTGTTTTCCCAGGTTTATTTGGGACCAGATGAATAATGTATTCCTAGGTGTCTTCAGGATAATAGGAGTTTTGTTTTCCTGAGTCCTTTTGGGATGAGATGTGTTATTCTTTCCGAGGTGTTTGTAGGATGTGACATGCTATGTGGATGAGGATTCCATGGGATAGATGAGGTGTGGTATGTGGTCTAGGTTTTTGGCAGGATGTGATGTGGTATGTGGACCAGGTTTCAATGAGAAATGTGTGTTTGTGAGGCCCAGGTGTGTGCGGGTGGGTTGTGATGTGGTGTGATTGGAAGATATGGGAACATGTGACCATTTGGGTGCGAGTGAATATAATATGTAGGAATGTTTGGAGGGGTACCATATTATATATGTGAATTATATTACATTACTTGACTTGTGTTATTTGTTGAGCATGCCTTGGTGAGATTATGGTGTTTTTTATACCTGCTTAGGTGCTATTTGGTTCTGCTATTTTCTCATAGGGGCATTGGAATGGTTATTTCACATGTGCATGTGAGTCTTTGGTTTTCATGTTGAGTATACCTAGATTCTTACCCTATATATATATATATAACTATTTTTAGGTTTCATGTAGCACTTTGTGGATCGTGATAGACTTTACACCCTTGGATCTTGATAGTTCCTATGTCACTACCTAGTTATACTTTTAGTACATACTTTTTATATATTTTTTGTATCAGTTCTATTTTAAACATGTATGTTGAATGGATTTGGATTTCTTATATATATATATATATATCTTGGAGTCGTTTTGGGATGAAGCATCTTATCTCCCAATATTGTTTCTTTAAAAATGTAAATGCCACCAATTTTGTGAGAATTGTATACAGTTGTTGCTGGTTTCCACCCTAGGGCCTACTTGAGTCAAGACTCAGGGGTGTTTTTCTCCCTTTCATCATTTCTAGCCTAAGAGGTGTATCTTTGGAGGGAGGAAGTCATGAAAGAATGATATCAGAGATGATGGATGAGATACATGATGCATTTTGGAGTTAAGAACAATGAGTATTTTATGGGTTGGTAGGGAATCATTGTTAAGTGATCTTGGAATGTGACATAGGCTAGATAAGACCAGCTAGGACATGGGATTTTTGGGCACCCCATGATCAAATACACGAACTCTGAACCTGCCGAACGACCAAGTGAGGCTACACTATTTGTAGGTTACATACCTTAGGAAATGTACATGAATCATAATGAATTCTGTTATTGTTTGATTTGTATGTTTTAGGAAATTTGAAATTGATGAAAAAATGTGTTATATGAGTTTAAAAAATCCTAAATAAAATTTCATACTACTAGGTCTTAGGAATTCGTTGTTAACCTATCAGCTCTGGCACCTATTTTTCATCTGCACATGGCTCAAGTGGTTGAGGCTCAGTGAGATGATTTGATTGATTGGAAGAGGGTTGATATAATAGAGGAGGAAGAATATTGATAGATAACATTAAGTTATTTTCAGCCGTAGGCCTTGGGAATGTATGTGGGCAGTGTTTCAGACCTCGAGATAGAGAGCCAGCATGAAGAGGGTGTAAACCATAATTTGCATCCAGAATCAGACATAGTACTTGGTTTCGTTGTCAGTGAATCAGATGTGTGGAGTGACACGTTAGTTGGGGATTCTTTATCTGGTGGGGGGAGGTATAAGGAATACATGTTGTGGGTCGACTTTATAAATTAATTCCAAACGGATTTCCTTTCGTCAACCATGAAGGTTGAGAAGAGGATGTAGCTACTTTCCCTTCAATAGGGGAATATCTTAGTGTGGGAACATTGGATGAAGTTCAAGGATCTTCTTAACTTTACCACATATCACATTACAGATGAGGTGTCTCATGCGAGATGTCTTGAAAATACCCTCCACACTTATATCAACTATGTTGTTACTCTTTTTACATTTAAAACATATCTAGAGGTCCAGAATAAGGTGGAGGTGATTTAAAGGATTCACTCACAATGAGGTATACTATTTGATGGGATATATCATAGTTCGTCAAGAGGGAGAGAGATCAGTGGCATATATCAAGCACTGGTCCATCGAGGTTTCAACCCAGTGGGAGGTGACCTCAGTAGTTTGCATTCTGACCTCTTGATGCCAGTGGGCCTTATTCCTTTATTATAGTCATGGGATAATGTATATATTTTTTGGGTTTCAAAACCATCTTTAGAATAAGTGTTCATTATTCATTCAAGATTTTTATGGTAGAGGTGGACAGGTTCAGGGCCTAGCTCAGCAGCAGGTTCCAGATAGGCTGTATCAGAAATAGGGACAACAGGCTCATTCTCCACCAAGGGGATATGGAGAAGGTAGGGGATAAAATTAGGTTGTTCCTTAGGGACCCCGACTAGGGAATGGTCATGGATGTGGTTATCAACATAGTGGAAGAATATATGGTCACGATCAGTTTCATGTTGCAAAGTTCTTAGTTCCAGTAGGGCGAGAGATCGCTAAAGGTACGATCAGTTTGTTTATCACCATTTCTTATGATTTGTTTTATTTAGGATCTTTCCACTCCTTTGGTTGAACCTTCTCTATCCCATGTTCTAGGACTAGATGTAGAGAGGCTTCTCCTACCTCTAGTGTTGAGTATGCCAGTTGGAGGTTAGAACCTATGTTTTGATGTGTTCCATGGATGTATACTGATGATGGGATCACATTAGTCATGTGGGGATCTTTTCTTGCTAAAGATGCAACCATATGGTGTCATTATCGACTTAAATTGGTAGTATTCCATGCATGATATTAGCAACTACTTCTAGAGAAGAGTTTTTATTTCAGACATTTATGGTCGTTGTGGTGTTTTCATTGGCGATCGGAGTTTTCAGGTTGACAGTCAATGTATAAAGCCTCTTCTTTCCTTTTGAGATGAATTATTAGTGGAATTAGAAAATTTTTAGATGGTGGTGGTTAATAGAGTTATTAAAGTGTTCCTAGATTTTTTACATAGGAGGTTGTGACTCTACCACTTCAACATGATGTTGAGTTCAGGATAGACTTGTGGCCCAATGATTCTTTGATTTCTATAGATCCTTATCAGATGAAACATTTTAAACTTTAGGAGTTAATCATTTAGATAGATGTTTTGATGAAGAAAGGATTTATCTGGCCAAGTGTGTCTCACTTGGGTGCCTTGGTGTGTTTATAATGAAGGAGGATGGTATTTAATAGTTTTTAATAGAATACTAAAGGTTGAATCTGATGATGGTCTATCACCCTGGCCCTATTCTAAGGATAGATTAACATTTTGACCAATTGAGCGGGGAATGTTGGTTTTTTAAGATTGATCTACAGTCTAGATATCACCAATAGAGGCTGAAGGAGGAAGATATCATGAAGACTTCTTTTAGATGAATCTATGTGGACTTTATGTTAGTTTTAATTCCATTTTTTAATGAATGCACAATATATGTTCTTTGGGATCATCAAAACTATATTTTATTAGTTATTATACCGGTTCGTCATCGTAATCATTAATGAAATCTTGGTCCACCTGAAATTAGAGGAGGAGGACACCGAGAATCTTAGAACTATATTTTAGGTTCTTAGACACCACCATCTATACAGAATGTAGTCCTAGTGTATGTTTGGGAAAAGATATGTTCATTTCCTTGGCATGTGGTTTCCCAATAGAGTGCGGTAGTTGAACTATCAAAGGTTGAAAAAGTTGTTTTTTGGGAAGGATCAAAGAATTTGGAGGATGTTCACAGTTTTTTTGATCTCATGGGATATTATATAGTATTTGTGCCCAATTTATCTCAAATTACAAATCCATTGAAATATATGACTAGAAAGGACCATGATTTTGTGTAGAGTGGGAAGTTCCAAACAACATTCAGTTATCTGAAGAGGGAGTTGGTTTTTATTCAGTGCTTCAGTTTCTAGATGAAGGGGTGGTGTTTGTGGAGTTTTGTGATGTCTCCCATCCAGGTTTGGGATGTGTCTTGATGTAAGAAAAATAAGTGATATCTTATGGTTCTAGTAAGTTACTCCCTCATAATTGTAACTATGGAACCCATGATATGGAGTTAACAACTATTGTGTTTTCACTAAATCTATGGAGGCATTACCTCATTAGGAAGTGCATTGTTGTCCTCACAGATCAAAAGAGTTTGAGATATATATTTTATGTATTTGATATAAATCTAATATAGCATATGTGGTTGTATTTTATTTAGTAATACAATTTTGAGATCTCAAAACCTCTAAAAAGGGGATATTTTGGGTGATGATTTGAGTAGAAAGTCACAGAATGAGGTTATTTAGGAATCTACAGACGCTTGGAAAGTGATGGAGGAGTTGTAATCCATTCACTTAAATGCAGTAATGGACTATGGTAGATGTTTTTTCTTCCATATATCAGTGCAGTCTTCAATGATGTATCTAGTGGAGGAGTATTAGTGGGGAGACTTAGAGGAAGAGGTGTTTTGTGATCGTGTTAGCCAGGATAATGCTCTGTATGGATGGTTGGAGGGTAGTTAGCATCAGATGTTGTTCTGTGGAAGGATGCCTATTTTGTTAGCAATGCGATAGGTAGTTCTTTGTGGGGTTTATAACTCACTGTTATTTGTACACCCATGAATTTATAAAATGTACACTGGCATAAAGATGCAGTTTTGGTGGCTCAGGATGAAATGTGTAGTAGTAGAGTTTTTGGAATGATTCTTGGTCTTCTGGAAGGTAATGGATGACAATTGTGTACCTGGTTATTTTTTACTGCCCATGTATGTCACTGAGTGCAAGTGGGATGAAATATTGATTGATTTCATCCAAGGATTACCCAGTTCTCAAGGATTATATGCTGCTATATGGGTGGTAGTATATTTGATGAAGAAATTGGCTCACTTCTTGAAGATTATGGATTCGGGCACTATGGATGCCTTGTCTAAGAGGTATGTGGATTAAGTTGTGTGGTTTCATGGAGTTATAAGTTCCATTGTCACCAATAGGGATGTGTGGTTTACTAGTCGAGCCTCGAGGGGATTACATCATTCTTTGGAACCTATTTACACCTCAATACTTCTTTCCACACTTATAATTATAGGATGACACATCGAACAATCCAAACAATGGAGGATATGTTTGGGTAGTGTGTCTAAGACATTTTTTGGATCATGGGTACACCACCTTCCCTTGGTAGAGTTCAATTATAACAATTTATATCACTCTTCTAATGGAAAGGATATATTTGAAGTATTTTACAGAAGACCATGTCATTATCTATAATGCTGGATGAAGGTTGGGGAGACAGTTGTGCTTGGTCTGGACATGGTGCAGAGCATGACAGAGAATGTTCAACTTCATTGCAAGAGTATGAAGGTGGTGGAAAACTTGAATAGGTCATATTCTAGTCAAAGAAGGAGACCCTTGGAGTTCAAGGTTGGGGACTACATGTTCTTGTAATATTTCCCTTCACAAGGGTAGTGGAGGATTGGTAGAGGGAGAAAGATTTCTCTCAGGTTTGTTGGACCATTTGAGGTGTTGTAGCAAGTTGGTGAGGTGGTGTATCATTTGGAACTACCACTACAGTTGGAGAGGGTCCATAGTGCCTTTCATAACTCTCAGCTTCGTTTGTATCTACATGATGATTCCCATGTCATTGACTGCGGATATTTGGATATCAAGGATAATGCGATGTTTGTATAGAGACCAGTGTAGAACCTTGATCGTCAAGAGAATGTGCTGTGTGGATGAACCATTCCATTGGTTTGTGTGTTGTGGATGCATGGTGGAATGCATGAGAGTACACGGGAGCAAGAAATATAGATGTGTTCCTAGTACCTTGAGTTTTTTTATTTTTCCCTTTTTTTAAATGAAATG
Source organism: Viscum album (assembly GCA_963277665.1). NCBI lineage: Eukaryota > Viridiplantae > Streptophyta > Magnoliopsida > Santalales > Viscaceae > Viscum > Viscum album. The sequence continues at coordinate 809,681,809 of OY728151.1, forward strand.
ATTGAACCCTATTTTATGAATGAGTTATTTTCCCTTTTTTTAAATGTGTATGGTAGTCCTCACATGTGTAAAGGGGACGAATCAATTCGTAATTGATATGTATTAATTTCTATGTGATATAAAACCACTAGGGGAGTCAGTACCACACAATAAAGATTATATATTAATATAGAGAAATGAATTCACTGGATCTCCCATTTTTATAGTGTGTTTTTTGTGATCATGTGGTGTGTCTTGTCGACGTTTAGGTTGATGTTATATGGAATAGTTACAGGTGTCGTAGGAGGTGTTCTTGAATGTGTGGGTTTTCTCTATATTTTTTAAACATAAATGGTTGTTTTAAAATCAAATTTTGATGTGTTTGGTTGTTGTCAATGTTTCATGTATAGAGTGTCCCATGAATTGTATCTTCCAATGTTGTTGTTCGAACCCATTTTTCTCTACGGATTAGTTTTGGATTCTCGGGGATGAGAATCATTTGTGAGGTATCTCATGAAATGGTTCCTATATTTATGATCCATTACATTTAGAGTTTTTTCATTGGAAGTTCATGGAGGAGGCTTAGAGGGAGTTTATAGACGTTCGGTTGTTAAAATATGGAAGATGGGAGGTCACATATCGTCTAACATGATTTTACGATGTGAAGATTGGTTTCACATATTTTCATGGAATGCTTCATGATGTGAAATCTTTTACACAACGTGGAAGAGGGATTCATGGAATATAATATTTTGGGGAATGAATAATAATCTAAAATGAAATGAAATGGTTTTGTTGATAGAAGTGTACCATGAGTGATTTCCCAGTGTTAAAGGGGATTACAAGTCATGTAATCACCCAATGCTATAATGTTTAAAAACATTCCAGCCGCTCGAGTTTTCATGAATCCTATTGATGAAGAGGTCTGTGTGATTCTAGATGAACCCTATGCTTCTTTAGGATTTATTCAAACCCTCATCCTCTCACTTTGATCCATTGATCTCGGTGATCATTCATTGGAAATCCATGGTGATCCAAGGAACATTCTACATTTATTTTCAAGAAGTTTCCCTTTCTAGGGTCTTGTTCTCTTACATATCTTCATTTCATTCAATGGAATGTGATTAACCATGATCCCTAATGGGATATATCTTGGTTGTTGATGGTGTGGTGGTTCGATGATGTCCTGAGAAGGATGTAGATCTTATGTGATATGTGATCGGTGGACTGTTATATGACCTGTTCTATTGAGAAGAACATTAAAACCCATTCTATGTAGGGATTCCCTTTTTTCTCTTTATTTTTGAATCACGCAGGAGGGTATTTTCTTTTGTTACCCTTGGATTAGGGTTTTTCTGGAATAATTAATGAAAATGAAGTAGATAATATAATTTAAAGGGTGGATGGGTTTATAGAATGTTTTTTGTATCTTTTCATATTGTATGTGATAATGTGATTATACAAGATGAATGATCTTATGAAAATGGTGTTAGTTGGTGGATTTTTTTCACTGGTTATATCTAATGAGAATTATTCTTGGGATGTGGTTGTTGTGGTATCACCCAAATTAAAAAATTGGTAAATCACGTACAACCATCTGATGAATGAATTCCCCTGGATTGTATAGCTTCGGTGATAACCCATGAAATAAAAAGAGGATCTAAATAAGGGTTTCATTATTAAATATGCAATTTATATTTTTTTGTCTATTTTGTGTGGTGATATGGTTTTAATAATGGTTTTGTGCTCTGTGTGGGAGACTTGTTTATTTATGATTGGATGGTTCAGAAGGTGTGATGAAATCACAGGTTGAGAGATTGATTGGTTGTGCAATGAATGAGACGTTTTTTGCAACACAGGCTGAAGTAAATTTGTTCTTTGGATGTGTTGATGAATTTTTTTTAGAGTTGAAAACTTATTTTCATTGGTATAGTTATTTTGGCGAATATTTCTCCATATGTTTCATTGGTTTTGTTGCTTGTTATGTGTTGTTCTCGGTAGTTTCCAAGATTGTAATGGAATATATGAACAAATAATTTATTAGTAACGTTTTTTACTTTCTTGGTTTGGTTCAGTTAGATTAATAATAAATGATTTGTCAATAAAGAATGGTTATATTTTAAAAAAATTGGTTTCTAATTGGAAAGAAGTTATGGATTATTGTGTGTTGATTGCATTTAGCGGTAGCATCAAGATTGGAAGCATTGAGATCTAGTTGGTTTTTTGAGTACCCATATGATGGGAAAAAGTGTTTCATATCATATATGTATATAATTTTATTTTATATATGATTTATATACAAAACACTCCCTAGTTGAGAATTATGTTACAAACACCCCAATTGTCATAGGGTTGCAATTCTTTCCAAAACATCCCTGTGGAAGAATGGATGGTTGGCCACCTACTATTCCCTGGACTAATTTCTAGGTGGTTATATCCCAAGATTCTTCAAAAAAAATTTGGATTGTGGGTGTCTTGTGTGTGCGAGGGAGTTGTTTTTTCCCTAGTGTCTTTGAGATGAGATGAATTTTGATTTCCTATATTTTATTAAGAGGAGTTTTGTTTGTTTTCTTTGGTGTCTTCGGGACGCGATGTGTTGCGATTTACAAGGTGTTTTCAGGGTGTGATGTGGTATGTGGATCGGGTGTCTTCAGGCAAGATGAGGTGTGGTGTGTGGCCCAAGTGTTTTTGGGTGCGATATGATGATGTATGTGGAAAAGGTTTCTACGAGTGATGTGTGGTTGTAAGGCCTAGGTGTGAGCAGCCAGGTTATTATGTGGTGTGTTCAGAAGATGTTCAAACACTAGGATATTTTCCATTAGGGTGAGAGAGCGGCTAATCCATGGGAAAGTGGTGTTGGCTAACCTATTATTGATGTTCATTATATTACATTACATGAGATGCCTTATTTGGTGATCATTCCTTGTTCAATATTGGGTAGTTAGTATACCTGCTTAAGAGATATTCGGTTATGTTGTTTTCTCACATGGGTATTAGTATGCTTCATTCACATGTGCATGAGAGTATTTGGTTTTCCTTCAGAGTATACCTATGTACTCTCCCTATATATATATATAACTATTTTCTGGTTTCTAGGAGTACATTTTGTTCCATGATCTAATTTACTAGCTCAAATCATGACAGTTTCTGTGTTACTTCCTAGCTATACCTTTGGTACATGTTTTGGAGACATTTTTTTGTATCATTTATATTTTAAACAGGCATCTGAGAAGGATCTAGATTTATTTTATATATATCCTTGAGTTTATTTGGGATCAAATATTTTATCTAATGATCGTTTTTCATTAAAAAGGGTATTACCTCCCATTTTTTGATACTTTTATACACTTGTTGTTGGTCTCCATGCTAAGGCCTGCTGGAGATGGGACTCGGGGGGTCATTATCTCCCTTTTTTTGTATTCATCCCTAGAGGGGAATATTTCAAGGGAGGGGGGTCATGAAAACATTTTTTTTCCATTTCGGTGTCATTAAACATTTAAGGACCAAAGGAATCACTTATTTATTTTATTATTCTTAAAAGTTCTTTAGGCATACATTTTTTTCATGAATATCCTACTCAAATTTCATGTAACAAAGTGGAGATAGGTCAAATAATAACAAAACAATGATATTATTATTATGATATGTGAATAAATCATGTTATTTTATTTTCTCATGCTCTTATTATGATAGAAAAATAATCCCTCAACTTTAGGGAAAAGAGTTTGGTAACCAGAACATTATCCATGTACTTTTCATTCTGAGAAATCAATAGTGATTTAACCAATAAATAATTTATGGTTTTATGATGGTTAAATTTATGAGGACCATGTTTTCTATAACTCTATATAATAAATTTATGGTCATATTGTTATTCCATATAAATAGTTTCACTTCACACTAATGTTACCCTATTTGAATGCCTAATTTTAGGATGAACATCAGATTTTACATTCAATATTTTTAATAAGATGTTTTATTAAGCCTTTATTAAAATGTGGGATTTAAAAAAGTTATTTAAAAATGTACACTCAATGATTACTAAACACAATTTTTAAATTTTAAGGATAAAATCTATTTAAGGAGGGGAGAATGTAAAACCTCACGATTTTATTGTATGTCTCTTTTAAAATTTTAATTCTTTGATATATAACGAACAATGAAATATTATTATGGGATCATTGTAACATAGAGATTAAATTGATTGAAAAAATATGAAATTTATATATTATATATTAAATCATATATTTTTACATTCATCTAAATAATTTTTATTTTCATAAGATAATAATAAATCCAATTTTACACACAAAAGAATGATATATTTTTTTGAATGATGTTTTACCACATTTTAATAGCGTACTTTTTTTAACTCATAATTTTTAAACATTAATAAATTATGTTGGATGAAATAAACTTCATTTTAAAGTCTGGTATAATTAGATTTTTGAGCATAATAATGTATTTTCAAAAAATAAAACTATTTTTAGTTGTGTTTTAACAGTTTAATTTTAAATAAAATTCCCCATTTTATTTATTTTGACTTTTGAAAAATGGATTAAATATTTTGAATCATAAATCTCAGTTTTATTAAATAGTCTACATTTATATTTTGTGCATATGAATAGTAACTTTGGTATTTTTTATTCTATTTTTAAGGGTAAATTTTGAAAATAAAGGTTAATAATAAAAATAAATGGATTATAAAATTAATAAAAAACATTAACAAATATTAATGGAAGATTTATATTCGATCTCAACACCTAATATTTGAATTGGAGTTATTTAATGGACACTATTTGTTGAAAATGTATTTGATATTATTTAAATTATTGAAAATCACAAATGTCACATTCTTTATCAAATATAACTCTTAAGTGTCCACATGGGGTCAAAGGATAGTTGTGAACGAATATAAGCATCCATTTTGAATTTGATAATATTATTGTCCAAATATAAATTTTTTTATAATTTTTTAGAACCATTTTGATGATGTAATGATATTAACAATATTTTATTTAAGTAAAATAGAAAAAATTTGCATTCATATTTTCATAACTATATTATTTTTACAATATTCTCAAACAGAATATATATTCGACTATATATATTATTTTGAAAGATAACATATTTTTCAACATCATGGTTTTTTATTTTTATTTTTACAGATAAATTAATTACCTTAAGTATTTATACAATTATAATGTATTAATTATTTTATTAATGAAACATTAAAATAAATTATATTAAAAATGTTTAAATAAATATGATTTTAATTAATTAAGGTTATACAATAATTTTATTTTTTATTATGACACAGTATGGGTGCATTAAATATTTTTAGTTGATGTTATCTTCTTGTAATTTTATATTTAAGGCCAATCTAATGAATATTGTAAAAAGTGAAAATAATGATATTTTTAAAAATTAATATAATATTAAATTATTAAAAGGAATAAAAAAATTAAAAACAAATATGAAATTATGAATTGGTAAAAAAAATATTATATATTATTCATTTATGGTCCAACATTCATTTTATAATTAAAAAATTACCATATATTAATGTTTAAAAATTATAACCATAAATAAAATAAAATTATGTTAACTAAAGTCAATCAAAATGATAAGGTTTAATGTAAATACAAAACATTTAATAATTTCAATTAATGATGATATTATAATATTATCTCACATTATAGTCTAATAGTTGTAATTTTGGTGTTATTTGAATATAAAATGAATTTATTAAAATTAATTATTTTTAGGATTTTAATGGGTTCCCTCACCTCAATCATAAGAGGGAACTTCTTCGTTCATTTAATTTCACAAACATTGGCCTCTTATATTGACCACATATTGAATATTCCTCCTTATAAAATACTTATCTATTTTTTGGAGGTTCTGTATTTCTAGAAATACTATATCTATATCCTATAAGAAGAGATATAAAAGGATGTTTTCCAAGGAAGAGGTAATAGTTTTTCCCATCTCATTCAAATTCATTTCTTCTTTTTCATCATCTTGATGTAATTATTACCATATAAAATAATAAATCGATAATCATATATATAATGATATTATATTATTTTGAAGCAACCATAGTACACATTTCATCTAACTTATAAAAAATGAATGCACCACACGTGCATACATACAGCTAAACTTCTCCACATAAAAGTGACATTTGTTTTATGTGTTCATCATTCAATAATCATTATAAAACTGTATTTAATGATTAAATATGAAATTTATGAAACTAATTAAATAATAGAGATGTTAGATATATATCATGTTTAAGATAATAATGACTTACACAAGAAAAGACTAATAGGAAAATTATGTAGTTAACACTCAAAACAAGGGAAATGATGAAATATAATTGAAAAATGAGGTGTACAATGTTATGGGGGGGATCATATATGATTTTATAAATAGTAATATGATTCCTTCGTAAGTATATAATATGTTTAAAACCATTATACAAAAGTTTATAACACATTTAAAGGAAGCCAAACATGAGGAATTGGACTACTTAACTCAATTTCCATCCATTCACTTAAACATCTATATATTTGGTTATGTTATGCTATGAATTTGTGATAAATGTCATAATATTTTTTTTATTTTATATCCACTTTTATTTTTTTGATTTATATTTTTCAGAAATAAATATTTCATGGATTTATCCTCACACCAATGATAAAATCATTGTATGTGGTTTCGCAACACACTTTTATTTCTATGAGATATCCCTTTTCACCACTTATTTATTATGTGTGGTGTATATATTCTTAACGTGGATATATAATGACATTAATTAATTTAAATTTATGTATTAAATCATTAATTTTATGATTATTAATTTTATGGAGAATATAATTCTATAGATGGAAAATGGGTAAATTATTCTATACAAAGACTTATTTCCGTAGGGTTACGCATTCTCAGTATTTACCCCAATATATTTTTTATTTATTTTTATATAATTATTATAAATTCCCTAAATATGTTCCAAAATTATGTATCCAGATCAATTCATCCTTATTTGATGAGAAATACAAGTTTTCTTTAAATATTATATTTTCCTTTCTTCCTGATAAGAAAGCACGATTTAAGAGAACAACCCAAGTCTTTACCTATTTTCATGTACACTCCATAATCTATTTTTAAAAAAGTTATATTTTTTAAAAAATAAAAATTGTTATAAAGAAAATTATATCATATTTCATTTAAGGTTTTATTTAAAAAACTAATCATTTTTCCTCTTTATAGACTCTTTAATATTACCCCTTAAACCACACTAAAGTGGCTCATTTATAACATTTATTAATTTTTTTACATATTAACAATTCAGTTGAACATAATTTATATTTTAGCTTTTTTACTTACTCTTTTAGATCCCTAATTTAATAAACATTATTGTTGTCTAATCCGTATACATCTTTTACATACATATTTTACCTTGATAATTATTTGATTAACTAGGGAAATATTTGATCAATCTGAATGTTTTATTTAATATATATATTTTATGATAAGGATTATTATTTATTAATTAAATAAATTATTTTAAATAATAGGAATTCATTGGAATTATATTACATGAGTTGGGGACCACTTAATATAAGAAATATGAGTTGAGGATTGGTTAATGCAAGCCCTACAGGTGGGAACTAGTTATAGATATTCCATCGATGCATCAGTATTATCATGATATTAAATCATTTGGTGAAAAACCCTTCAATTGTGTTCCCAAAAAGAATGAATCATGTTTCTACCCATAAACATAAATCGGTTAAACTATAGTGGTTCTTGTTCCATATACATGAAATCCAATAATTAAGCTTTCCCTTTATTAAGTATTCATTTATTATTATCCATGATATTTTCACTACGATTAAATAAATGAATATATTTTTATTCTCTATTTATTTTTTTTTTGTCATCTGTTTTTTTGTTATTTAACTTACTGGTTTGATTATACTTTTTGATTAAAGTTATATTCCATTTTACCTAAACCTGATAGAGTATTTCAGATCACCTTTTTATTTTTTTCCCTCCCCATATTATAATAATGAAAATAATGAATAATTTTCAAGGAATAAGTTTATTTTCCATTTTTATTTTCTATGCGTTATTTCCAATGTAATAAGGGAACTATGTATGCATCTATTTCCTCAAGATAATTAAACCGATCATTCCTTGTTGATGCAATCTCTTATATCAATGCTATTATAATAAAATGTCCCCCCACTATAGGATACTAGGATCGAGGTTGTTATAGAGAGAGATATATATGGTTCCTTTAAAACTAGAGGAAATGAAATAATGATCTTGATCAACATTTGAGACATAAGATAGTATTTTACTATGATTAGATAGGGACTATACTCAATTTTTTAGAAACTTCTCATGAATTTAAATCACAAAACTATGCTAACTCAAAAGATTGTTATTTTTGTCTAGACTGATGAATTTGAAGAGTAATTTATTATGTTAATGAATATTATAAGAGCTAAATATATGCCCACTTTACCCACATATGAGGAAGGATTTTTGATCTACAGTAAGGCATCAAAAAATGTCTTGGGTTGTGTACTCATGCAGGATGAAAATATAATATCCTATTCTTCCCTCTAATTAAATATCTATGACCAGGACTAAAAATTTAATGTCTTAGAATTGGCTGCAGTGATCTTCAAATTGAGTATTTTATTACAATATTTCTATAAGGAGTAGTGTGTAATATATATAAACATAAAATTATCCACATATATATTGAAACAAAAGGATAAAAATATGTGGCAACAGAGGTGGTATGAGTTGATTAAGGAATATAGTTGTCCAATCGATTATATCATGGGAAAGAAAAAAATGGTGAAGATGATCTAAACAGAAGGGACCATGTATCCCTATCCAAGAAGATGATAAAAAGGGATCAAATCTTCATTGATATGAATGGTATATAGAATATAATAAAAAAATGATCTTAATCATGTCTTACTAAAATAACATATAAACCATGCATTGTTAATATCATCCTGGAGGCCAAAAAATGTGATGAATCCCTAGAAAAAACGTAACAAAAAATATGGACTTCAACATTTCTATGGATCGAGTTAGGAGTTTTATAACATGTATATGTGTCCCATAAAAACCATAATTGAAGAAGGAAATTTTAGATGATGTGGAAACTTTTCCTTTTTGATTCATCCATAAAGAACTATTATGTATAGAGGTTTCATGTAAAACATTTGGTGGTATAACAAGAAGTGGGAGATTGTAGAATTATATCTTATTTATTTAAATGAATACAACTCAATTTTAAATGAATAATTCCTTTGGTTATGATGAAACTATTTACCATACGAGTACAAAATGGGAAAATATAATAATGGGTTTTTAGTAGGTCTCACCAAGACCCCTAAGGGTAATAACACAATTTGAGTGGTAGTAGACCACCATAACAAGTCATCAAATTTCATATCTATCAAGGAATATTTTTCTCATCAACAACGCCCTATAATATACATAAGGGATTTATAAGACTTCATGGATATCCACTCTCTATGGTATTTAATCATCATATGATGTTTAACTCGGGTTATTTGGACATTCCTTTAGTGTGCATTGGATAAATAACAGATATTCAAAACTTCATATCACCCTCGTATTGATGGACTATCTGAAAGAAGAATTAACATTCAAGAGGATATTATAATTTTTTAATATATATACATGGAATTTGGGATAAACAAATTCCACATGTAAATACCTCATATAAAAATATATTCCATTATAGAATTCTAATGAAACCATATTTGGATCCATATGGTAAGAGGTGTTGAAATATAACATTATGGAATGATGTGGGAGATTAGAAGGTGATGTAACATTATCTAATATACGTTATTGAATTAAAGTTTCAAAAAATTTATCATCATCTAAAATCTACCGAGATTTAATAGAAAATAAATACAGACAATCATTTACAAGACATTAAATTTTCAGTTGGATATATTTTATTCATTCAACTATCACCATGGAAAAAACTCATAACATTTGAAAATAAGGTAAATCATATTTTGTGATAGTTTTCCCCCTTTGAGATCAGTGTTTTATGTATAGAAGAAGTATATAGACTAACATTCCCACTAATTAAGTTTCAAGTGCATGATGTGTTCCAGGTATCCCTCTTGATGAAGTACATATTATACCCCCTTTATTTATTGGATTCAAAATTTGGAACCATTACAGAATGATCATTCATTAAAAAGGAGTATATAATGAATACATTTTTATATATAGATAGTGTTATATGAAAAAATACATCTCAAATGTTAAAAGTTCATTGACAAAACCACAAGTATGAGTAAGCATCTTGGAAACTAGAAGAGGTGATGAAATAGATATACCCTCTTATATTTTAGTTTTTGAATAAAATCTAGGGGTGAAATTTTTTAAGGGTTATTAATATTACATCCCAAATAACTATTAATTAAATTCTATTATTTTATTTAATGAATTCATTATTAAAAAAATAAATTATAGAAAATACATGAATGAATTATATTATTTTGTATCATTATAAGTTATATTCCATCATATTTAAATTTTCATTAAACCCCACCTACATTGATAGTATAGCCATTGTACAATGATCAAATTATTACTATATATATAGTGTTATGATAAATCCTTTTGAAATAGAAAATGAAGCGACAACCCCGACTAGTAGGAACATACCATATAAAGTTCATTTATGAGATATTATAAGAGAGATAGAATAACTTGGATATTATATTGACAATGAAAAATACCACATTAAACAAAAATCCATGATAAAACCATTTACGAGTGAAGCTCATGTTCATCAAGATATTGTCCCCAACCATGTTCACTGAAAACCCATAAAAATATCATCATCACTCACCGTAACATTATAGAATTAATTAGTGTGATAAAGAGATTTCTATCTAGACCCTAATATATTTATATTTAATATTATTTTTCTAAATACTTGTAATATTTATCATTTTATTAGTTTATAATTTTTAAATAATAAATTTGAAAAAAATTAGATTTTTGTATGATGAAAAAAAATTAGTATTTTGAAATATATAGTTTTAATTGGGAGACTACATTGGTTAATTTAATATTTTTTTGAAATAAGTGATATTTCAATAAATTATTATTATTAAATATATTTATCAAATATAAATGATGATATAATTTTATGATGTTAAATATATTTTTTATAAGGTTTTGAACACTATTGTTTTCAATAAACAAGTATTTTTTAACAAATATTGATATTTGATTTAAAAGAGTAAATTCTTATATTCAGAGATATATTTTGATTAAAATATGGCCACATTGTTGTTACTTGATGGTTCATTTTCCATGATTTTATGAGAGAGTTAATTTTTTGTTTAAAATTTAAATATTGTATAGTTATATGGTATTTATTATGATATCACAAAATCCTAAAATTGGTCTAATATATACTAGAAATAGAATCCATAAGCACAATTATGTTTCCCCGTAAATTTTTTTATCTTTAAAATCCATAACTATTCCTCCGAAATATATATTTTATATTAAGGTTTTAATATCTATTTTTTATAAACATGACTCACATCCAAATCCCCAATAATAGTATATTAATTATATCAATTCATAGAAAAATTAAATTTGTAAATACACTCATATTTGGAAGAAATCATGGGTTTAAACCATGATATGCCTTAATTGATATATTAACATATCATATAGAGTCCATAAACTATTTTTAGAATTTAATAAACAATTATTTTCTATTTTTTGATAAAATACCACACAACCACAAATTCTTATACACTCAAATCCTTTGGAGGATAATTTTACTCTACACATCCATCTATAGATCCCTCCCAAGTCCCTAAATAACATAATAATCCCCCCAACATTTTATAAAAAACCTCTCAATGTGAGGTATCCTATCATTCTCTTCTTTATTCATGCACAATCATTATATTATACCTTTTCATTATCATTAGATCATATTAAGATACGTTTTTACACGTACCTCATACTTCCCATATAGTTTTTATATGATGAGAGACCCCTTTCACTCTCATTATACCTATCCAAGAATCCCTATATACCCCTTTATGATGAAAAAATTTTCTAATAATTTTCTCTGACAAACATTTTTGTAGTGAACACCCACACCAATTACCACTATAGGGTATTAAACTTGATGAAATGATATTTAATTTATTGGGTACATCTATATATGTATCTCACACTTTATAATTATGGAAAATGAAGTGGTGAAAGTCATTTTTAGGTTATATGATCTATGTAGCACACTTATTCATGAACATGATATGAATATCACGGGTTATTAGAAAATTATATTACTTTGTATTGCATTGGGAAATGATTTTATCTTGTGAAATGATATGAGTGATTCAAGGGAGGTTATCCTAAATACATTATGTGATGAGTCATTAGATTTTATCCTTGAATATTTCATCTGAGGTATTATATTATACGGTTCCCACATTCCCATGATTCCATTTTTAATGTAAGCATATTATATCCTGCTTCAATGATCATGTTTATGATTATTACCCGTATTATGATACAATAATGTAAATACATACTACCATGTATTACCATTACTGTGTTATTATTTGATTATTCTATAAATAGGATTTATGTATCAACTATTTATTTGGTATGTACCCATGTTATCTGATGATGTTTTAGATGATCCATGGAATATAAGAGGTTGTTATTGATTTTTTAAATAATGTTGTTGTATTTCTATTTCAAGTTGTTATGTAATGTAACTAATTACTTAAAGACACCACGCCTTAGGATCATCTCAAATTTTATTATGTGTATCATTATGAAATAAATAACAAATTAATTTTTATAAGATATATTGGATGTCATAAATAGGAATCATGTTATGATACTTATTCTAATATGGTAATAAAATGTATATACTGATTAAAATACATTATGGATAACAACTAGTGATTTTACCTTCACTATTTTATGATTTTGACACAAAAGTTAATGTCACAATTTACTATTATAGAAAATTGAAATGAAAATAAATATCTTTATTTATATAACTATTTTCTATGGATCATGTTTATTTTTTTATATTCCCATAGAACATTGACATGGTATATATTTTCCCTTTTTATATTACATTTCTTGTTGTTATGGCCGTTAAAAAAACATATGGTGAAATATTATTTTTAATAATTTATTTATATTGGATCATGTTTTCATATATGATTTTGTTATGGAAATTGATGAAATGTTGATATGTTTTACATATTTGAGTATTTGATCCCACCCCTTTCTTATGATTTATTTCCCTAACTTATAATGATGATTATAAACTATGAGATGTTTATAAATGGATCCTGTGGTATTTGAACATTGATAAATGTTAACAAGTATGGTAAAATAAGTTTATTATATAGTTGATAATCAAATTCACTAATAATTATATGATTAGTATAGTGGTGTTATTATGATATTTAAAGTATTATATATTGAATTGATGTAAACCAAAGACATACTCTCACATATTGTATGAATGGTAGGGTTAAAAGAAATTATTCTAACACCCAGGTTCCTGAGTATAGATCTAGGGTTAATCGAAAATTAGAGTGGAACACGTGGATCATTATAACCTCACAATGTCTATAAAAACCATGAAATTATCATTAACCTATTACTTTCATAGGATCAATGTATTAGTTTATTGTTTTGGGAATGGTATAAAAAACATGTCACCAATCCATGAACAACAACTAACCACACATTAGTATTTTTGTTAGATCCCCCATACTTTCCTATTTCATATAGATATGATTTTTATTTTTTCATATTAATCAAGAAATATGAATAAGGATAATTTATATTGTTCGATAGATTTTTTACAATGAAGAAAAACAAAAACTTATCAATAATATAATGATTTCATGCTTTAAAAGTAATGATGGATTTCAGTTAAAGTTTTTAAAAAAAACAATATTCTATTGACTCCAAAAGAGGATTAATAGAGAACTAATAAAATGGGAATGTATATTTAATTTTATATTTATAATAATAATAATATTTTATAGATAAATAGAAAATAAAATTATATTTAAATTTTTTATCCCTTTCATTTACTGGATTATGAAAATTTAATTTCATTTAAAAGATAAATTTTATGATTTCTTCACATGTATGTGTTATTCTGATCATCAATATATAAAAATATTTTAAATTTAATTTGTTTTTATGTTAAATTTTTTGAAGGAAACCATATTTTATGATGGGAAATTTTTATATGTGTTATTGATAAAGAATATTATATAGGAAATTGAAATAAATGTTTTTATATTGTGTTGTAGTTTAATGGTTGGAAAATAGGCTAAAAATAATTAGTGGAATATTTTTAAGGTTTTTTAAAATATTTAATATGAGTTTTTTATTTTTTTGGTTCCATGATTATTTCTACGATGGTTATGATTTAAATGAAGGGTCATTACATTTTATAATTATTTTATAGGGATTTGAATGAGATTAATATGGGTTTAATTTTTATTTATTTATACCATACCATTATTATCTAGTATTCCACTAAGAAAATTCACAGTGCATTGTAGGAAATTACTATTTTTAGATATCATGAAGCCTATTATTCAAGTTGGTTTTTGTGTGGGATCTTTTATATTGAAAATTTTTCCTAAACTCTTACATGCGTCGTAAATATAAACCCTTATTAGTAGTTGGGCATTACATTAGTGTTCTTCCTTATTTTTCACATTTTATTAATATAGAGATATCCTTCTCCACAAGTAAGTTATTATAGATTCGATTAACAATAGATTATATTTTGAAGATATTTTTTATGCCTTGGTTTAGATGTGTCTTATACTATAATAATTTTCATTGATGATACAATTATTAAGATTTAGATCATTTCATTTACTCTAGAATGGAATACTATGATTGGTTGTAATGATTCATATTCATCGTGGAGAGCCTCCTAATCCTTCCCATAATGATTTTTTAAGATGTATATCCATTTATACATAATTATTTTGAGCATGGACATTATAAACAATCAATATTTAAATTTAATATTCCTAACATCATCATGGATATTTAATTTGTTTTTAGAAACATTTTTAAATATAGTGTCATAGTTCGAGTTGGGTCAAAATATTGGGAGTATACAAAGAGGGTTTTCCCCTTCCAAAAATTAATAACTCACACCTCATTTCCTATATTTATTTTCTTGGTATGTATACAATTTTTATTTTCATTTGTATTACTCAATATTATAACTTATTTTCAGAATAATATAATATATTCTTTGTCTCAACCTTCCTAAGGGATAGTATCTTAACACCTCGTTATTTATAAAGAGAATTTTTCTTATTAATTATAAACATAAATTTCAGGGTGACATAACATAGGTATAAAATTTGTGTTTATATCATTTTATTAATAAGGTATTGTTTTCGGGGATGGAGATGTTTTTTTGTGTGTTTCTACATTCTTAGATCTGATTCATATACGAGTTATCACTTTAGATGAGCCTATTTTATTATATTTTGGGGGATCATAACTTGCTCATTATTTATTCTTTAGAATCTCATTAGGGTTATAAATTGTGATTGTGGGAATACTTCCCATAAAATCTATTATAATACTATGAAATATATTGTGGTAATCAATGGGATTAAATTAATTGATTTACATTTGTCCAAAATATGAAATAGATTATTTATCAAGTAATTAAAATGATTAATGATCTATAATATGATTAAAATTTATCTATGCTATATATCCTGTTATATTATTTTCAATTCCATCATACAATATCGTTTTTATCATTATAGGAAATACCATTATTTGGTTACCCGTACATTTTTAGGAAAATTATCCAAGTATATTATAAATTATAAATAAATAGTGAGTTCATGAATAGTTCTTAATGATGTTTAATAATTTTTTTATTTCAAATGTACCATAAACACACTAATTTTATGAATAGTAATATAAATTAAATTTCAATTTAGTTTATTTGTATTGGGAATTTATAAAACTATATTTGGTAAAATTAGTATGTAGAATTTAATATATACCAATTAAATAAGTCAAAATTGTATTATAGATTATATATTACATATATAAAAATAAGAAGTAAACATTCATGTAATCATTAATCTATTATTGGAAATAAATAACATAAAATTAAATTAAAAATGATAAATAATTTCTATAAAATATTCTATGTATAATGTAAAGCTATTTAGAAGACAAATTTTTCATCTTTTGTATTTCAGTTCAATAAAATGTATGGAAAATTAAGATTCAGGATATTTAAAATATGTATTAATGTGTAAATATTATATTTTGAAAAATATAAGTACCAACCCCAATTATTAAATTTGGTAAAAATATATCAATATAATGTAAAATTGGAATGGACTATATTTTAATTAATTTAATTAATATTTTCATATTGTAGAATTATATTTTTAGGTGTCGTAGTAAATTTCAAGGTTATAATGAAAATTATCTCACATAAGTCACATAATTGGCTAGTTATACTACATTTTCAATTAATATTTTTAATGTTTATAATGAATTCTAACTTATCATAATCTATAAACCTTTACTATATGTACACACTCTAAACTAGTATGTTATTTTTCCTCAATCTATTAAAAATATGTCCTCAATATCCTTAATCATTTTTTGGTTCCCATTTCACAAAAAAATCAATGGAATTCAAAAAGAATATGGATTCTATAAAAAAATGAATCTTATTAAAGAAGGGAGTCAAATAATGTTGATGTTAGAAGTTAAGATATGTTTTTTCTCCATTAGATGTATTTTTTTTTGGATAAAATCAATTCATCCTACCAATTATTATATTGTTTATTTTTGTATATTTTTTTCTTATAATATATATTATTTATTTATTTGGGATATGACTTCATTTTTATTTTCCCTACATGTTTATCAGAAGATTTTTTAGGGAATTATTATCTGAATCTCATCCCATATGGAGACATTTCATCCATTTGATGTGAAATGTTTTATTTTTAGTATATATCCCCTTATGAGGGTATATTAGTCTATTTTCAATTAAAATTTATGGACATATATTTCACCCTCATATTTAACATCAATTTCTTCAATAAAAATTATTATTTTTTAATAATTTGTTCATGATTAGTATTTTAATTTGAGTTTCTCAATATATAATCATCCATCAATAAAATTTCATGAAAATTCCATTTAAATATAATTATTCTTTCGTGTCATATAATTTTGGGAATTTGAAATTATTATTATTCTATAATAACTAATGTTTACATCACATTATTATATATTTTAATGAGTAATTTTATTAATCTATATCTAGACCTAATCTTTCTCATCCACATAAATTTTATTCCAATCGTATTTTTTATAACTCTTAGGAATATAGTCATTTCATGATATTATTTTCAAAATATTATTTATGAAATTTTCTACCTTATATCCCTTTTATTTCTTTTCTATTTAATATAATATAAAAATAGTAATGTGATTTCATCATAAATTATTATAATTTTTTATACTTGCCATAGAAAAATTATTTTTTTTAATTTAACTATTTTTACATTTATAATAACACATTACCAATATTTATTTACTTTAAATATAATATAAAAAATATTTTTATTCCACTCTTTTCATTTTGTGACTGTATTTCGACAAGGTATATAAAAAAATAAATTTCCTTCTTAAAAAATATAAATTTTATTATAATCTGCTATGGAATTTTTAATCTATGTCAGTACTCTTTAATATTCCATATTATTTAGTATTAATTATTTTATATTTCCTCCTATGATACTCTATTCATAATTTATTACTATATTCAATTAATACTTTGAATAATTACATGAAATAATATATATATTATGTGGCTTAAAAATATATTAGAGAGAATGGATACATCATTACCAGTTTCATACATTATAATAATTCATTCGTAGTGATGAAATCAGGAGAATGCATTTTCCAAGTACTCAACATTTCTTATTAATTATATTTCAATAAGTTCATTGGGATTTAATTACAAATATTTCCAAACAATTTAATTAACTAGGGGATTCTATTTATATATATTTTTATTAGTTTTTTATATACAGGAAAAAATTGAAAACTTCCATTTGTTATTAAGAAATATATTGATATATTTTCGATTATTAAATATTATAATATAGTGAGATATTTTAATTTTTGTTTAATGGTTTAATACATAGGTTTTTAAAGGTCTAGAATTTTTCTATGCTTTCCCTTATCATTTTACTGGGTCTCATAGTTTTCATGACATTTTCATATTTTAATAAGTGGTTATAAAATGTATTCCAAAATTATGAATGTAATTTCATGTTTAAATATTTACTGGAAATTAATTTGGATGTTTGTGGAGTGACATTAATATTTTATGTGATGTTGGGATTTTGGAAATGATAATAAATCCTTCACTTAATTATCTACATGTTTTTGTAAGTAGAAATTAAATATTATTATTATAATTTTGGCACATACTTAATGCCTTACATCTATGTCAGGGAAATTCTTATTATTGAAATTGGTTGAAAATTTATAGGGAAGTTAATTTTTCTTACATAAATATAATTCATACCCTTCATACTTGGAAACTAATGTTTCCCAAGATTTCATAATAATAAGAAATAGTTTTCTAAATTTAATAAGGGTAATTCCATTTTCATCCAATGTTAACAATTGTGAAAAGGGGGCTTTATGGGATACTTAAATATATCATAGAAACTATGATCTATGTAAATATCATTCATAACTTTTTTATGGTAGTTATTGTTTTTGTATACCTATGTAAGGTTAATCTATGTCTGGAATAATGTAAATGTGTATATTATTTAGCAATGTGATGGTAAAAATTACCTCACATAATGGTTTTTGTGAGCATCTTAATGATATATAAGTGTTTATCAATAATTTTCTTACTAATTTAATTCTATCCCCCTACTCACATAATGGAATACTATGGATACTAAAGCTCACATAAGGGACATTAGCTAATTCTAATTCCCATGTAATGGTGGCTATCCACATAACGGTAAAACTCTATAACCTAAATGTAGTGCTTATGTATTTTCTAGGGGTAGAGAGTTATTTATAAAATTTATAGATTTCATTTCTAGTTCGATATGGGAGGTAAAATTAATGTATATTATTGAAATAAATTATTAAATTATATGGTTCAGGATATTTTAAGGTTTTAAAATGAATTCTTTGACCATTTTTAAGAGGTTAGTAATGCTTCATTAGAATACCTAATACTGAAATAGTTTCAATCTGAATTTAATTAGGGTTAAATATCTAGTATATTTGTATTATTAAATATCAAACTATTCCAAATTGAGTCTCTCATTAATTCCCTCTTGTATGAGTTACCGAAAACACACCTTTTGAGATTTGGAAGCCTTCAATTTTTGTCTTTGAAAGCCATATGTAAATGATCCTAATTTCTTCCTCACATGATATATCATTTAAATATAAGATGAGTATATATATATCACCTTACTTTGTTTATGTAACATGATGTAAAAGATTCCATTTAGTGGAACCATTACTTATCCATAACTTTACTTTGAAAATATGAATTTATCAATTTTTTGACTCCTGTGATTAAATTTATGTGATTAAACATAATAACATAATATTCTAATAAATAATCACATGATGAAACAATAAATGAAAATATTGATTTTTAAAAATGGGGAATGAAAATTATGAAGTGTATTATTGTAAAATAAATAATATTGTTTGAATAATTATAATTAAAGATAAATTTCTATAGTATAATCATTATTTTAATATTACAATAAATAATATATGGTAGGATGATATTGTCAAATGTATAATTATATGCTCAATTTCTTTTAAAACTTTAATTTTAGTAATTAATTAATTGATATTGATGGAGATTATAAAATTTTGAATACTATAAAGTATTATTATCATATAATTGAAATTATAAAACCATTATTTTTATATTTTATAAATTATGGTATGATATATAATATAGTTTCACATGAAAATATTTATTAATATACAAAAAAACAGCATGATGAAATATTTCTTCTATGATTGGGAAATTTAAATGAATGTCCTTGTGAAACATAAAATATTATTTGTTAATAGCTTTTAAGAATATTTTGTTTCCTGATTTAGAATACATATAATATTTTATTTCTATTTCATGGAATAATATAGAAGTTTATATCTTAATTATTATCATTAACCCTATTTTTTTTGTTGTTGTTACAAAAATTGAGTTAGAAATAATATTACATGATGTGGATATTTACTAATACATTAGAATATGAGAAGCACATGTTGAAATTTAAATTTTATATTACTAATAATAAATTCAAAAAATGTAATATATGAATTATTCACATGTTATATATAATAATAATGGGTAATATATATGAATATTATAGGAATAAAATTAATAAATATTTATCATAGGATAATTATGATTATTTCGGAAATTATATTAGATATAAAAAGAAACATTCACATGTTGTTGTTTAATTTTTTTATAATATAACAAATATGATATCATACCACAATAATAAAATACATTAACAATAATGATGATAATTATTTTATTAATTATAGACAACATATAATTTAAATGGGGATTATCACAATTTTAGATAATTTAATAATTTTTGGTGCATTGTTTAATTTATTTTTTAGGACATTGTGAATGAATTCATATATCATTCTTTTTAGATATTTTGAGATAGTGTAAAATATACATTGTTTTTAGTTGTTTTTTGACATGTTTAAATGAATGATATAGATAAATAACCAAAATAAATTTTATATTATTAATTAAATTATCAAGGCATGATCATAATGATTAATGCTCATCTTGAAATTTTCTGGACATGGATGTAATAATTTTTTATATCATGTTTAAATATTACACATTTAGTGACTGATGTATCGTTATTGACATAAATAAATTATATATCATAAACCATTGGATTCAAAATAGAATTAAAATATTGTTTATTAAATATTATTTTTTGGGACATGTTAGGATATTACTAATTGTTGGAGGATTTAATTACCCAATGATATGTCCAAAGATTCCTTATAAAATTAAGTTTGTTACATTAAATTTGATTTATATATGCATGATCTGAAATTTATACCTATGAGGTGAAAGATAGAAAACAATTATTACTGGTGTATTGATGAGAATGGTGGAACACGATGTCCTTTATGATGATAATGGTGGAATGAGGTTCTAGTTATTATGATCATAGTGGCACAAAGTTCCAGTTATAAAGATGATATTCACATATAATTCCTAACATGATTTTAATCACAATTGTGTGGGGAACTATGGAGGTTTAGGTGCATTAAGATCAAATCCTTTTCATCAAGGCCTAATTCTATCTTGATTGTTATGTCATTTATGATAGTAGTATACTATTTATGTGGTCAGATTACCACTACATCATGTTTATTAATGCTTTTCACAATGAGTAAAACTTTTAAATGGTATACTATGATCATTCCTAGAGTACTTGATTTTTCTAAATGATAATTAATAATTAAAATTTTTGTTTTTGTTTTTGATGATTACTTATGATGATGACATAGTTGAGAAAAAAAATAAAAAAAAACCAATAACTCAATTTTTTATTTCTATATAATTTTAAAATGATAATATAATGTTAAAAATTGAGAAATATTAAATAATTTATAATGAATATTTTATTAGTACAATTTTTACTTATATTATTCTCATATTGATATCTAGAACATAGTTATAGTAGATGGGGATCTGGTGTGTCAATATCAGTGGATTAGGATAAGGCAAAGTTGTATCCCTTACTATGGCTGCAAAATACATTTCATCTATATATTTATTTTTCATACGCACCCAACCTTTTTACGATGTAAAACCAACAACCATAGTGTCTAGGAGTGTTTTACCCATCATACAGAATGCCAATGATATAGATAGAAGACTCATCTTCTCTCCCACTCTCTATTCTATTATCATATTACATACAAGTATTCACAATGGAGACTTCCCAAATATAGTTGATATGGGATATTGTGGAATGTGATTATTACCAATTCATGTATTCCAGATGTAGTATTCCATGTATTATTGCAGGCTTCATAATTATGGGTTTCTATAGGCTGATATATATTATATAACACGTTGTATATGGTGGATTCCAAAAGAACTCAATTACATTATACATAATGTGGATGTGATGATGTGTTGCACATTGTACATGATATGATATAGTTTCAAAAAAATTATGGGATATGTTATTGTTTCCCAAGTACTTTTGAGCATCTTTATTATTTAATATATGAGTGTTTAAGACATGTTATGTTGGTATATGAGCATATAAAATAAGTGGTGATGTTGTTATGGGGATATGATATAAATATATATCAATGTTTTTGTGTGTGTGTTTGTCTTAAATATTCTAGTTATACCATTATGTGATATTTTGGAAATTATCTATTGTTTGGTTTGGAATAAAATGTTATACCATATTAGTTGATAATTTAATTTATAATTTTTTAAATGTGATTTGGTATGTTTCATTAAATATTTAAATGGGAGATTTCAAGAATGATCTTACTATTTATACATGTTATGGCCACCCTACATATATAGAACCTACTAATTTTGTTGGTAGGGGTTGGTAGGTGATAGAAATGGGATAATATTTGTTAATGGATTTTCTTCGGTGTTTTTGTAGTATTATGGTCATTATTATGTATATTTTTCAATATTTATAGTTGTTTGAATTGTATGTTATTATTTTAATGTAATAAGATTAATTTATATTTTATTATGATCTATAGTTGTTTTTTGGTTAGTCTTATACTATCTATTACATATCAAATTATTATTATTATTATTCATCTACAATTTGTATTTCTATACCCTTGGTTATATTCTCTTCCAAATAGATTATTAGAGAAGGTTATTGGGGTAACTATATCTCTTTTTCCATTGTCGAACGATGATGGGTTCCATTTGAGGGATGGGGTGAAGACATAGTTTTATCTAAGGAGACGGTTTACAGAAATTATGGGGGTAAGGAGTTAGGTATATAAGAGGATATATGGGTTGGTAGGGTAATAGTATCACCTTATATTAGTATGTGTTATGAAAAAGGGGAGTAGATTAGATTGAATTTTGTCACCCCAATGATCTAATGGAGGGAACATTAAATATTGAGTACATGTTATGTTATTTGATACTATTTTAAGTGCAGATACCTAGGAATATCATGGATCATAAAATTATAAAATAGTGTCTAAATTGGGTAGAAAATGTGATTATGATGAAAATAAATTAACTGATTAACAATTAAAATAACATGTTCAATAGGATGGAAGTACCTAATGAATTTTATTTTATTGGAATGGATCAAGGTCGATATCACCTTTAGTTTTATTAAAAATAATTTCAACATGATATGTAATGAAATCAATGTAGAGTCATAGATGATGAATGAAGCACTCATTAGAGGAAATTTTTTGAGTTACAACAATAGAGATTGTGGATGTATGGGGGAATAATTTATGATCAAGGGACCCATTTTTTGTTGGATATGGTGGTAATAGCCCCTGGATTAAATCGTTAATAGAGAGAGAAATTAGATTCATCGTTTGTGTTAAGGATGTGTGTGTCATCTTAGAAGTATTGGGTCATGTCCATCGATGACTGTGAGGGGTCATATGTTTTATTTATGATATTCCATGATCTTTTTTAGGAAGATATTCTTTCATTGACAGAAAAGGGGTACTATGAGCTAGTGTTGTTTTTCCATTTCTTGGTAATTTTTTTCTCTTCTTGAGATATTTTGTGAGGCCTTTTAAATACCTTATTTATCTCTAAAACCATTTAGTTATATTCCCTTAATTTGAATGAACAAGATAATAACAATTCCTGGATTTTTATCCCTTCGAAAAGAGTTCATGGAAATATTCTCATTCAATTTATTGAATCATAACTATTATATAATTGAGGAATAATATTTTGAGTAACATTAAGATCTAATTAAATGAAAATTTCATGTAAATATTGTAAATATAACTCATCCCTCAAGTTTGGTTTGGAGATGGACATACATTCTAAGAAAATGGGTTTCTCTGACCATAATCATATTATTATTTTTCTCTCTAATCATACTCCACAAAATGATGATATGGTCTTGGGGTAAAGAAATATATCATCATATATATCATATAATAAAATTTTGTGTTTTTTGAGGTCGAGATTCAATTTGGGGGATGTTTTTCTAGTTTTTGATATTTATTTTGAATCATTATAATATTCAATAAGTTGAGGTGACATGGGATGTAGTTCAGGGAATTAAAATATTTAATGTTTTTATTTAATTTATTCACATCTTATTATTATAAATTTTCCTCCCTATGTTGTGAATTAAATTCATGTATATTGTCAGTTATACATGTGATATTTTATTAGATGTATTTTTTTCATATTCTTGTATCCCCAAACATATTTCTATTATATTGGTAATGTGTGATAAATAATAAACCATAGTATGAAGGGGACCCCTAAACCATCATGGTGTGTTGTTTTTTATAATACATTTTATTCTATTTGGGCGATTATGTACCACCCAACATGTACAATATCAAGGTGTGGTGGATGGGTTCTTTTGATTTCTATACGTGAGGATAATCTATTTATATTGATCTACATGATTTATTTTGGTTGTGGAATGTTATATACTATTTTTTTATTACCCCTTAATATAATGGAATTCACCTATGTTAAATTGAAATTGGAATGTTATAACCATTTTAGGTTTTCCAAGTGTGTTTTCTTAGTCAATAATTTTTTTATAATACATTAAAAAGCCTTTTAGAACTGTTTTTTTAATTTTTCAACATTAGTTTTTGTTTATGATCAAATTTCAGTTTTTTAAATAGGGTTCTAAAATTTTTAATTTATATTTATTGATATTAACTTTTTAGTGAAAATAGTGGAGCTATTTTAGTTTAATAAAAAATTATATTATGGAAGAATGTAACTTTTTTATATATATTAATCATCATGGAAATAATATTAAATATAAAATTATGGATTTCATGCTAGACGAAATTTAAATTTTTCATAAATATAAATTTATTTTATATGAGATATGGATGGGTATCTAATTTCAATTTCATGTGGATAAATTAAATATTTTCATTTATAGGAATTAAATTGGTCATTCTGTTTTTCCATTTCGTTATGGGATAGATAATACAAAATTTTAATTGAAATTTATTTTTTTCTAACATATTTTCATAAATAGAAAATTATAGTACTTCTATAAAACATCATTTTTTTAAAATAATTTTTCAATATAAATATTAGTTCTTATAAAAAATATAATTTGATAAATACTTTGTTAGGAAGATGTATTAAAAAGAATTTTCAATTATGTATTTTATATTCAATTGGAAATTATATTCTAGAAACATAGTGACATGTTTTAATCAGAAAACATTTAAAATTATTGATGTTCTAATTTGAAATATTGAGATACATATCTATTATTTTTGAATCATTTTCATTGAATATTTGAATTTGGATTCCCTTAACCAACAAGATCAAATGAATTGACGATTGATTCAAATATAAGAATATTAACAGATAAATATAAAATGATGATGTACTACTTGTTCAATAAATTTTGTTAATGATATGTTCTGAAATTTATGAATTAAATATATTGGGTAATTATTATATAATTTTTCGATTATGTTTTAACAGTGGAAGTTGAAATGAAAAACATAACTAATAAAAAAAGAATGTTAGATGAGTATTAAGTATCTATAGATTTTTTATTTTATGGAATATCAAAATAAAGTTTTTTCAATGATGAATTTTAATTTTTTTTCTCTAATATGAAATTCTATGATTTATATTTAAATCAATGTGAAGTGATTATTTCTGGAGGATAAATTTTTTTTTTGTTTTTTTTAAAGATTATTTTATTGAAGTGAATCCCTTGATGGGTTAGTTATTCATATCTATCATAAATTG
Organism: Viscum album; assembly: GCA_963277665.1. Lineage (NCBI taxonomy): Eukaryota > Viridiplantae > Streptophyta > Magnoliopsida > Santalales > Viscaceae > Viscum > Viscum album. The sequence goes on from OY728151.1 coordinate 809,707,973, forward strand.
AAGAGATTTAGTGATCATACATTGGAATGAGAGTCACATATGCGTGATTAAAATTCCATGTTTCTTAATGATTGATTTTAAGGTAATTAAATATTGGATCTATTGTTATTATTTATGATTTATTATCCTATATGATAAATTTTTTTACAAATGGGATTTTTTTTATTTTATTGTTATCTCTAATGGGAGATTTTTTTTAAAGTTCTCCCAAAATGGTGTACGATTGTACTATTTTATCCAAATAGAGTGTTGGTTTTATTTCTTGTAATGAAATATACCTAAGAGTTATATTATTGGGTGGTTAAATTATCTACCTATGTTATCCAATATTTTTCAATTTTTTTAAATATTGAATCATTATAATTTTTTATAGGTACCTGATATAATTTTTAGAAAAATTCATTAGCCTTTTACATTTATGGGTGCCTAAAAGTTGAAAATACATTTTTATATTTTAATGAACTCTCTCGAGATTAAATTCCAAATTATTTATGTAATTCATATTTTAAAATGTGTTTGTGAAATTAATATGTATTTTATTATATAATAATTTTATATTAGAAGTGATTTTATGATTTTTTAAATTATAATAAATCCTTATATTAATCATATTTTTTATTTTTTATATTGAAATAAATTTATTTAATGATATTTGTACCCTTTTCGTGATCTTACATCTCTATATGGGTAATTTATGTTTTTAAAAGAGATGTGTAGTGGTTGAGGGATGTTTATTTTTCTTGTATAATTGCAATCCTTGACGTATGTAATGGAAAAATTTTCATTCCAAATATTTATTTATGTATAAATTATTGTTCATTGTGGTGTAAGGGTAATTTCCTTTGTATGCTATGTGTGTAAATGTAAACATGAGTCTCTATGGTCTATTAAAATGTATCATATCCTCAATATGTTACATAATGATATTTACCATCTTATGTAATGTTACTAATGAATTTACTTTATGTATGTATTTATAAATATATCTCATTTATAGGTAAATTCATATTTTCAATATTCAAGTGAAGTTAAGACTGGCCTCAGGTATGTGCGGTTTTAAGATTCATAAATATGTTCAATGGGATCACACAATTTACCTTACCCACATAATGGTATCCCCAAGTAAATATAATCGAAAAAACACCTAACATATCATCCATATATGATTTCTTAGAAACTATTGAATTCATATCATGACCAATCTATCCAATAGAAATCTAATATATTAATCTATATGTCTCTTAGAAATATTTCCATGTGATGGATTACCCATAGGTTTATTTCCTATAGAATATGATTTGGTGAAGGATACCATTAATGAAATGTGATATTTTAGAAATGTAATGTATTTAGTGAAGACTAAATGAATTAACAATCCCACGTAGTAATAAATATAAAACTGAAAGAAAATTATTATACATGTTAATAATTTTCTTTTAGTTTTATATTTATTATTTCTATATCAAGATAACACAATAATTTTATTAAAATGGAATACATATACATAATAAATTCAATAATTGAAGAATTATTTTAAAATTTATATTTTAATGATAAATTTATATGGGCTAAGTGAGAGTATTCTTGATAGGTGAGTCTTTAATTCCTCAATGTAATGGTTATAGGTGCGTCAAAATAATGTGTGGAATAAAAAATTAATTATAAATGTATGATATTAAACATGAAACATTGATTTCAATGATTTATGAACTAATATAATTAGTATTATGATGATGATGGTGGCATGTGGTTCTAGAAAAGATGATAACAGTGACACGAGATTCAAATTATTATGTTGATGTTTTGATGAGAAGTCAGATGAAATTTTATGAACAATGGTGAGGGAAACATGGATGGTTTTAATTTTTTTTATAATATGGAATTGAAATCAATTAATATTACAATATTTATCACTAATTAATATTAAATGACTCTTTTGATAAGGTAAGTGAGAATGATATACTCTATAATACCAAATGTAGGATCGAAATAAAATAGATACCGAATGAAGTATCTAATAATGCTCAAAATACAAGAGGGGGTGAATTGTATACTTAAAAAAATTCCTTTGGAACTTTTAAAGATGGTTATATTTAACAAGGTTGAACAAGGTAATTCACAATACCTCTTGTTCTACACACTTGCTAGATTTTGGAAATTTGATTCCAAGAAAGTGACTCCAAAAAAGATGGTTCCAGAAAAAGAAAATTAACAAAAATTTACAAGGATAAAGATTCTACCTTAAAGCGTATAGAATATTACTAAATCAGAGTATACATGTATAAGGAAGTATAATATAGTTATACTTTCCTCACAATCAAAATACAGCGGAAAAATTGAAACAAACAAGAATCAAGTAGTAAGTCTTTTAACCCAAAGAGAAGGGTATCCAACAACCATGGATAAAGGTCCCTTGATTTATACTTTCAAAAAAGTATGTCTTACACACACCAGGGTAAGCCCTCGATAAGAATATAAGAGTCTATATTGTTATCCTTGCAAAAACTCAACTACATGGTAGTCGACACCTTTGTCTTCCTTAGCAAGGAAGTCCTCAAACATTAAGGTAGTTGGCACCTCTCTCTTCCTATCCCCAGAAGGCCTCGAATGTACTCAACAACATTCGTAGTCCCATGAAGAAAATCTGAACAAGGTGTTCAAAATGCACAAAGCAATAAAGTCTATCACTCTAGAAATCACTTCAGCAACATGTATTCTCTAGAATGATCAACTTGTCATGATCTATTTAAAATGAGATCCTATTTATTGGTATGACTTCAATAGCCGAATCCCTCCTCCAACAGTCATATTTTTCATTTAATTTCATAGAGTCTTGTACATGTGTCACTCAAAAAATGGTTAGTTAGTAACTGAATGAACAACATCATTTTATTACAAAAGAAAATGTAAGAGAAAATATGGTTACATATCCGAAATCACATATTCGGAATGTAAGAAAGTAAAAGTTAAGAGTCTATCCAAAAACACATTCAGAGTCTATAATAAAATTATATTGGGATTCTGTTTTCTAAGGAATTAAAAACCTAAACTCTATATAATTCCAGAGTCTAAATTTCATGGAAATTCTGAATCTGGATTCACAAGAATTCGGAACCTAAACTTACAAAGTTTTAAGTCAGAGTTCATGAGAATTCCGAGTCAGAACTTATAAAGTTTGGAGTCAGAATTCATTAGAATTCAGAGTCAGAATTCATAAAGTTCGGAGTCTTGATTCAGAGAACTCAGAGTCAAAACTCATAAGAGTTTGGATTCTGAATTCAGAGAACTCAGATTCAGAACTCATAAGAGATCGGAGTCTGAATTCAGAGAACTCGGAGTCTGAATTCGTACCATGAAAATAGAATTCTCTTTATCAAAGTATTATATGATTCCAAGGTTCTAGATATGAAACTTAATTTTACACTAGACATGATAAATAATGAAAAACATGGTTAGGATAAATTTCCTTAGGGAAAGAAAATTTTACTTATAAAAGTAAAACATAGGGTAAAATGAAATTTGCCTTCAGATAAGGTTTTCTTGATTTTCAAATCATGAGGATTGGTAAAGTCATAAGGAAACCTTATTGACTCAACATTCTCCCCAGACATGAAGGAATGGAAAAGTCATATGGAAAACTAATTGACTCAACAATATCCCCATTTTTTTAAAGCACAAACATCCTTACGAAAAAGAAAATAAGGATATAGAAAATATTTTCCTAGACTTTGAAAATAAAACTTATCTCCCTTATTATATGGGAAAAGATGAATACGACTAACTCCCCCTTAGGCTTTGGAACACTATAGATCATATTCTAGATTTCCGGAATGAGATTTTTCCTTATTTTGAGTATGGAAATCTCTGTAATGAAAAATCCCCCTTAGATAAACTCCCCCTTACTTAGTAATATTTCTTCTATACTTAGTATTATTTTTCATTTCTCCCCCTTTGTGATTTTCAAAATGAATTTGAGGAAATGGAAAAGAAATTATGGTACCTGAAAGATTAGTACAACACATCCAAAAGACAAGCAACCAAAAATTTCATTAGGATTAGAAAGAATTTGTACAAGTAAGAAAAATACAACAACATATCATATTGCAAAAAATTTATCCTTCCTTTTCATTGGGCATCATCTTCTTGACTATAGTCTTCATATTTTTGATCTTTTTATGATCTTCCTCTGCTCACTTAAGAAAATGATCTCGATCCTCATCTTTCTTCTCTAAAGCCTTGATTCATTCTTCTTGAGACTTAAGAGCCTCTACTTGAGCCTTCAAGACTTTTTCCTGCATAACAAGCTTTTCTTTTATCTCAATTCGAAGATCCTTTTCTCTCTTCCAGCTTTTAGCAAACAAATACAACTTTCCATTTAAATACTTTACTTCTTGAACCTGAGAATTTTGTTCTAGAGTCATATTTTCTTCAAAATTGGTTGTGAGATCCTTGATCATACCATATTCAATATCAAAATCCTCCTTGACACCATCTTAGAACTCAATGAATTCTCTCAAATCTTAAACTATCTTCTTTGACCAGACAACCATTTTCATACAGGACCTTTTTTGGGCATCATTGTGAATGATGAAATTCTTGAAGTCAGCCTCTATCATTACACACTTATCCATCACCATGGATACTGAATCGGATTTCTCATTTAGTGTTTGTTGAAGAATCTGACATCTCAAGTCTATGATTGGGAAAATTGGAATGGTTCCAACAAGATTCTTCAAAGACATGACAAATAAATCATGTCCTAGAGATGATGATTCTGAATCTGAGACTTTGCTAGGTGAGTCTTCTTTCTATAACTCAAATTCTTTCCTCTTCGATGATCCACCAGTTTCATTCTTCTTTACAATAGCTTTTGTAGGTTTCTCAACTAACACCTATTTTCCTTTATCACTTCTCGGAATAGATTCCTCATCCAAAGATTTGTTTTCACTATTAGATAGTTGATCAATTCTATCTTCATTTATCTTCTCCTTCTTAGCTTATACCTTAGAATCTTCAGGATGAATAAAATGATGATTAAAACTTTCTTCCTCAGAAATCTTTTTCACTTCATCTTCAGCTTTGTCATCCTCTTCTTTCTGATCTTTCCCAGGTGTAGCTAGCTTTGATAATTCTACTTCTGATGTTCAGATTGACAATTTCTCTGATGAACTTTCTTTCTCATGAAAGTATTCCACTTGTTTTATGAGATCTTTAGTATCCTTATTACTTTATTCTTCTTCCACTTATTGTACTACTTGTTCTTCTTCTTTTCCTTTCACTTTTTCTGGAGTGAAAAAAATTTTACCCGGAGTCTCAGGTAAAGCTTCTACCAAGAATGATTTTGGTACTGGGATACTCTGTGATTATTTATCAGTAGCCTTCCAAAGATATTGAATAATATCTACTTCATTCATATTATTCTTTTTCTTATTTTCCTTCTCTCCCCTTCTAATATACTCAATTGTATTCTCCTTCCGGGATTTTGCATCTGCAGGTTCCTGTCCAATCTTGGGCTCCCCTTCTTTTCTATTCTTCTTATCTTCCCTCCATTTTTCTACAACCTCATCTAGATAGGCCATTTTTTCTTATGCTTTGGAGGTGCCGATTGAGATTTCTTAGCTTTTGGGATTTTATCTTCCTCTTCTACTTCCTTCAACTTCCTCTTCTTTCCTTCCTTTCACAATGATTCAGACACTTCTTGTTTCTTCGGAATAGATTCATCTTCTTCCTCAGGTATGCCATAAAATTCTCTAGAGTCGTTGGAAAAACCAATGTCCATCCTCTTCAAAGTATCATCAATGACTAGCATAACTCTACAGTTCCTGGGCTGCAAGCTGCAAGGGATTTTAAAATATTATAGACCCCGAACAATTAACATTGATAGAATATATGGGTACATGATAATATGAGCCTTCAGATTTAAATTCATGATATTCTTGATCGTAATAAGATTATGCTTAACTAAATTAACCTTTCTCAGGTTCACCAGAAAATCTTGGATGTACATATCACTCTTCTTCAAAGTGTCCTTGTCACCATTTCTCGGAACGATAAATCCTTGAACCCATAATTCAAAGATCCGATTATTTTTAGAGAGGTGGGAAACCATTAGAGACTTGAAACCAGAAAGACCAAGTCACTTTATAGATTTTACCTTTACAAATCTTCCCGGAACATCCGACAACTTATGAGAACAAAAATCAGCTTCACCTTCATACGGAACTCCAATCAAACTAGCTGCCTTAGTGTATAAAAGGGCATAAGACTTTCCATAGATTTTGAAGGAAAACATCTCTATGGAATCATCCTTGAAAAAACATACTGATTCATAAAACTCAATAAGAAAATTTGGATACACTAAGTCTTGATCCCCTGTCTTGGATATGCAAACACTCTCTCATCCATTCAATTTGATGTTCTTCGAAATTATAGAATCATACTTGTTGAATAAGTTCAGATTCACCAACCTTTCTCTACACACATGCCACTTCGGAATTGTCTTGACAGTAGACATATCATTCTAAGAGGATCATTCTACAGACATTTGGAATTGAGAAAACTCTGAGAAGTTGGGAATGGGATGAAGTAGAGGGTTAGAACATTAGCACGTGAGATCTTGATATCGATGTGGAACAACCCTTAAATGGTCCTTTATATAGGTTTTGGAAATGACGATTCATCTTCCAAACTCAATACAATGGATGAAAATATTCCTGATCATATCTGACGGTTGATATGATAGCTATAAGGAAAACTTGATAGAATCTGATCTTTTGAGGTATTTAAGAAAAAAAATTTGATTTAATGAAAAGAGAATCCAAAAAATTTAAAAAAACAAATGAAAACAACAACAAGTAAATGATGACTACAAAAACATAAGAAAGGAAACATACCTTTCAGATTACTAGGAAGATTATTTTCATTGAGGAAAAAGAATTTCTTGAAGAACATTAGATTCCGAAAAAAATTTAATACCAAAAAATTTGAAAACAAAAAACTTCATTACAAAAAATTTTGAGTACAGAAATCTACATTACGATTATTGTGAGTAAGAAAATCTCAATTACAAAAAAATTGAGTAAAAAATATTCATTACTAAAATATTGAGTATGAAAATCTTTATTACAAAAATTTTGAGGCTACAGAAATGAAAAAATATAGACTACGAAAATTTAGAGAATCTTACTATGAAAATATCCATTAAAATGGTTTGAAAATTTTGGGTATGAAAATTTTAATTACAAAAGATTTGAAAAATATGACTATGAAAATTTCATTAAGAAAGATTTTGAAAGAATTATTAGGAAAAATTTTGAAGAACTATTTACAAAAAAAATTCATTATGAAATATTTTGAAAAACTGATTAAGAAAAATTTGAAAAATCTAACAAGCAAATGTGATCCCCCTATGGAAAAGAGTTTATTACTATAAAGAGATTGGTTTCAACAGAAAGTTAACAAAGTAATATTACCTTATAGTTAAATTCCTAACTTTTGTTAATGTATTCAAATCTATCGGAGGGTAAAGATTTTTTAAAAATATCATCAAGTTGATCTTGCGTTCCAATAAATTAAAGAATGATCTCTCTTTTTTGTGAGCGATCCCTAAGAAAGTGATGCCAAATATCTATGTTTTTTGCACGATAGTGATGTGCGGGGTTTCTTCATAAAGCAATGGCACTAGTATTATCACAAAAAATGTGTGTTTTGGTAAAACACATACCATAGTCTATGAGTGTGTGTGGCATCTACAACACTTGAGCACAACCACTTCCAACTGCTACATATTCAGCTTTAGCAGTGGAAAGTGCTATTGAGTGTTTCATCTTTCATAACCAAGAAATTAATGAATCTCTGAAGAAATTACAAGTTCCAGATGTACTCTTTCTATCAATTATACATCCACCAATGTTAGCATCCGAAAAAAAAATTAGAATAAAATAATTTCCATATGTATTAAAGATTCCAAGATCCATGGTTCCTTTTAAGTAGCAAAAAATTCTTTTCACTGACTTTAAATGAGATTCCTTTTGATTGTATTGATATCTTACACATAAGTATACTGATAATATTATGTTTGGGTGACTAGTTTTCAAGTAATGTAAACTTCCTACGAAACATCTAAAAGATGTTTGATCTACTGGTTTTCAAGTTTCATCAAGATCAAGTGAATTTGAGGTACCAATGCGAGTACTTATACTATTAGTGTTGTCAAATCCATAATTTTTCATAAGATCATTAATATACTTATTTTGGGATATATAGATTTGTTCTGGTTTTTGAGAAATTTGAAAACCAAGGAAAATGTTAGTTCACCCATCATACTCATTTCGAACTCAGATTTCATTATATCTGCAAAGGAATCAGATAAAGATTGCTGATTTGATCCAAATATAATTTCATCAACATAGATTTGAACAATCAAAAAAAATTCTTATATTTATTCATAAAAAGGGTTGGATCTTCATTTCCCTTAATGTAATTATTTTGAATCAAAAATCTTGTAAGCCTATTATACCATGCTCGAGGGGCTTGCTTAAGTCTATAAAAAACTTTGGTAAGTTTATAAACATGTTCAGGATGTTTTGTATCATCATGACCAAGAGTTTGTTCAACAAAAACTTCCACTTGAACATAACCATTATGGAAATTACATTTCACATCCATTTGAAAATGTTTGAAATTGAAGAATGCTACAAAGACAAGTAAAATATGAATAGATTCAAGTCTAGATACTGGAGCATAGGTTTATTCATAGTCTATTCCTTCTTATTGATTATAGCCTTTTGCAACCAAACTGGCTTTATTTCTTACTATGATTCCATTCTCATCACACTTATTTTTGAAGAACTATTTTACACCAATAACAGAAGTTTCCTTAGGTCTTTCAACCAAGGTCCATACTTTATTCCTTTCAAATTAATTTATCTCATATTGCATAGATTTTATCCAATCATCATCACCTAAAGATTCATCAGTGATTTTTGGTTCTAATTGGGAATGAAATTCGAGATGTTCTAATTCATTTTTTAATAAACTTCTAGTCTTTACTGGTTAATACGCATCACCAATGATACTATCACTAGGATGATTCTTTAGAAACAACTGATTTGGGTTTTTTAAAACATGTTCATCAACATAGGGTAGGAAATATTATAAGGTAAATGCTTTAGAAACATTTTCTTAGGAATCTTCCATATCATAAAGATCTTCTAACAAATGTTGATAATCAGTTTTTGAAAACACATATGAAGATGTAGGTTGGGGTTGTTTAAAAATGGAGTCAGTTTCATCAAATTTAACATGTAATATTTCTTCAATAGTACAAGTGTGTTTCTTGAAAACTATATAAGCCTTAGAAGTTGCGGAGTAACCTAAGAAAATTCTTTCATCAGATTTTGGTTCAAATTTGTGTAAATTATTTATAGTATTCAAAATTAATTCTTTTCAAACAAAAACATTGAAGTTGGAAAGTCTAGTTTTTCTACCATTCCATAACTCATAAGATGTTTTATTAAGAGAAGGTCAAATCAAAACACAATTTATAGTATAACAAGAAGTAATTATAGCTTCAACCCAAAAATGTTTGTCTACAGAATACTCACTCAATATGGTTCTTGTTATATCTTGAAGAGTTATGTTCCTTCTTTCAACAACACCATTCTGTTGAGGTGTTCTAGGTGCTGAGAAGTTATGAGTAATGACTTTTCTACTAAAAAATGTTTCAAAATCATAATTTTGAAATTCTCCTCCATGATCACTATGAATAGTTATCAAAAAAAGGTTTTTCTCATTTTTGACTTGGGCTCTAAAACTTTTGAAATAAGAAAAAGCTTCAGATTTCATTTCTAGAAAATAGACCCATGTAAATATAGTGTAATCACCAACTAAAATAAATACATAATACTTTCCTCCAATGCTTCCAGTTTGATTTAGACCAAAGAGATCCATATGTACTAATTGTAATGCATCAGTAGTTGAGACTTCACCAACTGATCTAAAACTTGATTTACATTGCTTTTCATATTGACAAGGATCCCAAACTTTTGAAGAATAAAATATAAGCTCTGGTATATCCTTAACTAATCTTTTATTAGATAGTTTACATAGGTTTATAAGGTTACATTTTCCTAAAATTCTATACCATAACCAAGAATGATCTTCCATTTCACTAAGGAAAGGTAATTCTTGGATTCTATGGTCTTCTATGTTTAGTGTGTAAACATTCTCTTTCCTATTGTCAGAAAGAATAATATCTTCCATAGAATTGTGTACTAAACACTTTTTATTCCTAAAATTACAAGGTAACCTTCATCACATAATTGACTTATCCTAATGAGGTTGTGGTTAAGACCCTTAACAAAACAAAAATTTGAAATCAAAATTTTTTCCAAGAAAAACGATGTTACCTATACCAATAATTTCTTCCTTAGCATTATCTCTGAAAGATACATTTCCTCCTTTCATCTTGATAATCTTTTCAAAGAATTTCTTGTGACCAGTCTTATGTCGGGAACATACACTATCCATGTAACATGCATTGCAGTTGGTACTTTCTTTACATTCCTAAAAATAAGAGTGTTTGGATTTCAGAACCCATACTATTTTGGATCCGGAAATTTCAAAAATCAAAATCTTAGTTACCCACATTTTCTTTGAAAAATATGCTTTATGAAATCCAAAAGACTGGATTTTGTTTAAGGAACAATTTTTTGCCCAGTCTCCACCACACTGACACTTAGTGCAGAATGGAAAACTTTGAGGAACAAAATAATTGTTACTAAAAATCGGTTTGGAACTAGTATAACCAAAACCAGAATTATTCCATAGAGGTCGGATTTGATAATACATTTTATCAAAATTTTCCTTAACTAAGGTAAAGTTTGAAAAGCACTTCCTCAAGGAAAAAATTTCGAACTTTATTCTAGTAACTATGTTCATATCTTCCAAAACTTTATCTATAGAACTAGAGTTAGGCTTAAAAACATTAATCTTAAAAATTAAATTTTTTAGATCTTTAGAAAGTTTATCCTTCTAATAATTTACTTGCTCGGGATTTTTTGAAATATTTTAATAATAAATGGTTTTCTTATCAAGATCATTTGAAAGATATGATATTTATTTAGTAAGTATAGAAATCCTAGAATTTTCCTTATCAATATTTTTGTTGAGTATAGAATTTTCATTCTCAAGAATCTTAGCAAAACAATAATCTTCTTCACAGGTAGGTAAAGTATTATCCTCATCAAAAGAAGATTCTTCATCTGAAGATTCATAGTATTTATCATTAATATAATTTGCATTCAAAGAAACATTGTTCATTGATTCATCATTATGTACCTTAGACATTAAACAATTATTTTCAATAGGTAGTCTAGCTATTAGACCAAGATTCTTTTGTCCATAAGATTCGTAATTTGATGATTCATCAGAAGAGTCACCACCACTGACACTCCAGGGGTCATTATCTTTCAAAACATTCTTAGCTTTATCTTTGTAGTACTTCTTACTATTTCTCTCAGAATTTTTTTCCTTTCTTTCCTTTATTTTAAGCATAGGACAATCAGGTATTATATGTCCAGCTCTCTTGAATTCATAACATGTAACTTCTGGATCATTCATATCTTTCCGTTCTTTCTTCTTGTATCTGGATTGAAATTTCTCCTTGCTATAAATCTTGTTCATCCTTCGAGAAATATTGGCTAGTTCATTTTATAAAGATTCACTTCCACTAGATTCGGATTGTATAACAACCTTCTTAGATATGGATCTTGTAACTCTCTCAGGAGTCTTGGATTTTATATGATTTTAAGTTGTTGTAAAAGAAATACTTCCATTGCCATTCTTCTTCTTAATATTATAAGAATATCTCTTCATTGTAGTCTCGTGTTGAAGAAGAGTTCCAAACAGTTCATCAAGAGAAATTTGAGTAACCTTTCTAATCTCATCTATAGCTATTCTCTTAAATTCCCACTCATTGGGCATGATGTCTATGATCTTATCCATAAGATCTTAATCATCTAATCTTTTATCACCCATAAATTGTAAACTATTAACGATAGTCATAAATCACTATTTCACCTTACATATGGGTTCTAAATAAGGAAAGAAAAAACCATGATATTCAACTCTGAGCATGACTCTTCTTGTTTCAATAACCATGGAAGTTTCAAAGTGTGTAACTTCAAGTTTCATTCATATACAGTTTCCTTCTTCACAAGATGAAATTTGGCTATATATATTTCTTGTCATGGAATTAATAAATGTATTGCGTACTTTATAATGAAACTGATATACATGTTTTTCATGATTTTTGAAAGTACTAAATTCTTTATTAGGGATTTTATATCCTCCAATAAGCATAACAAAATTATCCCATCATGTATTGATAATAAATGTCTTCATGCAATCTCTCCAATATTCATAATCATTCCCATAAAAAATAGGTGGTCTTGTATGATTGAAGTTGTCAATGGAACCAACATTGATTCCTGACATCTTAATGAAAAAAACATTCCACACAAACTTGTAAGTAATAATATTAATTAAATAAGGAAAATATTCCTCAGTAAGAAAAATATAGAACAAGAGTAAATCTAAGATAAATATGAATCTGAACTTTATGAGTCTAAAAAGATGATTCCCGAAATAAGAAGAAGATGAATTCTCTCCTAAATCTAATCATGAGATTAATTCAGATTGAACCAATCCTCAGATACCAATTTTTGAGATGGTATGTGAGTATGATATACTCTATATTACCAAATATAGGATCGAAATAAAATAGATACTGAATGATGTATCTAATAATGCTCAAAATAAAAGAGGGGGTGAATTGTATACTTTAAAAAATTCATCTTAACTTTTAAAGATGATTATGTTTAACAAGGTTAAACAAGGTAATTCACAATACATCTAGTTCTATACACTTTCTAGATTCCGAAAATATGATTCCAAGAAAGTGATTCCAGAAAAGATGGTTCCAGAAAAAGAAGCATTACAAAAGTTTACAAGGATAAAGATTCTACATTAAAGCATATAGAATATTACTAAATCAGAGTATAAAAGTATAAGGAAGTATATGATAGTTATACATTCCTCCAAAATCAAAATACATCAGAAAACATGAAACAAACAGCAAAAATTAGTATGTCTTTTAACCCAAAGAGAAGGGTATCCAACAACCTTGGATAAAGGAACCTTTATTTATACTTTCAAGAATGTCTGTCTTACCCACACCAGGGTAATCCCTCGATACAAATATCAGAGTCTATCTTACTATCCCCGCAATCCCTCAACTACAAGGTATTCGGCACATCTGTCTTCTTCAGCAAAGAAGTCCTCAAACTTTAAGGTAGTCTACACCTCTATCTTCCTATCTTCAGAAGCCCTCGAATGTACTCATCAATATTTAGAGTCACGCGAAGAAAATATGAACAAGGTGTTTGGTATGCACAATGCAATAATTTCTCTCTCTCTCTATAAATCACTTCAGCAACATGTAATCTCTAGATTGATAAACTTGTCAAGAGCTCTTTCAAATGAACTCCTCTTTTTAGGTACGGCTTCAACAGTTGGCTCCCTCTTCCAACGGTCATATTTTTCCTTGAATTTTGGAGGGACCTGTACACGTGTTACTCAAACAATGGTTAGTTAGTATCTAAATCCACGACATCATTTTATATCAAAAACAAGTGTAAGAAAAAATATGGTAAGATAACCAAAATCACATATTCAGAATGTAAGCAAGTAAAATCTCTAAGTCTAACCAAAAACATATTCGGTGTCTATAATACAAGGATATTCGGATTTTTTTTTCTAAGGATTTCAGAACCTGAACTCTATCGAATTCTGGAGTCTAAATTTCAAGGAAATTCAGAATATGGATTCATAAGAATTCGAAACCTGAACTTACAAAGTTTGGATTCATAGTTCATGAGAATTTGGAGTCAGAACTTAAAAAGTTTGGATTCAGAATTCATTAGAATTTGGAGTAAGAACTCATAAAGTTCGGATTCTGAATTTAGGGAACTTGGAGTCAGAACTCATAAGAGTTCAGAGTCTGAATTCAGAGAACTCGAAGTCAGAACTCATAAGAGTTCGTAGATTGAATTCAGAGAAATCGGAGGTTGAATTCGTACCCTGAAAATAGAATGCTCTTTATCTAAGTATTATATGATTCCAAGGTTCTAGATATGAAACTAAATTTTACACTGGACAAGATGAAAATGGAAAAACATGGTAACGATAAATTTCCTTGGGGGAGAAAAGTTTTCCTTATGAAAGTAAAACATAGGGTAAAATGAAATTTTCCTTGAGATAAGGTGTTTGTGATTTTAAAAACATGAGGATTGGTAAAGTCATAAGGAAACCTTATTGACTCAATAATCTACCCAAACATGAAGGAATGGAAAATTCATAAGGAAACCTTATTGACTCAACAGACTCGATAGAATATATATGACTATGTTATGACATAGGTATGTAGTTTTATGTTATGCACAACAATTTCAAAAATGAAATAGTTTCATAGTTGGGGTCCTTGAGTAACTGGATACAAGAAACAACAAATTTTAATTTATGAAATAATGGTGATGATTATTAATTCATAAATCTAAAGATAACTTTCATGACAATGTAAGTAAAGAATTTATAGTAAAACCAACACTTAGATAAGTATATTAAAATTTTAATCATGGAATGAAAATATATAAATATTAAATAATGGCTTCTAAAGTAAATAATATTGAACATTATTATTGTATGATACTTTGATAACTATACTTATCGTGTGGCATTCAAGTGCCTTTTTGATGCTATCAATAGATGATTCAATGGATAATAAGTTTCCAATAGTTTGATAAAGATAAGTTTATACTCTATTTATTATGATAATTCATATGATTGACACCCATGTCAGACGGTAACCTATAAACTAGAATTTCTAGTGGGGTTTTGTATAATATCTAGTCTTGAAAGGAAACAATTGGATGAATACCCCTCCCCTTTCTCCATCAAATTATATAGTGTGATATGTGGGTATGCACAATAAAGATTTACCCCACATGTTTTATATGGGTTGTGGTGGAATGAGGTTACACCACATTAATTTAATCTAGATATTGTATCCAATGTATTATTATAAGTTTTTTTTATGGGTTGTGATTGGTTGAGGTATAATATATAGTATATCAGGTGTGATGGCTTTCTCAAATAAGACAACATAATATATGAAAGATGTAGATGTGATAGTGTGTTCTATAGGGAGAATGGTGTGATATATATGTGTACGTATTTTCAGTTTTGATATATAGTAATTTTCCATGTGTTATTATAGTTTCATGTGTTTTGAAGGTATGTGAGCTCATGATATGTCATTATGGGGAATGAAATTTGAATACTAGTGGGGAAGTGTATGACGAGTAACCATTAATATAAATATATATATATCTATGTGTGTGTGGGGTGGTTGTATTCAAAATTTTATGGCTAGAAATATGTGAATATTTTATTGAGATATTCTTGGTATAGATGAGAAGAGAATATTATACATGTTTAGGTGATGAGTTAATTTCCAATGATTATTCACCCTGATTTAGTTTTCCTTCCCAAATTATACAAGATAGGATTTAGTATGGTCTTACTAAGTATACATTTTATAATCACCCTACATATATATAATTATATATTCTAGTTCTCAGGATCTATTCAGTGATCAATACAGGCACTACTAGTTTGAGGAGTTGTTTAGATGTTGTTGAAGAATTGTTTTATAACCACAGATGATTTAGTAAATTATGATTTTTTAGTTGTGTGTCATTACATTCATGTATTGGAATTTATTCTTCATTTATTAGAGAAGTTGTTTTTGGTGGTGCTTCTCATGTATTCTATTCATTCATAAATCATTTTAGGGGAAATTCTTTACATGTGTTTTTTTAAATACCATATGTGTTAGGCACAAACTTATGGCATATTATTGGTTGGATTAAATAGTCATTATTTCTATCTCTCCATTTTTGGATTATAATAGTAACCTTTGGATGGAAGGAATAATGGGATGTATATACTACTCTTGTTTTTTTTTAAATTCATACATCTCAAGATATTAAAATATTTAGAGTCTATCAGGACAAAACCCAATTAATATTGTTTATATAAAATGAGCTGTGAACCTAGTCAAAAATATTAGTTTGGATATGAGGAGTTACCCTAGCAAAACTATATTATAAAGGTCTTAGTACTCATTCTTGAATAATGGATTCACATTTTGATTTATATCCCAACATTTTTTATTGTGATTTGTTAATATATTTCAACATTTCATATTATATTTAACATAAATTCATTATTCTATGTATATACACATTCATTATATTTTTATACCCATATTTTTATTCAAACCCCAAATACTTTTGTATCAAAATTATTATTAACTATGTTTCTTTGTTTGAAATATATTGTGTTTGTCAATTTACTTGGCTATTCCGGTCACCCTATTGTTTCTTCTTTACCAATGGATTTCTTATGCAACAATATGTCATCAGTGGGTCAATATATTAACTATTTTATTTAATAATTGTACATTTTGTTGTGAAATATGTTAGAAATATAGTTAATCATAAATTTCATTAAACTATAGGGTTATCGTAGTTTATTTAACTAATGAATTATAATATAGAATAATATAATGTGGAGAAAAATATATGGGTCATATAATTAGGTATGATATAATTAATGAAATGGTTTTAATTGAAGTATAAGTTTAAGAAAATTGTGTTTTGGGCTTTATAGGATAATAGAAAAATTTTAGAAAATTGTGGAATAGATGTTTTATAATATTTCATATAGAATATGGAAATTTTTTCTCTACTCTTTTATCCCAAATCCATATATAATTTAACATATGTATAATAATATTAAAAAACTATTTTATGAGATAAACACTAATTTATACCCAATGTGTAGTGAGATATGTTTTATCCTCCTTTATTAATTATGATTTAATGGGTCATATTTTTTGTGGTGAAATAATAAATAAATTTTCATGTTGAATGAATATAAAACATAATTAAAAATAAAAAATATTTATTTTCAATATTAATTTGTAATATATATATATATATATATATTGAGGTAAAAAATGTTAACATTTCAAGAATATAACGTCTGATATTACCTTAAAATAATTATAGCTTGTTTTACCCCAAACACTAAAGAAAAATAAACCATGATAAAAATTATGGATTAAAAATATTACATTTTAATATAAATATATATATATATATATTAATACATTTATATATTTGAATACGAATCATCATTAACATAAATATTAGTAAAAATAAAACCACAAGTAAACAAAAAAACCATGAATTTGGTATCTTCATTTTTCATGGTTTGCTGTCATGGTCATAACTCTAATTATAACTATGGATAAAATGGAAAACATTAAATATTTAACACACATATTTTTAATGGAGATAATTAATAAGAGAAAAAATAAGTATGTGAGTTTATATATAGAAATGTAACATTCTCCTTATATATATTGTTATTTTTATTATATGGACGTTGAGATTAAAAAGTCAATGTTTTAATATAGATGTTTGGATTAAATGGACATTTATATCACAATTAGTAATATGAATAATGAATGAGAAAGATTATATGTGTCATATTAATAAAAATGAACATTGTATCTCATTTATTCAGTTGGAGTATTTATATAGATGTAATCACACTATAAAACATATATATAGGGGATGTAACTGATTAGAGTAGTATATTTTTTCCTTATGTGGCGCATTTTTTAAGAATTGAATGGAAGTACAATCAATATGGTTTTCCCAATACTAAGCCTATGGTGATATAGAAAAATTATATCTTAATAGAAATATGTGTGGGGGAAGTTCAAGCCCATTAATGTCACTATGGTATATATGCTAGCTGAATAAGAACCCATGACTACAACCATTTATTATCGAACATTTTGGTGTTATGAAAAGGACTGAATGAGTTATATATATTGATGTTCATATGATAAACACACACACACACATATATATATATATATATATATTTTAATTATTACATAAATTTTATAAATTTAACATTTTAATGAAAAAAAAATTATATAATGAATTTAATTTAAACAGAATGGTTGTTTTTATTAAAAATAAAATAACAAAATTAAATTAATAGTTATTAAACTCATAATAGGTCTTATTGATTTAGAAATAGTATAATTTTTTATAAAAAAATTATTATCCTAATATTTATTTACTAATAGTATTATTATATATTAAATATAATCATTAAAAAACTGTTACAATTACAAAATTTATATTTTATATTATTAAAATATGTATTTATTTTCATATAATGCTTATTATAAAGTATTTAATATGTATATATTAGTTTAATTTTTATGTACAAGTTATTTCTAATAAAATTTCTTTCAATATTATCGATTATATTATTAAAACAATTTAAAAAAAATTATTTGAATTAAATAAACTAGATTTTAAATTTGGAGTTAGAATAATCAAATTTTTTAATATTTCCAATTTCAATTATTATAATTTAAATATATTATCATGGCCAAAAATTTAGATTCCCAATAATATACAATTATGAAAATATGTGTAACTAAGAAGTATTGGGCTAAAGAATCATAAATCATTATCTATCAATTGTAGATGAAAACATTATAGTCATTTCATTGGTATATCACCTATATTTCCCGATTTAAATTGAAATTACCTTATACGTTATGATTGTTATTCCCTAAGGAATGTGTATATGTAAAAATTACCATGATTACATTCTATTAAATTACCAATCATCAACCCAATCCATCATAAATTTTTGTTATATTTTTTTTTGAAATCTTGTAAAAATTATCTCTTTATGAATCCACTCTCAATATTTTGAATCATATGATCAGAATAAGGGGTTTTAAATCCCACATTTCTAAGAGTATCTCTATGAAATGATTCAAATCCTTAATGTAATTATTAACTAAACCAGAATCATTTCTTAATTATATTTTTCATCCTACAGTTCTCCAATTGTAAATAGTAAATTGATAAAATCAATTAAGAATTATTATTATTCAATAAATATGATAATATTACAATTAAATTACAATTTATTATTTATTAATTCATTAAAACATGTTCATATATTTTTCATTTATACCGCTTACTATAATGATGTTATAATGTATATATCAAAAATTATTAATATAAAATTAATGATCCTAACATGAAGTAACAAGGATAAATATGAGATTATTTCACAATTTTTCAATGGTAATATATTTTCTTATATCCTTTTAAAATATAAATCATATTGTATAATCAAAATAAAAATTAGATTTTAGTCTCTTTATAAGATCCATCAATACAACATCTATTAAATTTAATTTGTATATCAAGACTCTAGGACACAAAAAATTTAAACTCCAAAGAATATTTTTGATGAATATATGATTAGAAATCAATGACCGAAACTTCTATCCCAAATCTGTCATATAACAAGAAATATAATTAACACATAAATATAAATTTGATTATAAATAAAGGATTACTAACAGTGTAAATAAATTATCATATAATTAAATCAAAAAAATAATTTTTTATATAGTTCTTATATAGAATATAATGATATTTATATTTCATATATATGAGTATATAAGGATTATAGGAAAACAATAATCCTTAGTACGAGATTTTTTATCCCAATTTACCTTCATTAAGGAATGTTTCATATTATACATTTAATTTATACTATAATGGTGTATATACAATCTTAATTGAATTTATAATCATAATTAATGTTTCATTATTTATATTAAGAATTTTTTCCAAATCCAACTTTCATTTTATTTTAATTTATCTATTACTAAAGGTGGATGTTGTTTTTTTATCTCGGTACCTATTAATTCTTATAATAATTTTTTACTTTTTTTGAATGATCAAATTTTCTCCCAATACACCATTTATTTCTCTAAATTATGTCCCCTTTAACTATTAATACTTTACAAAGTTAATTTATATTCTCATTGTTTTATAAATTATATATTTTTAACATAAATTTTATTTCAAATATATTGCTTTTAGAGATAGAATATATTTTAATTAAGTTAAATAATATTATTATTTTTCTTATCTTTTAGTATTTTTTTCAATATTATCAAATTATACAATTTCATTCAATATTTTTCATCTTAATTAAATTTGAACAAACTTTTTTTGAATTTTAATTCATTTATGGATTTAATTCCTTATAAAGATATAAATTTATTAAGAATAATCCAAAATTGATTTATTTAATATTTATCTTACATTATCATTTTATTTATTATTATTAATATTTTTTATCATAATATATAGATATTATTTATCTATTTCCATATTTATCTTTATATAATTATGAGTGTAAATACTGAGACTCATTAATTGATGCGGGTTTTCCTTAAAACTACATAAAATGATTAAAAATATTTTTTTCTAATTTCTTATATTATTTATCATCAACTAAACATTTTATTATTTTATATTTTATTTATTTAAATATTCCACTAGTGAGATTATTTTGAAATATTTTCTTTAGAAATATTTATTTCCTTATTCGCAAAAAATTATTTTTGATAGTGACTTATATTTTCATCTTTCCATGTGAATAATAAAAATGTTTTCTATTTACTATATTAATAATTTTTTATCCATTTATATCCTTATATTCCAAATATCATTCTTATATAGGGAAATGTTTCATGAATTACCATAATATTTGACTTATGATATATATCATTTATGTGATTTCATTTTGGTAATCAATCAATTTTATTCTTGTTGTCATTTTGGGTGATTATTTTATATATTATTATCTAAAACACATTTTTCTCTAGATTTTCCATGAAAATATTCCTGATTTATTTCATTCTTGAAACCAATGTGTTGATTAATATTATATTATGGGAATTATTAATTCATCACTCCAATATAATGTGTAATGTTTTATATCTATTGAGATAATTATTTATCATGTTTTTTGATACATGATCCACTATGGTAAGAAAGTAGTGATGGATAATACACTATGTTATAAGAAATTACTAGTCATGATTGATTAATGATTTTATGATAGTATTGCTAGATTACACAAAGATATGATATGATTTAGGTTCTTATTTTTGTTCCACATTTCTATTTTTTATTTACTCGGTTTATGATTACTCTTACTTGATTAAATTACATTGTATATGTGTTTCAATTATATGATGATCATTTTGTTTTCCTATGATCAAATTCTATGGTCTATATTGATCTATTATTTTTTATTGTTATATATTATGATCTATGGATATTTTTAATCAAATATATATTCAATGATTATTTTTCTACCTTTTATGACATAACCCATTTTGGATAATTAATAGTTTTTTCCCTTACAACGTGTTTGAATATACTATTTCTCCATTTTCCCATTTTAGAAGGGAATTTCATTTATTATGTTTTATAGAATGATGTATTATATGGTAAATATTGAGTATAATGTTAAATACATATTTTTTAATGAGACAATTTTATTGTTATTATCTATAAACATTAAACTTTGAATTCTAGGTAGGAGTATTTACTTGTTATATAGATGGTTTAAATTAAATAGTTTTTATAAAATATAATCATATTATGCCTATGATGACTCATTTTGATCATAAAAAGTTTTAATTATTTTTATAGATTTGGGTATGATGTGTAAGAAAAAATAACATAATGAAACATATGTAAAACACAAATTATTATATACTAAAATTAAACTATTAGTAAGTGAGATATATAAAGAGATAATATTCATTTCTATATGTTTATTTACTATTTATAAAAGAAAATATTATATTTTACTACTCATGATACCAATTTTGGTTTTATGAAATGGTGTGAAAGAAGATCATGAAATTGAAAAGTATTCTCATTAAAAAAATCTTATTATCTATTTTACATACTATTTATTCCTTTATATCACATATACTGTATAAAAATATTTATTTATATAACTAAATATCAGATAATAAATTATCAATGAAATAACCTAATGGGTTTTGATTACATATATGGTATATTACTCTTCCCTAATAAGGAATTATGGTATGATGTTACATTTAATTCATGTCCACGTATTATTATATGACATTGATATGATATTGTAAATGGATTGGATCTCACAATATAGACATCATATCAATTTTATTTAAAAAATTATTATTTTATATATCGAAAATTAATATGATAAAATATAAAAATACATTTGGATTATGAAAAAACATTATATACATATTCTATAACGTAAATATTTATATATAATAATGTGATATGCATGTGTCAAATGACATGGGGGTAATTGAATGTTAATTATGTCACCAATTTGTGGGAATATTTGAGGTATATTCTAATAAATTACATTAACAACACCTAGAATAAGAAGTTTCATTTTTAATAATATTCATTCCGATATCTAAGAATATATCAAATAAAGTTTCTACAATGGACCATATTTAATTGGAATATTAAATGAAGAAACTACAATATAATTTTTAAATGTTTTTATATGACCATATTTTTCACCATGCAGTTTACTATTCCACATATTTGAGATGAAGTATTGGAAAATGTGAAATGGATCCATTATCATAAGAATAATAATATCATGATCTAAAACAAGAATTATTTACGAAGTGATGAATATTTTTTTGATTAGTTTATATGATATCAATACTTATCAATGATATAATTTCAATAATTATATCATTATTTAAGGGTAATGAAATAATATATACCCAATATTTCCTTCATCATAAGATATAGACACAATAAATTCATAGTTCTCAACATCTTCCTGAAAAATTATTTTATTATTCTCATAGATAATTGGAATATTATCATTAGATATGTCCATGAGAAATATTTTTAGTATTTGTAGATTTTATTATCATGTATTATCAGAGAACAGAACATCATGCGAAACATTTTGTAATTGTAAAAATGACCATATAAATTGATAAATTATATGAAAATTTCAACAAATTTGAATTTAAAATAAAAATATTATTTATTAGTAGTCATGTATTCATTAGAGAGGGAATATCAAAGGATCCATAAATAATATTAGTGATAGATGAATGACACAGACCTACCACTATAAAATTGATCTGTAGTTCTCATGGTATGTATTGTTATTATAAATAATTTTTAATAATTTTATAATTATTTTGAATCCCTATAAAAAATTTTAAATATAATAGAGGTATGTTTATGTAGATAGGATATTGTGTATATATATATATTCAAGGAGCCTGATAATTCATTTGTGTCTACACCTATACTCATATTACTATATAGTGAATAGGTGTTTGCAAAAAAATAATGATACCTCCATAAAGGTGTTGTGATGTGTACTTATTGAAAATAGAAAGGTGAAATCATGTTCCCTAAATCAATTAAGAGTGGTCATAAACATTATGAATCTCATGATCTGGAGATAAAAATAATAATTTAATTATTTAATATCCATATGCATCATCTCGATTAAGAAACGTTTAATATAGGTGTTTTTCAAAATATAATGAGGTGTATATTCACATAATATGAGTGTAAATTAAAAAAGAATATTTTAAGAGTAAGTTATCAACTGTAATTTCATATTGCATTACAACTATGAAATAGAAAAAATTATGGTTGTTACTCTGTGAAGACAAAATAATGATACCTTTTCAATGATGACCATTGATAGAGATAAAGTATTAATTTATTTTAAATCAATTGATAAAGGAATCATATTAAATTTGATGAAATCCTACATTTAATATTTTATTTCTCAACAATATATCAATTTTTTGATAAATGAATCCTAGAAAGATTATTTGATCTATACAACAATGTAGAAAATATATTGGATGTGAACATTAATAAGGATACAGTTATAATATTTGGATTCTAAATATGTATTTCAACCAGTAAAAGTCTGAATAAAAAGAGTTTGAATGACTCACATAGCTCATAATTATCTATTAACCTAAAACGTGGAAATATATATACAGATCATATTTAGAAGTATGGATTATAAAAAATGATAATGGTAATTATAGACTATATTTATTGATGATTGGTATGAAAATATATAAAGGCAATGAAACATAAATAAAAGGATCTAATAAAAACACTAAATAAAATAGTATGAAAATGGAAGAATATTAACTTTGATTTATTTAAATATCATATTAATAATTATAGAGTTTATATTTCCATATGGGTAGTGGTGGATTGAAGTAAAAAAATGTTAAAGTTCATTTCCTTTGAAATGATATCTCAGTTATCCAACATGATAGTTATAACAAATGAATGTCGTCAAACTTCATAGAGTTCCAATAACAACTTTTACCAAACATGATCAAAGTAAAACATCATAATTTTTTAGGAGTCTTTAATGGGAAATGTAAATTAGCTAAGCCATTGAAAGAATAATTATTGTCTAACTAATAATCAATATAAGTGGGCCAATAAAAAATTCAATGATAAGAAAATATAATTCCATATATAATTCACGTGATATTGGGATCAATATATTATCCTACTAAAAATCTAAAAAATGAATATTTTCTACCCTATAATAAGAATATTACTATATGAGTCTTTATTAGGTGTGAAATACAAAAATTTGACATACTACAATGAATTTGGAGGGACGATGCTTTTATATATGGATATTAAACATTAAATAATATTTTTTAAAATCTTTTAGCACCATATAAATGAAACAAATAATTGAAATATTATCAACACTAGTGGTCACCAATGAGATATATAGTTTGATATTTTGGAAAATAATTTCAATAGAATATATCATTATAAGAGGGTAGTTATATCATGGAAGACAAAAAAACATCATCACTACATGCATCATTCTATTTGATATTTTCTATCAATTGGGTATTATAGATTACCACTATATAGACTCTTTATACCTTGCACATTTCATTGAATTCTTCTATTTATCACTTTTTTTGAATTTCATAAAGGATCGACCACATGTAATAAACATAAAAGAAATGAAATTAGAACATGTCATCCAATATGAGAAAATGTTTTTATAGATCTTATTTTAAAGATATTATGTTCTGTAAAATATGAACAAACACCTAGACATGGTTTTGTGGGGTAAAAATAATCCAGATTAAGATATGTGGGAACCAAAACATGTAAAGAGAAAACCTAACCAACTTTGTTTTTGTTATAGAGAATTATTTTTCTCGTAGAAATTATTTTTTGGTGGTTAGAATTTCATAACCCATTTATATAGTGATAATTATCCCATTGTTGTTTTAATTAATTTTTATAACCAAAATTTTTATCAAAAGATAGAAAACACGACACATCCCTTCACATTTTCATATTTTATGATCATAAATTTGATTATAAGAATGGAATTAATGAGAAAAATTAGAAATCTAATAGCCATTTTTATGAATATTGTAAAAAAATATATTGAATGAGATGTGGGTGAAATTTTATATTTTAATATAATATGAATGTTATATATATCTTCCTTGAGATTATTTTTTATTTGGGAAAATATATCCATTTTGATTATATAGTCACTAGATTTATATGAATATCAATACATCCCTTATACTTATGATAAAATAAATGAGGAAAAATATTAGTAATATCACTTTAATATATGATCATAGTAACACATCCATTGACATGTAAGTTTTAAAAATAACTATGATTATGATAAAATTCAAGTTAATAGTTGATTAAATTGAATTAAAAAGTTTACTTATTCCATATAAATAACATTTTTCTAGATATGTAATGTAGGAATCATCCTTGAGGTTTTCTTTAAACGATGTCCAAACTAGTATTCAACTTATATAACATGAGTTAATTCCAGTATAAGATAAGTTGAAACCTATCAAAATAACATTGAGATCAATGATTGGTGAATCACAACTTGAAATTGAAATACTTTATTATGTTTCTATAAGATCTTATATAGAGGCCTTGAAGGGTTTAGTTGGATTATTTTATGAAGAAATATATATATATATATATATATATATATTCATTATGAAAAATAATTTATACATGTTAAACCTTTATAAAAAAAATTAAAAAAGGAATATGATTATATATTAATGATTGTTTTAATGAAAAATATACTCATAAAATTAAATTAAATGTTACTATGTATACAATCAATTTTAATAATTTTTAATTAAAATCAATAAAATTTAAGAAAGATGTATATTCTAAAAAAACGAATATGTAAAATAATTTTAAAAAATTTCATAACTAAAGAATAGTTTGAAGATAATTTGTACATAATATAAATATTAATACAAATTTTTATTCCTTAGAGAGGAATTAATAACAATGAAAAATGAATAATTTATTTATGGCTAAAAACATATTTATCTAAAAATCTATTTTCCCAGTTACGAATTCCTATATTAAAACACATTTTTCTAATTTTTAAATATAATATCTCTAAAAAATGATATCATATGTGTAATTATTATGTTAATATTTTGAAATAATTGTCATTTTATCTGTAGCCATAAATATAAGATAGTGAGGTAATAATTCTAACCCCAAATTTTATCAATTAAATCTCCCTTCTAAATGTATATATGTGTCTTAATTAGTAATATAATATTTTATTATTCCAATTCACAACATGATGAATCTTACTACCTTTTATTATATTAGTTTATAATTACATATATAGAATACAAATAGTGATAACATTTGAATGTATTATGATGGGAAAATATAATATAAATGAACAATACTAGGAATGTTTGGATATACTGGATCCCCTATAATTATCTCACTCATGAACAACACTCTAGAAATAATGTAGAATACTAGTAATGAAATATGTATTTGTAAAATGAATTTTATTATAAAATTTATATAAAATGGTAATGAATGATGAATTAATTTAATTTGTGGTATTTATAGGATGTGTGGAACCCATATGACTCTAAAAATTATGACAATTAGATTAGTAATCTAACCATTGTAATGGTATCATGGACATTAGAATAGTAATTAGACTATTAAAAATAGTAACCTACCCATTAGAATAGTTTCCTGACCTTTTTTGTGTAATGTAATTATGAGGAATTTTATAAATTGAAATTATGGAATATTTATATCATGGTACATGTTTATAAATGTTTTAAATATGATAAAATAGTGTTCCTATTTTTTAAAGATATATAGCTTTTAAATTAATTTTTATAAAACATATTAATAATTAATAGAAACATTAATTTCTTAAATTTGTATAAAATATTATTATTATGGTTTATTATAATGATATTATAATTTTATGTGACCATAAATAATTTTCCAATGGGTTAGAAAATAGATCACAATTTTGAAAATGTATTTTTTTAATTAATTGAGTATATTTTTCAAAAAATAATATTTATAAATTTATATTCATAAAATATATTTCATTTTTTGAATTTGAACACTCATTAATGGTAATGGTTAATTTTTTTTTTTTTTTGAAATATCTAAATTATTTGTCAATAGTGAAATACGAAAAAATTCAATTTTTAATATTATAAGAAAAATACATTAATTTTGGTATTATTGATCATGAAATAACATATTAGGTAAATAAAACCTACAATATTTATATTATATAGTATAAAGATTAATAATTATTGGTATTCTAGACAAAAAATAATAAAATAAAGATAAAATATTCAAAAATACACATCTCACACTTATAAATCCCACCCTCCCAACCCCTTCCCCTCACAACTCATAATCCTTGGACCTATCCAAAATTTGTCCAAATTTATTTCCCAATCAACTCCCCGATGACCTATTTTGTAACCACATAGAAAGAGACAAATTTTGACTGCCATAATTATTTTTCAAGAACACAACATTCAATAGGTAATATTTTCAAACTTCCTATCGTAAATTTGTTTCTTCCTCTAACTTCCCCAAACATATTTCTTCCAACATTGAATAATAACACTAATTTCATATATATAATAAAATATTATAGTCATCGGGTAATATCTACCATTGATCCTCTTCTCTTATCCACTTATTCTAAAAAAAACAATTTTCCATATTATATCGTTTCATCACCTCTATGGATATCTAGTATTTGTTTTCTATAACCAAATTAAAGGATAGTCATATAAATATTTTTATAGTAATATGATATTATTAGTCATATTATAGAAAAATTAAGTTTCTTTAATGAATAAATAGTGTTAATGTTAATTAAAACATTTTTTGGGGATAATTATTTAAAAAATAAAAATAAAATACCCCTTTGACATTAACCTTCTACTAAAATAATTATTCAAATGTCAAAAAAATATTGATATTTGGGGACATTTAATATTAATTAAGTACAAAAAAACTTTTTCATTTCTCTTCTTGATCTATATTTTATTTTTTTAGAATATACATAAATATCCTCAAGTGATCCGACCATGGTTCCATGAAATAAACAATGTGGGATCAATAAAACTAGTCATTTTCATTTTTTAAATGGTTTTAAATGATAATAATAAAGTTATAAGAAATATATTATAGATGAAAAAGTATCTAAATTATTTAATTTATGAATTTAATAGAATTATTCCATAATATAAGAGAATTTTTAGAATGATTTGTTAATATAATGTAAGGGATCTCTTCAAACCGCCTCTTTCATTTATTTATGATATTTCCCCCAATATGTAAATATTTCTATAATTTTTAGGTAATTAAATGATTTTATCTTATTTATATATTTTTCATACATATATCCCTTTCCTATTATATTATTCCTCCCCATTATGGGTAAATAAATTCCTTAAGTTCATTTTTGAAATGAATTATTTAGAACCAAACAAAATTAAGAGTCTTTTTTATCCTATAAAAATTTAATGTAATACTCATTTAATGTATTTATTACCATTACATTTTTCATTAAAGAAATTAATATATTATGTATAACCATTATATATTAACAAAAATTTTATTAAAAATTTTATACTTTCCCTTTCTCCAAAAATAATTAACTAAATCCTTTAAAATATATTTTTAAATATCTATTTCTATTCCAAATTATCTACCATTTCACATGATGTTTCTTCAAATGAACACAATTTTTTGAGGCATATTCATTGGTACAATGATATAAGTTTCCAAAATATTTAATTTCTTCTTCTATTTGAAAAATTTATGAAATCATATTTGATTATGATACGAGTAAATATTACACATCCCATTTATTTCTATCATTGATAATTATATTTATACATAATGAATGATTCTCATTTTTTCACCCATAATAATGTACATTTTATGATGGTGGAACCTAGAAAGATCTAAAATTAATTGGGTAATTTTTTGTGGCATGAGATTTTATGAATGAGATTATGGAGTAAAAATAATCCATGATGAGAATCTATCCACCAAGTGATGTAGTCCTGATTATTATCGTTGAAATACAGTGATATTATGATATATATTGTTTCCAAATTCATAATTTTACATGAAAATTGTATTCCATCCTCATTATGTTAATATTCAATATGATTTTCAGGATGTTTTAATTTTATTATATCATTTTATACTTTAATTATAATATATTATTCATCATTACCATATTTATTCCCTTACTATGCTTTATAGATCACCCATTTATAATATTTCTCAGGCCGTCCTATATAGTTTTACGAACTCGAAGGGATTTAAAAACACATTATAGTGAAAGAAATAGATATTTTTTAAGTATAATGATATTTTACTTCCAAAGGAACTAGGAATCATGATCATTAGGTTGTGTTTATTTTATTACTCAATTAATGATAAAGTAATATTATGTGTAAAAGGATATAGTTTGAATCATATGAAGTTATATTTTTTGGGATTAGGAATAAAATTTATTACCATGAATAATAGGGATATGTATATGTATATAGTAATGTACTAATATATTTTTGATGTATAACAAAGGTGGTTTCCAAGAAATTAAAT
The DNA here is from genome assembly GCA_963277665.1 of Viscum album. Classification (NCBI taxonomy): domain Eukaryota; kingdom Viridiplantae; phylum Streptophyta; class Magnoliopsida; order Santalales; family Viscaceae; genus Viscum; species Viscum album. Next base: position 809,738,050 of record OY728151.1, read on the forward strand.
TGATGTCTAGATACTACAAGTGGTTGTGGCTCTAAAAAATTTATACATTGGGTTAATAAAGTCAAAACTTTGTATTATGTGTTAACTCAATCTTTACCTGGTGCATGGATGAAAGGCCTTGCGGAAAAACTATTTTGACACTCGTATGGGATACGATCTTGGAAATTAAAAAACACAATATAAACCATTATGAAGTACATTACTCTATTGTTAGAGTAAAAACCTCAATTGGAAACATTATTATAGATAACATATATATAATATTTGAGAAAAATATGCTAGTATATAATTTTATTTTATAATTTATTCCACGTATTTTTATAGTTTCTGTTTTTATATTTTTTTTATGTATTTTCATTCATTTTTTATAAAATGGAGGTAAATTGAATGAACCATGCCATCAAACAGCATGATAGGTAATGTGATGACCTACCTATTGATATGACTTGATAAAATAGAGAAATAGAAGGTAACTTCATAGTAGTACTAGATCAGCTATCTTTTTCTAGGAATAATGAATTAAACAATGTGGAACATTATCCTTATCCTAAAAAAGATAATGTTGTGTTTTATTCATTTATGCGACAAAGTCCTCCTACCATTGATGGATTATATGATCTCCTCACCATGAAATAATTTATTAACTCTATTAAAAAGATATTCAATATTATGTAATCTTATAATTAAGAGAACTTATTGATAGATTTATATCATCTTGAAGGGGAAGCCAATCAGTGGTGGTTACTAATCATGGGAATAAAGTAAAAGAAGTTGATTATTTACTTGGAAAGGGAATGATTCATGAAAATATTTTTTAATAAATATTTTCCCAAAAATAATAGTCTAAAAATTCCATGGTTGTTTCTTATACTGATGTAAAAGGAAGATGAGTCTACCAGGGAATATGAGTCAAACTTCACGAGTCTTTCACGGTACACCTCCATCTTCATCATCAACACACAATGAAATGTGAAATATTTACATAGTGTATTAAATATGTGTCTATGTATTGATTCATAGATTCAAGACTATGATATATATGAATAGATTTTCCATTTCTAATCAAGGATGAGGTGGATATTCGTTACTCTTAGTTATATAACAGCCCCATATTTAATAACTAAAAAATTTACTTTTTTCATGATAATCTATGGATAAATATCTTAGTAGTATGAAAACATAAATTCCCATGTTTTAGAAATGATGGAAGAAGCATCTTATAAAAAATACCATGGGTACTATAAGACATTTTATGTACTGAAAAGAGGGACATCAGACACATAATTGTTCATGAGATATAAGAATTCCATTAATGTGAAAATGGAAATGACAGTCCAAAACACCACTCAACATGTGTTATATCATTTCAACTAGAATGAATATGATAATTTTGAAATTTCATGCACTAAAACAATGTTCGTTTGAGACAATAAATGATAAAAATTCTAAGGACTAGAAATAAATGAAGGGTATATGATAAACTATTGCTGAGGTGGATTAGCAAAATAATGTTGTGATATATATACTGTTTTTCCATTCGATAATGAAAAACATAACATTTTATGATGGTTTTATGCAGTATTTGATATATTTCATGTTTAGGGTAAATATTCAAACACCACTTGAAAAATATTTTGCGGAATTATCTATGAGAACAAAAAAAGTTAAATGGTTGAATCCCATGTATATAACTCCTCCAAAAATACTATTTTTGGATTGATCCTTCAAGAAATTATTGTCATTCATACTTGAGTAAAATTTGATTTTATTTTAGGAAAGGAATTATTTTTCTTATAAAAATACAACATCGTGTTTTAGAAGAGGGAGATAAATCATGTAATACCCTAAGAATTTTATGAAATGTATTTTATATAATTTTATTTATTTGATAGCTTATGTTTCATGCAAAAGATAGTTTAAACAAATTGATAACTGTTATTAAAATATAATATTTCTTTTAAAATATAGTTGTTAAATAAGTGGAAATTAATATGAATAAATAATTTATGGAATAAATATTATTGGCTAATGAAATATGAATTCATTTGTCTCTCAATAGAAAAATGACCACATCATTTTTAGAAAAATCGCTTTATTATTCAAAAATTTATTTTTATGATTTTTATGATTGAATCATTATATCATGAAATTATAGAAAAATATTTTAAAAAATGAAATTAATTTCTAAAAATTATCTTAATTTTTTTAACATTCTTTTAATATCATTTATTTTACAAGGAATAGTGAAAAAAATGATTTTTATTGAAAAATTTATTTTTCTAAAGTCTAGACAATGTAATTTTTTTGGATTAGTTTTAGATTTTTATTATTTAATTTATATTTATAATATAAAATAATTTTCTTTAAATGTATTTTATACATAAATTTATTATAAAAACATGTTATCTATAAAAATAGCATTTTTCTAAGAAACTATTTTTCATAACGTTTTATCTTTTTTATTTTAAATTAAATTATGAAACATTTTTATTTTAAATATTCAATAATGGATGACATATTTTTCTTCATATAGTCCAAAAAAAATTAAAATACCCATTTTATTTTTGGACAATATGAACAGTAATGGTGGAAAAAATTACCAATGTTAATGGTAAATTGTGTAATTTAGGTTATAAATGAATAGGGCTATAAAATGACCATAAAACATGAATGATGTTTATTGGATTACATTAATTTGAATAATAACACATAAAAAATGAAATTTAGTTTTTTAATGGATAATTTTCCATGAAAATGACTTATATATTCATTAAATCAGAGAAAGTGACAAAATTTCACTTTCTTTGTATTGAATATCTCTTATGATTCCACAAATAGAAAAAGTAGGTTATGAATGAATATAAGTTTCCATTTTTGACTACATAATTTTATTTTTATTTAATAATTTTATATATTTTTATTTGTCCACATAGATTATATTATAATTTTTATATAATTTTATTTAGTTAAAAGTCAATGATGTCCCAATAATGTTATTAATAAGTATATTATTTTTAATATGGATTTACCCAGAAAATATCCTCAACTATACATATTAAATGGTAATATAATGGGTTTATAAATATAAATTATTTTATTTTAAATTTTTAGTGAATGAATAAGTATCATAAATGATTAACAAATAATGATGTCAGGGTTATTCAGTTAATTAAACTATCGAATAAATGATATTAAAAAAAATAAAATTAATATAATTTGAATTAATTATGGTTCTCCAAATCATTTATAGAATAGTATGATATATTATGGGTGTATTAAATTGTTTCTTAAGTTTTATTTTTGTATTAATTTTCTTTAATTCAATGTAATGAATAGTTTAAAAATCGATACCAATGATATTTTATCAAAATAATATTGTATAAAATTATTTAAAAATCATAATAGAAATAAAAAATTAAAAGTTATTATTATATAGTCCAAAATTACATATTTTTTAATTTATAGTCTTATTAACATCACATAAGTAAAAATTAAAACCTTTTAATGTTGAAATTATTGTTACTATAGATAAAATTAAAATAGGTTAACTGTGGTTAAAAAATATTATATGGTTTAAAATAATAACAAAACATATCCAGAATAAATTTTATGATTATATTACAAATTTATGTTATATTATATTATAATAAATTTCCATTATTTGGAATTTGGATAGAAAATGAATTTATTTTAATTTAATCATACGAGAAATTTCAAAAGTGTCCCTCAATTTATTTATAAAAAGAAACGTCCTCCCCCACTTATTCCAACACATTAAGCCTTCTAGATTTACAATACCCTAAAAAAATATCTTCTAAAATTTTATAGACACATTTTGGAGATGGTGGTATTCTCATATGGTCATCCTTATGTCAATTTATAAGAGATCAATGGGAGATGTTTCGAAGAAGTGGTAATCACTCCCACCGATAACCTTCTTTTTATACTCGTCCTTACCTCCCCCAATGTTAATATGTTTATCATAAAATAATAGATTCCATATAATAAATATGAAGAAATGTTATTATGATTATGAAAGCCTGATTATACACCTTTTTTCCATCAAACAAAAAGTTAATGTATCACTCATGCGTACGCACAACTTACTATCGCCACGTATAGATATAATTCATTCTTCATCACCATATTATATAGATGGCTAATATGATGATATTATTAATTATATATGATATTTATAATATAATTATACTTGTGGAATAATAATATTATGTCTACCTTATCATCATTAAATCTTTTTAGAAAAGATAACATCTCTCATGCATACGTAAGGACTACAATATCTATGATGCGATGTGATTTATCTTAACTTATATTTCACACGGATAGTTATAAAGATTATTTTATGAACATTTATGATATATATAACATAATTATTACTTTAAAAAGATTTATTATTATTTAACATTTACATTTTTACTTTAGATGAAAATTGGAAATAATGTTCATGCATACGTATGGCTGGTCGTATCAATAAATGATGTAATTCATTTTTATAACTCTAATTTTTATGAATTAGTTTAAATATGTATAAAATTAGTATATATTATATTTAAAAAATGATTAATGATCCTATTATTATGGGACCGTGATCAAATTATAAGGACCAGGACTACCGGACCAAAACATGCTTGGAGAATGAATCAGTTATCACCCAGAATAATGATTTTAATACAAAATTATTAATATGTTGGTGATAAGATGATAAAGAAATCATAATTTAAAAAATATATATATTATTTTGAAATATATATATAATAAATTCAAATTTATTATACATGACCTTTCAATGTGAATAAATATATTCAATACACGAGGTAAAGGATTTTTGTCTCACTTTTATTTCTATAGAACACATGCTTTATTATTTTTTTTGTGAAATCTAAATACCTCCCATGATTTATTATTAATAGTATAATCATTAATATAATGGTTTTTATATATCCATATAATTTTTTTTCATGTGGAATATGATTCGACTGATTGCAAAGTAGTAATGGTTTATTTCACAATATCATCCTTTTTCAGGATTTTTTTTTTGTTTAAGAATAAAATGGAGAATATTATCTTTAGGTATAACTTTCAAATAATTTTTTTTAAAGGTTATTAATATTTTACTATAATTATTTGAATTATTTTTACCAATTTATTAATACTTAAAAAATGGTTCAAAAACCAATAATTGTTTTTTGTTTTCTAGACAAGTCTCATTGTGACCTATCTAAAAAATATTAAAGGAATGTTTTTTAACTTTTTTTACATGAGAATATTTTTCAAATTTCAAGACATATTAATTTATTTATGTATCCTTTAAATTAATACATGGTTTATTTCAAATAAAAAAATTTACTTTGTAATTGTATTGCTTTTAAATTTTATTTTTTAAAATATAAAGGATATTGTCTTCAAGAATTCTTTAATGTGATCATTTAAAATAATTTTCTTTCTAAAAAAATTCTTATATGTGACATATATTTTTATAGGGAACAATACACAGCTAAAATTATTAAAAATTCTTTGAATGTTTTACATTTATGATGTAATGATGTTTTCGAATTCTATTTCTTTTTCATGTGTTACATTATGATTAAATCTTTCTGAAACCCATTTCATTTTATGGGATCTAATATGATTAATATCTTTTATTCTTGTGTAAAACATATGAATGGTTTTCATTATGTTTCATATGGAACCTATGTCTCCCAAAAATACAATGGGTACTGATTTATATGTCTTTATATAGACATAAATTTAATGGGGAGTGAACATAGTTAAGTAAGGTACATTGTACACCATGGTTGTCTTGAGAGTGAAACTTGAAAACTATGATGTTTTGGGGAGTGAAACCATTCTAATATGACAGTCTTGGAAAACATCCTTGATTACTAATGAAACTATTTTCAATGAATATATTTTTTTCACAATTTAATTTTTTATGCCAATTATATTTTATTATGGCTCATGTTACGTTATAACTTATGAATTATGAACTATTAATATTTAATCCATATTTAATGATTATAATATACATTATTTATGGTGTGACTTTAAAAATTAATATCCATGTTTTCATATCCATAGACTCATTTTTTCTTGATATCTCCCTTACTTACCCTTAATAATCCTCAAATATTTCCATTTTTATGTTTTTCCCAATGATAGGAAGAATATTTTTAGAATGTATTTCTATGATGAGAACTAAGATAAAATATTTCAATGTTAGATATTTAAGATCATTCATTAAATAATAATATTGCATATATAATCTCTAAATAATCTAAACCATTATGATTATGGAATGAATTATATTCTTATTCATCTTAAATGATATAATATCTATGTATGAAAGGAAGATACCATTATTTTTGATATCAGAGTAGGGTTTAGACAATATTTTGAGATTAGGGATTAAAATTCTTTCTAAAAACAATGGCCACAATAATAAGAGTCTGATAAAATATTAATGTTTTTAATAATGATCTTTAATGACCTAGGTTAAAAATATGGTTTAATTTGTTTAAAAAAATATGGTTTATTGATTTAGACATCATCTATCATGATTAGGGTTCCTCGAAGTATAAAATTTGGTTTTAATAAATGGGTATAACCCAAGGACCGATATTAATGCTGAATGTTAGGGAAAATTCCATGAATTTCCAACTAATAAACCAAATGTTATTGCAGATGGAATGAAAAATCCTAATTCTATGATTATGAAACACACTCAAGGGAAGAATAATTAATAGTTTCCAAATGATCAAATGAGGTAATAATGTACTTTTCAATACATCATGTGAAAATGTCATTATTATTTCATTCAGTATTTTTATCCAATAGTGGATGATTAAAGGATTAGTACAAGTTGGTTGATATTTGTATTTATCCGATGCTCATAATATGATAAATTTATTTTGGTTGTCTATCATTTAGAAGGTGAAGCAGATCAATGGAGTAATCTTATTAATAATACATTGAAAGAATATGAAATTGAATCTATGGAATGAGATAAGTTCTAGAACATATTTTTGAATAAGTAGTTTTATTGAGTTACTTATAAGAAAATGGATAATTAATTCGTGGAGTTATATAAAAAAATGATGAATATGTTTGATCCTATGAAGAAAATTTTATAAGACTTGTGATTTAATCATCTGGTATTATCAGAAAACCTAAATGCATGGTTGATCAATTATTCAGTGGCATAAAACTTGGTATCCAAAGGGTGTTATCTATAAGGGTCATTAGTAGCTATGAAGAAATCATCCAATGTTCCATAATGTTGTAAATTGAGGATGGAGTTATATATACATCTCATAGTTTTGATAACAAAAGGTAGATATAGTTTAAATAATAATATAAAACCCATTGAAAATATAAGATGTGTTTTTTTATGTTCATTGTGTGGGAAGAAGATTAGTAGAAATAGTCTTAAAGGGACTACTAAATGTTTCATGTGTTGATAGGTATGTCATTTCCAAAATTACTATTAATGTAATGGTGAGACGACAGAAAATGAATCTAATAGAGAGATGTATATAAAAAATTCACCCCCAAACTTCAATGAATTATGTATAAAGAAAATGGGAATTATGATAATAAATGACCAAATATATGGTTAATAATAAATATCTTAAACCTTTCAAATTCAAAGGTAAAGGTAAATATCAAGTGATCACTATTGGTTATAGGGAGTATGATAATGAAGTGGTGGAATGATTGAGTATTTATGTACATGAAATCAATAATAATATTTTATACATACTTTTATGGTCTTACTAAATAATGAAGCATCCAAGGATCGGTCCACCATAGATTTTCACTGAGTATTTGAAAGCATATTTTGAATCATATTAGTTACCATTAAAAGTGATTGATGATATAAGGTGATATGGTTGGACAACACATGATTAAGGGAATGATAACCAATAATATGTGAAAAATGTTTGTATAATAATGAGATAAAAAGATGTTTGGTTGTGAGAAATTAAATTTAATAGTATCTATCACCTTGGAATTGATAATTAATATTGTGATAAGGTGTTTCATGATATCATGAGTTGAGAATCTCTTTATTTACAGTATGAGGGAAAAATATAACTTTTGAATGAATGTATGTTTTTATGAGTTTTTTATGGTAATTTAGTTTATTAATATGATTTACGAGAATATATCATAATGGTATTCATATGTTTTTTATTTGAAAATTAAGAGAAGTATCAAGTTGTTTTGGGGATTAATGATAAGTTTATTTTGGAAATTTGGTAACCTTATTTCTAAATATTTTCATTTTAATATTTCAAGATGATTATATGGGTAACCATTTATGAAACTTTTTAAGATGAAATTTGAATGAGGTTTTAGAGATTAATGTATTACTTTATCATATTATTTTTTTTCTTATTATATATATTTTGTTAAAAAAATTCTATAATGATAAGTATAAATATAAGGAATGAATTATCACCCTATTGTGGATCTTATGATCCATAAGTTCTTCAAGATTTATAGTTTATTTGAATGATAGATTAAGATGAATTTGATCAAGGCACAACCAAAGAGTTATATTATAATTATTAAATTTAATCATGTATGTAAATATTGTAGTTTTTTTAAAATATAATGTTATGTTATTATAATCATTTCAAATGATATCAATGAACATTTCCAAACCATTTTGTTCTATAATTTTGAGTCCATTAAACATATATTGAAAACATTTTTCATTACTATAAATTATTTATTTGGGAATATTTTTCCCTTTTAAATTCATCTTTTAATGTTTTTTCTTTTGTGAAAACATTATTATGCATTATTTCAAGAATCCTTTATGTTTATAACATCCGAATTTAGAGAAATTTTATTATTTATTTTTTTTATGTGGGTTTCAATGAATGAATTATCAATTGTTAAAAAATTTATTACGAAGAATAATTTTGATGGTGGAATTAATTTTAAGGCGGTTTTGAATTTGACTACCAAAATTTTTTATGTAATGGATTTTTAAATAATTTTATTTCTCTGATAGCTTGTGTTTCATAGAATATAAAATGTATAAAAATTGAAAAATATTATATCACTTTTATAACATATATATTAAATTAAAGGGAATAAGAATGAATCACTATTTTATAAAATAAATATAAATGACCGACCCAATATGAATATATTTTTATGTTCTTAGAAAAAAGATCACAGAATTTTTAGTAAAGCCTCTTTATTCTTAAAAAATATGTTTTCTTAAAAAATGATTTTTTATTCATTTTATTAGTGAATATAAATTTCATATTGTTTTGGAAATATAAATTTTAAAAAATAAATTTCTAAAAATGTTTGTAAAGTGATATTTTGATAATTTTATGAAATTTTTTATTGTTCAAGAAATAATGACAAATATATTATTTATTGAAAAATGTATTTTCTATTAAATTATTTACAATTTAATTTATTTATAATAGATTTAAATTTTAATGTGTTAAATTTTATTTAAAAAATTCAACTATGGATTTTTTAAATTATTTTATTCATGAATTTATTATAAAAACATTTTATGTTTTAAAATATTATTTTTATGAAAAAATAGTTTTTCATGAAAGTTTTATAATTTTATTTAAAATTAAATTCTCAAACTTTTGTGTATTTTATTTTGAATAATATATGCCATATTTGGACTCAAAGGTTCCCAATTTAGTAAAATAGTCCATTTTTCTAATATGAATACTATTCTTGTTAAATTTTATTACCACTGTAAAGAGTAAATGAAGTAATTTATGGGAAAAATAAAATGATAAGGACTATAAAATGACAATAATAATTGAAAAAAATTTCTTCGATGACTTTAATTTCACCATTAACACCTAACTAAAAAATTGAGTTTTTTAATAGATTAATTTCAATAAAAATGAGTTATATTTTATTTAAATCAAAGAGAGTTACAAAATGTCACTTAATTTGTCTTAAATATCTATTATACACTCTCGTAGAGAAAATATAGGTTATGAATGATTATAAAAATCCATTTTTAATCTAATAAACATATTTTTAGTGTAAATTTTATTTATGATTTTTTGGGACACTTGGAATAGATTATCATGTTTATAATATTTTATTTAATGAAAATTCAATGATTTCATATTAATTTTATTGATAAAAATATCATTTTTAAAATGGTGTTATGAAGAATATATCTTAAACATTAAATATAATTTTCAAATATAAAATATTTTTATAAATGATGGTACTTTATTTCTCAGTTTGAGTAACAAAACAAGTATAATAAATAATTTCACAATTATGATGCATTAATTATTCAATCATTGAAATAATCAGACAAATGAAATTAAACTTATTAAAATAGTTATAATTTTAATTAATTAACATTCCCCATAAATTTTATATAATTTTATGAAATATTAGGAGTTTCATAAATTAGTTTTTTATACATTATCTTATTCAATTTGGTTTTATATTGTCAATGAAACCATTTGTGTCAAAATAGTCACTAACAATATTTTATCATCATAAAAATTTATTAAATTTTTTAAAAATAATAAAAAATCTTTTGAAATTAAAATTTATTACAATATTGAAGTAAATGAAATTAATTTCTAATTTATGGTTTGATTTACACCACATACTTAAAAAATTATAACCTTTTAATATAGAAAAAGTTATTACTATAATTAAAATTAAAATATGTTAACAAATGTTTAATAAAAATGATAATGGTTAAAATTATACAAAAACACGTAAAAAAAATAAATATTTTTTGATGAGAAGTAAAGACCTAGAAATTTCAAGGAAATTTTTTTCTTAAATTCTATGAAATTTTACAAGTTCGCAGTTTCTGACGGTACCTGATTCTGAGGCCCGGTGTGCCCAGAATCAATTTCTGGAGTTTTTTTGGTACGTTCAGTAAACGTACGTGCGGGTTTTTCTATATTTTGAACCGGGGATCAGAATTGAAATATGAGGACACCGATGAACTCACAGCGCCAGTATTTGCTTCAGGGGACCTTTACCGCCGTTGCGTTTGATCGAGAGGAGAAGTTAATTTTCAGAGATTCATTAAGAAAATAATAAAAATTATGTGTACATAAATTTTATTTGATGGTGGTTATTTCCTCAAATGAGGAGTTGGATGTGGGGACCGCACTCCACATAACCTCTCATGGGAGGATAATGGTGGTGGGGCACACACGATCCCCTAACCCTTCAAATCCCCATTAAATTCCCTTCATTAATTTTCACAACTCCCCCTCTTAATTTGTGACTTTCCACCTTCTTCTCACTCCAATTAATTTTTTTGCCAACACATTTCAATTAATTTATGGAACTCTTCAATTAATTAATTAAAGAGTTTGATTTTTTAAATTCATGTGTGAATAAAATAATATCCTTAGCTTTTATTTTTGTTGGCACTTGTTGTATTGGGAGAACCTTGGGAAAGCTATGGAGAAATAAAAGAATAGTGTTCTTTTCTCAACGATGAACACCGTTCTTCCAATGAAGAATCGCTGAAGAGAGATGATCATATCCTTCGATCTTCGGCCAAGCCAAAGGAGAAGGAGAAACCCACAAGGAACGCTGACGACGTGCCATCCTCGACTCCTTCTTCCCCGACGTCAACGAGTTGACGCCGCCACCCCATGACTCCGACTACGAGAGAACCTTAATTCGAGGTAGAGGAAATTGTTTAATTTTATATATGTGATTTATACCCTTGAACATGGGAGATTATTTTTTGGGTGATTGTTTTAACCACTAACGTGGTGCGTACGGGCTAACGAACATGTTCAGACCTACCGCCAACTTGTTCGTGATGCGCGATTTGTTGGGCAACGGGTGAACGGAAGGGAAACGACGTTTTGAGGCTGTCGCAGTGTAGAGAAAAACCCGAGAGGGCTACAGGTGTAGACGAAAGGCAAAACGGACCATCGTAACGACTCCAGTGGCCTGCGGAAGAACGCAGTGACGCGGTGGCACCAGCGACCGGAGTCGGCGGTCGGCACCGGCGAGCCGCCTGGGGGCAGCGGCGCCCAAGTGCGCTGCTAGCAGAAGACCGCCTCGGCACCGGCCGTGGAGGCGGTGGATCGGAACCCGCATCGCGCGGGTTCCAGAAATGTTGGGCGGCACCAGTCGGGCGCCGCCGTTACGAAGAACCGGAGGAGGCTGCACCCACCCCCCCCCCCCCCTCGCTCGGCCAGCCTAGCCGAGTCACGGCCGGCCACCGAGCCACCCTCATGTGGGCCTGGCCACAACCGCCGGGCCGGGCTTCACCCGTCGGGCCAGACCCAAACCCGGGTTCGGTCGACCCGGTTCGGGCCGACCCAGGGTGGGTTGGGCAGGGTCAGACCCGGCTCAGACCCCCCTCTTCGGACTATTTTCAGTTAATCTCCCATTACATGAGCTACGAACCACCGATCGATGCACCATTAATTGTGTAGGATTCCTCGGATTGAGATGGTCGTTTCGTTATATTACACTAATGTTTTTGGCGAAGTTTGGGTATGGCTGGGTTGGTTCGAACCCGAAACCAACCGGGCCCTCGGAGTGGAGACACTTATAACATAAGGACAGGACGTCTGATTAACGTTTCGTCCACTACATTGGATTCCTTTTGACGAGATGGTTCTTCTTGCATACTCCATTTGAGGTTTTGACATATTTGGAGTATAGTCGTGTTGGTTTTAGCTTAAAAACCAATCGGGCCCCTGGAACGGAAAAACCAATAACTCACAGACTGGGCGACCGATTGATGCACCATCTGATGCGTTGAGACCCCTATGATGTGGCAGACCTATGAGATACTTTTTTGTGGGAATTAGTGACACATGGAGTATGGACCAGTAGCTCGTGGAGCGGATCCACCTGGAGACGATCATACGAAGTACGAAGACCTAGTAGCTGGTAGAGACCTGATGACTGCTTGTCCGATTCGTTTCGGAGTGACTTGACTAGCCCAGTGGGGAGCACAACTGTGTGAGGTCGCAGTCCCATGGCGGAGGAGGGATACTATGTGAGGCGGTAGAGCCGTGGTACTCGACAGGAGGAGTACCTCTATCACGAACCGTCCTTGGGACTCGTGCCGTGACTACCCCAAGCTCGCCTTCCATAGGCCAGGGGATGGCGACTAGCACCAAAGGCGTAAATCCTGATAACTGGGAAGGCATTGCCTTTATAAAAGTAAACAAAACACCACAGAGTACAAGCTGAAGTAAAACACTAAGTACAAAGAGAAGTGCTGAAAGGTAAATGGGCCAGAATACAAACCCAAAAGAAAGTACGACTACAACTGAACAAAGTACAACAGAAAAAGACAACAGCTGGAGGGACAGAAGCGGCTCCTGGGTCGTCCTCCTCGGATCCTACCTGAAGGGTAGGTACAGATGGCGCAGCTCCTGGATCGTCCACCACAGATCCTACCTGAAGGGTAGGTACAGATAGCCTCCACAATTCTCTCTCCCGTCAACCTCCTCCGAGTGTCATCTCACCGTGAAGTCCACCTCTGGATACTGACTCGTCGTGTAGTCCACCTCCGGGTACCGTCCAGTCCTCGAACACTCAGCCTCCGTCAGTACTGCCCGTCTTCTGCAACCAACACAACGAGGTGCGGGCATAGCCCGTGCAGGGGTGAGTATAACTATAATCAGTAGGGACCCCGAGACCCTCAAGGTCTCACTAAAACCAACAAGGATAACCACAAAGAATATCTCAACAGATAACCTCTACTTAGGTATATGCCCATACATATATCTAAGTTATCAAGTAACCCATCTCAATCATGAGGAAACACAAGGATCATGAAATCAACGGATAACCACTACCCAGGTATATGCCCATACATATACCTAAGTTATCAAGTGACCCATCTCAATCATGAGGTAAACACAAAGGTCAAAAGTTTCAGCTCAAACCAGGATTTTCATTATCGAAACCGTAACTGCTGAAGAGCTCCGTCTCTGGAGTGTACAGTGGTCCTGTCATGACTCCGAGGTACTACTCACTAACCTAAGACTGCTGAGGTACTCCCCCTGTCGAGTACTGTGGGTCAGCCACCCAGACACAGTAGTGCTTCCTGCCGAGGTATGTCACCCAAACACAGTAGTGCACACCCCCTAGTAGCCTGCTGAGGTACTCTCCGGACAAGTACCGCAGGTCTTCACTGTCACACAGGTAGTTCTCCATCCTCCATGGGGCTGCACCTCACAAAGTAGTGCTCCGTCCACTGGGCTAGTCGACTCACTCCAAGTCGAGTCAGTCAAGCAGTCATTAGGTCTCAGTCGGCTACACGGTCTCCGTACTCCGCACGCTCGTCTCCGGGAGGGTCCGCTCCACGAGCTACATGTCGATACTCCAAGTATCTCAAAGTACCATGAAGAAGTATCTCAAAGTACCACCTCGTCATAGGGGTCTCAACGCAACAGACGGCGCGTCAATCGGACGCCCGGTCTGTGAGTTATTAGCCTTTTCGTCCCAAGGGCCCGGTTGGTTTCGTGTGCGAACCAAACCGGCCGTATCTCAACTATACCCCGAACTCTCTTAGGGTATACTCATAGGGACTGTTTCTCAACGTGATCAACAACGCTGCTAACGGTTCGTCAAACGGACGTCCTGTCTGAAAGATATCAGCTTTTCCGTTCTAGGGGCCCGGTTGGATTTCGGGTGCGATCCAACTCGGCCACTGTCCAACTGTATCCAAATCTCGGGCGAAGTATTCCAAAAGTTCAATGTCATCAAGAGGAAAGCAACGAGACAGACGGTGCGTCAATCGGACGCCCGGTCTGTGAGTTATTGGCTTTTTCGTTCCAGGGGCCAGGTTGGTTTTGTGAGCGAACCAACCCGACCGCACTCCGATGGCATCCAAACCTCGAGTGGAGTAAGCCAAAAGATCCGTCTCACTTAGAGGAATCCATTAAAGTCGACGGCACGTCAATCGGACGTCCGGAACTCAAGTTACGAGCGTTTCCGCTCCGAGGGCCCGGTTGGTTTCGCGTACGAACCAACCCGGATGAACCCAAAGTTCTCCGAAACCTTGAGTGTAATAAACTGAAACGACCGTCTCGGTCCAAGGATCGTGTTTCCGCTGACGGCGCGTCAATCGGAGGTCTACAACTCAAGATATAGGCAATTGACCGAAAGTGGTCCGAAAACGGGGGTCTGGGCCCGGGCCGACCCCCCCCCCCCCCCCCCGGGTCGGCCGAACCGGGTCGACCCGAACCGGTTCGACCCAACCCGGGTCCGACCCGGCCGGGCCCGGCTCGGCCACGCTGGCCGAGCCGATTCGCGGAGCGGGGTGCGCGACTCCCCCGCTCGCCGCTAATTGAGGCCGGCGGCGGATCCGCCGGCCGCCAACCCTCCGGCGGCGTGCCGCCACCGCCTTCTGCGGACCACCGGACGCGCTCCGGTGGTCCGTTCCTCCTGCCGTCTTTGCCTATGGTTTCCCCGGGACCCCACCTTCACTGCGAAGGGATTCAAATGCCAAAACGGTCTGCTTCGTCGTCGCCCGTCAATCCGCATGTCAAAACGAAAAGCTTTGTCTTTGTAGTTTTCCAGCACGACCCAATGGCGCCGCGCCCCTTCGCCGCGGCCCGACTCCGACCGTGGTTCTTTGGTTTTCTTCGACGCGGCGCGACGGCGTCGCGTTCTTAAACTTCCTTCCACGACGCGGCGTGACGGTGTCGCGTAATACTTGTCGTGTGATTCTCGCGTGGTGCGACGGTATCTCGTCATTCCGTTCCATCAACAAAGAATCAAACATGAACATAGGAGGGGGGTTCGGCCGTGTTTGTGCGGTCCAGCCCCCCTCTCGTTAAACGATATCATCTAGTCGAAAAACCACGATAATCGATAAACTAGATTCATGAACAGAAAATAATTAAATAAAATAATCCCCTACCTTGGTTCAGGAACGGTGTTCGTCAACGAGCCGTGGAAGACGAGCGTCACGGAGGTCGGGCGTCACAGGAAAAGAACGCCGACGTAGCGAAGCGAGGATTCGAAGTTGTTGACGGCGATTTCGTCACGGAAAACCGTCGCGGAAGAGACGACGCGGAAGAAGAACGTCACGTCGTGGATACGGCGTCGCAGAAGAACCGTGTTCTTCGGCAGAGAATTTCTTCGTTGAATAACGGTGTTCTTCGCATTCTTCGTCGAGGTTGAAGAAGAAGAAGACCGCTTCCCAAATCCTCTCAAGGTTGCAAAACTCTAACAATAATAAAATAAGACCAAGTCTTATTTTATTAACACAACCTAACCATTTGAATTTCAAGAGTTTGAAAATTCAAAACCCACATTTAACTCACTTAAGTTATTAACATAAGATGTTATAATATTAATTAGGTGATAAGTTAACAAAACTTAAATGGGGGGTTTAGAGGGGTTAGGAATGTGAGGGGTTAAGAGGGTTAGGGAGTTTAAGGAATTTGAAAAGGTGGGGGGTTCGTGTGGGCCCCACCCTTTCAAATATCCACATATGGGAAGTTGGATGGATGTGGGCCCACCACCAACTTCCAATGGGAGAAGTTAACCACATAACATGAAATAAAATTGATTCAACAATTTTATTCACTTTTCTTTTAATTAATCCCCAAAAATTAACTTCTTCTCCCGCACAAACACAACTACGGTAAAGGTTCCCTTAAGCGATTACCGGCGTTGCGAGTTCATCGGTGCCATCGGATTTCAATTCCGAGCACCGGTTCAAAAGATAAGAAAACCCGCTCGTTCGTTCACTGAACGTACCCGAGCCAAACTTCAGAAATTGATTCCGGGCACTCCGGGCCTCGGAATCAAGTGCCGTCAAAAACCACGTTCTTGTAAAATCCTAAAGAAAATTTAGAAAATATTTACCTTGAATTATACGGGTCTTTACATTACTCCCACCTCAGGGATTTACGTCCTCGTAAAGCTTTAACACAAACTAAGGTTACAAAAGCGGTACAGAGCACGCATCTGAGCCTTCCGCTCCCATGTGCTCACCTGGAGGTTTCCATACTGCTAGAGAAAGTGCACCCGAGGAATCGATCATCCTCGTAGGATTCGCTCCTGTCAATCCTTGATCCCCACTAGAACCTCCATGGAAAACACCCCATCGCCATCGTCCAGATCCTCATGGTCAATGATATGCGAAGGGTCGAGCACGTATCTCTTCAGTTGAGATAAGTGGAAGTCGACGTGCACCTGGTGCAACTGAGGTGGATGGGTCAAGCAATAAACCACCTCGCCTACCCAGCTGTGGACCTAGAAAGGTCCGTTTAACCTCAAAGTTTACTTGCCGCCTTGGCCACAACTCCGTAAACTTCGTCGAGGTGAGACCCGTATAAGGACGTGATTGTCATCCTAGAACTCTAGAGGTCTCCAATTCCTGTTAAAACTGGAACTCGAAACGACTGCCTCCACGAGGGTAAGGTTGGCCGACTCAAGAGTGATCGGTCGCACCCTCCCGTGCATGAGTTTAACTTGTGCTGCCCAAGGTTTCCTTTTCGCCAACCAAGGAAAACCCATCCCGACGTTTGCCAAAAACCGTCAATTTGATTATGAATAGTTATTGCCCATTCCATACTCAAACTAACGTCGTAAGGCCTCGATGTTGCCACCAAGATATTTCCAACCAGAACTCTCACCTCGAGGGTCTGACCACACCGTCGGCGTAAGTGTGATTATTGAGTCTCCTCTCAAGGTATCTCCAGACGTGAGGGTCAAGTCCACGGCTTACCGGAAACTCTAGGTCTGGAACAAGATTTGTGAAAGCAAGGAATGATTCATATCGACGTCTGTTACTACAGAATCTAGTAGTGGACACAGACTGTCCCTTGAATAATTTCTAGAGCCATTGGGTCACACTCCTTGACCGCATGCAACCACACTCTTCCTCTACCCTCCAACTCCCTGAGCCTGGCGGGAATAACTAAGGCGGGTGGTTGTACCATGTTAGGATGTACACTACCTCATGCTGCTCTCCTAGCTCTGCCTCCACGTCTGCTGCTTCGTAGACTCATCTCTCCTTTAAGCTTCCTCTTCTGTAACATTTAACATGCTCGAGTCTCTAAGACTGGAGCCGGTTTCCTATTTCTTACTGCACTGTGCAGTCTTCATCCTCTCCTGGATGATCTGCACCTGCTTTGCCTGTGATCTGAAAGAGCTGCTAAAATTTCTCTTTTTCCGAAAAGAGAAACTCGGTCTCATCCCCTGGATGAACCACGCCCATTGCCTAATACAGTCAATCCTGACATGAATGACGCATTCATGCCATGGATGACGTCGTAAGGCCTCGGCGTAACTACTAAGAGATCCAACTGTCACTCTCGCCTCCAAGGGTCGAGTTACACCGTCGGCATCAGTGTGAGGTCACTGGGTCTCCTCCTGTAGAAATATCGAAAGTGAGGGTCAATTCAACAGTTTTAACCGGGACCACTCAGTATCAACCAAACAAAAGGACAGAAAAGCAAACAAAGATAAGTGTCTTTTTAATATTGTAGCTCATAGTACAAAGACACGAATACAACAGAAACATGGAACTAGAAGTACAACGAACGTATCCACTAGTTCCGCTCCTGTCCAACTGCTCCCGGAGCTCTATTACCTTGTTGGCTCCTCCAACGCCTGCGGATCAACTGTACGAGGAGTCAGACAGTCACGTGCCAGGTGACCCTTCCCGCTGCATGAGTTACAATGTCTGTTTCTGGCACGCCTGGCTCTGACCCCACCCCGGGTGCCCCGCACCACCGGTCCTAAAACCTGAGATCATCCAACTGTTGGTCTGGTCCTCCTGGACCTCTGCATCATCTGTCTACTACCCACAGATGACTCGGCTACTGATCGAAAAACACACGGAAAAGGCAGAAGCTCCTGTACACGCTCGGGGTGTAGAGCTACTAGCACAAACTCCACCCTGAAGAAGGTCTCGAAGTCTTCCCATGCAAAGGCCATCCCGTCGCAAAACTGAAACAAGTGGCTCCACCACCTGCCTGCTGCTGCCTGAAGGAGGCTGGCAGTAAAGATCACCATGAAGTCTGTCGGCGTCCCCACTAGCCTGAAGACTCTCACCACAGCCTCCAGCCAATCCTCAACCGCCTGCGGGTCCGTCTCTCCCCGGAACCTGGGTGGCCTCTGGCGCTGGAACTCGTGCAGCGCACTCAAGTGGCGTGCATTGCCTACTACTGGGGCTAGTGGCATCGGTGGCCCAACGTATGGTAGTACCGCTGGTGCCTCAACTACAAGAAGGCCCTGTAACGAAGCCTCGTCGCTCGACAGGCTGTCAATACGCACATCCCTCTAGGATCTAGCTGGTCATCCGAGAAAAGGCATCCTGAAAGAAACAACATGACATGGTCAAATGATTATACCTGGTAAGCTAACCTGGTTTGAGCTGATATTTAAATAAAACTTCTGGAAACACACACACAATCAGTGTTTTCATGCACAAAGTCGGAAATCAGTTGTCAGGGTCCTGGTGTATGGATACGTCGGCCACCCGCACCAACACTAGACTCCATGAACTGAAAACCACACTCGGTACTCTTAGCACTATTGCTTAACAGAAATAAAATATCAGAGTTATAAGTTCTACGATAGAACTGACTCCTTTGATACCAATTTGTCACGACCTGTCCTCGGGACCCGTGCCATGACTACCCCAAGCTCGCCTTCCATAGGCCAGGGGCTAGCGACCAGCACCAAAGGCGTAAATCCCGATAACTGGAAAGGCATTGCCTTTATAAAAGTAAACAAAACACCACAGAGTACAAGATGAACTAAAACACTAAGTACAAAGAGAAGTGCTGAAAGGTAAATGGGCCAGAATACAAACCCAAAATAAAGTACGACTACAACTGAACAAAGTAAAACAGAAAAAGACAACAGCTGGAGGGACGGAAGCGGCTCCTAGTTCGTCCTCCTCGGATCCTACCTGAAGGGTAGGTAGAGATGGTGCATCTCCTGGATCGTCCATCACATATCCTACCTGAAGGGTAGGTACAGATAGCCTCCACAACGCTCTCGCCCGTCAACCTCCTCCGAGTGTCGTCTCACCGTGAAGTCCACCTCCGGATACTGACTCGTCGTGTAGTCCACCTCCGGGTACCGTCCAGTCCTCGAACACTCGGCCTCCGTCAGCACTGCCCGTCGTCTGCAACCAACACAACGAGGTGCGGGCAAAGCCCGTGCAATGGTGAGTATAACGATACTCAGTAGGGACCCCGAGACCCTCAAGGTCTCACTAAAACCAACAAGGATAACCAAAAAGAAGATCTCAACAGATAACCTCTACTTAGGTATATTCCTATACATATATCTAAGTTATCAAGTAACCCATCTCAATCATGAGGAAACACAAGGATCATGAAATCAACGGATAACCACTACCCAGGTATATGCCCATACATATACCTAAGTTATCAAGTGACCCATCTCAATCATGAGGTAAACATAAAGGTCAAAAGTCTCAGCTCAAACCAGGATTTCCATTATCGAAACCGTAACTGCTGAAGAGCTCCGTCTCTGGAGTGTACAGTGGTCCTGTCATGACTCTGAGGTACTGCTCACTAACCTAATACTACTGAGGTACTCTTCCTGTCGAGTATCGCGGGTCAGCCACCCAGACACAGTAGTGCTTCCCGCCAAGGTATGTCACCCAAACATAGTAGTGCACACCCCCTAGTAGCCTGCTGAGGTACTCTCCGGACGAGTATCGCGGGTCTGCACTGTCACACAGGTAGTGCTCCGTCCGCCATGGGTCTGCACCTCACAAAGTAGTGCTCCGTCCACTGGGCTAGTCGACTCACTCCAAGTCGAGTCGGTCAAGCAGTCGTCAGGTCTCAGTCGGCTACACGGTCACCGTACTCCGCACGCTCGTCTAAGGGAGGGTCCGCTCCACGAGCTATAGGTCGATACTCCAAGTATCTCAAATTCACAGGAAGAAGTATCTCAAAGGACCGCCTCGTCATAGGGGTCTCAACGCAACATACGGCGCGTCAATCGGACGCCCGGTCTATGAGTTATTAGCCTTTTCGTCCCATGGGCCCGGTTGGTTTCGTGTGCGAACCAAACTGGCCGTATCTCAACTATACCTCGAACTCTCTTAGGGTATACTCATAGGGACCATTTCTCAACGTGATCAACAACGTCGCTGACGGTTCGTCAAACGGACGTCCTGTCTGAAAGATATCAGCTTTTCCGTTCCAGGGGCCCGGTTGGATTTCGGGTGCGATCCAACCCGGCCACTATCCAACTGTATCCAAATCTCGGGCGAAGTATGTCAAAAGTTCAGTCTCATCAAGAGGAAAACAACGAGACAGACGGTGTGTCAATCGGACACCCGGTCTGTGAGTTATTGGCTTTTTCGTTCCAGGGGCCCGGTTGGTTTTGTGAGCGAACCAACCCGACCGCACTCCGATGGCATCCAAACCTCAAGTGGAGTAAGCCAAAAGATCTGTCTCACTTAGAGGAATCCATCAAAGTCGACGGCACGTCAATCGGACGTCCGGAACTCAAGTTACGAGCGTTTCCGCTCCGAGAGCCCGGTTGGTTTTGCGTACGAACCAACCCGGCCGAACCGAAAGTTCTCCGAAACCTTGAGTGTAATAAACCGAAACGACTGTCTCGGTCCAAGGATCGTGTTGCCACTGACGGCACGTCAATCGGAGGTCTATGGCTCAAGATATGGGCAATTGACCGAAAGTGGTCCGAAAACGGGGGTCTGGGCCTGGGCCGACCCGGCCTGACCCCCCCCCCCCCCCCCCCTGGGTCGGCCGAACCGGGTCGACCCGACCCGGGTCTGACTCGGCTAGGCCCGGCCCGGCTCGGTCCGGCCCGACCGGCCGGCCGCGGCTCGGCCAGCATGGCCGAGCCGATTCGCGGAGTGGGGTGCGCGACTCCCCCGCCCGCCGCTAATTGAGGCCGGCGGCGGATCCGCCGGCCGCCAACCCTCCGGCGGCGCGCCGGCGTGGCGCGCCGCCGCCGTCTTCCGCGGACCACCGGACGCGCTCCGGTGGTCCGTTCCTCCTGCGGTCTTCGCCTATGGTCCCCCCGGGACCCCACCTTCACTGCGAAGGGATTCAAACGCCAAAACGGCATGCTTCGTCGTCGCCCGTCAATCCGCATGTCAAAACGAAAAGCGTCGTCTTTATAGTTTTCCAGCATGACCCGATGGCGCCGCGCCCCTTCTCCGCGGCCCGACTCCGACCGTGGTTCTTTGGTTTTCTTCGACGTGGCGCGACGGCATCACGTTCTTAAACTTCCTTCCACGACGCGGCGCGGCGGCGTCGTGTAATACTTGCCGTGTGATTCCTGCGTGGTGCGACGGCACCTCGCCATTCCGTTCCATCCACAAAGAATCAAACATGAACATAGGAGGGGGGTTCGTCCGTGTTTGTGCGGTCCGGCCCCCCTCTCGTTAAACGATATCATCTAGTCGAAAAACCATGATAATCGATAAACTAGATTCATGAATGGAAAATAATTAAATAAAATAATCCCCTACCTCAGTTCAGGAACGGTGTTCATCAACGAGCCGTGGAAGACGAGCGTCGCGGAGGTCGGGCATCGCGGGAAAAGAACGTCGACGTCGCGAAGAGAGGATTTGAAGTCATTGACGGCGATTTCGTCGCGGAAAACCGTCGCGGAAGAGACGATGTGGAAGAAGAACGCCGCGTCACGGATATGGCGTCGCGGAAGAACCGTGTTCTTCGGCAGAGAAGTTCTTCGTTGAAGAACGGTGTTCTTCGCGTTCTTCATCGAGGTTGAAGAAGAAGAAGACCACTTCCCAAATCCTCTCAAGGTTGCAAAACTCTAACAATAATAAAATAAGACCAAGTCTTATTTTGTTAACACAACCTAACCATTTGAATTTCAAGAGTTTGAAAATTCAAAACCCACATTTAACTCACTTAAGTTATTAACATAAGATGTTATAAAATTAATGAGGTGATAAGTTAACAAAACTTAAATGGGGGGTTTAGAGGGGTTAGGAAAGTGAGGGGTTAAGAGGGTTAGAGAGTTTAAGGAATTTGAAAAGGTGGGGGGTTCGTGTGGGCCCCACACTTTCAAATATCCACACATGGGAAGTTGGATGGATGTGGGCCCACCACCAACTTCCCATGGGAGAAGTTAACCACATAACATGAAATAAAATTGATTCAACAATTTTATTCACTTTTTTTTTAATTAATCCCCACAAATTAACTTCTTCTCCCGCACAAACGCAACTACGATAAAGGTTCCCTTAAGCGATTACCAGTGTTGCGAGTTTATCGGTGCCATCGGATTTCAATTCCGAGCACCGGTTCAAAAGATAGGAAAACCCGCTCGTTCGTTCACTAAACGTACCCGAGCCAAACTTCGGAAATTGATTCCGGGCACTCTGGGCCTCGGAATCAAGTATCGTCAGAAACCGCGTTCTTGTAAAATCCCAAAGAAAATTTAGAAAAAAATTCCCTTGAATTTTACAGGTCTTTAGAACCTCTGTAGGCTATCAGGGGGAGCACTACTGTGTGAGGCGGCAGACCCATGGCGGGGAGCGCTACTGTGTGAGGCGGTAGACCCAATGTACTCGACATAAGGAGTACCTAAGTAGTCTAAGGTTAGTGAGTAGCGCCTCGGAGTCACGACAGCTCCACTGTACTCGATGGAGGAGGAGTTCTCCAGCATGCGTGGTTTCGATAATAAAAATCCTGGTTTGAGCTGATTCAATGACCTTTGTGTTTTCCTCATGATTGAGATGGGTTACATGATAACATAAGTATATGTATGTTAATATCCCTATGTAATGGTTATCCGTTGAAATCATACTTTTTGATTTATCCTTGTTGGATTTTGTGAGACCTTGAGGGTCTCGGGGTCCCTACTGAGTATAGTTATACTCACCCCTACACGGGATATGCCCATACCACGTTGTGTTGGATGCAGATGACGGACAGTGATGACTGAGGCAGAGTGTACGAGGACTGGACGGTACCCGGAGGTGGACCTCCTGACGAGACGATATCTGGAGGAGAAGGACGGG
Source organism: Viscum album (assembly GCA_963277665.1). Lineage (NCBI taxonomy): Eukaryota > Viridiplantae > Streptophyta > Magnoliopsida > Santalales > Viscaceae > Viscum > Viscum album. The sequence goes on from OY728151.1 coordinate 809,762,066, forward strand.
CATGGAGCACTGAGGAGGGATTCTATACCTACCCTTCAGGTAGGATCCGTGGTGGACGATACAGGAGCTACTAGACACCATCCAACTTTTTGTCTTTTAGTTGTACTCGTTTGTCCTTTCCTTGTACTTCACTGTTGGGTTTGTATTTCTGGCCCCTTTAGTTTCTCCATGCTTGTTACACAGTTTTTACTTAGTGTTTGCTTCCACTTTTACTCTGGTTGTGTGTGTTTACGATTTATAAAGGCAATGCTTTCCCAGTTTTAGGAAATTACTCCTTTGGTGCTAGTCGCCAGCCCCTGGCCTCTGGAAGGCGGGCTTAGGGTAGTCACGATGTGGGCCCTAGGGGACGGTTCGTGGAAAATTGGTATTAGAGGAGTCAGTTCTACCGCAGAACATAGGGCTCTAATATTTCTTTTATGTAAATAAATAGTGTTAAGGGTAGTAAGTGTGGTTTTAAATTCAGGGAGTCCAGTGTTGGTGCAGGCGGCCGACGTATCCATAAACCAGGACCCTGAATTATTATTTCCGACTCATTGCACCAAAACACTGATTGCGTGTGTGTTTTCAAAAGTTTTCTTTAAGTCAGCTCAAATCAGGTCAGCTCACCTGGTATAGTCTTGTGACCATGTCGCATCTGTTTCATTCAGGATGCCTCCCCGCAGATGACCAGCTAGAGCCCCGAGAGTTGTACATACTGACAGCCCGCCGAGCAACGAGACCTCAGTACAGGGCCCTCTTCAAGTTAAGGCACCAGCGGTACTACCACCCGTTGGGCCACCGATGCCACCAACCCCAGCAGTAGAGAGTGCACGCCGCTTGACCGCGCTGTACGAGTTCCAGCGCCAGAGGCCACCCAAGTTCAGGGGAGAGACGGACCCCCAGGTGGTTGAGGATTGAATGGAGGCTGTGGTGAGAGTCTATAGACTGGTTGGGACCCCAGTCTACCTCATGGTGATCCTTTCTGTCAGCCTCCTTCAGGCAGCAGCAGGTAGATGGTGGATCCTGATGCTTCAGGTCCATGACGAGGCATCACTTCTATGGGCAGACTTTGAGAGCCTGTTCTGGGTAGACTTTGTACCATCCACCCTTTGAGTGGTGTAGATAAAGGAGCTACTGCATCTACAGCAGGCTATCATGATGGTGGAAAAGTACTCAGCCAAGTTCACTGACCTCTCGCACTACTCCACTGATATGGTACGAGACCCGTTCTTCAGGGCCTAGATCATTGAGCAGGGACTCAGGCGAGAGATCAGAGTTTCAGTTATCTATCACAGCATCTCTCCACAGACAGGGGTGTTGGAGCGAGCCCTATTAGTGGAGAGTTTCTGTGCTGAGAAGTCTCCAGCAGCGGGACCCACCACTATCTGACATGAAGCGGAGACTTCTGTAGCTAGCAGTAGACAGATGACGCTGAGATCCAAGAAGACCACACCTACAAGTGGTCGACCGCACGGCTCAGGGTCAGTAGTGTGGGGCACCCAGGGTGGAGACAGAGCCAGACCTGCCAGTCAGTGTTACTCATGCGGCGGACATGGTCACATGGCTCATGACTGTCTGACCCACCGCTCAGACGATCAGTAGATAGATGAAGGACCTCCCAGGCAGAGGCAGAAGTTCGATCGTGACGGACCACAATGAGCAGCCGACTGTGGCAGAGGAGCTGTTCGTGTAGCTAGTGGTGGACAACGCTTCGAGGTATTGCCACCACCGCCACCAGGAGGTCCACCCCTACCACAAGGAACAGGTGGACAAGGGATATCACAACTTTAGGCAGCTGAAACATACGACTATGGAGCTCCGAAAGCAGGTGGATAGGAGCGGGACTAGTTCCAGGAATAGAGTCCTTTATTCTTGATTCTTCAAGCTTCATTAATGTTATTGTTGTGGTTGCTTTGTATCTTTGTACTTTAAAATGCAGTAATAAAAACACTTGTCCTTGTGATGTTTGATTTCCTTCCTTTATGTGTGGTTAATACTAAGAGGTTCGAGTTTAAACCTTTGATTTGACCCCCCCCCCCTTTTGAGATTTCTACTGGAGGAGACCCAGTAACCACACACTGATGTCGATAGTGTGACGCAACCCTTGGAGACGAGAGTAACGGTTCGATCTCTTGGTAGTTGCGTCGAGGCCATACGACGTCATCTATGACATGAATTAGTATCATTCATGTCAGGATTGACTGTATTAGTCAAAGGACGTGGTTCATCTAGGGGATGAGACCAGATTTCCCTTTTTGGCAACAGAGAAATCATAGCTGCTCTTGTAGAACGTAGGCAAACAAGGGTGATGTCGAGTTCTTACAATTGGCTAGTCTCACCCATAGTTCTTTGTGAGAACGGTTTATGGTTTACTCTAATCTCAATAGTCTCAGGTGTATCTTCTCTCAGAAGGACCTGAACCTGAGACAGTGGTGATGTCTTGAGTTCCTCCAGGACTATGACTTCGAGATAGTATATACTCTTGGAAAGGGGAATGTGGTAGCGGATGCTCTCAGCAGGAGTTTAGGCATTCATCTGTTAGGAGAGGAGACGGAGCAGCTGGCCGCATTGCTGATATCCTTTGTGGATAGGGATGGTGCATCCTATCTGCAGTCAATCCTCCAATTCTTCAGCAGAGTAGGCGAGGTGGCTTACCCCCAGTCCCTTCTACCTAAGTTGCACCTGGTGCACGACGTCTTCCATGTATCTCAGTTGAGGAGATGCATGCACGACCTGTCCCACATCATCGACCACGGGGAGCTGGACATCGATGACGGGGATACTTTCACGGAGGTTCCAGTGGATATTGAGGATCGACAATAGTGGGTCATGTGTGGATGGTCGATTTCTCTTGTGCGCATCCGCTGGCAACACGGGATCCTCTAGGAGAGCTCATGGGAGCGGGAGGCTAAGATGCATGCTCGATACCTCTTTTGTTTTCCCTAGTGTATGTTATAGCTTTACGGGGACGTAAAGCCCTGATGTGAGGGTAAAGTAAACACCCAGAAATTACAAGGAAATTTTTTTCTTAAATTCTTTGGAATTTTACGAGTCCGTAGTTTCTAACGACACCTGATTCGGAGGACCGGTGTGCCCGTAATAAATTTATGAAATTTTGTTCGGGTATGTTCAGTAAACGTACGTGCATGTTTTTATATCTTTTGAACCAGTGCTCAGAATTGAAATTTTAGGACACTGATGAACTCACAGTACTGATATTCGCTTAAGGGTACCTTTACCGTAGTCGCGTTTGATCAAGTGGAGAAGTTAATTTTTAGAGATTCATTAAAAAAATATGTGTGTACATAATTTTTATTTGATGGTGGTTATTTCCTCCAAAGAGGAGTTGGATGTGGGGACCACACCCCACATAACATCCCATGGGAGGATAATGGTGGTGGGGACCACACGAGCCCCTAACCCTTAAAATCCCCATTAACTTTCCTTCATTGATTTTGACAACTCCCCCTCTTAATTTGTGACTTTCTACCTCCTTCTCACTCCCATTAATTTTTTTGCCAACACATTTCAATTAATTAATGGAACTCTTCAATTAATTAATTAATGTTTTGGATATTTAAAATACATGTGTGAATAAAATAATAGTCTTAGCTGTTATTTTTGTTGGCACTTGTTGTGTTGGTAGAACCTTGGGAAAGCTCAGGAGAAATAGAAGAATAGTGTTCTTATCTCAACGAAGAATCACTGAGGAGCGACGATCATCTCCTTTGATCTTCGGCCAAGCCAAAGGAGAAGGATCTACCTGCAAGGAATTCCGACGACATGCCATCCTCGTCTCCTTCTTCCCCGACGTCAATGAGTTGACGCCTCCACCCCGCGACTCCGACTACAAGAGAACCTTAATTCGAGGTAGGGGGATATTGTTTAATTTTATATATGTGATTTATACCCTTGAACTTGGGAAATTATTTGATGGGAGATTGTTTGATCCACTAACACGGTTGGTACGGGCTAACAAATAGGTCCAAACCCCCCCGCCAAATTGTTCATGATGTGCGATTTGTTGGGTGACTGGTGAACAAAAGGTCAATGATGTTTTGAGGTTGTCGTAGTGTAGAGGAAAACACGAGAGGGCCGCAGGCGCAGACGGGAGGCAAAACGGACCACCAGAACGACTCCGGTGGCCCGTAGAATATTACAATGGTGCGGTGGCGCCGGCGACCAGAGGTTGCGGCCAGCACTAGCCAGCCGCCTGGGGGTAGCGGCGCCCCAGCGCACCCCCGGTGGAAGACCGTTGTGGCACCAGCCGCATCGGCGGTGGAGCGAAACTTTCGCTGCGCGGGTTCCGGGAAAGTTGGGTGGCGCCAGCCTGGCGCCGCCATTATGAAGAACTTGGGGAGGCCGCACCCCCCCACCCCTGCTCGGCTAGCCTGGCCAAGTCGCGGCCGGCCTCCGGGCTGGACCGCTTTAACGCGGGCAGGGCTGCCTGTGCGCGGGCCGGGCCGACTACCGCGCGGGTCAAACGCCCTCGTGCAGGCCGAAACGCAACCTCTACGTCGGGCATCGCCCACTAGGTCGGGCCATGCCTTACCAAGCCAGACCCAGAACCGGGTTGGTTTGTCCCAGTTCGGGCCGACCCAGGGTCGGTTGGGCCAGGTCGGACCGGGCCCACACCCCCCTCTTCGGACCATTTTCGGTGAATCGCCCATAACATGAGCTACGGACCTCCGATCGAAGCATCGTTAGTTGCGTAGGATTCCTAGGATCAAGATGGTCGTTTCAGTATATTACACTCAAGGTTTTGGCGATTTTTGGGTATGGATGGTTTGGTTCGAACCCGAAACCAACCGGCCCCTCGGAGTGGAAACACTTATAACTTAAGGACCAGACGTCCGATTGATGTGGCGCCAACTACCTTGGATTCCTTTTGATGAGACAGCTATTTTGGTATACTCCACATGAGGTTTGGACACAGTTGGAGTATGGTCGGGTTGGTTTTAGCATAAAAACCAACCGGGCCCCTGGAACGGAAGAGCCAATAACACAAAGATTGTGCGTCCGATTGACGCACCGTCTGATGCGTTGAGACTCCTATGACGTGGTGGACCTTTGAGATACTTATTCATTGGACTCTATAACACTTGGATTATCGACCAGTAGCTCGTGGAGTGGATCCTCCCGGAGACGAGCATACGGAGTACAGAGACCTAGTAGCTGGTTGAGACCTGATAACTACTTGTCTGATTCGTTTCAGAGTGACTTGACTATCCCAGTGGGGAGCAATACTGTGTAAGGTGGAAGAACCATGGTGGAGGAGCGCTACTATGTGAGGCGGCAGACCCATGGTGGGGAGCACTACTGTGCGAGGCGGCAGACTTGTGGTACTCGATAGGAGGAGTACCTCAGGAGTCAAAGGTTTGTGGGTAGCACCTCCATGTTGCGACAGGGCCACTGTACTCGATAGAGGAGGATTTATCTAGCATTCATGGTTTTGATAATAAAAATTCTTATTTGAGCTGATTCAATGACCTTTTTGTTTTCCTCATGATTGATATGGGTTACTTGATAACATTGGTATATGTATGGGATTATACCTATGTAATGGTTACCCATTGAAATCATACATTGTGTTTTATCCTTGTTGGATTTTGTGAGACCTTGAGGGTATTGGGGTCCCTACTGAGTATCGTTATAATCACCCCTGTACGGGCTATGCCCACACCTCGTTGTGTTGTATGTAGATGACGGACAGCACAGATCGGGGCAGAGTGTATGTGGACTAGATGGTACCCAGAGGTGGATCTCACGATGAGATGGTATCCAGAGGAGAAGGACGGTCATGGAGAACTGAGGAAGCTTTCTTTACCTACCCATCAGGTAGGATCCATGGTGGACGATCCAGGAACTTCTAGACACCCTCCAGCTGTTTGTCTTTTAGTTGTACTCATTTGTCCTTTACTTTTACTTCACTGTTGGGGTTGTATTTCCGGACCCGTTACTTTTAGAATTCTTGTTACATAGTTTTTACATAGTGTTTTCTTCTTCTTGTACTCTGGTTGTGTGTGTTTATGAATTATAAAGGCAAAGATTTCCAAGTTTTAGGGAATTATGCCTTTGGTTCAAGTCGCCAGCCCCTGGCCTATGGAAGGCGGGCTTGGGGTAGTCACGATGCGGGCCCTGGGGGACGGGTCGGGACATGAGATTTAAACCTTATATTATCTAATCTTTTAATCCATGTCTATTTGGTGGAATCTAGACTGAAAATAAATTTACTATGTATTAATATTTTGAGAAATTCCAAAAGTTCCCCTAACCTCAATTATAGAAGGACACTTCAACCCTCAAATATTAACAACACAATGAGCCTTATAGATCTACCATTAAAAGAAAATATATATTCTAATCTTACCTATCCAAATTATATAATTGATTTTATACATATAATTCCAACCCTGTAGCTCTTTAGAGAATATCCAAAGGAGAGGGTTCGAATAAGAGGTCTTCTCTCTAACCGATCACATTGTTTTTTTACTCAACCTTAAACTGTCTAAATATATTTTATTTATAATTAAATATTATATTTAGTATAAAAAATATGCTGAAATTTTATTATGATTATAAAAACATGATTGTATAAATTATTTTGATTCAAAAAAAAAGTGAATGTATCGCTTGTCCGAACATATGACTTACCATCTTCACATAGTGATACAATTCATTTTCTATCACCATATTATATGGATGGGTATTATAACATTATTAGTGATTATATATGATATTTATAAGATAATTATACCTCTTAAATGATAATATTATTTTTACATTTTCATCATCCAATCCTTTGAGAAATGATAACATCATTCGTGCATACATATGGACTACCATCTCCATGATGCGATGCGACACTTTTTCACATATATTTCACATGGATGGTAATTAGAATAATTTTAATTAACATATATGATTTTTATATAACAAAATAATCATTACATAATGGTGTATTATTATTTACCATTCTTCATTTCCATTATATGAAAAATAGAAACAACGTTCATGGGTATGTATGACCTACCATCTACAAAAATAGTGTAATTAATTTTTATATATCTATTTTTAATGAATGATTATATATATTTATAAACTGAATATTTTTTAGGTTTAAAAAATTATTAAAATTCTTGAAACTATGGGATCATTATCAAATTATAAGGACCGAGACTACCAAACTGAAACATGGTTGGAAAACTATGTTGATAACACCTAGAATAATAATTTTAGTTATAAACCATTAATAATAGTTTGATTATATGACATAAAAAATCATAAAAGTTATTATATATATATTTTTATTAAATAAATGTATGATAAGTTATTATTTTATATATAGTAGGTTTCCACATGAGCAACGAAATTCAAGACTTATGGTAATCAATTTTTTTCTCAGTTTTATATCTAGGAACACATACCCTGTTTTTTCTTTTGTGTGGTGTAAATAAAACCAATGAATAGATTTTAATATTATTATTAGGATTATTATGGTATTTAAATATCCATAATGGTTTTCTTACGTCATGGTTTATATGATTCAACTAATTATAAAGTGGTAACTGTTTATTTTAAAATCTCATCATTATTCAGGATTATTTATGTTTCAGAAAATTCTTTGGAAAATTCCCATATATTTTCATATTACTTCAAAAAAAAAATTTAAATGGGATTTAATATTATCCTATATTTATTTTAATTCATTTTTATGAATTTTATAATATTTACAAAATTGGTTGAAAATAATATTTTTATTATTTTCCATACAAGGATCCTTGTCATTTTTCTAAAAATATACTGATGGATTTTTTTTAAAATTATACGGTAGGATCATATTATGCATATTTCATGACATCATAATGTGTTGAATCAAATAGTAAAATCTTACAAGGTTATTTTTAAATAAAATTATTTCTATTGAAATTTCATAGATTTTTTAAAAAAATATTTTCAAAATAAAATGCATATTTTTTTAGAATTATTTCAAGTGATAAATAAAAATAAATTTTCATCTATGAAAAAAATAATTAATGTTACTTAGGTTTTAAATTGGAATGATGTATGGTTACTATTCCTACTCTTTTTATAAATGATTTATGTTTATGATGGAATAATGTTTATAAATTTTTTTTCTTTTCCCTATGTTATGTTAGGATGAAATGTTTAAAAACCCATTTATTATTATGGGATCTGATGTGATGAATTGTTTATATTGTTTTTGAACAATCATTTATTTTTTTACTTACATGACATGTGGTACCTATATCTACCTCCAATACATTTGGTAGTGATTTAGATATCTTGAGATAGACAAAATTGGAATGGTGAGTGAAATAAGTTTACTTATGGTCTTTTTCAACCATTATAGTCGTGGGAGTGAACCTTGATTTCTATGATGGTTTGGTTAGTGAACCCATTCTACTATTATAGTATTGGAAAAGAGCATTTAATATGATGTAATGTAATTTCTATACTTATGTGTTTTACACAATTTCATGTTTTATGCCAATGGAATTTTTTCATGGCTCATATTCCTTTATTATTTATGTCCTACGAACTACCAAAATTTATTCCATATTTCATGATTATGAAAAATAATATATTGGGATTGATTTTAAAAATTATTTTTATTGTTAATATATCGTTATGATCATGTTTTTTTATATATCCTTTTTTTATTGTTGATAATCATCTGATATCACCCTTTTCTTATGTTTATTCTCCCCAAGATATCAGTAACGTACTTAGTTGTTAATCCTATTAAGAGTAATAAGTGGGAAGATCACTATGTAGATGTTTATGATCATTCATAAAATAATAATATTTTATAAATAATATCTATAGACTCTGTAACTTTTTGGTTTTAGTGTGGATTGTATATTTATCCATCTATAATGATGTAATATCTATGTATGAAAGGTTTGGGTGATTATAATTCACCACATACCGAGTCATACTATGACTCGTTATAAGTGTAATGTGGTGGCTGAATACCCATTGAAATTATCATTTAAATAATAGATATGATTCAGTTTTGAGGAAGAATATACATCCTAAATTATTGATACATATAAGATATTCAGGGGAGAAGACATAACTATTTTGTGAGATTAAACAAATGTATTCGATGAATAGTTTTTGGTCTTCCTATATATAGTGCGGTGGAGACCACAATATACTATACACATGGATCCTTGTACATAACAGAGACACCCTAAATAATGGTAACCAATGGGTTGGATGAACTAAATTATAGTTATAAGAGAATATGGAATATGGTATTATACACCCATGTGGATCAATAGGGGTGAATCTATCCTCTTATCCACAAAGAAGTATTTATAATTGAGACCATGTGTTTATTATTATGATCTCAAAAAATCATGATAACTAATAATTATCCACTTGCACAAAAAAATATTTGTTTAACAAAGTATGTGGGAACTATTATTTCTTTAGATAGGGAAATTTTATGGGATTTCACTATTAAAATGTTTATAGGGGAGATATTTCTAAAACTATATTTTTTATGAGTTATGGGAACTATGAGTTGATAGAGATACCATTTAGACTCACTAATACTCCAAAATTCATTATTCACTTAGCGTATATAGTCTTTTGATATTTCCTCAAAATGATCTAGTAGTATTTATAAATTATAATCCTATATAGTCAAAAAGAGAGGAGGATCTGAGGGTAATTTTAATACATCACTAATGATGTTTCAAATAGAGAATATATTTTCAATCTATAGTAATTTTTATTTTTTATGGGGGATGATTCACTCTTGGAGACTATTTTCACTAGAAACATGATATCGATGGACACTTCCATGGGGATGAAGAAACTGTTACCCATACCTAAATTGATGTGATAAACTGTAACCATGAATAATACCAGTGTCATTATTATGATATCATTACGAAATAATGATATATGGGTAGATGTAGAACATCTTATAAAGACTACTCACATCATCTCTATTTTACTGGACTTCTTACTCAATCAACATGAATGGATATTTCATAGATAAGTAATGGAGTTGTATTGAATATCATTATCGATTTTAAATTAAATATATTTGATATTTACCTCTATGTTTTTGGAAGAGTCCACAATATACTATAAATAGTGATTTAATCATCAGTATGAATTTTCACCCAAAACTAACTCTTAATTTGAGTAGACTATCAAGACAAATGAATTTAAGTAGAGAACCTGGTCGATGGATTTAAATGGATGATAGAATCTACATATTCCTATGATCAAGTTCATAGAGAATAATAGTTTCCACTCAAGCATCAAAATAAAACAATGTTAATCTCTTTAATGAAAGAGATATAGAACACCTATGTGTTGGATGATTATGGCGAATCAAAACTATTGGGACCTAAAATTGATGAGTAATTGGTTGAAAAGGATATGACCATTCAAAAAGACTTCAATAATTAATAGAGTCAACAATAGAGTAATAAATATCTTCATTGATAAGAGTTGATGTTTTAGATCTATTAAATATTCATTTACATATGTCCACAGAACATAATCATGAAATTTGAGAAGAAGGGAATGATAATCTTTGAATGCATCGTCCCCATTGAGATTCTTAATCTTATCGAATTTTTTGTATATGTACTAGTACTCTCACTAACTATTTTTCATTTACATGAAAAATACCATACATCCCTCCTATGGAAGTACATATAGGATCATTATAATGGAATGAATTCATAGGTAGTATATCCGGAATATGATCACTCTTAGGAGGATCTTCCAATAATTATTTTCCTATAGATATAATGTTATATGAAATAAATAGGTACACTGAGTCAAAGTAATACTGTGTAACAATTATTATGTGGAGGTGACATGGGAGCTAGAGGAAATGATGATGAAAAATTTCCCACACCTATTTTCAATATTGTGTATAAAATGAAATTTCTAGGAATAAATTTTTTATGTGGGGAGAATATAATGACCAATAATTTCATCAAAGAAAAACCATTTATAATTATATAATTGATCAATATTAAGTTATATAATATTATTTAATGTGAAAAAACCATGTGATAAAAATAACTACATTTAATTATGTTAATTTTAAAATTAAATTATTTGAATAAATACAGACATAATAATTGAATGTATTATAATTGGAAGAAAATTATAAAATTGGATAAAAAATAGGAATACGTGGATCTCCCCATTCACCCACATGCACTCACAAACTACAATATAGAAATTTAAAAGAATATTTTAAAGTCAATATGTATTTTTATAATGATAATATATATATATTTGAGAGAAAATTAATTTTATCAAAAATCGAATGAAATATTACGGTATTTATTGGAAGAGGTGAACCCATATGATAGATAAAAATTTAAACATTGAAATAATAATATAGTCGTTAGATTAAAAACCTTACCATTGAAATTGTAATTTGGCCATTGGTAGTATAATCGTGATAATTAGAATAGTATATCACTAATAAAATTGAAAAATTAAATTTAGTCTAACGACTATATTAAACCCTCAATGAGTCCTCAAAAACCAATATTATATTGTTTCATTATATGTAATTATGTTATTATACATATGTTATACTAAAATAAAATCATTTTTGGATGAAACCATATTATACAACCATGTGGTGGTCTATGGTTTGGATTAATTTATTATATCGAGTCTAAAATATATATTTAGAAATGAATATAATATTCTTCCTTCTTTATTTATAAAAACATTACAATACCCCATTCCTATTACCTAAAAATAATTTTATTTTGAGGATTGTCTTTTTGAACCTATCTATATACCTTTAAGGATTCCACAATTCCCATTCTAATATCTAATCAAACTTTTTTAGGTTCCATCTAATGGTAAAGGATCCCTTATCTATCGTCATTATTCAATCACATTAATTAAATTATCACTTTTTATTCCCCTTTATTCATGTTGGAATATGTTAATATATATCCCTCATACAATAATTATTATTTCCATGTGATTAAATACCGCTATCACTATCAATAATCCCATTCATGAATCTTCATATACACTTATTATGTTGTGAAAATTGTCTTGTAATTTTCCTATGTGAAACATTTCGGTAGTGAATACTAATCCCAATTTCTATACATTATATTCATCGTAGAGTATTTATCCATCATTTATAAAGGAATTACATGTATGTATCCTGAACTTCATTGTCATGGGATTTAAAGTGATGAAATTCATATATATATTTTATGATCTATACATAAGTATAAAACTGATATGAATTTGAATGATTGGAAATAAATTTATAACCGACACTTTTATTCTAAATTGATTTTATCTCATGAGATTATATGTATAATACATGGTAAATTCTCATAAGAACACTATGTTATGTTTTATCATTGGTTCTACATAACATATAAATATGATATCCTATTACATGTTGTTTTCATATTTCCATGTTTATTATGTTAACCTCTTACATCATTATTTTTTGTTTATGTTTATTATTCTCCCCCCTCTTATCTTACCATGATATGTATATTCAATAAATTTTAACAGTATCATAATGTTTATTATTTATTATTACAATACATGGTTCTGTAGATTACCCCATTATTTTGTATCTCCCATGGTTTCCCATGCAGTTTTAGAAGGTAAAAGAATTTTAATGTCTTGTTTTGAAGTTTTATTTTACTTCTTTATATTTCCATTTCATGGTATATGATATATATCTAAAAATATATCAAATTTAGGACATATGTTCTTCTGGAGTTGTATATGGAGTATTTTTATTCAATAAATCATTAAATAATATATATATAAGTCATGGTCTATCATAGAGATACTCATTTATCCTAAATAAATCTTATGATCCTACCTATAGTATTTTAGTAACTCACATTAACACAAGAATCCGCGAAAAAGATAAGGAAAACATTTTTATACTCTAAGTGATTATTTTTAAACTAAAAACAAGGTAAAATATAGTATAATTATATTTTGAATGGTTAAAATATGATTTAAATGTAGATTCACATGATTTATGTAATGAATATATTGAATTTAAGGGATTTTTCATCTCATGAGATTTGATTAGATTTGATAAATGTTAAATTATTCCTAGAAACACATCATTTGAATCAATTACATTCCATATTTTTGAATTAAGGAAATTATTTGAGTAATGATGCCTCTCATATCATAAGTCTAATCATAATTCATATTATAAAAGAGTTACCATAAAAAACTCATGGCCTTGTAAAAATAGTAGTGTACAATATGAAGTAATCATTCTCAATGATTCTGATTACAAATATTTATAAAATATGGAATCATATCATTTTTATGATATCCCAAAATATCATAATGTATATGATCCTTTCAACTAAAAAATTAAAAAATCTATAATATAGAGGTTCATATATCATGTAAAGGGTTTATATACAATGAAAAATAAATCATCTCTTATGATTGAGGCAGAATCCCAAAAATAACATATAGGCAAGAAATTTATTCCTTATTTCTATTATAAATAATATTTTAATATTTAAAAACATTTTTGAATATTGAATAATGTTATTTTGGAAAATTTATCAATTTAGATAAATTTTTAGTAAAATAATTATTTACAAAAAATTATTATTCCATAAATAAATGGAATCAAAATTTCATAAATAAATTTCTCAAAAATATTAAATAATAATAATATAATTTTTTTCCTCAATATTATGTTTCATTCTAATAATTTAGATATAGAAATATTTTTATAGAAACTACTAAATTACTTTATAAAATGTTTATAAAATATGAAATAACTGGAAATATAATTAGTTTATATCAAATTATTATAAATTTTTCAAAATTTCTAATCATAAATTAATAAATGTAATTGTTTCATAATTGATAAATATTTTCACATTCAAATTTTTTTTGATTACTAATTTTAACAATGTTTTAATTATTTTTAATGTGTGGTATATATATCATGTAAAATACTTACTTAATGTAAATTTTAATATATAATTTTTATATATCATGAATTATCATATCTTAATATTATATTCAATATAATGAATAATATGAAAGAGTTTGAATTAGGAAATGAAAATAAATTGGATGTTTTCATGATTGTTGAATATCAATGAATATTTATATATATAATATAATTATTAATTTTCGATATGTTCAAAATTGAACATATCATGATCTATAAATAAATAATATGATTATTTATTTGTATAATTACATTTCAATATTCATTATTATTATTTAATTATGAAATATAAATTTTATTTGTTTTTAAGGTCATAAAATTCTTCAATTTTTTCATGAAATGAATTAAATTATAGGTGCGAAAACATAATTTTCTATTATTATCTATCATTACATTTGAATAAAATTGAAGGGATTAGTTTCTGTATATTAGTGGAATTTAGAATATTCAATTTTTTTTTATATTTATTATGAATTTTATTTCCTATTGAGAAAATAATATTGTGTTGAGGGACATTAAGAAATATTCCCAAAAATCCCTAATACGTATGAAATTAGTTTTAAAGGTGAGATTTTGATATCTTTGGATTTATTATTAATCATGTGATGATTATAATATCTTATAATTCTAAACGATTATGTGAGGGGTTCATAAACATTATTCATATGATGAATTTTAATATGCATGCATAGTTTTTTCTCTTATGTTTGGGTGGGTAACTTGTATTTTGGGACCTATAAGGAGATACACAATATTATAATGTCGATATATAATTTTTGAGGTTGGAATAATGATTCTTAAACTAAAATGATAAATGAATTGAAATATACTATGTAAGGTCTTGGATCATGGTAGCCCATTCCATTATATGTTTTGGTTATTAGAATCTATTAGATGACGTTACAAGTAGTTTTATTGGAAAATGATGAGTGAAATAGAGTGTCATAGTAAAAAATGGCCTAGTTGCGGAATAGATGGATGTGCTTCATCTTCTTCTTTGTAGTTATGCCATAGTAAATCCCGATTGGGGTGTAAGGGATCTTATGAGGGTTGGGAGTAAAACTATCTTTTTAGGTTTGGATAGTCCATGGAGGTAGTGTGTTAAATACGAAATTATCATTTTTTTGTTCTATGTAATGGATTTTGGTATCTTGATTATAGTGGTTCAAGGGTTCTCTAGAAAAAAAAAAGAAAATACAGTGGTTATGGCATAACTCTTAGGGTTCCACCATAGTTAGAGATCTACATATATAAGATTTACAAATATAAAATAAAAAGATATTTGACCAAGGGGTCACGACATCATGGTCTATCATGTTATGTTGTAGAATACCATGTGGAATCTAGTTATGTGTCTTGGACTAATAGGATATTTTTTGCTCCTTTGTTTTTTCTGTGAGTCTCTAAATAAATCTTTCCAACTCTAACTCCATTTTACCTCATAATTTTCTCTCAAACACTGGGCATCCTATAATTTTTTTCTTAAAACTATGAATACACATTCGATTGGGATTGATCTCCAAATCCTAGAGATCAATCTATGTCAATATATGGCGATTTGATAGTACTATTATCAAGTATTTTCCCTTTATTTCATCTATTTTACCTCCATTTCCACTTTCCATGAATTGGAATTTTACCTCCAAGTTACAAATGGTGATTTTCATGTCTTTTTCCAACATTTATGTGGCATAATGTCTTCTGGAGATCATAGTTTTTTTCATGAATATTTGATCTGAGATCCACATTGCTATTGTGTTTCCTTTTCAAGAATGTTAGATGTTTAATATAGGGGATTTGTTTCTTGTCAATTTTTTGTCTGTTAAATTTTACATTTATCAATATTTTCCAATTTATATGGAATAATATTTAACAAATAAATATGGAATCATGGTAATTATGGAATTGGGTAGAAAATTATTATTATTATTTTATATTATGATGATATATTACCTATTGATTTTCTAGATAGTGTTATACTGAAGATATTCATGAAATTATTTTTCAATATGATTGGGTTAGCATGATGGTTTCAATGAAAGATGGAGAAGAATTAAATTTTGTAATTAAATGTTTGGATAAATAATAAAAACTGGAAAGTATAATAGATATATTTTTTCTTTATTATATCATAGAAATCATGTTTATGAAATTTTGATTTTCTAATTAGATAAGTTATTCCATGTGTTGATGGAATTTGATAAATAAAATGAATTCTATTTTTATTGCTATTGAGGTTAAAAAGGAATGTTAATTGAGATTTTTTATTTTCATAGTTATATGGAAATCATTTTATGCTAGATATCATGGTAAAAAAATTTGAGATACCATGATATAGATTTGGTCATTGGATTCCTTTAGACGGAACTTTTGAATAATTATTTAGTTAATTCAATATGGAATGATAACGTGATTTCTATAATGGTAATATTTTTAGGGACGAAAGTACCCATTTATGTATAAATTTTAGAAAGATTTTTTAAATATTTATTGAGTTTTTAGTTTTTTAAAAGTGTATTTTCGAAATGAAATATAATATTCCTCAAAATGTATTTAATGATATATTAAATATATCCCCATTCATCGACATCAACATACCTTGTTATTACATGGGATCTAATGGGGATTTTTTGTAATGATACCATCCGTATTCTTTCTCTGGATAGATTATGATTTTTTTTATTTAGATTTTTATGAAACCTATTTATTTTCCATGGGTTAATCATGTATCTAATATATTATAATGGAACATATTTATTTTAAATAAGTTAATCATGTTTAAAATAGATTATTATGAAACAATTTTTTTCCACAGGTTAATAATGTTATAAAATGGATAGTGGTTGTTCAATGAGTTTTATTATTAACTTTATTCTCCAATTTCATCATTCATGAGTTTTCTTAGATATTGGTTATACGAATGGTGTGCCCAGATAGCACCATGTTTTGCCGATGTAGATTAAATGATGGGTGTGCTTAGATATTTCTCCAATTCATTGAGTAATGATTTTTTTATCTATAGAATTATATTGGAAGACAACCATATGGTAATTACATTTTCAAGGGTTATTTATGGGTTCTGTCACTGTTTAATGATGATATTGATACAAAATACCAAAAACAATTTAATTACGATTTCCAGGAGTTTAAAATGTTTCAATTGATAATGATTGATATCACGTGGCCCATAATTATCAATTCATATGACTCTTCCCATTGTTAAATCATTATTCCACATTCCTGGTTAATGATTCATGAATTTATTAGAATGGGTTCTTTTATTATCCCCTCATTCACATTTATTATGTCTTTATACTCGTATTCTATTCTTATGCACACTAGTGATATTTATTTATTAATGATTATGTTTATTTTTAATGATAATTTGAGATCACCCATGTAATCTGTAATTTTCCCTAGTTATCATGTATGGTTTTTAATTAGTTATGTATATAAGGGTTTTATATTTAAGATGTCTATGGCCTAATATCAAATATGAATATTTGGGTATAATGGGATAGATAATCTCATGAATTCATGTGTATTGTTCTGTAATAGTTTATCCTAATTCATTGAAACCCAAAACCTAATAAAAACATGAAAATGTATGGGACCGAATTTTTCATTTTCATATTCCATGTTTTTTATTAAAAAATTAGGTCACCTCCATCGGTATCAAAGATAAAAATGTAAAATTTATGATTTTACCAATCGATATGGGATTGAATGTTCTGGGCGGTTATATGAAACATTTATAAAATATTTCTTATGATTTATTCTATTACTCCTCTTCACACACACCACCACCAAATATAATTTTTTTATGGAAAAATCCACCTTGAGGAGACGTGGGAAACCTCAATCAACATAGGTGAAGAACTACGTACTGAAGGAGCTCACCAATTGATTAAAAACAATATTAAATTTGTTTGACTTCAAAACATTGTAGAACTACCAATGAATTGGACTAACCTAAAGATCTGGATCTTCGTTGAGAAGCTCTTCAAAATGATTAGCCATTCTGTCTATTATCTATATGAATTCATCCATGTTTATTTTTCCGGTATTGAAGCCCCACGCCAGTATTCGGTCTTTTTGTTTATCTATTCCTCTTGCTCCTCATTGGTATCAACTCGCAACCTTATTTCTTAAATTTTTCTAACCTCCTCTTTGGGGGCGTTGAACCGAACAACACTTTCAAGCATCTCTTCCTGAGAGTGAGGGATCAGCTTCAAAGGGTCCCCTTCATCTTCTTCCACTTTCCCAATTTCCTTGCATTGTTCTCCACTTTCCGGCTTTTGTTTGGTGGTTGCTAATTCAGTTTCTCCTGTTTCTGCTTCTCCTTTCTTACATGAAGATCTGGTAACAATTGTTTTGGGGAGTTGCGAATAATCTTTGTGGGGTCTAGCTTTCTTCCCACCCTTCTGAGTTGGGAAATTTCCATATTTAAGGTTTCATTGTTTGCCCTTGCTCAGTTTGGATCCAACATTCATATCCTCGATGGAGTATTGCCCATACTCCGTCTCTTGTTGGTAGACATAATCTCCATCACTTGTCTCGGTGTTTTCAACGCCCGATGATTCACCCGGTTTATTTTTCTTTTTTGGAATTACTTTCGTCCACCCTTCATGATCTTCAGTTCCTTGCTCACTTCCAGGTAAGGATAAAAAACGGTTATGAATCTTAATAGGACTTGATGCATCCTGCTGGTAAGATGCCAATTTCTTTTGGTTTGATGCATTCTGATCCGGGAGTTCCCTAACTGGGAAAGGTGACCTTGGCTTCAGTGTCTCCATCCCCCCATTCTCACAAATAACAACAAGAATTAGTTCATATCCAGGTTGCACGGTATCGACATCAATATCACCACTCACACTAAAAGAAGGACATCCCAAATCAGTCTTCAAGCGCTTAAAAACATCAGAGACCCTCAGTTCATCCATGGTCTTGAATGGTCCACTGCCCTCCTTACCTTGTAGGCCTGCCTCCAACCCATGGTTTACTGTTGCCTTCCCATGTAGAGAAATACCAACTGATTTCACAACCTCATCAAAAGAACGAGGGTTGGAAAGGCCTTGTTCCTTCCCCATGGTTCTTTGGATAGGCTAATAAATCCCACCAGTACCCATATGATCCCCCTCAATGGTAATTTCACAAAGAGGAAGAGAAAACGCCACTGAAACATGCTGAAAGGGGGATGCAGAAGCAGTACTGACCTCCTCCGGGAAAATTTCATGAGGAACCTCTCCGGAATGAGCCAACTGAACTTCTTCATGGCTTTCCTCATTGTTACTCCTCTCCCCCGCCAAACTGCATTCGTCTGATTCGAGACCCAGTACGACACACATGGGCGAAATGTCCAAGCCGACCACAAGAAATACAGAAATCATACCAGGTTTCGTAGATGACTGATTGCATCCACCTAAATTCCTCGCCAATAGAATCCAGACCCAATCCAATGGAGCCTTTGACACATCAACCTCAACGCAGATTCAGGGACAAACCGGGTGACTCACTACTTCCTTTCTAATATCCGAACACAGAAACCCCCCAACAAGGTTTCCGATGACCTTAAAGATAGAAGGGTTGTTCAATGGAAGAGGATGTTCTTGGAGGCTTACCCAAATCGCAGTCCTTGGTGCATCCCTCTTCATGTGAAAATCAACGGACCAGCGGAAGATGTAAAAGAAGCAACTGTTGCACCTGCGGGGGGCGCTGGACCATGCGGTAGCAAGATCTTCCTTGGTTGCAAGCCTAATCAAGATGTTCTTGCGTTCGAGAAGCCCAACCATTTCTCGGTGCTTTAAACCCCACGAGTCGAAGACGAAACTGTAAAAATCATCAATTGAGGGGCATCGTTGCTGGAAACGAGCTACCCGTGTTAGGTTAAAGAGACTCGGGGAATTGGCGAACTCCGTAAGCGAGAGAGGAAGATGAGGCGAGCCTTCAAACAGATCTAGGACCTTTGGTCCGAAGCCGGATTTATGGGTGCTTCGGAATAGTTCCAGGGTTGGATAAAGGAACGAAAGTTGGGCGGCAGGGAGGGTAATTGATATTTTTGTTTTAAAATGTATTTATTCTATTTGGGAACTCTAACTAAAAGTTTAATGGAAGGAAATTTAATTCATCTGTGAATACATCGATATATTCCTTAAAAATTCACATGTCATTGAGGTTTTTGATTTCTATTACCTCTCACATTTGATATAATTATTATTAATCATTTTGAATCAACATCATTATCGTTATACAACATTTTAAAATAAATCCATATTAATTTTTTTATTTGTATTAGATCATTGAACGACATGGGTATTATTTGAAAATTCATTTTAATAATATTTTTGAGGTATTTATAAAATAATTAAAAATGAAAACATATTATATAATAATTGTTTTCCAATGGATGAATTTAAAATCGATGAAAATAATTTTAACATAGTGTATAATATTTTTAATATTACAACCCTTGTATTGACATTATATAACCACTATGTGTTTTATTTGATATATTAATGTAATGTTATATGTGAGACGATTCAAACGATATAGAAAATACAAGGGTTATAAATGAATAAATAGAGCTACACTTAAATTAAAAAATTCACCTGAAATGAGTTAATATTAATTATGCCTCACACCATTTTATTTAATTTGGTCATGTATCAACCATTTTGTAAAATATAGTTGATTTTAAAAAAAATATAAGTCAACAAAGATTTATTAAAAAACTCATTCATATATTAAAACAAAAAATGAGGTTTTAGCATAAAATATCTATATATTATCATTGACTATCACTTTCTCAAATAATTGAAAACATTTAAAATACATTATTATGATACAAACATGAGAGGGATGAAAAATACCCCTACAAATTTTAAATTATTATGAGGATAAATTTATATAAAAATAATACAAATCATAATATATATATTATCAATATGTTGCAAAATGATTTCAATCTTTGAATAAATATAATAAAATTATTAATATAACTCATTATATATAGTCTTATACTATTATAATGGGATCTATTTAGTAAAATTGATCTCCTAAGAAAATGCATCAAATAAAAGGTGATATATAATCCTAATATTTGAATGGATAATATAGAAGAAACATCTTTAGAGCACCCTAGATCAACATGGATAAATAAGATATGACAAATAATAGTATATGAGATAAAAAATGGGGGTGGACAGGATAATGTCCTCAATACATGTGTAATGCTCCAAGAAGAGGGATTTATAAACATTGTATAATTCCCTCATTGTCATGAATCTAGGTGGTGAATTCTAATGACACCAAAGAGTTCATTCAATACAATTTGATTCACATGATGAATGTCAAATATATTTCCATTAATGAAAAAATAGCTTCTTATTTCATATCAAATTATATTTAGGGATAAGTACTCGATGTCAAAAATTAATTGTGGTTCATTTTTCTGTTGAGTCACAACATAAAATCATTTAAAAAATTGGTAGGTATCCTTTAACCATCTATAATGAGAAATATCAAAGATACGCTATTGACAATGGTTGAGATAAATGATTAGATGGATCTAGTAGGCCCATGAATCCCTATCATCACACACTCAAATGATGTCATGATATTTCCTTAGATCATGAAGACTCGCTCCACTACCCTGAAATCTCAAAGGTATACTTAATTCATTAAAAATTGCCATATATTTTGGATCTCTATGACTTTTAATACAATAAAACTACTTCTCTTAGACAGACATTGAATTTGAGAGTAGAGGGGGATTTCAAGAAGAGATAGAACAAAAGAAGAATGATTTTGGTGATCATGTGACACAAAGAATAACATTCATTTAATTGGAATGTATCACTGTGAGTATTGAAAGAAAATTAAAAATAGAGAAATATTTTGGAACCACATAAAAATCATATGAACCTCGATCACATATTTTCTTTTATGATCATATATCCACACTCTTTTCATGTAATCTACTAATTCAATTCCATCCATACTATTACTTGGTTGTATACAATCATGAAGTCACCTAACCCCATCATGGATACATGGTTTCCCAAACCCCACATTGTAACATGATATCTTAACCAATAAACACGGATGTCACTTATAAAAATTCCATTTGTGTAATCACCTAACCCATATATAGTAATGTGATCTCCTAACCATCATGTACATTTTGGGAGATTCCACTAGATCCAAGTACTCAATGAGATGTTATTATAGAGAGAAATAATGAAAATGTCCATATGACTATCTTTTTTTTATACTTAATAGAAGGTGTAATGAATCCATATAATGGGAATATAATATGGAGTAAGCAGTAATAAGTTTCCGAAATATCTATGAATATTTTTATATTATGATGAAAAACATGGAATGTTCCGAAAAAATGCTAGGGGCCTAAGGAAATTTATTCCCAGAGCACCCCCCAACAAGGTCTACCCCCTCATGGGGGATGGAGTTCAAACAAAAGAATACTATGATTTCATTAGAGAGGGATGTCATAGAGGAAAGAAAAACAGTGACCTTAATTACTTACCTCTAGGTATGAAAAATATCTATTTGGCAATTGATAAAACCTCTACACATCCTGAAAATGTAAACAATGGACCAAGGATCCATTAAATCACTTTTCAGAGAATCATAGAGAATGTTGGAGTCTATTTCCATCACATCCAAAGTAATATTCTTTTGACTAAAATTTTGAGGCCAGTGAGGGGAGCCAAGACCTCCAATTGAAGAGGTTGACCCCATGCAAAGAAAGAAATAAATGAATGAACTAGATAAACATTATTGTCATGAACCACCCCCCACTGATCATTCATGAGATGCCTGACCCATTTATATTGATTTTGAGGCCCGAAGAGGAGGGTTTCCAAATAACGCAGTTTCCTTGGGATCTGTTTCCCAACAGAATAGTGGAAATAGTATAGAGGGGCCAGAGAGAACGGGAATCCATCCAATCATTCACAAAATGTAATAAGTCCAAAAGATTTTTTTTGGTGTGGGTGACCAAATCCATGTACCTACTCCTGGTCTCCTCAACGTGAGACAAGTGTCGAGCCATCCAAATTCTCTAACAATTGGCCAATATGATTATGGCCCCCGCTTTAATTTCCGGCCCTGTAGTGCCCACAATGTCAAACCAACCTCACCAAATTTCTATATTCCTCATGAGACATGTATATTATATTTTATTCCTTTCTATATGTTGTACCCAATAAATCTTTCATTCGACAAGTATTAGTGTGTGGACCCCTTCCAAATCTAATCACACTGTCTCATGAAATGTTTCTAATCTTCTAATATAAATATATATCCTCAAATATAGCCTAAAACATGTGATCTATGTAATTATTTATGGTCATTATATAATTTTTTTTAAAATCACTACATTATAGTCTTATTTAGGCGTTCAGTATAAAAACCATATCGTCACATTTGGAAAGGCCAATTCCGCTAATGATACATTTTTTTAGTGAATCATATTCCCAATAATGAATCTCATGGGTGCTATAATGAATATGTCATTATCAATAATCTATTATATCATCTCCGATAACACACCTCAATCTGAGCTACGTAGAATTTGATTCATATAATGAAAAGATACAAAAGATATTTCTCTAGGGATAAATCTGTATATCCAAAAAACATGAATCAACCACAAAACACATAGTTAAACTAATTGTACAAAAATCTAGTCACATGTTGTTAAGAAACAAGGAAATATGTGATTTTATGACATTAATATTCATGTTATTTTTTAAGTTGTATAAATCAAATTATATGGGATTGAATTATTATTTCTTTATGATACATATGATTCCACTTTCTAGATAAAACACATCATAATAAATTTTCTATTCACTTACAAATAAGACTTATTCCTTATGGATTATCCCTCCATATATTAATATTTATTATAAAAACATTCACTCACTATGAGGTCCATATTCTCTCATGGATTCATTACATTTTTCTAGTAGAACCATATTCCTGGAGAGACCTAGCTTCACTAGTATATATTCAATGGAAGACTAACATATTAATTTAAGGACATTTTACTACCACTCTTATCTGAAAATGGCCACTCATTTATAAGTAAAACCACAATAATATCTATCAATTTTTATAGACTCTCCCTTACCAAAAAACGTTAAATTGCATGGACGGATACTACTAGATATCCTTCAAAGGATTGATGTCTATTATTATGTGGTACCAAACTATACATATTATATGTCCCTATATAAGGATATATTTGATTTCTATTCATGTACTAGACTATAACACCAAAAATACTATTTTCTTCTACACGACATTAGACTTTAGAGATCCATGTTGTAATACATTAAATTTTAGTATCCTATATACCAACATTACTATATAATTATATAGAATAATATAGATAACCTCATATACATAAATATGTTCTAATTGATTGAATGACTCTAATATATATAGATTTTCACCTTTTTATATTTGAGTAAATAGTTTTTGGTGTTTGGGTGACCATTCCCACAAAGGGGTTTATGAATAATTCAAAAACATTATATAAATCAATAATCGGTTCATAGAGTATGAAATGATCCCACCTAATTGGAAATAATGTTCCTCAACACTTAACCACTTGCACACTGTGAGGACCTAAACATCATTAGTGAGAAATCAGAATGACCCACTTCCTTTAGAAAGATTGTCTATAGTAACACCTCTTGTCATAGATGTGAGAGTTGTTGGGATTTTTGGTACCATGAATAAACCCCATAAGAAACCATCTATGAAAAAAAATTTACCTGATTCAACAATCCAGTATCCCCACATAATCACCAGTAATAATTTTTTTAAAACACCACTTCCCTGTTCGAAATAAAAATATTGAAAACAGAATGATTATTTAAAAAATGATCATTTCAACAATTCTATAAATTTTATTACTTATATTATTTATAATTAAAATATTGATATTTATGTTAATTATTACATAAAAATATATATATATCGGTTTTCCCCAAGTCATTATATTTTTTAATTCAGTATAATAAAAAAGAAATTCACGAGACTTGGTTCATTAATTTATGATGGACTCGATATAATTTCACCCCATAAAAATGATATGTTGAATATGTAACTACATGTGATGTTTCACAGATATAAATTAAAGTTTATAATGTCTATTTACTAAAAAATACAATTATTAATAATTTTTTTAATATAGTTTGATGTAATCATCATAACCAAGTTTCCTAGTTCTTCAGTTTCCATTACAACCATGGATCCTACATGAAAAAGCACAACAATTTCTATTCACAATATCCCATAGCTGGAGGAATATTCGATGTAATGGGAGTACCATTAGAACATTAATATCCTTAACCTATAATAATTATTCAAGGATTAATAATCCTATAACTATTATAGGCCATTCTATTTTATGATAGTTTCAATGATTATATTGAAGCATTTCACCACTAAAACCACATTAGGATCTTATCACCAAAGAATAAAAAATAAATTCATTATCATTGGATGGGAGATTAGGAATTATATGATGAATTGAACATTTTTTTTGGAATCAAAATTAAGATAAATTTCCATTTTTTCCACCAATATTATTCAACTACCAACCATCAGTCATCTACATTAGTGACACCTAGCAGATGACACCCCTAGATTGTTAGCCTATGCATCAAGGATGTCTATCTAGGTGCAATGAGTGGTGATAACAAGGGGATAGAATAATTTACTTTATTCCACTAATTTATCCAAGGGATAAATTATGGTTGTGCCTATCAATAATGATCATATCCATGTTCACATAGAAAAATTATTCCAATATATTCTATAGAAACCACAGAGCATGCACATATTCGTGCACCCACAAATGATGCCCATTAGTATTTCTCAATGCATAATGAAGGTTATGAGTGGGTGAATATTCCCAAATAAATTGAAAATATTTTTAATAATACCATATAATGAATAAATAACCATTCACTTATTCTTGAAATTTTAATTCATAATGTCGTCATATTCATTTAGTGATGGAAGGCATTCATCGATATATTGTGTTTCTTGAACAAGAACAAGAACATATTCATTTTAAAATCACATGATTATTTTACCAACATGTCGAAATGTCTATTTATGTACAAAGGATCATTAATATATTATTCCACCCATACAAGAGAATCAATGATAAATTATGGTGAAGGTTAATGTATAAGATCAGGTTGGTGTCAATATTCGAACTACATTATATGAATATAATTTTAAAATTTTGTAAATAATGGAACATATTAGCATTAAAAAGTATATTGGTATATTAAAATACCAACCCGATATTAGTCACAAATTTTGGGCCCCAATGAGCTCTATTTGTATCTTTTTGTAGTCGCAAGGGGGTATGCGTGTATCCTAAACCATAGATTAGAAATATTGTAGAACATTGTGACATATAATACTAAAAAATTGAATATTCTTGTTATTTGAAATGAATCACTATATCAATATACCTTAGATTCTATAAAATATATGGACTATATACCTTATCAAATTCCTATTGTTTTTGACATATCTTTGTGGGTGATGAATATTAAAATTGATCTCATATCCCAAATTTGGAAATGTCTGGAAGAAATATTTTTATAGCCACCCAATGGTGGAATAATACTTCTACCAAAAGATTAGAATATTTCATGAATATAATTGTAGTTTCTTCTTATTGGTATTATATCCTTGTAATATCTAAATTGAGTCATTGGTAAACTCCAAAAGCCTACATGTAGAAGTTTATCGTCCATACTAAAACAAGATTAACTGGTCAGTTTATTGTGATCACATCCTAGGATGAGGCCCATACATCTACGCAATATAATTCAAATATAGTTATACCCATATGAATCCTACATGAATAATCCCAAATACCCACCAAGCCATTATATTAATTAAAATGTTATACATATCATGAATTTATACCCTTGGGTAAAATAAACAACTATTATGAAATTCATTCCAAAAATGTTCACTATGGAGAACCACCTTCTGGTGACATCTCACCCTAGAAAAGGGAATCCTCCTCTTTTTAGTGAGCCCTCATATAGAGATGTGTATAAGAAAATATATTTAAAAACATATGGATCCCACTTAATTTCAATAAACACCTCACCTTGTTCAATAGATAATCGATGGTATAGATATGTATCCATAACTCTTAAAATTTATTGAGTCAATATCCTCAAAAAGAGTCATCTATAGTAATACCAAGTATTGTAATACACCTATAATTATTAAGAGTTTGGTATGAATATAGGGAATTATTTATCCCTAAAAAATATCCTGAAATGTTCTTTTCCATTTTCACTACATGTTATGACATCCTCGACATAATAATGAAGGAATGAAAGTCTAAGATATACAAGAAAATGTGGGTTACTCTTCACCATATAAATGGTAAAAAAAATTCTATACAAGATATAATGACCATATCAATGTTTTAGATAGGATTCCATTTCAGATGAACTATTCTATTTTCTCTATAGCATGATACCGGATTTCATAAAAGCTTGAAAAGAACATGTAGGGATATTTTCAACACAACCCAATGGTTTTGTAACAAATAATAACAAATTCCCTATTTAATATATATATATATATATATAGGGTTGGGTAGATTATGTATAATTACAATTCAATTCATTCATAGTTCATTATAGTCCATTAAATATCGAATCCTGTTATGAAATGTTTGTAAGATAGTTAATCAATTTTATCAACATGCTTTCCAGTTTTTCGATCCAAAAATCCAACTATTCTTAAAGGCCAAAAAGTTACAAAAAATAGAGAGTCGTCCCCTAGTAGGGTCTAAAAATTAGAATATAAAAATATTAGGACATAATTTTAAACAAAAAAAATCAATCCATGGGAAACAAGTCAAGTCCATGTGTGTGGTTTCTAACACTCTGAGAAGAAACTATACAAAGATCATGACCAATTGAAAACAAAACAAAGTAGACCATATTACTATCCATCATATAAACTATCCATGAGTAACCCAAAACCATAGGGAATGTAAATTTTTTACCAAATTAGCAACCCCTAGGATCATAAAATCATTAGTTATTCAAGAGGATATAAATATTGTCTCTATGGACACTCCAGTTCATAGGGAGGAGTCCTTTTTTACTATCTCCATATCCAATGGAATTATATAATCCATAGTAGGTTTCTTAATCATTTAGGGAAGCTCCAAATCATTCCCATCCCTATTCTTTGGGGAAATTATTAACATATCCTCTATCTAAATAAATCTATAACAAGCTATGAATTGATTTCTACATGGCAGTTACCTTACTATTCCTACCACTTTACAATATGCCCCGATAATTTGGTTCATAATCAGTAAGTATATATGGATATCCACTGAATAACAATTTCTACATATCAATAATTGTTTAATATTTGAAAAATAATATGAAACTATGTTCCAACGAAAATACAAAATAAAAAACTAAGGAAGGGGGATTGGAAAAGACCTAAACATAAGCTTTAAATAAAACACATGCAATGAACAATGATCCTATTACTCCAATAGAGAAAAATTGTTCCTTTATCCAGATATTCCTCAATGAGAACAATCACATTCACTCCAGAAGCTAACATATAATTTTATAGATAATCATTTTGTTTTATGTGGATATAGTATTCAATGATTTTTTTCATACAAAAACATAATATGTAGTTGTGTATCCCAAGAATTAAAGGAATTACTAGAACATGAAGCCTTTAAATGAGGTGTAGTAACTGCCTTGTCCTAATTACTATATAGATATTGAAACATGTGTATATATGACCTATAACAATAATGATATCCCAATGACCATTCCATGGATGAGATGGTTAAATGTACGATGTTGATATATTTAATATTAATAATCTCAATGATTAATTACTCTATGTGAATTTTACCACATGGTATCACCTTTAAGGGGAAGTGAACAGTTTACCTCCCACATAATTTCAAATGTAAATATTCCAAAAATAATAAAATAAGATAATTGATTTTACTCTGGATATAGATAACCTATTACGTGAATTCAATTATTGAGGATGATTTGGACTTTTATCCATTGCGAGGGAAACATCCCTCATATTATAAACTAGTCCAAAGTAGAAATTGAATTCAACAAATGACTAATTCAAGGTAAAGGAATCTATAATCTCTATATAATTTCACTCATCGGGTGACTAGGATAATTTGTTTTGTAGAATTTCCCAATAGCATTGAGATTATTTCCAACTGATTGAGGGCCATGGAGAAGTGGTGAGCCTCATTTTAGCAGGAAAAAGGTGTATCATAAATTGGTAGATTCCCCTCCTCCTCTCGCTAACATTGGAAATCTAGTTTTCTCTTCCTTCAATGGAACTTGATATATATATAACTATATATCTCATTTGGGGTGTTGATGAACCCCCTTGATTCTTCTATAATAATATCAAAATAGAATAAAGATTATGCAATTGGAAAAACAATATTGGGTAAATTTTTCATCTAGTAAAGTAGTTTTTAATCATTGTACATCAGAGAGTCAGAATATATTTCCCATAAATTTCATCACTAATACAGCTAAAAGATAAGGAAAATATGGTTATTGACAAAAAAATTGAAATCACCAAGAGAATGTGACTTTCATTTACAATATCACCATAAATAAATTTGGAATGTACTTTCACAGCATTCCACTCCCACAGAAGTAGAAATTGTAATATTTTTTAGAAAACCATTATGATGAAATAAAGATTATAGTGATACCGTAAAAAATCATACTTTATTTTAGGAGTTTATAGACACATCATACTATCTATAGTATACTATTTTATAAACCACTATAAAAAGGGTAAAAAATATATTAAAGAAGAATCATACACTATTACACTCAAACTATCACTGGGGACTTTTGAAGCACCATAGAAAGCTCAACATCTCCATATTATACCATTGAAAAATAATACAAATAAAAATAACCATATTCAAAGGGAAAGAGAGATAAAGTATATATGTGATATAAATAATTAATGAAAATACCTCTTACATTAATAAAAATTTAGTTTCATTTTTTACTTCCTCGAATCTGTTAAAAATATTGTCCTAAAAATTTTTAATCCAAGGAAAACATATTAAGTCAGGATTAGTGATCATATCACTAGTTCCCATCTCATTATATGTTAAGCCATACTATATAAGATATATTCACCATGAGAAATATCACTTAGATTATGGTTGATATTGGATAAATGATATTTGAAAAATCACCAATGAAAGTGGACTATGTGTATACAACACAAATAGATGGATAATGTAGCTTGAAATAAGTCCCAGTTAGAAGTGAATGAATCTATAATGACTTGATTTCCCAAAATATTGTTGTTCATTATCATGTACTACTCTGGGCAGAACACAGTCAACCAATTATGGTTCTAGTTCCTTATATATTATCCAAAATGAAAATTTTATTATGTACAATATGAAGTAAAACCAAACTATCAGATCTAGAATATGTTGTAATGAGACGTGTATCACATAACTCCAAATACATTCAATAATCCTGTAGATTTCTAGAACACATCATCCAAATCCTGGGAACTTTACAAAAAATAATATACTCATCAGATGAACGGAAAAGTTTTTGAATAATTAATTTCATTCATATTTAAAACCCTTTTTATAATGATTAGAATTAATATGATCCATGGTTCATCATAACATAACTGGGTAATGGAGGTAGTTGCCACAAAATTTAGAGGAATATAGTTAGATGTAATCTAGACATCAATCAGTTATTGAGCCACAACTTTTTGGAAGTTATATACATGGTTGAAACTGATGAGAAATAACGTATTCTCTCCTAATTGGAGTATTGAGACCCCCTAAAATACAATAAAAGTAATATAAACCCAATTTTCATGGACAAAAAATTGATGGGTGTCAAACTATCTAATTATACCAAATGAGTTGGTAGAAAAAGTCATCTCACCCAATTGGTGAAAGGTATGCCATCATTATTTTTCAACTTTCCAGATCCATCAACAATAAGAGAATAAGAACCTTAAAAAAATTCCACAATGTAAAAACATATTTGGATGAATATATATCTCTTATAAAAAATCAAAATCTATTTTTTTTGGGATTTCCTAGAGAAAATGTCTCAATTCTAGATTTTCTAAACTTTTCCAAGGATCCTAGGGATTTTCTTATCGATCCCCTCTAGAGTCCCTTGATGTTTTATGTAATGCCCCGACCACAGTTACCCATAGTCTGTACATTATTACATAACATTGGAATGATCACAAGAAATATCAAATCTCGAAAGAACTATTAGTTTAGTATCCTTAGAAACACTAGATATATTCGTATGTATTACATTACATCATAAAAATGAAAATTACAACATCATAGTCTCCATAGTCCACACTCATATCCCCACATACTATCCCTGCAGGTCATTCATAAATTACTTCTTCACATCCTGGGAAAAATAAAACATTGAAAGGGGTGAGCTCAGATACTCAGTAAAGATAACAATATAGCGGAAACATTCATAAATAAACACAAACATTTAAGGCAATGTATAAATAAAAAAAAATCCTTTTAAACTTTAAATTCATCATAATATGGAAAAGATAAAATGAAATAATTCCATTTACTTATTCACATGGATATTCTACTAGTCGAATAATAACATGCAATATCAATAAATACTTTCATAATGACGGAATGCATAATTCCAGACTATCATAAACACGTAGCCAAGGCCTCGTGCTAAGACTACAAATAAGATTTTGTCAAGGCCTTGGTCCAAGACACTAGTTTGTCTCATGAGACCTACCAATGCATCGAGGATCGATAGCAGGCTCCACCCGTTACTTATTAAGTCCAATGCATTCTTCATATGAACAGGTTTAAACAATACATCAACATTCGTATTAAAACTAGAATACAAAATGTCAATACTTTATCTATAAACCATGAATGGTATAAAAATAATACATCCATAGTCAATCATATCACAAAACCTTCAATACAACATGGAAGATTTGTATCATAATAAATCAACATCAAATAAACATAAAATCCATCAAAAGATATTGACATAGATGAAAATCAAAACTATTTGAGAGAAATATATCTTTTTTGAAATCATTTAAAAGTCACATAATTCTATAGAAAAAATTTATTTTGAAAATATTTTTATAAGATTTTAAGGGAAGCTTCAAATTTGTAAAACGGTGGAGCATAACCGCACCCGCCGTATAAGTTAAAAAAGACATTCTGACCTTAATTCTGTAAAAAAGGTTAAAAAGGACCTTGTTTGGAAAACGACGGAATGATTCCTTTATAAACTTCTTATAAAAAGTAAATCAATGGTATAAATGACTTTAAACCATATTCTATAAAATAGTAAAAATGTTTTGAAATAAATTATTAAAAACATGGATGTGGATGATAAAAAGGTCCCAGTAGATAATTACGTGTAAACAACCTCAGATAATGAAGAGATTGTGAAATAAACCCTTACCTTGTACTTTTCCATGGTCGATGGTTGGTTAACCTCCTGTATAATGGTGAAATTATTTTTATTAAATTATAAAAGAATCATATAAAATAATATGATATCATATATGATATTTTAATATTTTTTTGTTGATAATATCTTAGTATTATCGATGTTTCAGGTGTTAACTTACTCGTTTTCTTTTATATGTTTTGTAACATAACAAATGTTTTTTATGGATAGGTTGTATCTTATTCATATCCAGAATGATATCATGTCCTTAAATATTATTTTTAATCATCCAATAAAATTTAGTTTTGAATGGATACGATGGGGAATGAATCTCACCGCGTTCGTGGAGACGGTAATCCGTATGTACGCACGAGCGACAATATCATTCTTTTGATTTTAAAATAATATATAATTGGATGGTATATCATATAGAAAGAATAATTATAATTTTATATTTATTATTTACATTAATTATAAATCATTATTATTCCCATCAAAATAATAATATATTGAATAACAATTACACCACAACGTGGAGATTGTAGGCCGTACGTACGCACATATGATGACATGTCATTCAAGGGATGGATAGAATAATGAATTTGTTTGTTCCATAATTATAATAACATCATATTATATTAAAGATACTAGAGTTATTATTTTAGAATGGAAATAACAAGGAAAGAAGAAGTTGAAGAAGAAAGGAACTTTAAAGTGGGTGGTGAAGACGTTACCTCTTCTTCGGGTTCTTCCTTTTGATTTGATCAAAAGGGGTCCTTAGGTTGGATTTATGATCAAACTAAGGCCATTAGGATGAATTGAGGGAATTTGGGAGGATATTTGGGAAGAGGTTGGCCGAGCCAAATGGTTTTGAAGGTGTTAATTAATGAGAAGGGGGAGTGCCCTTTTATAAGAGGGGTGAGGGGCTCTTTAGAAAAAACTTAAAGTAATATTTTATAATAAAATCATATTCGGGTTCTAATGGATCAAAAGTGGATTATTAAAAGTCTAAGGTGGGTATGGGTCTAAATTCTTTAAACCAATAGATTTTAGATAGGTTTGGGTCATTATATTAACCTTATCTTTTAGTTTCAACTCTTAGTTAATTAGTTTGATACTTACCATGTCACTTTGTATTTTTATATTATATAGTTAATAAACATACTATATTACTCAAAACGACCCCCAAGTGGTCCATTAATGATACAACAATAATGATATAAGTCCTATGGACGATCCTTAGATTTTTAAGAATAGAATATAAATTAATAATATAATATTTGTTTTAAAAACTCATTTATGTCAATTTTGACACTACTCAATAATTGATTTTTTGTAAAGTCTTAAAAACATTATTAATTCGAAACAAATTCATTAAAGAAATCTAATCATGTGATATTAACAAATAACATTCGTGTATGTCATCAAAACTTTCAAATTATATTTATTTTAACATTTATAATACAAATTATTTGATTCTATCATTAATAATGAAAATACTGTATCATAATTGTTTCATATATATTATTACTTTTTCAATGCCTAAAAATTATAAATAATATACCATTATGTATGAAATATTTTTAGATTTCTAATGAATATTTATAATCGAAAATACAACATATATAACCTTATGTAAATTTTTTTTTCTAAAAGATATAAGCTTATGTCATTTTTGTATTTACTTTAACTTAATTAATATAAACTATCCCTATCACATACAAGTGGCTCCATGGGGTCCCGAAATCGACCCAAAAATTCCCATGGTCGGAAATGTATCTAGCAGTAAGGTTAGGTCATGTTTTAGGGTAATTTATTATTATTATAATGTTATTTTTTTACCCATATTTATTGGATTTTTCCTCTAACCATGGTAAATAAAATATTTACCTAAATAATTATTTAAAATGTCTAAAAATAATAGTTACCTATTTACACAATTTGGAAATCCTGATTCCAAATATGGAATTCATTTTTCCAAATTCAAAAGACATAAGTGGAAGAAATTAATTTAAAATTAATTCCCGCTGTCAAAACAAAAAGCATGTTTTTAAGATATAATAACAATCAAAAGATTGACACTTGTTTATATCCGGTTTAATTGTGAAATTATGTCCAATGACCAAAATTGTATTAAATGGTAAAAATATATTCTAAATATACTTTAAAACCACTCAAATTCATAATTAATCACTAATAATTATTTTGATTAAAAAAGTTGCTTTTAATTAAAATTTAGTAATTTTCACTATTCATCAAAATATAAAAGTTATCCGAAAAGTACCAAAATTTCACCCTAGGATAAATTCAATATTCCGAATCAAAAAATGAAGTAGATTATGAGAGAAAATTTTTATAAAATTTCAAAAAGTAGGTATTACTATTCATAACGGCTAGTTCAATTGGTTGTGGTGTGTGTTAGAACTCGAAGTTGCGAACAACACACGCTACTGTATTATTCAAAGAGAAGCATACCGTAGAAGATTGGGGTGTTACATTATACCCTCCATCAAATAATTTATTCCTCAACATTTCTTATAACATTACGACATAAAAAGACTCAGGTGATTCTTCATCATAAGTTCCTCGGGTTCACACGTTGCCTCTTCCATCTTATGGTTTCACCAGAGAACGTTTACCAGACGAGTCGTTCGGTTTCTCAGGACTTGTTATCTTGTATAAAGAATCCTGAAGGTCTCCTCACAATAAGATATATCGGGTTCTAGTTCTAATTCATCATAGGTCAGTACATGCGTTGGGTCAGGCATGTATTTTCTCAACAGTGATACGTGGAACACAACGTGAACTTTGGAGAGACTTGGTGGAATTGCCAAACGGTAAGCTACAACCCCAATTCTTTCTAGAATTTCAAAGGGTCCGATGTACCTGGGACTTAATTTACCCTTCTTACCAAAACATATAACTCCCTTCCATAGAGATACCTTCAAGAAAACATGATCTCCTACCTGAAATTCCAAATCCTACCTTCGGTTGTCAGTATAGATATTTTGCCTACTTTGAGCTCCTTTGATGTGGTTTTGGATTACCTTCACCTTTTCCATCATTTCCTTCACCAGTTCCGGGCCTAAAAGTTTTCTTTCACCAACTTCATCCCAACAGGTTGGTGTACGGCATCTCTTTCTGTATAACGCTTCATATGGTGCCATCTGAATACTTGAATGGAAGCTATTGTTATAAGAAAATTATACCAGAGGTGAATATTGATCCCACATACCCTGAAAGTCAAGTGAGCATGATCTCAACATGTCTTATAATGTTTGAATAGTTCATTTTTATTGTCCATCTGTTTGAGGGTGGAAAGCAGTGCTCAAACGAAGTTCAGTATCCAAGGCCTTCTGAATACTTTTCCAGAATCATGATGTAAAATAGGGATCACGATCTGAGACAATCAATAGGGGTACTCCATGAAGTCTCACAACTTCATTAATATATAGTCTTGCTAGACATTCAAGTGGTAAATCCTCCCTTATAGCATGGAAATGTGCTGACATGGTAAGACGATCATCAATGACCCATATTGCATCGCTCTTTCTAGGACTCTTTGGTAGTCCCATGACAAAGTCCATCATGATATTATCCCATTTACACTTAGGTATGGGAAGAGGTTGCAATACTCCACCAGTCTGTTGCCTTCTTGATTTCACTTGTTGAAAAACCATACATCTTTACAAAAAATGAGCAATCTTCCTCTTCATGTTGTCCCACCAAAAATGTTCCTTCAAATATCTATACATTTTGGTGCACCCAGGGTGTATAGAGAAATTGGAACTATGAGAATCATCTAACAATTCCCTTTTTAAATTAGGTATATTGGGAAGACAATGTCTCCTCCCAAATTTCAAAATTCCATCTCCATACACAAATTCAGTCAATATCCCATCATTCACAACATTAATCTTCTTTTTAAACTCTTCATCATCAGCCTGAGAACTCTTTATCCTTTCTAGTAAAGATGGTTTGTCAACCACTTGAAAAAGTTTTGATGTTTCAGGTTCCATGATGATTTCCATATCCATCTTTACTAGATCCATGAAAATAGGATCCCTTTCCACTATCATCATGTTCAAAACACCATGATCTTTTATACTCAAAACATATGCAACCTTATTTACCTTCCCCGGGTGGTAGTGTATCGTGCAATCATAATCCTTGAGTAGTTCAAGCCATCACCTTTGCCTCATGTTGAGTTCTTTTTGTGAGAAAATATACTTCAAACTCTTGTGATTGGTATATATCTCACATTTTTCACCATAGAGATAATGTCTCCATATCTTTAAGGAAATGATTATAGCAGCTAACCTGAGATCATGAGTAGGATAGTTTTGCTCATGAGTTTTTAGTTGTCGTGATGAATAGGCCATAATCCTATCATTCTGCATAAGGAAACAACTAAGTCCTTTCTTCGATGCATCACTATAAATAACGAACCCATCATTCCCCGATGATAGATTCATTATAAGACCAGTGACTAATATTCTCTCAAGTTCTTCAAAACATTCTTCACACTCTTTTGTCCAATCAAATTAACCCCTTTATGTGTGAGCTTTGTTAATGGGTTAGCCAACCAAGAAAAATTCTGGAGAAAACGTCGATAATAACCTGCCAAACCAATAAAACTGCGTACCTCAGATATACTCGTCGGTGCTGGCCATTCCTGGATTGCCTTGGTCTTAGAAGAATCAATGGAAATTCCATCCTTAGAGACAATATGGCCAAGAAAAGAAATCTCTTGAAGCCAGAATACACAATTGCTAAACTTCCCATATAATTCATGTCTTCTAAGAGTCTTTAGGATAATGTGCAAGTGATTTTCATTATCTTCGTAGATTTTGGAGTATAACAAGATATCATCAATAAATACCACCACAAAATCATCGATATATTCCTTGAAAACTCTATTCATTAGATCCATGAATACAGAGGGTGCATTAGTCAATCCAAAAGGCATTACTATAAACTCGTAATGCCCGTACCTTGTTCGAAATGCTGTCTTCAGAATGTCATCCATCTTCACACATAACTGATGTTATCTAGATCGAAGGTCAATCTTTGAAAAGTATTTATCTCCATGGAGTTTTTCAAATAAATCATTAATGCGAGGTAGGTGATACTTGTTCTTTATTGTTATAGCATTGATCTCCCTGTAATCAATGAAGAACCTCATAGATCCATCTTTCTTCTTAACAAAAATGATAGGGGCTCCCCATAGAGAAACACTAGGGAGACTAAATCCCTTATTACTCGATTCCTCTAGTTGTTTAATTAGTTCACCTAATTAAATAATGTCCATTCTATAAGGGGTCTTCGATATAGGACTTGATCCAGGAATTAAATCAATGGAAAACTCAACTTCTTGTTCTGGAGGATGTGCAGGTAAATCTTTCGAAAACATATCTATATATTCTTTCACAATAGGTACATCCTCTATTTGAACATTCCTTTCTTCACCCACAGTTATTTCTTTCTCTTCCTCCCCGATAATTGAATTTAGTTGAGCTAATGGGGGTGGATCTAGATAACAATTAGGTGGTGACGATTCTTCTCTAAAGATAAGGTGTTCCTTATCATCATCATCAAAAATCGTAACCTACTTCTTCTTACAATTAATCTTCACATCATGGTCCGAAATCCAATCCATACCGAGGATTATATCAAACTCAATAATAGGTATGACAATGAGATCAGCAGATAAAGAACATTTATGTTCTCTAATGGGGACTGATTCACAGAACTTTGTTGCAATGATACTTCCCTTAGGGGTTTTGGCTAACAACTCTCTTGTTAAATCAAATTGGAAATATCTAATTTTCTTAGAAAACTGGGAAGATATGAAACAATGCGATGATCCAGAATCAAATAATTCATTTTCTAAACTTGAGGAAACCATTAAATTACCTGCCACCACGTCTTTCGGAGCTTCTACCTCAGCAATAGTGATAGCATAAGCTTAGCCTTGATCCCTTGGCATTTTCTGAGGAAAGTTACCTTGACGCTTAAGACATTCATTTGCATAATGTCTCATCTCTCTACAATTATATCATTCCACATTGAAAACAACTCTCTTTCCCTTGTAATAATGATCTTGGTGGCCTTTTTCACCACACTTGTAACAGACTCCCATTCATTTTAGGAAAGTATCAGGGTGTTTCTTCCCACATTTACTGCAGGATGGATTTTCAACTTTTCCCTTCTTCCCCTTATTTCTATTTCCATATTGATCAGCATATCTCTTTTTCTCTTGCATTTATTTAAAGTCACAAGACTTAGAGAATTCATTTTCTGTCTTGATGGCACACGAGACAATATATTCGTACGATGAGAAGGTTTGCGAGACTAATTCTAGATGGAGAAATGGTTTTAACCCATCAATGAAATGATCAATCTTACTCCTTGGGTTATGTATAAAATCAGCAGTATGCCTCCCTAATCTTGTAAAGTTAGCCTCATACTTTGCGACATTCTCATTTTCTTTCTGTCTCAAACTCAGAAATTGCCTTTCCATATCTGCTCGATGGTCTCGAGGAAAGTATTTTTATAATAACATCTCTTTGAACTCCCTACATTCCATATATGATACTTCATCATCTTTATTTATGTTTTTTATCAATGACCACCATTGATCAGCATCTCTAGTGAGGTGATAAACTGCCATGACAACTATTTCCCTTTCACTACTCCCCAAGGCCTGGAATATTTTCTCTAATAAATTTATCCATTGCTCAGCTACTATGGGATTTGTAATCCCATTGAATGTTGGAGTTTGTTTCCTTATGAACCGATCTAACATTAATCCACCATGCTACAGATTAGGGTGCTCCATATGGGTAATGTTATTATTCATAACATGAGTGAGTTGTCCCAGTATGGTGATTAGCTGTTCAACACCAGTTGCATCACTAGCTCCACTATAATTATCTTGAGTAGGAGGGAAATCCCTACATGGAGTGCGTGCATTGATACGGTTGCCATTACTTCCACTAGGCGCCATTTCTAAACAATGTCATAAACAATATTAGTTTAAAAATCAAAATAAATAATTCCATACTTGTAAAACACTTAACATAAATTGAATAGTTTATGGATATAATCCATAATCATAAAAATGTTTTCTTTGAGGAAGTATATACTCATAAACCCTTCATAATGGTTTGTAAATAAAGTGAGAATAATCCTAAGCATATCCCCTAGGAGTGTCGTAACCAAGATTGCAGCAAGACCCATTGTCATGCACCAGTTCTCATTCGAGTCTAGCTCAAAGCGGTGTTTTCTTACCCCTAGGTACATCTGTGCCATAGCCACCTCTACATTCTCGTATCCAGACAGGGACGTATTTCACGAGAAACTCAAAAAATATCTACAATACCAAAATTCTAGTAATTTCTTCTATACAAATCCTCAAAGTCCATCTTAGGTCTATGTGCTCTTATCAGAGATTATATAAATCTAGCTTCCAAGGTTTGTACTAAACTTCCTCTAATACCAACTGTAACGCCCTGACCCCAGTTACCCAGAGTCGGTGAATTATTACATAACATTGGCATTATCACAAGAAAGATCATATCTCGAATGATCGATTAGTTTAGTAGCCTTGGAAACACTAGATATATTCATAAGTCGTACATTACATCATATAAATGAAAACTACTACAATATAGTCTCCATAGTCCACACTAATATCTCCACATACTATCCCTGCAGGTCATTCATAAATTACTTCTTCACATCCTGGGAAAAATAAAACATTGAAAGGGGTGAGATCAGATGCTCAGTAATGATAAAAATATAGCAGAAACATTCATAAATAAACATAAACATTTAAGGCAATGTATAACTAAAACAAAAGCCTTTTAAACTTTAACTTCAGCATAATATGGAAAAGATAAAATGAAATAATTCCATTTACTTATTCACATGGATATTCTACTAGTCGAATAATCACATGAAATATCAATAACCACTTTCATAATGACGGAATGCATAATCCCAGACTATCATAAACACGTAGCCAATGCCTCTTGCCAAGACTACAAATAATATTTTGTCAAGGCCTCGTGCCATGACACTAGTTTGTCTCATGAGACCTACCGATGCATTGAGGAGCTATAGCGGGCTTTACCCATCACTTATTAAGGCCAATCATTCCTCATATGAACAGGTTTAAACAATACATAAACATTCGTATTAAAACTAGAATATGAAATCTCAATACTTTATCCATAAACCATGAATGGTATAAAAATAACACATCCACAGTCAATCATATTAGAAAACCTTCAATACAATATGGATGTTTTGTATCATATTAAATCAACTTCAAATAAACTTAAAATCCATCAAAGGATGTTGACATAGATGAAAATCAAAACTATTTGAGAGAAATATCTCTTTTTTTGAAATCATTTAAAAGTCACATAATTCTATAGAAAACTATTATTTTGAAAATATTAATATAATCTTTTAAGGTAAGCTTCAAAGGTGTAAAACGGAGGAGAATAACAGCACCCTCCGTATAAGTTAAAAACATTCTTACCTTAACTCTGTCGAAAATGTTAAAAAGGACCTTGTTTGGAAAATGACGAAAAGATTCCTTTATAAACTTCTTATAAAAAGTCAATCAAGGGAATAAATGACTTTAAATCATATTCTATAAAATAGTAAGAATGTTTTGAAATAAATTTTTAATAAACATGGATGTGAATGATAAAGAGGTCCTAGTAGATAATTACGTATAAACAACCTCAGATAATGAAGAGATTGTGAAATAAACCCTTACCTTGTACTTTTCCTTGGTTGAGGGTTGTTTAAACTCCTTTATAATGGTGAAATAATTATTATTAAATTATACAAGAATCATATACATTAATATGATATCATATATGATATTTTAATATTTCTTTGTTGATAATATCTTAGTATTATCGTTGTTTCGGGTGCTAAATTACTTGTTTTCTTTTATATGTTTTGTTACATAAGACACGTTATTATGGATATTTTGTATCATATAAATATGCAGAATGATATCAAGTCCTTAAATATTATTTTTAATCATCCAATAAAATTTAGTCTTGAATGGATACGATGGGGAATGAATCTCATCGCGTTCGTGGAGACGGTAATCCGTACGTACGCATGAGCGACAATATCATTCTTTTGATATTAAAATAATAAATAATTAGATGGTATATCATATAGAAAGAATCATTATCATGTTATACTTATTATTTACATGAATTATACATCATTATTATACCCATATAAATAATAATATAGTGAATAAAAATTACACCACAACGTGGAGACAATAGGTCGTACATACGCACGTATGGTGACATGTCATTCAAGGTATGGATAGAATAATGAATATGTTTGTTACATAATTATAATAACATCATAATATATAGAATATACTAGATTTATTATTTTAGAATGTAAATAACAATGAAAGAAGAAGTTGAAAAAGAAAGGAACTTTAAAGAGGGTGGTGAAGACGTTACAACTTCTTTGGGTACTTCCATTTGAGTTGATCAAAAGGGATCCTTAGGATGACTTTATTATCCAACTAAGGACTCTAGGGTAAATTTCGGGAAGTTGGGAGGATATTTGGTCCGAGTTTGGCTGAGACAAATGGCTTTGAAGGTGTTAATTAATGAGAAAATGGAGTTCCCTTTTATAAGAGGGGTGAGTGGCTCTTTAGGAAAAACTTAAAGTAATATTTTATAATAAAATCATATTCGGTTTATAATGGATTAAAAGTGGATTATTCAAAGTCTAAGGTCTGTATGGGTCGAAATACTTTCAACCAATAGATTTTAGACATGTTTGGGTAATTATATTAACCTTATCTTTTAGTTTTAACTCTTAGTTAATTATTTTGACACTTA
Source organism: Viscum album (assembly GCA_963277665.1). NCBI lineage: Eukaryota > Viridiplantae > Streptophyta > Magnoliopsida > Santalales > Viscaceae > Viscum > Viscum album. The sequence goes on from OY728151.1 coordinate 809,804,524, forward strand.
CCATGTCACTTTGTACTTTTATATTATATAGTTAATAAACTTACTATACACCTCCAAGAGACCCCCATGTGGTACATTAATGATACAAAAATAATGATATTAGTCCTATGGCCGAACCTTATATTTTTAGTAATATAATATAAATTAATACTATAATATTTGTTTTAAAAACTCATTTATGTCAATTATGACACTACTCAATAATTGATTTTTGTTAAATTCTTAAAAACTTTATTAATTATAACCAAATTCATTTAATAAATATAAACATGTAATATTAACCAATAAAATTCTTGTATGTCATCAAAATTTTAAAATTATTTTTATTTTAACATTTATAATACCAATTATTTGATTCTTTCATTAATAAAGAAAATACGACATCATTATTGTGTCATATATATTTTTACTTTTTCAATGTCTAAAAATTATTAATAATATACCATTATGTAGGAAATATTTTTAGATTTATAATGAATATTGATAATCGAAAATATAACATATATAACCCATATGTAATAATTGTTTTTCTAAAAGATATAAGCTTATGTCATTTTTGTATTTACTTTAACTTAAATAATATAAAGTGTCCCTATCACCTACAAGTGGCTCCATGGGGTCCCAAAATCGACCCAAAGATTCCCAAGGTCAGAAATGTATCCACAAATAAGGTTAGAACACATTTTAGGGTAATTTATTATTATAATAATATTATTTTTTACCCTTATTTACCGGATTTACCCTTTAACCATGGTAAATAAAATATTTTATTGAAGTAATTATTTAAAATGTCTAAAAATAAATATTACCTATTTACACAATTTTGACATCCTGATTCCAAATATGGAATTTATTTTTCAAATTCAAAACACAGAAGTGGCAGAAATTAATTTAAAAGTAATTCGCGCTATCAAAACAAAAAGTGGGTTTTTAAGATATAATAACTATCAAAAGATTGACACTTGTTTATGTCCGGTTTAATTGTGAAATTATGTCCAATGAATAATATTGTATTAAATGGTAAAAATATATTCTAAATATAATTTAAAACCACTCAAAATTATAATTTATCACTATTAATTATATTGATTAAAAATTGTTTTTAATTAAATTTTAGTAATTTTCACTATTCATCATAATATAAAAGTTATCCGAAAAGTAGAAAAATTTCACCCTAGGCTAAATTCGATATTATAAATTCAAAAATGAAGTCCATTTTGAGAGATAAAATTTATACAATTTCAAAAATTAGGTATTACTATTCATAACGGCAAGTTCGATTGGTTGTGGTGTGTGTTAGAACTCGAACTTACATACAAAACACGCTACTGTATTATTCAAAGGCAAGCATACTATGGAAGCTTAGGGTGTTTCATTTTAGAAGAAATTCATCATAGTCCATGTGTACCAAGTTGTTACTACATTATAATACTTCAATAAAACTAACTCATTCATTGAGAAAGATCAAGCATACACCCTTTTGGGGCATACCATCCAACATTACATTTCATGAATTATCTTCAATTTTGACTTTAAAAAAGCTCTAATTGGTAATAGTTTTTGGAGAAATATTATCCTTTTCTAGAATCATTGATTTTTTTGGAATAGTAAGGACTATTTTCCCCCACAAAGTACATGCTGGAAGCAAAACACTATGTAAAAATATATATCAAAAGAGTGCTGAAAAGTAAAGAGGGATGGAAATACAAGACCAAATGTAAAGTACAAGTACAAAAGAAAAGATACAAAATAACTGAAAGGTGATGAGAAGCTCCTGGATCATCCACCATGGATCCTATATAAAGGGTAGGTACAAATAGCCACCTCAGCACTTCTCATCTACCAGTCTCCTCCGGGTACTGATTCATCGTGAGGTCCACCTCCAGGTACCGTCTAGTCCTCGTAGACTCAGCCTCGGTAAGAACTATTTGTCATCTACATCCAACACAACGAGTTGCAAGAATAACCCGTGTAGGGGTGAGTATAACGATACTCAGCAGGGACCCCAAGACCCTCAAGGACTCACAAAATCTGACAAGGATAAACCACAGAGTATGAAATCAATGGATATCCATTACATAGGTATATTCCCATACATATACCTATGTTATCAAGTATCCAATGTCAATCATGAGGAACACAATATGTCAATAACTTAGCTCACACTGGTATAAAACTTATGTAGAGAGATAGAGATGATCAAATAAAGCCACTAAATCATCTAAGCTGTCGGACCCACATAGGATCCAGGACCAGCTATTCTATCAGACCAACACATGATCCAGGAACAGAAGTTAGAGCTGTCGGACCCACACAGGATCTAGGACCAGCTATTCTGTCGGACCAACACATGATCCTGGAATAGAAGTCAGAAATTTCAGACCCACAACGTATCCATGAATAGTAATCAGAGCTGTTGGACCCACACATGATCTAGGACTACCTATTCTGTCGGACCAACACATGATCCAGGAACAGATGTTGCAGCACAACTAGCCATGGGGTTTCCACAAAGCATGCCTGATTTCGGGAGGGTCTGCTCCTCAAGCCAAGATTCGATATGTAAACTTCCACAAATTCCCACAAAGAAGTATATTGGAGTTCCACCTCGTTATTGGGGTTTTAACGCAACAGACGGTGCGGCAAACAGACGCCCGGTCTGTTAGTTATTATCCTTTTAGTCTCAAGGGCCCGGTTTGATTCGTGTACGTTCCAACGTGACTGAATCTCAAATATACCACGAACTCTAGTGGAATATTCTCAAAGGGACATTCGTGTTCCAAGAATACCAGGGCCGTTGATGGTTTATCCAACGAACATTTGGGGCCAAAGATATGACCAAATAATGTAAAAGGGTCGGTAATGGGCTTGGGCCCAGTCCGACCCTGTCGGATTGACTCAGCCAAACCCAGACTGAACCGACCCAGTCTAGGTCGACCTGGTAAGCTTGCTAGTTCGGTCTGGTCCGCTAGGCCTGGCCTAGAGGACTGTGGGGGCGGTTCATCCCGTAGGTTGGCGCGTAGGCGGCTTAGCCAGCGCCGCGAGGGGCGTGGCTCGAGCGAATCAGCCTTGGAAGAGGGGCACGATTTGGGCTAGCCGGGAGGTGGCCTAGGCCGGTTGGCGGGGCAGCAGGAAGGTCAACAGGGTGTCGGGTAGGCCTCGAGTAGGCGGCGCGGGGTGCGGGCAGGCCTGCAGGGTGTGGGCAGGCCACGGGCAGGCCGCACAGGGTGCGGGCAGGCCGGTAGGGTTCCAGGTAGGCCGCAAGCAGGTATCACGGGGTGCGGGTAGGCTACGGGCAGGATGCGGGCTGGCCATGCGGGGTGCGGACAAGCCAGTAGGGCACCAGGTAGGCCGGGTCGGCATAGCTTGGCCCGACATGGACCGATGGTGTTCGGCCGGAAACACCGGTGTACCACTGGGGCGGCGTAGTTCACGGAGGCCGTGAGAAGTGTGGACATTGTCGTTACCGCCTTCGTCGCCTCTTTACCGCTTCGAAGTACACCACAAGAAAAAAATCGATGGAGGATGTCAGGCCAATTTAGGTTGGCCCGCATCTTCTTCATTTTAAGGTGGTATCAATTGGTTCATCAAGAAAATAAGATGATCAACAATTAATTACATCACTTTTCATTGATTCCTTTCATTCGATGATGAAAAGATGAAAATAAAATCATCAACATGCAATAGACCCCAACCATTGATTGTCAGTCGTTGTTGGGGAAGTCGCAGGAAGAAGACGAAAGATAATCGTCGTTCATTGCGTCCGCCACACACACTTCCAATCCCGGGTTGTGTCGGCTCGTGGAAGACACTCCACTTCTGTAGGCGTCTGGGGAAGAAGTCGGAGAAGGATCGTCGCCGGTGTTCTTCATTGGAAGAACGCGTTCTTCGTTCTTCATTCTTCGTTTTGATAATTTTCTCTTCTCCCAATAATCCTCCTTCCCAACTTCCACACAAATTCCTAGTGAAAATAATAGAAGAAAGATTTTTTCAATTATTTTGTTGGCACAAAAATTCAAAATAGAGAATTATATTTAAGAGTCTCTCCATAATTAATTCATGAGAGTTGGTACAAATTAATTATGGGAGGTTGGAACAATTTAAATGTTAGGGGAGTTGGCCCCATTAAGTTGGGGGTGGTCAAGGAGTTTCTCCCCATTTAATGGAGAGTTGAAGAATTAAGAGACTCTCCCTCATTAACGAGGGAGAGTTGAGAGGATTTCCTCTCCTCCGATTAATAGGAGGTTAAGCCCCATGTGGTCCGCACCACATTTATCTTCTCATGGGAGGTTTAGTTCGGGTGCGCCCCACCACCAGAACCTCTCATGAGAGGTTAAGGTGTGATGGGCCCACATCCAACCTCCACATGGAGGTTTTAACCAACTAGAATAAAAATAAATTTACCACTTTATTTTAATCTAACTTATTCATTAAAACCCAAAACTAACTTTTTTTCACGACAATCTACCGTTGAGGTGAAAGTCTTATTAAGTGAATATCGTTACTGTGAGTTCAACGGTGCCCTAAGATTTTAATTTCGATCAATGGTTCAATAGTTATAAAAACCTACTCTTATGTTTACTAAACATAACCAAAAATAACTTCAGAAATTGATTCCAGGAAAACTGGGCCTCAGAATCATGCGCCATAAGTTTTCGCGGACTCGTAAAATTCCCATGTATTTAAGAAAAAAAATTCACATGGAAATCCCGGGTCTTTGCATTCTCCTCACCTCAGGGATTCACATCCCCGTAAGCTACAACTCGAACTATGGGAACAAATGGGGGTACTAAGCATGCATTTGAGCATCCTGCTCCCATGTGCTCTCCTGGAAGTTCACGTGCTACCAGTGAATGTGAACCAGAGGTATCGACCATCGACGAAGGACCTTCTCTTGTCCATACACAATCTCCACTAGAACCTCAATGAACGTCACCCCATCATCGACATCCACCTCTCAATGGTTGATTATGTGAGTAGGGTCGTGCACGTATCTCCTCAACTGAGATACGTGGATGACGTTGTGCACCCGGTGCAACTGAGGTGGAAGAGCTAAGTGGTAAGACACCTCACAAACTCTTGTGAGGAACTGAAAAGGTCTAATGAATCATTGAAATAACTTGCATCCTCAGCCAAATCTCTGTAGGCTTAATCGAGGTGAGACTCGTAAAAAGACGTGGTCACCATCCTCGAACTCTAGAGGCCTCCCTCTCCTATCAGCATACAACTTCTGCCTGCTCTGTGCAGTCTTCATCCTCTCCTGGTTGATTTAAACCTTCTCTGTGGTAGCTAGCAACATCTTTGGTCCCACCAGTGCATACTACCCTTGATCTGTCTAGCACAATGGTGATCTGCAAGGTCGCCCGTACAACGCCTCAAAAGGGGCCATCCCTATGGTGGAGTGATAGCTATTGTTGTAGGAAAACACCACCAAAGGTAAGTGATCCTACAAGCTTTGAACGAAGTCAAGGACACATGCATGGAGCATATACTTGAGAGTATGAATGGTATGCTCAGTCTAACTATCTATCTGAGTATGGAAGGTGGTGTTCAGATGAAGCTGCTTCCCGAAAGCCTCCTGCAACCCCTTCCATAGCCGGAAAGTAAACTGGTCTTCATGATCAGATGCAATAGATGAAGGTACTCCATGTAGCCACATAATCTACTGCACATAGAGGCTTCCCACCATCTCTACTGATCCCTACTCTCTGATCGGTAGGAATTGGACCGACTTAGTGAGTCAGTCGACGATTACCCAAATCGAGTCATGACCCCTTGAAGTATATGGATGACCCTTAATGAAGTCGATAGATATCCCATCCCACATTCACTTTTGGACCTCTAAGAGCTGAACCAAGCCTGCTGATACCTGGTGCTCTGCCTTCACTTGCTGACAAGTGAGGAATCGAGAGACAAACTCCGCTACTTCCTTCTTCATACCTGGACACTAGTGATGTCTCTAAAGGATCTAGTATATCATCACAAATATTGGATGTATCGTTTGAGGGGAAGTGTGGAAATATCAACACTTCTCCCTGAAGTGCTATTGGTACCAAGGTACGTCCTTTAAAGAGGATGACATTCTCCCCACCTTCAAAAAATACATTAGGTGCTTGCCCTTTGAATATCTAAGCACATCGTGTCTCGCAGTCAGCGTCTCCACGCTATGCCTGCCCGACTCTCTGAATAAGTGGGGGAGTGACTTTGATATAATAATGAAAAGTTGATCCATATCTATCCACAATGTATATCTATAAAGCAGCTATCTCCTCTGTCACCTCTCCTAGCAGCTGTATACCAGTTCTCCTGCTGAGTGCATCTGTAACAACATTCCCCTTCCAAAGAGTATAGACTATCTCGAAATCATAGTCCTCGAGAAACTCAAGGCAACATCATTGTCTCTGGTTAAGGTCCTTATGATAGAAGATATACCTATGACTCTTGTGATCATAGTACATGGTAAAACTCTAGCCCATCAGATAGTGTCACCACATCATCAAGGCAAAGACCACTGCTTCTAACTCCAGGACATAGGTAGCAAAGTTATTCTCACATTTTCTCAGCTGAATATAACCATAAGCAATCATTGATTGCTCCTGCATCAGAACAAACCCGAGTCTGGTCCCTGATGGATCACAATAGACTATTTACCATACACCTTCCTATGGAAGCCTCCAAATGGGGGCACTAGTCAGCCTCTGCCTCAGCTCCTGAAAGCTCAGCTGGCATCTGTCTGACCACACGAAGTTTTTCCCCTTCTCCGTCAAGGCTGAAAGTGGTAATGAAACTCTAGGGAAGACTGGTACGAACCATCAGTAGTAACCAGCCAAACCTAGGAATCTATGTACCTCCATCACACTTCTGGGTGGATCCCAAGCAAGCACCCCCTCAATCTTCGCTAGATCCACTACTACTCCAGCCTCCGAGATGACATGACCTAGAAAGTGAACCTCTCAAATCCAGAACTGGCACTTCAAGAGCATACCATAAAGCTGGTGCTCTTGGTGTGTGTCCAGTAATACCTATAAGTGGTAGGCATGCTCCTCCTTAGTAGTCGAGTAAATCAGAATGTCGTCGATGAAGACGACGACCATGCGATCGAGGTATGGATGGAAGATCCTATTCACGAGTCCCATGAACACTTATAGTGTGTTGGTTACGCCAAAAAGCATAACCAAGAACTCGTAGTGGTTATACCAACATCTGAAGACCGTCTTCTGGAAATCCTCATCTCGAACTCTGAGCTGGTGATAGCCTAATATGAGGTTTATCTTCAAGAACCACCGTGCTCCCTTCAGTTGATCAAAGAGGTCATCAATCCTCGGAAGTGGGTACTTGTTCTTCAGGTTCACCTGGTTCAGGAGACGGTAGTCGACAGAAAGCCTCATGCTCCCATCCACCTTCTTGGTGAACAGAATCAGGGATGCCCAGGGAGAAACAATGGGCCGGATGAATCCCTTCCCCTACAAGTCCTCCAGCTATACCCGATGCTCATGAAGCTCAGTGGGAACCATCCGATATACTGGTGTAGATATCGGTTCCTTCCTGGGGTACAGGTCAATGTAGAAGTCCACCTCTCTACGAGGATTTAGTCCGGGAACATCGCCAGGGAAAACATCTGCATACTGGTCCACCACTACAGGATAGCTAAGACTCTCCATATCAACTACTCCGAGGGTAAGGAAGGCCAACTGATGAGTGATCGGCTACACCCTCCTCCCAGTAAGTCCGTATTATGATGCAAATCCTCCCTTATTCTCGGTGAAGGTGAACCTGGTCCCATCCGTTCAGACACACCACACTTTGCACCTAATACAGTCAATCTGTGTGTGGACTGTAGATAACCAGTCCATACCCAAGATGACGTCGTAAGGCCTCGATGCCGCTACTAGGAGATCCCAACTGAAGCTATTGCCTCTTAAAGTAATCTCACACTACCTGAACTAGTGCTTAATCATCAAGTATGCTCCCATAAGAGTATCTAGCCATAAAGATCGAGCCAATGGCTCTGTCAGAATCTCCGAGCTCTGAATGAGGGCAGTGGAAATGAAAGAGTGACTGGAACATGTGTCTATATGAACTGCAGCTATGGTGGAGTAGATAGAGATCATACCTCAAATCATATCTGGAGCGCTATGATCATAATCCTCAGCTTCCTGGAGCTAAGCTCTCACCTATCCACCTACTCCCTGCGGTCGGGGTGGACCTCCTAGTGGTGGTGGTGGTAACACCTCGTAACATAGTCCACCGCCTGTTGCACGTCTAGCTTCTCTTCCACATCCGCCTCCTCCCTGCAGACCGCCTCGATCATACCTCTGCCTTTTCCAGAGTGGTTCATTGACCATTTTCTGATTGGTAGTACGGTGGGTTGGAAAGTCACGATCCATTTCACCCTGCCCGCTGCAAGAGTAACATTGCCCGCTCCTATCATAACAGGCTCTGTCTCATGTGCCTTGCACACCCGAGCCTGAGTTCTCAGGTCGTCCACCGTATGGTCTGGTCTTCTTGGACCTCTGTGACATATGTCTACTTCCAGATGTATAAGACTTTGCTGCATGTCGACTAGTGATGGGTTTCGCTACTAGTGACTGCTCAGCAAGGAAACTCTCCACTAGGAGGGCTCTCTATAACACCCCTACCTGCGTTAGGATGCTAAGTGAGATCATCGACACTCTGATCTCCCGTCTGAGCCCCTGCTCAAAGGTCTTGGCCCTAAAAAAAGGGTCCCACATCATATCTTTGGAGAAGCATGAGAGGTCTATGAACTTCACTGAGTACCATTCCACCATCATGCTACCCTGCTGTAGATGCAGTAGCTCCTGTATCCGCACCGCATGTAGGGTGGCTGGGACAAGCTCCACCCAAAACAGGCTCTCAAAGTCTACCCCAAGAAGCGTGGCCTTGTCATGCACCTGAAGCATCATGCACCACCATATGCCTAATTTTTCCTGAAGAAGACTTGCGACAAGGATCACCATAAGGTCAGCTGGTGTCCATACTAGTCTGGAGACTCTCACCACGACCTCCAGCCAATCCTCATCTGCCTGTGGGTCCGTCTTACCCCTTAACCTAGGCGGCCTCTAGTGCTAGAACTCATTAAATGCGCTCAAGCGGCGTGAATCGTCTGTTGTTGGGGCTGGTGGCATCGATGGACCAATGGGAATTGGTATAGTTGGTGCCTCCGCTAGGACAAGGCCCTGCACCGAGGCCTCGTCGCTCAGTGGGCTACCATCTCATACATCTCTCGGAACCCCAGCTGACTGTTTTCATGGGGCCATCCTGAAAAGATACAAGTGCGCCATGGTAAGTTATACATGGTGAGATGACTCAAAAATATCACAAAGAAAACTCTTGAAACATATACACAATCATTGTTTTTGTGCACTGAGTCGGAAATCAGAAGTCAGGGTCATGGAGTATGGATACGTCAGCCACTGCACCAACACCAGAATCTCTGGACTAAAGACAACAATCAGTACTCATAACACTATTGCTTCACAGAAAAGAAAGATCATATTCCTATGTTCTACGGTAGAACTGACTCCTCTGATTCTAATTTTCCACGACCTGTTCCCCCAGGACCTATGCTGTGACTACCCCAAGCCCACATTCTATAGGCCAGGGGCCAGAAACTATCACCAAAACCATAAATCCCTAAACTGGGAATGCATTTCCTTTATAACTGTAAAAACACACAATAGAGTACAAGATGGAAGCAAAACACTAAGTAAAACTGTATAACAAAAGAGTCCTGAAAAGTAAAGGGGGATGGAAATACAAGCCCAACTGTAAAGTACAAGTACAACTAAAAAGGAAAAAAATAGCTGAAAGGTGAAGAGAAGCTCCTAGATCGTCCACCACAAATCTTACCCGAAGGGTAGGTACAAATACCCTCCTCAGCACTCCACATCCGTCAGTCTCCTTAGGGTACTGACTCGTCATGAGGTCCACCTCCAGGTACTGTCTATTCCTCGTACATTCAGCCTCGGTCAGTGCTGTTTATCGTGTGCATCTAACACAACGAGGTGAGTGAATAACCAGTGCAGGGGTGGGTATAACGTTAATCAGTAGGGACCCCGATACCCTCAAGGTCTCACACAATACAACATGGTAAAACCACAGAGTATGAAATCAATAGATAGCCATTACGTAGGTATATTCCCATACATATACCTATGATATCAAGAAACCCATCTCAATCATGAGGAAAAAATAGAAATCACTAACTCAGCTCATACAGGTTTACAAATTATGTAGAGAGATAGAGATGATCAGGTATAGCCACTCAATCATCTGAGCTGTCAGACCAACACAAGATCCATGACCAGCTATTATGTCAGACCAACACATGATCCATGAACAGAAGTTGGAGCTGTCGGACCCACCCATGATCCATGAGCAACTATTCTGTCGGACTAACACATGACCCAGGAACAGAAGTCCAAACTGTCAGACCCACACAGGATCCAGGAATAGTAGTCAGAGCTATTGGACCCACATAGGATCCAGGACCAGCTATTCTGTCAGACCAACACATGATCCAAGAACAGAAGTTGGAGCACAACCAGCCAAAGGGTTTCCACAAAGCATGCTTGATTCAGGGAGGGTCTGCTCCTCAATCCAAGATTTGATATATCAACTGCCACAAAGTCCCACGAAGAAGTATCTCATAGGTTCACCTCTACTAGGGGTCTCAACACAACAGACGACGTGTCGATCAGATGCCCGGTCTGTTAGTTATTAGCCTTTTTGTTTCGGGGGCCCGGTTGGATTCGTGCAAGATCTAACTTGACCGTATCTCAAATATACTATGAACTCTAGTGGGGTATTTTCAAAGGGATTGTCGCGTTCCATGAATACCAGCGCTACTAATGGTTCTTCAAACGGACGTCCGGTGCCAAAGACATGGCCAATGAAAGTAAAGGGTTAGTAATGGGCCTGGGCTCAGTCTGACCCAGTCGGACAGGCTCGGCCCGACCCAGATCGGGCCGACCCGGTCTGGGTCGACCCGGTCTGCCCGCTTGGTTTGACCTGTTCTGCTGGGCCTGACCCAACTTAATGTGGGGGCAGGTCGGCCCAGAGGTCGCCGCATAGGCGGCTCGGCCCGGAGGCCCGGGCCGGTTCGGCCAGCGCTGTGAGGGGCGTAGCTCGGGCGACTTGGCTTGGGAACCAGGGAGAAGTTCGGGCTGGTTGGGGGCAGCTGGGTAGGGCGCCGGGGGGCTGACAGGGCACTGGGAGAGCGCCGGTCAGGTCAGCGGGGCACCGTGCAGGCCGCGGGCAGGAGGCGTGGGTAGGTCGGCAGGGTGTCGGGCAGGCCGCTGGGCAGGCTGGATTGAAGCGGCCTGTGCCGGCGCGGGCAGATGGTGTTCGACCGGAAACACCGGTGTGCCGCAGGGGCATCACAGTTTATGGAGACTGCGGGTAGCACGACCTTTGCCATTGTCTTTTTCATCACCTTGTTGCCACTTCGAATAACACCACAAGAATGAAAAGTCGACAGAGGATGTCGGTCTATATTTGGTTGGCCCGTATCTTCCTTAATTTATGGCGGTATCAATTTTTTCATTAAGAAAAGTATATGAATAATAATTAATTACATCACTTTTCATTGATTCCTTTCTTTTGATGATGAGAATAAGAAAAGAAAAGCATCAACATGAAATAACCCCTACCTTTTATCGTTGTACATTGTCTGTGAAGTCGCAAGAAGAAGACAAAGGAGAATCATCGTTTGTCGCATCCTCCACACACACTTCCAATCCCAGGTTATGTCGGCTTATGGAAGACGCTCCACATCGGTACATGTTTAGGGAAGAAGTCAGAGAAGGATCATCGTTGGTGTTCTTTATTGGAAGAACACGTTCTTCGTTCTTCGTTCTTCGTTGGGAGAATTCTCTCTTCTCCCAATAATCCTCCTTCCCAACTTCCACCCGAATGCCAAGAGAAAATAATAGAAGAAATAGTTTGTCTATTATTATGTTGAAAAACAATTCAAAATGGAGAATTAAATTTAAGAGGCTCCCCATAATTAATTCACGAGAGTTGTCACAAATTAATTAGGGGAGATTGCCACAAATTAAATGTTAGTGGAGTTGGCTAAATTAAGGTAGAGGGGGGGGGGGGGGGGTCATGGAGTTTCTACGCATTTAATGGGGATTTGAGGAATCAAGAAACTGTCCCTCATTAATGAGGGAGAGTTGAGAGGTTTTCCTCTTCTCCCATTAATATGGGGTTAAGCCCTGTGTGGTCCCCACCAAAATAATTCTCTCATGGGAGGATTAGTTCGGGTGGGCCCCACCACCATATCCTTTCATGAGAGGTTATGGTGTGGAGGCCCCACCTCCAACTTCCACATGGAGGTTTTAACCAACTAGAATAAAAATATAGTTACCACTTTATTTTATCTACCTTATTATTAAAACCCAAAAACTATCTTTTATTCTCGACAATCTGCAATCAAGGTCAAAGTCTAATTAAGCGAATACAGGTGTTGTGTGTTCAATGGTGCCCTCAAATTTCAATTACAAGCACCGGTTCAAATGTTATAAAATTCAGCTCGTATGTTTACTGAACGTACCCGAACAAAACTTCTGAAATTGATTCCGGGCACACCAGGCCTCAGAATCATGCACCATATGTTTTCACGGACTCGTAAAATTCCCATGTATTTATGAAAAAAAATTCCATCAAAATCCAGGGTCTATACAGACCATGTATTCCTTGACATATGGTAGTGGGCAAACAGTACCATTAATGACAAAAAAACATTTCATATGAGGAGGATATATTAATATTTGGTGAAAACACCACTTTGAAACATATGATTCCTTGTATTCAATGATATGATTTCACAACATAGATGGATGGAGACTAATGAAAATGAAAGATACATGGTTTTCCACACCCAATGAATTTTGGATCGATCTTTTTAAACCCTATATATTTTTTATTTATTATTATGTATTTCCTACCAATGAGATCAATGTAGAAGACCTATATCCATAGTGTTGCAGTAGTTTGTATTATTTGTTGACCCATGTCTATATAGTAATAGTTGTTTTAGGTAAATAATCTCTATAAATATGGAATTAATTCATTCTTTAAAATTTTAATTCCAATGGTAATAATACGATAAATTTTATTTATCCTTTTCAATAACTACCCACATCGTAGAAGTCCCTCAAAACATTTTTAGGGAATTAAATACCCTTAAAATATGTCTAAAATCATGGGATGTTAATTATTCATCCACATGATGAGATTGAAGAAGAGTGTGAGCTTATTCAGAGTACATAGAATAAAAATTCACTTGAATTTGCACTCTTTAACCTAATTTCTATATTATTATAATATAAAATGACAGATATGTCCATGTTCTAAATAGTTGACTCTAGGAAAACCCATCTATGTATCTATGTATAAAGAGGATTCCCTTAGATATGTTCGTCAATTATTCATAAATGTCATCTATACCACCATCATTGAGAAAATAGGATAATAATGGTATAAAATAGGTCATATAGATCAAATTGATTTGTGACTATATTCAAATAGAATAGAAAAACTTAAAATACCCTTCGTGAATTAATAATATTAAGAGTTCACCTTAAAACCAATGTATATGTCAAATTTGGATCTTAATTTGGGAACCCAACATGTTGGCCTACCAAAACGTAATCATGGTCTTTATAAGGGTCTATAAGAATTCATAGACCCCCTTTCAATAATATAGTGTGTAATGATTATGATCTTATCAATACCAATTCCATTTTATAGGTGAAATACACAAAATTGGTTCCCAATGTTGTGTCGATTATGATAATGAATCGGTAGATAAGTGTCAAAATTAATTATAGATATCTTAATTAATATTATATAATGGATTAAATCTCATTTCCAATTCTAGAAATCTTGATAAATGGTATAGTAGTTTTCTAATAAATTTCATCTATGAATGGGTACTTATGGTATAATCAGATTGATATGGTCTATGATGATGGGGAAACCAACATCCTTAAAGAAACTGAGGGAATAATCTACTACAAGGTTATTCCCATTGGTTTATTTTTTGTTGGTACCACCTAAAAAATTACCTTGTATGGAATCATCATACACATTTGTGGAAGAATAAACAATTATATGTTATTTATCTTATTTTTATACCCCAATATAATGGTGACCATCTCATCAATCATCAACCATTCATTAGAAATCAAAAAAATTATTTCATGAAAAAGGATCCTCTATTTTTTTACTATGACATTGGGTAAATTCCTTGGATTTTGGTTATGATATCATGTCATTGAAGTCCACCGTAAAAATAATAATGTGATACTCATAATTATTCCTCACTAAAATCATATTGATTTCAATGAAATTCAGGTATTCCTTTCCTATATCTGGAATTTAATTGGTAATATTTTGTAAAAGAACATCCACTTCATGATGTTGATAATGAAGGGTTCCACATATTTATGGGAAAGTTATTGTAGAAAATTAAATTAATACAACATGTGATATCTAAAACACCAATGAGTTCTAAAGCTCCCAGAAGAAGTGAAGTCACTTATGTTATATGTGGATACTATAAAGTGATCACTTTGTCACATCAAAACACAAAAATAATCTTTAATGAGAAATTATTTCCATTATCTCAGTAAATAAATGATAGATATTGATACCTAGTATTTTGATGTCTTAGAGAAATTACATACTCTCATTTTCTGGTAAAAATTATCAAACAATACTTTTAGAGGAATGAGGTTCACATTGTCCCTTATGTTGACGAGCTCATTTATATAATCATCCTCCAAATATTGACCGCCCTTTTGGTTAGACATCAAGTTTTCCAATTAACATACAACATCAAATTAATATTAAAGAATACAATAAATGGCCATGTACTATATGGTTTCCCCACAACAAATCACTCATTAATGTGTATACAGGTAAATACTGAGCTACTAGGTAATGTTTCTTTATGCCCATTACATTGCACGAACAATGGGGATGTAAATTGATGGATCATCTCATGGTCCGATTGTGACAAAAATGGATTGTATGATGCTTAATCAGATTTGTATAAGGATCATATTTTTATCGCTATTCAATAAAAATGTATCTTTCTCTTTCTTCATATCTAAAGGTTTCACCAATAATTTGTAAAAATGCAAATTACCAATAGTAATCCTAGAATAACCCCTAAAACTAATGTCAATCCATATGAATGTTAAGGAATACTCTATGTTTGTTATTAAGCATATCAATAGTGAATATTCTATTAATAAGTAATAATTTTACCCTCTAATAGGATATATTGGGTGGGTGATAGTGAATTTCCCCTTTTGGATGATGAGATGTCATTTCTCTCTAATAGAATTCTATTTATGACCTGCTAGTTAATGCAACCCACACCCTACCGTAACCTAAGATAGATATGATAGTCTTATGCATTTCAAACCAAAAGGATGAATCCTTATATATAATGTATAAATTTAAGGAAATTAATCATATTATTGTTCACCAGAGGCATGTACAACCAACATCCCAATCTAATGCTATCATTACTAGAAGGATGATCCCAAAAATAGAATACCTAAAAAACATAATCCTTAAATTTGACTAATCAAAAAAGGAATCAATTTGACAGTAGGTTTCAAAAATTTAATTCTATAATAGAAATATTGGTTGAAGATATCTATATATGTGATGATTCAATAGAGGCGTCATTAAATTAATTGAATTCTTAGGGACTCTCATAGTTTTAATTGATGTACATAAAGGATCATACCATTCTCATTATATAAAAAAACCATTTCCATTAAATTAGGGTATAATCATTTTTTCCATTATGACATAAGATTTATTGCAATTAACAAGTATTTTTCATTCCAATCAAATACATGATTATTCCATCCATCAACCCCTCATGTGGTTTCATACTGAAAAATACAAGAAATTGTTTTATTGTACGAGAAATGGATGCCTTGGGGTTTTATGCCTTAACCATGTCTAGAATTATAAGTTATATTTTCACTACCACGAAAATCATTTTTCTAATGTGTTGGTGCCATACACCTTAAGTAATTCGATGTGAAGAATAACATATTCCCCTGAATTCTAATGGCAACATGATATTTCCTATGGACCTTATAGTATTTATGTAAAATTGATCCATATTTTTTTATTTCACATTAATGAGGTTATATCAGGAGTATAACATATTGTCTTACAGTTCTATAAGAAACCATTTTGTGGAAAATGTGAAAATATAATATTTCAACAAGATCCTATAAAAGTTATTTTATATAATTGTTGGTAAAGGATTGAAATAATACCCAAAAAATTAATTCATCCCTTCTAACCCAATCATACCAAAACCCACCTTCTAATAACTGTTTTCTAAGAAGATAATATTTATAATTATTATATTATACATATGTCTGGGTGTAAATAATTTAAACTATATTGGACTTATTTTATCATGAAATGAAATTAAACTACATGACATCCTTGTGCTGGTAGCATTGCGTTACATTAAATTCAACCTATTTAAATATATTATGATGTTAAAATACAAGACTTTTGTACTAGTTTTATTACATAAAACATAATATCATATTACCTATCCTGTGACATTAAATATTTTTGTGAAGTCTTCCATGAATAAATATAATATTCTAAATGATCCTCTATTCAATGTAGCATGCATATGTACAGTATGAGAGCCCAATCCATTTATTAGTCATTATCACTAAATCCTATCAGTCATGATATCATCAAAGACCATTAATATTTAAAATAGATTCACATATATGCAAGTAATTTTTAGAATCATAAAATATATGTGGATTTACATCTTTTTTTATAGGATACATATAACACTCTAATTTTTTATCATTATCCGTGAAATAATCGCGAAATATATATCTCCCAATATATATTCAATTGAACCATATTTGTTCAGAGAATTAATATTCAAGAACAATGTGTGTATTTATTCCTGATAGAACGTGATACATTGTATCCCCATGAAATATTATCACCATCCAAAACAAAATGTTCAACAATGATAATTTACCTAACCTCAATATAATAGAATTTCATAGGTATCTAAAAACTAAGTTCAATGTATGAATTATTTTATGTAATTATTGGACATGTAATGGTTCCTTTAATTCATAATTATATTCTATCTTTAGAGATTAAAAATAAAACAACCTCACCTTTGGGTCTGATTAATCATCTATTTATAAATGTTGTATCTTGATATTTTTCATAACTATGTAATGATAGGTTTATTTTACACATGAATAAAATCTATGTTAAACTATAAACATGAATCTTACCACTTATACATACTCATTAGATCTATATTGAAGCCTTTTGCATGGGTTTACCTATTTATGGACCAATGTTTTTGAAATTCCTTGCCCGTGTATATGAGAATGACCTATATTAGGTAAATTCCATATTAGAACAACTTTTGAATATATTAATGTGTTAAAATTAAATATTGTTTGGTGAAAATCTTATGTCTTATTCCCATTCACATATATCAAACTATTTTACTCTATTTCCAAATATGAGATTCAGAAAATGAAAGGGGACATTTTCTCCAAGATTTACATCTTCTTTACTATCATTCTTGATAATATACATAGATTTTATTATATTTTTAATCACATGACCAAAAACAATTTCCACCAAACCTAACTCTCCACATGAAATCCATTATGATCTATTTGGGAACTATACGATACATTTTTTCACCTGAAATGTAGTGACACCATGACTTCCTATCATGGTTATGAAAACAATTTCCCTAAAAAATTCATTATATTAATGTATTTAATATCTACATATGGGATTACAATGAAATAAATACATGTATCTTGATTCAAACCAATATTAGAACCATAGTGACTATGGAACACTCACTCATTTTCCTAGAATAAATTTCCAAAAAATTAACCTTTTCACCATAGTATTCTGTCCTTACTAGAGACACATCGATTTTCAAGACAACACCATACAAAGGTGAAACAAATATATATTCTCTCACACATCATCTCAATCAATAAAAATTAACCAAAATAATATATTTCCACTCTTATGTATGGTTTAATCTTCACATTTTTATTTATCATTGTGTTATTTATTTGTAATGTTACGTTTAAAATTAATTTCTTATAAAAAATAAGATATATATTAAGATAATAAAAATAGAAATATAATGATTGATTTATATTATGTAATGATATAATTGGAAGCATATATCCAACATTCAAATCCATCATAAAATGTGTACTGACCAAAATTTCATCCTCTCCAACACATAAGATCATTTAGTGTGGATTCAATTATGAACCAACCCTGGTAAAGGGAGATCATGAAAATTTACCCATTTAGAAGAAGTTGATATATCATTGCATTAAAATCCTTGAATTATATATTCATTTCACACGAAATAAATCTATATGGCATAAACGTCATTTTCTCACAATATTAACCAATATGAAATCAGTGTAAAGGTCCCATGAAGTTAAAATACATAACATATAAGTCATTATTGCATGAAATTAAACAACATGACACCCAATTCCATGTAACATAATAAAAAAAATCATGAAATTTTAACCATAATATATAATTTCAAATGTCAGAAACCACCATAGGTATTAATTCTTTATCACAATACCTCAATAACTTAATCATAGTCAACTATAGTTTGTGATGCCTCTATCATAATTTATTGACATGTCAATCTATATACCACACTTTATTTCTTATGTTCCTTAACATTACACAAATCATTCATGGATATCAATAACTATGATATCTAACCAACATATGAACCCTCAGAATAGACTTCCATTGAAAGTCATTTTCATCGTATGAATAAGGTTCCATTAATAATTATTCACGCTAATAGTTTCATAGTATAATCCTTCATTTAAATATTGTTATTGGTAGTGATTTCAGGATTTTCCAGTAACATAACTCATGATCCTTGAAACATATTCCGTAATTTTTAAAATCCACATCCCCTATTCACATTTCTATTATTGTACTATAGACCAATGGAATTATAATTGGGCTATTGTGTCACACATCCCCTTTTCCTTTCTCTACTCATCATGAATAGTCTATGGGAACTTTGGAAAACCCATTATGAACTAAAAATATGTGTGTTTTTATCCTCCCATATTGAACATAAAATGTACATGATTTTTCATGAACCATACCTACAAGTTACATGTATCAAAATCAATCATTTATGAATATAAAATCAATCTCTGGATGATCAAGATCACAATAACTTAAAATATTAGTTAAATTAACTAAATTATTCTTATT
The DNA here is from genome assembly GCA_963277665.1 of Viscum album. Taxonomy (NCBI): domain Eukaryota; kingdom Viridiplantae; phylum Streptophyta; class Magnoliopsida; order Santalales; family Viscaceae; genus Viscum; species Viscum album. The sequence continues at coordinate 809,823,883 of OY728151.1, forward strand.
TTGAAAACTCAAAATGGGAAATTTGATCAAAATTCAAATCTTCCCCCCATGAATCTTTAGTATTCAAAATAATATATAAAATTTAAAGTATAAAGAAATGTGGCTCAAATATCATTGAACCAACAATATATACAAAATTATTCTATTATGATCCTGTTATAACCCTCTGATCTAGGAAAATGTAAGAGAACTGATTTATCTCATTATTTCCCATTAGTAATGTGTTTAATACAAATTGGAAGAACTTTAAATCTAAAAAAACATTCCTTGAAAATCTATCAATCTGGAAAACACTAATTAAGAGAATTTATTTTGCATGATTGAGGATTCAAAATGTTCTTGATTCATTTAAGAACATTTCAAAAAAAAGATATAAATGAAATAAAATAAATTTACAATGTTATAAACATTAGAAACTGATTTTTCACTTACCGACGTTTCTAATAAATTTCAATAAATGAGGTTCCACTAATGTGTGATATTTTTGAACCTTTTTATGTTAGGGACATTAATTAAAAAAGTTTCTAAAAATAATTGTTAAATGTGTTGTCGGTAAATAGTTATTTTTATAACCATTTATTAATTAGAGACAGTTGTAAATGATACAATTTAGCAACATCTCAATTACAGACACTTTTTAGAATCATTGGATCATTAACGTCCCTATTTTGGAGCACCTAATTTAATAATATTAATTAGAAACATCGGAAAATGACATATTAGTATTTGATGTTTATTAAAAACATCTATAATATTTTTAATTTGACTATATAAAACTATTAAAGTAAAAATTTAATATATTATAAGTCACAAATAAATTTCTAATGTCTTAAAAAATAAGTATTTTTTAATAAATTATTTATTTTTTAGTAATAATAATAAACAATATAATTTATACAAACCCTCCATCCCTATACCCCATCCCACCAAGTGACCCTCCCATGCGAGCCCCACCTCCTCCCTATACCACCCAACTATTCCCCTCTTTCATCGATGGGTCCCACATCCACCCTATACCCCCACCAAGGATTACCCCTCCCAATATGCATCTCGCATTCTTTATATATTCCCTTCCCAGCAAGCTACACCCCTTCCCTCTATATATCCCACCTCCTCCATGTACCCCTTCCCACCCAACTACTCCCCTCCATCATAAAATCCATGGTACAATGAATAATAATTTCTTTGTAAGTATTTCAACCATCAACATTATGGGTTATACCCAAAGACTTGACAAACACACCAATTCTATCTATTAGTATAAAATTGTATTATTATATATATATATATATATCAATATTTAAATAATTAATATTATATATATATATATATTTTATGTATTAATATATACAGATATATATATATATATATATATTCACACATATATATATTCATTATATACTAGAATAATACTATATACAATGAGTCAACTCCCATATTCCCGATCCCTTGAGATCCTTCCAGGGAATCTATTTAAACTATCACACATTCATAAAATTTAACAAATAACAACCATATGATTCTACCCACTCATATCAACCATTCCATTAACTCAAGTCACATGGGTATACCCACCCATGCCTTAGCATTATCCATTTAACACATCACATGGGTGTACCCACACATTGATCATACATTCAAAATTATCATATCCCATGGGTATACCCACCGATTCAATTTAGTCCAATTTTTCCAATTACCATATTTGATCAATTCAAATATTAATCAATTCATGTTAAATATATAATGTATATTAGGTAAAGGGATGAAAACCATCTCCTAACCAACCCAGTCAACTCATTCCATTCTTAATTGGCTTCTTATTGAAATTCATGTCCAAAACGCTCCACTTGGGTTATTTAATAAGGAAAATCATGGTATTTGTATAAGTTTCACCCCATGGGTGACCTCGGTCTGGGAAACAGGTACTAATGAATCAAAATAGATCTTATTGGCATCAATAATATGTCCCATTACATCTATTTCAAGTAACCCATTCAAAATTGGGGCCGAACTGGAATTTTTGGTTGGCAGTGTAATTGATGATTGCTCTAAAAATCCCCAAAATCTAAAATAAAATTATAGAACAACTACTTCATCTTGGTTGTGGAGTTCACATTCAGTACGATTTCCTGGTTTGTTCTTGTGTATGAGAAATATGAGTAATTGATGAAGAATAGGAAAATAGTGCATATGATCATAAAATAAAATAGCGCACCGATAGTCTGCAGAATCGAGAAAGGGTAAAATGGAATGTAGATCATAGAGATCTGGATCCGAGGAGAGGAATCACATTGAATCAGTGGTCCAATGAATGAACAAGATTACATACTAGTTTAAAATTCCAAATGATATCCCAAAATGGCTCACTACTACACATGAAATGAAAATAGGATTTAGGTTTAAAAAAAAAATAATTTAATTAAAAATTAATAGAAACCCAAAATATCAGGGTCTACAGAATTTACCCGTAGGTTTGAAAAACTGCGTAGAAAACGCGCATGTTTTCTTATAAACCAATGGCCACCCATACTATTTACCCTCATGGTTTTAGAACTATTCAGAAGGCCTCTTTCATGTTCAAAACAAATTAAATACATGGCTGCACGGCCATGTGGTACCACTCTTATAGTTTCTTCATATTGTGCATCCTGAAACATACCTCTATCCAGCCTCACACAATGTCCTCAAACCATGTGACTTTCCCCAAATGATTTATACTAACTGTGCACCAGACCATTTTTATCCAAAAACTAGGTTCCCAACTACGAATAAGCCACAAACCCCACAAAAACACATGTGACCACGATGGGTACTCATATTAGGCCATATATGAACATTTTCACAGAAAAAATGGATCTATGTCTCACATGAAAACCTAGGTTCATACAGTATTGTTTGATGAGTTCATGTTTTCAATAATTAACAAAGAATCAGTCATATGACCTTTATTTTCCATTATGATGTGATTGTGAACTTTATAATGACTATTTAATGAAAAGTAAAAAAATATCACACCCTTATTTTGTCACGACCCATCCCCTGGGGCCTGTGCCGTGACAACCCCAAGCCCGCCTTCCATAAACCATGGGCTGGCGACTAGAACCAACGACGTAAATCCCTAAAATTGGGAAGGCATTGCATTTATAATGAGTCAACACACACAATAGGGGTACAAGTTGGATGAAAAATACTAAGTAAAACTGTATAACAAAGTGTACTAAAAGTAAATGGTCCAGAATACATGCCCAACAGGAAGGTACAAGTACAAATGAAAAATAAGTACAACTGAAGAAATGTATTACTGCTTCGGGGTCGTCCTCTGGGGATTCCTACCTGAAGGGTAAGTATAGCGAGCCTCCTCAGCAATCCTCATCTGTCAGTCTCCTCTTTGTACCGACTCGTCGTAAGGTCCACCTCTTTGTACCGTCCATTTCTGTTGCTCTGATCCTCATTCAGTGATGTCTGTCATCTACAACCAACACAACGAGTTGTGGGCATAACCCGTGCAAGTGTGAGTATAACGATACTCAGTAGGGACCCCGAGACAATCAAGGTCTCACAAAATCCAAAAAGGATAAATCACAATGTATTAAATCAACAGATAACCCCACTTAGGTATATTCCCACACATATACCTATGTTATCATGTAATCCATCTGAATCATGAGGTAAACACAAAAAGTTACTGACTTAGCTCAACCAGGATTTTATTCTTGGGATAGTATCAAATTGAACACCCGGTTGCTGGAGAACTCCTCTTCTATTGAGTACAATGGGCCTCCCGCGTCACACATATGTTCTTCCCACTAACCTTGGACTGGTGAGATACTTCTCTTGTTGAGTACCATTGGTATGCGTCATCACACAGAGGTGCTCCCCACCGTGGGTTTGTCGCGTCACACCGAGGAGCTCCCCCACATAGCCTACAGAGATATTTTCTTGTCGAGTACCATGGGTCTGCTAAGTCACCAAGACGCTCCACACTGTGGATCTTCTGAAACACCAAGGCGCTCCCCCCTGGACCAGTAGAGTCACTATGAGTGGAATAGTCAGTAGTCATCAGGTCTCAGCCAGCTACAAGGTTCTTGCACAAATGATCACTCATCTCTGGTAGATCTACTCCCCAAGCTACTGGTCAATGTTACAACATCCACAAAGTCCCATAAAGAAGTATCTCAATGTTCTTCCCCTTCATAGGGGCCTCAATGTAACAGATGACACGTCAATCAGAAGCTCGGTCTGTGAGTTATTAGCCTTTTAGTCCCTGGGGCCTAGTTGGAATCATGCATGATCGAACCGGACCATATGTCAACATTACCCTGAACTTCAGTGGTGTATACTCAAAGGGACCTTGATGCTTGAAGAGAACCTACACCACTGACGGTTCGTCAAATGGTTGTCCGGTACCAAAGATATGGCCAAAAGAAGGTAAAGGGTCAGTAGAGGGCCCGGGTCCGGTCCGACCCGGTCAGACCTTTTGGGTCTGGCCCGAACCATTGGGCGGGCTAGCCTGTGAGGTTTGGCCAGGCCTGTTGGGCCCAACAAAGCAGGCCACGAGGGCGGTTTGGCCGGGTGTCAGGGCCGGTTCAGCCCGGAGCGTCGCAAGGGCGCGGCCCAGTGCGACTCGTCCCGAAGGGTGCGGCAAGGTCGGTTTGGCCAGGGCGCCACGAGGGGGGCTGTGGGTTGGTTCGGGAGGCCGGGTGGTTGGGAGGCGACTGGGTAGGCCACGGCCAGGCGGGCACGTGGCCGGAAGGTGGCCGGGCAGGCCACTGCCAGGCGGGCACGCGACATAGAGGCGGACAGGCAGGGCACCAGGCGGGCCGGCAGGCGGCCAGGCTGGGTGCGGCCAAGCCGGGAGGCGGCCGTGCAGGGTGCCAAGCAGGACGTCGAGTGGCCAGGTATAGTGCGGACAAGCCGACGGGTGGCTAGGAGGCCGGGATGGCGTGGTTCGGGCCGACACAGTTCGGCGCGGCTCAGGCCGGCATGTGCCAGCAGGGTTCAGCCGGGGCGCGCTAGAGGCCGGCAGCGGTGCGGCCGGGCATGCGGGAGGCCGGCGGTCGTTCGGCCCATGGAGACGTCTCGTTATTGGAACCAAAATGCCGTAGGGGTAGCACGGTTCATGGAGGCCGCAGGAAGCACAACCTTTCCCTATGCCTTCCTCACCTTCAACGCCGCTTCATCGCCATGTAGAGAAACTAAAAAAACAATAAAAACGGAAGGGTTGGGCCATGTTGGTTTGGCCCGCACCCTACACATTTAGGGTGGTAACAATTGGATCATCAAAGAGTAAGAAAGATGAACAATAAGTTTTTTACAATCATGCAATGATTACTTTTTAATATGAACAACAAAAAAATGAAAATGAAAGTTAAACAACAAAATAAACCCCCTACCTTTGATTGTAGGTCATCTACATTGAAGTCGTGGGAAGAAGATGAAGGAGTTCGTCATTCGTCACGGCCACCACGCCCTCCCAATCCTGATCTGCGTCGGCTCGTTGATGATGACATAGAGGGTAGGTCTGTTGAATATGACCCACGTCGGTAGGATCCGAGGTAGGGAGTCGAAGAAGGTGAGAGTTCTTCGTCGGTTGAGTGTTTTTCGTTGGAAGAACTATTTTACCAAGCTCCTCACTTCCCAAGCTCCACCAAATGAGAAATTCCAAGAAAAAATAATAAGAGATTGTGTTTGTCTATTATTTAGTTTCTGAAACAAAAAACAATTTCGTGAATTAAAAATTTGGCTCCCCTAATTAAATCATGAGTGTTCGCATAAATTAATTAGGGGAGTTGGCACTAATTAATTAAAGTGGAGGATAATAGGATCTCCGTCATTGATGAGATAGAGTTGAGATATTTTACTCTCCTCCACCAATAGGGGGTTTAGCCCCGTGTGGTCCCCACGTCGTAACGTCTCGCAGGAGGTTAGATTCTGGTGGGCCCCACCACCATAACATCTCATGGGAGGTTAAGGTGTGGTGGTACAACCTTCAACTTTCACGAGGAGTTTTTATCCACCAAACACCCACATGGCATCTCAAATAAAAATAAAGTGATGATCACTTAATTTTATTATTTTACACCTAAAAACTAAATTTCAATCACTAAACACTACTGTCAAAGTGAAAGTATCCCTTAGCGAATATCAGCGCTGCGAGTTCAACGGTGCCCTTGGATTTCAATTCTTAGCACCAGTTCAAAAGTTTTAAAAACCCGCTTCTACATTTACTGAATGTACCCGAACAAAACTTTAGAAATTTATTTCGGGCACACCGGGCCTCAGAATCATGCGCCATCAATTATTGTGGACTTGTAAAATTTCCATGTATTTAAGAAAAAAATTTCATGGAATTTCTGGGTTATTATATTCTCCCCACCTCAGGGCTTTAAATCAATGTAATCTACAACTCGAACTATGGGAACAATTGGGGGTACTAAGAATGCATCTAAGCCTCCCGCTCCCATGTGCTCTCCTGGGGGTTCCCATGCTGCCAGCAAACGTGCACTAGAGGTACCGAGCATCCACGTAGGACCCGTTTCTGTCGATCCTCAGTCTCCAATAGAACCTCTTTGAAAATCTCCATATCATCAACATCCATCTCTCCATGTTCGATGATATGAGAAGTGTCCTACATGTATCTCCTCAGCTGAGATACGTGGAAGACAACGTGCACCCAGTGCAACTGAGGTGGAAGATCTAAGTGGGAAGCCACCTCGCCAACTCTTCTGAGAACCTAGAATGGTCCAATGAAACGTGGAGATAACATGCTACCTCAGCCAAATCTCCATAGACCTTATCGAGGTGAGACCTGTAGAAAGATGTAGTCTCCATCCTCAAACTCTAGAGGTCTCCATCTACAATCAGCATATGACTTCTGTCTGCTCTGTCCAGTCTTCATCCACTCTTGGATTATCTGCACCTTCTCTGTTGTAGATCGTACCATCCCTAGTCCCACTAGTGCTGACTCCCCATGGTAATTCCAGTCCAAGGGTGATCTCCAAGGTCATCCATATAATGCCTCAAAAGGTTTCATCCCAATAGTGGAGTGATAGATGTTGTTATAAGAAAACTCCAAAAAAAGGTAAGTGGTCCTCCCAACTGTGATCGATGTTGAGGACACAAGCACGTAGCATGTCCTCAAGGGTCTGAAGGGTCCGCTCAATATGACCATCTGTCTAAGGATGGAATGCATTTCTTAGATGAAGCTACGTCCCAAAAGCCTCTTGCAACCCCTTCCATAGCTGGGAAGTATATCGTGCGTCACGATCAGAGATAATAGAAGAAGGTACTCCATGTATCCACACAATCTCTTGCACATAGAGGCGTCCCAATCTCTCTATTGAACCCTGCTCTATGATCATTAGGATGTGAGCTGACTTGGTGAGTTGGTCGATGATCACCGAAATCGAGTCATGGCTGCTAGATGTACGTGGAAGTCCTATCATGAAGTCCATGGATATCCCATCCCACATCCACTCTGGGTCCTCTAATGGTTTAACCAAGCATACTGGGACCTAGTGCTCCGCCTTCACTTACTGACAAGTGAGGAATCGAGAGACAAAATCCGCTACTATTTTCTTCATACCTGGCCATCAGTACTGTTGTCGAAGGTCCTGGTACATCTTTGCCACTCCTGGATGTACAACTAAAGGGGATGTGTGTTACTCCCTCAACACTTCCTCCTCAAGTGACACTGGTACTATAGTACATCCTTTAAAGAAGATGAAGTGCTCCCCACCTTAAGAAAATCAATCAGGTGCCTACCCTATGGATATCTGAGCACATTGTGTCTCGCAGTCAGTGTCCCCATGCTGTGCCTCCCTGAATCGCTGAAGAAGTGGGGGAGTGAATATAAGGGACTGAAGGAAAACTGCTCCATTTATATCCACAAAGGATATCTGTAAAGCATCCAGCTGTTGCTTCACCTATCCTTGCCACTGTATAAAAGATCTCTTGCTAAGTGCATCTGCAACAACGTTCCCCCTTCCAGGAGTATAGAATATTTTGAATTCATAGTCCTGGAGGAACTGAAGACAACGCCTCTGTCTTATGTTCAGGTCTTTCTAAGAGAAGATATACCTTGGACTCTTGTAATCAGAGTACAATGTAAAACGTTCGCCCCTACGATAGTATCGCCACATCATCAAGGCGAAGTCCACTGCTTCTAACTCTAGGTCATGGGTAGTGTAGTTCTTCTCATTCTGTCTCAACTGCAGAGAACCATACATGATCACTACTCTCTCCTGCATCAGGACACACTTGAGTCCGGTCCCTGATGCATCGCAGTAGACTACGTACCTTATGCCTTCCTCTGGAAGCCTCAAGATGGGGGCACTAGTCAGCCTCTACCTCATCTCTTGAAAGCTCAGTTTGCATCTCTCCGACCATACAAATGGATTCCCCTTTTTTTCAAGGGTGATAGTGGTGCTGCAACTCTCGAGAAGTCTGTAATGTACCTTCCGTAGTAACCAAGCAAGCCCAGAAAACTTTGTACCTCCGTCACACTCATAGGTGGCTCCCAAGAAAGCACTACCTCAATCTTCGCTAGATCCACTATAACTCCAGCCTCCGAGATGATGTGTCCCAAGATTAATCTTATAGGATCCGAAAATGGATCTTCGAGAGATTACCATAAAGGTGGTGATTGGGGAGTGGGTCAAGTACTACCCACAAATGGTATGCATCCTCCTCCTCAGTGGTTGAGTAAATCAGAATGTCGTCGATGAAGACTATGAAAAAGCGATCGAGGTATGGATGGAAAATCCTGTTCATGAGTCCCATTAACACTGCTGGAGAATTTGTTACACCGAATGGAAAAACCAAGAACTCGTAGTGGCTGTTCCGAAAACTGAAGGACATCTTCTGGACATCCTCGTCTCGAACTCTGATCTGGTGATATCTTGATCTAAGGTCTATTTTCGAGAACCAACATGCTCCCTTAAGTTGATCAAAGAAGTCTTCTATCGTTGGGTTGGGTACTTGGTCTTCACGGTCATCTAGTTTAAGAGACGGTAGTCGAAACAAAGCCTCAAGCTCCCATCCACCTTCCGGGTGAATAGAATCAGGGCTGCCTAGGGAGAAAAACTGGGTTGGATGAATCCCTTCCCCTGAAAGTCCTATAGTTGTACCCGCATCTCATGAAGCTCTGTGGGAGCCATCTAATATGCTGGTGTAGATATCGGTGTCGTCCCGGGGTACAGGTCAATGTAGAAGTCCACCTATCTACGAGGAGGTTGTCCTAGAACATCGTCATGGAAAACATCTGCGTACTAGTCCACCACTATAGGATAGCTCGTACTCTCCACATCAACTGCTCCAAGGGTAAGGCATGCCAACTGATGAGTGATCGGATGCACCCTCCTTCGAGTAAATATGTCATGTTCTGTAAAGGATCCCTTCTCACCAGTGAAGGTGATCCTAGTCCTATCTGTGCAGACACACCAAAATTTGTGCCTAATACAGTCGATGTAATCATGGACTATAGATAACCAGTCCGTACACAAGATGCTGTCTTAAGGCCTCAACACCACTACTAGAAAATCCTAGCCGAATATCTCGCCTTCTAGTGTAATCTCACACTGCTGGCACCAGTGCGTAATTATCTAGTATACTCCCATAGGAGTCTCTAGCCTTAAGTATAGAGCCAACAACTCCATCAGAATCCCCAAGCTCCGAACAAGGGTAGTGGAAATGAAAGAGTGACTGGAACCTGTGTCTATAAGAACTGCAGCGATGATGTAGTAGACATAGATCATAATTTGAATCATCTCAGGAGCACTGCGATTGTAAGCCTCAGCTGCCTGCAGCTGAGCTCTCCCATGTCCACCTACTTCCTGCGGTCGGGGTGGAACTCCAGGTGGTGGTGCCGGTAACACCTCAAAACATCATCCACCGCTAGAAGTACGACCATCTCCTCTGCCACGTCCGCCTGCTCCCTACGGACCGCCTCGATCGAATCACTGTATCATTATGGGTGGTCCTTTGACCGTCTGCAGATCATCCTAATGGTGGGTCAGATAGTCATGAGTCATGTGACCCTGGCCACCGAATGAGTAACAATGCTCGCTCCTGGCATGTATGTCTCTGCCCTGGGAGCCCCACACAACTGATCTTGAGTCATGCGGTCATCCACCCGTGGGTCTGGTCCACTTGGACCTCTTTTAAATCTGCCTACATCCAGCTGTAGAAGATTCTGCTACATGTAGACTAGTGGTGGGTCTCACTGCTGGAGACTCCTCAGAAAGGAAACTCTCCACTAAGAGGGCTCGTTCCAACACACCTATCTGCGTCAGGATGTAGAGGGTGATCATCGAAGTCCTGATCTCTCTCTTGATCCCTTTCTCAAAGGTCCGAGCCCTAAAGAATGGGTCCCGTTCCATATTTGTGGAGTAGCACGATAGGTTAATGAAACTCGATAAGTACTGAGCTAGAGTTTTGCTTCCCTACTACAGATAAAGTAGCTCATGTATCTATACTACATGTAAGGTGGCTGGGACAAACTCCGACCGAAATAGGCTCTCAAAGTCTAACCAGAGTAGTGTCTCCTTGTCATGCACCTGGAGCATCAGGTTCCAGCATCTACCTGCTGCTGCATGAAGAACATTTGCGACAAGGATCACCATAAGTTTTGCTGGTGTCCCTACCAGTCTGAAGACTCTCAACAAAGCCTCCAGTCAATCCTCAGCCTCCTATGGGTCCATCTCTCCCTGAACCTAGATGGACTCTGGCACTGGAGCCCGTGCAACACCATCAAGCAGCGTGAATTTTCTGCTGTTGGGGCTATTGGAAACAATGGGCCAACATAAATTAGTACAGTTGGTGCCTCTACGGGTAATTGTCCCTACATCGAGACCTCATCGCTCAGTGGACTATCCGTGCATAAAACTCTTGGGAATCTCTCTTTTCATTCGTGTGGTGGAATCCTGGAAGAATCATATGCGACACAGTAAAAAGATTTATACCTGGTGAGATGACCTAGTTTAGCTGAATTAAAGAAATCTTTTTAAAACACACACACAATCAGTGTTTTCATGAACTGAGTCGGAAATCAGTAGTCAGGGTTCTGGTGTATGGATACATCGGCCGCCGCACCAACATTGTACTCCCTAAACTGAATACCACACTCAGAACCCTTAACACTATTAATACACAGAAAAGTTCAGATTCCTAGTTCTGTGGTAGAACCGACTCCTCTGATACCAATTTTTCACGACCTGTCCCCAGGGCCTGTGTCGTGAATTCCCCAAGCCCGCCTTCCATAGGCCAGGGGCTCTCGACGAGAACCAAATGCGTAAATCCCTAAAACTATGAAGGAATTGCCATTATAAAGAATAAAAACACACAACATGGTACATGATTGATGAAAAACACTAAGAAAAACATTATAACAAAGTGTAATAAAATTAAAGGGTCCAGAATACAAGCCCAACAGGAAATTACAAGTACAACTGAACAACAAGTACAACTGAAGAAAAGTAAAGTAGCTACTGGGTCAACCTTTGGGGATTCCTACCTGAAGGGTAGGTACAGATAGCCTCCTCAACACTCCACATATTTTAGTATCCTCCGTGTACCGAATCGTCGTAAGGTCCAACTTTGGGTATCATCTAGTCCCGCTACTCTGATCCTCAATCAGCATTGTCCATCATCGGCAACCAACACAACGAGATGTGGACATTGCCCGTGCAGGGGTGAGTATAACGATACTTAGTAGGGACCCCGAGACACTCAAGGTCTCACCAAATCCAACATGGATAAATGACAATGTATGAAATCAACAGATAAACCCACTTAGGTATATGCCCATTCATATACCTAAGTTCTCAAGTAATCCATCTCAATCATGAGGAAAACACAAAAAGCTACTGACTCAGGTCAACCAGTATTTTCTTCTCAGGATAATATCAAACTGAACCCTCGGCTACTGGAGAACTCCTCCTCTATCGAGTATAGTGGGCATGCCGCGTCACACATAGGCACATCCCACTATCTTTGGACTGCTGAGGTACTACTCATGTCGAGTAACGTGGGTCTGTGGTGTCACATAGAGGCGCTCCCCCACATTGCCTGCCAAGGTACTCCTCCTGTCGAGTATCGTGAGTCTGCTATGTCACCAAGCCGATCTCCACTGTGGGTCTACCGTGACACCGCGACTCTCCCCAATGAGCCAGTAGATTCAATCTGAGTCAAAGGTCATCAGTCGTTAGCTCTCATCCAACTACTAGGTTCCCGGACAAATGTTTGCTCGTCTCCTGAAGATCCACTCTACAAGATACTAGTAGATTCTCCAACTGCCACGAAGTCCCAAGAAGAATTATCTTAAAGGTTCGTCATGTCATAAGGGTCTCAACGTAATAGACGACATGTCAATCGGACGCCCGATCTATGAGTTATTAGCCATTTAGTCCCAGGTGCCCCATTTCATTCATGCAAAATCCATCCTGACCATATCTCAACATTATCCTGAACTTCAGTGAGGTATACTCAAAGAGACCATTACGCTCGAAGAAAACACGCGCCCCTCACGGTTCATCAAATGGTCATCTGGTGCCAATGATATGGCCAAAATAAGGTAAAGGGTCGGTAGAGGGCTCAGGTTTGGTCCAGCCTGGTCGGACTGACCCGACGCAACCCAGTTTGGGCAGACCCGCTCTAGGTTGACCCGTTCAGACATGTGCGGTCTAGGCCATCCCATTGGGGGGGCCAGCCTATAACATTTGGCCCCGCCCGCTAGGCCTACCCCAGCGGGCCGCAAGGGAGGTTTGGCCCGGGCTCGGGGCCGGTTTGGCCTAGAGCATTGTGATGGCGCGACCCGACGCGGTTAGGCCCGATTGGCACGACTGGGCCAGTTCGGCCAGGGTGCCACGAGGGGGGTCGTGGGCCGGTTCGGGAGGCCGGGAGGCCGGGAGGCGGCCGGGCAGGGCACTCCCAAGAGGGCATGCGGCCGGGCAAGGCACCAGGCGTGCCGGCGGGTGACCGGGAAGGGCGCGGCCTGAATGAGACGTGGCCGGGTACGGTGCCAGGCAGGCTGGTGGGTAGCTGGGTAGGTTGCAGCCACGCCGAGAGGTGGCCAGGATGCCGGAAGGCCGGGCCAGCGTGGTTCTAGCCAATGTGGTTCAGCAAAACTTGGTTCGGGGGGTTCGGCTAGGGTGCGTGGGAGGCCGGTGGTGGTGCAGATGGGTGCGAGGGATGCCGGCGGTGGTTTGGCCCGCGAAGCCGGCTCGGTCGGGGCCCTGGAATGCCGTGGGGGAGGCGAGGTTTGTGGAGGCTGCGGGAGGTGTGGCATTTTCCTATTATTTCATCGCCTTCAACGCCGCTTCATCGCCACACTGAGAAAAAACACAAACAAGAACGATAGAGGGGTTGGGCCTTGTTGGTTTGTCCCGCACCCTCGGCATTTAGGGTGGTAACACTTTCCACTTCAATGAGTAAGAAAGATGAATAAAAATTGTTTTAAAACCACTCTACTATTCCATTCAAATCTGAATAAGAGAAAAATAAAAGGAAAGTTACCAAAAAAATAAACCCCTCTATCTTTGATGGTCGATCGTCAACATTGAAGTCACAGGAAGAAGATGAAAGAGTTCGTCATTCATCGGCTCTGCCACGTACTCCCAATCCCATGTTGCGTCGACTTGTTGAAAATGACACAGAGGGTGGGTCGGTTGAAGATGCCCCACGTCAGTAGGATCTGAGGAAGGTTGTCGAAGAAGGCCTGCATTCTTCGTCGGTGGAGAGTTCTTCGTTGGAAGAACTTTTCTCCCAAGATCTTCTCTTCCCAAGCTCCACCAAATGATACATTCCATGTAAAAATAATAATAGATTGAGTTTGTCTATTATTTAGTTGCTGACACAAATATCAAATTGGTGAATTAAAAACATGGCTCCCCTAATTAATTCATGAGTGTTGACACAAATTTGTTATGGGAGTTGGAACCAATTAATTCAAGGGGAGGTCAAGAGGCTCTCCATCATTAATGAATGATATTTTAGAGGTTTTACACTCCTCCATCAATAGGGGGTTTATCCCTATGTGGTCCCGACGTCGTAACCTATCGTGGGAGGTTAGATTCGGGTGGGCCCGACCACCATAACCTGTCATGGGAGGTTATGGTGTGGTGGTACCACCTCCAACATCCATGAGGAGGTTTTAACCACCAAACACCAACATGGAGGCACAAATAAAAATAAATTGAAGATCACTTTATTTTATTATTTTACAAGGAAAACCAAAAACTAACTTTTATTCTCGACCCACTACCATCGAAGTGAAAGTCTCTCTAAGTGAATACCGGCACTGCAAGTTCAACGGTGCCCTCAGATTTCAATTACGAGCACCGGTTCAAATATTATAAAAACCTGCACCTACGATTACTGAATGTACCCGAAAAAAACGTTAGAAATTTATTCCAGGCATATCGGGCCTCATAATCATGCGTCGTCAATTTTAGCGGACTCCTAAAATTTCCAAGTATCTATGATAAAAACTACCACAGAATTTCTGGGTCTTTACATATTTTTAATAATTTAATTATTTTAATTATGGGGATATCTAGGAAATTTGGTGAGTTATAAATATTTAAATGTTAATATCAATGTTATATCATCGGATTTGTATTTTATTTTTAAAATTTAAAAAGAAATAATTAAATTTATTTATCGCATAGTGCTAAAATATTAGTTATACAATTAATTGATATATAAAATAAATGATATTAAAAATTCTAAAATATGAATATGTTGAATAAATTGATGTGATAAATTATTTTTATATAGAAACATTTCATATGAAGTATGCATTAAAATATTTTATTTTAATATCATTTTTAATGTTGTTTCAACCGACATTGAATATGAATAGTTATAAAAACGATATTATTAATATTTAACAGAAATAATATTTTATTAAGAGATATAAAATTCATTGAAATCTTATATTAATCCAAGATATTATGATATAATTTAAAATAACAACCATTTCCAATTATTGGTACATTTTTCATTTATAGTAAATTTCATGACCATCAAGGAGTAAAAATAATTTGTGTCACTATAATTAGGAATATGGTAAAATGATATTTAAAAAATGATAAGGGTGAAAATTTGATCCAAAATTTTCCATTTCTAAATAGAATAGAATATTTCATCTCATACTCATATTAACATATAATATTATAAATTTTGTTCTATTTAAACATAAAATATAATTTTTTAACGTAATATTTAGGCTATTCAACGAATTCTCATCCCATATCATATTAAGTAAAACATCCTATTCTAAATTATTAATAAGATAAGGGAGTTTTATTTCATCCAATTTATTCCCAAATCCATTACATGAATCTCTCCCATGTTCTATGGTCCTTATTTGGAAAAAATACAAAATCTAATGGTTTAAAGGTGTTAGAAAAATGAGATTTTTTAATAAAGAGGTGTAATTTTTAACTGCATGTTTTAGTTTATTTATTCTTCATCCTCCTTAAAATACTCTTGATATATGAAAAAAACTATTATACAATATATATATTTATTATGTTAATTGAATAAACAATTCCATCTCTATCCTTCATAAAATTAAAAAATAATCCATCGTTCGTGTGTTCGATGACCAACCACCTAACATAAATATGTAATTCATTTTTTCTATCCTCCCCTCACTGTGGGTTATAATGATGGAAAAAAAGTTTATATTTTATTTTTTGTCATATTAAAAATTATTAAAAGGTAATTTATCTTTTACATTATTATGTTTCTAATAAATAAAATATTTTAACTTTTCTCACATGGACATATGGACTACCACCTCCAAAAAGAGTTGTGATTCATTTTTCATCACCAAGAAACATGGGTTTTAAATAACAGTATCATTAAAGAACTAATATTGTATTTATGATATAATTGTCATACTTAATTGATATAAAGATTCATAAATTTTTCCATAATGATCATTAAATAATTGAAATGTTCCTCATTCATACTTCTAGAATGTTGTCTCTATGATTGAAACAAAGTTCATTTATTCCATTAAAATCATTCATGATTGGTTTTAATATTTTATTTTATTTATAAAAATTATAATTATGTTAGGATTATTTTTATTTTTTATGATGTAATAATGTCTAATTTGACCATATTTGACTCACTAATTTCATTTTGGACTTAGGAGATGAATATTGTCAAAACATCCAATGTGAACCACAATGAATGTGTATTGTTATATATATCTGTAATGGTTAAAATAAAATAAATAGTAAATTGTAAAAATTTTGTTAAATTGTTTTTAATACTCATATTATTATTATATAGAAGTACATGTCATGTTAATAATGATTTGGACTCATGTTAAGGGAAGTTCTTTTAAAATTATTCTTTTAAAGATTCCATTAAAAAAATTATATTGTCTCAATATTTTTAAAATTGTTTTATGTTTGTATTTATATGGATATTAAATATTTATAATAGAAATTTTATATCTCTTTTTTACATTAATTAATATTGTTTCAAAATGAATCTAATATTTTTTTCTATGTTAACAAAATATAGAAGAATTCTTTTTTAGCATATATAGAGAAAGAACATTTCCCCCACCTTAAACATTATTTTATGTTTTTGTTTCTTTATAAGATTTAATTTTTTATTAAAAATAACATATTTTTCTTTTTTTAGGTATTTTGGTAATGAAAATGGGATGAAAGTGTTCTTAATACATGTTTAAAAGAGTTTCCAAATGTTTTTTGATGAAATGTATGTGATTTAAATGAAATAGTCAATATATGGTACTTGATAATTATATATATTAAATAGGTTAGGTCAAAGAAAAAATTAAGATTGATAGATCGACCTTATAGCTCATGTGTGTTCGCAATATAGCTTATATGATGGGTGATCCCCATTATAGATCTCCAATGCATTAGGTAAAGAGGTAAAGTTAATTTATTAGGTATATAATAAGAGATTGTAGGGATATAATGTGGTGGTTATTCCAAGAATAACAATGAAAATTATTTCAAGTTTATCTATGATGGTTACTCCTTGTATAGTCATTATGGTTATTTCATGTGTAACTATGACATTACCTCCATATGTGACTATACTCGTTATTCTATATATAACCATGATGGTTGATTTATATGTAAGTGTAATAGAAAAATTATTCCGTAGGATTAATAAATGTATTATCTATTAATTTTAATGTGTTTTAATGGGTTTTCATCAAGAAAATTGTGTGTGTAATTTTATGGTTGATTGGGTTCTTGCAACTATCCAAATAATATTGAGAAAAAGGTAAAAAATTTCATAGGATTTCACATTATTGTCTATATTACAAAATTTCCATCTGTCTATTTTTTTTGATGAGTTTTTTATGCCAATCCACCATTTTGAGTTTTTTTATATGGGTAAATGATGAGTATAAAAAATTATTATATAGATGTCATATTTTTTAATATACACAATAAAAATTAAACTTTTTATATCCCAAAAGATTCTATGGAAAAAATTATACTAAGTAAAAATTTCAAATTTTGGATTTATTTGATTGTGTTGAAATAGTCATGGACTAGTTCTAAAAAACTATAAAATTAAATGATCTTTGAGAACATACAAATGTTAATATAGTTCAAATCCTCGAGAATAGGATATGTATACGGTATGATCCTTATATATTTTATAATAGCAATGTTTTTGTAACTTTGGAAGTTAGTATATTTAAAATTATTTTAAACTAATATTTATGGAAACCATCATGGATTTATATGTCTAACGATGATTAAATGTTAAAGGGGTTAGAAACACAATTTTTAGGTTTTATGTTTTGTAATATTACAGTGACTAATGATATTATGGGAGTAATTTTAATAATTTTAGTTGTATGATACCATTTGTTCAAACATATAGAATTATTTTTTAAGAATCATTTAATATTTTTTGGGATATAAGTGGAAATCCATGAGATAACCTCTTAGGATAAAACATTATTTAATGATTATTATGTAAAGGTTATTTTTATGTATTTAAAAGATAATGTATTATATAATTTGAATGGGTGTTTTCTATATAATGAAAATTTTAATTTGAATATGAAATTATGCATTTTATGTTATAATGATATTATTTTTTATAAATTAATGATACTTTATCAAGATGAATGGAAAAATTCCTCACATAGACTTTATATCCCTTTTAGATGATTTAATCATCACTACTATAGAGTATAGGGATTAAATGATTTTGAATGATTTTTTGAAATCCAATTTACTTATTAAAAACTATTTGATCTATCCAAAAAAGTTTCATTTCTGAAAAAACTCTAGGTATCATGTATTATAATTTATTTTATTTCAAAATATCAACCCAAAGATCTCATTTAGAAATGGAAATTTCATAAAGGACATAACTATTTCTCTTCTATAGATATAGAATTTATATCATACGTTAATGGGGATATCAACAGAACAAGGGGGGCCATTAAATTTGGAATAAATGTCTGAATTATTTATATAATATTTATGTGACTCCCAGATATTTTATGAAAAAATTCTTTAAAATATATTTGCCTTCTTTGGTAGCTTTCATTACTTGAAATCACAAGTATAAGCGAACTGTGATATAATATTTAAAATAATATAATTTAATTTTTTTTCACCAGGATGTTAAATTATAGGTTAGGAATAAGGAAAACTAATAAATGAGTTATATATAATGTCCAAATTTAATATATACTATTATTAAGTAATCACCAAATCATTAGTATGGTCATTTTATTCAGAAAATATATTTTTCCTTCAGAAATTAATTTTAATTTCTATTTATTTAGAAAATTGAACAAATTATATTATTGAAATTTTAGAAAATAAATTTAATAAAAATAAATTACTTTTTAGAATAAAAATACTAAATTTACATTATAGAGAAATATTGGTATTTTTCTAAACAGATGTAATTATTAGTGAGTAATGAAAATACATAATTTTATAAAAATTAAATTTTATTATGATATAAATTCTCATTATAATTTGAATATTACGTAATGTTAAAATAATTAATATTTAATTAGATATTATATAATTAAAGTAATTTTATTAATAATTATTCATGATTTTGGTTAAGTACATTGTTTATTTTAAAAACACAATTTTTTATGAAAAAATTTTTTCTTTGATTTTTATAAAGTTATATTAAACGGAAATCAAAAAAATTATTGATATTGAATATTAAAAAATAGATTCCATATTTCTAATTATACATTTCCAAATAGATTAAATATTCATCATTTATTTTTGGTCAAAATTAAAACTTGGAGTGGTAATATTTAACACCTCATTAAAGGGAATATAAGGTAAATATTGGATAAATATAAGTGATAAGGACATAATTATTCATGTAATTCTTATTTAATGAAGGAAATTTTACCACTATCAACATAGGCACTAATTTTAGGTGTTTAGTGTTCAATTTTCTATAAAAATTACTTATATATTATTTAATCCAATAGAAGTGAAAAATATTACTCTCTTCGTTTTAAATATCATTTATATTTTTAAATAGTGACACTAGTTTTTATGAATAAATATTAATAGTAAACTTTTTACTAGTGAAATTATATTATAAAATTTATTTATTTATTATTTAATAAAATTAAAAAATTACCTTAAATACTTACCCAACACCAAAACAATATTTATTCAATTAATGGAATTAATGACACTAATGTTATTAAAAATTGTAATGTAACAATAATTTGATTGAATTAATTTTATTAACATATTTTGAAGAAAACAATAACATGATAAGATGTATTAAAAATTCCTTTTTCGGTGGTTTGTTTGTTTTATGTGTTTAATTTCAATGTTATGAATGGTTTCAAAATTGAAAAAACTATTATTTTATGAAAATAACATTTTATTATTTTTTAATAAATAATAAAAATAATAAAACTAGAAATATTGGATAATATATGGTCAAAACTATCATCCCCTATTAATATATAGGAATTTTAGAGGTATCTGGTTTGAGATGGAATATATTATAAAATAATATTATTTTAAATTCCCAAAGTGTACCTCACCTCTATTACAAATGGGAACCTCCTCCATCATTTTGTTATACAAAAATAAAACATATAGCTTGAAAACCACCTAAATATTATATTAATAACTTATTTATAAAAATTTAGTGTTTTTGATCTTCTCCAAAGACCATCCAAACATCCCTTAAGAGGAGATCAAAGGGATTCATCTCAAAGAAGAGGAATCACTCAAATCGTTAACAAGTTGTTTGTTCTTATTTTAATTCAATTTTATTTATTATATTATTCAAAAAATTTAGTATCATAAATATTCTAAAATTTTAATATGATTTTGAAACCACCATTTTCTATCATCATTTCATCAAACAGGATGCAGAATTCTCTCTTGTTTATAGAAATGACGCACCATATCCACACAACAATACATTTAATTTTCTATCATTATCTTTCATGTATTTTTAATATGATGGGTTTAAATATTATATATAAGATATTTATTACATAACAATTCTTCTAAAATTATAATATCTTATCTTCAATTTAACCTTCAAAACTATTCTAAAATGAAAACATTTCTTGTGTGTACGTGTGGACTACAACCTCCATGATCCAATGTGATTCATTTTTCATTAATATTTTACATTGATGGTAATGATGATAGATATGGTAAATATATATGATATATATGATATAATAATTATTCTATAATGGTGAATTTTTATGAACATTAATTTATTTCCATCATTGAAATAAAGAATATAGTGTTCATACATACATACAACTTAATGTCTCAATCTATGGGGTAATTAATTTTCAATAAAAATCATTATTTATGAACTTAAATATATATATATATATACATATTAAATGTATATATAATATAATAATTATTTAAATTAATATGATATATATATATATTAATAAATTTAATTTTTTTTATATGTTAGGTGAAAAAACTTCTAAAGGTTCTCAGACCTAAGGGAAGGTAATTTTTTTACTTTTTATTTCCATGAGACACATGCCTTGTAAAATAATGGTTACATTTTTTTGTTCATATATTGATTATGAAGTTATTTTATTATTCACATCATTAAAATTTTTGAATACACATATTTATCAAATGTTCTTTCTATGATGGGGATTATGATTCAAATCATACAAAATATTTAAGGGTTTGTTTGAAAATCTCTTCATTATTTGATATTGTTTATGTCAATGTATCTAGAAAGGAATATTTCACTTATATTTAAATATTTAAAAAATAAATTCAATTTTTTCTCAATATTATATTTTAATTTCTAAAAATAACTTGTACAAATGTTATACTTTTTACTAAATGTTTTGAATGGAATTTTTTTATTTTTTTTCAAAACAATGTAGTTGGTGAAATTTTCCAAAAATTGTTGAAGGAATGATTTTTTATTATACATATTGAGTGGCCTTAAATACTTTTGTGAAACATAAATTCTTTGAATCTTCCCTTAAATTTTAAATTTTTATTTTTAATGAATTTATTTATTTATAAGTGATCATATTTTTAAAGGAAATTTGATTTGAAGATGCAACACTTATTTTCCTCAATAACTATTACTATAGATCTTTTCAAATCAATTTCCATCTATGAAGAACTCCTTTTATGATATATATAATTTAATGTGAAAATAATCCAAATATAATGTCCTCATCCATTATATATATGGTTTACTATTTTTATTAAAAGTTGAAATGATTATGAAACCAATTTATTTTTTGCAGCTTTGATATCAATAATTATTTGTAATCAAGTGCCATAGATATGGATATTTTTAATTTGAGATTGGGAGGACCTATAACTCTCTATGATTCATTGATTAATGTTTTATATCTCATGATATAATAATGAGATTCAATTATATGTGCATGAGAAATATGGAAAACTAGTCGATGTGATTGATCTATTATGGGAATCATGTCGATGTGCCCGATCTATTATGGATAATAATCATTGATACCTACATAAATGGTATTTGTGATTAAACATAAAATATGAATTGGAATATATACTTATTATAGACCTGCACACATATAGGAAATTCATCATTCATGTGATATGATAAATTTTCATTCTCAGGATTCTTTAATTTTGAAATTAAAATGTTTTATGTGACAAATAATTTTTATGATCTTATTTAGATTATGTATGTATATTTATTGTTATGATAAATAATTCATACCCATATTACTATCTTATACATTCATATAATGATTAAATTATATATTTCATATTTACCCATACTGTGCATCTAATCTCACACTTTTGTTATGTTTCCTTTCCCCATGTTATGAAAAATTGTTTTTTTGGGTATGTCTATGAAGAGTACTAAATAGTGATATCATTATAAGATATGTTGAATGTATTTATTAAAATAATAATTTTGTGTATCTATTTTCCAAAGGCACTAAACATAAATGATCATTGAGCGCACAATTTTACAATATATTGAATATTAACATATTAAGATGGAATATTTAGGTATGCATAACATAGTTCATTATATTTGGTATTAGAAGGGGGTTTAGTTAACCATGTGAGAATGAAGTTAGAAAAACATTGTGAAACCCCTAGGGATAATTCTATGTATTATATATAATAGAAATGTTTTGTTAAGGAATATGTTAATTGATTTTCTATAAAATTACATCCTTGTTTGTATATTAAACGTTTATGATGATCTAGAATAATTATAATGGTGTATATAAAAATAAAAATTTGATAATTGGTCTAGAATAGATTGTCACATAGTACATTACACCATGATTTTCTACAATCTAGGTTTGAGACTCCCAAGGGATATGCTTTCGGTTAATCTATTTTTTCATAACGAACCATTATGAATTATGTGAATAGATGATAGTAGTGGATAACCTAGGTTAAACCTATGGTTTCACATATTTAAATGATGTTATCATGATTTTTATATTCAATAAATTATTATGTTTTTCCCTCAATTATTTTGTTTTCACACACTTTAATTGTGGTTTTAAATAATGGACAGAAAGAGGGGAATTCATGTATATGGGGAATGTTATGGACATCGAATGATCTTCCTCTTGAGTGACTAAATGAAAGGGAGCTGGAATGATACATATTTTTATTATCACTAATCATAAGTATTATAATATGATCAATAATCCCAACGTTTTTTAGTTCCCTAACACACCAAACAAGAAGAAATGTTATTTTGATAATGACTACAAATGAGTGGAAGTTCAATTTTCATCATGTCATGAATGTGGGAAGAATCATGGTGGAGAGGGAATCATGGTAATTGAACGATGTTTTGGTTTTATAAAATAAGAACTTAGGGAACATAATTTTCAGGGAAAATTAATTTGTTTTTTTTAAGTAAATGGATGTGAACAATGGTTTCCATGTGGTTTCATTGATAGTCGATTGTTTTAAATGTTTAATTTACAGGAATAATGAAGGGATGTCAAAGGGAAATATTGTTAAAAGGTTCTGAATGATTGTATGAGTAGAATTTATTTTTTTATATGAAGATATTGTGAATGATATTTTTATAAAATAGAATATATGTAATAAGATGAATAATAATTTTTAATGGAATAATATGGATGTTATATGATTTAAATGATTATGTATTAAAATTTGATAATTAATTTTTAATACTTTTTTATAAATAATATTCTAGATTATAAGAATCATAAAATATTTATGAATTTCAATTATATTTTTTCATTAACAATTGAAATTTCATGTTGAATTGTACTGATAACTATAAAAATTTATTTAGTGGTAAGATGACCTTTTTTGGGAATCAAATGATTTAGGGAAAGATAACCCTTAATATGTGTATGATTTATAGGGCATAATTTTTAACAACTATGAACAGGTGACTGAATATGATGGGATATTATTAGTAGACTTGAAATAAGTTATTGATATAAAGGAAATGTGAATTATTTAATATTTTATAATATTTATTTCAATTTGGATTTAAGAAATATTTTTAATAATATGTGATTTTATTTTAGGAAAATGGGTAATAACAATTTTTATAATCATGCATGATTTCATTAAGGTTTTAGGTTAATTTATGTTATTACCATGTTTGTAGAGAATATATGACTAAGGTGTTCACATATGGGGTATGAGAAATTAAATGATAATTTTAGGTAATTATGTTATGTTGATACTGGAATCATAGTGACTTTTTTTTATAAATGTTTTGGAATTAAATTTCTTCAGATATATTTTCGATTATTGTCATGACTGAATACTTGTGTATCATATTAAGATATTAAAAGGGAATTATTGGTGATATTTTTAAAATGAGTGTATTTATATATATTTAATATCTTATTCTAAACATTTCTATTATTTGTTAAAATCTAAAGACATTAGGAGTATCTTATTATCCCTTAGAGTATTTGGTGATCCATTAGAAGATGATCTTAGTGCTTCCAGCCTACAAAATGAGCATGAATATTCATAATTTTAAGAAAATTATGAGGTTATAAAATTAATGGATTATTGGATGAAATAACACTTATTAGGAATATTTCATTATATTATTAGAAGAGATAGTAATGGATTTACTCAACAATAATAAAAGGATCTTAAGATAAAAAATGTTGTCTTATAAATTTTAATTCTGATGGATTTATGGCCTTTACCAAAAATGTAATTTATGGTTTTTTAATATATAATATTTTCCTGATAATTCACTTTATTGATATAAATGATATATTGTAACATATCCGACCCAAGAGCCACTAAAATGGTGCCCAGATCCGGGCAGTTAGATGACCTCAAGCACATCTACCCATACAGTAGTGGTTTTCGACTAGTAGTGAGAGTCCAATAGGTCATGTGGGGAGACTAAAACCTCAATATCAGAGAAATCCATAGTAGATAATAATTGAAATAGAAGAAACATAAGAGAACAATTACTAACATGCATAAATAACCAAATCCAAAAATTGGGTACAATCATATATAACATTAAATATTTCATGCCATGCTACAATGTCATGTGAAGAAAACCCAAAAGAAAAAAATAGTAGAATCCCCAAAATGGTCCTTACTCCATGTTTGGAACATCACCCAAACATGTTCCATGTCTAACTTATAACCCTAATATAGGGCCCTATCCATTATCCTAATCCACAAGCATGAAATCTACTCGGGTACTCATAGGTGGCCTAAGTAGGGTGTGAGTATAACTCCGTAGGCCACCACCAACAGTGTCAACCAATATCCAACAATGTAGATAGTTCATGAAAATGATAAATAATGTCTAGTTATGGTTAATATTTCAATAGGGTATCTTTATTTATGTTCCATTATGTCAACCTACCAATTAACCCATGTTTATTTCCATGAAATTTCATTTATCATGACACCCTTTTCATGTGATCAATGGATTAGGCATGATCAACTTTTACAATATTTGGTAAATTATCAATTCCTATCTCACTCGACAACATTTGACTACAAATCCAAATATCCTCACCTCGAAGCCTCTGTATGGGTGGAATACAATCGTTAGGGGAATATAACTCAATCCTCTTGCCTAATACGATAATTTGGGGTAAGAGCTAGAACCTCAGTACAAATCAACCTATGGGCGTAGAACCTCAAGTCAACACCCCACTCTTCCAAGCCATGTGCACATGCTTATTTTTCATTCACCACAAAACTACATATCACTACAACATAACCAATATCTTTTACCAAATCAATAAAATATCAATAAATGGGAAATTAACATTTTACCTCAATCCATTAACACATTCATTTTTTATATTACATAACCCCTTTAGGTGGATTCCTATTTTCCAGGACTATCTCACTAAGCATAATCCAGAATAAAGCTAATACCTAGCATTTTTCCATTTATACATTTAACCGTTTTTCGTTCCAAAAAACCTATTAGGTAATTACCTAACCTAGGAGTATTACTAAACACCAATTAAACATC
This sequence comes from Viscum album, assembly GCA_963277665.1. NCBI lineage: Eukaryota > Viridiplantae > Streptophyta > Magnoliopsida > Santalales > Viscaceae > Viscum > Viscum album. Next base: position 809,849,896 of record OY728151.1, read on the forward strand.
ATTTAAGCATATTAACATATTTTTCAAAGGCTTTATGTTCTCGTACAACTGCCTACACTTAGCTATCTCTACGTTCGGGGAAATATCGGCAAGCCCCTCGGGTGCCCAAAATTTGTTGAGTCATCCTCCATGCATCCCATGGGAATCAAGAAGGGTTTAATTAACCATTTAGACACCACTACAACAGATAATGTCAAAGGAACCATGAAATATTCCAAATAGGGAAAGAATGAAAACACTACATGCACAAATGTATACAAAACCCATGGGATATAAATTGTACACCACCTAAATTTTAACTGTTGGAGAATAAACACCCAATCAAAGACATAGATCATTATTCAACCAATACATGAAGCTTTACCCTAAATCACATCGAAAAAGTAGGTTTTAAGAGCATCAATTTGAGAGGGGGAAATAAATAGAAACCCTAAACCATAAAGAAAAGTAATAGGGAGATTAGCCTTACCTGGATCATCAATTCGAATCCAAAAGAACTCAAAATGACCCAGAATTAAGGGAGATCGATCCTTTGGAGCTCTTGGTCTCTTTGGTTCGCTCTTAGGGTTGAAATGGAAGAGGAGAAAGAAAATACAGAGTGAGATATAAAATCCCAGAGTGTAAATTTTGTAATATTTTTAAGGTTTTCTGGGTCGCACTATTTAACCGCAGAGTTTTCCAAACCATTCCCAAATCATGCAGATTCCACTATCAAATAATAAACTTCTTTCACGGTTTACCTGGGCTTCCCACACGATTAGAACTAACCATGCGCAGACTGTTCAACTATCCTAGAAAACTCATTTTCCCCCTTTTTCATCCCCAAACCCCCAGAACACCCCCGAGACTCTTTAAGGACATTTGAAATAACGTAATTAACTAAAATAAAGGGCCTAAACTAAGACGTAAGTAAAAAATTCATTACGAATAAATCCAGGATTTTACAACCTCCACACTTTCTAACAGCTCGTCCCCGAGCCACTCTTCCTGAGCATCATTGAGTTTCTATAGAAAAGAGATCGGGACACCAATCCCACATATCAGATTCCCACTCCCAAGATTCCTCTTGAAAGCTTCCATATTTCCCTAGAACATGAACTAGGGGAACAACCATTACCCACAATCCTTCTCGCTGTGAATTGAAATACGAAATGGGTGCTCCTCAAATTACGCATCTGCCTCATGATCGACATCCTCATCATTTATCACATGAGATTTGTAATGGTGGTACTATCAAAGTTGTGAAACATGGAAAGCATCATGCATCCCACTATACCATTGAGGAAGAGGTAATAAGTAAGTCACATGTCCAATTCTCACTACAATCTCAAATGGCCCCACATATCTAGATGCTATCATTCCTTGTTTCTGAATTCGATGGTGACCCAACCTTGGAGACACTGGAAGAAATGAACTATCACCCACCATGAACTCAAGAGGTATAAGACATTGATCTGCAAATTAATTCATCCTACCCTAATCTATTTCTATACATTTTTGAATCAAACAAACCTTATCTGACATCTCCTGCACAATAATCGATCCAAACATCTTAGACTTTCTAGCCTCTAACCAACACAGTGGTGATCTACATGATCTCTCATAATGTGCCCGAAAATGTGCCATCAGAACTATAACCTAAATACTGTTGTTATACACAAACTGAAAAAGAGACAAGTTCTTTTCCCACAATCCACTGAAATCCTGAACACATGCTCTCATCATGTCTTAGAATACCTTAATTGTACACTTCGACTACCCATCAATTTGTGGGTGGTAAGCCATACTTAGAAACACATTGTTTACAAGTGCCTTCTGTAGTCCCTTCTAGAAGCATGATGTGAAACACAGATCATGATATGAAACAATGGTTCTCAACACACCATGAAACTACAATTTCCCAAACATACAACTCCTTTAACTGGTCGACTGTATAGATTTCCTGAATCGATAGGAAATGGGACATTTTGGTCAGCTGATCTACCACAACCCGAATGCCACCATTCTTTTGAGGCATCTTTGGAAGACCCACTATGAAGTACATCATGACTTCATTCCACTTCCACTCTCGAATAGGAAATGACTGTAACTACCCCTTGGATGCTGATGTTCAACCTTCACTCGCTGAAAGGTAAGGCATTGTGCCACAAAACTCACCAATCCCTTATTTATTGCTGGATACAATAACCGCTTACATTGGTTGTAGTATATCTTATTCAATCCTGGATGCATATCCCACTTTGATGCATGGAACTTGTGCATCAAGTCTTCCCATACATCTACCAACACCACAACACAACTATGAACATAATTAACTACATCAGTGCCGAAGGTACAACCAGAATGTCACTCCCCACCATTAAGACTTTCCATATTATCCATGCATTCTAGATCAACCAACATCATCCTTTTAACCTGACACAAAAGCACGGACTCAATTGATATAGATGCAAGGGTCATCTGCTCGTGCCCCTCCTATACCTAAAAATGCATCTTCGCAAAGAAGGCCATCATCACCCACTCTAAACTGGATTCCTAAACCAATTTATTCTGAGCCTTCTGGATCATATCATCTACAACAATATTCCATTTTCCAAATTTGTAATCCAATTTAAAATCAAATGACTCCTATTACTCTACCCATCCCCACTATCGATGATTCAAATACCGATGAGAGAAGATGTATTTTAGAATTTTATGGTCGGAAAACAGTGTCACGGTTTCTCCCAAAAAATAATGCCTCCATCACATTCAGGCATGAACCAAAGAAACTAGCACTAAGTCATGAGAAGGATAATTTCTTTCATGTGGAATCAACTTCCCTGACCCATAAGCTATAACCCGATCATCCAGCATCAACACTGCGCAATGTCCGACAAAGGTCACATCGTAGAACAAGGTGTACCTCTAACCTGATTCGGGTAAGATCAAAATTGGTCCAATGGTCAACCACTCCTTTAGCTCCTAGTAGGAATTATCACACGCCTCTGAAAAATCAATCTTAACCCCATTATTGGTTAGTAATATGAGAGGTGCTGTCAAACAAGAGAAATCTCAAATAAGACTTCTGTAATAACCCACCAATCCCTAAAAACACCGAATATCAGAGACGTTATTGGGCTACACCCAAGACACCACACCCTACACCTTTTCTGGATCCACAAATACACCTAACATAGATATGATATGTCTAAAAATATCACCTCATCAATCCAAAATTGAAATTTTGTTATCTTGGTGAAAATCTGGTGTTCTCTTAGTGTACTCAAGATAATGTAATGTTGTTTGGTATGATCGTCATGAGTTCGAGAGTACACCAAGTTGTCATCAATGAAGTCAACTACAAATTGATCTTGATAAAGCTGGAATATCCTATTCATCAAGGCCAGGAACAAACCTGGTGCATTGGTCAAACCAAATAGCATTACCAGGAATTTATAAAACCATTAACTACTTCGGAAAGTCGTCCATGGTATGTGAGATTGTCTCACCCACAACTGATTGTATCTTGATATCAAATTGATATTGGAGAACACTATGTCACCTCTGATCTAATAAAAAATATAATCAATTATAGGAAGAAATTATCAGTTCTAAATTTTCATTTGTTTCAACGTCCGATGTTAAACACACAACCCTAGTGACATGTTTGCCTTCTTAGTCAACAACACAAGAAACCCTTACAATGATGTACTAGGGTGTATAATCCTATTAAGATTCAATACCTCTAGTTAAATATTCAATTATTGGATCTCTTTTGGCACCATTCAGAAAGGTGGAATGGAAACTAGCTACGCTCTAGGCAACAATTCGATCGTAAACTCAACATCTCTCTTGAGTGGTAACCCCGAGAAGTCCTCAAGAAACATGTCCTAAAACTAGTCCACAAAAAAAGGAAATACTGATTTTCCTTTGTCCACAACATCTAACATAAGACATGCCACTTGGGATGGCAGATCCCCATCTAATGGCATTGTGGCCCTATGTGACCTGCTCGAGTATCCCACTCCCCATGAAGGATATGAGTGATCCCATCGAGAGAGGTAAATGTTCCCCTACATCGGTAACAGTCGATATGGGATTCATATAACACCAACCAATGCATTACCAAGATCAGGTCAAAACATGACATATCTAAGATGAATAGATCCCACCGAAAACGATACCCCCCAACCTCTAGAGCACAAACCTTACACTTCCTGATTTCCTCGACTTGAACCCCTATTGGGGTATCAAGCGACATTACCCCACATGGTGTCTCAATAGTTATGCCCAACACAACAAAAAACTGACAATAAATAAAAAAATGTGTAGCACCTGTATCGAATAAGGCACTAGAAAACATTGAAGCTATAATAATCATACCTCGAATAGTAGAAGGACCTTACACACTAACCTTAGGTGTAGCATGAACATCATATAGATGACTTTCCCCATTACACTAGGCCCCAACATGAGTACCCTACACTGCACTGCTCTATTGGTTAGGGTTATCTCACCCCGGAGTTCCACATCCACTACTTCTACTAATACATCCTATGTAGCTCCAACTTCCTTCCTGATACGGGGCAACCAACCCCATTCTTACACTCAGAATCTTTCTCAGACCTCCATCAATCCATGACTGTCGTGGGTTCCGGTAGAATCACTGCACATGGCCTAGCATTCCACATGCTCAACACTCAACTGGTGGGTGGGGACACAGGTCACTCTTGTGCCCAGGCCCACCACATGGAAAACAGAAGACCTGGTCACCACCCTAAGAAGCTTACCCCCTCTTCTAACTGCTCTACATGCTTCCCCCCTTGCTTGATGGTTCCAAAGTGGCACATCCTACTATCAGAAGCCGCACCACTTGCTCGAACAACTAACACCACAAGTACACTACATGAACCCCCCTTTATGTTTCCTTCTGATATTAGGGCTAGGACCACCACTTCCAAAAACATTTTTTGATGAAATATATTTACCTAATACTTCATCTCATGTATCATCCCATAATAGAAGTGTTTTCCACAGCTGCCTCATCTCCCATTAACATCGGAACGAAGAATCTCCAAATGGAGAAACGTCTAGAATAGTCCATCACCGTTATTGTCCCCTGAGTCAACCTCATTAAATCTATAGCCCCATCCTGCCTCTAGGATTATGGATGTAAGTGATCAAGAAGCTTATCCTTAATTTAAAGACCCATAATATTGAAGGAATTATTTTTTATATTTTCTTGGGAATTTTTCAAGATCACAGTTTCTGACGGCACCTGATTCCGAGGCCCGGTGTGCCCGGAATCATTTTCCGAAGTTTAGCTCGGGTACGTTCAGTGAATGAATGAGCGGGTTTTTATAAATTTTGAACCGGTGCTCGGAATCAAATTCCAAGGGCACTGATGGAATCGTAGCGCTGGTATTTTCTTAGAAACGCCTATTCCGGAGTTGCGTTTGCTCAGGTGTCGTTTTTGATTTTTGGGGTTAAGTTAAGAAATAAAATAAAGGTGGTGTGACACTTTATTTTATTTCACTTAAATCCACTTAAGCTAAGTTAAGAGGATAAGGTGGAGCCCGCAATATCCTACCCACTTGGTAGGATATTTTTGAGGTGGGGCCCACACGAGCCCCACCGTTTCTTCCCTCCTATGTAACGCACCCGCAATCCCCCTCTTTAATGAAAGTCAACCGTGCGTTTTTCTGGTTAAGAAACGCCCCATTAAATTGGGCAGTTAAATTGTTACAATTAATTCTTCAAATTAATTGTTCGTTTCTTATCTTTTGAATTTCGAAAGCTTAGGTTGATAATAAAATAAGTGTTGGACTTATTTTATTATGGTTGGGGTTGTTTTGTGATAAACCTTTGGGAGAAAAATAGAAGATTCTTCGTTCTTCGATGAAGAACGTGAAGAACGCACCACCGCCGATGAAGAACGCGAAGAACAAACCACCACCGACGAAGAACGCCAATCTACGATGGCGAGTGACGCCTTCCTCAAAGATCACCGAACACCAAAAGTGATTCTCTTCTTCTGCGGCGGTCCTCTTCTTCCGCGACAGTTGATTCCGCGAAGAACGCTCGTTCGACGACAGCGTTGAGATAGGGATTTATTTTATTTGTTAGTTGTAAAATATTCCGTCGCTTTTCCTTTTCTTTGAACCGCTTGTTATCGCTTTTACGGGAGGAGGTCGGACCGCACGAACACGATTGACACTCCTCCCCTTTTTGGTTGTTGAAATTTTGTTGCGGCAAGCACGGCAACGCGGTGCCGAAGCACCGCGCGGAATTTTGATAAGGAAAGGTGGAGAAGCGCGGCGCCGTCGCGCCGCGCCGTTGAAGACGAACCAAGATGCGGCGCCGTCGCGCCATGCCGTTGAACACGAACCAATGATGCGGCGCTGTCGCGCCGCACTGGAGAACCACTAATGTACCGCGGCCGGAGCAGGGCTGCGGCGGAGGGGCGCGACAGAACAGCGGAACCGGCGGCCGGTACCGGGCCGCCGACGTCGGAGCAAGGGGACCGGCCTGTCGGTCCTGTGGCGGCAGAAGCCGGTCGGCCGGAGCGGGCCGGCCGGACCATGGAGGAACCGGGGGTTCGAAACCCCCGGCTGGACGGACGAAGCGGCCCCATTAAGGGGCCACGGTTTACTTCACGCGGGGGCAGTGCCCCCCGCCCCGAACGGTTCGACCGTTCGGCTGAACCCCTAGGCCGCGCGCCCCGCGCACCGGGCCGGCTGCCTGGCCGGTCCGCCTGACCCGGCCGCGCCCAGGCCAGGCCGAGCCGCGCCAAAGTGGGCCAGACCTAGACCCGGGACGGGTCGACCCAGTTTGGGCCGACCCTGGGGGTATCGGGCCGGGTCCGACCGGGCCCGAACCCCCTAATACCAAATCTTATTCTGTCTGTTGCCCATAACATGAGCTACGGGCCTCCGATCGATGCACCGTCAGTTGTGATGCGATCTTTGGATCGAGATGTTCATTTCGGTATATCTCACTCAAGGTTTTGGTATACTTTGGGTTCAGCCGGGTTGGTTCGTACCTAAAACAGATCGGGCCCTCGGAGCGAAAACACTTATAACTTGAGCTCCAGACGTCCGATTGACATGCCATCGACTTTGATGGATTCCTCTAAGTGATACGGATCTTTCGGCTTACTCTGCCTGATGTTTGGATGCAGGTGGAGTACGGTCGGGTTGGTTTTGACTTAAAAACCAACCGGGCCCTTGGGACGGAAAAACCAATAACTCTCAGACCGGGCATCCGATTGACGCGCCGTCTGCGACGTTGAGTTCCTGTTGACGATACAGAACTTTTGGATACATCAACTCTGGACTATGTGTCAGTTGATGTATCAGCCTCTCGGCTCGTGGAGCGGACCCTCCCGAACGAGCTTGCTGTGTGCGGGAACCCTAGAGCTGGCTGCAACTGCGACGACGATGACGACTGTACAGAGATCCTCAGTGGACTCGATGGCGACGACTAAAACACTCAGCAATCCTACATGGATCAGTGCGACAGATCTTGTGTGGGTCCGATCCTGTGTGGGTCAGCGCTCAGCGGTTCTGTGTGGGCCACCGCCTACAGATCCTGTGTGGGTCTGATCCTTTGTGGGTCTTTGCGGGGGTTAGTTACCTATCGATCCTGTGTGGGTCAGATCCTTTGTGGGTCATTGCGGGGGTTAGTTACCTATCGATCCTGTGTGGGTCAGATCCTTTGTGAGTCATTGTGGAGGTTAGTTACCTATTGATCCTGTGTGGGTCAGATCCTTTGTGGGTCATTGCGTGGGTTAGTACCTATCGATCCTTTTTGGGTCCGACGACATAGATGAATCAGTGGATATATCTGATCATCTCTATCGTCATATGAAGAAGTATACCTGTGTGAGCTGAATCCTGTTTTTCTTTCTTATGTGGATTGTGTTGTGCTATCCTGTGTGGATTTACATTTTTCTTTCCTGTGTGGACTGGGTTGTACTTGGGCTCGAATGATGGAGCCGAACGAGAATTGATGACTTAGGTATATGTATGGGCATATACCTAAGCAGTGTCGGATGTTACTTTGTGATTGTATCTTTCCTTTGTGGATTATCCTTTGTGGATTCTGGGAGACCTTCGGGGGTCTCGGGGTCCCTAATAAGTAGCTTATAGTCACCCCTGCACGGGCTATGCCCGCAGTACGTTGTGTTGGTTGCAGACGACGGACACCGCTGATCGTGGTTGAGGCTTGCGGAGCAGGACGGTACCTGGAGGTGGACCACTGGGCAGGACGTACTCGGAGCGGACGGCTGGACCCTAGGAGCTATGGAGGCTATCTGTACCCACCCTTCAGGTGGGACTTCCAGTGGACGGCTCGACGCTGCGGCTTTACTTTTCAGTTGTTGTTTTCCCTTTCCAGTTGTACTTTACTTTCAGTTTGGGTTTGTATACTGGCCCACTTACTTTTCTGCAATTACCTTGTATCAGTTTTTACTTAGTGTTTACTTCTACTGCTTGCTTGCTCTGTGGTGTTTGTTTACTTTACAAAGGCAATGCCTTCCCTTTTTACTGGGAATTACGCCTTGGTGCTAGTCGCCAGCCCCTGTCCTATGGAAGGCGGGCTTGGGGTAGTCACGGCACGGGCCCCGAGGACGGGTCGTGACAAATTGGTATCAGAGGTGGTTCGGTTCTACTACATAACTTTGGACTCTGATATTTTTCTATGTGAAGCAATAGTGTTAAGCGTATTGGGTGTGGTTATCAGTCCAGGGAGTCCAGTGTTGGTGCGGTGGCTGACGTATCCGTACACCAGGACACTGACCTCTGATTTCCGACTTAATGCGTGAAAACATTGATTGCATGTGTGTTTCATGTTTTCCTTGTGATTACTTTGTGTCAGCTCACCAGGTATAATGTTTGACCGTGGTGCACCTGTTTCTTTTCAGGATGACCCCACGATAGCAGCCAGCTAGGGTTCTGAGAGTTGTGTGTGATGACAGCCCACCGAGCGACGAGGACTCGGTACAGGGCCCTTTGACAGCTGAGGCACCGGCGGAACCTCTACCTGTCGAGCCACTGATGCTTCCAGCCCCAGCCGCTGACAATGCACGTCAACTTAGTGCACTGCACGAGTTTCAGCGCCAGTGACCGCCCAGGTTCCGCGGGGAGACGGACCCCCAGGCAGCCGAGGATTGGCTGGAGGCAGTTGTACGAGTTTTCAGGTTAGTGAGGACACCAATAGACCTCATGGTGATCCTCGCAGCAAGCTTCCTGCACGCGGCAGCAGGAAGATGGTGGAGCTTGATGCTCCAGGTTCACGATGAGGCATCTCTCCTCTGGATGGACTTTGAGAGCCTCTTCCGCTCGGAGTTCATCCCAGCCACCCTCCGTGCGGTGCGCATCCAGGAGCTTCTACAGCTACAGCAGTGCAGCTTGACGGTCGCCCAGTACTCGGCGAGATTTACCGATCTCTCGCGCTACTCGACAGACATGGTACGAGACCCATTCTTCCGGGCCTGGAACTTTGAGCAGGGATTGAGGCATGAGATCAGGGCATCGCTGATCTCCCTCAACATTTCGACCCAGGAAGGAGTACTGGAGTGAGCCCTTTTGATCGAGAGATTTCTTGCTGAGCCTTCATCAGCAGCGAGACCTACCGCCGGGCGGCAGGTTGCAGAGTCTTCTACAGCAGGCAGTCGACGGATGAATCATGGGTCCAGGCAGACCAGACCCTCAGGCAGACGACCTGAGGACACTAGCTCAGCAGTGCGGGGAATACAGCGCAGAGCCAGACTTTCGAGAGGCAGACAATGCTACACATGCGGCGGGCAGGGCCACATGGCTCGTGACTGCCCGACCCGCCGTACCGAGGAGCAGTAGACGGTTGAGGGGCCACCCAGAAAGAGGCAGAGGGTCAACCGTGGTAGTCCGCAGGGAGCAGGCGGACAAGGCAGAGGAGCTGGCCGAGCAGCAGGTGGTGGGCGACGCTTTGAGGCTCTACCACCACCACCACCACCACCAGGAGGTCCACCCCGACCACAGGGAGCTGGCGGGCAGAGACAGGCAGAGCTCCAGGCAGCGGAGGCCTACGACCACGGCGTGCATGAGATGATTTGAGGTACTATCTGTGCCTATTCCACCCTTGCTTCAGTTCTTATAGAAACAGGTACGAGTCACTCTTTCATAACCGCTACCCTTGTTCGGAGCTCAGAGATTCCGACAGAGACGTTGGCTTGATCCTTACGGCTAGAGACTCCTACAGGAGCAGACTCGATGATTACGCACTGGTGCCGGTAGTGTGATCTTACTCTAGGAGGCGAGAGCTTCGGCTGAGATCTTCTTGTAGAGGCGTCGAGGCCTTATGACGTCATCTTGGGCATGAATTGGCTATCTACAGTCCATGCTCAGATCGACTGTATTAGGCGCAAGGTGCGATGTGTACTCACCGACGGGAGCAGGTTCACCTTCACCGGTGAGAAGGGAGCCTTCGTAGCATAGGATGGACTTCTGCAGAGGAGAGGACAACCCATCACTCATCAGTTGGATAGCCTCATCCTAGGAGCAGTTGACGTACAAAGTCCTAGTTTTCCTGCAGTGGTGGATCAGTATGCGGACGTCTTTCCTGACGATGTTCCAGGACTACCTCTTTGTAGAGAGGTAGACTTTTATATTGATCTTTACCCCAGGACATCACCGATATCCACCCCAGCACATCGGATGGCTCCCTCCAAGATTCGAGAGCTACGGGTACAGTTAGAGGACTTACAGGGAAAGGGATTCATCCGACCCAGTGTTTCACCCTGGGCTTCCCCGATATTGTTTGCTAAGAAGGCGGATGGGAGCTTGCGACTTTGTGTCGACTATCGTTACTTGAACTAGGTGACAGTGAGGAACAAGTATCCGCTACCGAGGATTGATGACCTCTTCGATCAGCTCAAGGGAGCACGGTGGTTCTCAAAGATAGACCTCGGGTCAGGCTATCATCATCTCAGAGTTTGGGACGAGGACGTGAAGAAGACGACCTTCAGATGTCGGTATGGCCACTATTAGTTCTTGGTTATGCCATTCGGTGTAACCAATGCTCCAACAGTGTTCATGGGCCTCATGAACAGTATCTTTCAGCCATACCTCGATCGATTTGTCGTGGTCTTTATCGAAGACATTTTAATTTACTCGACGACTGAGGAGGAGCACGCCTACCACTTGCGGGTTGTACTAGACACACTATGAGAGAACCATCTTTATGGAAAGATCTTGAAGTGTCAGTTCTGGATACGCGAGGTCCACTTCTTGGGAAACGTCATCTCTGAGGCGGGAGTTGCGGTGGATCCTGCGAAGATCGAGGCAGTGCTAGCTTGGGAACCACCTAGGAGCGTGACGAAGGTGCAGAGTTTCTGGGGACTTACTGGATACTACCTGAGATTTGTTCCAGACTTCCCCAGAGTTGCGGCAGCACTCTCATCTTTGACGAAGAAGGGGAAACCCTTTGTGTGGTCAGAAAGATGTCAGCAGAGCTTCCAAGAGCTGAGACAGAGATTGACCAGCGCACCTATCTTGAGGTTGCCGGAGGAGGGAGTAGGGTACGTAGTCTACTGCAATGCATTAGGGACCAGACTCGGATGTGTCCTGATGTAGGAGCGGGCAGTGATCGCCTATGGATCACGTTAGTTGAGGCCGCATGAACAGAACTATGCTACCCATGACATGGAGTTAGCATTAGTGGTCTTCGCTCTGAAGACATGGCGGCACTACCTGATGGGCAAGTGTTTTACAGTCTTTTCTGACCATCAGAGTCTCAGGTACATCTTCTCTTAGAAGGAACTGAACCTGAGACAACGGCGATGACTCGAGTTCCTCCAGGACTATGACCTTGAGATATTCTATACTCCTGGGAAGGGGAACGTAGTAGCCGATGCTCTCAGCAGGAGGACGAGCATTCAGCTACTTGAGGAGGCGATAGAGCAGCTAGCTACTTTGCAGATATCCTTCGTGGATAGAGATGGAGAAACCTTCCTTCAGTCTCTCAGAGTCACCCCTCCACTACTGCAGTGGGTTAGAGAGGCACAACGTGGGGATGCTGACTGTGAGACGCGACGTGCATAGATATCCTCAGGACAGGCACCTGATGGTTTCTCCTTTGGAGCAGAGCACGACATCCTTTTCAGAGGACGTACCTTGGTACCAGTTGATTTACGGGAGGAGGTGATTAGAGAGTTTCACACTTATCCCTTAGCGGTACATCTTGGAGTGGAGAAGATATACCAGGACCTCATGCGATAGCACTGGTGGCCGGGCATGAAGAAAGATGTGGCAGAGTTCGTTTCTCGATGCCTCACCTGCCAGCAGGTGAAGGCAGAGCATCATGTACCAGCAGGCTTGGTACAGCCCTTGGAGGCCCCGAAGTGGATGTGGGATGAGATATATTTGGACTTCATGACTGGACTTCCACACACTTCCAGAGGTCACGACTCTATTTGGGTGATTGTCGACCTGGTCACCAAGTCGGCTCACTTCTTACCCATCAGAGAGTTGGGCTCAGTGGAGAGCTTGGGGCGTCTCTACGTTCAGGAGATTGTACGACTTCACGGTGTGCCATCATCTATCATCTCTGATCGAGATGCTCACTTTACTTCCCGGCTTTGGAAGGGGTTGCAGGAGGCGTTCGAGACACAGCTACGTCTGAGCACCACCTTTCACCCTCAGACATATGGTCAGACGGAGAGAACCATACAGACTCTTGAGGACATGCTCCGCGCATGTGTCCTCAACCTTGGTCGCAACTGGGAGGACCACCTACCGTTGGTGAAGTTTGCGTATAACAACAGCTACCACTCCACCATCGGGATGACACCATACGAGGCGTTGTACGACCAACCTTGCAGATCTCCTTTGTGCTGGACAGACCCCGGGGAGTCAGCACTTGTGGGACCGGAGATGGTCCAAGCCACGATAGAGAAGGTCCACGTCATCCAGGAGCGGATGAGGACAGCTCAGAGCCGGCAGAAATCTTATGCTAACAGGAGGCGGAGGACACTGGAGTTCGAGGATGGCGACGACGTCTTCTTGCGTGTCTCACATCGACATGGATTACAGAGATTTGGCCGAGGCGGCAAGTTGTCTCCACATTTCATCGGACCATTCCAGGTCCTCAGCAGGATTGGCGAGGTGGCTTATCACCAGGCTCTACCACCTCAGTTTCACCGGGTGGACGACGTCTTCCACGTATCTCAGCTGAGGAGATACGTGCACGACCCGACACATATCATTGCCCATGGGGAGATGGACGTTGATGATGGGGCGACTTTTGCAGAGGTCCCGATGGAGATTGAGGATAGACAGGAGAAGGTCCTACGTGGATGATTGATTCCTCTAGTGCACATCAAATGGCAGCACGGTAACTTCCAGAAAAGCACTTGGGAGCGGGAGGCTCAGATGCGTGCTCAATACCCACATTTGTTTCCCTAGTTTATGATGTATCTTTACGGGGATGTAAATCCCTGAGGTGGGAGTGATGTAAAGACCAGTAAAATTCAAGTATTTTTTTTATTTTCTTGGTAATTTTACAGGATCACAGTTTCTAACGGCACCTGATTCCGAGGCCCGGTGTGCCCGAAATCATTTGCCGAAGTTTAGCTCAAGTACGTTCAGTGAACGAACGAGCGGGTTTTTCTAACTTTTGAACCGGTGCTCGGAATCAAATTCTGAGGGAACTGATGGAATCGAAGCGCCGGTATTTTCTTAGAAACGCCTCTTCTGGAGTTGCGTTTGCTCGGGTGTGGTTTTTTATATTTGGGGTTAAGTTAAGAAATAAAATAAAGGTGGCGCGTCACTTTATTTTATTTAACTTAAATCCACTTAAGCTAAGTTAAGCGGATAAGGTGGAACCCACAATATCCTACCCACTTGGTAGGATATTTGTGAGGTGGGGCCTGCACGAGCCCCACCGTTTCTTCCCTCCTAAGTAATGCACCCGCAAACCCCCTCTTTAATGAAAGTCAACCATGCGTTTTTCTGGTTAAGAAACGCCCCATTAAATCGGGCAGTTAAATTGTTACAATTAATTCTTCGAATTAATTGTTCATTTCTTATCTTTTGAATTTCAAAAGCTTATGTGGATAATAAAATAAGTGTTGGACTTATTTTATTATGATTGGGGTTGTGTTGTGATAAACCTTTGGGAGAAAAAGAGAAGATTTTTCGTTCTTCGACGAAGAACGCGAAGTACGCACCACCACCGACGAAGAACGCAAAGAACGCACCACCGCCGACGAAGAACGCGAAGAACGCACCACCGCCGACGAAGAACGCCAATCTCCGACGGTGGACGACGACGAGAGACGCCTTCCTCAGAGATCACCTAACGCCAATGTCGATTCTCTTCTTCCGCGGCGGTCCTCTTCTTCCGCGACAGTTAATTCCACGACGAATGCTCGTTCGACGACAGCGTTGAGGTAGAGATTTATTTTATTTGGTAGTTGTGAAATCTTCCATCGCTTCTCCTTTTCTTTGAACCACCTGTTATCGCATTAATGGGAGGAGGTCGGACCACACGAACATGGCCGAAACTCCTCCCCTTTTTGGTTGTTGAATTTTTGTTGCGGCGAGCACGACAACGCGGTGCCGAAGCACCGCACAGAATTTTGATAAGGAAAGGGGGAGAAGCGCGGTGCCGTCGAAGATGAACCAAGACGCAGCGCTGTCGTGCCGCGCCGTTGAAAACGAACCAAAGATGCGGCGTCGTCACGCCGCACCGGAGAACCCCTAAAGTAACGCGGCCGGAGCGGGGCTGCGGCGCCGTCGCGCCGCACTGGACGAACCAAGGTCGCGGCCGGTTCCGGGCCGTGGCAGAAAAATGGAACCGGCGGCCGGTACGAGGCCGGTGGCGTTGGAACAAGGGGACCGACCTTTCCGGTCCCGTGGCGGCAGAAGCCGGCCGGCCGGAGCGGGCCGACCGGACCATGGAGGAACCGGGGGTTCGAAACCCCCGACTGGCCGGACAAAGAGGCCCCATTAAGGGGCCGCAGTTTACTTCATGCGGGGGCAGCGCCCCCCCCCCCCACCCCGAACGGTTCGGCCGTTCGGCCGAACCCCTGGCCAGCGCGCCCAGCGCGCTGCGCCCCGGGCCGGCTGCCTGGCCAGTCCGCCAGACCGGGCCGCGCCTGGCCGAGCCGAACCGCGCTGATCGGGTTGGGCCATGCCCAAGCGGGCCGGACCCAGACCCGGGATGGGTTGACCCAGTTTGGGCCGACCCTGGGGGTATCGGGCCGGGTCGGACCGGGCCCGAACCCCCTAATACCAAACGTTATTCGGTCTGTTGCACATAACTTGAGCTACGAGCCTCTGATTGACGCACCGTCAGTTGAGATGCGATCCTTGGATTGAGACGGTCGTTTTGGTATATCGCATTCAAGGTTTTGGAATACTTTGGATTCGGCCGGGTTGTTTCGTACCCAAAACCAACCGGGCCCTCGGAGCGGAAACACTTATAATTTGAGCTCCGGACGTCCGATTGATGTGCCGTCGACTTTGATGGATTCCTATAAGTGAGACGGATCTTTTGGATTACTCCGCCCGAGGTTTGGATGTAGGTGGAGTACGGTCGGGTTGGTTTTTACTTAAAAACCAACCGGGCCCCTGGGACGAAAAAGCCAATAACTCTCAGACCGGGCGTCCGATTGACGTGCTGTCTGTGACGTTGAGTTCCTGTTGACGATCCAGAACTTTTGGATACATCAACTCTGGACTATGTGTCAGTTGATGTATCAGCCTCTCAGCTCGTGGAGCGGACCCTTCTGAATGAGCTTGCTGTGTGTGGGAACCCTAGAGCTGGCTGCGACTGCGACGACGACGACGACTGTACAGAGATCCTCAGTGGACTCGATGATAATGACTACATCACTCAGCAATCCTACATGGATCAGTGATACTGATCCAGTGTGGGTCCGATCCTGTATGGGTTAGCGCTCAGCGGTCCTGTGTGTGCTAGCGCCTACAGATCCTGTGTGGGTCCGACCCTGTGTGGGTCTTTGTGGGGGTTAGTTACCTATCGATCGTGTGTGGGTCAGATCTTTTGTGGGTCATTGCGGGGGTTAGTTACCTAACGATCATGTGTGGGTCAGATCCTTTGTGGGTCATTGCGGGGGTTAGTTACCTATCGATCCTGTGTGGGTCAGATCCTTTGTGGGTCATTGCAGGGGTTAGTATCTATCGATCCTTTATGGGTCCGACGACATAGATGAATCAGTGGATATATCTGATCATTTCTATCATCATACGAAGAAGTATACCTGTGTGAGCTGAATCATGTTTTTCTTTCCTATGTAGATTGTGTTGTGCTATTCTGTGTGGATTTACGTTTTGCTTTCCTGTGTGTACTGGGTTGTACTTGGGCTCGGATATTTGAGCCAAACGAGAATTGATGACTTAGGTATATGTATGGGCATATACCTAAGCATTGTCGGATGTTACTTCGTGATAGCATCTTTCCTTTTTGGATTATCCTTTGTGGATTCTGGGAGACCTTCGGGGGTCTCGGGGTCCCTACTGAGTAGCTTATTCTCACCCATGTATGGGCTATTCCCGCACTACGTTGTGTTGGTTGCAGACGACGGACATCGCTGATCGTGGTTGAGGCTTGCGGAGCATGACGGTACCTGGAGGTGGACCACTGGGCGGGACGTACTCGGAGCGGACGGCTGGACCCTAGGATCTGTGGAGGCCATCTGTACCCACCCTTCAGGTGGGACTTCCATTGGACAACTCAATGCTGTTGCTTTACATTTCAGTTGCTGTTTTCCCTTTCTAGTTGTACTTTACTTTCAGTTTGGGTTTGTATACTGGCCCACTTACTTTTCCGCTCTTACCTTGTATCATCTTTTACTTAGTGTTTACTTCTACTGCTTGCTTGCTCTATAGTGTTTGTTTGCTTTACAAAGGCAATGCCTTTCCTTTTTACCGAGAATTACGCCTTGGTGCTAGTCGCCAGCCCCTGGCCTATGGAAGGCGGGCTTGGGGTAGTCACGGCACGGGCCCTGAGGATGGGTTGTGACACTTAAAATCATTCCAAAACATTCCCTCAGCCTGCTCTGTCTGAACCATAATGTCCAACGAACATTTTTCATTCCCCCTCAGCATATATGCTACTAACATGTCTTGCTTCTCGAGAGGTGTATCTTGATGGTCGATAATATTTTGGATGGACTTTATCCAGATATTTTCTACTTTTGGCCAACCCAATCTAGTAATATCAATAGGGTGTTGCAGCTGAAACTCCTAGTTTAGCTCAAACTTGCTCGGCACAACTCGGCAAGGGTAACATTCCATCATATGCGTAAAACAAGAAATGTTCTCATGGAATTGTTCTTCCCTATCCCCCTAGACCACCACGTTCTCCTGCTCCTCTACTAGAGGAGAATTATCAGCAACTCCCTCACATCACAGAACTGGCACACATCTTCGAGATGAAATTCCACAACAATTCCAAACATGAGCTTTTGAATGCAACCATAAAACCTTTAAGAGACAAGAGAGATACAGATAGGCTCTTCACTTGTAATCACCATACCAGTTCACATACATAACGAAAAATAGCCCACTCACAACTGGGTCACTTCCCTTGGCCATCTCCCTAGGTCCATGGCCAACATAGTATCTAATTATCATGGTTACAAGACTTGTCTTTTACTCCCATTCCAACCATTTTCATATTCCAATTTACCCATAAAACAAATTATTCCACCCTTAGTTCTTTTTGAAGCACCATTTTCTAATTACTAATTGATGTTTTCACTTCCCTTTTTACTCATTCACACCGAATTATTAGGCATAATACATTTCTTTTAATAGAACGTATACATCCTCACCGTTATATCCCACACACCAGTCCCGTGTTTTTGCCTATCATGATTCATGTCCCTTCCCTGCATATGTTCCTAGAATGATGCTTGAATGAACAATCTCGTACCATTCCAAACATGAGTGAAATATCACAAAATAGTCAAATCTCACCAAAATTGCAATACCCATTGGTGAAATATCATCAAATGAAACAACACACAACACGAACAACCTCCCCCCTAGGGTGAGTTGGGTTTTCACCCGTACAGGGGTTAGATACTCCAAAGAATGAGATCATTACCATAGACCTACAATTTTTTAATATTATATCTATCATCCCCAAATAGTAAGAAAAAGAAAATAACTCCTTTGATACCACTTTGTAATGTCCCCGACCCGGGAGCCACTAAACTGGTTCCCCTAACAGGGTAGTTACATGACCTCAAGCACACCTCTCCATATGCTAGATGTTTCCGACTAGCAGCGAGGGTCTAATAGATCATTTGAAGATACTATACCCTTAATAACAGAGTAAGACACATCAGATAATAATTGAAATAGAGGAAACATAAGGGAACAATCCATAACATGAATAAAAAACCAAATCCAAAAACATTGTACAATCATATAAAACAATAAATATTCCATGCCATGATAAAGTTTTAAGTGAACAAAAACAAAAAGAATGAAAATACAAGAACTCTCAAAAAGGTCGGGACTCTATGTCTAGAACCTCACCCAAACATGTCCCACATCTAAATCTTCTCCCTAGAATATGGACATTACCATTGTCCTAACCTGCAGGAATAAAATATGCTCGGGTACCTAATGGAGGCCTGAGTAGTGTGTGCATATGACATTGTAGGACACCAACAACGGTGTCTAAAAATATCCAGATAGGTAGATAGTGCTTGAAAATTATAAATATAGGCGACATAAGGTAAACAGTTCATCAGTCTATCCTTATTTATGATCCTTTTTGTAAACATACCAATTATCACATGTTTATTACCAAGAAATTTCATTTATCATGTCACCATTTTCACGTGTTCATTAGATTAGGCATGATCAAAGTTTTCAACATATGGGAATTTAACAAGTCCTATGTCAATAGGAAACATTGGTTAAAAATATCAATATCGTCACCTTGAAGCCTCAGTACAAGTGGAATACAACAGATAAGGTAATAAAACTCCATTCCCTTCTCTAACCTCTGAATTTAGGGGAGAAGATAGAACATCAGTCCAACTCATCCTATGGGAATAGAACCTCAATTCAATACCCCACTTTACCTTTCCATGTTCACATGATTATTTATCATTCACCACAAAACACCATATCACAACAACGTAGCCAACATCGTTTACAACAACAACAAAATCTGAATAAATTGGATGTTAAAATTTTACCTCAATACATTAACACATTAATTATTCATATTACACAACCCTGTTAGCCCCTTTCCTATTTTCCATGCCTTTCTCACTATGTATATTCATGTAGAAATCTAATCCCTATCATTTTCCAATTTCCATTTAACCCTAACTCAATCCAACCAAACAACTTATTATGTAATTTCTTATCCTAGGTGTATTAATAAATAAAAATTTCACATCATTTAATCATATTATCATATTCATCATAGGCTATATATTATCTTACATTGACTTAAACTTACTTAGCTAACTCTACGTTCGGGGAAATATCATCACTCCCCTCGAGTGGCCCTAAATTGGCCGAGTCACCCTCCATGCATCGCATGGGAATAAAGAGGGGTTCAATTAACCATTTAGAGTCCACTATAAAACATCATGTCAAAGGCACCAACAAATAATCAAAATAGGGAAAGAATAAAAATGTTTCATAGACAAATCTACACAAAACCCAAGGGATATAACTTGTAGGCTACCTACCTTGAAACCATTGGCGAACACACTCCCAATCGAAGCCTTATATCTTGATTCAACCAACCCATGAATATTTACCCAATAAATCTCTGAAAAGGTTGTGTTTTAGAGCTTCAGTTTGAGAGGGGGAAAGAAATAGAAACCCTAAACCAAAAAGAAAATCAGGAGAGAGATTAGCCTTACCCAGATCTTCAATTAGCCCCCAACGACACTCCAAACGGCCAAAAATTGAGTGATATTAATAATTGGGAGCTTTTGGTCCCTTTGGTTTGTTCCTAGGGTCACGAGGGGGAGGTGTAAAATCCCAAGTGAGATATAAAATTCTAGAGTTGCAATTTTGTAATTTTTTTAATGGTTTCTGGGCCACAATGTTTACCCGCACGATTTTCTAAATCGTGCATGAACTATGCAGACACTACTATCCAAAAATCCACCTCTTTCATGATTTACCTAGGATACCCAGATGGTCAGAACTTATTGTGGGAAGACAATACAGATAGCCTAGAAAACTCATTTACCGCATTTTTCGTGTCATGAACCCCCGGAACAACCCTGATCCTCCTTAATGACTTTGGAAAGAACTTTATTGTCTAATATAAAGGACCTAAACTAAAATGTAAGTAAAACATTACTTATGGATAAATCAAGGATATTAAATATATGGGAATTAATTTTCCTCCATGTCGATGACATCACATCCAAATAATCATCACCATTTTGGAAACCTAGTATTTATAATCACATATAACCATTGTACTTCCCTTTCACTCTTTTCAAAAGGATGTTTTATTATCTCTTGTTATGTTGTGGGTTTCCACAAAAGAATTTTAAAATAGAAAACCATTGATTGAGCAGAAGAAATTAGGAGTACTAAATTTAATAAGATGGGAGATTTAACACACTAAGAAATTATGATTTTATTCAAATATATTTAAATTATCTGATATTTGGAATTATACGCAACTGTGAGTTTTTAAAAACTGTCACATATTTTTTAAAATATTATTATTATATTATTATCAAATACCTTTAAAATAGGAAGATATGAATATGATTAAATAATCTAGGAATTATATAAAAATAACATACTTAATACGAATTAATTTTATGTAATCGCTAAATGTTTAGAAAAGTTATTTATTCTTCAAAAATATGTTCTCTTTAATATTTATTTGTTATTGATTTCTGTTAGAAAATATTTTATCTAATTATTGAAATTTTATAAAAAATTATTTGATAAATTGATCATTAATTTTTAAATAAACATTTTAATATAATATTTGGTTGACATTTTGGTATTTTTCTGAAAATATTGATTGTTTAGTGAATAGTGAAATTAAAATTTTTTATAAGGCTATCATTTTATTTCCTATAAATTTTTAATATGTTCTGACTGAAAATTTTATTTTTTTTGGATTTTTAAATTAGACACTTTGTGGTTGAGCATTAACCTGAACAACAAACTCAAAACATCATGTGGGAACAATAGTTTGATACAAATTAAAAATTCAAATTCAAAGATACATGAAACTAAGTAGATCTCGATAAGAGATTTTCCCACATCACCAAAGTAACATCACCATCCCCTAAAATACACCTTAGTGGTTGTTTTTTACACACCATCACTATCATTATCGACTTTCTTCACGACCACCATTAATTTTCATCATCGACCATCACCACATGAGCCTATAGCCGGAGAAAACAAAACCATAAAATACATAAATATCCACCTCTATCTTCATATCACCATCATATAACCCTAAAATCACTAGCATAAAACATCCATAAAATAAGTTCATTGATTTTAAAACTTCTTTGATGAGTTGTTCACCTTCGAGAGACCATAAGAAGCTCGGACCACACCTCCCAAAACCACCATGAAGACCTGCACACTAGACTGAATCGAAAATTAGAACATGATCTTGACGCAAGAGAATGGTAGAGAAGAGAGAGGCCTTGGTAGAATACAAATCCAAAAACAATAGTTTCGACCATAGGGGAGAAGCGTACCACCATCAAAACATCAAACCAAATAAATGTTGAATCATTAATAAAAAATCACAATAAAGAACTGCACAACAAAAAGAATTGATCCCAACCCATGTCCCCAATCAATACCTAACAATAACAAACCCAACGGTACCAAAGAAACATACCAAAAAAGGAACAATTTTAGAAATGAGAACTAGACCCACAATTGAAAGAAGGATCCAAGATAGAGAAAAGATAATGCCTACCCCAATGAAGAACCCATGTTGAGACCACTACCAACCCTCCTCTAGCGCATTCCCATGTTGGCCTAGATATTGAATCGTTCCCAACCAAAGTGGAGTCAAACATGATATGGACACAAATTATTCATGAACACATAAAATAATAAAAAAAATTTCCAATGAAATTATAATCATTATGGTAAAATCATAATAATTTTTTTTAAATAATTACCATAAAAAAATTACACAACTCCAAAATGTATTTACTTAATTAATTAAAAAATGATATTAAAAATATAAAAAAAATATAATATGAGATAATTAATGTGATCCATGAATTTATTAGCTAATCCTAACATTTTAGGGATATTTTAAAATACTTGGTTTGACACTATTTTTCTGGTTGTGTTTAATTTCAATGAGATGAATTGTGTCAAAATTGTCAAAACTAATATTTTATTAAATAATTTAAATGATAAAAATGTTAAAATAAGGTAAATCAGATTATACATGAACTAATATATGTAGTACACAATTTAAGTGTCCCTCATAATATTTAGTAAAGGGAACCCCCTCCCTAACTTCCTTACACAACATTCAACATTATAGATAGACCATGATTAGAAAAAAAATTCTCCTCAAATTCATTATACACATTGTATTGTTTCATGTCTTCTCAATTTACAGACCTTAGATCAATTAAGAAGGAATTTAATAGATTCGTATCAAAGAAGAGGTAATCGCATTAACCAACAACCTTGTTTTTTGATAATAAATTTAATTCCTTAAATCTATTACATTATTTATAAAATTAAAACTATAATATATTAAATATTATGATATGTTATAATGATTTTTAGAAAACCATTATCCATAGTCATTTCCTCAAATTGGATGTTAATGTATCACCCATGTGTATGTGTGGCCTACCGACTCCATATATTGGTACATTTCACATTCCACCACGATCATTAATGGTAGTTAATATAATGTTTTAATGATTATATTTAATATTTATAAAAGTATTAATCTTTTGAAAAAATATTTTCAAATATACCTTTTAACCTTTCAACTCATTGGAATAGGATAATACTGCTAATGCGTATATTTCGAATACAACCTCCATGAAGTGTTGTGATTCTTATTTCATTTCAAATTTACATAGATGGTATTGAAGACAAATATTATGAATATATTTGATATATATGACATAATTATGACTTTGGAAATGTGACTTATTAATTATATTTATTTCTCTTCATCCTTCCAAAAGAAAATTTAGTGATCTTGCATATGTATGACCTACTCTCTCTATATATGGTGTAATTAATTTTCTTTCACTATGCATATAGATGGATTAAAATATATATAGTGAATACGTATGATATTATAATCAAGTAAATGATTTTAGTATATATTAACATTAAATTTGAATTTATTACTGTGTATTTTAAATAAAATTCAATAGATGTTAGACATATGGTAAGGAATTTTTGGCAAGTTTCTACTTTTGTGGGACACTTGAATTATGAACTACATGATTTTTTGTAGTGTATATACTACTCATGTGTGTATTCTATGATTATTATAAGGAAAGAATGTGATATATAAATTTCTATAAATATCTATAATTTATAGGGAATATTATTAAAATGATTTTGAAGTAGTAATGGTTTATTTAAAAATCCCATCATTATTCAGGGTTGTTTATTTTTAAGTGTCTCCTTGGGAAAAATTTTCATCGTTTTCATTTTTTTATAAAACATTTTTTCAAAATTTTAAACATACTTCAGTAAGTGTTTAAAAATATTTTCAACCATGTTTTAATTTTACATATATTTATGAGTTGATTTTTTCCCAAATGAGTTAATTTGTGACATTTCAATCAAAAATATATAATTAATTTTTTTTATTATTATGCATGAGTTATTGTTTCCACTATCATGATGCCTTATTTCATTAATGATTTTTTTATAAGATATAATGTTCCATTTCAAATATTCTTTCTCATTTATATGTGTGCATATTTTTAAAAATAAAATATATTTAAAATGGAAAAATTATTCTCCTCAGAAATTATTCCATGGGATCATTGAAAATCACTTTCCATCTTAGATGACATCCTTTGAAGTTACATATAAATATAAGGGGATATAATCTAAGGATAAAATAATTCTAACAAATAGAGTTTTTATGAACCAGTTATTTCGAATATATAAATTTTATTTGATATATTTCATTATACACAACACCAAGTTAATCTTTCACTACACCCAACAATAGGTTATCATGCATTACACACAACCTTGAGTTTTAACAGCACAATGAGATATTATTAATATAGTTATTTAAATTAGACCATTATTAACTATCCATTAAACATATAAATATGAATAGTAGTATATAAATTTTTAATATTATTTTTATTGGTTTAACATAATATATATATATTTATAAAAAAATTACACAATTTTCAGTAAATTATTTATAGGTGTCCAAAATACAATTTTCAAAAAAATATTTTTTTTAACACTAATTAAATTAATATTTCACACTTCATGAAAATTAATTTGATAATATATACATAATTTTTGAAATAATCATATAAAATTTTGGTTAGGGGGAATTATTTGTATTTTATGAAAACATTTATCTTTTGATGAGTAGTGAACAATACTGGATTTTAATTAAAAACAACCTTTTCTTTTAATTTTATTATAATGGTTATGTTATTATTTAAATATTATTTAATGTAATATATATTAAATTATAAATCCATTAGTATTATTTATTTAATTTGAATGAATTTTATATTTAATTTCGATATAAAAACATTATAATATTTTGAACATTTTAATCTTTGAAACCCTGCATTCTCATATCATGTATGGGATTAATTTTAAATTTAAATTTTCCACTACTGTGACTGGTATTTAGATGATTATATTCCATATTTTTAATCATAATAATTTATATTATGTAATATGGTCCACTTAAACTCTTACCAAAATCAGATGTAAAAATAGTAGAAATTATTTACCATGGTTTAGGTAAAAATGGGTTTACTAAGGGGTAACAAAATAAGTGTTAAAAATAACAGAAGAACATTTAAAAAAGGCATTAGATTGAATAATTTTGACCTCATATCCTCAAGATTCATGCATTTCCTATTATTGGATCTTTTTGAAATGAAAAAATGATTTTAGAATTCATTCTTTAAAAAAGGATCCACTCACCTCACTTTTAAAATGGATCCCTTTATCCACTTCTCTAAACCCTACCAACCCCTTTTTATTGGTAATATATCAGAATAAATAACATCCCAACATCCCTACACTCACCATATATGACTTATATTGGACATAAATCCATCCTATGATTTATTTTTGTGAAACCTATGGATGATACATGAATTAGAGTTAATGTTCATTAATGACCATTGATTGAATAATATCTTCTACAACTCATTCAACTAACATTACAAAATTTTATTATAAAATAAACTATGTATACTATATATGCTGATATTTTTTAATTTTAAGGGGATGACCTATAACCATCACAACTTCAATAAAATGGGTGACATAATCATTGTTTGTGTGTATGGTGGACTACCCCCACAAAAACCTATGTCATTAATTTTTCCATTACCACCTCTCACAGATGAAAATAATGATATATTTATTATTTATATATTATATTTATGACATTACTATTGTTTAGAAAGTATTATATCGTGCATAACTATATCCTTTACATTTATTGGGAATACATTAATGTTTTATGTGTATACAAGCGGATACTAATTCACAACGTCATATGATTCGTTCATGATTTAAATGAAATATAATAAAGATATTAATAATGAAAATATGTTATTTATACAAAAAACATATTTTTCTCTTTATAATAAATCATTTTTATCTCTTTTCTACAATCCAAAAAATAGAATTAACGATTATGCATATGTACAACCTACCATCTCTATAAAAGATTCATTTCACTTTCTATAACAAAATTTTACGGATTACCAAAAATATTTATATATATGGAATATATAATATATTTATATCATTGTAAAAACTATGTATATGAAAAAATAATGGTCAATGTAGGAGGATAAAAAATAATAAATCATAACATATATGAAGAAATGGTTATGACCAAAAAATGAAACACTAACATGGAATTGTTAATAAGTAGGTAATAAAAGGTAATAATAAAATCACATGGTTTATTATATATATATTTTAATTTTTAATATTTTTATTCTAAAATTATAATTATTATAATGGTGGTTTGACATTTATGATTGATGTCAATTCTTAAGGTAATATATTTTCCCTAGATCATTCTTCTTTGAGACATGCTCTATATTCATCACCTATATTATTTCACGAGAAGTATATATAGCCCCATTGACATGAAATGTCGTGAATTTTTTTATCCTCATAATATTTAATATATATTTTATTATATTTTTTCATGGGGATTATAATTCAAATATTCCAAATCCGTAATAATTTCATGTTACAATCTCTTTATTTATTGGGATTGTTTATGATTATTTTTTTTATAATAAATTATTATAACCCTAATCCCAAGAAACAATTAATTTTCTTCCCCTTTTGTTATTCATGATATTTTAAATGTATAGGCACTATTTTACTACTCTTTTACACTTAAAATAATATAGATTATGCTTTTAAAAAATTTAAAAAATATTTTTATCTTTAGTCATAAAATTTTTTCTTCCAAAATCATGTCTTATATAATTTTTTTCCAAAATTAATATATTCTTGTTTACAAATTTTAATGAAATATTAACCCAATTTTTAATTTTTATAATGATTTTTTTGAAAGGAATATTAATATCTGGTTTCCAAAAAATCGCATTTGGATTTTACTAAAAATGTTGAAGGAATATTTGTTTTAATGCATAGAACATGAAAATACTATTGTCATAGTTACTAATCATTTAATCAATTCCTCATTTATATGTTTTCATGGTTTTTTTTCAGTGAAATATATATTCAAAATATTTTAGGTTTAATTTTTTTTTCAAAGTGGAAAGGATATATTTCTCAATAATTTTTTTAAATGATCATTTAAGATCATTTTCCATCCAAGATGACATCATGGATGTTACCTATTATTTATTTGGGATATGATCAGATGATATGATTAATATTCTTTCTATGAATGTTATCTGTTTATAATGAAAATATGTTTATGAAACTCACTTCTCTAACATGAGTTATACCATGATAGAATTGTTATGAAATCTTCTTCCTTTCAATGTGTAATGTTATGATGAAATGAGGAAATTATTTTGCATCATGTCTCTTTACCACAAGTTATGATGTTATGAAAAGTTTTTGAAACCCATTTTATTTCATTTATTTTTATATTATTAATGATTTATTATCATTTTAAACACATAAATATCGTTTCCAATATGATATGGGTGGGAACTATGTATCACTACCATACATTGGGAAATGATTAATGTTTAATGTGATCAAAGTATTTATGAGTGGTTATCCCAACCCCAATATAGAGAACACGTGAGGTTATCCGAATCTCGAATCTAGTACATGGGTGGTTATCCAAAGAGTAACATGTTATGAGTGTATTGGTGTGTATCCATGATATAAGATTTTCTATAATTATGTATGTTTCATCATTCAATGTCTTATTTTTATATTATTCCATCAAGGATCATGTACATTGGATTTCATATTATTCATTTCTTACAAACTGACAATATTTATTCCATGTATCAATATTTCGATCATTCATATGTAGGGTATGGTTTTTGATTTTTAATCTCATTTTATAATTATCTTATTCTAAAGTGATATTAATTTATTTACCTTGTTTACCTTTACTAGGAATCTGATCTCACACTTTCTTATGATTCCATTCCCTAGGTTCTTTATAAATGTTCTAACTAGGGTTTTTCTATGAAGAGTACACAAATCGAAGTTATAATTGGTGAAATTGAGGATATTTTTTGAAATAATTATATGGTGTATGAATTCTGGAAAGATGCTAAAATATTATAGTCAGTAGGCATTTCCTTGTGCAATATAACGAATATTCATAAAAAACGAGGTAATATATTTGTATGATAATATTGGGTAACTATAGAATGTATTATAAGAGATTTTCTGTTAAAATATTGAATCCATAATGAGAACAACGTAGAGGGATCCCTAATGATGTTTATAATGGAATGTAAATTATGTTTCAATGTATAGAAAAAATGTCCTAGAATTTTGGTGAAGGATAAAGCGAGTGGTTTCCATAAAATTACTTCTGTGTATGGATAATAGTGGGTAATTTTAATCAATCATTGATATAACTAGATAAAGTAACATTATAAAGTGAAAATTTAAATATTTTTGATCATCACCTAGTTCATGATAACATGTCGTGCTGCATACATGGATTAAAACTCTGGTAGATAGACTTTACAAATTCAAAAACTCTTTAAAAACAATCAGGAATGATTTAAGGGATTATGGCCATTAAATAAATAGGATAATCATAATATGTCATAGATTATAGATGTTTTCATAATATTTTCATCCAATAAGTTATTTTTCATGATAATGTGGTTCGTAGCTGTAATTATTATTTCATACACTATGATTTGTGATTTCATTAAATAGATGAATCCCATATAAACCATATTAAGGTTGAGATTCATGGAAAATGATATTATTTTCCTCAAAACTAGTGAATTGTTATTGGAAATGAAATAAAACATCTAATTTACTTGATTTGGAACTATTATCTGTCCATGAATCATTCTGGACATCTGAATGATAATTGGATTGATGAATATTATGTTGATTCCTTCATGAGGAATCATTATCTTATTACCGTGGGTATTCTGATATACTAGATGATGAAAAATGGACTAGTACCCCTGAAAATATATTTTCCATTATTTAATATTCAGAAGAAAGAAAGTTATTTTTGGATGGATACTTTATTGAAGTTGAAGAGGATAATTGGTGGGATCTTATAAAAAAACTTAGTTAGTAAGATAAAATTGCCTCCATCGATTGGGACAATTTAAAGAACTTATTTTAAATGGGTATTTTTATACCATTCACTGTATGAAGATAGAGATAGAGAACTATGAACTAATTAAAAATGATGATGATTCTATTAGTACGTATGAGAAAATATTTACCAAACTAAAGAGAAAAGATTCAGGTTTAATAATCAATCATGAATGTATGGTCGATCATTTACTCAAGAGATTAAAACAATGTATCCAATAGGAGACTACTGTATGATTATTTATTAACAATGAAATATTGTTCGATGTGATATTAATGATTAAATGGTGGTGTGGGTTATATATCAATCTCATGAGTTTTATAAGAATATAAAAATTAAATTCAATAGAAAAATCAGGGAATCATAGAGATAAGAAAAAGATCTTTCCTTCATGATAAATGTGTGGAAAGAAGAATGGTGGAAATTAACTTAAATGGAATAAGAAATATATTAATCATGGAAGTTATGGTCATTGAACGACTAAATTCAGAAGTTATAGGAATAATTTATCTAATGATACAAATAATGAGAAACATTTATAAAATTTACCGTCTACACATCATATTTTCAAATGAATGGATTTTGGGAATCATAATAACAAGTTCCCAAATATGTGTGTTAATGTTGGGGACCAAAAACATTAGAATATTGTGTCAGGGGATAATGGGAAATACAATGTGATCGTTATATCTATTGAAGGGTTAAATAATGGCATTGTGAAATCTATACATACCCCCAAACTCGAAATGCTATTGTCTTATATGACATTGGATCTACCCAATGAATCATATCTAGTGGATTTTATATTGGTATCAAGATACCATCGAAATGATTATATGTATAATTAATAGTTAAAAATGATAATTGTACAAGTAGAGAAACTCTTGTCTATGATTCCTCTAGGATTGACATTGTTAAGAATGTGCTTCCTCTAAATCCTACATTCACCCTATGGTTTAATTTGATGTTTTCAATGGAATGGATTTTATTTCACAATATAAATCACACATTAATTGCTCATAAATGGAAGTAAAATTTGATATTCAAAAAAACAATATGATCATATATCAATGTGAAGATATTTATAATCATATTATGGAGATCACACCTATTGAGTGGGTATTAATTTTAATTCTTATGGGGTGTTTTTAGAAGATTCGTGGTGGGAAATCCCCACCAATGATATAACTATAGTGATAGATTTTATTTATGTGTTTCTAAATGAGTTTCCTAGACTTCAAACAATACATGAAGTTGAGTTATCAATATAAATCATCCCTAGTGCAATAAAAAATTCAATGTCTCCTTATAGAATGTCCACATTTTTGTTGCATGAATTAGAGAAGAAACTACATGAAACCGAGAAAAGGGATTTATTAAGTCAAATTTTATAAAATTGGGTGCACCTATTCCTTTTAAAAAAAATAAAGATAGGCCAATCCACCTATATATTGATTAATAGTAGATGAAAATGATTTTAATTAAGAATAATTACCCTTTTCCTTGTACTGATGTATTTTTTTATCAACTTTGTTGAGTAAAATTCATTTTCAAGATTTACCTTCTTTTTAGAAGTCATCAAATTAGGGGTGAAGAAGCAGGATATAATCATGAATGAATTTTGTATAAGGTATGGAATATATGAATATATAATTATAACATTTCTTATCAATTCCATCGTTATAATCACTTAATTATTTAATTGTGTCTTTAGATATTACCATGATCTATTTGTAGTAGTATTTACTGGTGATATTATTATATATTCAATGAGTAATAATGATCATGAATAGCATTTTTTAATTGTACTAAAGTCTCCAAGGAAGGAGAAATTATATGAAAAATTAAATTGAATTTAATTGTGGATGAAAAATGTTTTATATTTGAGTCATATAATCTCACAAGAGGTTATATCGAATGATCCACCAAATATGGAGGCTATTGAATGTTGTACCAGACCATCCATGGTGACTAATTTCCATA
Source organism: Viscum album (assembly GCA_963277665.1). NCBI lineage: Eukaryota > Viridiplantae > Streptophyta > Magnoliopsida > Santalales > Viscaceae > Viscum > Viscum album. The sequence continues at coordinate 809,880,874 of OY728151.1, forward strand.
GTTTTCATGGTTTAATAGGATATTATTTACATTGTGTAGTTAATTCTTTACAAATATCTAATTCACTTAACATGTTAACATAGTAGGAAGAAAATTTCCTCTAAATATATGAATGTGATGAGTATTTTAAGGAACCGAAGTGATCGTTTGACATCCCACATGTGCTTACAAAACCCTGTTGTAGAGAAGGGGTTTTAATTTATAATCATACATCTAATAAGGTATTTGGACGTGTTATTATGAAAAATTAAAATGGTTATAGTTTATAAATCATTGAAATTGATAATCAATGATCAAAATTTACCATCTCATGATATAAAGATAGTGTGGAAATTTTTTTCACTAATGATATGGGGGAAATATTTTTATGCTGAAAAGTGAGATATATATACAAATAAAAAATAATTAAGTTTTATATTCACATTGAAGGTGTTGAATATGTTATAGGGAATGTGGTTATATCTAATTAAATATTACGACTTCCCAATTTATTACCACCCTAGGAAGGAAAACATGGAATTCAATACTTTGAGTTGAACATATCCTCCAAGAATATCAATGTTAATGATCCCAAAAATCCAATATTCTTGGATTTGAAATGGATGGATATGGAAATATTGAATGTTGGGGAAAAATATTATCTTTTAAATGGAATTATCAAATATATATCCATGTGAAAACTAAATAGGCACAAAAGGAAGATATAGAGATGCAATAGATGGTTAGAAACATTCTTGAGTTTATCTGTGGTTGTAATGGAATGATATGGGTTAAAAACATTTTATGAGCTCCATCTATAACAGTTTTAAAGAAGGGGGTGAGAGAGGATCATCACAGCTCATTATTATCTATTCATCTTAGATGTATAAAGATCTATAGATTTTTTAAAGAGTATTTTTAATTATATTGAATGTAGATAGATATTGCAGATTTTGTATATCTGTTCATGGAATGTCATCAAGTAACGGATGAAATAAAAATGCGTAAATGAATATATCATTCATTACACCAACCATAATTAAAATAGGAAAAAATCAACATGTATTTTGTTGTTGGAATCCATATCACATGAGAATGATATTTTTTATGAGGAACAACTAGTGGATATCCTAGATCATATAGAGAATATTATATGAAATAAGTCCACTCACTTGGTCAAATATTTTTGAAAAAACCACCAGTGTGAGAAATCAATGTGGGAACGTGAGGAAATGATGAGCTAGAAGTATCTACATTTGTTTGCAACAAGGTAATGAATTTTAATGGTAAAAATCATTTTAAGGGGGGGTAAAATGTAACACCTATAGTTTTTTATTATTTTTTGAAAAATAAATTAAATTTCATTGATAGCATATGCTAAACCAAGACCATGTTAATTATTCGATACACAAAACACATTATTGGTTTGGGTTATGCACAACACCATGTTAAAAAACATGATATTCTATTAATATAAATATTAAAACATAGTCGTTACAACCGAGCCATTAAAAATTGAACTATGACTAGAAATATATAATTTTAGAAAATTAATTTAAAAAAGTTTATATAAAGGTAAAATATTGATTAAAATGTTAATAATATTTAGTGAACTATTTACTTGTTTCAAAAAATATATTTTCGTAATATGATGAATTTTAATTCTTTTTATAAAAATTAATTAAATAATTTTTCACAAATTTTTAATTTTACTTTGATAAAATATGAAAAATTAATATTAATTAAAAAATTATATTTGCGTAAATGTTTCCTTTTGAAAAATAAAATTTTATGAAAAAAAATTAAAAATAATGAATTTTAATTAAAAATATATTTTTCGATTAATTTATATATAATGTTAAATTATATTTAAACTTGGTTTTAATTTAAAATTAGTTATACAATACTTCCATTAATCCAATTGAAGTCATTATGATAAATTTTATATTGAATATCGATATAAAAATAGGGTAATTTTTGAACATTGTCTATTTAAATACTTACAACATCACGTCCATGAGATTGATTTTATATTAAAATTTTCTAGTCTTGTGAATTTAATTTAGGAAAAGTGATTCCATATATAGAGTTAGAATGATTTCTATTACCTAATAATTTCAAATATAAATTTGAAAAAAATTAATTTTTAAACATTATAATGTATTTACTTTAGTGATAGTAAAAATGGGATTATCGGGGGGTGTTAAGCATATTATATTAGGGTTAAAACAAAAAATGTAGTCCAATACCAATTGGATGGATATATATTGACATTATATATTATATTATAGATAATGGAAAATTACTAGATCCTTGGGAAAAAACCATGGGTGGAATTCTTTCTCTCAAAAAGAATTACATGGGTGTCACTCCCCTTACGTATAAATGTATACACCTTCTCATCTCCCCTTAAAACATTAATACCATTATGGATTTGAAAACACCTTCCAAAAATAATTCCAAAATTACATATTCCCCTCATAGATTCCTTATTATGGATTGGAATCCAACCATGGATGGATTTTTGTGCAAACATAAGGAGAATACACAAAGACGAGGTAATGTTCATCAACGGGTGTTTTTTAGTAATTCCTACTACTCATTAAATTTTTATAATAAAAAGATAATATAATATCCTAAGTGTATTTCATATTATTATATATTGAAATATTAAGTGTATCACTGAAAATCATATCCACATTAATCAAATGTGTTACGAAATAATCATTCGCGTCTACGACTAACAATCACCTTGGAAAGTGTTTTTATTAATTTTTTCCTTTACCACCTATCAATTATGGAATTAATGATTAATTTTTTTAAATATATTATATTTATTAAATTATTATTATTTGGGAATTATTATATAACATATATCTTCATGCTTTCTATTTTATGGTTACACGACAATGTTGCTCTTCAATACAGCCGACTACCACCTCATGAGGCTATGTGTTTCATTCATTATTAAATGGAAGGTAATACTGTAACACCCCAGGTAAATAAATAATATGACATTTTCATATTTATCCATATTTGTGAATAAAATATTAATATGACTTTAAAGGGGACGCTATGCTCGATGGCGTACCCAACACGCAACAACGAGTTTCTTGGGAATCTTACGTTGCACTCTAATAATAAAATAATATTATTTCAAATGGTAGTTAACATATAGTCATTGTATTGGAGGGAATGGATAGAAATAACTAAAATATGATTATTTATGTTTTTTAATGTTTTTACATTTATCCAATAAAAGCTAAAGGCTTAAAATACGGAAAGAATTCAATTTTAGGCGTATATGCCCTAGTTTTCACTAAAGGTTCACTTATCACCTTTTGATGGAGAAACGTCATTAAATATAGTTTTGTTCACTCTTAAACATTCTTTTGGAACAAATAAAACTCTTATTAAGAATCGGGACATAAAAATTTACTTTGTGTAAATTTTTGGTATCTTTCCGATAAAGTTCATTTTTTAATGAATAGTGTAAAATGTTGTATTTTAATTCAAAACCACTTTTTAATCTAATTTATTTATATGATTAGATTATATTTTGAATTGGTTTTAAAGTGAACTTAGAAAATATTTTTACCATTAAATCCAATAGTGGTCGTTGTAATCAATTTCACTTTGAAATCAGACTTAAACTAGTGTCAATCTTTTGATACTTATTGTTTCATAAAACACGCTATTTGTAATGACAACGGGAATTAATTATTAAATTAATTAATGTGATTTATATGTTTTGAATTTTGTAAAACATACTTCATTTTTGAATTCAGAATATCAAATATAGCTTAGGGTGAATTTTTGGGATTTTTCTAAAAAACTTCAATTTTTGATGAATAGTGAAACCACTAAGTGGTACTTATAAAAACTGATTTTCCGTTTAAATGAAATTTTGCCATCATTGTGTTTTTATTTTAAAAAATCTGACATACATGGTTGTCATTAAGAAGTAAAATGTGGTTCAATGAGATTAAAATAATTTTTTGGTGAATAGTAACTTATTAAGTTTTTAATCGCGATTAGTGGTAATTAGTGTAGTTTAAGGTAAAAATAATGCTTTAATAAAATGAGATGAGCTTGACACATGTCTTACCCTCATTGGTTGTATCATGGCCGACCAAGAAAAGCCATGGGTCAACTTGGGGACCCCATGGATCCACTTTGGTTGGGAAATGACATAAATAACATTTTATTTAATGTAAAAGTAAAATTGACACAAACATGATATGTTTTACTAAAACAATTTTTAAGTGGGGTTATACAAGTCATATTTTTGATTATAAATATTCATTGGAAATCTAAAAAGATTTCCTACATCATAGTAGTTTTTTTATAATTTTTAGACATTAAATAAATTAAATTATTTATGACAAAATAATAATGCAGCGATGACCTCATTATTTGACGATTTAAATAAAATGGAAAGATAATGTAAAATCTATGAACTACACATGTCCAAAACTTATTGGATGGGTGGATTTAGAACCCTTATCACCTTATCCACGAATTATATCAATTTGGGACCTTTTAAAACCGAAACAAATTTTCAAATAAAGTAATATTTCTTACTTTCCAAAAGTGCCCCTCCTCTCCTCTTATAAAAGGCCCCCACCTCTACCTCATTTCACACACTCCTCAAGCCTTTGGCTCGGACAACCACTTCCCATTTACTCTCTCCACATCCCTCTCCTCATTCTAGAGGATTCCCTTTGGGCATAATCCTTTCAAAGGAAGCCTTTAGGCTCAAATCAAAAGGAGTTACACTTTTAAAGGTAATTCATTCTCTCATGTTCATTTGTTTTATTTTGCTTCTCCAACCCCCTAAACTCTTTTTATTTACTTCTTTTGTAACAACACCAGTATCTTCAATATACTAGTATGTTGTTATAAGATTTATTCGAGCTACACTCTCACAAAACTACATCAAATGGTTAAAAGAACATACGGTTTCTGTGGATGGCGAAATTCTGCCTCCCGAAACGATGATTGTTCAATACTCATTTAACACCTTCAAAGGTGGCCATTATGATGTCACTATTTTTATATATGATATATAATATGTTTATGTTTTACTTATTCTTCTGTATTTTTCATTTGTGTCTTACCTTTATGGCATCCATTATGGGTATACGCGATATCTTCATTTTAGGAAGTGCGGACTACCGCCCCCTCAAAGTGATTTGATTCGTTAAATACCATATGTGGGACGTATAAAGGATGGAACTATGATATTATATATGATATTATACTGGAATTATAATATACATTTATATCATTATTATTCCATTCTATAAAATACGAAATAGAAATGAAAGTAGCGTTCATGCGTACGTACGGCTTACCGTCTCCATGAACGGTGCATTTCATTTCTTACCTCTAAATGATTATGTAACGTTATAAATTCATGAATGTACTGGATATATATGACATATATGATATCTACATCATGAATACAATTCTGGATATAATAAACATTTGGCCACACGAACAACATGTAATTGTAAGAAGTCCACTTTCGACTTAGGAACCAAATATCGGCAAAACAAATATTATTAACTTAAATGATTACATAATGTTTATGACATGGTAATAAGTTATATAAAAGGAATAATTAAATTGAAAAAGGTTATTAAGGAATTAGAAATTAACTCAAGTTTATTATTCAGGAGATTAAAGAACGATCGAGTCAAGTCGGACCCGAGGTAAGGGATCCTATTCCTCTCTTTCTTTTTAAGTACACACTTTTATGTCATTCCTTTTAAAGCTCATCTTTCTTGTTATTGGGATGATCTGTTATATTACACTTACTGTAATTTTTATGTTCATGTGATGAGAGACCCTATTCTCCCTCATCAATCCATTTTGGAAGTTTTGAGTGGCGCCGTTAGGCTGCTGAACTTTCGTAAGAGATCTAACCTCTCTCTTTCTTTTTAAGTACTCTCCTTTATGTCACTTCTTTTAAGCTCCAATTTGTAATGTTGGGGGATGTTCTTTTATATTCCTCTTTTTGTACATTTTATTGTAATGTGATGAGATACTCTATTTGATCTCATCAATCCGTATTCGGAAGTTTTATGTGGCGCCGTTAGGCTGCCGAGTTTCCGTAAGGGATTTTTCATCTCACTTTTATTCCCGTGAGATTTATGCTACATTTGCCACAAATTCCATTGAGTGGTGTATGTACTTCCCATTATTCTACTCTTTGTGTAATATAATTTCGTTTATGAGTATTTACATCAATGATATATTGTCCTGCTTTCATGGGGTGTATGTTTTGAAAGATACCCAAGTCGGTAAGGGAACCTTTCACCCTCCTCTTTTTTAAAAAGACTTCTTTTGTTGAGTCTTTTAATTTACATATTTTTATGTTGGGATATGTTCTCATATATCCTTATTGATGTAAATTTTATGTCCAAGTGATGAGATACACTTCTTATCTCTCATCAACTCATTTTGATGTGATGCCGTTAGGCTGTCAAGGGAACTTTTTAACCCAATTTCGATTTCTTTGGGTTCAACATGTGGTCATTGAATATGTCATCCATTGAATATGTGTGAATGACCTTTTATTGTTTTACACTTGATATCCACTTATATTGGGTGTATTTATATTTTTCACACATATTTTTGAGATTGATTTGTCCTTAATTTAAGGATACCTTCTTTATAAGGGATTTCATCACATTTGACATTTCTATTGAGGGTTCATTGTTGTTATGCACCAATTCACTCTTATATGGTGTATATACTGTCCTTTGGAGTATTACATCATGAATCCATTTATTCTCATGATATTATAAAGTTCTTACTAAATGTTATTCCTCAATTATTGTATTCAAGTGTCTCTAATTTTGGTAAAACCCCTTTAACCAAAATATCGTTTTAAATATTTTAATTATTTGTTCTTGTTAATATCCATGTTTTCAAAATGGTTTTAAGGATTTATTTATATGGATATTAATGGTTTAAAATTTTAAGCTTCAAGGTGGTATGGGACACTTTTATTCAAAAATCTCTTTATTAAATGTTTTAAATGGTTTTGGAAATGGTTTCTTTTTGAATGGATTCATTATTTCAATATCCTAAAATGTTATATTGTGATCGAAATGTGGAGATGTTATGTTTCCTTTATTCATGTTTTATGTGATACGATTATGTTATGGTTCTTGGGCATTGTTATGAAGAACGGGTGGTTCCGTGATAAACTAAGGGCGGGTGAGCCCGTTATAGCTCTCCAATGCATTGGGTAACGCGAAGGAGTGAAACGTTAAGGTTTCTCCGAAGAGATTTAGGGAATATACTGTGATGGGTATTCCAAACGTAACTAAGAGGGTTGCTCCCTACATAAGAATGTTATGAATGCCTCAAGTTACTTTTATGTCTTATGATTTCTATGATTTATTCATGATTTGATATTCCTATGTTTTATGGGTAAAGTATGATTTCATTCTTATGTATACATGTACTCATGTTTCCTTTCCATATCTATATATCCCTTACTGAGCTTTTTATGGTCATCCCAAGTTTTTGAAATTTTTTTTCACAGGTCAAGGGAAGGGTACATGATGTGATGATAGTATCAAGGATGTGTCAAGAAAGAATTCATGTTTTATTTTAAATATGTTTCTGTTGATGGGAGGAATGAATACTGTCTTTTATGTAACCACTTTGTTTAAATGTGGAATGTAATGCAAGTTTCATGATCTAATTCTCTAAAAATCTAAACCTGAAAAGATCCTCAATGTGTAATCTTGTAATAACTCAAGATTAAGTAAGGTTTAAGGCTGGGGCCTTATAGTTGGTATCAAAGGTCGGTTTAGATAACTTTATAGGTTAGGGTATTCTTTAAGCATAAGTGGCATTACCATAATGGTTAGGATTTCAGAAAGAGTCCTAATTTTAGATAAAGTGAATGAGTAAGTATATCTTAGCATTTACCTTCCTCATTAGTACATTATGGTTTTGTTGATATACTCACACTGTACTTTTTGGTTTTAGTAAATGGCTGGATCTAGCAGGCACCAAAGTGACAATGGGTTTGAAGAAAACTGTGGTGGTTCCCTAATTAAGATACTGGATGAGATGGGGGATTCAATGAGGAATCTCATAGTTGTTCTAAACCAACTATCAAGGAGTCATGATCAATCACTTCAACCTTGGTGAGTTCTCTAATGCATCATGAATGAGATGGCCAACTCGATGTGGAAATTCAGGTAATAATTATTAAGGTAACCATTAGGGTTTATATGATCCTTACTTTTGAGATAATTATGGGTTATTATATGATATGATGGAAAATAAAGGGCATGAGATAAACCTGAGGTTAGAATATGTTATGATTATTCTTGAAGATTTTATCCCTTTTTGGGGAATGATTTGAGAATTATATAGTTTTGGAAAAAGGACAACACGCAGACCGTGTGACATCCCATCGCGTCGGACAAAGCTGCGGGAATCGAACCCACAACCAAAGTGCGGCTGGTATTTATCATCTACCACTAGACTACGTGAAGTCCCTGGTTAGTTGGACTGATTCTTTATAGTTATATGATTTTATGAATTAACAGTAAGTTGATTTTGGGTTATTTATGAAAATGATTAACCTATCATGGAGGATATGTGATTAGGTTAATTACTTTTCAATACGAGACTTTAGGAGCAACTGATGTTGTTTGGAGATAAATGTTATGATTTAACTTGGAAGACTATGTGACTAAATCCTTCAAATATTTGGGTTTCAATCTTATTTTGGTTTACTTTGAAGAATTTTATGGACAAATTGATTATAGAATGGTCCTCGTTGAACTTTGGGTTTTGTTGGACAAATTTTGGAGGTTAAGAATAGATTTTATTTTTATAAAGTGTTATCCTTTTCTGGATTATCTGATCTTGTAATAACCTTTTTGGTTTTGGTTAAAGTCTAAAGACATGGGAAGTATATAGTTCTATTTTGTGGATTAGGTGATTATCTAGAAGTTGATTATAGTACTCTTAATGTGAACAAGTCTTCCTAAATACTCGTCTTTTAGAGAAAATATGAGTTTGTGTAAGGAATATAATAAAAGTTGAAAGTCAATATGATAAGAGATTATGTTTCCTTATGAATAAATTCCTCAATAAAAAGTAACTTAAAACAATAATGTTTTCTATTAACTTTTCCTACTGGGGAATCGAATACCGTTTAACCCATCACAAGTTTGTGATTTTCTCGTGGTTAACTTTCTCCTAAACATGTTTTCTATCACTCTCCATCAGAACATGACCCTTTGTTTTTCCTCCATGTCCATATTTTCATACATGGAATCCTTGTATGGGTTAACTCGGGTGACCCTTGTAATTATCTTTCTTTATTTTAAAGTGTTTGTTTTACCGACTTTTGTTCTGATGTGGGACTTTCAAGGAAGTTTCCAAGCTCAATTTTAAAAATTACGAGGACGCAATTCCCAAAATGGGGGAAGGATGTAACACCCCAGGTAAATAAAGAATATAACATTTTCATATTTATCCATATTTGTGAATAAAATATTAATATGACTTTAAAGGGGATGCTATGCTCGATGGCGTACCCAACACGCAACAACGAGTTTCTTGGGAATCTTACGTTGCACTCTAATAATAAAATAATATTATTTCAAATGGTAGTTAACATGTAGTCGTTGTATTGGAGGGAAATGGATAGAAATAACTAAAATATGATTATTTATGTTTTTTAATGTTTTTACATTTATCCAATAAAAGCTAAAGGCTTAAAATACGGAAAGAATTCAATTTTAGGCGTATATGCCCTAGTTTTCACTAAAGGTTCACTTATCACCTTTTGATGGAGAACCGTCATTAAATATAGTTTTGTTCACTCTTAAACATTCTTTTGGACCAAATAAAACTCTTATTAAGAATCGGGACATCAAAATTTACTTTGTGTAAATTTTTGGTATCTTTCCGATAAAGTTCATTTTTTTAATGAATAGTGTAAAATGTTGTATTTTAATTCAAAACCACTTTTTAATCTAATTTATTTATATGATTAGATTATATTTTGAATTGGTTTTAAAGTGAAATTAGAAAATATTTTTACCATTAAATCCAATAGTGGTCGTTGTAATCAATTTCACTTTGAAATCAGACTTAAACTAGTGTCAATCTTTTGATACTTATTGTTTCATAAAACACGCTATTTGTCATGACAGCGGGAATTAATTATTAAATTAATTAATGTGACTTATATGTTTTGAATTTTGTAAAACGGACTTCATTTTTTAATTCAGAATATCAAATATAGATTAGGGTGAATTTTTGGGATTTTTCTAAAAAACTTCAATTTTTGATGAATAGTGAAACCACTAAGTGGTACTTATAAAAAATGATTTTCCGTTTAAATGAAATTTTGCCATCATTGTGTTTTTATTTTCAAAAATCCGACATACATGGTTGTCATTAAGAAGTAAAATGTGGTTCAATGAGATTAAAATAATTTTTTGGTGAATAGTAACTTATTAAGTTTTTAATCGCGATTAGTGGTAATTAGTGTAGTTTAAGGTAAAAATAATGCTTTAATAAAATGAGATGAGCTTGAAACATGTATTACCCTCATTGGTTGTATCATGGCCGACCAAGAAAAGCCATGGGTCAACTTGGGGACCCCATGGATCCACTTTGGTTGGGAAATGACATAAATAACATTTTATTTAATGTAAAAGTAAAATTGACACAAACATGATATGTTTTACTAAAACAATTTTTAAGTGGGGTTATACAAGTCATATTTTTGATTATAAATATTAATTGGAAATCTAAAAATATTTCCTACATCATAGTATTTTTTTTATAATTTTTAGACATTAAATAAATTAAATTATTTATGACATAATAATGATTCAGTGATGACCTCATTATTTGACGATTTAAATAAAATGGAACGATAATGTAAAATCTATGAACTACACATGTCCAAAACTTATTGGATGGGTGGATTTCGAACCCTTATCACCTTATCCACGAATTATATCAATGTGGGACCTTTTAAAACCGAAACACATTTTCAAATAAAGTAATATTTCTTACTTTCCAAAAGTGCCCCTCCTCTCCTCTTATAAAAGGCCCCCACCTCTACCTCATTTCACACACTCCTCAAGCCTTTGACTCGGACAACCCCTGCCCATTTACTCTCTCCACATCCCTATCCTCATCCTAGAGTATTCCCTTTGGGCATAATCCTTTCAAAGGAAGCCTTTAGGCTCAAATCAAAAGGAGTTACACTTTTAAAGGTAATTCATTCTCTCATGTTCATTTGTTTTATTTTGCTTCTCCAACCCCCTAAACTCTTTTTATTTACTTCTTTTGTAACAACACCAGTATCTTCAATATACTAGTATGTTGTTATAAGATTTATTCGAGCTACACTCTCACACAACTACATCAAATGGTTAAAGAACATACGGTTTCCGTGGATGGCGAAATTCTGCCTCCCGAAACGATGATTGTTCAATACTCATTTAACACCTTCAAAGGTGGCCATTATGATGTCACTATTTTTATATATGATATATAACATGTTTATGTTTTACTTATGCTTCTGTATTTTTCATTTGTGTCTTACCTTTATGGAATCCATTATGGGTATACGCGATATCTTCATTTTAGGAAGTGCGGACTACCGCCCCCTCAAAGTGATTTGATTCGTTAAATACCATATGTGGGACGTATAAAGGATGGAACTATGATATTATATATGATATTATACTGGAATTATAATATACATTTATATCATTATTATTCCATTCTATAAAATACGAAATAGAAATGAAAGTAGCGTTCATGCGTACGTACGGCTTACCGTCTCCATGAACGGTGCATTTCATTTCTTACCTCTAAATGATTATGTAACGTTATAAATTCATGAATGTACTGGATATATATGACATATATGATATCTACATCATGAATACAATTCTGGATATAATAAACATTTGGACACACGAACAACATGTAATTGTAAGAAGTCCACTTTCGACTTAGGAACCAAATATCGGCAAAACAAATATTATTAACTTAAATGATTACATAATGTTTATGACATGGTAATAAGTTATATAAAAGGAATAATGAACTTGAAAAAGGTTATTAAGGAATTATAAATTAACTCAAGTTTATTATTCAGGAGATTAAATAACGATCGAGTCAAGTCGGACCCGAGGTAAGGGATCCTATTCCTCTCTTTCTTTTTAAGTACACACTTTTATGTCATTCCTTTTAAAGCTCATCTTTCTTATTATTGGGATGATCTGTTATATTAAACTTACTGTAATTTTTATGTTCATGTGATGAGAGACCCTATTCTCCCTCATCAATCCATTTTGGAAGTTTTGAGTGGCACCGTTAGGCTGCTGAACTTTCGTAAGAGATCTAACCTCTCTCTTTCTTTTTAAGTACTCTCCTTTATGTCACTTCTTTTAAGCTCCACTTTGTAATGTTGGGGGATGTTCTTTTATATTACTCTTTTTTTATATTTTATTGTAATGTGATGAGATACCCTATTTTATCTCATCAATCCGTATTCGGAAGTTTTATGTGGCGCCGTTAGGCTGCCGAGTTTCCGTAAGGGATTTTTCATCTCACTTTTATTCCCGTGAGATTTATGCTACATTTCCCACAAATTCCATTGAGTGGTGTATGTACTTCCCATTATTCTACTCTTTGTGTAATATAATTTCGTTTATGAGTATTTACATCAATGATCTATTGTCCTGCTTTCATGGGGTGTATGTTTTGAAAGATACCCAAGTCGGTAAGGGAACCTTTCACCCTCCTCTTTTTTAAAAAGACTTCTTTTGTTGAGTCTTTTAATTTACATATTTTTATGTTGGGATATGTTCTCATATATCCTTATTGATGTAAATTTTATGTCCAAGTGATGAGATACACTTCTTATCTCTCATCAACTCATTTTGATGTGATGCCGTTAGGCTGTCAAGGGAACTTTTTAACCCAATTTCGATTTCTTTGGGTTCAACATGTGGTCATTGAATATGTCATCCATTGAATATGTGTGAATGACCTTTTATTGTTTTACACTTGATATCCACTTATATTGGGTGTATTTAAATTTTTCACACATATTTTTGAGATTGATTTGTCCTTAATTTAAGGATACCTTCTTTATAAGGGATTTCATCACATTTGACATTTCTATTGAGGGTTCATTGTTGTTATGCACCAATTCACTCTTATATGGTGTATATACTGTCCTTTGGAGTATTATATCATGAATCCATTTATTCTCATGATATTATAAAGTTCTTACTAAATGTTATTCCTCAATTATTGTATTCAAGTGTCTCTAATTTTGGTAAAACCCCTTTAACCAAAATATCGTTTTAAATATTTTAATTATTTGTTCTTGTTAATATCCATGTTTTCAAAATGGTTTTAAGGATTTATTTATGTGGATATTAATGGTTTAAAATTTTAAGCTTCAAGGTGGTATGGGACACTTTGATTCAAAAATCTCTTTATTAAATGTTTTAAATGGTTTTGGAAATGGTTTCTTTTTGAATGGATTCATTATTTCAATATCCTAAAATGTTATATTGTGATCGAAATGTGGAGATGTTATGTTTCCTTTATTCATGTTTTATGTGATACGATTATGTTATGGTTCTTGGGCATTGTTATGAAGAACGGGTGGTTCCGTGATAAACTAAGGGCGGGTGAGCCCGTTATAGCTCTCCAATGCATTGGGTAACGCGAAGGAGTGAAACGTTAAGGTTTCTCCGAAGAGATTTAGGGAATATACTGTGATGGGTATTCCAAACGTAACCAAGAGGGTTGCTCCCTACATAAGAATGTTATGAATGCCTCAAGTTACTTTTATCTCTTATGATTTCTATGATTTATTCATGATTTGATATGCCTATGTTTTATGGGTAAAGTATGATTTCATTCTTATGTATACATGTACTCATGTTTCCTTTCCATATCTATATATCCCTTACTGAGCTTTTTATGCTCATCCCAAGTTTTTGAAATTTTTTTTCACAGGTCAAGGGAAGGGTACATGATGTGATGATAGTGTCAAGGATGTGTCAAGAAAGAATCCATGTTTTATTTTAAATATGTTTCTGTTGATGGGAGGAATGAATACTATCTTTTATGTAACCACTTTGTTTAAATGTGGAATGTAATGCAAGTTTCATGATCTAATTCTCTAAAACTCTAAACCTGAAAAGATCCTCAATGTGTAATCTTGTAATAACTCAAGATTAAGTAAGGTTTAAGGCTGGGGCCTTATAAATACGGATAGGTTTAATGAAATTATGGTATATATATGACTTAATAACTAATTTTTAATGATAATATATCTTTTAGTTTTCTTGTATTCTATCCAACAAGAAAATTGAAACAACATTTATGCGTAAATACGACCTACCATCTCCATGAATGATGTATTTCATTTTCTATTCCAAATTATTATGATTTAATATAAATACATATATATGGAATATATAATATATAAGTAAATTTTTTAAAATTTAATATATGATTAAATCATGATCAATGTAATTTGACCAAAAATAAAAAATGAATACCCTATATTACCAACAAATACTTTATTACCTAAAACATAACATTAACAAGGAATTTCTAATAAATGTTTAATATAAGGGCATAAAAATATGATTCATGGTATGATATATATAAATATTATTATGTAATATATGTATAACAAAAATATATTAATTATATAGGGGTTTTAATTTGTATTCTGAAATTTAGTACATAAGATAAGGGATTATTGTCTCAATTTCACTTCATTGAGGCGTATGTTATGTTATGCCACTATATTATTTCGTGAGGTGTAAATAGATCCCCGTTGACATGAAATATCATAAATTTATTTAAAAAAATGTTATTTTTTTCCATATTTTGTAATTCCTTCGCGGTTATTTTGACTAAAAGATTCCAAATTGGTATTGATTTTATGTTACAATCTCATCAGTTATCAGTATTATTGCTGATTGTGTTCTCAATGATAAAATATAATGATAAATATTTAATGAAAAAAATTATTTTTCTTACCCAATAGTTATTTATAATATTTTCATGCAGTAGTACCATTTTTCCACTAATTTTTACTAAAAATAATTGGGAATTTTTTTAAATAAAATTTAACACTATTTATCTTTTTGTTCAAATTCAGTATTCATCCAAAAACATGTGTTTTAAAAAATGTTTCAAATTTTTTATCCAAAAATTTACGAATGAAAATTTTACACATTTTAAATATTAAATTTGTTTTTGTAAAATAATCTTCCTATCTTTATAAACAATTCTTTTTTGGATTTTACTTAAAATGTGAAAAGAATTTTTTTTAACATTTATGACAAGAATGGAACTTCCAATCATCATGATCAATAATTTATTTTATGTTTATTTTATACGATTTCATGGACATTTTCAAATAAATTGTTTTACCAATTTTATATGTTTTAAATGATTTTTTAACACATATACGAAATTTTACTAATGAAATGTTTTAATTGATCTTTGAAAATCATTTTCCATATAAGATTTAATCTGTTAATGTTACCTAATCTTTACTGGGGATGTGATTCAAGTATATCATTCATTTAATTTTTTGAATGGTTTATGTTTTTATGATTCGATTCTAGTGATGGTATGATTTTTATGAAACCTATTTCTATTCCAAGGGTTATAACATGATATAATTCCTCTAATTCCTGATTCATTTCCATTATTTATGGTATGATGAAATGAAGAAATGATTTTAAACCATTATCTTTATAGTTAGTTATGATGTAATGATTTTTTATGAAAACCATTTCATTTCATGGGTAATGATATGATAATGTTTTATGATCTTATGGAACACATAAATATAGTTTAATTATGAGATTTTTGGGACATATATCTCCCTCTAACGCATTAGATAAGGATTAATGTTATATGATCTCAAAGGGTATAAAAGAGGTTATTCGATGCCTGAATGAGGGTACACAAGAGGTTATCCCAAAACTAATGCAGGTACATGGGTGGTTAACCCAAGCCTAACATGTTATGACCTTTTTGGTGGGTATCATTTATATAAGATTATACATGATTATGTATAATAAAAAATTCCATTTATAATGCTTATATTATTCTCTAGTGACTCATATTCTTTATTTTACTTATGATTAAAGTGTTATAAAATAAAAATATTTATGTCATGTATCAAGAATTAGAACTTTGATATGTGAGGTATGATTTCAAATTGTTAATCTCTTATTATCGCACCCTTATGCACTTGTTATGTTAAAATTTTTAAATTGTTTTCCCTTATAAAGCTTCATATATCACCCTTTATTAGGATTCCTTTCCCTTTGTTAAGGATAAGGGTTATTCATAGTGTATGTCTACAAGTATTTCTTTATGGGAAGATCTATACGATATATATTGAAGACATTTCATGAAACAATAAGATGGTTTAATTAGTATCCAATGACAATAATCTTATATGGTTATTAAGCTTGTGCTTATATAATGTAATTAATATTCATATTAAATGATATAAGATCTATTTTTGATAAAAAATTGTCATTATAATCAATATTCTATATCTAGGTAGTTTACGTTAATGATGAAAAGATTAAATGCTTATGAAATAAATTTCCCTCATTTGTAATGATATAATTGTTGTTTTATGAACTTATGGCACACATATATATGGTATTCATTATGAAAATAGTGGTACATATATATTTCTATAATTTAAAGGGTAATTTTTTATATCTCATGGGGGAAGAATGGAAAATAAACCAATTTTATTACTCCATAATAGGAAACATGTAGATTTTCATGATCTGTTACGAGAAACAAGTTGATGTGCTTGATCCACAATGAGAAATAGGTGTTGATTCCTAATAAAATTGTCCTGGTATTTATCATTTACATATAAAAATCTTTCTAATCACATTATTCTTCCATAAAAATTTATGACAAGACCTTAATGTTCATGATTATGTCATGAAGTTTTTTCATCTTTATGATTCATGTATTTTGAAATACTAATGTTTTATACAATAAATCATGTTTATGATAACTATAATATTGGGAATGAAATATTTATATTATGGTAAATATCTAATACCAATATTCATATCTTCTGCATTCATATAAATATTGGTTGATATATATCTTGTTTATCCTAATGAGTATTTGAGCAACACCTTTATTATTTTTCTATTCCCTATGTTATGATGAAGCATTTTATATAGGGTATGTCTATAAAGAGAAATAAAAGGGGAGAACTGTGTTCTATTTGTTGAATCTATTTCATAAAATAACAATATTATGTATGTATTATTCACAAAAACTAAACATATATGTTCATTGGTTAGGTGTATTTCACAATGTATTCAATATTTATCTATTAATATGTAACATTTGTATATAAATTCCTTGGTCATTATAATTTATATATAAATAATGAATGATATGGTATTTAGGAATTATAATGAAATATTTCATATCAATAAATAAAAAAATGGTTAAGGGTTTAATCGTGAACTTTAGTAAAGGATGTGTTTATGAATGATATTATAATATATTATGATAATTATGAAACTTTCAGCAATTAAGTTTCATCGAATATCATGAAACAAATGTTAGAAAATTTGTGTATAATAATGGTCAATTTTTTTAGATATAGTAATTAAAATATAGATGATATATTTATAAATAATATTTTGGTATGAATCATTCTTAAAATTAGTGAAATTATATCCAATTAAAATTATAGGATTGTGCCGGAAAATGAGATGCATAGAAAAGAAAAGAGGATAAAAAGTGACTGTATGATTAATAATATTTTCCATGATTTTAAAAATATTTTAGTGGATGATATAAGAATATAGTATTAGCAAAGGAAATCCCACTAGTTAGGTGATGAACTGTCACATCTGGAAAGGTATCAGGTCTTGAACCCACAAACGAAGGGCGATAAGGGTGAATCACATTCCATTGCACTATATTATGTCCGAGTTAGTATGAAATTAATATTCTAGTTATGTTGATTCAAGGAAGATAGTGTTTATCATATATAAACATGATATTTAAATGTCATTGGGTTATTAAGTGATTTGGTGAATAAGTCGTTGTATTTCAGAAGAAGTATATGATTTTTTGAACCTAATATGAATAACGTAAAAATAAAATTCTGTGAAATTATTGAGGATTGAAGGTTGAAATAAAATTTCATTATATATATTATTTTATGGAGGTAATATTAAGGTTTAGGTCAATTATGGAATGAATATAATATTATAAATATTACATGTCTATGTCATTTACATTTTTGATATGAGTCATCAAGAGTTATTGATGTGAATTGGATATAAATTTATGAGGAAAATGTGAACAAGTCATTATAATTTTTGGGATTTAATATTATCCAAAAATATATTAAATAATTTTAAGGTTAGTTATTTATAAAATTATTTACCTTAATATTTGGAGATTACTATTGAATTTTGTTGATTAATGTGTTATTATTTAATAATAAGGTTCATACATTTTAGGTATTATCATAACATGTGGTAATATTTTGGTTTTACTTAATTTATAACAAATAAAGAATCATATGTTAATTATATTATATATTATATCATCCCTTATATGATAATGTATTACCTCAAGAAAAAATAACATCATCTTAAATACTTATCTTTTAGAGAAAAAGATGAGATTATGGTGAAAATTTATTAAGGGATGAATGTCTAGGATTCATATATGTATATTTAACTCATTATCATATTAAAGAGGGTAAAAATTTCCTCAAAATATAATATTGGGATATTTAATACAAAAAATATACTATAACCTTCATTTATGATTATTTGATGTTAATTTTTTTCTCTTCCATAGTTTAAGGTTTTTTTGATATTGACTTTCTAAGGATCATTCACATTCTTTTGATCGATGATCTTTCTAACTCTCCATAATTATTTGGATATTTATTTTTCCTTCCATGTTTGTATCTTCTTTTTAGATTAATTTTCCATTTCTCTCAAACCATGTATGGGTTATTATAGCTGAATTTTAGACTTCCCCTTATCCCTTTTCAAAAGGATGTTTTATTAACCCTGTTTACAACTTGGATTTCAAGAATGGTATTTCAAATGTCAGGCCACAGATACCATGATAGATTTTAAATTGTGAGGATGAAATTTATTATATAGGTGAGAATACAATATCCCTTGAATATAAAATTATAGACACTATATAAGATAACATGTATGTCACATGACACAGAGAGTAAAAAAACTGAGAAATATAGTTTTTTAAAAATTACCATTATAATCCAGTCATTAAATTAGTAGGTATGTTAAAAATAATCTATTTTTTTGAAAAATTTATTTTTGTTTAAATAAAAACAATTTATTTATTAATTATTAGGAATTAATAACTCATTTTAATTAAATCCATTTTATTCAAAAATTATTTGATTTCTTAAAAATAGGTTCTTTATTCCCTATTGTGAGATTATAAAATAATAAATTTTAATAATTTATTGAACTTATATTTTATAATGACAATAATTCTTTTAAAAATTTCGATATAAAATTTAGAATATTCTAAAATTTTCCAATTCTTCTGAAATGGTTTATTTTTAAATATATACTCCAAATATTTTTTTTAAAACTATATTTCCATTTAAAATATTTACAATGTACAATTATATTTTGTATTATTTTTGTGATTTAATTTGTTCGTTATGATTTTAAATTATCAAATTATTGTTTTTGAAAGGAATATTATACTATAATCTAGTAAAAACATTTTACATTTAAAAACATAATTTTTCTAAAAAACAATTTTTCTTCACATTTTCCTCTATTGATTTCAAATTTAATTGTACCACATTGTTGTTTGAATTCTGAAATATGGGCTACATATTTTCAATTATGAGTTCAAAATTTGGTAAATATGTACATTTTATTTTTTCGCCTTTACGAATGTAACAATAGTAATTTATACTACCATGGTAAAGGGTAAATCAATTATTTAAGGGTAATATTTAAAATTATAAGGATTAGAAAATGACAATAACAATTTCATTAATTTTATTGTATAATTAAATTCTATCAATACAATACAAATATTTAGTTATAAATCCACTTCATTTTATTTTGTTGTGAATAAAACCATTATAATGATGTTCGTAGTGAGAAGTAAAAAACCATCACACTAATATTTTAATAAAAATAATATTTTTAAAATTGGGATAAGCCAAATATATGTAACACATAAATATTTTATGAATTCTTCAACTGAATATATGTTCTTCAAATATTATTGTTACACATGACACCATGTTTTAACGAACAAGAATATACAATTAATATTATTATTAAAACAAGACCATTATAAATTAACCATTAAACATGGTTTTATGTGAATCAATATCCACTTTTTTAAAACTATGAATAATTTTGTAGATAAGGAAAATATATTGATGAATTTTTATCTACTATTTAGTAATGTATTCTTATTATTTAAAATTTCTTTCCTCTAAAAATAATTTTCATATAATATAGTGAATTTTTTTACATATATAAGAAAATTTATTTAAAAATTATAATGATTTTTGGAATCAACATGAAAAAGTTTCTTTTTTTTGGTTTCTAGTAATTTTCTGAAAATATTATTTTTTCATGAATAGTGAGAAATGGTATTTTTTATAATAATACAAACTTGTAGTTTAATTTATTTAAATAGATAAATTATATTTTAATATGTATTTATGTGTAATATTATTTATATAATATTATAAATAATACAAATTTGGAAAATGAAATATATTAATTAATTAATGTTAAAATTAATACAATTCAGAATTATATAAATTTTTTATTTGAAATAACAGTTTTTAATCATATATGTGGGTTATAATTTAAATTAAATTCTAACTAATATATTAATTTAAATTATTAAAATGTATCCCATATTTGGAATCCGTATAATTTTTTTTATATAATTGGGTAATTTTTTTTCATAATGATTGGAAAAAATATTAAAAATTCATTATTGTGGTTAAGGTTAAAAATAGTTTTTGTGCATTATATTGACTTGTGTTAAAATTAATTCTCAATATGAATGGGATAATTTTTTAATTTAAATTTGTTCTATATTGAGAATCAGTGGTTTTCAATTATCTAATATGAGTAGTTTTATTTTAATCTCAAATGAAAAATTACGTACTTAAATAAACATAGAATAGAAACCCTAGTGAATACTAAAAATGTATGAGTGGGTATGCAGTGATGATAAGTGAATTAAAAGTTTAAAACATGTTTATTTTGTAGTGTTGTTGATTTATATTTACTATATCATTCTTCCACTTGATTAGATATTAATATTTTAGGCACATGGTTTGAGAGTAAGTTACCACCATTGAATAGTGTTAATTTTTTTTAAAAACTTCACTCCCCAATTTTAAAAGGCCATTGCCTACCCCTAATTATTCACACTCTCAAACCCTATTGAATCAGCCAATCCATACCCATATCACAACCTTACTTCCTTCTACGCGTGTTATAGTCATTATTTTGACAAAATACCCTCTTAATAAGGCTTTTGGTGACAAAATATGATGTATATCCAAATAAGTGATTTTTTGAACATATAAAAATATTTTTTGGACTTGAGGTAAGGGATTTTTAAATCATGTTATTTTTAAGGAAAACATGACATATTCACTACTTCATACTTTATTTTTTTATACACTTCCCATGATTTTCTTTTATGATTCATCTATTAAAAATTAGGTGATTTACATGCCCATCAAAAGTTACTTATTTTATGTGGAATTCAATTCAATGCTTACTAAAGTGCTAAATCTTTTATGTTACATAGTCATTATTTATTCATATTATTTATGAATTTTTTATGATAAAATAATACAATCTATTCCTCATGATACTAATTTTTTTTCATATACTCTTGTTATTTCTATAGAATAAATTTTTTCAATCAATTATCCTCTCCTCATGTACCCATGTGAATACAATTATTATTATTTCAATAATTGAATTCATATTTCTATTCATTCAAATATACATTTACATCATTTTCAATGTTTTATAAAAGTTTTTAAAATAATGTGTTTACAATTTTGAAATGGTTATTTAAAATATTTTTCCCCACATTTAGTGTATTGAAAAAAAAATTATTTAAAATAAATGTTCTAATAATTTTTTCAATAAGCTTGTTTTGGAAATTTACAAAAAATTCATAAGTATTATTTATTTTAACCAGAATTTGATGAATAACATATTATTCTTTCATGATCGCTCAATGATTTATGGTGTAAATTAATTATTTTCAATATTAATTTAATGTAAAATATTTTTTAAAATATATTTGACATTTTTTATGTCAAATAATTGTTTTCATAGTGAATTTTTTTCCCTAGAGAAATGATCCATGAAATATTTCAAAAATAATTTTCAATATAAGATAACATCATTTGATATTATTTAATGTTTAATGTGGATATTATCCAATGATAACATCCTTAATCATTTTCATGATGATTTGCGATTATGAGGAAAAATATTTGTGAGGCCCTTTTCTTTCCAATGGGTGGTGGAATAAGGATATTTTTATGAAACTCATTTCCTTTTCAGGGACTACTATATGAGAGAAGATTTATGATCTTGCGGAAAATAATGATTAGATAATTTTATGGGTTAGACCTTTATATAGTACCAATTTATTTTTTAATTATTAATTTTCTGTGAAATCAATGATTTAATTGGAGTCTATCTGAATCCTAGAAGAGGGTTCCAAGCCCAAAAGAGGGAACATAAAAGGTTATCCCAAGATCAAAAAAGGTTACATGGGAGGTTATCCCAAACTTAAATTAGGGTAAACTGAAAGGTTATCCCAATCCCAAATGATGGATCATGGGTGCTTATCCAAAAAATGTAATAGGGTATATGGGAGGTTATCATGTACCCCAACAAGGTTATATAAGAATTTATCCCAAGCCCAGAGTAGGTAAAAGGGTGGTTATCCAATTTCTAACATGTTATGAATATCTTAGTGGACATCCATTAAAAAATATTTTCCATGCTTCTGTGTATTTCACGAATATATATATTATCCGATTGTTATTATTTCTTGAATTATGTTCTTTGATTCCTTAATTATTCATATCTTATGAGATTCTATTATTTATTAAATGGCCCATGTTTCTAATATATTATATGAAAGGTTTGTTTTTAATTTTTTATTCTCAAATTATCATTCACTTATGCTCATGTTCTATTGATATATCCTTTTTTACCCAAATTATGTTTCTTATCTCACCCATTTATTTATATCTTTTACCAGGATTATGAAGAAATGTATTAATTATTATATTTCTGAAAAGGGGTTTACTTATTAAAATCATAGATGGATATAAAATATTTATATTATGAACCCATTGTTTATATATCCTTGTTTCTAATGATACTAGAACTATACTATTTTAGAA
This sequence comes from Viscum album, assembly GCA_963277665.1. Lineage (NCBI taxonomy): Eukaryota > Viridiplantae > Streptophyta > Magnoliopsida > Santalales > Viscaceae > Viscum > Viscum album. Next base: position 809,904,407 of record OY728151.1, read on the forward strand.
TTTATAGATAATTCATATAATGTATAATCATCTATTAATATGTAATATCTATGTATGAAATTTTTGGGTAGATCTAGATGGTATCATAGAAAATATTATTTAATCATTGTAAACTAGGATGAGAAAACTATAATTATAACCATAAAAATAATTCTATTCATATGAATATATTCCAAAATTTTAGCAGAGGAAAAATTTAGAGTTTCTACAAAATTTCATCCAAATCAAGATACTAAAAGGTGAGGTGGCTCTACCATAGTTATACCTAGGAATTATAACTTTATAAAGGCTACACTGGGTATTAGTTCAATTTTTTAGAAAGTGCATGAAAAAGAGGCCTGTGCCACACATGGTTTGACAATCCGAGGTAAAATTATTTAGAAATTAAATAACTCTATAAAAACCACAATTAAATTTTTGAATAACGACCTTGAATATCCTTGGTTATGACTAAGGTTCCATAGATTGAATAGAATGTGTCAAAATTTAAAATATTAATATGTTATTTTTCATGATTATATGATTTACCACTATGAATAAGGGTTATTAGACTATGTTTTTTGTTTTTAGATAATTCATTGATACAAAATGAATCATTCTAATTATTGATGTGATGGAACATGAAATTATTATCCTAATGATAATCCTAAAATATTGGAGCTGGAATTCAAAATCATATCTTAAAGATTAAACAACATTAACAAGTAATTAAAAATTATAAACTTCTATATATTCAGAGGAAGGAAAACTATTACAATTAGTCATTATTGATCAAACCATCACATCAATTTAGTGGTTTTATGGACCAAATATTTTTTGGGGAATGGATAAGTATAATTGGAAAATAATTTTATATTTTTCATCATTTAAATAATGATTTTTTTTTGTTAAAGTATATCATTTTTTGGGATAATTAGATCAATGGTGTAATATTATCAAGAATACAAAACATAATAATGAAATTTGATCCATGCTTTTGTATTAGTTCAAAATCATATTTTTGAACAAGTAATGTATTCTAATTATTCACATTAGAATGTATAAGAAGTATCTTCATAGAAAATAGAAGAATAAATAAATGGTTGGTACCTATGAGGAAAATCATAAAATACATTTTAGTTATGTTTCTTGTATTATCATCCAACATATGTTTATGGTTTAATTACTTTTCAATTGGTCAACACCCATTCCATAGTAGGTGTTAGACATAAGGGTCTTCTTTAGCTATGAGTAAATCATTCCATTTTCTATTAATAATGAAATTGATATTTTATTTACCATAAATTTAATGTTTTTCATTATATATATTTTTTTTCTAATACATGGAATATCTATAACCCATGTAGAATCTAAAGTAATATTTCACTAATTCATGAATTATTTATGGAATCATTGAAAGAATTATCTTATGAGGACTACTAAATTTTTCATGTGTTTAATGTTTATCCATAGAGTGGATGGATGATTATGTGATAAGATAAAGTTAAAAAATGTTTCAAATTGTTATAAATCAGCATAGAATACACCACTCACACTACATAGAATAAATGCAAGGAGAATGGGAATTATTCTAACTGTTGCTCAAATATGATGGTAAATTATAATGAATTATTTCAGTTACTTCATAGGTAATGACATATGGAAAATGATGTGACAAATATTAATAATGAGGGGTATGATAATGACATGGTGAAAGGTACACTTCTCAAACAATAAAAAACTACTAATGATTTATTTTATATATGCTTTACCTAATATTTTGTAACTGAATAATTTTATTATGGGTATCAAAATGAAAAAAAAAATGATTTAATGAAGAATTTGTAGTGAAATATGAAAATTGTATGAAGACCGCATCTTGGTCAATGATTTATCTCTTGTTAATTTTTGATAGATTTTTCTTCATATATATATATATATATTCTACAAATGGTTCAATTTTTTGTTATCATATTCATGGATTGGATATCAATATATATATCCTAAATCTATTTCCATTGAAGGGAAGTAAATTTTAATATTCCAACCCATCTTATAATTGTATATTAGTTTGAAATTAATTATAATCATCTAATAGAAATTTCACCCATTGAATTGGTCTTGATACCCATTAAAAAAGGGGTGTTAATCTAATATTTTTGAGGAGTAACCCAGTATTTATGAGATGCCTATTAAATAGTATATTGGTGTTGCCTTTGCAGATTTTTTTTATAGTCTTCCACTGAATCGTGATGTTGAGTTTAAAATGGAACACATAACATGAGCTATGCCAACTTCAATTAATTATTATAATAGAAACAAAATTATGTTGAAGGAATTGGAGAATAAAATTAAATAGAATATGTATAAAGGACTCATTTTTCTAGGTGCATCACCATGGGGTTGACTAGTTCATTTTGTAAAAAATTAATGATATATGTGACAATTTATAGATTATTGGGAAATACAAAAATCACATTCAAGAACATGTATCTTTATCATATATTGATTACTTATTTGATCATCTACATGGATCAAATTACATTTCCATGATTTACCTTCTTTATGGATATCATTAATTGAGGATTAATAAGGGGAATATGTAGAAGATGGCATTAAATAGAATGTATGGACAGAATGAATATATTGTGATTCAATTTTTATGTACTAATTCCCTCAATTATAATTACGGATTTAATTATTAGACTAATTGAAGATTAACTTCATCAGTTTTGGTATTATTTTTAGATGATATTATTCAATAATTAAAGGCAAAACAATATATTTATGATCACATGAGAATTGTGTTGAAGACTATACTGAAATATAAAAAACATTAAAAATATAAAAAGAGTTAATTTTAGTAAAAACATGTTTCATTTTTAGCCTTTAAAATCTCAATAAAGGGTATATTTGTGGATCCATTATATGAATAAGGTAATCAACATTATTCAAGACTGACCACTATCATTGAAATCCATACTTTTCTTGATTTGGATGAATATTATCCACAGTTTGGGATTAATTTCTCATGATTATCTATTCCACTACCAATGTTAAATCATAAGGGAGGGAATTTCATTTGGATATATAAATATGATGTAAAATTAATTGAACTTAATTGAAGGTTAGTTATGATACTTGTGAATACATTACCCTATATTGGAGACAGTTTTGTTATTTATAGTGATGCATCAAAGAATGAATTGTAATGAATTCCCCAACAAATGATATGGTGATAGTTTATGACATATTACTATCAAATATTAAAGATCCATATTACCCAACTCAGGATTTGTATTTAGCTTTTGTGACTTATTAATTAATGATATATAGAGATTTTTTTATTGATAAATATTTCATAAATAGAATGATCATAAAATGTTAAGGTATATATATTCACACATATCGAGTTCAATAAGAGCTATAAAATATGGTTGAAGATGGTATAATTTTATTCCATATTAGAACATTACCTCCATGAGAATGTGAAAAAGGTGGAGGTTTATTTAGGTAAAAAAATAATTAATACTAATCTATGATTATCCTAAAAAATATACTGAATTTTTTTATTTTCAAAAGAAATATATGGAAATATTAAAGGAAGGAGATATATGACATATTATACAAATAAGTGTTCAAACAAAAATAGATGAGAAGAATAAAGTGTTATGAATATATTATATAGAGGTTCATAAGATAGTTAGAAATTTTCGTTTATTTATCCTTAATTATGATGAAATGATGAGCTTCCTGAAAATTTTATGTGTTTCGTCCAAAACAAAAAATATGATTGAGTTGTAATTAAAAACTCATAGTTATAAATTATCTATTCAATATGGAAGTAGAATGATGTATAGTGATTTGAATTTTAAATTTTTGTTGGATTGTTTTATGGGAGATATTTAATAGTTTATATCTTGGTTCATGGTATGTGAGAAAGATAATGTTGAGTGAAAGAATTTTCTAAAACATGAACATTTTAAAAATAAATTACCTTTTAAAATGAGTAAATGCACTATTAAATAATGCATTTATAGGAAAACAAGAACTGATTTCTTATATGAGAATATTATATAATATTATTTTTAAAATTCCCTTAAGATTTATTTCCCTTCATAATATAGAGATTTAGTATTTAACATATTAGTAATATATATAAACGGTTGTGATAAAGTCTGACTTATGCATATGGTACAATTGATGGACATGAAATGTAAGATCTTATTCTAGGAATAAAATTTAGAATAGATTTAATGTTATATTATGACCATATTCAACAAATAAAGAAACATAAAATAGTTTACTATAGAAGTTCAAACATATATAGATCGCAACCAAAACCATGTTTACCATAACAAACCATAAATATATCACAATCACACACCTTACCCATAGGGAATTCACTAGTGTACTTATAAGTTATGTATCTAGACCATGACTGTGTGATTTTTAAAATTTTTAATCTCATTTAAAAAATTAATATATTAATCACTTTTTAAAAATAAATTTTAAATGATTCTATAACATATTTGAAAAACATTATATTTTGATACAAAGAAACAAAATATATATTTATAGAAAATATATAGTTTCAATCAATAAAAACATTTTGATAAATTAAATAAATAAATAAATAAATTATATTTTAGTATAATATAATTATTAAATAATATTTATTAAATATAAATGATAATTTTTCTCTACAAAGACAAATATATTTTTTATAATTGTTAAAAAAACTATTATTATAGAGAACAAGTAGTGTTTTTCAATGAATTAGTGTATTGTTTTTTAAAATATGATATTTATAGAAATATTTTTATAAATAATAATTATTTTTTAAATCAACATGTTAAAATTATCAAACAGGGAATTTGCCATAATATTTTGAGACCATTAGTTTTTTGGTAAATATTAATTACGGTAAAAATATATTATATATATTAGGAAATAATAATTACATTAAAGTAAGGTATATATTCCATAAAAGGAATAAATGATGAAATAAATGATTCCACTTTTAAAAAATGTTTTTAATGATTTTTTATATAATTTATAATCCCTTGATGAATCCACTAAATCATAAATTATATTTTAAGGTTTTGAACTCATGTATTTATAAAAATGAGTCACTCGACATCACCAATGGTATTATTTTAATTTATTTGGAATAATGGACATATAAAATAATCAACAAACCTCCTCTTTGGTAGAAAAATTATGAACAAACAATGTGAATGATTATGTTTTTGATTACATTCTAATATTGAGTCAAAAACAAATGTTTAGAAAATAATATTTAAATATCCTCTCATTTTCAATATATATTAACCCAATATATCATTACTATTAACTAAGAACCATTGGATAATGAAGTTAACCTTCCATTTCCTCTATATATACCTCCCAATATTCCCCCAATATCTTAATTATCTTTTACTAATCTTTTATAAGTCCCCCCTCAATGTAAGGGATCCTCTCCACCTCATTCAAGAAATGTCTAGATATTATTCACTTTAGTTTAAAATTATTGATGTTCATTTATGTTTTTCCATAACCCTTATACTTTCATTTTTATTTACATGTGATGAGATACAAAATTAACTCCTTATATTCCATTATATAATTCGTTATGTATTGTTGTTATACTGGTGAAATTGTCTTATGATTTTTATACTAGAAAATTTTGTAGTGAATAGCCATACCCATTTACACTCAATGGTATTAAACTAGATGTACCAAATAATAAATTCTAACGTCCCAACCTGACTCACCACAAAACTGGTGGCCGGACGGGTCACCACATGACCTCAAACACATCTCCCCATACTCCAGAGGCTCCAGACTAGCAGCGAGGGTCTAAGGATAGTCAGTGGTTAGACTATACTCTCTTATTAGAGTTTCACAATGATATATCAATATAGATAACAAACAAGAGCAGAATCAGTAACTCATAAATTACAAACAACGGAAGACAAATAATACTCATTTTATAAAAGTTTCCAATGCCAAATTATATAGCAGATGCATTCATGACATGATAATGATACAAAAGTACAAAATAGTTAATAAAATAGAATGGTTTACATTCCAATACAGAAATAAATATATAATGACTCAAATCCCCAAGGGCGATCACCTCGAGCATCCCAAGAATTCACTCGGTCATCTACTCCTTTCATCCAAATAAATGAAAATAGCATATTCCTGCAACCAAAAAGAATCCACTCAGATACCTAGTGCAATGGCAGCCCGAGCAGGGTGTGAGATATAAATCTTAGTAGGCCGGGACCACCAGTGTCTACCCCAAATTCAGACATTTAATAAATAATTTAAAACACGTGAAGGCAAGCATAAAATAAAGTAAGCAATGCAAAGTAACTATATACTCGTGTACCTGCTTCAGCCCTCAGCTAGTGTCTGAACCTGCACTATTAATTTTCCATGCATACTAAACAATCATTACATCAACATTTTTCATTTATCAATTAATCAAATCTTATTATGAAAGACTTGAGATCCACCCTACGCCCGATATCCCCCATATATGTCACTAACCACAGATGTCTCAAAAGACCATCTATGTAATCAAATTAAAGACTGAATCCAAGCTTGTGCTTTGGCTTCGATAAGGCGTCATAAGTTATTCAATATATTACTTCATATATTATGTCTAAGCCTGTACACTAAAATAGTGATTCACTACTAGGTTCGTCCACTAACAGTGGTTCATCCAATTCTTTAATAAGTCTAAACCCTTTCCCATAATCAAATCACAAAATCATTATGTCACAAACGCATCTATTTCCCATCACTTCATTTAATGCACGAAAAATTAGACCCATGGTCCAATGTTAATTAATGGGTGTAGAACATCATGTCTAGCACCCTCATGAGTATTCGGAGCATCAGTCAATGTCTCACAACCCGTGGGTATTTGGAGCATCAGTCCCTATCCCATAAAAGAATATTTTCTTGCAAACTAGGTGTAGAATGCCATGTCTAGCACCCAATGAGTATTTGGAGCATCATTCCCTATCTCACAACCCATATATCTATCATACATATACATCTATCATTGGTAATTCCTTAACAAGCTTGAACTCGCCCACTCAAACAGTGATTTTTCCAAAACTTTAACCATCTACAAGAACCCCATAATCATCACAAAACATGCTGAATAAAGACAAGATAGTTAGCAACCATCTCACACAAAATATCCTAATTTCAAACAAATCCATCCAAGACAACTTAAGACATGTAAAACTAATACGCATCAAAAGGTACTCCTTGCCAAAAATCGTAACAAACTATAAATTCAAAATCATAATTTAATGCATGCAAATAAATTAATTACACAATTAATTAATTAAACCTTATCTCTTTAACCCATCATCAATTAGTTAACCTGTTACCATTTAACATGTAATAATTAATCCATCCATTAATTATTAATAGTTTCCAAATTATATTCCGAACATGTCAAATATTAAATATTCCAAAAAATTATTAAAAGAAAAAATCTCATTACAACTCATGACTTGATAAATAATTCTACAATTAATTATCCTATTACTCATTCATCCCATTAAAATCATTCAATTGTTTAATCATATCACTTTAACTACAATAGAAATCCATGATTAAAATCAACACATGTTCTAGTCCTCATTAATCTCATGTGGGTGGCATTACATAATAACATTAAAATATTCATGCATCGACATACCATAATTCAGGAAAATCACATTCTCAATATATTTAAAGAATCTATAATTCTAAAATAAATTTTTAAATATTTGGGACCCTACCTAGGGGTTTTGACGGAAACCACAATGAAAGAAGAACCCGCAAGAGAAACAGGTTGATTCTTCAAGTACCCACCTTAGATCACTTCTCCTAGAAAGACCAAGACCAAAACTCATCATACATGTCATTTTCACACTTAATTTTAACCATAAAAGGCGTAGATCTATGAAATTGTGAGAAGAGGAGATGTAGATCTAAGTAGATCTAAGAAACCGAACAAGAACGAAGTAAAACATCTACCTACCTCAAGAACCCCACTTCGATTCGCCAAGAGAATCCTTTAGATCGCCTCCAAAACACTTGGGAGAGGTTCTCCTACTTTTAAGGAAGGTTGATCCCGAGTTATGGCAGCATAGGAGGAAAAAACAAGGCACTTAGATGCAAAAACAAGGGAGATACACAATTTAAGTATCTAATTTAAGTGCCCGCATGGTTTTCTCACACAGTTAGAAAAACTGTGTGTTAACCGTGTGTTAGCTACTGTCTCAGCAAACACTCCTCGCACAGTTAGGCCATAGGGGTTAAACAAACCGTGCGATAACCGTGCGTTAGCCACTGCCTCAATACTTCAAATACGCAGGGTTTGGCCGCACAATTATAAAAATCGGGTGCTGCCTGTGCGACTTCCCTTTTGCCTCAAAAATTCAATAATTTTTTTAAAAATGACATCTTTAGGTGTTCCAACACTCAGAATAAAATTTTGGAGCTCGTTTTAAAATAATAACCCATTGATAAACCGAAAAATAATTTCAGATTCATTGGTAATTTTATACTGGTTCAAAACATGGGATCTTACATTATAATAACCTTAAAAACTTCTCATCCCTAAGAATCCATCCGAAACCACTACTAAAAAAACCAACCTACCAAGGTCATTTAATCTCGTTAGAAGAGATGTGTTGGGTTCCCAACGCTAAACACACCTCTAACCCTTCTCAAACCTAATAGATATGCCTTTTTAACTAGATCCAATGATTACACTAAAACATAAACATTGAAACAAATCTTATATCATAGGTTATTGGAAGGACCTTGTCAACATAGAAGGATGAACCTCGATCAAACAACAGAACATGTTTCACATGCTTCCCTCAAAAGATGTCACGGACACAAAACCCCATTTCTCCCTTTATCTAACAACATGCCTTTAAAACTATCCAAAACCATCTTCCAGTAAAATGAAGTCCTTACCCAAAATCTGGTGACATTTTCATGTCAAGCTATCATAAGGATATTTTAAAAACAATCTTTCCCAAACACGAAAAAGGAAGTAGCCCAAATAATCAACGCATCCCGCGTACTACCCAGATAACAACTAATCATCAAGCCCAACAACATTTAAACTGTAGCGCGGAATAAGACTGACGCTATCTTGGTGTATCCATGACAAGTTCAAGATAGGGGAAATGCTCGTTGTGTCTAGAAGAGCGCACTAAGAGAAAGCCGAGGTCATGAAGAAGATTAGTCAACCGTTACTGGCCAACTCTGTTCTAAAATCTAAGCTTCTCCTTCCAACACATTCATCATGAACAAAGTGGAAATACCCACCTTAGGATATTCCATAACGTCTCAATAAAATATCATCCGCTCACCAGCGTGATAGATTAACAACAAGATGGGTGTGTCAAAACACCCGGGTCATTCGAAAACTTTTCCATGTATTGAAATGAAACTGATTCATTAACGCTCAAGTCACTCTACATGGAGTTGACCCGAGACCGTACTCAATAGTACAAAAAGACTTATTACAGAGTCATATGGCCTCATACGACCATTTTCCCAGACAAAACTATAACTAGTCATCCATTACTAAGAAAGAAGGGTCAAATGACAAACAAAGCAGCTGACCATGCCTGAGGCATGTCTAACCAGCTGACAAAAAGCATTACTCGATGCTCAAGCCCACAACAAGGTCATGAAACACATCACCACCCATTCCAACAAGGGTGTCATTGGAAACTAGATGTCCTACCTGGGACAACGACACCCAAACAACACCAAACGACTGAGAAAAGCAATAGTTCTAGCAAGGCATTTATGTTTTGAGGGCGCTACCAACCACAGGATAGCCCCTTACGAAGAAAAAGTGTCAACCCTAAACTCGGTCACTTAAAACATGTCACCAGACTCCAAATTGTAACATAAGGACATTTCTAAGAAAAGGAACGCCTACAGAAAGTACGCATGATTCCGTTCCAAGGAAACTCATGATATGTCCGAACAACCCTTTACATGAGGGTTTTAAACAGTGGACACCAAAATAGGTTCCATTTCCATCCTCTTATATTTAATACACTTTTGAATCTTTAATAATCAAAGATTTAATCAAAACATCAAAGTACCATTTTCAAAATTCCCCATGGGAATAACATGAAAGTTACATAAAACTCCATTTTTAAAACATTTACGTTAGTTGACATCTCGTCATTTACAGAAAATTTATCAAAATAATTTTTTTTCAAGAAGATAAGGTGACCTATGAGGATCTAATTTTAACCAACATGGGTTCTCTATAAAGCAACCCAATAGCAAACACATAGGTATTAAAATTTGAAACACCCAAACAGGTCATCCCATAAAAACACTACCCAACTAACCTACTTGGGTCCGGTTGCATTTTAGAAGCTATCCATTTGATTTCAAATCAACAATAAACATCTTTCACATTTAAGAATTTCACATGACATCAAGTCATCAAATTTAATATGAGTCGTCATTTCCCAAATCATGATGTGCCCATACAGTCTATAGATTGAAAATTGGCTCTCATTAATCGATACCAATGTCAATTCACAAAATAACATGATCAAGATAACGGTCCAAATTATATGGATGACCACCTACTAATCGAAAAGGATCCCATACACCTTATCGCTGTATTTTAGATACCATTTAACACAATAAATTTTTATTTAACATTTTATCATTAGAACTCCTATCACATATGAAAACTACTCTAACAAGTTTGAATAAGCAGTAACACAATAGAATGATACAACACATAAGCATGGAATAACAACAAAACATGCTAATAAATGAGGTAGTATGGCATATAATCATTCAATAAAGTTAAATCTATCACTAGAACATGCTATCTAGAGAGGCATGCTAAAGCATATAAAACATGGAATTACAACCAAGGAACACAATCCAAATTAGCAGGCATCCTACTAATGCAACTACATGGTATGTTATAAGCATGGCATGTGAATATCTAGGTTCCTAAGATGATGAAAGTATGAAACTTCCTTTCCATGTCAGACTAATAAAATTATTCTTTTCAAAATTCTCAAAATAAATAAACAGTGGAAAATACACCAGTCACTCGCGGTGAAATCATATCAATTGTAACCTATAATAGTACAAACATCAATTCCCATCCTGGGCCACATGGCTATTTACTGTACATGAGGTGATCAGTACTAAACACGACTAGTAACCCAAGTGCCGACACATTCCTAGTCTCCTATCTACCAACCCCCAAAACAGTAAGACAAGGAATGTAAATGAAACCTAGACCTCTGATGCCACTTTTTAACATCCCGAACCGACTGACCACTAAACCGGTGGCCGGACCGGTTGCCACATGACCTAAAGCATGTATCCCCATATTCAATAAGTTGTCGACTAGAAACAAGGGTCTATGAATAGTCAGTGGGGAGAATATACCCTCTTATCATAGTTTCACATCATTATATTTATATAGATAACAAACAAGAGCAGAAGCAGTAACTCATAAATGACAAACACCAGAAAAAAAATAATACCCATTTTATAAAAGTGGCCAATGCCAAATTATACAGCAGATGCATGCATGACATGCTAATGATACAAAAGTAGAAAATAGTGAAAAAAACAACATGTTTTACATTCCAATGCTAATATAAATAAATAATGACTCAAATCCACAAGGGTGATCTCCTCGAGCATACAAAAAATCATGTTTTGCATTCCAATACGGAAATAAATAAATAATAACTCAAAGCCCCAAGGGCGATCTCTTAGAGCATCATGAGCATCCACTCGGTCCTCTACTCCTATCTCCCAAGTAAATGAAAACATCATAGTCCTGCAACCAAATAGAATCTACTCAGATACCCAGTGCAATGGTGGCCCGAGTAGGGTATGAGATATAAATCTCAGTAGGCTGGGACCACCAGTGTCTACCCCAAATCTAGAAATTTAATAAATAATTTAAAACATGTGGTGGCATGCATAAAATAACGTAAGAAGTACAAAGTAACTATATAATCAAGTACTTGCTTCAACCCTCAGCTAGTGTCTGAACCTGCACTATTCATTTTCCATGCATACTCAACAATCATTACATAACCATTTTTCATTTATAAATTACTCAATTCTTATTAAGAAAGTCATGAGATTCAGCCTACGCCTGACATCCCCCGTATAAGTCACTCAGCACAGATGTCTGTAAAGACCATCTAAGTAATCAATATAAAGACTAAATCCAAGCATCTTATTTGTCTTGGATAACACATCATAAGTTATTCTATTTAATGTTTTATATATTATTTCTAAGCTCGTCCACTAAAATAGTGATTCACTCCTGGGTCCTTCCACTAACAGTGGTTCACCAAATTCATTAATAAGTCTAAACACTTTCTCATAATCAAATCACAAAATCATTATGTCAAAAACGCATTTATTTACCATCACTTCATTTCATGCAAGAATAATTGAACCCACAATCCAATTTTAATTAATGGGTGTAAAACATCATTTCTAGCACCCTCCTGAGTCTTCAGAGCATCGGTCCATGTCTCACAACCCATGGGTGTTTGGAGAATCAGTCCCTGTCCCATAAAAGAATATTTCCTTGCAAGCTAGGTGTAGAACTCCATGTCTAGCACCCCATGAGTATTTAGAGCATCATTACCTGTCTCACAACTCGTCTATCAATCATACATATACATCTATGATTGGTAATTCCTTAACAAGCCTGAACCCATCCAGTCAAACAGTTATTCGTCCAGGACTTTAACAATCTACAAGCACCCCATAATCATCACAAAACATGCGTTATAAAGGCAAGATATTTAGAAACCATCTCACACAACATATAATATTTTCAAGCAACTCCATTCAAGACAACTTATGTCATAGAAAACTAATACGCATCAAAAGGTACTCCTGGCAAACAATCTTAACAAACTATCAATTCAAAATCTCAATTTAATGCATGCAAATTAATTAATTCAACAATTAATTAATTAAACCTTATCTATTTAACCCATCAACAATTAGTTAACCTTTTACCATTTAACATGTAATAATTAATCCATCCATTAATTATTACCAGTTTTTAAATTATATTCCGAACATGTAAAATATTCAATATTACAAATAATCAGTAAATGCCACAATCTCATTCCATCTCATGACTTGATAAATAATTCTACAATTAATTATCATATTACTCATTCTTCTCAATCAAATCATTCAATTGTTTAATCATATCACATTAACTACAATAACAATCCATGCTTAATATCAACACATGTTCAAGTCCTCATTTATCTCATGTGGGTGGCATTACTTAATAAAATTAAAAGTGTCATGCATCGACATATCATAATCAAGGAAACTCACATTCTCAATATATTTAAATAATTTATAATTCATAAATAAATTGTTGAATATTTGGGACCCTACGTCGAGGTTTTGATGGAAACCCCAACGAACGAAGAACGCTCAAGAGAAACCGGTTGATTCTTCAAGAACCCGCCTTAGATCAATTCTCCTAGCAAGAAAAAGACAGAAACTCATCATACATATCATCCACAGATAGAGATTTACCCATAACGGGCGTAGATCTAAGAAACCATGAGAAGAATAGATGTAGATCTAATTAGTTCTAAGAAACCGAACAAGAACGAAGAAGAACATCTACCTACCTCATGAATCCGGATTCGATTCACCAAGAGAAGCCTTTGAATCACCTCCAAAATGCTTGGGAGTGGTTATCCTACCTTTAGGGAAGGGTGATCCCGAGTTATGGACGCTTAGGAGCAAAAACGAGGCACTTAGAGGAAAAAACGAGTGAGATCCATAATTTAAGTATCTCATTTATGTGCATGCACAGTTTTATCGCACGGTTAGACAAACCATACATTAATCATGCATTATCTACTATCTCAGCAAACACTCCTCGCACGGGTAGGCCACATGGTTAGACAAACCGTGCTCTATCCATGCTTTTTCTACTACCTCAAAACATAAACTACTCACGGTTTGGATGCACAGTTAGGCAAAGATTGTGCCACCCATGCGACTTCACATGTGCCTCAAAAATTCAATCAATGTTTGAAAAACAACATCTTTAGGTGTTCCAAAACTCGGAATAAAATTTTGGAGCTCAGTTTAAAAGTAACGACCTGTTGATAAGATGAAAAAGAATTTCAAAAACATTTGTAATTTTAACCCGGTTCAAAACACGAGATCTTACATTATACCCCCTTAAAAACATCTCGTCCCCGAGAATCCATCGAAAACCACTAATAAAACAACCGACCTAAAAAGGTCATTTAATCTCGTTAGAAGAGACGTGTTGCATTCCCAATACCAAACAGACCATTACACCTTCTCAAACCTAACAAAAAAGGCTTCTTAACTAGATCCAATGATTACTCTAATGCTTAAACATCGAAACAGATCTTATATCTTAGGTCATTGGAAGTACCTTGTCAATGTAGAAGGATAAAATCTGATCAAACAATAGAACATGTTTCACATGCTTCCCTCAAAAGATGCCGCAGACCCAAAACCCCATTTCGCCCTTTATCAGACTATGTTCCTCTAAAACTATCCGAAACCATCTGCCAGTATAACGAAGTCTTTACCCAAATTCTAGTGAAATTTTCAATTCAATCCATCACAAGGATATTATAAAAAGAACCGTGCCAAAACAGGAATAAAGAAGTATCCCAAATAATCAACGCATCCCGCGTACTACCTAGAAAACAACTACTCATCAATCCCATCAACATTTAAACTATAGCGTGGCACAAGACCGACACTATCTTAGTGTCTCCATGATGAGGTCAATATAGGGGACATACTCATCGTGTCCAGAAGAGCACACTAAGAGAAAACCAAGGTTATGAAGAAGATCAATAAACCGTTACCAGACAACTCTGTTATAAAATATCGACATCACCTTCCAATACATTCATCAAGAACAAAGTGGAAATACCCACCATAAGATTTCCCATGACGTCTCAAGAAAAGATCAGCTGCTCACCAGCACGCTATATTAACAACAAGATCAGTGTGTTAAAACACCCGGGTCTTTAGAAAACTATTCCATGTATTGAAATGAAACTAATCCTTTAACACTCAAGTCACTCTACTTGAAGTTGACCCGAGAGCATAATAAATAGTACAAAAAAGACTTATTACGGAGTCTTATTTCCACATACGACCATTTTGTGGGATGACGCTATAACCAGTCATCCATTACTAAGAAGGAAGGGTCAAACGACCAACAAAGCATCAGACCATGCTCGAGGCACGTCTAACCAGCTGAAAAAAATCATTACTCGTTGCTCAATCCCACCACAAGGTCAAGAAACAAATCACCATTCATCTGAACAAGGGTGTCATTGGAAAATGGATGTCCTACCTAGGACAACAACACCCAAACAACCCCAAAAGAGTGAGAAAAGTTGTAGCGCTAGCAAGGCATTTGTGTTTTGAGGGCGCTACCGACCACATGTTTTCCCCTTATGAAGAAAAAGTGTCAACCCTAAACTGGGTCACTACAAACAAGTCACTAGGCTCAAAAGCCGAACATAAGGCCATTACTAAGAATAAGAATGCCTACGGAAATTACTCACGCTTCCGGTCCAAGGAAACTCAAGAGAAGTTCGAACTACCCTTTACACGAGGGTTTTAAACAGTGGACACCACAATAGGTTCCATTTCCAACCTCTTATATTTAAATAATGTTTTAATCTTTAGTCATCAATGATTTAAAAAAAATATCAAAGTACCATTTTCAAAACTCCCCAAGGGAAAACATGCAAGTTTCATAAAACATCCTTTTTAAAACATTTACGTTTGTTGAAATCCCGTCATTTTCATAATATTTATCAAAATAAATTCTTTTGAAGAAGATAAGGCGACATACGAGGATCCCATTTTAACAAACCTGGGTTCTCTATAAAGAAACCTAATAGGAGATGCACATGTATTAAAATTCCAAACTCCCAAATGGGTTATCCCATAAAAACACTCTCCAACTGAGCTACTTGGGTCCAGTTTCATTTTATAAGCAATCCATTTGAATTCAGATCAAAATTAAACGTCATTCACATTTAAGAATTTCACATGGCCTCAAGTCATCACATTTAATATGAGTCGTCATTTACCAACTCATGAATCTCCCATAAAATCCATCGATTGAAAATTGGATCTCATTAATCGATACCAATGTCAATTCGGAAGTTAACATGATCGACCTAACAGTCCAAATTATATGGCTAACCACCTACTAATCGATAAGGCACCCATACACCTTATCGCTGGATTTTGGTTCCCATTTAACTCAATCAATATTTATTAATCATTTTATCATTATCACTCCTTTCACATATTAGACCTTCTCTAACTAGTTATCATAAGCAGTAACAGAACATCATGATACAACACAGAAGCATGGAACAACAAAAAAACATGCTAATAACTGAGGTAGTATGTAATATAATCATTCAATCATATTAAATCTATCACCAAAACATGCTATCAAGAGAGGCATGCTAAAGCAGATCAAACAAGGCATTGCACCCAAGGAACACAATCCAAATTAGTAGGAATCCTACTAATGCAACTACATGGCATGTCATATGCATGACATGTGAATATCTAAGTGCCTAAGATGATGAATGTATAAAACTTACTTTCCATATCAGGGCATGAAAATTATTCTTTTCGAAATTCTCAAAATCAATTAACAGTAGAAAATACACCAGTCACTCAAGGTGAAATCATATCAACTGTAACCTCTAATAGTACAAACATCAATTCCCATCCTGGGCCACTTTGTCATTTCCCGTACATGAGGTGATTAGTCCCATGCACGACTATTAACCCATGAACCAACACATTCTTAGTCTCTAGTCTACCAACCCCTAAAACTGTAAGACAAAGAAAGGAAACTATCCCTAAACCTCTGATACTACTTTGTAACGTACCGACCCGACTCACCACTAAACTAGTGGCTGGACCGATAGCCACATTTCTTCAAGCGCATTTCCCCATATGCCAGAGGCTGCCGACTAGCAGTGAGGGTCTATGGATAGTTAGTGGGGAGACTATGCCCTCTTATTAGAGTTGCACAATGGTATATCAGTGTAGAGAACAAACAAGAGCGAAATTAGTAACTCATAAATGACCAAAAACGGAAGACAAATAATACTCATTTTATAAAAGTGGCCAATGCTAAATTATACAGAAGATGCATGCATGAAATGTTAATGATACCAAAGTAGAATACAGTGAACAAAACATCATTTTTTACATTCCAATATAGAAATAAATAAATAATGACCCAATGACCCAAGGGTGATCTCCTCGAGCATCACGGGAATCCGCTCGGTCCTCAACTCCTATCTCCCAAGTAAATTAAAATAGCATATTCCCACAACCAAATAGAATCTACTCAGATACCCAGTGCCATGGCGGCCCGAGTAATGTGTGAGATATAAATCTCAGTAGGCCGGGACCACCCGTGTCTACCCCAAATCCAGAAATTTAATAAATAATTTAAAACAAGTGAAGGCATGCATAAAATAAAGTAAGCAGTACAAAGTAACTATATACTCAAGTACCTACTTCATCCCTTAGTTGGTGTCTGAACCCACACTATTAATTTTCCATGCATACTGAACAATCATTACATAACCATTTTTCAATTATCAATTACTCAAATATTATTATGAAAGTATTGAGATTCATCCTACGCCCGACATCCCCCGTATAAGTCACTCGCCATAGATGTCTCTAAGGACCATCTATGTAATCAAAGTAAAGACTGAATCCAATCTTGTGCTTTGACTTGGATAACATGTCATAAGTTATTCAATTAATGTATCATATATTATGTCTAAGCCCATTCACTAAAATAGTGATTCACTCCTAGGTCCGTCCACTAACAGTGGTTCACCAAATTCATTAACAATTCTAAACCCTTTCTCATAATCAAATCACAAAATCATTATGTCACAACCATGTTTATTTCCCATCAATTTATTTCATGAAAAAACAATTGGACCCACAATCCAATGTGAATTAATGGGTGTAGAACATCATGTCTAGCACCCTCGTGAGTATTCAGAGCATGAGTCCATGTCTTACAACCCATGGGTATTTGGAGCATCAGTCCCTGTCCCATAAAATAATATTTGCTTGCAAGTTGGTTGTAGAACGCCATGTCTAGAACCTTGTGATTATTTGGAGCATCAGTCCCTATCTCACAACCAATCTTACAATCAAACATATACATCTATCATGTTTAATTCTTTAACAAGCCTGACCCCGTCCACTCAAATAGTGATTCGTCTAGGACATTAACAATCTAAAAGCACCCCATAATCATCATAAAAAATGTAGAATAAAGAAAATTTAATTTGAAACCATCTCACGAAACATATCATATTTTCAAACAACTCCATCAAAGACAACTTAAGGCATGGAAAACTAATACGTATCAAAAGGTACTCCTCACTAACAATCGTAAAAAACTATCAATTCAAAATCTTAATTTAATGAATCAAAATTAATTAATTCAACAATTAATTAATTAAACCTTATCTCTTTAAGAAATCATCAATTAGTTAACCATTTACCATTTAACATGTAATAATTAATCCATCCACTAATTATTACTAGTTTCCAAATTATATTCCGAACATGTCAAATATTCAATATTCCAAATAATCAGTAAAATCCACAATCTCATTCCAACTCATGAATTGATAAATAATTCTACAATTAATTATCCTATTATTCATTATTCCCATTCAAATCATTCAATTGTTTAATCATATCACTTTAGCTGAAATATCAATCCATGTTTAAAATCAACACATGTTAATGTCCTCATTTTTCTCATGTGGGTGGCCTTACTTAATAACATTAAAAGTGTCATGAATCGACTTATCATAATCAAGGAAACTCACATTTTAAATCTATTTAAAGAATCTAAAATTCTTAAATAAATTTTTTAATGATTTGGGACCCTACCTCAGGGTTTCCACGGAAACCACAACGGACAAAGAACCCTCAAGAGAAACGGGTTGATTCTTCAAGAACCCACCATAGATCACTTCTACTAGAAAGACCAAGACCAAAACTCATCATACTTGTCATCCACACACTTAGATTTACCAATAACATGCATAGATCTATGAAACCGTGAGAAGAGGAGATGTATATCCAAGTAGATCTTAGAAACCGAACAAGATCGATGAAGAACATCTACCTACCTCAAGAATACGGATTCGATTTCCCAAGAGAATCATTCAGATCACCTCCAAAACACTTTAGAGTGGTTCTCCTACCTTC
Organism: Viscum album; assembly: GCA_963277665.1. NCBI lineage: Eukaryota > Viridiplantae > Streptophyta > Magnoliopsida > Santalales > Viscaceae > Viscum > Viscum album. The sequence goes on from OY728151.1 coordinate 809,923,781, forward strand.
AAGGAAGGGTGATACCGAGTTATGGCCGCTTAGGAGGGAAAACGAGGCACTTAGAGGAAAAAACGAGTGAGATACACAATTTAAGGATCTCATTTAAGTGCCCGTATGGTTTGCTCGCACGGTTAGACAAACCATGCATTAACCATGCATTAGATATAGTCTCGGAAAACACTCCTTGCACGTTTAGGCTGCATGGTTAGACAAACCGTGCGCTACCCCTGTGTTAGCCAATACCTTAAAACTTCAACTACGCACAGTTTGGCCGCACAGTAAGACAAATCGTGCGCCGCCCGTGAGACTTCCCAAGTGCCTCAAAACATCAATCAAAGTTTAAAAAACGACATCTTTAGGTGTTCCAACACATGAAATAAAATTCCGGTGCTCGGTTTAAAAAGAATGACCCGTTGATAAATCAAAAAATAATTTCAGAAACATTTGTATTGTAAACACGGTTCAAAACACGAGATCATACATTAATTTATTTGAGACTTCTATGTATGAATATGATACTCCATTATCATGGGATTGAAATCCGTTAAAAACATCCATATATTGTGTTATCTATGTGGATCAATTATCCATATATGTTATTGGAATATGACACATTGGCTAGAATTATATAACCATAAAAAATTATGGGTAATGTTTTTATATATAGATATTCCATGTGTGGTGAATGAGATTTATCATATGAAAATTATGTTATGTTTTCATGGAATTTGGACGTGATTTATGCATATGTCATGTTTTATGATGTTTTCACATTTCACATTACATTGATGATGTCAAGTTATAACATGCTTGATTGTCCAATATTATGATTATCACCCCTCTTAACCTACCTTGATATGTATCTTGACTAAGATTAACATGATTCTATTTTTATATATTGTGTTTACTTATTTATTTTTCATTAAACGAAACCATATTATTATATATATACCCAGGTTATTCCATGGAGTTGTAGAAGAGCAATTGAATTTTAGAAGCATGTTAAATAAATTATCAAATGTTGTTTTGTTTCTAATACCAGTACAACAAATATTCCATTATCAACATTGGACTTTATCCACTCTATAAAAAAGTGTTGATAATGGTGCCCTTTATAAGTGTTTTTAGCACTGATAAAAGACCCCCTTTTAAGCGCTTTTTAAGAACCGATAAAGGGAACCATTTATCAACACATTTTATTAGAACTAATAATTTTTACAATTTGTGAGTGCATTTTTAGCACCCCTAAAGAGACCACATATTATCTCTTTTTACCACAGTTAAAGGACCATAAATAAAAAAATAAAATGAGATAAAAAAATATTAAAATTATTATTAATTAAATAATTATTGATAACAATGAATAAATTTATTACACCACATATATATTATAAATAATAATAAATAGTTTATATTAAATTTACAGATATATGTAAATATAGAACTAAACAAATAACAATTTAAAAAAAGTAATTTGCGAAAATTATTAAACATTTTATTAATTAAATAATTGTTTAAAATTTTAATAAATATTATGTATTATATATATATATATAAATTAATATTAAAATTTGAATTATATTATAAAAAATATACATTCTTTATATAAAATAGTAATATATTAACTGAATAGTGGTTTATAATTGAATAATTAACATGGATGAAAAATACTGACTATTTCCAACGAGTAATGAACATGATTAAATGTCATTTTTATTTTTTCAATATTTTTATGTTGTACTCATTTATAATTATTCAATTTCACTAATTTTTAGCATGATTTCAATCAATATTCAATATTCATTGATAATGTTAAAAAAAATTGTAAAGTTTTTTGTCAATGTATATTTAAAATATATAAATAGTTATTTATTTATTATTATAAATAAATAAATATTATTTTTTAAAATATTATTTATATAATTATAAATGAAAAAATAGAAAGAAATTTATTTAAATAATCAATGTATTTACTATATATATAATTATATATATTTAATATATATGTATATAGTTATATATATATATATATATCTAAATATTTTTTTTAAAATCATATTTAAAAATTACAAATAAATAATTATATATTTAAATAAATTTAAAATTATTAAATATATATTAGCATAAATAATATATTAACTATATTTATAAGTTTATATTATATATATATATATATATATATATTTATATAAATATATAAATATATTTACAAAAATATTATTTATAATTATAATTTTAAATACTTTATTATTGTTTACACAATAATCACTGATAAAATAAATATTTATCAGTGGTTTATTTGTACTTATAACGATAGATCATTATCAGAGTTACTAGTGCTTTCAAAAAACTCATATTTATTGGCATTGATATAAATTAATTTAATCAGCATTGATAAATCTTTATATTAATCACTATGAATTCTTTATTGATAAAAATAAATTTTATCTTTGATAATTATTTTATCACTAATAAAATAGATCCTTATAATTTCTTTTTAGAAGAACCGATAATCATATCCCTATCTATTAAGATTAACCTAACCAATCACAATCTCACTGCGATATATGATGATTTCCACATAACCACTATATACCTCTTCTTGTCCATGGTGAATTTAATCTCAAATGAAGGCTCAAATTAGGCTTCAAACAATTCGAAGATTCAAATCCAAGGCATAAAAGATTCAGGGGTGAAACAAATATATGGATCAAACGTTTTAAAAGTTCTCAAAATCTCTATTTTCTAACGGATTATTCAAAGATTCTATCCAAGAATCCAATTTTTCACTCCTCGTTCTCAGTCAATGAAAACTTGTTTGGGGATATAAATTTTTATTTTTGTCGGAGGTTGAGTAATTTTGGTGAATGAGTGTCTATGAAAAACTCTTAGCCTCCACTATTGAGTTTCCATGTGATGATCAAAAGATTATTTTTATTTTAGAATATTTTATCCATTCATTTGATATCGTACAAGGACCATGCATATTCACTATATTTATGGAGTGACATGAATTTTAATATCTATTTTATTTTGATTTAATTTAAAATATGGTGGTGATAAGGATCTCGATCAAGAGTTTCATTACCATAAGCCACTATTGTTTCTAGGGAATATGATCTAAAAGAGATAGAGGATTGGGTGGAGAAAATTGAGAGAATCTTGGAAACCATCAAGATTACGCCATCCATTATGGTGAAATGTGTTTCCTTTATTATTTAACATTATTGACCTAGATTATGTGGGATGATGGTCAAAGATAAATTAAATGAAAATCTAGAATGAAATGCCAACATCCGGGAAGGCCCATATACCTTCGATCATTATAATATCACACCAACATAAACCAATTAAAACATGTGATTAATTTTAAAGTGGAATCACATTTGTTGATCTCAAGTTGCATCAAATGTCCATGTCCACCTAATAGAGATTTTCCAAGATGAAGTTTCACTAGGGGTGGTCCAAGGGTTATTTCATTTAAAGGGTTAATTTATTTTTAAATTATAAACAATGCACCCATTCAAATTAGTAAAACAAAACAATTAATTTTATCTTGTATTCATTAATAATTATCAACGAAATCTTCTTAAGTTAATATTAAAATATTTCATTATCTAATATGATCAAATTTTCACTACCCCAAATCAGTTTCTCCATTAAAATATCGTTAGGATAAATTTTACCAATCCCAAATTAGAAAATTATTTGTCCAGTTTTATATACCTTTATAAAAATATAGAAATTTATGGAATCATAACATGATCATTAAAAATTATTAAAAATCAATTTATCTCCCCCATCACACATATAATAAATTGTATGTATGTTTTACCATAATACATCTAAAAACAGAACGTTCTTTAACATAGCATTTAATTACAATCATATGTTAAATTAAAAAAATTAATCACAAGAGATCAACCATTTATAAAATGAAAATTTCCCTATGTACATTTAAAAAATCATTAATTTCATCAATTTATCTATAATAATAAATGATATTTAACTTTTAAATCCATTATGGTGACAACAATTATAAATTCAACTAACATCATATTCATTTTCATATAATACATTTCTAATAGAGGTAGGACTATTTTTAGTTATAGGATTGAAAGTATTAAAAGTGTGATTTCTCCTATAAACATAGAATTTATAGAGTCCCAATGGATTCTTATAAATCATAACATGCCCTCACCAAGAACCATTGAATGACATACAAGAATACCCCCCTTAAATATTACTTTCAGTAGGCCACACATTAATAACAAGTAACGATGGTGTAATTCCCACAAATGGGAGGCATTACACCTTTAAGATAAAACAATGTTGTACAACGATAATCCTCATCAGTTTCATAAAAAAAAATTATTATTATATTTTGTTGATTTAGACTCAGCCCCTATCTATGTTATGTTTCTTGTACTACACTATGAATTATTCATACCATAGATGACTATGATTTAGATTATTTAAAGAAAGATAGGTGCATGTACTTAAAAGATAAAAGAAGTGTGGGAAACAAAAAAAATTAAATAATAAATTTCCATGAGATGTGATGATGAGGATGTTTTTTTTCTATAATATTGAATGAATTTAGAGGAAAACAATTACTATAATAGAGAAATTATTTTCTTATATTCAATTACCCATTTTTTTAAATCATATTTAATTTTTAAGAAAATCTAATGTTGGGTTTCCCTTATTGAAATTGACTATAACATTCACTTTTTATAATAAATATCTTATGGGTATTTATTTATTTAGTATAAAAAATTTATATTTTATTAACCCAATATGATGAATACGAATAAAAAATGGATGCATGATGATCAATTGAAAGAAGATTATAAAATAGAGTTATAGAGCTCATCAGGATTTCAATAGATCATGCATACACCCCTTCTTAAATACTTTCTGTGTTTTCATTTTTTTTATTCAAGAGAAATCATTCCAGAAGAGTTGGATGAAAATTTTAATATTCATGGAATAGATCCTAGAAATAAATTTTGGACTAAACATGTTATAAAACTGACTATGCACACTGATTAATATGATACTATGGTTTATGGATTATTTGATATGAATACCAGTGTAAATGATAATGAAGATAACATGGAGGAAGAGACAATTGAAATTGAATATGACATTCATGATTTTTAAAATTTGTTTCAGAAGTTAAATAGCTATACAGAGAAACCATTTTATAAAGGTTATACTAAATACACAACATTGTTAGTTGTATTAATGATAAATAATTTGAAAGCTGGAAGTGGATGGAGTGAAGCTATCATTATAGAACTATTTTGTCTCATAAATGATATTCTACTAAAATAAAAAGAACTGCAATGTCAAAAATATAGAAATAAACTAGTGTTATTTTGAATGGGAATCATCTATACAAATTATATACTTGTCTAAATGATTTCATATTGTTTCATAGAGAACAATATTGACAAATTAAATTCCATATGTGTGACATGGATTGATACAAGAAAAAAGAATGAATTACATTAAAATTTTTATGGTATATTCTATCATTACACCATTTAGATGGCTATATTTATATCCGAAAACAATAAGTCTAAATGCGTAAAAAAATAGAGGTCTCTCAATGAAGACGTAATTACCTTACCCGAATTTTCAAAATTTTGTTATTCTACATCCTAAAAATAGTGTGTATGTATTATAACATAATTAATAATATTTCATAACAAAACTAATATTTTATTATTATTATGGTACAATAATTTTATTCCACCTTTCCATCAAATAGGAAATGAATGCATCACACATGCAAATATGAAAACTATCACCTCCACATTGAAATGTGATTCATTTTTCATCACCATATCTCATGGATGGTCATAATGATTATTTTACTGAATGTAAATTATATTTTTAAAATTTAGTAATAAATTTTTAATTTAAAAATATCATCAACTTTTTTTAACATTATAAAATGGTTGTATAATTCATGTGTACATACAAAATAACATATCAATGGGTGAATAATTTTACTCTAAATATCCACCATTTATATATGTTTTAATTTTTATTTAGTGATTATATATAATCATCAATAAATGTATCATATTAATTCAATTTTTTGTTATTATTATATCATAGAATGTCCACAAAAATTCAGTATTTATAATATGCCCTTAGTTAGGTCGGTTTTACACCCTACATGAGTGAAGATGTAATTAATATGATATTAATGATAATGAAATGTTAATTTTTTATATTGTTTAATAATATTATATCAATAACATGATTAATATTATATTTATTATTTAGTGATGTTTAATGGATAATGGGTGAAAATTGCATAATCGAATCATGCATGAAAAATAAAAATTTATCACATGAAGTCTGATTTTCATATATAATTGATGATGAACGAGTGATAAAAATTTTATTTAAACAATATAAGGAATAAAAAATAAGAATATGGCTATGGTATATACTTATAATAAATTTAAATTTATTCCACAATAGTTTAATGAAAATAAAAATAATTTCTCACTTGAGGTATATATTTTATGTTAAAACCGATGGGACTCATTAACTAGTTATAAAAATCACACTAGAAGACCATCATGTCATATGAATCCCTATTTGAAAATAATGATGAATGATTCACCTCAATACTATCTATTACTTAATCGTAAATAGAAAATAAATCACACATCAGAAATTCTCTATTTGTTTCACATTAAATTAAATCATATAATTATGATTAATAAGAACATCGATCTAAATCCCATGTTAACCTATAATTTTTCATGTGTAGGTGATCATGATATTCACACAAAAAATCATTCATAGTATCTAACACATTGCAATACTTCCTAAATTTTATGTCCTATATATTATGTCAAAAAAACAAACCTTTGATTCCATATAATAATATCCCAACCCATATAAATATGAATAGTAATCATATATGTGGCAGTGCCTACACAAAGGTGGACCTCCACGTATATGGAAGCTACCAGTTAAAATTAGTGGATTGGGTTCATTCCATAACGATTATATACCCCTTCTATCATAATGTAAAATACATTACTCTTTACCCAAACATAAAAAACATAAAATTGACTGAGAAGAAAATGTAGTAAAATATCAAACAATAATAAATTTTATTTTTCATGAAGAAATGAATTGAAATTCAAAAAAAAAAACAGATAAATCTCCAACTATAATGATCAAATATATGGAAAAAATAACTGGAATATAAAAAATATAGTCGTAATACCAACATCATTACTCACCTAATCTTATACTCTAGAATTTTTGTTCTTTTGATCAACTATTAGATCTAGTGTCATAGCCAATCTAGTACTAATAGTGATGTTAGATCTGATTAGGTAACAAGGTTCCATGGCCACCCAAGTAAGCTGTTTGAATATAACTCATAGGGATACACCTATGAGGAATTTTATATTAAACCTAAATTTATAGATATGTTCATGTTCCAAGATCTATATAAAATAATAGTAACTAACCATAAATAAATAAATTTTGATGAACATAAAGCTCCATGGTAAATCTTGAGTCCAGTGATATATAATTCTTTTAGTGATTTAGTGTTTGTAAACAAGTTTTATAATTATTACAACCATATTTAATCACCCACTATGTGAGTGTAAAATATAGTCCCTATCAATCCTTATATCCAAATCCATGATTAGACACACCTGTATCTTGCAGTTTTGGGGTGCCTCAAAGATAGTCGTGAATATCATGGAACCAATATAGTAACATGGGGCCCTTTCACACTAGTATATAGTAATAATGACTCGATGTATGTTGTCACCTTTGTAGACAATATAATGACCTATTGAAGTTTGCATCCAATAATGGAAACTATTTGAATGCAACATCATAGTATAAAATGGTTCTAATAGTTATGCCCCGAAAGTCTCAATGGATCGATCATACCCAAAAAAGACCCCATACGGCTTAGGATGTTAGCGCAAATATATAATCATATCATCATCCTATTGATTATACTACTGGATAGTAATTCATGGAATCCCCAAATGAATTCTCAAGACTTATCTATATGTGGCATTTTCATTACTATCCTAGAACTCCCCACTATTATTTTTTTATAATAGAACTGTTTACTTGGAATATTCTATTTAGATTAACCAAAATACCAAATATAAGCATTTTAATTAGTGTTAGAACCTCTATACTAGGGTATTTTTATATTAAATTAAAATATTCTCCACCCCAATGGAATTTTAGATTTAAAAAAATATAAACAATAAACCTATGTAATTTTCATTTAAAATATATCACAGTTAGAATGAAAAAAATTAAGAACCTAGTATCTTTTACTATCCTCGTGGACTTCAATATCTTTTACACATATCATATAATTGTTTTTTCTTTAAAACGAATATCTATAATAACTTAATGTCTATAGAAGATAGTTTGAATTCAAAGGTGATTTTTTCAACAATTCATACCTTGTGGAATACACATCCTCCCAAGGCCATTATATGTATGTGCACCTACTAATACATCTATGCAATTAAAAAATAATGGTTTACCAAATGGGGTCATCTATATTAATACCAAAAAATGTAATTTAACATGGGGTCTTTTATGTAAACACACAATAAGTCACCCTACACGGGGTCCCTCTTTAGGAAAAGTCACAGTAGGGTCAAACCCATCACTTTGGGGATGCACATTTAACACCCAAGTCCCTAAATTTTTTTGAAATTGCTTTTATAAATGGGAAACCCCTATAGGTAATAAACTGTAGATATATCATGTCCTATATTATTCCCATTTGAGATTTTTGGTTGGTCTCATCACCATTCCAAACTCAAAAATTCAATTTATATATGGTGCCTCAAGGGTCAATGGTGGCCCAGAATTCTATGAGAGGTCCATAAGTATCCATCAATGTCTTAATAAACCAAAAGATGATTAAATAAACAATTAATAATACTAAACTTATATAACATCTCAGATCATCCATTAACTATTTTAGATATTATATGGACTTATTTTGAGAACAAGAACATATATTGCGTGAGATTCTGAGGCCTAGTGTGCCCAGAATAATTGTTTGAAAAGAATTATACTTTTTAATAGCATGCTTGTTTGGTTGTCAAGAAAATTTGTAATAAATCTTGAATTGGTGCTCAAATTAGAAAACAGATGGAACCATTGAGCTCAGAATCGCAGTTTTATCGTAGATGATACATAACTTTTGGTGGGTACAGATCTTCTGTAGAAAAAGTCACCACAGAAGTAACAAAAATAAAATAATTATATTAAATTATTTAATTTTTTAATCTTAATAACTCATGAAAAATGAATCATAATGGGAATGTATGACCACTACTATGTTCTTAATGTGGTATATTCTTTAGGAATGATATAACTTTAGTCAGTGATGGTTGTTTGTTAAAATGTTTTCATGGGATGTAATATGAATAAAATATTTGAAAAAAAAATTATTTTATTGATGCAGCAGTTAAAAATATTTAATAATATTTATGTGGGTAATTTTTAAGGTTTGTATCATAACCTAAGAAACCATGGAGAAACATTGGAAAGAGCTTTGAGTATTTTCTCTCAGGAGATGGTGATGGATCACATATCGATGACCAATGCACCTCAGATTTGAAGGATCATGCCTATGACAACGATGCGGGGACTGTTCTACATCAGTGAGTGATCTAAATCGATGTAGGGAGGTTATATCATTGTGATTTCTCATTTTCCTCAAGATGAATGCATGTCAATATAAGAAAATATTTATCCATTATTCGATCATTTTAGGATGGTTTAAAATTGCATGGATTATTTTTGGAGATTTGAATATTTTTTCTCCATTATTCATTCTAAAGAAAACAGATTATGGCCAAAATGAACATAATATGTGGTTCATTCCTTAGTATATTCTATTAGTTTTTTTCTCCCATTATTCGTGGTCTTCTCCATTGTATCACTGTGATCATTAATCGACCTACCAGGTGAATCCAAACCCGAATAGAGCCATATATTGGAAAATATATGACTATAGAGGTTGGTTCTGTATAGATCGGGACACAAGGATCTCAGATATATCATCATTTTGAATTTTTGTGGTGAGTGGTGGCTCGGTGTTCCAGAAAAGGGTCCACTAGTTCAGATTCAATGTGGTGGTCTGGTTAGGCGAGGCGGTGAAAACTATAGCCTGAGGCGGTGTTGATCTGAGGCTATGGTGATCGGTGGTGGAGGTATCGACAATGTTGATCACAACGGGTGGTCACATGGGTGATAGTGGGATTGGACTGTGGTAGTGGCCACATGAGATGCATCCAGTGGTTTTGTTGATCGGAAAATGGTGATGATGCCAGGCGAGTTGTCCGTGAAGGCCTAAATGCCCCGCGCGTGAGTGGGTTGGGCCATGGGAGACGGGTTGGGCTCAGGGAGAGTGGTACATGCCAAATAGCAGAGTGAAATGAAAATGAATAATGGTCCGGGATGACATGGATGGTCCAGGTGGTTCAAGTCCTGATAGGATTGGTCGATCGGGTCGGACATGTGTTAACCTCAAGGCGACCAGGCTAGAGTCTGGCCACAGTCAACCATGACAATCAATTGTGATCCCTGGAAACTACAACTGTCATGGCTTCACAAAATATTTAGGGTGATCAACCATTGAGTTTGAATTTAGATTTTGTGGGGTATCAATTACAGATAGTCAACCATGGAAATTGACCACCACGATCAGTGTCCCGACTTGGCGGTCAGCTCATAGGCCCAGTGACCCCTCCCTTTTTGTAATTTCAATCTGCCATAACATTCTAATGGTATGTCCATTCAAATAGTTTTCTATGATATTGGGACCCTTGTGATGAGATTTTTATTTTGAAACAAATGGTTATTGTTTAGTTTGGACCAATAAAGGTTGAGAGTGTTTCCCACGGTCCATTACTTGAGGTTTTGGTATGGTATTATGTCCACATCGCTAGAAAGTAATTCAATATCGAGGTAGAGTCTTAGATAGTGACTGGTATCCCTTCTCGAAACAGGGGTAGGATCCTCTATCACCCCTAGTGGACTTGTTGAATTGGCATACCCTCTGTGATTAGGAGATTAGTCCTCCATCTATAGGGAAATATTGTTGGTTATGTGGTATCGCCCTGTAAGTCAAGGTAAAATCTTTGGAATCCCCATATTTGTTCTGGGCATGATCCCTTATATAGTAGGATAATCAAAATTGGGTACATGGTATCCCCTAGTCAGTTCTAGGTGTGACCCCCCAGATTGTGAATCATAGTCTTCCTTGACCAATACTTTCTTATTTGGGAAGGGCCCAAATGAGATAGATCCCACTATGAGTGTCTCCAATCATGTAATGGCTTGAAGAGTGAGTTCTGCTGAAATGGGAATACTTCTAGCAGAATTCTATGGCTAGTAATTGGTTGGGTATTACCTCTAGTTCTGTGTCTTTGATTGAATATATATGGATATAGTTGTTTTATTTTCTTTATACATATACCTTTTTAGAGAGTAATTTATATTCTTTTGTGAATTTCCTATGTGGTAATCCTATGTGGTATTCTATTGTGGTAATCCAGTGTGGTATTCATTTGTGGAAATCCATTTTTGGAATCTTATGTGGTATCCCTTTTTTGTAATCTTTTGTGGTATACGTTCATGGTACTCTTGTGTGAGATTCCATTGAGGTAATCCTGTGTGGTATTACATTATGATAATCTAGCATGGTATACCATTTTGGTAATCCTTAGTGGAACACATATAACGTATTCCTTCTTGGTAATCCTTTGCAGTATCCCTTCATGGTAATCCTATGTGGTGTTCCTTCAGGGTAATCCTATGTGGTAATAATAAGTGGTATATCTTTGTGGTAATTCTTTGTGGTTTTATTTTGGGGTATTCCTTCATGGAATTATTTTGTGGTACTCCTTTTTTCAATTCATCTAGGGTATTTCTTTAGGGTATTTCATTTTGATCATTTTTTGTGGTTTTATGGTGTCCTATTAAGTATTGTTATAATCAAACATGTAAGGGATTTACCCTCATGTGTTGTATCATGTGTAGATGATTTACCATTTGAAGGAGTCCTAGGTGGACTAGGACAAGATGATTGTTAGTGATACTCGAAAGACCGAGTTGTTCCTATTGCATTCAAATAGATGTTCGAGTACCATTACTTCATTGTTGGACTTGTGTTATAGACTCTTTATGGTGGGATTGTAAATGGGGATATTTACATTCTAGTAAATTAATCGGCATAATCTATTTTGAGATCATAATGGTATAAATTCATTCTTTACTAATTTTTATTTTACATTTCATCATTTTATGGGCTTCAATATGTGTTCATACATACAGGTACATAGGCAACGACTCACATGTTAGTGATGTGCCTCCATGATGTTAGTCACTATCCTCAGACCTATTGCAGGAGTGCTTGGGGAGTCATAGAATGGGAACCACTGGGACTTGCTATGATATAGTGATACCATATTGGGATGGTTCTACATTATGATAGGGAGTCTGTGATATTGGTTTTAGGAAATAGTTTTATGTGTTTTAAGTTCGAATTTCAGGCATGGGACTCCAGTGTTGGTGCAATAGTCGACGTATTCATACAACAGGACTTTGAGAACCTTCCGTTCAACATGATACATGAGATGAATGAATGAAATTAAAACTAAATTTACTAACAACATATAGTAATTTTTATATTATCCATATCTTTCTTGAGTCATCTCTCTCTCTATATATATTTTATTGTTGCACATATTGTTTTATTTTAGTACGTATCAACATATATAGATAGGTAGGATTCAACCACATGATGACAATAATGATCTTATAGGTGATGAGGCATCGGTACATAGATTTTTACTAGAGATATAACCCCTTGGTGGTGCCCCATCCATACCACCACCAATAGGGAAGTACATGGTACTCGCAGTGCTAGCGGATGAGGTGCACTAGTTGAGTGCACTTCATGAGTTTCAACAGCCGAAAACCCTACAATCCAACGTGATCTAAATAAACAAGCAGCTATGGACTGATATGTAGTGGTGACCCAGGTTTCCCACTTAGTCAGGAAACCATCATATTAGATGGAGGTCCTGGTGGTGAGCCTTCTACACAACTCAGTTGGGCAATGATGGGGTTTGCTTACCCGATTGTATGACGAGGAGACCCTTCCATGGACAATGTTTGAGAACCTATTCATAGTGGAGTTCTCACCCTACAAGATAAGGGATATGGATATACATGAACATCTACAACCATAGAAGGATGACACTGTGGTATCTGGGTATCCATCGAGGCATACTATCCTCCCCATGTACTTGATGGATATGATACATGATCAGTACTTCAGGGATCAGAACTTTGAGTGAGGTATGCACTGGGAAATACGAGCTGGTTTCATCCATTTGATAATTATTACTTATACTGTGGTTCTTGATCATGATTTTATGGTCACTGGTTTCTTGAAAAATCATATACAACAAGTGATTTTCATCGGTGGGAATAAAGGATAAGAGACATATGAATAAAAGAGCCATTGTTATCTATAGGGATTAGGTGTGTGATATGATTCAAGGAGAAGTACCATGATTGTGTATCTACAGTTTATGGACAATGGTTTGGCCAAAAATCCAATAGAGAGGAAGTTAAATTCATTTTATAGTGAGGTACATCTCACTCGAGGATGTCCAACCAGCTATACTACTTATATGGGGACTGTGGATGGACCACCGAGGTAGAGACAACGAAATAAGTAGAAAGATCTGTAGGGCATCAGACATGGAAGACCAGTCAGGAGAGAACCAAAATGTGGTTGTAATTTCTGCATGTCTCCACCACCACCCCTAGTTGGTCCACGACAGAGTCAGGGGACTCGATGAAAGGTGTAGGGACAACTGCATGTGGCTGGGTCATATTACCTAGGGGATACAAGAATGATCAAAGGTATAATCAACGTCTTTTCAAATTTATTTTTCATATTGGTAGACATAGGTCCTAGTAATTATTATTTTACCACATATCATGTATGAATATTAGAGATTCTGGTTGAATCATTGAATTGCCTATAATGGGCGGATACTCCTACTAGAGGAGATCCAATGATCTCAGACTGGTGATGATAGTGTAACCTTACTCTTGGAGGTGAGAGTTTTGTTTGAGATATGCTAATAGATACATAGAGGCCTTATGACATCATTATTCGTATGGTCTAGTTTCTCCTAGTACATTATCAAATTGGCAGTTGTTTTATAAGAGTGTGGTGTGTCCAAAGTAGCGGAACAATGTTTTCCTTATTGGTGAAATGGAAACCCAGGCTGCACTAGATGGACTCACACATAGAATGGTGCATAAGATTACTCTTCATGTGGAAAGCCTAACCCTCAATTCAATAAATGTTATGAGTATTCAGATTCCTACTGTTGTGGTAGATTTTTAGTGTATATATTAATGTTTGAGATAGAGGTGTGGGTTATAGCTACTATAGGACTATGCCATTGAAATTTTCTTCACTCTTTGGAAGGGGAAGGTGGTGGATGAATCTCTCATGAGGAGATATAGTTTTCAGCTACAGAATGAGGTGTCAGAGTAGTTGGGATCGTTGTATATATCATTTAGGGATGGATATGAATAATCCTACCTCTAGTATACGGTTTCCACCCCTCCACTCTTATAGCAAGTCAAGGAGGCACAACCTAGAGATGCCAACTATGAGACCCTAGAATCTTATATTTCTACAACATATCAACCTAATGGATATTCATGTGGTGGGGACCAGTCCATTATTTTCATATGATGCAAAGTAGTACTAGGGGAATTGTGGGATGAGGTTCTATGGGAGTTTCATACATCACAATTGTAAGTACATCCATGTTTGTAGAAGATGTACCAAGACCCCCAACATAAGTTTTTTAGGGATTATGAAATGAGTTACAGAGCTTTTATCTAGATTCCTTACTTGTTAGTAGGTTACAGCTGACCACCAGGTTCCAGTGGGTTTTTCTGAACCCCTTGAGGTGTTATAATTGGAGTGGGATGAGATATCGATTGAAATAATTATTGGTTTTCCATGTATGTCTAGGAGATACGATGCCATCTAGGTAATCATTTACCAACTCACCATGTCTTCCCACTTCATAACTATCTATGATATTTATCGACCCTTTCCATATTCTGCATAGAGTTAGCAAGGTGATGTACCACATGGATATACCTCCGTAGCCGGATCAGGTAAACAAAATACTTGACATGTTGCAGCTAAGGAGATACATGCATGAACCATCACACATCATAGACTGGGGAATATTGGACATTAAGGATAGTGTGACTTATGAGGAGTACCTATAAAGATCAAGGTTTGGCATGAAGGGATACATTGATGTTTATTTATTCCCTTGGTGTGTTCTTGGTTGTAGAACAAGAATCTACAAGAGACCACGTTGGAGTGGGTGGCTCAGATTCTTGCTCAGTACCTTCATATATTTGAATATCCCTTGTTTTGGATTTCAAGGACATAATTCCCCAAGGTGGGGAGAATGTAACAAGTTGAATTTCCATTTACTATTTTTTGATATTATATGGATTGTTTTCGATACCATATGCAAAAAAGTAATGATAATCAAAGGCCTAGTGTGTCCAAAACAATTGTTTGAAAAATATTAATCATTTCAATAACAATCATGCATGGGTTTCCTGAAAAAATTTAATAGCTATTAAATGGTTCAAGAATTAAAAATACAAGGGCAATGTTCTGCTCATAATGACATCTTTACCCTTGGAGGGACCAAACATTGGTCGGTACAGATCATCTATAGAAACTTTCACCATGTACATTTCCATAAATAAAATAATTAAATAAAATTATTTAATTTTTAAATCCTAAAAACACATGGAAGGTGATTCAAATTGGAAATATGAGACAACCGTTGAGTTCAAAATGAGGTATTTTACCTGGGTGTGACTGAACATAAGTCATCACGAGTAGTTTGAGAAAAACTTTCACAGAACATAATGAGAATAAAATAATTTAATAAAAAATTTATTTTGTTAATGCAGTGGCTGATAATATTTAAAAAAAATATTAAGGATAATTTATATGGTTTGTTTCCTAACCCTATAATCCTTGGAGACCCACTGTAGATTTCATTAAGGATTCTATCTTGGGAGATGGGGACGAATCGTCCATTGACGACCAACACACCTCATATTCGAAGGATATAGCCTAAGACAAGATCGTAGTGACCATTCTTCATTAGAATTCAATCCAAATAGATGTATAACTATTGTTTTGTTATGATTTCACTATTATTAATTTTTATTATGAACTCAGGTCAATCCATGAATAGATTGAACCATGGTCAGAACATTGTGGGATCGTCAGTAATTGTGGTTATTTTTTGGTTGTTTTCTTGATTTGTTTCATCGTTCTTCATTCTGATGTAAACAGATTATGATAGAGATGAATGATGGTTGAGGATCATTCCTCATTGTGTTTTTTGTTATTTTATTTCCCGTGTTCATCACAGTCTTCATAGTTGGAGCCTCATGGTCATAGCTCTAATTTCTAGGTGGCTCCTTATGTGATCAGGCCCAATGATTGGGGGAAAACCAATAATAGATGTTTCATCGGTGTAGATTTGGACCCAAGGAGCTCAAAATGTGACCATTACAAATTTTCTGTATTAAATATGGTTCAATGGTCTACAGAAGGGAGCGACATTGCTGGTATGGATTAGATGTCCGACGAGGTGAGGCAGTGGAAATCAGAGGTGGTGGTATTCATAGGTGGCGGTATCAATGGTAGATGCATGGATGGGAATCCATGGACATAGCCAGGGGAGCCATGTAAGACATCCCAAGTATCTCACACACATGAGGGTTGGGTCTGGGGAAATAAGCAATATCATGCAGATCGGGTGGGCTATGGTAGGCGGGCCCGACCGACCGAGCTAGGTAAGGTGGTTGGCCCCCGATAGCCAAGGTCGATCCGTTCATACCCTTGTCAGGCCTGTGGGGACTACACTAGATCCATGCCACTATGGACCATGTAATTCATTCCTAAATCATGGTAACTCTAGCTATTTCATAGTCGTGGAAGTTGTGAGGAGGCCGAGGATCACAGTCCACCAAAACGGTATCAGGGTGGCAGATCCCTGCGGTTAACTATTGTGGTTGGTCTATAGGCATAGTGTCCCCCCTTTTAAAATTTTGAATTTCAATAATGTTCAAATGGTACATCTATTTAATGATCCATTTGTGGAATTGGGAACCTAGCGACAAGACAAAAATTTTGGGGCAAGTGGTGAGGTTTTAGTTTTTTAAATTATAGTTTGAGAGAGTTTCCTTTAGTTCATTACTTGAGGGTTCAATATGGTATTGCATCCACATCACTTGACTGTAATATCCTCTAAGGATTAGTCTAAGATAGTGTATGGTATCTCTCCCCAAGGATAGAGCTTGATCCTCTATCACCCCTAGTGGAGTTGTGGAATCCACATAACCTTTGAGAGAAGGGCCTTGGTCCTCCATCTAGTGGGTCACATCATTAGGTACGTGGTATCTCCTAGTGCGTCAGGCCGTGATCCATGGAATCACATTGTTTATTATGGGAATGATCACTTATATAGTGGGTTGATCTAGATTGGATACGTGGTATCCCCTAGTTAGTTTTGGGTATGATCCATGGTATCCCCAGCCAGTTATGTGCGGGACCCCCACTAAGTGTATTATAGTCTTCCTTGACCAATACATTCTCATTTATCCGGGGCCCAAATGAGCTAGAACTCGTCATGAGTGTCTCTAATGATGTAATGGATCATGGAGTATGTTCTACTGGAATGATAATGCATTTAGCTGAATCCTAGGGCTGGTAATTCATTACTTGATCACCATTAGGCTTTTTTGTCTTATATTAATTATATCTAGATATCATTTTTATATATTCTATAAGAATATACATTTGTAGAGATTAATGTATATTGTTGTCTGGTATTCATTTGTTTTATTACATTGTTGTATTCCTTTTTGTTAACCCTATGTTGTATTCCATTGTGCTAATCATTTTTGGTAATCCTATGCGGTATTCCATCGTGTTAATCCACTATGGTATCTATTTATGGTAATACTCTATAGTATTCGTTGGTGGTAATACTATGTGGTATTCCATTGTGGTAATATCGTGTGGAATTCCATTATGGTAATACCTTGTGGTAATGCTATGTTCTATTCCACTTTGGTAATTCTTTATGGTATCCCTTAAATTTACTACTGTTTGTAATTCCATCATGTAAATATGGTGTGGTATTCCTTGTTAGTAATCCTATATGGTACTCCTTTTTTGTAATACTTTGTTTTAATTCTATATGGTATTCCATTATGGTATTGACTCATGAAATTTCATTTTATTATTCTATCATAGTATTCATTTTTGGTATTCCTTTATGTTATTCATTTATATCATTCCTTTTTCTTTTTTGTGGTTTAAGGGTGTACTACTGAGTATTGTTTTACTCAGTCATGAATGGGATTTTCCCACACATGTAATCTCTTGTGCATATGACCAACCCTTTGGAAGAGTTCGAGGTAGACCAAGACTAGTCAATGATTACTAAGACCAGATGGATTGATATGTTCTAGTAGATTTTAGATAGTAGTTCCAATACCATTACATCTGGGTTGGACATGTGTAATAGAATATTTATTTTTGGATTGTATATTATCATGTTTAATTTTCAGTACTATAGAAATCTTACACTATTGGGAGATTATAGTGCTATGAATTCATAGTTTAATTTTTGGGTTTTTTACATTTTAACAATTCTTGGGCTTAGAGATGTGTCTGTGCTCACAAGAACATATTCAATGCCTCCATGTCAGTGATATTCATATTCGGTTATAGTCATCAACCGGTGACCTATTAGTGGTGGGATTAGGTTATTGCCGAAGGGCCCCACTAGGATGTTTCATGAGATTTAACATATTTAACAATTCATTTAGAAGTAACTCTTGTCTTCAATGGTGACAAGATTACAATCCACAAGCCTCTAATAAAACGATTATCTATAGGAAATTTACCATGGAGGACATACTAAATTATATTTAGTTCCATATAATTATTATATAGCATAACACATCTTTCCAGGATCATAATGGATCAACTATTCTCTTCTAATTTCATTGGAAATTGGATACTTATCTGAGAACATAACACAATACAAAAGTTCCAAACAAAATCTAATTAAATAATCAAATAAAACTTAAATTAGGAATCTACAACCAAAACTCACAGGGTAACCCTATCATATTTGAATGAAACCAAAAAACTAGTGGATGTTATGAATATTAAACCCCACAATGACGTAGGAAAAATAACTAACTTTCATAATAGATTCCATAAACAATTTCATTTTATTTTTCACAAAACCCTTCAAAAATTAATATGGTGGCATACCTCTACCAAAATCTTGGGAATTGCATGTAAGAATTGTATTAGGACATCCTATATATAGGGTTCATGGAACTTTCTCATATTGGGATAATTCCACCATTCTCTAGTTGAACCACCACTCAAATCCATTTCTGTGAGAACAAATAATTTAAGAAAATGGTCTAAGAGAAGAATAAAGGTCAACAAGATTTCAAAATCATATTTAATCACCAAATTAACTACTCACAAAGGTACATAATCGAAAAACAACAAAATCATGAAGTGGTCGGGAGAAACCTTGGTTTTGTATAGAGAGGAGTAAAAGAATGTGTGCTTCCCCCTAATAAAATTTTAAAAGTATAAATCACAATTCTCCACTTTTAATGAGCTGTAAGGCTTGTCTACAAGGATTTCCAAATAGTGTGTTATATATATTGTAGAAATTATGAATGATTAACCCATTCACACCGCTTAAAAAATAATTTTCCAATGGTGAAACATTTCATTTCCATTATCTATTATATTTTCCACTATTTGTCTACAAATTATTGAAAATAATGTGCTAAATATCAAGTCTAATACATGAAACACAATTCTATCTAAAATATGCATGTTTTTGTTTAAAGAATGCAACAACGATGTCCGAAAACCATTCTCTATAATATTAAAAAAGAAACTACCAGACACTTGTGGTTCATCTTACATTCTCTTAAATCAAGAACCCCTAGTTTTATACATGTAGAAAATCCTATAAAATACCAATGCATAACCCCAATTTCCATTGAATCAGCTAAAACATATATATTCCTATGCAGCCCAATAATTTTCTAAAAGCATCTTCTCCATATTCTCATGTTGTATCATTTACACAACGAATCTTAGAAATAAAAATAAAACATCCACTAGATTTCAAAAAATAATTACTCTAAAATTATAATCTTATGAAGTAGAGTTTAATAATTGTTTAGTACCTAAAAATTCATTTTTTCCATGTAACCCTTATTAATGGTTTTGAAGAAAAATATTATGGAATTATTATTCAAGGGGATATCATATTTATAATTGAAATGAAATTTTACTCTTTGGTGATTTATTATATTAAATGTTACTAGATTACCACAATAGTTTATGTGTTCCCTATTATGGGAGATTCCATCAATACCAAGGGTCTCACGAAATTACATTAAGAGTATAGGCTATAGATTATGATAAATTTTCCTACCCAAAAATAGTATTGGACTATATTTTCATACCATGGGTAAAATAATTAATCCAAAAGCTGTTTTCATTGATATGTAAATATTAGGTGTTCAATGTAGTGAATAAATATTATTAGTAAGTATTCATGAAATAAAATTATGTGAAAAAATATAATCAATTAAAGAATTACCATTTCCTGATTACTTGTTGAGTGTACTGCTCATTACTCTATTTTTAAAACAAATATTAAGTGTTTTGATAAATTTTTAGTTCCCAAAGTATATTATTTTTGGTTGTTTTTTATATTGATTTTCGTTATTATCCATTCAATTGGGGTACAAGTTGTTTTAATGTGTATGCTCTTAAAAATCAAATCCTGGATGTATTGTAGGTTCATTAAAATATTTTTTATTTAACCAATTCATTGCATAAACTCTATACAACTCTTCAATATTCACGTGTATGATGTTTTTCTCCTCCATAATTGAAGAGTTTAGGGGTCCCTTTTTTCATATTTTTTTTCATTCCACCACCATTAACTACTTGTCTAAGGATTAAATTTAATTTTACCAACTTTTTTAAAATTCAGGTTTTGTGAAAACTGAATTTTTCTCATTATGTACCCAATAGAATATGTGTATTAAAAGTATCCAATATCAATTTTTCAAATTACTATTCATCTAATAATTTCCTCATATCTAATTATATATCATATATATATATATCTTCCTTGAGAAAATGTTATAATACCCTAATGAAATGATTTTTTTTATTACATGGATAATGATAAAGCTACGATAATTCAATGAACTCAATATGATGTATTATTTATAGATATGAACAAAATCATCTTAATTTTTTTTAGATACTGATTTTATATAGTGATTTTATTGGGACTAAATCAAGGAAAATATTTGATAAAAATATAATCATAAACTCCAAAAATTCAGTGGAGTCTAATTCATTCCATTACCTCATATTCTTAATAATGGTCCACCATTGATGTACATCACAATAACATGATAGTCTGCTATAAAAACAATTAATTTTGAAAGAATTAGAGAATGGAAAATTTATTAATTATTTATTAAAATTTTTTAATGCAAATTAGTATTTCAACTAACACACAATTAGAGGATGGAAGCTGCCACATGTAAGACTTAATGGTTAGTGGACCCCTACATTGTTCATTTGGGGGTTCTATATGATTCATTTTATTATTAATATATTAAGATAATTTCATTAACATAGACACTATAATTTTTCACTCCTTCACTAATCTGGTTTGGATGATCATTAGGATATCCAATCTCCTTCCATAACATTTTTTAACTTGATTCCAATTAGTATTAGTAATAAAAAAAAAATTACTCTATGAATTATTAATCTGAGTAATAAATAATATGTTGAATATTATAATTCCTAATATTTCAAAATTTATGGCATATTCAATTCAACCTATGAAATCTTGGAATCATCCTATATCAAATTAGTTCAACATATGATGTTTTATGTTTTTTCATATTATTCTTCATAACCTAATACATAAAAATATCTAGAAAATTATATGATAAAAACTAAGGTGACTCAAGTATGCATGACATTCATATTATATCATTTAAAAAAACTATTTCATAAACCTAAGAATAATTTACAACCAATAATCTATAAAGTTGGTATCTTTTTAGATTTTATAGTTAACTATTATATTTAATCAATATTCAAAATCTCACATAGATAGTTCTGTTTAATATAATGTTTTTGACACATGATACATAATACAAATTTTTAAAACATATGGAATAGAGATGGAGAAAACACGGAAATTAGAAGCTCACTAAGAATAAGACATAATATATATCTATTGATTATCATAATTAATCATTATATGAGTATGTTGGTATGATAATATAATCATGGTGAATTTTTATAAAATAATATACTAAAATATAATAATACATATTTCATAAATCATTATTTATGAAATATTGTTTTTGTATAACAATATATATGATATTTCGAGAAGTTGAAACATGAGTCAATATTAATGAGTCATGAAAACAGAAAATTGGAATCAAAATATATCATATACATAAGAATATAAAATTAGACATTTTATCAACTCTGACCACCAAGGCCATCATCAATTAGTTGGAAGAGTCACTTAATGGATTCAGTGTACTCCCGATTACCTAACTTGTCAGATAATGAGTAAAAATTATTTACATAATGCTAAAAGTTATATCATAAATCCACATGTATCATAGTTTACACAATCCATTTTGGGTTGGGGATTAATTACAATTTACAATAAAATCTTGAGTTATAACCAATAAATAATTCATTTACTAGATAGAATAGTCCCCCCAATACATAATTACATAAAATACATATTTGTGCTACAATAATATTAAAAAATTATAATTACATCATTTATATATTAAAACGTGGGAAAAATGTGTTACATTAAAAAAAGATATTAAATTATCATGTAAAATAAAGAAGAAGTAGGTTTATGAAATTTCTATCGAATATCTCTAATTATGTATAAGAAGAATTACATTATTTTTTAAACATTGATAAAATTTTTATAACATCACTATAATATGTAATTGAAAAATTAGAAGAAAATTCATTTAAATTTGATAAAATTTATTTTAAATGACAATAAATTTAAAAATAATGTGAACAATGTTTTCTTAAAAAACCATTGAAACACTATGATAAATCATAAACATTAAAATTAAATATAATAGAAGTAAAATGAATTCATGTGGAAAAATCTAATAATGAATATAATTTTTATTAATTTCTAATTAATGTTCAATGAATATAAAATAACTAATATAAAAATTGATTCAAATGAGTCCATTAAAACCCATTTAATGATGGTTACTATAAAATTAATAGGATGTTTTGAAATAATTTATTGATATATAAAGACATTCATATAAAAATATATTGATACTTTACATGGAGAGAAATGATTCTCGATTGAAGGGATGAGTTAAGGTTGGTCCGAATTATGACAATTATTTCTATTGGTTTGTGAACTAATGGGGTTTTAAATTGTTATAAAGCATGAAATCCCAAAAATAACTATAATATTTGATATTATATGGGGTTTTGTTGATAAATAAACATATATATACCCTTATGTAAATTTAATCATAAATAATATTAAATAATTTATGATAATGAAAATTAAACCCTTATATCTTTGATAAACTTTTAATCAAAATGAAATGAAAGTGATATGCAGAGAGAAAAATGTAAATCCCCTAAATATGATGAAATGAATGACGAAAAGATTCCAAGGGATTTTCATTCACCTAATAAAATCATTAGTGATTATGAAACATATATCAATGAAATAAAAATTAAAAATAAAACCCTTACCATCAATCCTAACGTTTAGAAAGAACCATTCCCTATATTTTAGAAATCACAACCACAATCAACTATTCCAGAATCAAATTCATAAATATTTCCTATAAAACATTTCATTTAAACCTATTCATTACTATATTAATATTTATATACTGTTTATTTCCATTATCAAGTATTTTATAATTTCTATTATTACATACACTATTCAAAATTTCAATGTCATTCCTCATTAATTGAAAAAAATTGCATAATTAATATATTATTCTTGGTAATATAATCTATCTTTTTACCACTATTTATTTCATCCCATGTTCTATTAAATTATGGAACAATTATGGCTCTTGATATTGGAATCAATGATAAACTTTTTTCAGGTTATTTACCAATAATAATAAGATAATATATCTTGAGAATTAAATTTTTTCAATCAATATATACACATATTAAATAAATAAATTAATCATTAATATAATATATTAATAATATTAATATCATCATCGTGGTTCATATTTGAAATGTTTAATAAAGTTTTGCATCGTAAATCTAGGACATTTTGCAGACCAAAAGAAGATGTTCTACATATGATGAATTAAGAGTTTATGGTTATATAGTATTAATATAATTTCCAATGAAGAATTATAATATTCATATATAACATGATTATGATTTATAATTATATTTGAAAATATTTTGATGATAATGTAATTGGAAAATATAGTGAAGAATTAGGTAAAAATATTGATGAAAACCCTCATTATTGATAATGGTTCATTCAAAATGAAGTATTAATTTTTCCTTTTTACAACCTCAGGATAATAAATGAAACATTATGTTGGAGAGTAAAAGATATAATTTTTTTCAATATATTTTCAATGAAAATGACATTATTGGATGTTTTAGATGTGGAGCCCTTTTAAGGGTGACTTTTGTGTGGTGTTTTTCAAAATATATTATCCACAATGTATAATATTGTAAAATAAATGGAACATAGGTAAAATGATATTTTTTTAAGTATTTCATAAATCCCATAATAATCATAATTTATTGAATTTCTATTGATATTATAGGCCTTTATAACAAAATTAAAAAAAATTATGTCAATTTCCCCTACTATGTTAAATGATTTTACCTCTATGAATTAATTTTAATACCCAAAATTGAAATTGACCATCATAAATAAAGATGATGTAATAATTTTAATTGTAAGACACAAATTAAAATAATTAAATAATTAAATATATTTAATCAATATTATTTAATTTCATGAATTGTTTTGTGACTACTGTTTCAAGTGCTCATCCTCACCTTGGCTCTCTATATCCATGATGAGGAGATGTTTCAGTTTCATCAAGTTGGTACATGGGGTTATCTAAGGGGACCCCTATCCCCAAGATGATTTTACATGGAACAAGTGGATTTATCCTGGAACAAGTGAACAATAGTGTAAAATGGAAAGCTGTGCTAATATCGTTGTAGGAGAGAGAATTTTTTAAATAAGATTGTTTAAAAACATTTATAAAAAAATCATAGGTTAATTTTTTTTATAGAAATGTGCTCTAAAGGAGGCACCGTAGGGGCCGCCATTAGGCTTCGGGCAGAAGGCGACAACGACACTGCCCCCTTTTGGGTTAATTTGAATGACGAAAACCCCATTGCTGCCATTCTTCTAAAAAAATTATTCTTCTTAAAAAAATTACTTTTATTTTTATTTGGTTTGTTTATATATATATATATATATAAACCAAAAAAAAAAAATTTCAGCAGAATTTATCTGCTATTTAAAATCCAGCATTACAGCCATTTCAGTAGTCTAGATTCTGAAAGAAACCATTTCCTATGAATCCCTTTTATAAGAGAATTTAACCTAGAAATTATTCTTCATTTCTGATGTGGGATTCTCGTTCTCCTTTTCCTACCCAGAACATTCAGCATTCCTGATGTGGGGTTCTGTTTCAAGTACGTGACATTGAGAGACTATAAATTATAAACTATAAGACCAATAAAAATGAAACATAAAACATGGATTAAGAAACAGTTTAAAACAAAAATAACTTCATAAAAAATAAATATAAAAAATAATTTACAAGCATTCAAAACCACCTACTCGAAACATAAAAATACTTAAAAAACATGATTTTAGAAGCCAATAAATTATTAATTACAAGAACAACATAAATGAAACTTAATACATGGATTAAACATATAAAAAATAATTGAAAACAAAAATAATTTGATAAAAAAATATTAATGGAAAATAATTTATAAGTTTTCAAAGACACCTATTTTAAACATAAAAATGTTTCAACCACGTGACTTTGAAATCCTATAAAATATAAACTATAAAACCGATATAAATGAAACTTAAAACATAGATTAAACATATAATAAATATTTGAAAAAAAAATATTAATAAAAAATGTTCATGAAAAATAATTTATAAGCATTTAAAACCAGCTACTTGAAACTTAAAAACGATTCAAGTGGCTTTAAAAGTCTATAAAATATAAACTATAAAACCTATATAATTTAAAGATAAAACATAATTAATAAATATTAGTTGTATAATAATTAGTAAGTTAATTAGTAATCATTAATAACTAATTAGTTAATTAGTAATATAATTATTAATTATTTAATAATTTACTCGTTACTTAGTAATATAATTATAGATTATATAGTAATTAATTAGTTAATAGGTAATATAATTATTAATTATATAATTAATAATTAATTAATTACTAATTATTAATAACTAATTATATAATAACAAATTAGTTATTAATTAATTATTTTATAATTAACCATTAATAATTACTAAATAACTAACTAAATATTATACAATTAATAGTTATATAATTAATAATAATATTAGTAATTAGTAATTAATAATTAATAAATATAATGATTAATTATAATGAATAATTGCAATGAATAATTATAATCAATAATTATAGTGAATAATTATAATGAATAATTATATAAAATTAATTATATAACTAATTAACTAATAATTATTATGTAATCATTTTTAATAATTACGAATTAATAATTATAATGAATAATTATATTACTAATTAACCAATTACCTATTATATATTTAAGAATTTCATTACCAATTAAATAATTTATTATTATATAATAATTTTTTAAAAATATTAATTAATAATTATAATGAATAATTATAATTTATATTTATATTACTAATTAACTATTTATAAAAAAGCCTAGGCTCTATCTTTCTCAAAAAATTAACTAATTTACTATTATATAATTAATAATTATATTATTAATTAACTAATTAGTTACAATATAATTAATTATTAATAATTAATAATTAAATAATTAAAAATTATAAAATTATTAATTATATTACCAATTAACTAAGTAATTATTAAAAAATTATAATTATATTAATAAATACCTAGTTAATCATTAAATAATTAATAATTATATTACTAATTAACTAATTATATTAATAATTAACTTATTAATAATTAACTAATTAATTATTAATAATTACCAGTTAACTAACTAATTATTATACAATTAATAGTTATATAATTAATAATTTATAATATATAATATATAATATACATTTATAATTATTAATTATAATGAATAATTATAATTTTTAATTATAATTAATAATTATAATAACTAATTATATTGAATAATTATAATTTATAATTATATTACTAATTAACTAATTAACTATTATCTAATTAATAATTATATTACCAATTAACTAATTAATAATTAAATAAGTATTTTTGAATAATTACTAATTATTTATTATAATGGATAAATATAATTTATAATTATATTACTAATTAACTATTATATAGTGAATAATTATATTACTAATTAATTGGTCAATTATTATATAATTAATTATTAAGAATTTCTAATTAACTTTTAATTATTATGTAATTAATTATTAATAATATTATTTTAATAATTAAATAATTTATTATATGTTTAATCTATGTTTTATCTTTAAATTATATCGGTCTTATTGTTTATATTTTATAGTATTTCAATGCCCCATACTTGAATCATTTTTAATATTGATGTTGGTGGTTTTAAAAGCTTATAAATTAATTTCCATGAACATTTTATAATAAATTCTTCTTAATTTCAAATATTTGTTATATGTTTAATCCACATTTTATGTTTTATTTATATTAGTCTTATAGTTTATATTTTATAGACTTTCAAAGTCACGTGCTTCAAACATTTTTATGTTTCTAGTAGGTGTCTTTGAAAACTTATAAATTATTTTCCATCAACATTTTTTACAATTTTTTTTATTTTCAACTATTTTTTATATTTTTAATCCATGTATTAAATTTCATTTATATTGGTCGTATAATTTATATTTTATAGGCTTTCAAAGTCTCGTACTTGAAGCATTTTTAAGTTTCAAGTAGGTGGTTTTGCATGTTTATAAATTATTTTTTGTCATCATTTTTTACAAAATTCTTTTTGTTTTAAAATATTTTTTATATTTTTAATCCATGTTTTATGTTTCATTTATTTTGCTCATATAGTTTATATTTTATAGTCTTTCAAAGTCAAAAACTTGAAATAGAATCTCAAATCGGAAATGCCCAATGTTCTGCACAAGAAAAGGGAGGACCAGAATCCCACATCGGAAATGCAGAATGATATCCAATGTAAGTTCTTTTATAAAAGGGTTCCTTGGGTGAGAGCTTCTGTCAGAATCCAGACTGCTGTAATGGAAGTACTAGTGTATTTTAAATAGAGGATAAATTCTGCTGATTTTTTTTATTTTTTTTATTGTTTATATATATATAACAAAACAGAAACAAAAACAAAAATTATATATTTTTTTGTTTTAAGGGAAAGCCGACATTGCGGATGCCGCCTTTGTGGCATATTTTTTAAAAATGTTCTAACCCATCAAGTTTTGCAAAAATAATTTTTTTGTAAACCTATTAAAATTAATCCTAGTAGGAGATGTTTGGAGAGTATTTCACATTTATTGTTTGTAGATGATATTATAATATTCAGTAATGGTAGGAGATGGTAATTTCACAATCTAGTGGATATTTTTAACCCTTTTGAGATCTTTAGTGGAAAGGGTATCAATAATTCAAATATTCATGCATTAAAATATAATAGATGTTCTTGTGGATGTTGTAGAGGAATTAAGGCCATTATAGGGTGCCCACAGATGTAGATGACAATGATCTATCTTGGTGTTCTACTCTCATTTGGACGCATCCAAAGGATATATTTTATAGACATCAGTAATCATCTGGTGGGAAGGTTATTAAATTAGAAGAAAACATTTATCTCATTTGGGGGAGGGAGATGTTGGTTAATTTTGTTTTAACATCGATTTTGATGCATTTATTCTTGCTACTCAATCCTCCCAAAAGAGTGGTCAAGTAGATTAAAAACAGTCAGTCTTCCATTGTGTGGGATGCGAACCAATCCGGATGAAGTATTTGGGCCTCTTGTCGTCGCATGAATGGACCTGTGGCCATGGGTGGAGTTGGACATCGAGATATTAGGGAAACAATGCATGAAATGCAGGGCCAACTCGATTGGGATATTATTATGGGTGAATCTCAGTGGGAAACATTCTTCAAGAGGCGTTATGGTGTTCAATGGGATGTGTT
Source organism: Viscum album (assembly GCA_963277665.1). Classification (NCBI taxonomy): domain Eukaryota; kingdom Viridiplantae; phylum Streptophyta; class Magnoliopsida; order Santalales; family Viscaceae; genus Viscum; species Viscum album. The sequence goes on from OY728151.1 coordinate 809,953,472, forward strand.
TGGTGGGCATGGTCCTCCTCTTTCTGGCATGGCGTGATGCATGGTATCCTATCGTGAGGTTCTCTCTAATGGTTCTAGGTGTATCATTGCAAATGCTGATGCCATCTTATATAAAGTTAATAGGGAAGGAGATAAATTGGACTTTTCCAGTTTCCCCCATCCAGAAATATACTTCAAATAAGCCTACGATAATCCTAGATTTGTTCACTCCATTATCAGCCCCGATAAGGTTGAGGTCAATAATGATATTCCTATAAATGACAAGCCTGATAAGTGTTTCTTTTCGGGTTCATATTCTAGTAGGTTTGTCAATAAGCATTGTAGGGATCAAGTGCATGCAGTGAGACCTCAGGACGAGTGGTCTTTCGTGATATAGTGTATCGAGATCCATACAATAACGAACTTCTTCACTTAGTTTTTAAATAACCAAGTACTTCCAAAATATTAATATGTGCAAAGGAAGGGTATTACCATGTTGTCATGCATCTATTTTTGCGAGAACCCTTAGAAAGAGTCAACACTCCATCTCTTCTTCTATAGTAGCTGGGATTATTCTCTCTAGTCTTTCTTCTCACCCCGTCCCTGCCCCGATAATGATCAAGATTCACTTCTGGAATTATTAGAGTCCTATTAAATGGGGTTAAATGAAGGGGAACTAAGTGCAAGGACCATGCTATAATTTATTGTTCAGTTTTCTGGACGATATGGGAGGCACACAACCAGGTTCAGCTTTACTTTATGAGATCATATATGTTCCTTCAGATGAGATTGAAATCTTTTATATTTGAGCTTAGATCGCTTCTTAAAGGGTTCCAAATATTGGTAATTTCATGAAAAATGTTTAACAAGGTGTGTGTTCCTAACAGTTAGGTGTTTCTATCGATTAAGTGGATACCTCCTCAGGGATGTTTGATGTTTGATGTCGATGGTTCTCTCATGGGGGGCCGATGAGATGAGGAGGAGTGCTTCATGATTCTAAGGACTTGGTTCATTTTTGTATCAGTGCATTCAATTGGGAAAAATCTTCTTTAGGAGAAGAGGTGAAGTCCCTTATATCAACTATGGAAATCCGTAGGGGGTATGGTTATCCAAAATCATAGATTGAGTTAGAATCAAATGTTCTTGTGAGAACTATTTAGGGGAGGCATGCGGTGTTGTTGGACTTGATAAATATGGTTCGTAGGTGTTTTGTAGAGACCAACATGGGGTGTAATGCTCACCAAATTTGGAGAGAATCCATCTTTGCACCATATTTTTTCATTGAATGGGATGTGATGTGGAAGAAATAGTTACTTATGATAGCATAGGTTCACTTCCTCGTGATTGTATGTTTGTTATTCCAAAAGATTCACTTGGACAACATCACTTATGACCCCCTATAGGGGTATCATTTCATCGTTTATCCGGGTTTTTTCAAGTTCAATAAAAGTAATTTTAAGCAAATAAATAATAACTTATATAAAAATTAATTAAATATTTATTAATATACTTGTTTATGAATTTATTTTTTATATTAAATTAATGAAATAATATTCATAAAATTATTTTTTTGATGACAATCCAAAACATATAAAAAAATTTCTTTGAAGAAATATACATTTTTGTAAACATTGAATGATTCTATCAATATATTCTTAAAATCAATTTAATATCATCATAAAATTATAATTTTTAATAATTTATACTAAATTTTTTCTTAAATTTTTTAAATATTTAATATAACTACTTCTTATGATACTCATGTGAAGAAGAAATTTGAAGATGTTGGTAAAGAAACACTGAATCTTTATTTCTTTAATTTTGATTCTCCTCCACATCTAAGGGTCATCATAATGGGTATAATTTCAAATATTTTGGGTAATCAAGATAATATTTATAAACATTATAGCCATTTAGGTATTCAATTATCTCAATATCCATAACTTTGAATGGGGCGAAGGATTGTAAATTCCATGAGATCACTAAATGATTCCTAGAGCACATGGGTTTTGATGTATGGATGATGAAAATGATTGGATTTTTCTACTACCATGTTGTTTTTCCTTCTAATGAGTGAAAACATAGGGCATGGATCTAGGGATCTATATCATTGATAACTGTATTTCATAAAATTTAGGAATGGGAGATAAATTAGGATCCATCTAATGTAAGAGACACCCATACCCAGAAAATATATGTTTTTGTAAATTGAATTGGTAGTATTGGCATAGAGTAAATATTTTGGACATTGCCTCTTCCATGGGAAATCCCATTAGAATGGATAGTCCGATATAAAATACAATATTATTTCATTTTGGACTGATTCATGTAGGGGTGATATGTATGGAAATATAGATTAATATGTTGTTTAGACACTCATAGATGATGATATAAACCAACTTATTCAGTATGAAAGGAATTCAATATATTTCTTAAATTTTCATTTTTATAAGGCCACAACATTAAGCATTACTTAATATTGAGTTATGTAAGTAATTTAAATATATTTCATATTGGGTATCTATTCAATTATAGAGATTTAGGAAGTCATCATATAATTATTAAAAAATAACTTAAATATTTTAATGTAGACACCTCTACTCACTATCCATGTTTTCATAAAACAAAAAATGTTTAAAAATAAAAGAAAATCATTTCGTTGTTAAACATCATAAATTTTCTTTGATCCCAAACATGAATCTATTCATCATTAAATCCTGTGAATAACATTTCAAAACATGGGATGTGCATAAAAATATCAATAGAGGATACACAAATTAGTGAAATTTTTAGTCTTGTGAAAACATGTAAACCAAGAATACATTGTCATAAATTATTACTTTTCACCATTAAGAAGTAATAAATACACTTCTTAGAATATATTCTCATTACATACCGCTTTTTTAATCATAATATTACCTTATAAACAAAATAAAACTACATATAAAATATAAAATTAATTTGAGACATAATGATACTTAAATGGAATAACCACGTGGTTAGCCTCCACACATATCAGAAATTGGAATAGCCATATAGCCTCCTTCTAAATCCAATGAATTGGAGGTTATAACGTAACATATAATCCTTGGTTTATCATAGAATTACCCATCATTAGTTTACCATGTAACCACACATCTTTGGTTTATCATCTAACCACCCATCAAATGTCCAAGTACCATTATATAATCAGAACACATAAAAGATTTCAATTATCAACATTTAACTCATCAAAATTTTATTTTCAATCACATGAAATAATTTCAAGATACTAAAATAGCCAATCTTCTTAAATTTTTTTTTCACACCAAATCACTTGATAATGGTATAAAGGAATTATTTTCCATTGTAAAACATGAAGGATTATAGAGGAAGAAAAATATCAATTAATAGTTACGGTGGAGGAGAATTCCATTATACCCACATACATTAGAAAAACATTCCTTTTTTTTGTAATGATGGTAAAACATTTCATATAAAAAAGTAATTTTGAAAACCATTAAAATATAGACATAAAATGTCATGTATAATTCTTTTATATCAATATAAATAAATAAGTTTATTAATATCATGATGAAAATATTTGATAATTAAATCATTTTATTTTCACGATGTACTATACCACTTTTATCATTTGAATAATAATCTATATGAATTAATACATTTATAAAACATTAATTAACATTATTATGTATAAAATATGGATCTGGAATGTTATATGTTCTATATACACAACTAATAAAATAATAATGGTGCATATTATCAAGAAATTACTCAATGAAAGAAGATTGAGACGATGTCCCTTACCTTGAGTTTGATGCGTCACATATATTCCTTTTTCATCAATAATGATAAATATAGGATAATGTTATACATCAAAATTAACCTTTTATTTTTTATTTTTCTCTTTATATCATTAATTACCATGTTATGAGAATTACATAATTTTTTAGGTTCACATCGGACATTTTGTCGATATTCGGTAGTTGAGTCGAAAAAGAACTCGGTATGATGTCAATAGTCTATGTGGTCATAAGCCCATAGTCTCCAAAATATAAAACATTTTACAAATATCATAAACATTAATTATATATGTATATATAATAATCATTGAAGATAAACTATATATATAGTTCATGGAGACGGTAGGCTGTGCTTACCCATAAACTATATTTTCATTTTTCCTATCGTATTGAAAGAACAAAATTAAATGAAATTTATTCAAAAATATATAATATAGTATCTTTGATATTATTTATTTATCATATATGATTACTAAAACATATTTAATACATTCCAGGTGATGTGTGAACAAATCATGTCATTTTGAGGAGGTGATAGTCGACACGACCCCACACGATGTTACAGTATAACGATGTTATAGAATGACTGAAGGTATATTTAATTTAAAATTTAAATAATACTAAATAGGTTATAATATATGTATTAAAATATTCTTTTTCCATTTAATTTTATTAAATAACATCTCCTAATTTGGTATGGGAAATAGAACGATGACATTATTGACATAGGTGATTAACCAGCATAACTTGGACAATAACTATGTTTAATTGTATTAGAGGGGTTTATAAATGAAAGAGACATGAGATATTAAATTGGGAATATAAAACTATAGTATATACGTGATTATAAATTAATCATTAATTTATGGATGATGGTGGTTAGGATAATGTAGATAATGAAATAAAATTAATAGAGGTACTTTTAGAAAATTACCTTTGGAATATACCCTCCTTGGAAGACCCTTATGAACCTTTTGATTTGGTATTTTAGTGAGAAAAGAAGAAATTTGACCTGTGGAAAGTAATGAGTATATTTTTCTTCAGATATTTTAGGAGCTATATGTTTGTGTGAGTTGAAATGGGGAGGTGAGGGTTGTTATTTATACTTTATGAGAGGTGTGTTCAAGTGATTAATTTGTTGATTATTTTATATTAAATACTAAACATATAAATAAAGCATGAAATTATAATACATTGTATTGAAACTAATGTTTTTTAGTCTGTTTATGGTCTCTCCAAACCCCATTAAACCATTAAATTTTGTATTCTTTAGGTATTTGTATCATTCAACTTGTACCTTTAACCCTCGTCAAAATATTACATTTAATACGAAAAATAATTTTTTTACCATGGTTACTTTTTATACCTAAAAATAAAATACTCATTTAAACCATAATTTGGAAATTCTTATTTCAAATGTGGTATCATTTTTACCTAATTAAATTCATTTTATTTAAAAATTTATATTTAATATTAATTACGCAGACATAACTAAGCAACGAGTTTTTAAAGTGAAACATTCAAAAGATTGAAATGTTTATATATATAATATCAATTTGATGTTGATTCCAATGACCAATATTAAATTAAATAATAAAAAAATTATCAAAATATACTTTTAATCCTAATAAAATTATCTTCTAACTATATAAATAAATTATAAAAAAATGTGGTTTTGCATTTAAACAAAGTATTTTTCAGTATTCATCATATAATGATTTTTTTTAGAAAAACACAAAAAAAATTATAAGAAAGAAATTTCTATGTCCCAATTAAAAATAAGAAGTTTATTGAGTCAAATATATCTTATGAAGGTGTGAAAAACTATTTTTGGAATGGTTTATTGATCAAAAGGATGAAAAATGCATTTCTTTTGAAAAATAAAAATTTTATCTAAGAAAATTGAATTTTTTATTATATTATGTTTTGAAAACATATATAATGAATTTTAGAAATTACATTGAACATATTACATATATATTTCATTAATTAAATCTATACTTCGTGATTTAATTATCTTTTAAAATCACTAATATGAATTTAAATAGTCTTTTCAAAAAAAGACATCTATTATATTCAATTTGTTTTTGTTTAATTTCATAATTAATTTGTTAACCAATGAATCATTATATGTACATGTGTGAACAATGTTTTCATAATTCAGTTCTTTCTTTTCACTCCCACCATTCTAATGGCTAAGTGACAATTTTCATATTAAATAATAATATTATTTTTTTATTTAAGCAAATTGTGGTGTATCATGTATAATATTGAACATAGAGTTTTCTTGTAGGAAAACTCAAGATGATACATTCTACTCAATTCCGGAAATTTCCTCCTTTAAAATTTAATTTGGGTTTGGTAACTTAGTTATGAATTTTCAATAAAACCATATTTAAAATCTCTCATTAGAATTTGGATTAACAAAACATACACTTTAAAAGAATGAAAAGAAAGTATGAAGGACAGATGAGATAACACATACTAGGGTACCCTGGAAGAAAGAATGGATATGTAAGAGAAAAATAACAATCATCTTTTGATAGAGAATAATATAAAACAATGTTAGAAAAAATTTTAAAATCACAAAGCTTTAAATTTGTGATAGGTTAAATGGTCATTGACTATGTAGTTGGGAAATTAAATTGGAAACATTTTTGTTTTAAGATCCTATTCATAAAGTTGTGGAATTCATTTACATCCATGACTAATAACATAAGGAAACATAATTACTTATTAGGTATGGTTTCATCATTTAATCAATATTTACCAAAAACTTATCTTTTTCCAAATGATGAGTACTCAAGATGATTTTTTTTTTCATGCCAAAAACACTAGACTCAACTTATAGAGAATAATATAATACAATTTTTTTTATACACTCATCGTGTATTGATATATTAATAAAAGCTAAAAAGTAATGTTGATGATATTATAATTATCCCAAAATAATAAACCATTATGTAATAAAAAACTACATTTAATGTCCAAAAATAAAAAGTATTACCCAAAGTTCATCATATAGAATTTGATAAATAATTGTCATTAATATTTTTCAAAATAATAAAATATAATATTGAATCCAAAAAATTAGAAGTATTTGATAACAATATATACCAAGATTATTTATAAAATTTTTCTCTAAATAACATCAATCACTCTTAATAACCCATACCAATAATGTAATTTCCAAAATCACATATTCTCCAAGATTGGGTAATAATTTCAAAAAATAACACGAATCCCCCTATGTTCATAATGAAAACATATATTATTCCAAAATAAAATCAAAACATTACTACTAAAATAAAATTACATAGTATTATTTTTTCATTAGGAATATATGTTTCCTAAATTAGTGAATTTCTTCGAAAATAATATTTATCACTTAATTCCAAAATCATTTTCAAATTCCATGGATATACATTTGATAAAAAAATATGGTCCCAAAATCAACTTCTTCTTATTACATAATATAATTTAACTAAAAATAAAAAATCATACTAACTATAGACTTCTTGTAGGCCAGTGGTATGTGATGCACCCAGATCACCTTCAGTTGTGGGTTATATTCCTGTAGCCTTTCCAGACGTGATGCATTTTCAACCATCTAGTAGGATTTTCTTTTTCTAAAACTATATAATTCTTATAAAATTCTTAAAATGAGGTAAAATACTCAAAAATAACCATAATCTGTTTTAATCTCAAGGATTATGTCATGCCTTTAATTTTTCATCTCAAAATGTAATATCCCATAACTACTTCAAAATTATAGATCATATAAACCATAATGGTTATTCATACTTTAATAATAATTTTCAGACAAGAATAGATAATTCGTTTTCTAAAAACATTTTTTCAAAATACACATCAAGGTTACACGTATAAGAAAATGTATTTGAATGTAATCCCATCATCAAAAGAGAATTAGTACTTTTAATCATTTCATCATATTTAGATCTAATATGACTCTTGAATCCCTTATATGTAGACATATTAATCATTAATCATTATTGAAGGTCCCGTACCCACAATTTTACATCTTATTCCTTAATACTTATTTACTACAAACAAAAAAAATGAATAGTGTGATAAGATTCAATAATGTCAAAAAAATGAGTCAAGAAATAATCCATACCTTTCATAAAGTATACTTTTCACCATTAAAGAGTTTTTAATACACTCACTGAATATTTGTGATCTCATTAAAAAAATTCTAATAAAAATATTTCCTTGACACCCATATAAAACAATATATAAAATAAAAATTTTACTTGGGACATAATCATATTTAAATGAAATAACCATACAGTTGACTTCCACACATATCAATAAATGGAATAGTCGTACGACTGACATCCATACCCAATGAATTAGAGGTTATAATGGGACCAACCATCCTTGGTTTAGCCCAAAACCACCTAAATTTGGTTTATCACATAACCTACAATCTTTGGGTTATCACGTAACCACCCATAAAATGTCCAAATACCATTATAAAATCATAACACATAAAATATTGCAATTATCAACGTTTAACTCATAAAATTTCATTTCCAATCATATGAAAACATTTCAAGACATTGAAATATTAAATAGTCATTCAAAAAACTTTATAATATCAAAAAAAAGGGAATAATGTATTTCCTTTCATTTTAAAAAACATTAAGGCTTCTAGAGGAATCCAAATATGAAATGACAGCTACTGCGATGGAGAAGTCATTGTCCCCACATATGATAAAAAATTCATTTTTTCATTATGTAAAGAAATTAAAACACTTCATGTAAAAAGATTCATTTTTAAAATCATAAAAATATAAAAGTAATATTTATCGCATAATCCTTTTATATCCATATAAATAAAAATTTGAACTAATATAATGAATAAAAGACTTGACAATTAAATCCTTAAATGTTTAAGGTATCTCATAACACATGGAACATTTAAATCCTAATCATCATAAACTAATACATTTTTAAAACATTAATTTACATTTTTATAGATAAAATAGGTACATGAAATGTCATAGTGGCTGTATATACAACTAATAAACGAATAAAGGTTTTTATTATCAATATTTGTATTAATGAAAGAAGATTCAGGCGAAGTCCCTTACCTTAGGTTCGATTCATCACATTTGATATTGTTCATACTAAATAATAAAAATAGGTTAATTTATACATGATTATGAAACTTTTAACATTTATTATTCTGTTATATCATCAATTACCATGTAATAAAAATTTTATAATCATTTAAGTTCATGTCAGACGTTTTTTTTATATTCAGTACTTGATTCGAAAATGAGCATGGTATGATTTCAATTGTCCAAGAGGTCATAATCCCACCATCTCCTAAATATAAAACAATATATAAATTTCATATATATATTTTTTATATAAATATTCATAATAATATTTTAATATAATCCATGAACTTCGTTCATGGGTAGGGTGGGACATACATATTCATGAATGATATTTTCATTTTTCTGATCGTATCAAAAGAATTAAAATAATGAAATATATGTGAATATATATAATTTTATTAAATTATAATTATAATTAATTTTATATCATATATGTTTACAAAAAAACACATAATACATTCCATGAGATTTGTGAATGAATCGCATCATTTTGAGGAGGTGGTAGTCTACACGTCTGCAAATGAAATTAACCTAAAACCATAATATGGAATGAACAAATGTATTATCAAAATAACATTTAAATAATATTAAATGGGTTATAACATATATATAAAATAATTATTTGACCATAAAAATAGTTTTATGACCATCCATGAAAGCAGTAATAGAAAAAGGACGATAACATTATTCATGAAGGCGATTAACTAGCATAACTTGCACAACAATTTCATTTCATTGAATATGAGGCGGTGAGAAATGAAATAGACATGATATAATGAATTTGAAACAAAAAACTAAAGTATATATATGATTATTTGTTAATAATGCATTGATTTATAAATGTGGTGAGGTGAAAGTAAAAAAAATAAAATTAAGAGAGGTACATTGAAAAAATTTACCTCATGAATATCCCATCCTTAAAATGCACTTGAGGACATTGGATTTAGAGTTTTTATGATAAATGAATCAAACATATGTGAGGTGAATGGGGATGATATGGTTTCATATATATTTTAGGTGATAAAAGTCTTTGTGGGTCAAAATTTTGAGGTGAAGGTTGTTATTTATTCTTGAGGAGAGGTGAGTTCAACTGATAAATTTATTGATTATTTTATATTTAATGCTATCTATATAGGTAGGTAATCATATTCCATTGAATTGGTTTGTAATTTATGATTTATATGATATTTAGGGTCGATATACACATCAAAATACATTTAAATGTTGTAGTTTTTGCTAATGATATGCTTTTATGATTTAACTTTAACCCTTGTCAAAAATTTACTTTTACTATAGTAAATAATTTTTTACCATTGTACATTTTTATTCCAAAAAAATTAAATTGACCTTAAAAAATAATTTTTATCTTTTTATTCCAAAAATTTAATACATTTTACCAAGTTAAATTCATATAAATGGGATCATTACATTTATAATTTATTTGGCAGATAAAACTAAAAATTTGGTTTTAAAAGTGAATCATTCAAAAGTTTGAAATGTTTTTCTGTATAATATAAATTTAAAAATGGATCCAATGACCAAAATTGTATTAAATGATAAAAAATATATAAATATAATTTAAAAACTACTAAAATTATCTTCTAAAATTAGAAATTAATTAGACAAAAAATATTTTTGGAATTAAAACACAGTACTTTTCACAATTCATGAAAATATGAATTTTGTCATTAATATAAAAATACAATATCCACAATAAATTTTGATATCCCTATAATATATATGAATTTAATTTGTCAAATTAAAATCATTTATTAGTAAAAATATATATTTAAAATTGGTTCTCCATTAAAAGGTGGAAAAATTTCATTTTTGGGAAAATAATTATTTTATTCAAAAAATTGAATTTGTTCTTATATAAGTTATAAAAACCTTATAAGATGAATTTTAAAAAGTTAAAAGAATATATTAAATATATATTTAATTAATAAAATAAATATGAAGTGATTTTATTGTTTTATAAAGTCAATTATTTTCATTTATGTGATTTTTTTAGAAAAACAAATCCTTTATTTTCAATAGGTTTTTATTTAATTTCAAAATTTATTTTATAACCAATGAATTATTTTTTAATCATGTGTATCCCATATTTTCATAATTTAGTTAATCATTTTCTTTACCACCATTCTGATGGATATTTTATAACTACCAAATTCATTAAAAGCGTTAACTTACTCATTTAAGATAAATGTGGAGTACCATGTATGCTATAGAACATAGTTTTTCCTTTTAAAAAAATATCCATATCATATAATTTAATTTGGAACCTGACATCTATGTGTAAAAGTGACAAATTTTACAATATTTTTAATGTTAGGGGCTATGATGATGTCACTTGATTGATTAATAAAGGATTAGAAAATATCTTTTATGATAAGCCTCTTGATATTGTCCCTGGACCATCTAGTGATGGGACCATACCCAAAAGATCCTTCACAATGAAAGATTCCATTATTATTTATGTTAAAAATCATTCATCATATATGTTTGATAAGAGAAATCCTAATGGTTATTCCCCATAATGTGAATCCAATATTGTTGAGGTGGATATAAAAAGTGTTTCTCTAAATTTGTACCCTAAAATGTTCCTACTGTTTGAGGGTTATAATGTGGGAGGTTCATGGATACAAATATTTTCTATGTCTGAAATATATGATGAGGAGAAACCTATCGGTTTTTATTAGACTACTATGGACACTATTGAAAAGGTATATGTCTTGTATCATTATTCTACTTGTGTTATCCATGAATCTAACACCCCCCCCAATTTACAAAAAATAATTATCTATATGATCAAACTGATATTTCATTTTCTGAAGGTTGTGATAATGAGGATCAACTCATGAAATCTAAATATGTTGTGGTTAATGTTGATGACTAAATTAATCATAGAGGGTCCAATTTTTTTGACGTAAATGGACAATAGGGATATATTATTTCTAAGATTAGGAATGAAAATATTAATCCACCTACGGATGACACGATGGAAAAGAATGTGAATTTTTTTGGTCACTCTACCTCACAAAATAATTCAGAAGGCACATTCTAATAGGTTTTTACCTCTATGGTTTTAATAAATAGGATCTCTACAACATTGAATTAGGGGAATGTTCAATCTAGTAATATTTTAACCCATCTAGAAGATGATATTTTTAAATTTGACTAATTTTCACCTAATAAAGGAGTCATGGAAAAGTTCAATAAAAAATAGATCAACTGAGGAAACAACTATATGATTGGCATAGAACAATTCCATAATATCTTCATCAATAAATTTTATTTTCATGAATTTCTAAGGCCTTTGAAACTTTACCAAGGTCAAGGATATTTGGAATTTTACTGTGACCAACAATCCTAGGATAATTGGTATGTACGACAGATTAAATAAGACTGTTTCAAGTCAATCAAACAGGTTTCTATTGGATATTTTGTTATCTCCCACAAACTATATAAAGGTTCTATGGAGTCTATTTGTGTTTTGAAACAAGAAAATATATTTCTTAAACTCTTTTTTTATATATCATCAATGCATCTATATTTATATTATAATGAATTGTGATGATTTTTCCACGACCTTTTTTATGATTTTAATATGTACCCATGATAGATGGACCTTTGGAGAAGTATAGAATGTATATATGAGAAGAGGTATATGATCTGGGTAATATTGGGAGACATCCATTTCATGTTAAGACCTAGGAAAAATGTTAATAATATCTATTGGACATCATATTTTTATTTATCTTCTTTTATTGACATGTATGATTTGGTTAATGTTCACGTTGTTGGGAATTATTACACATAGAGTAGATGCACCCTGAATGATAAGTAATCCAATAAATTAGATTAATTTTCAGTGTATGTGGATAAAATTAATGATATTTTTGAAATTTCCAGTCTCACCTTTCCTAAGGTTCACTCTGATCACAATATTATTCTTATTGAAATATCCATTAATAAATCATTGTTAACCCCATAACCATTTAAATTCTACAATGCTTGGTTTATTGTGACAAGTTGTCGGCGGGTGATTTTGATGACATGGAGGCTATGTGTTATGGAATCCCCTTGCACAACGTTTCTAAAAATTGGAAAATTATTAAATCAAGGCTCAAGTTTTGGAGAAAATTTTCATTATATAAGATTGATACTTATATTAGAGAGGATTAAAATCATTTAGCACCATGTGAAGACATCAGTTAGAATTAGGAGGCTTCCTCTCCAGATGAATTTAAATCCATCTACAAACTATATGAACTCATGGATCTTATGGAGAACCATTCCCAGAATAAATTTAATATTTTGTGGATAAAGGAGGATGATAGAAATTCCCAAAAAAATAATTGCATTCATAGAGGGGTGATCGCCAGAATAAGTCCCAATACACTCAATATCAATGGGATAATGATCATTTATAAAAAATAAATCTCTAATGCTGTGACTTGATATTGCGAGAATTTTTCTGTGGAAAAGGGTATAATAACACTCAAATTATGTGAAACAATATTATTCCAAACATTGATTATTTGTAAACAAGAGGCCTCCTGAGGCACCCAATTAAAGAGAAATAAACGAATCTCTCTTTTCATTAAACATTTAATATTTTGTGGTACATATTGGGTTTAAAAATATATTTTTTATTTTAATTTAGGACATTGTTATCCTTGATATTATTAATGACATGATATATATTTTCAATCAGGCTTCCATAACATATGGAGTGAATTCTTATTTGATTTTTTTTGATTTCAGAGAAGAAGAATTCCTTGGATAAAAATATTTTACACCCATTTCTATTGGTTATTCAATTCAAAAATTGATAAAAACATTATAACTTTTAGGTTGGGTGAGATTCCTAAGGGCATGATTATAGAAGATCAATTTTGTTTTTTATATGGAAGGAATGTTCAGAACTGCCTTCACACTACAATAAAATATTTCCACATCTGGAGATGGAAGGTCAAGTATGTTATTATGGTAATTAAAATAGATATATCCAATGATTTTGACATAATTAAAAAGGTATTTGTTTTCTATGTGTTTTGAATGCATGGGTTTTCCAAAAAATTCATAAATTTGGTCAAAGGAATAATTAAGAGTTCAAGGATCTCTATTCTTTTCAATGGCCTCATTTGGGGATGATTTCATTATATATATTATTATCGAAAGGAGATCTACACTACGTACATATTTTTGGTATGAATAAGTATTATCTAAGTTAGATTCATAATTATCTTGTTCATCTTTGACTCTACATAAAAAAAGATTTGAGGAGAACATATTTTACTCTAAAATCTCATTCATTTTGGTGAAAGTAATCTATTTTCTCAAGATAATAGATATAAAAACTCTTACCTAAAGGTACATTTTGGGAACTATGATGAATTTTTTGGTCAAGTTATCTACTGAAATAAATCCATTTTTATGTATGTTTAAGGAGTGGTAGTTTCTAAACAAAATATAGGGGACATAGACATTGGTATTAAGGGAGGGTCCATTAAAATAATTTATCACTGGGTACCCCTTTTCTGGGATAGGTTTAAAATATGTTACATGGATAAAATTTCCTCCAAGATAATTAATCATATGGAAACATGGAAAAGAAAATTCATGTCCCCATCAGGGACAATTTTCTTGGTTAACTCTTTGATAACCTCTATGTTTTTTATTTCATTTCATTGTATATGTGGCCAAGTCTACCCATTAAGGAGATGAAAACTATGATTAATAATTTTTTATATACTATAATAGTTCATGAAAATATTTTGCTCCCAGTATCCTAGAATTAGTGTGTTAAACCATTGGAAATTTGGTGCCTATAAATTAAATATATACGACACTTGAATGATACAATACTCAAAAAATTCACTCAGAGATTTCACAATTCAAATGGATCACCCTTGGACATTCTATATAGCAGAAATACTACCAAAATATCGAATGGTTTTTCCATGTATATATCATCATCAATATGTCAATATAACAAGAAATGTTTTCAAAGTATCATGAATTTATCCGAATGGATGGTCTGTATGCCATCATTTTGGAACTGTTGGAGTACCATATGGCTATCAGATTCAATTTATGAGAATGTTTCCATTACTAAGTATGAGAGAGATGTTTTTATTGCTAATATTCAGTCAATTCCAGTTCTTAAAAATTTTATCACCTCAATTCTATCTATAATTTTGCTGGTATCGATTGACTGATCTTCACATGTTAATCTAGAAATCAAATCATAATGAAAATTTCATCACCATTGAATTCTATAGGTAGAATTATGATTCCCATTTTGGTATTCCATAATGGATGGATGTATTTTGAAATTCATATATTCCCCCATACAATTTTCTACTACTCTAGAGAACCTAGATGTAATGTATTCCACTGCATATGATTTTACAACATGCAAGGTTTAGTTTATCCTCTCCATGTCTTCTCTATTTGAATAGTGAAGAAAACATGGATCTCTTAATTTCCATTGTGGGTCGAAATGAAGGTTTTGGTACTAAATAAAAGATATTTTGGTTACTTGGTTGATTTTGGGGACTTCTGGATACTAATGACTTCCATCCATAAAGCTGGATGTAGGGAGAATGTTTAGTCTCTTATTCATTCTACTTTAACTATTGTGGCTTCATACATGTAGAGGGAAAGTAATGGCCTGGTTTTTATTATCCAGGTTTCATATTTTCATGCTAGAATTATATAGATTCCTAGAAAAATAATAGATACCTCTAAAATTCTAAATGTAACAATAAATAATTATTTTTATTATCTGGTTATCCTTTGATCTATTAGTGTTCCTGGATAGACCATGAATCATATGGTGAAAGACAATTTCACATGTATTGTTCCCTTTCTTGTGTACATGATGTTTAATGTATATGTGGTATATTGAGGTGCATAGGAGACGTCAGGTTTGGATGGTGTCTCCTGCACTCATCGAGGCCTCATAATGGTATTTTTTTCACATCATTGGGAATGGTTATGTAATTGAGGCTGATGTGTGGGATATGATCAAGGTCATAAAATATGATGTTCCTAATTGTTAAAACTCTTTATGGGTGGATTATGATTCATGAATGGTAGTGGATGTTCTTCAATCCCACTACAGTAATATTCCTTAGTGAATACTGCCATCTTGTATTGGTTGACTTCAACATGATGATCCTATATCACATGATGTTATGGATTTTTATAGATAGTCAATTAAGGATGTTGATGCTCTTTCTAGGAGATATATTTTATAGGCCCACTCAAGATGTACTTTTGGGCCCCTGAGTTTTTGTTCATATATTGTTAAGGAAATGAATGTGTTGATACATATACCCATATTTTTTTAAATCCCTTATAAGAAAGCATCTATAATTTCTCATTTATAATAAATTTTTAGGAGTTATCTTGACTACCTCATGAACAATCATATTATTATTAGGAAATATATTGCATTCAATTTTTTTTATCAATTTTACGACATTAATATAATTCATTGTTATATGTAGAACAAACACTTATATATGTAATGATCATATTTAGAATGATCATATATCTAATAGTTTTATTTTTAATTTACATACTTAGAACATCCATATTCAAATAATATATATATAATTAAATATTTTAATAAAATAATCAATCCTAATTATTTAATTCTTGAAAAATATCTAAATTATAATTATAATGTTTAACCATCTAGAAATGGTTTTAATTGCTGTTATGAACCTCATAAAAACACATGACGATATTTTTTCTGTAGTAATTTTTTATAAATATTCTTTAATTCCTATCATTATTGTAGTAATGAATTATCATATTGTATTCTAATCATTTTGATAAAATTTATATTTTAGTCAATTATTTACATAAATAAAATATTTCATTGTTTGTTTTATTTTGGAATTATTTTCCAAATAAACTATTCAACATAGGATTAATTTGATTTTAAAAAAATAGTAAATTCATCAGGTGTTACAATCATTTATTTATGTGTTGAGAAAAATGTTAAAATCAAAGATTTAAAAAATTTGGATTTATGAATCGTCAAGGATATAATGACACAATAACATTCCAATGTGGTAGATAGATGATCATTAATAGATAACGATATTTCCAGTAAATGATATGATTCTAGGTCACTTGAAAGAATTAAATTATATAATTATTGGATGTTTTAGGAGATCGACATTGAAATGGGGGATGTATATTTATTTCATATGATACATGGATTTCAATAATTTTATTCCTTATGAATGTAATTAATTGTTCTTTCACACTAATCTAGTTGAACTCTATAACCATGTACCACCAATTTTTATAAGAATATTTTATAAAATTATCAGTGTAATGATATGAAGCATGAAACCACTGATTATACAAAAATATATATTTTGTGAAAATAATTCAATGCAAAATATATTTTATCATTTATAGGAATTATTTTCTAGTAACAATATAGATGTTTAAAAATATCATAGTGAATTTTCTCTTTTTTCATTCAAAATACCTAATTGGTTTTTAAAATGATGTTATTTTCATTTTATCATTTAAAAAATTTATAATATATCATACAAATAATTAAATATAATGACTTTCACAAAATTTAATATGATTTTAGGCATGGAAGTGGAAAGGCCTAAGGGTAAACAACATTTTATTCTCCCGAATCATGATACAAGTTTCATGAAAAAATTTTATTGGACATATAAATCAATGCTAAATATATGTTACCCTTTCTATGAATAATTTTTTTTATCAATATGAATGTTAGAAAATATCACCATTGTTTTTTTTATTTTTTTAATTCAAAATTCCTAAACGAGTATTAAAAAGATTTTTTTTTCATTTTATTATTTTAAAAATATATAATATATCATTGATATAATTAAATATACCTCCTTTCACAAACATTTTATGATTTCATAAATGAGAGTGGTAAGGCCTATGAGTGAACCTCCTTCTATTCTCCCTAATCATGATAAAAGTATCCCATCAATATGTTTTTGGACCGTTAAATAGGAAAAAATATAGATACTTATTAATTCTACAAACTTCCCATTGTATGTTATTAAATATTAAAGTACTATATAGACATTATAATACAGGTAACTTCATGCTCACTATCTTTCTAAGGAATATTAGATAAAAACATTCCATTACTAGAAATATAAAATAATTAAATATAACATTAAAAAATAAATATAAAACCATATTAGGGTTTTTATATAATAATATTTGAGTCCCCAACATTCTAGGATGAAGATACATTGTGGATATTTCATGTTCATGAGTGGATTCAAAAGATCATATAGATTTTGGAGGTTATCAAACAACACAAAAAAGAATCTGAATGTAGGATTAATATATATAAAGACAAAAAGATCAATGATTGATGTCTCATGTTATATTGTTATTATCTTAAAATATATATTCCATGAATGGAATTATGGTATTTGGATAATACATTTGAGACTTGAAATATGGGGAAGAAAAATCATACGGTTTTCCTATCCCATTGAAATATATGAGTAAATATGAACATTGGAATAAAAAATGTGATATCCATAGAAATTATCATTGGTACAAAAAATATATTATGTATCTCCTTATAATAATTATGAACCAGAAGAATAATTTATGCATCCTACTTTAGAGATACAATTATTTACCCAGTATTTCATAAAAAGAGAAGTATATAAAATTATTGACATGAATTTGAAATTGGACAAAAAAATAGAGAAAATTATTACAAAGATCAAGAAGTTAAGGGAAGAAACCTAGGAGACTATTAAATAAATTAATATTAATTATCTGAAGATGTTTTATAAATGATTAATTGATTAAAATTATGAGAATTAAATTTTTTATATTGTAGAGAATTTCATAACCAATAAATCAATATAAGAAAATATATAAATATCAGTACTAAAAAATTCAAATAAATGATACGCATTGAATTATAAAATTGATAATCATATAAATATATATATATTTCTTGGTATTTATCAATAAATATCTCATTTTTAGTCCAATATAAAAATATAAAAATAATTCTAATAAACCGATAAACATTACGACAGAAAAATATAAACAAGAAATACTATATGATTGAAATATATCCTAGGATGCTAATTTTATCAATTAGGATTACAAATATTACGAAAAAATTTTTTTACTAAAAGAACCGTTAAGATAAATATATATTATATGGATAATGGAATAAGTGATTTGTTGAAAAAGATCTATTTATGTCATTATCATCTAGGAAAATTATATTTGAGGAAAATTTATTAGAACATGGAATGGAAGTGGAGTCATTATTTTTTTCCTTAGACCAATATAAATATAAAAAACAATAATTAAGAGGATTCCAGGATTATTATTCAATGTAAATTTCATTTGATAAATCATTTATCATGAATAGATCATTGAATCCCTATCTTTAAATCATTTGTAAATTCTCTACCACGTCACACTAAAAAATTTCTATTCATTTCTATTTCATTTATATTATATATTCTTCTATATTATATCATTTTATCTTATAATTTAATTTTATTGAATAATAATATACATGTTAAATTACCATGGATTTGGAATATAATACATATTATATTATTCATTTTATCTCATTGTTCCTTTATAATAATTTGTTACTAAGTCAAAATGATCCCATGAATCAAACTATCATGACTTGTTCTTTTAAAAATATGATGTCATGGAAATGAAATCACCTTTATCAGATTCCACCCAAAAGAATAATAACAATTCTATCTTATTGACCATTCATGATTAAATATTTTTATACCAATACCATCCCTCTAAATTCCACCATATGAAAAATAAAATTCATCCCCCAAATCTTCTATCTCTATATATATGGATACATTTAGGGAATATCATTTAAATGGGTAAATCTGATCTAGTCAACAGAACACAGTTCATCAATACCATTCTATAGAATTATCAGATATCCAATACATTCCATTATATGGAACCAATATAATCAATTTTATAGATTCTATTTATATTGTGATGCATTTAGATTTCATATAACAAATTAATTCAAACAATCAATTTGAAAAAATGATGTAGATGAAACCTTTTTTATATATTCTATATGATGAGAACAAAGTAAAAATATATTAATATTGTTTGATATTCATAATTTAAAAAAATCATTCTTTCAATATTTAATTTCATTATTTTAATTCTTTATATACTGTTGACTATCAAATGTGACTATATATTGTGTCTATTTTATGCTAACTCTCTTACGAATATACACATTCTCAATTATATTATTAATATTGGAAATGCGGTATTCCTTTAACCCAATATTTCATATTGTATAAAAGGTGAATTAAAATTATATGACAAGAAATTACAAGGAGGATTAGATTAATATAAAAGTGTATATTGCATCCTATAATATAGTAATACTATAGGATTTTAAATCTATAGAAAAATTTTATTGTATAATGATATAATTTAGTGGTTGTTTGATTATATCACATTGTATGTCATATTTGAGTAATAGTGTCATGTATCATGTGGGTTAATGAATTTTTTATTTGACATAATACACTATCAATGTTGAATAATTAGTTGATAGAATTAACATCTAATACTCATGACATATCATTAATAAACTATTATATAAGATGAAATATTCAAGGGGTGTTTTTGTGAAAGGTTTATATTTTATACTACAAAAGGAATTTAGTCATTCATTTAAAAAACCCATTATTATATTCATGAGGCAGGTTGATGGGTCGGTGGACATTTTCATTTCCTATTTAAATGTCTCAATACTATGATTTGTGGGTTGTGATGCTTCTATAAAATCCCAGTTGATACAGTTTATTCCCCAATGTTCCCACCTCATTTAATTTTTTCATTGATATTGTATTGATTTGATGTTTTAAAAATGAAATTCCCTTTTCAAATTAATAAATTACTTATCATGTAATGATGTAATAGAAAACACATTCATTGCATTGGATATTTTGGACCATTATATTTTATATCATATAAAATTTAAATTTTCATTATGGATCATAAATATAGGTAATATATTCAGCATATAGTTACCGATATGATTAGTATATATCATGTGTTATGATAAAATCCAATTGACACAGATGCAAGATTTGAAGGTCTTGAACAATGTGATCTTTATATAGAATCACATTTATCAATGATTATGAGGGAGATAATATCAATGGAATTTTCATTGGCCAATACCATGTATAGATTAAACATCTATTGCATAAGTGATACCATTTAAGTGTGATGTTGAAGCTTATTGAGATCTCTACCCAAACCATGTTATCTGAACCATTCAATGAAAATATCACCCCTAGATATATTAATATAGGGTATCCACTAGTGAAATAACAAACATTGAAACTAGATCCTAAAATTAATAATGTTTATATTTATTATAAATTTTCATTTATAATTATATATATATATATATATTATAAATTAAATAATATGATTGATAAAAATTAGATATTTAGACGATAATTTTTTTTTATTTTTCTTGAAAAATATAGTTTCATTCAAGACATCGTTTTTTGAAGAATTCAATAAATTATGAAATAAATGATATTGTAATTAAATATTATAATTAATTAATATTTATTTAAAATAACGTGTAATATACTTTAATGAAGTAAAATATAATTTTTATTAGGTTTAGATAAATAATTTTATTTTAAAACCCCATTATAGTTTAATAAATTAGGTTTTATAATTTTAAAGAATACATTATCTTAGTTAGAAAATATTTTTATTGTAAAATTAAATTTGAAATCTACAATTCCAAATTATTCAACAACAAATATAATATAATTTCATGTTTTTGTTTAATTTTTGGGCCAAATGTAAATTTTATTTAATTATACGATATGCATAACACATAATAAAAGCATAAAAGTGATCTAATAGATACTATAATGAGTATTCATGACGATAATAATCTTTTTTATTTAAATTAATTTAATTTGGTAGTTAATTTTTTATGAATTTACTATCACTTAAGGAATCTACCAAACCATATATTATATTATATGGTTTTAAAATAAATTATTCATATATGTGAATTAGGTACATCAAAACATGTGTGTTATTTTATTGAGTTATCTTCCTATCTATATAAAAAATTAAATCCTTTCACTATTGGAAGAAACCATCGAAAACCCCCATAAAAATGATCATGTTTATGATTTATTTATTATATAGATTTCAAAACCTATGTTTAGTAATGAAAAAAAAATATCCTTTATATTTCTATATATATCCACCCAAAATATAATTCCTCTTCAATAAAAAGAATTTGATAATTATTTTACTATGTAATTCCCACCCTATCACCCTCCCAATGTTCACAAAACTCATAAAATGCTCCTCAAATGATTTTATAATTACACTCTTGAGGTAAGGGATTCACTCCGTATCCCCATTATTCAAAAATTATCTTCATATTATTCCAATTAATTCCTTATTGTTCATGTTGGAATATAAATTTATGAAAACCTTTACCATTACATTTTACATCTAGGTGACTTAAACCCTTCCATGAATCATTATGTACACATGTTACACAGATAAATTTATCCAACTGGTTATCAATAAAAACATTTATGTAATAAAAATCCATCCAAATTTCAACTCAATAGTATTATCCAAGGTGAACCTATCATTATTTGACTAGATACATGAATTTATTTAAAATTAACTAAATAATCATTTTATTAATTGTGATAAAATAAATCATTATGTCGTATAATCTGTGTTGAACACTTATTCATGTAAATTATATGAATGTGATAGGTGGGATTGTAATTATATATCCCTTGAATGCATTTAGTAATTTTTTAACAGATAATATTCAATTTATGGTTTGTGGTAGCTTTTCATTGGCACACTAATTTATTATTTATCCTCTTTTATCCAACACATGTTCTAATCATTTCATGTTTTATGTTGTTTTTTTGTTACCATGATTCCTATATATTTCCATATTTTTCCATTGTTAAATGTTCATGTCAATTATTCTCACCCATGTTTTGATAAATTTGTATATCTATTGAATCGAATATATAACATTCTTCAAATTATGGTTTTTTAATTTAAGAGAATTTATTTCTATTTCATGTTGTTATTTATATATTTTATTACCCAATGATATTAGGAATCATGATATTATAGGTTTTTATTATGTGTATCATTATCTAACTAAATATTAAATATAGTGTATAAATGATATCAGTTTTCATAGTTAGTAATAGTGTAATGTCAGGCTATTTTTGTTGATTATGATTGTAAAACACATGTCAAATCCTTATTGATAGTTCTAAATAGAGGATAAAATCGAAAAATATTTCTTCTATATAGGTTATGTGTTTTCCATGTAAGTTAAAATATTTCATTATAAAAAATTTTGGTTTGTTTCTATCAGAGTTTTACCTTGGGGTATGAACCTTGAAAAGGGTTCTAAAATATCCCATATTTTCGCAAATAGATTTTAAATTTTTTAGATGAATATTATTTATATATATTTATTAAACCCTATCCAAACCATATAGGTATAAGGTATTTGAAAACATTAAAACATAAATACTTGGTAAATTAAATATATAAATTATCGACCATATATCACTTCGTAACTAGACACATATTTGACATATAATACTTAATACCATTCTTTATATCCTGGGGAATGGAAACATAAGAAAGGGTGAGATCAGGTTCTCAAAAAGTATAAATAAAGGTGATAAGAATTATACCTCACGAATAATATGAGAATATGGTTATATAAACATAGAATCCATATTATCAAATTCTTCCATTCATTTCAAAGAAAATAATCTTGAATGATGGAATAAATCATTGAAGTTAAAAAGACATGAATCTTATGAAAATAAAAAACATAATCTATGAGAGAATATTAATGTCTTAAGAAAAGGAATTTGTGGCAGACAAATATTCATATAAAATAATTTACTTATTTATTAAGGCTCACTTCTAAGACCATCATAGAAGACAATGTCCTATACTGAATCAAGTTCACTCTGCATTCCAAACTTGTCTTACTAAATGGGGTTTTCCCCTCATTACATCTATGCCTTACTCAAACAGGTTCACTTAACATTTTGACTAAATATCTCTTCAGATATAAATAATTACACAATACATTGGAGGGAAAATGAGACCTAAACCTCACATAATTAAAAATATAAATTTTGGTTCCACATAGACATAAATCATTCAACGTATCAAAACCCATAAATGAAATGGGTTTTAAAAATTTTTCATCATTACATAAACCATAGAAATGTAATTAGATTCAAAAACATCTTACAATCATAAATGTTAATGTGTAAATATGTTATTCTTGGATCATTTCCCTAGTAAATAATAAGTAGCACCAAATAAGTTTTTCGTAGATAGATAATTAGTTTGAATGATCACATGAAATGATTCTTGAGGAAAATATCCTTTCTATTTGGACAAAAAAAGAATTTAAAAAGATTCATAATTAAAATGGAATTTTTTTTATTAAAAATAACCTTAAAAGATTTTATATGAAGATTTAAAAAATTAAGACATCACAATGATAGGAAAATCCAATCATGCTTTATATGTTATAAAATCATTCAATCCAATTTTTTTTTGAAATTTCACAATGCGCCTCCTTTAGAAAATGACGAAAATATTCCGTTAAAATCATTTAGTGAAAATAAAATCACAGGTAAAAATTTCCCCAAACTGTTTTATTTGAATTGTGAATGTTTTATTTTTTATTTTTATAAAAGATGGAGAAGTAATAGAAATATTCCCCATTGGATACATAAAAATAAAAAATCACGAATAATGATGAGATTGTGAAATAAACCCTAACCTAATGTCTTTCCATTCATCAATGATATTAAAAACACATGTATAATAAATATTGATTTATTATACATTTTTTACGAAACCAAAATTCTATCTTTTAATGAATAATTTAATTATAACATCTTATCAACTGTTTAATAATAATATTTTTTTTCAAATAACTGTAATAGGTGATAACGACTTTGTTTTCCAAACATTATTTTTGTTCCAATACTCAAAGTAATTATACAATGATCATGGTTTAATAATTTCATTTTATTTTTTCATATTATGCAAATAATATGAAATAAATATTTATATTTTTATAATCATTTATATAATTAAAAAAATAGAAGAAATTAATTACTTTCTTCATAGAGCTTGTAGGTCGTATGTAAACATAAACTTTGTTTTAATATAATGATTTTTTGGAATGAAATAATGGATATTATAATTAAAATTTTAGAATAATTTTTATATCATATATATCATATATATTCATTAAACCAATCGTAATACTAATCCATAAAATATAGTGATGAAAAAAGGATTTTATCGCTACATTGAGATGACAGGTAGTATGTATGCAAAATCTATATATTTACTTCTTGTTTGATTGGTAAGAGGGTGTATAGTGGTTAATTATTAATAATAATAATATTTCATCATATTGAGGATACAAAATTTATTATTTTTGGATAAATTTCATAGATTTATAGGTGGATAAGAATAGTATAAAATGGAAGTTATCAGTTTGATCAATTACCTCTTCTTCAAAACATTTCATTTAGATATCCTATTATTGGACATAAGGTTAATACTTTTACAATAAAATAACCTCTAAAATGTGTATAGGTAAGTGGATAAGTGAATTTAATATATTATGGTCAATATATAAGGCTACAATTAGTGTAAATAAGTGAGGGAGTTTATCCCTTTTATAATTGATGTAAGGGGGTCTTTTGGAATTTCAGAAAATATTGTTTTATAATTAATTAATTTTATATTCAAGTTCAAAAAATGGAATTTTTATTTAGACTATAAGATAATATAAGTTTATAATATCATGAAAAAATATGTTTTAGACATGTTTGGGATTTATTTTAAACCTTTTTATTTTTTATAACCCTTATTTGTCATATTTTAATTTTAACAATGATAAAAGAAGTATTAATGTTAAAATGATATTAATATTAATTTTATTTGGTTAATTAGACCATAAATGGAAAATTAATGAATTTTTAGACAATATCATAATTTTAGTTTATTTTTTAAATATTTTTATGATTTTGAAAATTTTAATAATATTTTATTAACATATAATATCATTATTTTCAATTTTGATAATATTCACAACTTTTAAATTTTTAAAATATAAAGAAAAAAATTAAAATCCCAAAGAATTATTTTATTATATCACTAAAATGTCAATAAAATTAATAAAATTTATGGATAAAATTAAATATCTAAAATTATTTTAATTTGAATAGTTTTAAATTAAGGTTTTTTAATTTTTAATAAATTCAATAATTAATTCCTTAGCAATGTGTAAGTATTCAAGTTAATTAAAAAATTTCTAAAAATTATATATAAATTATCTTTAAAAATATAAATACATTATATGTACAATTTATATTTACAATTGACTATACATTTTGGTTAATCCCATATTAAAATTGTTGTTCTTATTATAAATAATATTTTGACATTTTTGACATTAATTGATTTTAGTAATATGTTTTTCATTTTCAGTGAAAAGTTCATATTAAATTAATAAATTTTGATACATGTGAATTAATTGTAAAAAATAATTTGATAAGAAATATAATGAAGTTTAATGCACATGTCACTTTTTTTAATCCAGATTTACAAATTTTACCCATTACCGAGGTAATAAATCTTATCAAAATTACAATTTATATTGACATAAAACATAATCAGCTTAATTAATGAATTATAAGAATATAATTACAAATATTTAATTCATTTTATTTTATAAAATACCTATAAATGGCATAAATTAATTTTACAGTAGGTGCACGAAAATTGAAAAAACTATATTTTAGTAATAATACATTTTTGTACATTAAACACGATTGATTTCTATCTTATGCATTGATAATTATTTTTTGAATGTTTAAAAACCTTTACTGTGAGAAAAAATATTTATATAATTTAAATAATTCTTCAATATGAAACTAATATATATATATTACATTCGTTATACACTGAAAAATCATTTACAAATAATTTTCATTTTTATTTTAATTTCGAATCATTGGATAACTAACAAACATATTTATAAAATGAATAGAACATGTATTTTTCATAATTTATTTATTGATATTAATTGACACCAATATAATAGTTAAGACAAAATGAACACCTTAAAATTATGCACACTTAATTAAAACTCACAATTGTGTGTAATGCATGATATCTAAGAAATTATATTATTTAAAGAGAAATATTTAATAAAAATATGGCGATGTTACATTATACCCCATAAAAATGAATTTCACCCAAAAAAGTAATCACTCAAATATAGATATATGAGGATAAAACTTCCTCATAACATCATCATGTTCCCATAGAGCATCCACAAATTAATTGTTTCACAAATAAAATTAACCAGGTGAGGGGTATTGTTTTGTAAAAAAAATACCTCTATGATATAGAATCTATGATGGATATTCTTCATAATATATATAATGATATAGAGCTATGATATCAATGTATAGTAAATGTAAATAATCGGGTATGTTCATCCTCATGAGAAATACAAAGAACAAATAATGAACAAGAGAGTGATTTAGCAGAACCGCAAATCGATAAGCAATCGTTCCAACATGACAAAGAATTAAAAAATGACCAATATACACAATGTTATGCTTTCCATTATTTCAAAATCTCATTACTCTTTTTCAATTATATATTTTTAAAAATACCATGTCACTCACTTCAAAATTTAGGTGTTTCTTTCAAATATTGGAAAAACATTATTATCAAATCTATGATTAACTTATGTTATGTTTTTTGTATCTAACCTTCTCAATCATTTACACAAGTACATTAAGTACCAATATCTTTAATTCCCCTACTAAATTCCAACATTTTGGCATTATAGACTTTTTACCATAGAGGTATTCACTAAGAAACATCTAAATACTGGAGTGAAAGCTATGGTTGTAATAATATTATTCTAAAGATATGTTTTCAACCCATAAACCTTTCAAAATCCATAGAGAATGATCTTATCATCTATTGTAATGTTTTAGTTTTCTATTCATATTGTACGTCTATCTGAGGATGATAAATACTGATGAATGTTATCTCTGTATCCAGATCCTACAAAAGACTTTTTTTGAACATAGAGGTAAACCTCAGATCTCGATCAGATATAATATAAATTTGTACAGTATAAAATATTACAACATCCATAATATATATTATGAAATGATTACCACGAGATAAATCATCTAGAGTAAAAATGAAGTGTGTCGACTTTATAAGGAGATCAAATATAACTCATATATCTTTTTTCCTTTTTGATGTTCCGGGGTGTCTGATGACAAAATCACTAGTCATGTTTTCTATTATCCATTCTAGTATGTGTAATGGTTGTAACATAATCTTAGACTTCTATATATTATCCTTAAGTTTATGAAATATCAGTAACCTAGAAACATATTATGCAAGATATCAATCTATTCCATCCCACTAAAAATAATCATTCACGTCCCTATAAATCATTGTGATTTTAGGATGAATATATAATTATGGACTATGATCCCCATCCAGTAGTTACGTTCTTCTATATAGTATGGTAGGAATACTAACCCAGTTCATGATCCTTATTATTCGTTCATTATCAATTTTTAACTCAAGAATTTTTCACACATTATATTTCAGGTCTATATATTTCTTCTACGCATCCTTAATATTGACATTTATAAGTTTCTAAACATTCAATTGAGAAAGATATGATTTATCTCATTATATCATGATTTACATATCCATCACTTTCAAATCATTAAATATTGGGTCTTTATTTGTCATCATATATATTCTAGCATGGTCATTTTGACTCAAAGAAACTGTCACCTTATTCACATTCCTAGGGAGGCAACATATTGACCATTAAAAATAATTAATGAAATCCTACTATCTTGTTTGGTGAATATTCAAGTCCTTCATTCTAAATATATAATTGAATATTTTTTAACAGAATATATATAACTCTTTTTTCTATAAATATAAGGTCTCCAGACAATTAATTTAATGATTACCCAAGTACCTCTAAATCATAATTTGGGTAATATTTCTAGTGAAAATTTTGATTTCATGCAGTATAAGATATAACCCAGTCATTTTGTACAATAATATATCTAAATCCCTTCTTAGATGCATCACTTTAGATTTCAAACCATTCTCCATAAAAGGGTAATATTATTACAATGAATTTGGCTAACCATCTAATTAGTAATTTTAAATTTTCTTCACATTCAACCCTCCATAGGAACAAAGAACACTACTAGTTAACATGTTGGGTGGATTGGATAGTAAATATAAATTTTGAAAATAGTGCTGATTATATCTAGGAAAACTAAAAAAACATTTGATCTTTGTCAATATTATATCTCCAGGCCAATAGTAAGTATCTTATTTTTCTGATAGATCTACAGATATACCCTATCCTATGATTATCTTACCCAAAAATGAATCATTATAAAGCCAAAATTCAAACTTTGTAAATTTTTCATTATGATTATTCTTTATCAGGGTCATCGAAAATATCCTAAAGGGATATTAACATTCTTCCTTACACATTGAATATTAAATAATATCATATATATAGACTACCAAGAACTGATCAATATAATATCTAAAGAATTTATTTATTAAATGCATGAAGATAGTAGGGGAATTAGTAAAACCAAAAGGAATGACTATAAATTCTTTGCTCCCATACCTTGTATAAAATGTGACCATGCTTATATCTTCCTCATTGGACATCAATTGATAATATAGAAATGAAGATAAATGTTGGAAAATTATTGAGCACTTTTTTAGTTGATCAAATAATTAATCAATACAGGAAAGATGATAAATATTATTGATAATGACCCTTATAGGTTCTTGATAATAAATGAAAATTATCATTTTTATATATGTATTCATAAGAAACAAAACTACTAAACCCTAAGGTGATGTAGTAGGGAATATAAATCCCCTATAATTATTCTTCTAGGGTTTCTTATTCATTTCTTTTAACTAAATTGGGTCTATTCTATTAGGAGTGTTTGATAAAGATATAATTCTAGGTATGAGTGATATTGAAAAATCATATTCATGATTTGGTGGAATACCTATATGTTTTTCAGTAAATACATCAAAAAATAATGTACATTATATTTATCCTTAATGTTGATTTTATCCATAATTATAAGAGATAAAAACAATCATTTATAAGACTTAATACCCACATGATGGAATTAATTTCTATTGATAGTTCATATTCATCCTTTCATCAATAGATAATCATAGGTTTATTCTAAAAATGAAATTTGACTACCCTTACTCATAAATTGATGTGATATCCCTATAGATTAATATAATCAATTCCAGGAATCACATCAAATTCAACTAAATGAAGAATCAAATTATTTTCATGAAGCACATTCCCACAAAATTTAATAGGATAATAATTATAAACAAATGATGAAATCTTTGTTTCATTCAGTGTTTTCACCACTAACTCAACATCTAATTATTGAGGTGATATATTTATACTAATATAAAATTATTTATCAATAAAATATTTTGTGGATATAGATTCAAATATGAAATTAGTTGTTTTATAATAAATGGTAAGTGTAACTTTCACCACATCATTTTTTTAATCCACACAACTATTAGTTATAACATAATATTTTTTTGACATTGTTTTTAATACATTGATGATGTCCATAATAATTTTTGACTCTTTGATTTGGGTATTGGTTAGTGTAATACCCATTTTCTATACACATGAATCTTTGAATAGTGGGACGTTAAATATGTGTAGCCTTATCTCTATTTTCTTCATTAACTATATTCTTCCCATCACTTCAATAGTCAATTTCCCGATTTCAATCCCTCCCACACATATTTGAATCTTGTGTGGTGTTGTGAATTTAGAGGGGGGAATGTTGGGATGTTATGAGATGGTGGGTGATTTAATTCAAAACCAAGGTACGTGATTGTATTTTGAACATATATAAATATATATTATGTTTTATATGATTTCTATATACACCCCACCTACATTGAAAAATATTGGATGAAAAATATATAATAACATGATGAGTATTTTTTTGAACATCCCAGTGATGAGGATGGATGGATGACTACCCTCTCTAAACCTCTATTTCATATAAGGGAGTTGATATACACATTATGTGATGGATGGATGTATTTTAGTTCCTTAGGTGATGTCCTAGGTGTCTTTGGTTAAAATGTGATTTGACCATGTAGTGGGTTGAATTATAGTGGGGGTCATGCATGATAGGATTAGGTAATGAGGTTCATGTCAATCTTGTTCATGATAGCATAATTTTATGGTCATGGCAGTGGTTGTGATGTGTTGTACTGGGTTTATTTAGGGGAGATTTGTTGTGAACATGCTATGGGAAATGGTATATTTTACACTAAATATACAGAAGTTTCTTGATGTAATAAGATGGGATGTTAGAGAGGAAAATCAGGGGTAAAGTAGTGTAGGGTACCCTGTTTCATTTTGATTCATATTATTTCATTATATATTTCTTGTATTATTTTGTGATTGTGCCTTGTAAATGTTGGTAGGGCTAGTTGACTTGTTTAAGTGTTGTTTTTTCTATTATTTATTCACCAGGGAATTAGTAATTCTCTATCACAATCACATGAAAGAAATTGGTTTTCCTACATAGTAAACATGTATTTATAACCAATTTATATAAAACAATTTTCATGTTTTATGTAGGTCTATATGGATAGTGTTGGACATTATTATCTGAAAAAATTATAAAATTGTTGCATCACTATTTTATCATTGATTTTTGTAATTTAATATTGGAGACTTTTATTTATATCATTTTTATTCATAAATGTAATGTGGTATGATTTTGGTATCCTTCATATACTACTTAATGGATAATCTTGTGGAAGATTAATCTTATTTCTTGATCTTGTTTATATTATAGAGTATAATTCCTTTTATTTATGAGATTTTTATACACTCGGTTCAAGTTTAATGACTTGTATTTTCCTTGTTTTATTTTTTATAATATTTCTGGGAAAATTCCTTTGCTAGACACTGAGATGGCGTGCGATTCTGAGGCTCGGTGTGCCCGAAATGGTCCATCAAAATATGTTATGTTTTCAAAAATCACTCAGGATATTTTTTCTTAAAAAAGAGTAATAAATTATAAATTAATTCCTAGATAAGAAATATTAGGACACCATTCCATTCAAGATGGAAGGATTACCATAGGTACGATTTCGGTTTATTCGATGAGGTCCTCCAGTGAGAAAACCTGAAAACAGAATAACCATAAATAATATAATAAAATATTTTTTTGTTTCAAATACTTATAACTAATGAATAGTGACTGTTATCGAAAATATGAGACATAATTACGCTCTTGATGGTGTGATTTACTTAGGAAGAGGATAACATTGGTCGACATTGGAAAATTGTGGAAAGTATTTTTTTCAGATGTGACCATAAATAAAATAATAAAATAATGATTTTTTTTCAAATCTTTATAACTTATAAATGGTCACATGGATTTTGAATCTAAGAGTAACATTGAGCTCGTTTGGGTGTTCTTTCCTTAGGGGGGGGGGGTCCTAATCTCAATTGGCATGGGTCGAGGGAAGAAGTTAACTGCAATGCATCTTCGAGCACTCTATTTCTTTTAATAAATGAAACTGATTAACTATGTGGTGACTCAACATAACAAAAGCGCTAAAATGCATTTACTCCATATAATTGTTCAACATAAATACGAAATCGATGTCATGATCCGGGTTTTTCTCTGAGGCTTTGGAGGAGTGGTGTTGGCAAGTGGTGAATGATGATGAATGAAGAGTCACAATTAGTTCCTATCATCCCCTTCTAGGATCCCTCCACCAATGATGGATTAGGGAATGACAAACAACACCAATCCATTCTTCACCAATGAATGTTCCAACAATGATGTAGTAGTTTGTTCTTGATGAATTTTTTTCCAGGTTCTTTATTTCCAGATGATAAACACATATCAACCCATAGCGACGCCAATCCTTTCTCTTAGGGTTTCATTCCCTCCCCAGTGATGCCCGTTCTTTCTCTTCCTTCTCTCTGGATTCGTCTTTCCCAGCTCTCCCCCCTCCGATTCTGCCTAGGGTTTATTCAGGGAACCCTTTTCCTCTTGGACGGAGGCTCGTTTGAGTTCCATGTTTCTTTTTTCTTACGCTAAGGTGATTGTGTTCGGGTTCCCTTCATTTCAACATCTCCTTAGTTTAAGGAGGCTTCTAAGGCCCGAAGAAGTTTTTTTTGCTGGTGAACCCCTTGGCCGCTCAATCTGCTATGACATCAAGTTCCTATGCGCCTCTCCTAGTTGGATATGGCGTAGTGGAAACATCAATGTTTTGGGATCTGTGGTTTAGCGGACGATGAACTTTATGGTGCTGCCGGAGATGGGTTGCTTTTGTTTTGTTGGATTATTTTTTTTCCACATAGTTTATTTTGTCTTCTTGCAGAGGCCTTGTCCGACTTATTCACTGCTCTGGCTTCTCGTTCCTCTATTCCTCTCTATGGAGGATCTGGGACAGGGGTAACCTTGATGTTTTGTGATGTGTGTTTAGGTGGCCACTGTTTCAGGCATCAGGACTTCGACATCGGGGATGCTCTGATTTGGCATCGACGACATAAATTGATGTTATTGGTTCACTGGACTTGTTTGATGCTTGTCCCTTTTTCCTTCATAAAGGTTCTTTGGTTTCTTCTACATGCGTTTTTTCTGTTTGTTTCTGGTTCTGTGAGAGGTCATTTTGGTGTCTGGTTTGGGTGATGTTTGTTGCGGACTATGGTGGAGGCCATCGGCGGTCTAGATGATGACAGACGGATATCGGTGGCGTTTTATTAGTTTGGCTCCTCTGTGATGGTTGTCTGGTTTTATGGTGCGATGTTGAATTTGGATCTAGTTACGATGTCGAGTTGATGATGGTCATGTTTTGATAAGGTTGGTTCTTCTGTGATGATGTTTGATGAAGCTGGTGAAGGTTTTTTCTATAATGTTTTTTGAAGCTACAGCAATGATGGCGGATGGTTTCTCGCCGACGATGTCTGAAGAAGGTGTTACTAGTGACGACAAGGTGTTCACTGTCGGCGGAAAGGATTGAAAAGGCTCGTGGGTTTAGAATCCATGTCCCAAGGAATCCTGGCTGGCATAGATTTTTAATTTTGAATCATAGTGGTTTTTGTGTACGGTTTTTTGAATTTGATGTTTTGGTAATTTCATGTATGGCTTGGTTCCTGCTCACCCATAAACCGGTTTAAAAAAATCAAATAAAAAATATAATTTTCAGTCAGTTGTAATTAAAGGGTAGAAACATGGTAATTACATCCTTCCTGATTTCCTTCTAATGGGATGAACAAAGGTCAAATGAATAAGTCTATCATCCATACCTCAGGTCATCTTTGTGGCCTTCCTACCCTTGTCCTATCATTCTTCAACTAAAGACCCACATGGTCGCGTCAGGAATTTATTGGAGATTCCTAGTGCGTTTGTACATTCATATCATTTTAGAGATGACTTTGGATTTGGTAGTAGTGACGAAAACGACCCCAGGATTCCGGGGGTGGTCGCATTTCAGAAACTGGACCACCAGAGAAAGTTCGGTAGCACATGGAAAGAACATTCAGTGCATTGGTGATGGCATGCAGTATCATGCGGCTCTGACATAGGTGGAATAGGCATGTGACAACTAATGCAGATAGAGGATCGGTCCGCCGATAATGGATGGTGGTGGAATGAGCGGATGCGGCGAGCCACGCCGCGTCAGGCGGGTGGAGGGCCACGGTCGAACATGACCGAGGTGGGGGACCCTTCAGTGACCCAAGGGGTGGAGAGAGATGTGGTGAGCCAACCATGTATTGGTAGGAGTACAATGACATGCTCATAGTGGCCTGGTCCGGAGGAGGTGGCCTCCTCGGGTGGCCTAGTGAGGCGGACCAATGACAACCCAGCGGGTTGGACCCCACAACCCATTGGGATGGTTCTAACCTAGACCGAGTAAGATATGGGCTGGTTCATTGGATCTAGAATAAGTTTGTGGACCCCAGAGTGGGTTTGGTTAGGTTGGTCTGACAAGGTCAGACTGGATGGAGACCCAACCCCACCCCTTTTTTCAGAAAACATGCATAAGGTTGAAACTGTTTTTCCAATTGACATGTTTTTTGTGGCATTGGGACCCTTATGGTAAAGAGATACTTTTAAAATAATATACATGTGTTTTCACAGGGGTTGAGTTTTGACCAATGGAATTAATAGTAGGTTCTCCCAGAATCTAGCACGGTACGAGGGGAAATCCAGCGGTTGGCTGTGAAGAGAAGGAAGTGACGAGCTGACAGCAATGGTTTAGTAGACAGGAAAACCTTAGTATCTAAGCACAGAGGCATAGAATAGGGGACCGGTAGCCCAACTAACCTCATTGGACATGAAGATGAGTGAACAACATTGGCTTGGTAACCCAGCAGACCTTAGTGGCCTGAACATTGAGTGGACCTCAGTGGACCCGAAAGCCAAGAAGACCCCAGTGGCTGACCAGACAAGAAGACCTCAATGGACCGGTAGCCAAGGGGACCTTAGTGGCCTAGTAGATGAGTGAAACATAGTGGCCTAATAGATCTTAGTGACTCATCGGGGTTGAGTCCCTCAGTAATAGAATATGTTCATCTCTACAACTAATAATATTGCTTTTTTACACTTTAGTTTATACATGTGTGATCTGACTCCAGTAACTCTTCTAACTTTACTTCTTAGTAGTTAAACTTCATGTACCTATTTGTTATTATATATTTTTATTGCATTTTGGTACACATTTTCGGGTTGTTTTCCATACTACATATTGTTTTACTCACCTCTTCAAGGGATTTTCCTACACGTGTTGTGTCTTGTGCCGAAGGTCGACACTTTGACAAATTCCTTGGTAGACAGGGGCCCGGTGGTGCTCATATTTACTCGGCATATGTGAAATGATTTTGGTACATCAGAATGTTGTTTCTGTAGCTACCCTTTATGGTGGGGTTGTGCATCAAGGAGTTCTATAGACTTGATATTTCACATTTCTGTTTTAGTGGGGCTTGTATTCAGGCCCTATTTATCATTAGTTTTCAACTATCATACCTTATGATTGTTTACATAGTGTATTAACCTTCCATAATCTATGGCATGGATTAGTGTTCATCTGTACAATTACTTAATAAAATGCCTCCCATTTGTTTCAGATATGCCAACCCAGCGCTGGTCGCTTTCCCATGGAATATGGGTGGTGGGCTTGAGGTAGTCACAACACGGGCCCCAAGGGACGAGTTGTGATAGAGTGGTATTAGAGGATGTTAGTTCTACCATAAGAACCTAGTGAATATGAGTTTTTTTAGGGGAAGTAGTGTTATGTGTTTTGAGTTCGCCTTTGAGGATAGGGAATCCGTTGTTAGTACAGCAGCCAAAATATCCATACACCAAGACTATTAAAGCATATTTTTTAATTGGTACATGAATACACTAGTTTCCATGGGAAATTATGGTATATGCATCGTATTAGAATGGATTGCGTTTTCCATGACATTATTATTTAACATCACGATGTATACTTTATTTATCATGGTACAACTTTTTTTGTTTCAATATGATTCCACATAAGAAAACCACCCATGATTCCACCGCATGATCATGATGATGATCCATGTGGTGACGAGATGAGTACAAGTGTTTTTACTAGAGACATAACCACCAGGTGGTATAAAAAATATTCCACCACCAGTGGAGTAGCACAAGGTACTCATAGTACCAGCGGATGAGATTTCCAGGCTAAAAGCACATCACGATTTTCAATGACAGACAACCATCAGGTTCTGAGGTGAGCCTGAATCATAGGTGGATAATGAGTTGATTGACGTGGTGACCAAGTTTTCCACCTAGTCAAAACACCAAAAGATTAGATGGTGGTCTTATAATTTAATTTTCTATATGGATCAACATGGTGACTGAGGGGTTTAGAATACCCGATATTATGTTGAAGTGACTTTTCCATGGATTGAGCTTGAGAACCATTCTCAGAGAGTGGCCTCATTCCATAAAATCTATGCTCTATGTGTGTCCATGTGATTCTACAGCTTCAATAGGATGACATGTTGGCAGTTGAGTATTCATAGAAGAATACCAAACATTCAAAGTACTCAATGAATACAATACGACTATGGAATCTAGGCTCAGACCACTGAGATCGATTTTTTTGGGACAACTAAGCAAGAACTATACTTTTGTGTATTCATACATATTCTAGGGTGGTAGATAGAAATTTTTTCATTGAAATTATAGTGGATGAATAGATACATCCCATGGATGATAGTAGTGAGAATGTAGGAGGATGATGTTAGTCTATGATACTCGGATGTGTGAGACATTCCGAGGAGTGGTCCCAAGATAGGGGATATATAGATCAATGCTCATATGGCGAGTCCAATAATCTTAGAAATCGATAATTCATTTAAAAATACATTAGGTGATATATCGCTAGAGATTTTCTAGATCATCATGTTGATAGTGAAACAGTGTATGGGCCACTGGGGTTGAGTCGGTGATTTGATGAGATGAATCTGCAGGGAAGATGACATGGAAGAGGAGCTGGGATAGTAGAAAGAAGTGGTATACATTTCAACATGTTATAACCACCACCACAATGTGGTTTGAACTACGCTTAGGGAGCCGGAGCACAAGTGAAGGGAGTATCTATATGAGGTCAAGGAATATTACAAATGGGATCCATGAATGATTTTAGGTACGGTTTGTGTGTACTCTTAGATGATGTATTAATAGAAATAGGTGATAATCATTCTTTCATGAAAATAATCTTGTTCAAGAGAATGAATTTCCGGTTAAACCATTTTCTTCACCCCTATGTATGGAGACACCTATGGGAGGGAAATAGATAATCAATCATATGAGAACGGTGTGATCTAACCCTTGAGGTGAGATTTTTGGTTGGAACATATTGGAGGCATCATCGAGGCCTTAAGAAGTAAGTTTGGGTATTGACTGTTCATCCATATTTCATGATCATATTGAAAATTTTAGGAAAAGGGGTATGACATGTCAGCAACAATGGAATGGGGTTTTCCTTGGTAATCGAAAAACAAAACAATGTTTGCAAGGGATAGACTCATTCATATGATGGAAAAAACCAATCACTATGGAGTCGGATGGCCTGACCCTCAAGGCTGTGGATGTTATGGGTTTTTAGTACCCAGAAGTAGCGGGGGTGTACAAGGATGTGTTTCTAAGTGATATTTCCAGGCTTACCTCCCCATAGGGGGATATACATTATCTTGGTTCTACACGATGATATGGAACTGATATCAGCACCTACATATCATATGGCTCCCGTATATCTTCATGAATTGAGGGTATAATTGGAGGACTTACAGAGGAAGGGCTTTGTGAGACCCAATGTTTCATCCTGGGAAGCCCCAGAATTGTATTCCAAGAAGGAGGATGAGATCATGAGGTCATGTGTGCACTTCCAGCACCAAAATTAGGTGACTGTGAAGAATATGTATCAACCATCAAGGATTGATGATCTATTAAATCATCTGGATGGAGAGAGATGGTTCTAGGTAGATGAGACCACATTTTTAAAACTATGTGACCCGCATTCTTGAGTTTTCATTGGTAGTATTTTAATTAAAGATATTGTGGCATTACCTTTTGGGAGAATGTATTATCATCTACTGTAACAAAAATATCATCAAGTATGTATTCTATGAGAAGGATTTGAACATGAGATATAAATGATGTTTGGAGTACCTTCAGAACTATGACTACGAAATACTCTATGATCCAGGTAAGAGAAAAGTGGTAGCAAAATCTCTTAGCGGGAGATCTAGTTAGTAGTCACTAAATGATGAAATATTGCAGTTTCCCACATTATAGTTATCCTTCATGGATAGAGATGAAGTTTCTTACCTCAATTCGGTTGTTGTTACCCCTCCACTCTTAATGTGAGTTTGGGAAGAACAACTCAATGATACTAACTATGAGTGTTTAAGTGATTAATTTTCCATGTGGAATCCCCCTGATAAATATTCAAAAGGTTGGGAACACGTCATATCTTTCAAAGGATTCATAGTACAAGTAGAGGATCCCTGGAGTGGAGAGATGCATCGGGATATGCATGTCTGTGTGAAGGCAGACACCAGGGATGATGAAACAAATTGATTATGAGCTTACATATTGATATAATAGATGAGTTTTTGTACAATATTTTTCATAGTCGGTTTATAACATACGTTAGGGGGACATGATACCATCTAGGTGATCATTTAACAACATACCATGTAGTCCACATCTTATCCTTTAGGAAACAATGTCTCAAAGAGAGTATTGGATGCCTCTACGGTAAGGAGATAGTTCAACTCCACAGAATCCTATTGATGATAGTCTCAGATAGAGATGAAAAATTTACATCCGATTTATGGATGGGATTGCAAGACGTTTTTGGGACTCAAATGGACATGAGCACTACCTTCTGCTCATACACAGATGGCAAGACGGAGCAGACCATTCAGCCGCTAGAGGTCATGATAAAAACATGTATCCTAATTTTTTTCTATAGTTAAGAGGATCACCTACCACTAGCAGAGTTTGTGTACAATAATAGCTACCACTCCACAATTGGTATGGCTCTATTCAAGGCCTTTTATAGGTGACACATCATGTCACCTCTTTTCTAGACTAACCTTGGGGATTCAGCACTCATTGGACCTGAGTTGGTGAAGTCTACTTAAAAGAAGGGGCATGTCATCTATGAGTGGTTGAAGATTTCACAGAGACGTCATAAGTCTTAAACAAATAGGTGACAAATACCCTTGAGTTCGAGGTGGGATACCACGTGTTTATTTAGTTCTCTCCTTGACATGGAATATAGTGATTTGGTTAGGGAGGCATGTAATATCCAAGGTTCAATAGATCTTTTCTGATACTGTGTAGAGTGGGTGAGGGGACATACCTCTAGGATCTACCTCCATAGTTAGAGTGGCTTCACTATGCCTTTTATGTATCTCTACTAAAGATATTGATACATGACCCACTGAATTTCATTGACTTTAGTGAGTTGGATTTTGAGGGTAGGTAGAATACAATAGATATTCCATTTGAGATTGAGGATTAACAAGAGAGGGACTTATGTGGGTGATCAATTACTATAGTGCATATTCGGTGGAAGCAGAAGAAATATTCAAGAGAGAATGTGAGAGCGGGAGGATATGGTTCGTGCTCATAACCACATATATTTATTAATCACTTGGTTCACCTTTCAGTGACGTAAATACTAATGGTGGAAAAGACATAATGACTCAGATTTTCCTGGATTTATTTTTTAGAATTTTTTTGGGGAAATTCTGAGGCCAGGAAATAAGACAACATGAAATTCCGAGGACTACTATGCCCAGAAATATCAAATGGAAAATGTTATGTTCTCTAATAACACGTGTGTGAAACTTTCTTGAATTTGTAGAATAACACTTAAATGGGTTCCTGAATAGAAAATCTGACAACACCATTCAATTTATGATGGTGGTTTTACCCTTGGTATGGCTTAAGTTTAGTATTCAGGAGACTTTAACAAGAATACCCAAAAATGGGATAAACGAAAATAAAATAATTAAATATTATTATTTTATTTTTCAAATCCTTATAACTAACAAATAGGTACTCAGATGGAAAATATGAGACCACAATTGACCTCATGATGGAATTCCTTCTTTATGAATATCTCAACATTGGCAAGCACGGGGAAAATCTGGAAATTTGTTTTTTTGGGACGCGACCATAAATAAAATAATGAATAAAATAATATTTTATTTTCAAACCCTTATAACTCATACATGGTATATCAGATTGGATATCCAAGAGTACCATTTGGATTGTAAGGGTTTAAATTCCTTAGACAGGGCCTAACCTCGTCTAGTGCGACTTGAGGGTAAAAGTTAATTTTTTGGTGTTTTAAAGAAAAATAAAATAAATTATAATAAAATAATGAATGTTTATTTTATCCAAAAAACAATTTCATAGAAATGAAACGTCATTCCATCTGTTTTATTTCACAAATAGAACAATGTAACTATGTTGCGACTCAGTGAAACAAAAATGAAGAAACACATTTCCTTAATTTAATTTTTTGCTAGAAATACATGATCATTGGATTGATCTTTCATTTGTTGTCAGGCTCTAGAGGAGTGGTGTTGGAAAGTGGTGAATGGCGATGAACAATGATTCAACACATGTTCCTTTATTCTCCTTCGAAGGATCCATCCACCATTGATAGATTGAGGAATGACAAAAGACAAAAATGATATCTTCTTAAACGAATGATCCAACCTTGAGGAAGGGGTTTGTACATGATGAAATTGTTTCCCCATTCATTCATTCCAAATGAAAAACATGGATCAACCCACTAATAGGATGATCCATGGGTCGTTCATTCATATTTGACGGGTTAAATATTACGGAACATGAAGGGTAGGAACTGGGTAATTACTACGTTACTAGTTTCATTATAACTGGATGAACGAAGGTAGAATGGATAAGGCCATTGCCCATCCCTCTATTGTTCATGCTGCTCTCCTTACCTATGTCCTATTATTCATTGTAAATAGACCCACATGGTCCTGTCGGACATTACTGAGCGGTTACAGATTGTATGAATCCCTATATTGATGGTAAAGACATGGATCACATATCATTAACGACGATGAACTAATGATTCCAAGGGTGCTTATGGATCCGAAACGGACCACCAGAGCATGTCTGGTGGCCTACAGAAAGAACAACGGTGAAGACTACGTTCCAGATGTGGCATGCGCTAATGAAGCACCGTGGTGGAGGATAAGGCCCCCAGGAACTGTCGTGGGTGATGGATTGGGTCGCTGGAAATATGCGGCGGTGGTTGTGTGAGTGGATGTAGTGAGCCATGTCACCCAGCTGGAGGCATGTGGACCACCTAGACCATAGCGGTGGACCTCGAGGCAACCTGCAGGGTAGAGGTAATCACGGTGTGGCCTCCGTGTCTTGTCCATAGTAGGTCGGTCCACACACAGTGGGCCAGATAAGAGAAGGTCGGCCACCCTGGGCATCCAAGTGGTCCAGGTTTAATCTGGGTCGGTTCAGAGAACATTTTTTGGGACGTTGGACCCCAGACCATATTGGGTTGGGAAGGTACTTCCGGTATAGAATAGACCTAGACCCAACCAACCAAATTTGATAAAAACATGCATAACATCAAAACTATATGTCTGATTGATGAGACGTTCACAGGGTTGGGACCCTAAATATGAGGTAGTCCTTTTGACATAATACAAGTGAGTTTCTGTGGAGGTGGAGTTATGAATGATGGCTTAAGGAGTATGTTATCCCAAAATCACATACACTATGAGTGGAAATATTATGGCTGGATATGACGAGAAGGAAGTGACAAGAATACCTCAGTGGTCCAGTAGACGAGGGGACCTCAGTGGCCCATTAGAAGAGAAGATATCAGTGGAATGGGAGTCAAGGGGACATCAGTGGCCCGAAATATGAGTGA
Organism: Viscum album; assembly: GCA_963277665.1. NCBI lineage: Eukaryota > Viridiplantae > Streptophyta > Magnoliopsida > Santalales > Viscaceae > Viscum > Viscum album. The sequence goes on from OY728151.1 coordinate 809,996,175, forward strand.
ACTTTAGTGGATCAAGAGCCGATTGGACCTTAGTGGAATGGTAGATGAGCAGATCTCAATGGCCTGGTATCCTAGGAAACCTCAGTGGACTGGGAGACAATCGTACCTCAGTGGCTCGGTAGTCGAGCAAACCTTAGTGGCCTGAGAAAACATTGGAACATAGTGCCCCGGTAGCCTAGTGAACCACAGTGGCACGACTAACGAGTGGACCCAAGTCACCCAATAGATGAACATACCTATTGGACCGATATGCGAGTAAAACATAATGGCCTGGTAGCTGATCAGATCTTAGTGCCTCGACAGAACTCTGTGACTCATCGTGGAAAATTACCTTATTATTAAAAGATGATCATCTTTTTTAATGATAATATTTCTTTCTATACATTAGATTATAACTATTTTATCTGACTCTAGTAACTCTATTAACTATACTTCTTAGAGGTTAGACATCATGTACCTCTTTGGTAGTCTACTTTGTATATTACTTTGTGGTATACCATGGTGGTTTGGGGTCCCTACTGAGTATTTTTTTACACACCCCAACATGGGATTCTCCTGGACATCTCGTATATTGTTCCAATAATAGATACGTTGATATATTCCTTGGTAGACCATGGATAGGTTGTACATAGAGTGAACCGACAGATGAGATGTTCCTCTACAACATCAGACATCTATTTATATACTTACCCTTTAGGTTTGGTTTTCATGTAGAGGATTTCCAAATACTTGTACATTTACTTTTCTATTTCTGTTGGGATTGTATTTTGTCCCTGTTTACCATCAGTTTTCTACTTTCATACCTTGTGTTTTTTTAGATTGTGTATTCACCTTCCACCATCATTGGTTTGGATTTGTGTGCGTGTGTAAAAGTACTTATGAAAATTCTTCATATTTGATTGGGATATGCCTACTCGGCATGAGTCACTAGCCACTGGCCTAAGGGAGGAGGGCTTGAGGTATCCATGGTAGGGGCCCCGAGGGACATGTCATGATGACTAGTCACCAACCCATGGCCTTTAGTAGGACGAATTCATGGGTCATTATCTCTCTATCATCACCATTGTACCTTTAAAGGGTGGGGGTCATGGAGGAGTGGTATCAAATGTGATAGTTGAGTGTTATGATGGATTTTGGAGTTAGGCACTACAAGGATTGTGTGGGTTGTTATAGAAACAATTCCAGTTGATTTTGGTGTATGAAATAGGCCAGGGAGACCAGCTTGGAAACAAGACTTTACATCCCTTGTGATATAGTGGATATATTGTGAACTTATTGAATGAGCAATTATGGTATAATTGTTTATAGTTTAGAGACATTTTACAGGTACATTTATCATGATGACTTCGGTTATTTTTTAAATCAGGTGATTTTAGTTTTGGAAATGTTATATGTTAACAAGAATTAAATAACTCTTAATAAAATTCCACATTACTATGATTAGGAAATCCATGATTCCCCTTTAAAAAATGGCACATTAACTTTCCACATATATAACAACAAGTATAATTTCAATAGAATAATCTAGTTGATCATTAAAGGGATTATTTCATTGAGGAGGATAACCATTTCTAGAGTGAGTTAAACATATTTTAGTAGTATTTTTAGGGGATGTATGAGATGAGTTTATCTTATTTATAGATTGGGAACTATCTAGAAGTGTTGTAGATCACTTTCTGTTTGATCTTTCCCCAATGGTCTTTTATTTACCCTTGGTATTTAATCATATTCGAGGAACTGCACATCGGTAGAAGACAATGTACCCTTGGGAGTGGAACAATGCAACAAATTTATGGATCAACATTCAGAAAGTGTTTTGGGTGAAGATTAATTAATCCACCATGGAGGATGTAAAGATTCAATAGATACTATATCATATATATGGGAGAATGTCAATACATGAGATTGGTATCATGTTAAAGGATTTATAGAATATTTCCACCCTCTATTTTCCTAATAAGGAGTTCTAATTTTGATGATTGGAGGAGCCACTCAGTCCTACTGTATAGTATGAAATAATTACATTTTCATTTAAATTGTACATTTATGTTCAGAAGAATATATGAGTTATATATCCCATGAACTCACAATGATATTTTATATGATACTTAAGACAATAATGATCCTTAATGTGTACAATTATCAGTGGTAGGTTTTCAGTACTCTGATCGTTGGGGTTTCAAACATCATTGGGTCGACCTAAGAAACATCATTTTAAAACATATAGGTCTAATGGATTCAATGGTTTTATTAGGGATGCCAGTTTATTGTTTTTTGTATGCACGATCCCTGGCCATCATTAGAACCAGTTTTATGTGGTTCTACAACATCAGTTTGTATAGGTGGTCGGGTTCTGCATCAACCAAAGAAACTTTTTCAAGAAGGTCCATTTGAAAATCATGGGTATGCTACATCAAGAAAAAATTGAGTAGGTATTGGCCATTATCACGATGTTACTGATATTTAGAGACACTGACCTGAGATTGGTCATGGTGGTGACCATCATTAGAAAGGTAGTGGAGCTAGGGATGGTTAATAGAACATGGTGCATGATGTAGCACAAGAGGGGCCTGAGATCATTTTTGCTATGCTCTATTTTTTTCACATATTATTGTTATTTATTCGATTCAAGATCATCGCACTCATTTGTTTTTACTTCTCTAGTAATTATTCCAGTACTTGAAGTTGAGAGGCTTCTCATTCCACTAGATTTGACACTAATAACTGGTACCAAGATCTACTTGTTTGATGTGTGTTGTTGGTGAAGATTAAAGGAATGACCACCATGCGGATCAATTTTTTATAGGGAATGATATAAAATTATACTCTTTTCATTTAATGGTTGTATTCTATGTCCACTATTATCTACAACATCAAGAGAAGAATAATGTTATTAGATGTGTATGGTTAAGATATTCTTTTTATTGGTGATTGGGGTTTTCAATAGTGAAGTATACATGTCGATCCACTTCATTATATGATGGATTAGTTTTATATAGAATTAATGGATTCTATGATGGGGAAGGTTTCCATGGTCATTGATGAGTATTTTTCTGTTTTTTCTTGAAGAGTTTGTGATGATACCACTTGACGTGATTTTCAGTTCAAGACAGGATTATATCCCAATTCTACATTGATTTTGATGTATTTTTATTGGATGAAACTTTTAGAGTTTTCTATATTTTAGGATTTTTATATTTCACTTGATATATATTAGTTTCATTAAACCTATAGTATATATGTTGAGTGCTCTATAATTGTTTTCCAAAAAGATAGATGATAGTATGAGGTCGTGCATAGACTGCCATATGTTGAATCGAGTAATAATCACAAATTGTTTCCATCTTCTAAGGATATATGATTTTTATAACTAGATGATAGATGATAGCTAGTTATATAAGATATATTTACACACTAAGTATCATCATTTAAGGGTAAATAAGGGATAAATCATCAATACTACATTTATAAGTGGAATGGGAACTTTGAGTTGATGGTCATGATATTAGGTTTCATAAACCCACCATCTTTGTTCACGGGGATCATTTAATATTTGTTTCATAAATTCCATGGACTTTTCATAGGCGTGTTCATCAACAACATATTGATTTACATGAATAAAGAGAAGGATCATAATAGTGTCCTCATAGCTATCTCTTAGCTTCTTTGATGCCACAATATCTACTAAAATTTTTCCATGTTTGAGTTTTATACATGGTTGGTTCATTTCCTCTAGCATGTGGGTTTGCATTGGTTGTGGCTGAAAAAATTCAATTTTCTAGGTAGTTGGTTCTTGGGTGGCACCCATGAACATGGAAGATGTTTCCAGTTTCCTTTGTCATGCATGCTATTATTAAATATTTTTCTTTGATCTCTCTTAAGTTATAGACCCCTTCATTTCATTGGGATTGGTGGATAGTTATTTTCATGTAGACTAACCAGTTTCAGGCTACGTTCAGTCAACTAAAGGGGAATTTGATTAGTATAATAGTGCTTTAGTTTCGAAGGGTGATGTTTGTGGTGTTTTATGACACTTTCTATATGGGATTTGGTTGAATAATGATATAAAATACTGTTATGATCTCTTAGGGGTTTGTTAATTTATCCCCCCATATGTGTAACCATACCAAATATGATCTGGAGCTTCTAGTATTTATGTTTTCCCTTGTTTTTAGGAACTACATCCTCATTAGGTAAATTATTGTGTTCTTCATGGATCACAAGATCTCTGTGTATATCTATTTTTAGTATGGTCTATAACTGGTGATGTGTAGGTGGATAGATTTTATGTATTATAATGATTGCGACATCTCCTACACCACAGAAATGATGAATGTTGTGGCCCATACAATGAAAAGAAGTAATCGAATGATGCAATTTGTGAGACTATAGATTCTTAGAGGAGTTTAGGAGTTGGGAACCCTTCACTTAGATGTAATGGTGGATAATGGTAGTGGATACTTGTTTCATTTAACAGTTATGTCTTCTGTGATGTTTTATATGGAAGAATCTAAATTGGGATACATAGTTGTATAGTTGATGCATGACTATGTTTCCATGATGGTGCTTTGGTGGGATAGTCAATGATAAATAGAACCTAATTATTTTTTGAGGGAGGCTATTTGATATAATAGTGATGAATAAGGGATTCGTTCATTTGATTAATATATTTCATTTGGAGTTATAAAAATGGTATTCTATGATTTACCATTGGCTGAGGGTGGATTTTTTTTCTTGAGATGAAATAGGGGGTGGAAGAGTTTGTGGAATGTTATTCAGTTTTCCAGTAGGTAATGTTCGGGAATCATTTTGAGAGTAGTTTTTCATTGCATTGGTTTTTTCCAAAAGAAATGCAGTGAAATATCATTTTATTTCTTCATCGAGTTACCCCAATCTCATGGATGTTGTGATGATATATGGGTAATCATGGATCTGTTGATGAAATCATCCCACATTGTAACGACCCAGTCTAGCCAATGATCATGATATTGTATGATATGGCCCTAGCCTACATAGTTTTGTTTTCCCTAGGTTCTGTCCCTCAGACACCCCCTAGGAAAAAGCCTCATGATAGGAGAGGTATCCACAACACCATATAATGTGGTGCTTCATGCTCCTCCTCCTTCGATGTGGGATTTCCATAACCCACCCCCATAGAAGGGCCCAACATCCTCGCTGGCACGTCAAATGGACACTGACTCCGATACCATTTGTAACGGCCCAGTCCAGACCATGATCATGATATTTTCTGCTTTGGGCCTAGTCTGAATGGTTTTGTTTTCACTGGTTTCTAGCCCTCAGACACCCCCAAGAAAAGGTATCATGATGGTAGAGATATCCATACCACCTTATAAAGGGGTGATTCGTGCTCCTCCTCCTTCGATGTGATATTTCCATAACCGGCTCATTGATAGAAGTAAGAAGATTCCCTATGGTCGGTTCGTTCCTCTGGTATGAGTGCTATGGAAGCACAGATAGGTACATGATGAATCATGGGAGAATGAGGCTGATGTACGAGTACAATGGCCGGAGTTGTTCCGAGTTTCTTCTTCTATGCCGTGCTAGAAAAATTCTGGGACGAATTTCATTAAGGGGGAAGTTTGTAAGAACTCAGACCTTATTTTTAGGTATGTTTTTCCTTTTTCAAAAGTTTTTGAGAAACGAGGAGTTTCTAAAAAAATTCATGTACAAGCCGTGTACTTTATGAGTATATGTCATGTACTTCATTGCCGCAGGAGGCCGTGTGCTGGCCGTGTCATGGCCACACACACGGTCATGTGGGGTGTATGTGGAGACCGCCTAACGAAGAGTACGGAAACATTATGTACACACCATGTGCACCAAAATTACACACCGTGTATTTTTTTTTCATTAAACGCACCAGGGTCTTGGATGACGGACAAAACCATCTTCTTTTAGGTCCCGTTCATCCAAGAGAACCCAAACGACCAATGATCTTTGAGGAACCCCCAATCCTCTGTCCATCCTCTGAATCGAACTCCTTTAGTTGTGTTGGAATCACAATAGTGTGGTCTCTCTTCTCCTAGTGCATTGTTTTCCAATTTCTCTTATTTAGTTAGTTATCATGGGTTGAGTTTTTTGGGCGATTTCATAGATCTACGGCGTTCTAAGATGATTAAAGCCTCATGGTTCATGTGTATTGATATCTTAACCCTGAGGTAGGTGGTTTGTGCCATTCTGTAGGAATCCTTTGAGTTATATGTGCAATTTCCCCCAATACCCATGAAAGGGGTATTGCGTGTTTACCGTTTTAGCCATTTTGTTTCTATGCTATGTGGGTATGCCTGATTATATGTTTGCTAATTTTGAATAGGGTGAATTGTTTTGCTCTTGATGTATTTCCCAGTCTTGTTTTTCCTGTTTTGACCTTTGGGTCTTGTTTTTCTGTTAGGCTACTATTTACTTTACATGCCTAGTATTGTAGGATGGGGTGACTGCTATGATGTAGAATTCTAGCCATGTAGTTCATGAATTTTACCTTGGCCGTTACACATTGCTACACTTTCTTGACTTACCCAGGGCTTTGAGAACCTGATGTATATACCATAGAAATAATTGACGTTGAGGGCTTCTCCAGAGTATCTTTATAATTATACGATGCGATACCACAGGGGGAATTGACGTTGAGTGTTTCCCCAGAGTGTCTGTAGTTCCTCGATGCGGCCCACATGGGGAATTGACGTTGAGTGCTTACCCCGAGTGCCTTTAGTATGATACGAGACTATATGGGATTTGACGGTGAGTGCTTCCTCATAGAGTCTATACTTTAGCTGAACTAGAGGGATGAGACTGTGTGTGCTGCCCAGAGGGTTGCTTGTACTTGATAGGTAGGACCAGAGGGGATAGGTTATGGGTACTTCCCATAGGGTTACCTGTTGTGTTATATGTTATTCTGTTGCATGTTGTTTGGTGTTTTGAATTCGTAAACTGAGGATTGTTTACTGCTTACTGCTTCCTTGTTTACTGCTTTTTTTACTTTTACCTTCCATATATTCACTGACTGTTAGGCACAGATCTTGTCATGGTTTCCTACTGGGATTTTGTCTCACACACTATTCGGGCTATTCATTTGGGCCCAAACAAATTGTATTGCTGCAAGTATAGATAATGGAAAGTGCCCTTCTTATTTAGGTACCTGAATTTATGTGGAGCTGGAGAGCACGAGACCAAGCTTAGGCTTGCGATGCTGAGGATATATTATCTATTTTCCTTGTATTTTTGGTGTAGTACTATTTGTACTAAGCATTGTGGATTGTTTGGATACTTTCCTAGACATATGTATCATTAATTATTTTATATGAATGTTCTCCAGCTGTTTATCATTTAGTCTTCCACTATTAACTTGTGTATGATTTATTACTGTTTTCTCTATTGTTTATTTGTTTCTCTTCCACTGTGTACTCTTCCAATGAGGGAATATTTTCTCCACTATCACACCCAAGGCCCTCACTGCTAATCAGCAGGCTCTAGAATTCACTGAAATGCGCTTGAGGCCATGTGACCAACTTGGTACGGGGCGCCTTTTGGTGGATTCTTAAACCGGGACGTTACAAACATAATTGTGAAAAATAATTAAGTCACTATAGATGCTTTGGAATTTATTTATTTTGATAGTGTGGTGTGTTTTAATGGATTTATGTGGTCCATTATATCAGATTTGGACACACAGTTTACATCATGAGTCTAGATGAGATTGTTGCATGCTGTTTTCACTCAGTTACACCTTAAAAGTTCATTCTCCCTTCATACGTATGGACCAATAGAGAGTAAATTAAATAATATTTATGTTATTATTGGAAAATATATATTAGACATCAAATATCATGTGTATGAAACCAACCATTGGTTGAGTTTTTCGGCAATATCTGTTATAACTCATTCATTTGTATGGCTCCATTTGAGTTTTTTACAAGTATCCTGGTCATTTATGATTGCGTTGTACTAAGGTTAGAAGGTATTTGATCATAGTTCCAATGTAGTTCATAGAATGATATAAATGGTTCATATTTTTTTTAGAGTATGGAATAATAATATGAATGACATCAGTCATTATTCTGATAAAAAGTAGTGTCATTTTTAGTCTGGGTTTGGAGATCACATGTTCGTTATTGTGTCAACTATATGATGATAGAAACATTTTTTACTTGATGAGTAATTTTTATACCATGTTCTTGGGCCCTTTGAGGTGTCGAGGTGAGTTGGTGAGATGGCATATCAACTGTAGTCTACACCATTGTAAGTGAAGTCCCACGATGTATTTTATGTTTTACATCAACATCAATATGTTCACAATAACTCACAATTATTTATATAATAGAGATAAATATTAAGGATGGTGTGATTTTCATGTATTGGCTGATAGTGATCTTGAACCATCTAGAGAAGGTGAAATATGAACAAAACATTTATTTTGGTCATGATTTTAGAGTTATGGTGGCCTAGAATAGAATACATGTGATTAAGGTATGGAGATGCATGATAAGTACTTTGATTGATTTTGTGTGTTGTATTTATATTCTCAACATTAAAATTTGATGTTAGATGAAATTGTATTTATGTGATTTTTTTCATAGAGAGTGATGTTTGATAATTATTAACAAATATAAAAATGGGAGTACCTAAATCCAAATTAGGACACATTTTACATTGGTTCTATTGAAAACGTTTAGGCATGTCTATTCCATGTAGATTTTATCATATCTTGACATTCATGATGTAATTCATAGTTTTCTATGTTTAAGGATGTGTGGTCTATTGGTTATATTTTTTTTGGTTTTGGTTTTTTGGTGAATGAGATTCTTGAACATGTGGTTATGAGGTATATATGACGATTTTGGTTAGGGTGTTTGGTTTTTTGTAGGATTTTTATTATAACGCCACCCTTGATAGGTATATCATGAGATGGTTGTTTGAACCATTCAATCCATTCGGTAAATTTAAATGGATTCTTAAGGGTGAGAATTGTTTAATAGGAATTTTATTCAAGGTTCTAGATTTCAAAAACATTTTATCTTTTTATTTCCTTGTATTGGTGGAGGTGAGAGTCTTTTAGTAACGTTTTCCTCAGGTTCACTTATGTTATCTTCCTTCAGTTACATGTTTGGTCAGGAAATCAGATGCCTAGGTTAGTTGTTAATTTTTTATATAAGTTGGATGGATGTGGGGTCAGTTGGTTGGTATATTTTTTTAGTGTGTTAGTTAGTTTGGTCATGAAGTCTATTGGAACCGTATTTTTTTCATTCGGTTGGTAGGTTGGTTATGCGGTCAGTTGGCATAGTTAGTTGTTGGTTCTCACTGCAAGTTTAATCTTTTACGTAGATCGACAAGTAACATGATTCAGATAAACTTTTTGATCATCCAATTTAATCACCTACATGGATAGATCATTTACATGAACTGGTTATGTATATTGATTGACTATGTGTATAAGATACATGAGGGATTTTCTATATGAATCAACCACATGAGAAAATCAGCCACATCCAAATCATATACATGAAAATGGTTACATAAATAATTTTGAAATACAGAGATTATTTTAGGAATAAATGCCTATGGATATTAATTTTAGTTATATCAAAATAGCTATGAAGATCTTTCAATGGTGTAACACCCCAAGATTTCACGGTACGTTTCCCTTCGAATAATGCGATAGCGTGTGTTGTACGCAACCTCGAGTTCTAACACACACCACAACTAATTAAACTAGCCGTTGTGAATAGTTATACCTACTTTTTGAAATCATATATATTTTATATTTCAAAATGGACTTCATTTTTGGATTCAGAATATCGAAATTATCCTATGGTGAAATTTTGGTACTTTTCGGATAACTTTTATATTTTGATGAATAGTGAAAATTGCTAAATTTTAATTAAAAACAACTTTTTTAATCAAAATAATTAATAGTGATAAATTATGAATTTGAGTGGTTTTAAAGTATATTTAGAATATATTTTTACCATTTAATATAATTTTGGTCATTGGACATAATTTTACAATTAAACCAAACATAAACAAGTGTCAATCTTTTGATAGTTATTATCTCTTAAAAACACGCTTTTTGTTTTGACAGCGGGAATTAATTTTAAATTAATTTCTGCCACTTCTGTGTTTTGAATTTAAGAAAATGGATTCCATATTTGGAATCAGGATGTCCAAATTATGTAAATAGGTAACTTTTATTTTTACACATTTTGAATAATTACTGCGGTAAATATTTTATTTACCATGGTTAAAGGGTAAATCCGGTAAATAAGGGTTAAAAAAATAATATTATAATAATACAAAGTTACCCTAAAACGTGTCCTAACCTTATTGGTGGACACATACCCGACCATGAGCATCCTTGGGTCAATTTGGGGACCCCTTGGAGCCACTTGTATGTGGTAGGGACACTTTATATTAATAAAGTTAAAATAAAAATAAAAATGGCATAAGCTTACATCTTTTAGAAGAACAATTTTTACATAGGGTTATACATGTTGGATTTTCGATTATAAATATTCATTAGAAAGCTAAAAGGATTTCCTACATAATGATGTTTTATTTATAATTTTTAGACATTAAATAATTTATTTTATTTATGACATAATGATGATGCAGTAATTACTAAAATAGTAGAAAATTAACATAATTGATATTATAAATACCCAAATAAATATAATATGAAACTTTTAATGAATTAAAATAATTTTCTAGGATAATATGATATATTAGGATTGCTTTAATTGACTTTTTTCGAAGTAATCAATCTGTTATGAGTTTCACAAAAATCAACTATTGAATAGTGTCAAAATTGACATAAAAGAGTTCTTAAAACAAATATTATATTATTAATTGATATTAAATTCCTAAAAATCTAAGGTTCGGCCAAGATACTTATATTATGATAGTTTAATCATTAATGGACCACTTGGGGGTCGCTTGTATGTATATGGTAAGTCTATTAACCATATAATATAAAAATACAAAGAGACATTGTAAAAGTGAAACTAATTAACTTAGAGTTAATACTTAAAGATAAGGTTAATATAAGTACCCAAACCTGTCTAAACTCTATTGGATGAGTTGTTTTCGACCTATCCCCACCTCATCCTTTGAATAGTCAACTTTGGAGCCTTTGGAAACCGAATATGAATTTATTATAAATTAATATTTCTAGCTTTTCCAAAAGTGCCCCTCACCCCTCTTATAAAAGGGCACTCCTCCTTCTCTTTTCTTCACACCTTCAAAGCCTTTTGGTTCGGCCAAACTCTACCCAAATAATCTCCCAACATCCCTCAATACAACCTAGAGGCCTTAGTTTGATCAGAAAGCCAACCTAAGGAGCCCTTTTGATCAAATCAAAAGGAAGAACCCGAAGAAGAGGTAATGATTTCACCACCCTTTTCTAAGTTCATTTCTTCTTCCACTTCTTCTTCCTTTGTTCTTACCATTCTAAAATAATAACTCCAGTATCTCACATATACTGTGATGTTATTATAAGTATGGTACAACCATATTCAGTATTCTATCCACCCTTTGAATAACATGTCACCATACGTGCGTACGTACGGCTTACCGTCTCCACGTCGTGGTGTAATTGTTATTCAATATAATATTATTTGGATGGGTATAATAATGATATTTAACTCATGTAAATAATAAATATAACATGTTAATGATTCTTTATATATGATATACCATTCATTTATATATTATTTTAATATCAAAAGAATGATATTGTCGCTCGTGCGTACGTACGGACTACCGTCTCCACGAACGCGATGAGATTCATTCTCCATCGTAACCATTCAAGTATAATTATCATTTGATGATTTAAAAATGATGTTTAAGGACTAGATATCATTCTGGATATGAATAAGATACAACAACCATGGCTTATGTAACAAAACATATAAAGAAAATGAGTAAGTTAACACCCGAAACGACGATAATTCTAAGATATTATTAACAAATCAATGTTAAAAGATCATATATGATATCATATTAATATATATGATTCTTGTATAATTTAATAACAATTATTTCACCATTATACAGGAGGTTAACCTACCCCAACCAAGGAAAAGTACAAGGTAAGGGTTATTTCACAATCTCTTCATTATCCGAGGTTGTATTATACGTAATAATCTACTGGGATCTCTTTATCATCCACATCCATGTTTCTTTGAAATGTATTTCAAAACATTTTTACTATTTACAAGAATATGGGTTAAAGTCATTTATACCCTTGTTTGACTTTTTATAAGAGGTTTATAAAGGAATCTTTCCGTCGTTTTCAAAACAAGGTCCTTTTTAACCTTTTCGACTGAATTGAGGTAAGAATGTTTTTTTTAACTTATACGGCGGGTGCGGTTATTTTACGCCGTTATAAAATCTTCAAAGCTTTCCTTACAAGCTTATAAGAATATTTTCAAAGAAAATGTTTTATTTTATATGGATCTTAAATGATTTCAAAATAAAAGGAGATATTTCTTTAAAAAGAATTTTGATTTCATCTATGTCAACATCCTTTGATGGATTTTAAGATTATTTGAAGTTGATTTATTATGATACAAAACTTCTATATTGTATTGAAGGTTTTGTGATATGTTTGACTGTGGATGTGCTATTTTTATACCATTCATAGTTTATTGTGAAAGTATTGACATTTCGTATGCTAGTTTTAATACGAATGTTTATGTTATGTTTAAACCTTTTCATATGGGAATGCATTGGACTTAATAAGTGACGGGTGGAGCCCGCTATAGCTCCTCGATGCATCGGTAGGTCTCATGAGACAAACTAGTGTCTTGGCACAAGGCCTTGACAAAATCTTATTTGTAGTCTTGGCACGAGGCCTTGGCTATGTGGTTATGATAGTCTGGCATTATGCATTCCAACATTATGAAAGTGGTTATTGATTTTTGCATGTGATTATTCGATTAGTAGAATATCCATGTGAACAAGTAAATGACATTATTTCATTTTACTTTTGCCATACTATGTTGAAGTTCAATTTTAAAAGGCTTTTGTTTTAGTAATTCATTGCCTTAAATGTTTATGCTTATTTTGAATGTTCCGCTATATTGTTATCCTTACTGGGCATTTGAGCTCACCCCTTTTCTATGTTTTATTTTTCCCAGGTAGTGAAGAAGTAAATTATGAATGACTTGCAGGGATATTATGAGGGGTTAATAGTGTGGATATGAAGACTTTGTTGTTGTAGTAGTTTTTCACTTTGAAATGTAATGTAAAACTTTATGATTATATCTAGTGTTTCCAAGGCTACTAAACCAATCGGTCTTTCGAGATTTGATCTTTCTTGTGATCATGCCAATGTTATGTAAATAATGCACCGACTCTGGGTAACTGGGGTCGGGGCGTTACAGTTGGTATCAGAGGAAGTTTAGTACAAACCTTGGAAGCTAGATTTAGATAAACTCTGATTAGAGCACATAGACCTAAGATGAACTTTGAGGATTAGTATAGAAGAACTTCCTAGAATTTTGGTATTGTAGAGACTTTGTGAGTTTTCCGAGCAATACATCCCTGTCTGGATACGAGCAGGTAGAGGCGGCTCTGGCACAGATGTACCTAGGGGTAAAACCCGAAAACACCGCTTTGAGCTAGACTCGAACGGGAACTGGTGCACGACAACGGGCCTTGCTGCACTCTTGGTTACGACACTCCCGGGGGATATGCTTAGGATAACTCTCACTTTCTTTACAAATCATTATGAAGGGTTTATGAGTATATACTTCCTCAAAGAAAAAATATTTATGATTATGGATTATATCCATAGATAGTTCAATTTATGTTTAGTGTTTTATAAGTATGGGATTATGTATTTTGATGCATAAACTGATCTAGTTTATGCCATTTTTTAGAAATGGCGCCTAGTGGAAGAAATGGAAACCGTATCAATGCACGCACTCCATGTAGGGATTGCCCTCTTGCTCAAGATAATTATAGTGGGGCTGGTGATGCAACTGGTGCTGATCAGCTAATCACCGTACTGGGACAACTTACTCAGGTTATGAATAATAACCTTACCCGTATGGAGCACCCTGATCCGCAGCGTGGAGGATCAATGTTAGATCGATTAATGAGACAACAACCACCAACGTTCAATGGGAGTACAAATCCCTTAGTAGCTGAGCAATGGATATTTTCCCTAGAGAAAATATTTCAGGCTTTGGGGAGTAGTGAAAGGGAAAAAGTTACCATGGCAGTTTACCGCCTCACTGGAGATGCTGATCAATGGTGGTCATTGATTCAAAACATGAAGGAAGATGATGAAGTATCAAACATGGAATGGAGGGAGTTCAAAGATCTGTTTTTAGAAAAATACTTTCCTCGCGACCATCGAGCAGATATGGAAAGACAATTTCTGAGTCTGAGACAAAAGGAGGATGAGAATGTCACAAAGTATGAGGCTAACTTTACAAGGTTAGCGAGGTACGCTGGTGATTATATTCGCAACCCAAGAAGTAAGATTGATCGTTTCTTTGATGGGTTAAAACCATTTCTCCGTCGAGCATTAGTCTCACAATCCTTTTCATCGTACGAAGACATTGTCTCATGTGCTATCAAGACCGAAAAGGAATTCTCTAAGTCTTATGACTTTAAAGAAAAGCAAGAGAAGAAGAGACCTGCTGATCAATCTGGGAATGGAAATAAGGGGAAGAAGGGAAAGGTTGAATATCCATCTTGTGGTAAGTGCGGGAAGAAACACCCCGGTGCTTTCCTGAAGGGAATGCGAGTCTGTTACAAGTGTGGTGAAAAAGGCCACCAAGCTCATGATTGCAAGGGGAAGAAGGAAGCTACCAACGTTCAGTGCTATAATTGCAGGGAGATGGGGCATTATGCAAATGCATGTCTTAAGCGTCAGGAGAACTTACCTCAGAAAAGGCCAAGGGATCAAGGCCAGGCTTATGCTGTCACTACTGCAGAGGTAGAAGCTCCGAAAGACGTGGTGGCAGGTAATTTAATGGTTTCCTCAAGTTTAGCAAATGCATTATTTGATTCTGGATCATCGCATTGTTTCATATCTTCCCAGTTTGCTAAGAAAATTAGATATTTCCAATTTGATTTAATAAGGGAGTTGTCAGTTAAAACTCCTAAGGGAAGTATCGTTGCAACAAAGTTTTGTGAATCAGTCCCCATTAGAGCACATAAATTTTCTTTATCTGCTGATTTCATCGTCATACCTATGATTGAGTTTGATATAATCCTCGGTATGGACTGGCTTTCGGACTATGATGCGAAGATTTATTGTAAGAAGAAAGAGGTTACGATTCTTGATGATAATGATAAGGAACACCTTATCTTTAGAGCAGAATCACCACCACCTAATTCTTATTTAGATCCACCCCCTGTAGCTCAACTTAATTCAATTATCGGGGAGGAAGAGAATGAAATAACTGTCGGTGAGGAAAGGAATGTTCAAATAGAGGATGTACCTATTGTGAAAGAATTTGTAGATGTATTTCCGGAAGATTTACCTGGACATCCTCCAGAACGAGAAGTTGAGTTTTCTATTGATTTGATTCCTGGATCAAGGCCTATATCGAAGACCCCTTATAGAATGGCCACTGTAGAGTTAGTCGAACTAAAGAAACAACTAGAGGAATTGAGTAATAAGGGATTTATTCGCCCTAGTGTTTCTCCATGGGGAGCCCCTGTTCTTTTTGTTAAAAAGAAAGATGGATCTATGAGGTTATGTATCGATTACAGGGAGATCAATGCTATAATGATAAAGAACAAGTATCCCCTACCTCGTATTGATGATTTATTTGACCAACTGCATGGAGCTCAATACTTTTCAAAGATTGAACTTCGATCTGGATACCATCAGTTGGGTGTAAAGAAGGAAGACATTCCGAAAACAGCATTTCGAACCAGGTACGGGCATTACGAGTTTACTGTAATGCCGTTTGGATTGACTAATGCACCCTCTGTATTCATGGATCTGATGAATAGTGTTTTCAAGGAGTATCTCGATGAATTTGTGGTGGTATTTATTGATGATATATTGGTATACTCCAAAACCTACAAAGATCATGAAAATCACTTGCGCATTATCTTGAAGACTCTGAGGAGGCATGAATTATATGGAAAGTTTAGCAAGTGTGAATTCTGGCTTCAGGAGATTTCTTTTCTTGGCCATATTGTCTCTAAAGATGGAATCTCTGTTGATCCTTCTAAGACCAAGGCAATCCAAGAATGGCCAGAACCTACGAGTATAACTGAGGTACGTAGTTTTATTGGTTTGGCAGGTTATTATCGACGTTTCGTCCAGAATTTTGCCCGATTGGCTAACCCATTAACGAAGCTCACACGTAAAGGGGCTAAATTTGTTTGGACAAAAGAGTGTGAAGAATGTTTCGAAGAACTGAAGAGAAGATTAGTCAATGCTCCTATATTGACTCTACCATCGGGGAATGATGGGTTCGTTATTTATAGTGATGCATCAAAGAAAGGACTTGGCTGTGTCCTTATGCAGAATGATAGAGTTATTGCCTATGCATCACGACAGTTGAAAATTCATGAACAAAACTATCCTACTCATGATCTTGAGTTAGCAGCTGTGATCTTTGCTTTGAAGATATGGAGGCACTACCTCTATGGTGAAAAATGTGAGATTTATACTGATCACAAGAGTTTGAAGTATATTTTCTCACAAAAATAACTCAACATGAGGCAAATGAGATGGCTTGAATTACTCAAGGATTATGATTGTACGATACACTACCACCCAGGGAAGGCAAACAAGGTGGCAGATGCTTTGAGTAGAAAAGACCATGGAGTTTTGAACAATATGAGAATTGAAAGGGAGTCATACGTTTTGGTAAGAAAGGTAAATTGAGTCCCAGGTACATCGGACCTTTCGAAATTCTAGAACGAATTGGGGTTGTAGCTTACCGATTGGCAATGCCGCCAAGTCTCTCCAAAGTTCACGATGTGTTCCACGTATCTCTGTTGAGGAAATACATGCCTGACCCAACGCATGTACTCACCTATGAAGAATTAGAACTGGAACCCGATCTGTCTTATTGCGAAGAGCCCGTCAGGATTCTTGATACAAGAGAACAAGTGCTGAGAAACCGGACGACGCGTCTGGTAAAAGTTTTGTGGAGAAATCATAAGATGGAAGAGGCAACGTGGGAACCCGAGGAACTTATGATGAAGAACCACCCGAGTCTTTTTATACAGTAATACCCTAGAAATTGCGAGGACGCAATTATTTGAAGGAGGGGAGAATGTAACACCCCAAGCTTTCACGGTACGTTTCACTTCGAATAATGCGATAGCGTGTGTTGTACGCAACCTCGAGTTCTAACACACACCACAACTAATTAAACTAGCCGTTGTGAATAGTTATACCTACTTTTTGAAATCATATATATTTTATATTTCAAAATGGACTTCATTTTTGGATTCGGAATATCGAAATTATCCTAGGGTGAAATTTTGGTACTTTTCGGATAACTTTTATATTTTGATGAATAGTGAAAATTGCTAAATTTTAATTAAAAACAACTTTTTTAATCAAAATAATTAATAGTGATAAATTATGAATTTGAGTGGTTTTAAAGTATATTTAGAATATATTTTTACCATTTAATATAATGTTGGTCATTGGACATAATTTTACAATTAAACCAAACATAAACAAGTGTCAATCTTTTGATAGTTATTATCTCTTAAAAACACGCTTTTTGTTTTGACAGCGGGAATTAATTTTAAATTAATTTCTGCCACTTCTGTGTTTTGAATTTAGGAAAATGGATTCCATATTTGGAATCAGGATGTCCAAATTATGTAAATAGGTAACTTTTATTTTTACACATTTTGAATAATTACTGCGGTAAATATTTTATTTACCATGGTTAAAGGGTAAATCCGGTAAATAAGGGTTAAAAAAATAATATTATAATAATATAAAGTTACCCTAAAACGTGTCCTAACCTTATTGGTGGACACATACCCGACCATGAGCATCCTTGGGTCAATTTGGGGACCCCTTGGAGCCACTTGTATGTGGTAGGGACACTTTATATTAATAAAGTTAAAATAAAAATAAAAATGGCATAAGCTTACATCCTTTAGAAGAACAATTTTTACATAGGGTTATACATGTTGGATTTTCGATTATAAATATTCATTAGAAATATAAAAAGATTTCCTACATAATGATGTTTTATTTATAATTTTTAGACATTAAATAATTTATTTTATTTATGACACAATGATGATGCAGTAATTACTAAAATAGTAGAAAATTAACATAATTGATATTATAAATACCCAAATAAATATAATATGAAACTTTTAATGAATTAAACTAATTTTCTAGGATAATATGATATATTAGGATTGCTTTAATTGACTTTGTTCGAAGTAATCAATCTGTTATGAGTTTCACAAAAATCAACTATTGAATAGTGTCAAAATTGACATAAAAGAGTTCTTAAAACAAATATTATATTATTAATTGATATTAAATTCCTAAAAATCTAAGGTTCGGCCAAGAGACTTATATTATGATAGGTTAATCATTAATGGACCACTTGGGGGTCGCTTGTATGTATATGGTAAGTCTATTAACCATATAATATAAAAATACAAAGAGACATTGTAAAAGTGAAACTAATTAACTTAGAGTTAATACTTAAAGATAAGGTTAATATAAGTACCCAAACCTGTCTAAACTCTATTGGATGAGTTGTTTTCGACCTATCCCCACCTCATCCTTTGAATAGTCAACTTTGGAGCCTTTGGAAACCGAATATGAATTTATTATAAATTAATATTTCTAGCTTTTCCAAAAGTGCCCCTCACCCCTCTTATAAAAGGGCACTCCTCCTTCTCTTTTCTTCACACCTTCAAAGCCTTTTGGTTCGGCAAAACTCTGCCCAAATAATCTCCCAACATCCCTCACTACAACCTAGAGGCCTTAGTTTGATCAGAAAGCCAACCTAAGGAGCCCTTTTGATCAAATCAAAAGGAAGAACCCGAAGAAGAGGTAATGATTTCACCACCCTTTTCTAAGTTCATTTCTTCTTCCACTTCTTCTTCCTTTGTTCTTACCATTCTAAAATAATAACTCCAGTATCTCACATATACTGTGATGTTATTATAAGTATGGTACAACCATATTCAGTATTCTATCCACCCTTTGAATAACATGTCACCATACGTGCGTACGTACGGCTTACCGTCTCCACGTCGTGGTGTAATTGTTATTCAATATAATATTATTTGGATGGGTATAATAATGATATTTAACTCATGTAAATAATAAATATAACATGTTAATGATTCTGTATATATGATATACCATTCATTTATATATTATTTTAATATCAAAAGAATGATATTGTCGCTCGTGCGTACGTACGGACTACCGTCTCCACGAACGCGATGAGATTCATTCTCCATCGTAACCATTCAAGTATAATTATCATTTGATGATTTAAAAATGATGTTTAAGGACTAGATATAATTCTGGATATGAATAAGATACAACAACCATGGCTTATGTAACAAAACATATAAAGAAAATGAGTAAGTTAACACCCGAAACGACGATAATTCTAAGATATTATTAACAAATCAATGTTAAAAGATCATATATGATATCATATTAATATATATGATTCTTGTATAATTTAATAACAATTATTTCACCATTATACAGGAGGTTAACCTACCCCAACCAAGGAAAAGTACAAGGTAAGGGTTATTTCACAATCTCTTCATTATCCGAGGTTGTATTATACGTAATAATCTACTGGGATCTCTTTATCATCCACATCCATGTTTCTTTGAAATGTATTTCAAAACATTTTTACTATTTACAAGAATATGGGTTAAAGTCATTTATACCCTTGTTTGACTTTTTATAAGATGTTTATAAAGGAATCTTTCCGTCGTTTTCAAAACAAGGTCCTTTTTAACCTTTTCGACTGAATTGAGGTAAGAATGTTTTTTTTAACTTATACGGTGGGTGCGGTTATTTTACGCCGTTATAAAATCTTCAAAGCTTTCCTTACAAGCTTATAAGAATATTTTCAAAGAAAATGTTTTATTTTATATGGATCTTAAATGATTTCAAAATAAAAGGAGATATTTCTTTAAAAAGAATTTTGATTTCATCTATGTCAACATCCTTTGATGGATTTTAAGATTATTTGAAGTTGATTTATTATGATACAAAACTTCTATATTGTATTGAAGGTTTTGTGATATGTTTGACTGTGGATGTGCTATTTTTATACCATTCATAGTTTATTGTGAAAGTATTGACATTTCGTATGCTAGTTTTAATACGAATGTTTATGTTATGTTTAAACCTTTTCATATGGGAATGCATTGGACTTAATAAGTGACGGGTGGAGCCCGCTATAGCTCCTCGATGCATCGGTAGGTCTCATGAGACAAACTAGTGTCTTGGCACAAGGCCTTGACAAAATCTTATTTGTAGTCTTGGCACGAGGCCTTGGCTATGTGGTTATGATAGTCTGGAATTATGCATTCCAACATTATGAAAGTGGTTATTGATTTTTGCATGTGATTATTCGATTAGTAGAATATCCATGTGAACAAGTAAATGGCATTATTTCATTTTACTTTTGCCATACTATGTTGAAGTTCAATTTTAAAAGGCTTTTGTTTTAGTAATTCATTGCCTTAAATGTTTATGCTTATTTTGAATGTTCCGTTATATTGTTATCCTTACTGGGCATTTGAGCTCACCCCTTTTCTATGTTTTATTTTTCCCAGGTAGTGAAGAAGTAAATTATGAATGACTTGCAGGGATATTATGAGGGGTTAATAGTGTGGATGTGAAGACTTTGTTGTTGTAGTAGTTTTTCACTTTGAAATGTAATGTAAAACTTTATGATTATATCTAGTGTTTCCAAGGCTACTAAACCAATCGGTCTTTCGAGATTTGATCTTTCTTGTGATCATGCCAATGTTATGTAAATAATGCACCGACTCTGGGTAACTGGGGTCGGGGCGTTACAAATGGCACAAATTAATGTCATTTTAATTCCCTTTCATAGTGGATAATTATATCCCTGAAGTTTTGTAATGATCGATGTTGTAAACACATCATCTTGGTGGAGTCTGATGAGATCCAATTTACATGGTTAAATAAATAATTTTCAATATGAAATTATAATATTATCATATTAGTTGAGTGTAATTTTAAGAAATCTGCCCTTCATTCTTTTCTTTTTTTCTTTCTCACGAAAATAATGATGTTGAATCCCTTCCTAGTAGTTTTGGAACTTTGGTTTTATAACTTTACATCAATAATAACATATTTTTTGAATCCCCTTTTTTGTTGTAGTGAATCATGTGATACTTATTTATTCTAGGAGGGTAAACACTCATTTATCACATTTGGGTTATTTACAAGAGAGGTTTACATTACTAACTTATTAGAAGATGGTCTCATCCATCTTCAAGAGATTAATTAATTAGTTAAATTGAATCTATTGGATGAATAATTATTTACAATCCGTTATATCATTCATATTATTTGAGATATTCTATAATGAGAAGCTTGATGAACATCTGAAAATCATGGCTGGTTAGATCATTTTCTTACTCTGTTCTTACTATGATATGAAAAACTTGTTGCGTATCACTATGAAATCATAATAAAATTTATATTGGACAACCACATAAGTATGGATAATAATATTATTTCTCCTAGATCATGTATTGTGAGATTAGTCACTAAATTAAGAAGTGGAATGTGGAATGAATCCCATTGAAAAAATTGTAAAAATGGTTTGTGATGTGTTCTGATGGGTGTTCATTATTTTGGGATGAGATATATTGTTTTGGGATTAGGATGTGTTCTTTCTATTAATTATTTTGGTGAGATAGGATGACCATTATTTTTTCCATGATTTTGGGGTGGAGAGGTGATGGTTTGTTTATCTATGAATATGGTGCGTTGTGGTGATGATTCAATGTGTATGATGAGAATATTTGGATGTATAGTTGTGCTATGACCGATGTTCGGATAGTGGACAAAGTGATTTCATATATGTCATTGATGTGGTGAGATGTGACCATAATATGAGTTATTTTCCCACATGTGGTTGAGAATGATTCCAAATTATCATGCTATGTGGTGGACTATGGTCGGGGTCAGGCTTGGTAGGAGGAGGGATGATGTTTGATGTCCATCGTGTTCATGAAACCTTACAACTCTTGTTATTGAAGCTATTGTTTTGGATATCCCATGAGTTTGTGGGATAGATTCGATGTGACCTTGATATGGGGTTGTGGTATATATTTTACCTACTGATGGAGGTTATATGATATAAGATGTTCGGGTGTGACACAATAAAATAACTATGAAAGCGGTGACAAATAACCATTATCTAATTTTTTTAATATTATGTTAAAATACATGGATTTAATTATTTATTGAGCATGCATTGTTGATTTTTGGATGGTTAGTTAACATTTTTTTAGTTCTTTTGGTTCTATAGTTTACTCATGGGTGCATTAGTATGATATTTTCATATGTTCATGAGAGTCTTCTTTTCCTTATCTGTATACCTATATGATCAACACACACATATATATATATAATGATTTTCAGGTTTTTAATATGACTATGTGGACCATTCTAGACATTATTATCATAGAAATTTAGAAATTCTTAATACCATTGATTTAACTTTTTTTTGAGTATTTACGTTTTCATAGTTTTATCTATATTAATTTTATTTATTGATGTATTGTGGGATCATATTGGTTTATTTTTATACCATGCCATGTGTTTTCTTATAGTTTATTCATCTTATATCCTAGCCATGTAAAAATTATTGTGGATAACTCCCCTGTTTTAAGAATATTTTGTACCCTCATTTGTACTCTCCTACCCAGGGCTTATTGGGGGAACGACTCAGGTTCCATTACCAATATCCTTTAATTATAGTGCCTTTAAAGATAGATGGGGGCATGAAAATATAACTAATTTAAAATTTATGATAATATTTCTCTCTCATTCAATATTATAATTTCTTAAACCACTTTGTATAATTGTTATTCAATTTAAATCATTCTTTAATTTTATATTCCCGCCATTTTTATATTGTGAATACCCAACCACATCTTTGTTATGTTTTTTAAAATCAATGTCATTATATGTCATTAATTGGTCATTTCCACATATAAGACCATTATACCAGTCCCATGGGATAAAATTGATGAAAATTTCATGTCATTAATCATTCATATACTTAATGATTTTATCTAAAATTGATTCTTTATTTTTCATATGTTATTTATCGAATGATTTCTTATGATATCTGGATTATGTGGAAAAATTAATTATGATATATGAAGATAATGAACTTGTAGGACTCTATTTTATTAGGTAAATAATATTTGTTTTATGATGGGATGATCATGATATATTGGAGAAAAAAAATGTAATTTTTCTTGTAGAACATTGTTTAAGAACATTTGTGATATATATAGACATATCCTTTTTATTATTTTCTTTTATATTTCCAGGTTATTTATCATATAAATTCAACATTTTACCTGATTTTATTTCTATTTCTATAACCATGATAATCTATCATATTGATTTCATATTATTATCCCTTAATTAATGAAATATACTCCTTTATTTTTTACATCCATAGTTTTTTTAAACGGAAAAATTGTTTTTGATAGCATACATGATACTCCACATTTAGCTTAAATGAATAAATTAAAATTATTATTTAATATTATAGTTATCACATTTAAATTATAATTGTGTGAATGAAAAAGATTAACTGGATTATAGAAATACGGTTTACACATGTCAATATAATGATTCTTTGGTAACCAAATTACATAGGAAATTAAATAAAATCCATTTGATTATAAAGTATGTGTTTTTCTAAAAAACCATTTAAATGAAAATATGTGAGTTTATAAAATAATAAAATCACTAATTATGGATTTTATTAATGAAATATAAATGTAAAATGTCAATCTTAATGTTTAAAATTCTTTTTAAATGCCTTATAGACCTTATATAAGAACATTTTTTATTTTTTGAATAAAATTATTAATTTTCAAAAAAAATTAGTTTTTCTCTATTTTGATTGAGAAACCATCATAAATATAATTTTTGACACATTAATAAATTTAAATTCCAAAATAATCTTCTTATTTATATGTGGGACATACAAATTTAGTTTGGATAATGTTTTGGTATTTTTCTATTAAAATTCATATTTTAATGAATTGTGATAAATACTATGTTTTAATTCAAATGGTCTTTTTTAAATAATGTATTTATATTGTTATAAGATAATTTAAATAAGTATTAAGGTATTTTAAGATAATATTTTACTGTTTAATTAAATTTTGTTCATTGGAATTATTTTCTAAAGGATATTAGATATAAAAAAAATTCAAACATTTGAAAGCTTCACATTCAAAACCTGCTTTTTAGTTTTTGCAGCATATTTAAATTTACAGACAATTTTCCCAATTATTTGAATTTAATTAGGTAAAATAGAATTCATATTTTGAATAAGAATTTCAAAATTAGGTTTTATGTTCAATTCTATTTTTAGGTATAAAATGTTTCCTCGGTAAAAAGAAAATTTCCGTAGTGAATGTAAAATTTTAACAAAGGTAAAAGTTAAGAGTTAAAATATTAACAAATCTAAAAAATTCAGATTTTGAAGGGGGTTTGAGGTTTATTATAGAACCTAACATGAATATAAAACATTAATTACATTCCATTTCCATGTAATTTAATTCCACCGACATGTGGCTAGATTTTAATATAAAATAATCAACAAATAAATCACATGAAGCTACCTCTCCTTATGAATAAATAACAAACCTCACATCCCCATTTTGACCAAAAAAATCTTTTTACCAACTCAAATATATTTCAAAATCACTTCTCCTCACTCTCCACACGTCTATATTCTTCTTTTATCACCAAAATACTAAAACCAATGTCCTCAATGGTCATTCAAGGAGGTGATATTCAAAAGGTAATGTTCTCAAAGTTCCTCTCTTAATATTTTTTTCTTTTTATACATTAACCCCAATTCCATAAAAAATAAGTTAATGATTAATATATAATTATTTATATAATGTATTATTATATTCCTAATTTTATATCTCATGTCCATTTCATTTCTCGCCTCCTCTTATTCAAGGAAATGAATGTTTTGTCCAGGTTATGCCTGTTAATCAACACTGTGAATAATGTATTCATTCTTTTTCCATTAAATCATTCATGGATGGCCATAAAACAACTTTTATTGTCAAATAATATTCTAATATTTATATTATAACCTATTTAATATTATTTAAATTTCAGATTAAAAATACTTTCATGATTTCCATATTGAGGTTATAAGATAACTTTGTTTGGGGACGTATGGACTACCACCTCCTTAAAATGACGTGATTTTTTTATACATCACATGTAATATATTAAGGATTGTTTTAGTAAAAATATGTGATATATTATACATATTAATTATAATGTAATTATATTATATATATTTCCAGACATTTTATTTATTCTTGTTCTTTCAATACAATATGATGAACAAAAATAACATTCATTCGTACGTACGACCTATCGTCTCTATGAAAATTCCTTTAGTTTATATTAATTTTTTTTATAAATTCTGATATAATTAATATATAAGTTATTTTAGTAATTTATTATATTCTGTTGATGAATGTCTTATGACCACATGGTATAGTGACATCAAACCATGTTCATTTTCAATTCTTTCACATAATATAGACCAACATATGACATGAACTCAAATAATTATCTAATTATTATAACATGGTAATAAATGATATAAAATTAT
This sequence comes from Viscum album, assembly GCA_963277665.1. Classification (NCBI taxonomy): domain Eukaryota; kingdom Viridiplantae; phylum Streptophyta; class Magnoliopsida; order Santalales; family Viscaceae; genus Viscum; species Viscum album. Next base: position 810,022,070 of record OY728151.1, read on the forward strand.
TACTAATCATTAAAATGTTCCTAATTAATTATAAATTAACCTATGTTTATTATTCCAGATGAACAAAAAACAAATCTGACGCATAGAACTCAAGATAATGGACTTTGTCTGAATCTTATTTCATTGAGACATTTCATGATAAAATGGACCTTTATTATTTTATTAAGTGTATATACATCCACTATGTAATATAATATCCATATTTTATCAATATTAATGTCAATTAATTTTTTGGTAATGTATCAATTCATGGATATAAATATTTAAATGTTGAATGAGGTATGGGACACATTGAATGTTTACTGATTTAATAATCAAATATTTTATTCTTGATACTAATTAAAATATTTATTTTTATGAATATAAAAGGATTGTACATCACATTTTATTTATATATTTTAATGGTTTTCAAAAGGAATATTTTTATATGACTAATTTTACTTTCTTCATAAAATGGCCAAAGGAATATTATTTTAATGTATGTGGCATGAACAGATTCTCCACCCCCATAGCCATTATTTTATATTTTACTTCTTATATAAGCTTTACTATTTTTAGAGGAAAAATAAATCCCTTAGACCCTTTTTGGGTGTTTTCTTATTGAATATGGGTTTGAATAAAGATTGACTATTTCAATATATGGAAATGTCTTCTTGTGATTTCAAATGAAATTTTAAATGTGAAATGTTGATAATTTAAATATTTTATGTGTTATGATTATATAATGGTACATTGAAATTTGACAGGCGGTTATGTGATAAACTAAATTAGTGTGGTTATGTGATAAATGATGGATGTGCAGTTCTATGATAAACAAATTATGGGTGGTTACATTATAACTTTCAATGCATTGGGTATAGAAGTCATCCATAAGGCTATTATATTTAGTTTTATGCGTGGAAGTAAACCATATGGTCTTTACATTTATGTATGATTGTATCCCAAGCTACCTTTATATGATATATATTTATTTATTTGGTTTTTAAGATTATCATTTTATTATAATAAGTGTAAGAAATGAGATTATATTTGGTGAAGTACATTTACTAGTTCATAGTGATTAAAAGTATTACTGAATTATTAAGTAATAATGGTTTACATGTTTTCAAAAGGCTAATAGTTTTCCTTAGTTGTTTATCCCTTACTGAGATTTGTATTCTCATCTGATTTTTTTGAAATGTTTTTCAATGGATTTAATGAACAATAGTTTCACAGATGGTATCAAGGAAATGTTATGATTTTTAATCATGAAACAAAAACATATTTGTTTTTAAATTTTTTTGTTTAATGAAAAAAAGGTATAGTGAGTTAATGTTTATACTTTGTAATATTTAAGTTTTCATGTATGAGTTATGGCCTGTTTCTCTAAATATCTAAACAAGAAAAGATCCCCAAAGTGAAATAAATTCATATTTTTGAAATAACTAAAGATTAAGTATTGTATAAGGATGAGGCATTATAGTTGGTATTAGAGGATAGTTTATACAACATTACATTTTATGGTGGTATTTAGGAATAAGTTACAAGTCATATATAACAACAATTGTTAGCATAAATGAAAGAGTTAGAAATATTTTAGACGATATGAATGACATTGAGATAACATGCATAAGTATATCTTAGTGTTTATCTTATTCATAAGATAGTACATGATAATTTATAGATATAATCACATGAATTTTTTTGGTTTAAGTAAATTTTTGTATCAACCATGCTGCAATGTAACAATGGATGAAATAAAAAATGTGTTGGTTCTCTAAATAATAAACTAAGTGAAATTGGAGATGCAATGGGAAATAGAGTGGTTATTTTAAACCAACTACCTTGAGTTACGATTATCGACTTGAACCTTGGTATTTTTTCTGATGCATCATATATGAGATAATCGAATACATGTGGATGTTTATGCAATAATGAAAATAAGGTAAGAATATACTTCATCATGTGTGTCAAGGATGTAGAAAAAACACATAGTAAAATGTTTAAAATAAAAAAAAGTGTTTTATAAGTGACAATGAAGGTTATAAAGATATGAAATGACAAGGAAAAAAGGAATCATTCAGTTGAATCTAAGAAAGAGAATGAATTTATGTCCGAGTCATCAATTGAATGTGTTTAATATGAAGACTACGATCATTATGAAATTAAATTTCCTATGAAAAAGGTTTGAGAATGTGATCAGAAAGTCTGTAAAAATATATGTTTAAAAATACTAAATTCCATTCCAATTGAAGATGAAGAATTTGAAAATGGAATATAAAAGTTATGGATTATTTATTCGTTTATGTATTGAAATTACTGAATCATATGACATGATCCATGTTTTTGTTTGATGGTAATAATTATTTTGGAATGAAATAGAAAATTGTGGTTAGGGGAACATAAATATTGGTTAATTATAAAATAATCTACATATAAGGGATTCTAGAGTAATGTATGATCTATAGATGATGAAAATTTAATGAGTATTAATGCTATTTTGATGATGATATTACTTTGGAAGACTTTTTCTTGTATTTGTAACCCTGAAGATTTTTATGTGATAATGTTATATGGGTAAGAGTTAAATTTTATTGTGTGGAAAAAATTATAATGTCATGAATAACCATTGGGGTTTATATGATCATTGATTTTGAGGTAATTATGGGATGTTACAATTTGGGATAAAAAATGAATCTGATGAGATAAAACATGAGATTAAAATATGTTATGGTTATTCTTGGGTATTTTATCTCAATATCATAATGCTATAATTATTATATATATTTAAAAAAAGAAAACCTACAGGATGGGTGACAACCTGTCATGTCCAGCAAAGTCATGAGAATCGAACCCACAACTGAAGGGTGAATAGGATTCATTGCCTACACTAAACTATGTGATGTCCATGGTTATTAGGAATTTTTTTGTCAAATGTTTTTATGGAATAAAAAAAAGTTGATTTTGGGAGAACATATTTTATCAAATGGATATCCTTGAATTTAGAATATGATTTGGGAACTAAGGGATATTTTTTTATAGATGTTCAATGTTTTGGGGACCCAATATGCGTAAAGAAAAAATAATACCATGGTATTTTATTTGAGGAGTAATAGTTTATTATTATTTGGTATGAAACTATGTTTTTATTGTGGGAATAAAAAGATTTAGGTTATTTTTGGTAATGAATATCCTATATTGAAGAATATTTGATTTTGGAAATTACATTTTTTGTATGAGACATTAAGAGTGATTGATGATATTTAGAGATAAAATGTTAAAAATTATCTTGGAAGATTGTGTTACCAAATCTTAATATTTTTTGGGATTGAATATAATTTTTGGATTATTTTGAGGACATTTTAAGGATAGTTTTTATCAAATTGTCTATGATGAACTATGGTGTTTACTTTGGAGTTTTGGATATTAAAAGTATATTTTCATCATATAATGGTTTATTTTTAGGGGTAATTATCTATTATTTTCCCATACATTTTGGTTTTAGTTAATGTTTAAATTCATGATTAATATATATTTAATCTTTTTTTATTACTGATTCTCTATATGTGAATTCTAGTGTTTTAGGAATGATAAAAACTCATTTGGAATACACATCAATTGTAGAAAAATATAAGTTTGTGAAGGAAATTAATTAATGGATGGAACCAAAATTGTAAACAAGAATTTGTTTTTATGTTCATAGTCATGGTCATAAATGAATTCCACAACATTAATAAAAGGAACCTAAAACAAAAAAAATCTATTTACATTTCTTATTATGAACTCAAATACTATTTAACCCATCACAAATTTATAACTTTTTGATAGTTAAATTTTTACTAAATATGTTTTATATGATTATTAATTAGAATGTTATCTTTAGTTATCTCTTATATATCTATGTTTTCATATATGAAACCCAAGTATGCGTTACCACAAGTGACCTTCATACATTATTTTATTTATTTTAAAGTGGAATTTTTGTTAATCATTTTTATGACATGGGATTGCAAAAGAGGTTGTATAAAAAGACATACCTTAGTTACTGACAACAAATTCAAATTTTATAGGAAGGAATGCCTAAAGGGGGGAGAGTGTAACATCCTTGGTTGTTTTAAAATAAAGACTATGTTCGATAGAAAACATTATACAACTCATTTACCTAAAATGAACAACATAATATTTAATATATTATGATAGTGATCACATAGCCATTAAAATGGTGGCATTAATGATTATTAACTGAATTATGAAAATAATGTTTACTCATGTTAATATAATGATTCATTGGTTACCAAATTAATAATGAAATTAAAAAAACCAATTTTATATAAAGATGTGTTTTTCTAAAAAAATATTTAAATAAAAATAAGTGAGTTTATCAAATAATAAAACAAATAACTATGTATTTTATTAATTAAATATATATGTAATAATTTCAATTTAATTTTTAAAATTCATCCTATAAGTTTTATAGACATTATATAAGAACTTATTCAATTTTTCAGAATAATTAATTGATTTTCAAAAAAGATCATTTTTCCTCCTTTTTATGGAGAACCCATTTTAAATATAGTTTTGAAACACTAAAAATTTTTATATGTCAAAATAATCTTCATATTTTCAAGTGGGATATAAAAATTGAGCATGGAAAATGTAATGTGTTTTTCGGATAAAAATCATATTTTAATGAATAATGAAAAATACAATATTTTAATTCAATACAGTTATTCATTCAATATATATATATATTTTTAGAAGTTCATTATAATATTTATTAAAGTTATTTGGATAATTTTTTATAATTTAATACAATTTTGGAAATTGGAATCAATTTCAAATTTATATTATGTATACAAACATTTTAATCTTTTGAACGTTTCACTTTAAAAACCCTCCTTATAGTTTTGTGTGCATAATTATTTTTAATGATAATTTCCCCAATTATATGAATTTAATTATGTAAAATGTATTAAATATTTGGAATCATAAGGCCAAAATTATTTTGTATGGTAATCATGATTTTTATGTATAAAAAATATACTATGGTAAAAGAAAATTATTAACCATGGTAAAAGTAAAATTTTGACAATGGTTAATGTAAAATGTTATAAGATTAACATAAATAAATACAATTAATGGATTTTTGAGGTGTCAATAGACCATCAATATCCTATAAAATTTTAATTAAATTAAATGTCATTGAAATTTACTCCATCTCTAAATGGGTTTCTTTTGATATAATATAATCAATAAATTAATCATTTGAATCCGCCTATCATCAAATTTAAATAACAACACTCACCTCCCCATTTCGACTCAAAAATCCTCATAGATCCTCAAATATATTCCAAAACTACTCCTCCTAACTATCCCTAAGTTCAAGAGCTTTTGGTATCATCAAAAGACCAAATCCAAGGTCCTTAAGGGTCTTTTAATGAGGGGATATTCATGACGTAATTTTCTCAAGGTACCGCTCTTAATTAGTTTTCTTTTTCAAATTTCTCTGCAAAAAATTCATATATCAATGAATGATTACAGCTGAATCATGTTTATTCTAGGGTTTGGTCTTTTAAATTTAATATCTCATTTCTATTTCATTTAACACATATTCTTATTCAATTAAACGAAATTGTTGTCCATGTTATGTCGGTTAATTGCCTCTGTAAATAAAATTTACCGTTATTTTTCCATTACCACATTCTTGGATGGTCTTAAAACAATTTTTGTGGTAGAATAAAATTTTAATATATATATTATATCCTATTTAATCTTCTTTATATATAATATTAAACATACCTTCTTTCTTTACATATTGTGGTAATACGATAACTTCGTTTTGGGTCCTGTGAACTACCACCTCCTCAAAATGATGTGATCAATTCACACATCACATGGAATGTATTACAGATTTTTTGTAACTTAATTTGATATAAAATAAATATGAATTATACAGTAATTATATTATATATAGATCAATAAAATTCATTTAATTTTGTTCTTTCAATACAATAGGAAAAACCAAATTAGTGTTCATGTGTACGTATGGCATGCCGTCACCATGAATGGTGTTTTTAATTTATCATCAATAATTGTTATAAATACTTATATAATGAATATATAATATATTTATATCATGCTTTATATTCTTTATATTATGTACTTATGACCACATCGACTAGTGAAATCAAACCATGTTCATTTTTGACTCAAGTACCGAATATTGACAAAACATCCAACATTAAGTAAAATAATTAAGTAATTATTATAACATGATAACTAATGATATAAGTGGAATAAAAAACATTAAAAATGTTATGAATCAATTATAAATTAACATATTTTTATTATTCATGAATAAACTATGACATACATGATGAATCAAACTCAAGGTAAGGGACTTTGTCTCAATTTTGTTTCATTGAAAAATTTCTTGATAATCTACAACTTTATTGTTTTATTAAATTTATATAAAAGAATAATGAGATTTAATATCCATATTTAATCTCTAATAATTATAATTAATGTTTTAATAAATTTATTAATTCATGGAGATTAATATTTAAATGTGTAAAGTGGTATAAGACACATTAAACATTTAATGATTTAATTATAAAATCTTTTTTTGAGGATATTTATTCACATATTCATTTATATGGATATAAAAATGTAATACATGACATTTTATGTCCATCTTTTAATTTTTTTTAAAATTTAATCATTTTATTGGAATAATTATACTTTAATTTCAAAATAAAAATGGAATTTGTTAAACATATGCGGTGACAATGACATCTCTTTCACCGTAATAATTATTTTATATTTGACGTCCTATATTAGCCTAGATGTTTTTCAAAAGGAAATGAAATCCCTTATTCCAATTTTTTTGGTGTTTTGGGATTGAAAATGGTTTTGAAATAAGGTTGAATATTTCAATATCTTGAAATGATTTCATGATATTTGAAATGGAATTTCTTTAGTGAAATATTAATTTTTAAAAACTTTTACGTGTTGTGATTATATAATAGTGCATGGAAATTTAACAGATGGTTATGTGAGAAACAAAATATGGGTGGTTATGTGATAAAAAAAATATAGGTGGCTCTGTGATAAACCATGGACTTGTTATTACATTATAACCATTGATGAATTTGTTTTGGAAGTCAGTTGTATGGATATTCTATTTAGTGATATGTGTGGAAGTCAACCTTATTGTTATCCCATTTAAGTATGATTCCACCCCAAGTTACCTTTATGTGTTATATATTTCTCTCTATGGGTTATAATTTAATAAATTGATTAAAAAAGCGTAAGCAATGTGCTTATATTCAGTGAAGTGTATTTAATACTTCTTAAAATTGAAAAGTATTACATTATGAAAAAGTATTCACAATTTACATGTTTTTTAAGACTAATAGTTATCCTTATTTGTTTATCCATTTCTGAGATTTTTATTCTCATCCCATTTTTTGAAATGTTTTCACAAGATTTAATTTAGAATATAGGGATGTGATCATGGATGTTTTATGAAGTTTTAATATGAAATGAACCTTGTTAAATTTTAAACTTTCTTTGTTTTTTTGAAAATATGGATAGTTGATAGAAGTGTCTAATTTGTAATATTAATGTGGTTAAGAATTATTTGTGGACAAATTATATAAATCCATATACATGAAAATATCCTCAATGTGAAATAAAGTCAAATTATTGAATTAACTTATTAGTATGCAGTGTTTAAGGTAGGGGCCTATTATTTACTATTAATGTATGTCTACAGGGAATCATATTCAAATATTTTTCTTAGGATGTATTTAATAATAATCATTTTATCGGGATTAAATAACATTTATATTTTGTTTTTATCAATTGACATTTTTTATTTTGAACTAATATTCTATGACACAAAACCTAAATATCTATATTGACATTATTAGTGTAATATGTGTTAAATAAATATATTAAAAATCATAAATTATAAAAAAGGGCCTCCATAATTAGTATGAAATAAAGGATTATTGGTTGTTTAATTCAGGAATAAAAAAATCAGTATGAACCCCATGGGTATGTTTTCATATATAAAAACATCAATAAATATTTTATATTATAGATTTTATGTTGTTCAATGATTTTAATGTTTTAATCTATGATATAATTGGATTTGGTTCTACCAAATATGCATAGAGTGATAATAATTCTATGAGGGTTGGTTCGGTTATAACTGGATCTCCACCCACCGTATGAGTAGAAACCATTAATACACATCTTTTCTTAACACTCCTGACTGGTATGAAATGGTTAATCAAATACTTACTATAAACCATTATCATATATATATTGATAATGGGATTATTTAATTTAATATTTGAAATATAACGTCCTAAATGTTATCTATTAAACAATTATAGTAATTAACAGTCCTTTAAAATTATTAGTATATGATTTCCAACAGTACCGTGATCTTATTGTATGATTTTTTATATTTGAAAAATAATAAGAAATATAAGGACTTATGAAAAAAATATTTGTAAGAGACAATTAGATTATGGAATTCAAAAAATAGGTGGATTCAGAGTTGAGAACATTATGATCACATAGAATTTGTTTTCTCATGTTATGAATAATGACCTAAATAATGTGCATCATCTAGATTTACCATGAAAGGGAAAACTAGTATTTGAATATATAATGTCTCAGATAAAGCATTTATTTAATGTAAATATTTTTTTAGTGATTATTAAAATATGGATTAACACTAGGGAAAATATATTTTATATAGAAAATTTCTCTCATAAATACAATGCAACACAGGTAGTATAAATCATAGAGGGAGAATCAAATCAGTGGTGGTAACTTATTAAATAAAAAGAGATGAATGGTATGGTGGATGATATGGATTCGAAAGAGTTAAAAGACAATTAAAATAATTATTTACATTATAAACTTAAAATGATAAATGAAAAGGAATTACATGAAATAATATTAATGTAAAATGAATCTATGGGATGATATGAGATGATTATAATGCCCTGACCCAAATTTTTGGGTCTCATTTGGAGGGTCACGAGACCTCATGCATCCCTCCCCGTATAAATGATTTTTTGACTAGTAGTGTGTGTATAAACACCGTCTGTGGGGATCCTATAACATAAGTGTCAGTCCATTTGACAAATAATATAAACATAAAAATAGTATAGCATTCTTAATAACAAAAAATAATTACTTAAATTATTCACACCAATCATACAATTGAATAAATAGGAATCTATATTGGAAGTCAAATCAATCTATATTAAAAAAATATAAGTAAATAAAATTAGTATATCCTATATATTCTATCCCACATTTCCACCAAATTCTATACTCTATAACTCAAACATATTCTACATAATCATTTATATATCTTAGATCCAGATATATGAAGCATTTACATGTGTCGAGATTTATTTCTGAGGTGTGAGTAATAAAACCTTGTCGGACACCACCAATGCATATCAATCAAATATTCACATGTAAAAGAGTTGTATTCAATGATAATAATAAATTAACAAAAAATATTAAATAAACACACATCAAGAAATCTTATGATAACAAGTTCCCCTTGTGTGTACTGACCCTAACCCCAGAAGCCTAGAGCTGATTCCATACTTCATTACATTGGTAATGAGAACAAGTGTTAGAATCCCAAAGAACTGAATAGTTTAGTTGATTTTGAAAACCAAATTCATACATAAGTTTTAAATTACAACTAGAAAATAAATTCAACATGGAAACTCCATTGTAATTACATGTAAACACAAATATAAAACCTTCATGTCATTCAGAACGTATATATTCTTATCCTAGGGATAAATAAAATCTAAAGAATAAGTGAACTCAGATGCTCAGTAAGGGTAATAAATACCGTATAATCTATCATATAAAAAAAAATTTAATGTGAATAACTAAGAATGCATTCTAATAAAATGTAATATTTAGCATAATATGAAAGGGGTAAAAATTGAATGAAAATTTCATATAAATAATCATATGATATTTGAAAAAACCATATTCTACTAGTCAAATAATAACATGGATTATCAATTAATAATATCCTAATGTGGGAATTAATAATTTCTCACCCCACAAACATACTGTTAATGAATCAGGAAACACATCATACATAAACATGTCAGAAACCAATATATTTTGTTGAATGAGAACTACTGATGTATCACTAGTCTGTAGCAGGCCCCACCAATCAGTTACTAAATCCCATTAATTTATCATATAAATGGGGTGAATCATAATTAAAATATTAATTTATATTTAAACCCATCACAAACCAAATCTGGTTTCCATCAAAACTAACACCAATCCCTGCCCGGGACAAGGCCAGAAACAGAATTACTAATCTCCACGGTTGGAATAGGTGTCTAGGTATCAGAAAATAAATGTTGGGATGGATTTACTTTAGTTTTTAAACATACAACAACACACAAATACAACAAACCAAATCAGTTTTTTCCAACCAAACCATATTTTACAAAATTTTAAAATTGAGTCACACAATTTAAAACAACATTAAAATACCATTACAAAGGTTTAAAACCAAAAATGATATCCCAAGAACCTTATCATGGAATGATATGCCAGACTCAATCCATCTTCACAACACTTCAGCCTGAAGGACCACTAAAAATCCTGACCATTAGCACAAAAGTTGTACAAAAAACTGTGACAACAAAATAATGAAGTCTACATACACTCAAAGGTGAAAGTAGGGTGTGATCCAAATCCGAGTATAATTTCACAACTATGAGATTCAATTTTATAAACATTCAAAGGTGAAAATCATTCATGTTTTCATAAACATGACATGCTAATAATAATTTTAACAAGATTCAAATTTTAAATAAATACAGTTTTAAGTGGGATACTTTAATGAATCATAAAATATAAAAAGTATTCCAAATATACTAAATTCTCCATCCAATCATACCATATTCTAATGGTATGAACAAATTATATAATGAGCACAAGGAACAAGAAATAAACCCTAGGCACTAGCTCACTGTGGGTCCTATGTACCTCGTATTTCGGTGAATGTAACAATCACAATTTTTGTTCTCGTGCACACAGGACACTAATAGGGATCATACCCATATCCTAGTTGTCCCTCAATATCATCATCATCATAGTTTATTTAGTGTTTTAATTTTCAATCTTTCAACATGAAACTCATGCCAAACCCCACGAGACAACTTGCATAGTATTACATGTCCACCCACCTAAATACCTGGGTTTCCCTCTTGTGCTCAAACAAGTTCAAAAAGAGATGAAATTTAATTTTCACATGAAAATACCACTACCACATCACAAATTTACCAAACAGACCACATGCATATCACATAAGTCACATAATTCCCTTTTTCATTCAAATTCATTTTTAAATGATACTCACAAAAAAATAGCCCACAACAGTTACTCACACCAAAATAGGCCAAAACACCTTTCAAAAATAATTAAAACTTCATAAAATCATTTCAGAAAATTTATAAAACATTTCCAAGATATTCCAATACATATAACATTCAACACGCATTTTAGATAACACTTCATTCGTAAAAAAATTTCATTTTATACATCACACTGACACAAAACATCCCACAAACGTGTTTCACATCATTCCTTCCCATTGGATAAAACATTTTAGCAAATTATATGACATTAAATTTAAATTTAACATATTCATTCATCAATTTAAATTTAAAAACCCATATTATGTGAAAAAAATCATCAAAACAGTACTTTTTCATCATTTTACCACTTTGTCTAATCCAAATAAATAATTTTAAATTTTCATAAAACAATAAAAAGGGGTAAAACTATGTTTTGCACATAAAAACCATTTCAAAACACACTTTCAATGACAAAATCACCCAAACCATTTCCAATCCAAAATTGGAAGCCCCTTTCATCTAGTAAAAAATCACTTTCACATTTTATAAAACTATCACAAATGATATCACATGATTTACATTTGTAAAATACACTACATCAAGAAACAACGTAACTTTAATACTAACTGCTCAAAAAATGCAACAAAAATGGTTTCCCTCCCCATAAAATACATTAGGAACATTTTAAATTAATATATTAGGAACGATAACTTAGTAATAATTTCATACACATGGAATCACATATTGAAAGTGTCGAAACCCACAAATATTGGTGACAAACTTCAAACACACCATCACCGCACCACGACGGAGTGAAATGACCTAAACCAAATTATTCGACCAAAAATAAAACAAATGAAACTCTAGATACTAACCCTAACTTTTGGACATTTTAGAACATCATGAAATAGGGAGGAAACCCAAAGGATAAGGAAGGAAATCAAGAGAGAAAGACTTACATGATTAAATCTGGAAGTTTCCCCTCCAAAACCCCATAAATGATGGGTTACAAGGGTGATTTGGGGAGATTGTAGGATATCTATGGAGGTAGGGCACGAAATGGGAGAAAATAGAGAAGGTTTTGGTTTATTATGGTAAGAAAAAATGGGAAATACAAATGATTTTTAATGACCCAGACACCCTTGCACGGTTTTCATATATCGTCTAATAAACTGTACGACCTTATAGTGCGGCCTGTTCTGGCCGCCCAAATCCAAGACATTATCCTCCAATTTTAGGGCGGTGCAAGGGGGAAATTAAGGGGTAAATTTAGGCCAAGGATAGGGAAGAAAATTCCTAAATGAAACTGTCATTTTCACCCTAAAAGTCATCAAAATAAGGGGTACAAACCACCTCAACAACTTACCCCACAAGTGGTTACGATAGGAGTGTCTCTAATCCAATTACAAAACACCTCAATCTTACACCATCACATTGAAAAAATAGGAGTCCATTTTCAATCCAATACCCCCATTGCTAAGTTCATAGGTCAATTACACATGAGGCACCCAAAGTTTAAACCTATAACACCTAGAAAACAAGAGAATGTTATGAACCAAAAGAGTATTTGACACAAATCATGGAATCGAAAATATAGCTGTGAAAATTCTCCCCCCAAAAAATATTTCCAGCCTCATAAGGACACATGAAGACAAGAAGATAATACCAAACTGAACCAATAAACCAAGATATACTCCATTTTCAAGTTTCTACCCCAAAGGCCAAAACACCTCTAGTGATGAGATAAGGAAGGAATACTCTCACAGACCAAAACATACCCCACTTTCATAAAATGATCAAGCACATTCAGAATTTATCCTAATAGTAAACTCCCTAAACAAAATATGATCAATACTCAAGATACATACCCAAATATGATCTACTAGTCTGGGGAGACACAAAGGTTTCACCCGTAGAAGAGACATCTTAAATTCTCCCGAGACAGAATCAGGACACTAACAGGGGAGGCCTGAATGGTCTCCCAGCATAATGGGTAGACTTACATTTGAGCATTCAAAATGAAATTACATAAGAATTATAGTGGGTTTCCCCACCATATGAGAAAACGATCTTAGCCGACCAGCTCGGGCTAGAACAAGAAGACCCCATAATTTAAAGAGTCGGCCTAGCGATATAGTTAGTCCACATAGTTTGGGTAACAATATCCTAACCGTGGGGATCTTTCTATCTGAAATATTTTATGGGGCATGGTTACTAATAACCGTGGACTCAACCATGTTCTCAAACTGTCCAGCCAAATTATACCTCTCTCCAAATAAAAAAAAGAAACCAAAGTGGAATGGGATGACATTTGGTGATAACATAGACACGGGGTCCTCCACCTCTTTACACTGAACAAGAACAAAAAAAGACACACAACGTCACTAGTAGTTTAAACTATTCCCATCATTCATACTAAGAATAAAAATTTATAAAAGGGTTTGAACGACCATGGGATTTCCCCTAACTATGTGTTATATTCACTCCATGACCTATGGATGGAGCTCAAATGATTGAAGCTTCTTCGGCCTCACTATTAGGATTTGGAAACCCCTGAAGAGAACTTCTTATTCTGGTGATACAAAAAAACTCACATAAACCCCAATAATTTTATCCAGACCAAACACATTCCCATATCACTTTACCCTAACCCAAAATTTCACTGAAACAAGGGCATTAAGATTCACAAAAATCACACCTTGTTTCTTTGGGTGATAAAAAACAGAAGGAAATGACACAAATAAACACCTTCTACTAAAATAAATTTTTTTGATGTTTTTCCAAGGGAGACATACTCCTAACATAACACAATATCTCAGTGGATTTCATGAACTTCACCTTTATAGTCAAACGAGGTAACACTGTCACAAGGAGTCACTGAACATGACCATTACAAATGGTAGAAACAATACATGGAAAAGGACTTTATGCCAAGTCCCCAAAAAACTCACAATTCTAGAAAGTGGCTATAATAAACTCTCATGACCTGGTTTCCCACACTAATGGTTTAACGTGAACTTTTGATTCGAAAATACTATGAAGAACCGAAAGTTCCATCTAATCATCACCCAGATACTCATCCACACTAAAAACCCCAGACCACTTCCACCTTCGATGAATCAGGTAACTTAAGAAACTAAGGTCTCTTTCAACCTTCCATGATTAATCTCTCACTAAAAAAGAATCCAAAAAACAATGAACTAAAATAGTGTATAATAAATCATTAAACCTCAAGAAAAATATTCCTTACAATGATCAACTGACGACTCTTCCAATAGTGAAAAAATACGGGTTGCACATCAGTCATGCACTAACCCTAAATGGGGGCATGCCTTATCCAATAAGAGAACCCAAGGACCCAACCAAGATGGTCCATTGGTGAAAAAAATCCACAAAATAGATAAAAAAAATGAAGGGAACCACCATAAAGGCAACCAAAAAAATTTCTCATAGTGAGACAACTAACCGATCCTTCAACCCAGCTTACGGACTAATCACAAACCCAAAACACCGTTCAAACTAGATGGGTTGTTGGACTGAACAAATACCACACCAACATTTCCAAAAATACATAAGACACACCATCCAGAAACCAGTTATCAATATACTATTTCTTTCTATAAAAAAAAGTTCTTTGAAAACAAATGGTTAATTGGTTAGCGTATCCACTAAAGGTATGCCAGTGGCATCACACATGCATGTTTTTTGTGCCACACTAAGAACCCCCTCATATAAATTCCAGTACTCATCCAGATAATTCATAAACCATCCATCGTCCTATATAATCCCATTTTTGTAGTCTCTCATGTAAATATCAAATGTTAAAAAAATTATTTACATGTTTCAAAACCAAAACAGTCAACCAAGACATAATTTTTCTCAAGGTCGCTAACCACGAAATCAAACCCAATTTACATCATAAACCCCTATTTTTGAAAGAAACCATTATTCAACAAAAACTCACATTCATTCCTTGCACAAACCTTTCATAAAAATTTCACCCATTCCAAAACACTTCAAATTTCATTAAAATCTCCATTTCTTAAATTTCCATTTAATTAAGAACTCAACTATTCTCATTTCAAAACAATGTTCTAAAATTTCATTAAACTTTTCAAATTATCTCTAGTTATAAAATAAAAATCCAATTCCAAAATCCACACATGAACTCAAAAATATTTCATCCCATTAAAAACCCTTTCAATATATTAGATAACTCTATTCAAAATACTATTTAAAATTTAACATCAACAAAGTACTGGCATTCAAATGTGGTGTAAAAACACTATTTTACCTTTCAAAAAATTCTAAAAACTCAGTTCAACCATTTTCAAAATAAAACCATTCTCTATTTATTAGAATATCATTTCGCAAAAACTTTAATCTTCTTAAAACTGGGTCATTTTGGCTTTAAACCCAAACTTCCCTAATTCCAAAAAAAGACATAGGATGATGTGAGATGAAACTAGTTTAGGTGGGTGACTAGGAAATAAGGGTGGCAGCCATACAGCATTCACTTCACTGGAACAGAGAGTGTTCTAAGTAAATATCCCCATCTCCACATGGCGTGCCAGGCCCTGCGAGCTCAATAAGACAACTAACTCAACTATCATTTCATTTCATCTAATCATCATCGAACCAAGAAAACCAAGGACTTTGATAAATCCCAATATCCCCCGGTGACATGAATCTCATCATGAGGTATGTTTTCTAGGCACACTACCCATAACTGGAATGTCATATCCCAACATTCCATGCTCTAGAATATCCCGACTCTTCCCCAGATAACAAAATCCAAAGAGAGAGAACCTCCTATTATACAATTTTGTCACCAACCAAATATGGTCTCCATCAATACCGGTACTGAACCTATCCCAGGACAATGTTTGAAGGGTATTCCCAATCCACACGGGCTAGAACAAGTGTATGGGTATCATAAAATTAATTTTGGAATGATTTATCCGAGTTTATAAAAATACAACAACATAGAAATCCAGCAAACCAAATCTGTAATTTAAAAAAAAGCTATCTTTAAAAAAAATTAGATTTGATTTACACTATTTAAAACAATAATCTAAGACCATTAAAAATTAACCAAACCAAAAAATAAATCCTGATAACCTCTTCATGGAAAGAGGTTCCACCCTCAACCCATCTCCACAACCCATCTTCATGAAGGACCAACAAAAACCTGCAGCATTAGCAAAACATTTGTCCCAAATAATGCAACAAAAAATAACCAAGTCTATATACACAAAAAGATGTAAGAAGGGTGTAAGGGAAAAACCAGTAGGATACCTCCACTAAGAGATTCAATGCTATAAAAATTCAAAGATGAAAATATTTCATGTTTTTATAAACATGAAAGGCTAATAATAATTTTAAAGAGATTGAACTTTTAAATAAAAATAGTTTTCAAGTGGGGTACATGAAAGAATAATTTCATTAAAAAGAATACCAAAGCTTCTTAATTTTTAATACAATCATACTGTATGATGAAATAAAGCACAAAGTATCTAATGAGCACATGCAACAAGAAATACCCCCAAGCCACTAGATTACTATGGGTCCCAAGAACCTTGTACCTTAGTGAAAGTAACAATCACAATATCCATTCTCTTTCGCACCTGCCACTAGTAGGGATCATAACCATAAACTAGTGTTCCCCCAAAATCCTCATCATCAAATTTTAGCGAGTGTTTTCATCGGTAATCTTGCTACGTGAATCTCAATCCAAACCCAACAAGATCACAAGAATACTAGTAAACGTCCACCAACCTAGATACCTAGGATTCTCCCATGTGCTCAAACATGTTCAACACGCCATGAAATATAATGTGAACATGAAAATAAAACATCCACATCACACATTAACAAAACATCCCACATGTATATCACACAGGTCATAGAATCCCCTTTTCATTCAAATGCATTCTAAAATCATACCCACACCAAAATAGCCCACAACACATACTCACACCAAAATAGCCAACAACACTTTTAAAATCTCTTTAAAACTTCAAAAAATCCTTTAAAAATGTTTATAAAACCCCTCCATGTTTTTCCAATCCACACAATATCCCAACCACATATCACATAAAACATCTTTCATCAAAAAAATTCAATTTTCACATCACAGTCTAACAAAATAGCCCACAAATGTGTTTCACACCTTTCTTTCCATTTGATAAAGAATTTCAACAATTTATAAAACATTAAAAGAAATTAACATCTTAAATAACTGCATTACCTTTCAAAAACCCATCTTACGTGAACACACTCCCCCAAAAAAATACATATACATCATTTTCCCACTTTGTCTGACCCAAATAAATCATTTACAATTTTCATAAAACAATACCAAGGGGTACAACTATGTTTTTAATGTAAAACTGTTTTACAAACCCACTTTCAAGGCCAAAATCAAAAAAATAATTTCCAAACCAGAATAATAATCCACTATCAATAACTAGTAAATCAATTTCACATTTTATAAAACTATCACAAAAGATATCACATGAGTTACCTTTGAAAAATACACAACATCACGTAACAATGTAAAATTAATACCATGCTTTACTAATGAAACCAAAAATTGTTTTTGGACCACACAAAATAGATTACTAACTTTATATATTAAAAAATCCGGCATCATAACTCATCAATAATTGCATACACATGGAGTCACCTACCCCATGTTTTGAAACCCTCAAATCATGGTGTGAAAAATTAACCGCACCTCCACCACACCATGAGGTAGTGAAAACCAACCAAAAACCACAATATTCAACCAAAAAGACCCCAAATTATACCCTAGGTATGGACCTTATCATAGGGACATTTTAAAACATCAAGAAAGAGGGAGAAAACACTCTAGAGAATGAAGGAAATGAAGAGAGAAACACTTAAAGGAAGAAATCATGAAGTTTCCCCACCAAAACCCCAATAAATGAAAGCTTACAAGGGATATTGAGGGAGCTTAGAGGATTTTTAAGGAGGTAGGGCACGAAATGGGGAATGATGGTGCGGATTTGGGTTTATTATGGATAGGAAAAATGGGAAATACAAAAGATTAATAATGAACTAGACGCCCTTGCACGGTTTTCCTGCACAGTTTAGTAAGTTTTTCTTTCTTAATAGTACAACCCATTCTAGCAACCAAAAACCAATACATTATCCACTAATTTCAGGGGGTTCAAATAGGAAACTAAGGCGTAAGGATAGGCCATGAATAGGGAAAAACAATTCTCAAAATTAACCATCCTTTTCACCCAAAACCTCATCCTACTTAAGGCTACAAACCACCTCAACATTTTACCCAACAATTGGTGCCACTAATAGTGTTACTATTCAACTCCAAAACAAAAAAACCTCACACCATCCCTTCTAAAAAATAAGAGGCATATTACCATCCAAGACCCACAAGACTAAGGTTATAGATCAATAACACAAGAGGCACCAAAATTTCAAACCCAGAACACCCAGAACCCAATAGAAAGCTAAGAACCAAAGGTCGATTTGAAACAAAGCATGGAATCAAAAAAATGGAAGTGACAAAAAAATAATATGAAATGTTAATAACTACCCCAAAATAATATAATAATCATAAACCATCCAGAGTAAATCTTTTTAATAGTATCAAAATAGTAAATCAATATAATGAATCATAAAATTTTAAATAAAATATGGTAGTTGGTAACATAATATATAAAATTCAATATAAAAAATATTAAACATAGGGTTCTTAAATAGATTTAAATACTATAATCGAATCATTGAGAGATTATTGGAAGAAATACTCTTTTACTTTAGAAATAAGAGTTCTTTTAGAGAAATTATTTTTATTTCTCATAAAATATTAATGTAATGTTATATATCCCAGAAATAAAATTAAACAACAATGAAATTATATTTTTGGGATAAATGAAGTCTAGTTGATGTAAAAACATGTAAAATGAGTTTTTAAGAAACATTACAACTGATCCACTTCAGCTCTATTTAAGAGAAAATATAAAAGTGTTTTTAAAGCGGACAAGGATTAGTTATTTACAGAAAAAAAAGAGATAAGATAGTTTTTCATGATAAAAATATTTATTTTATAAAAATATTCTTTTCTTAATATAAATTATGTAGTGTATATTAAAATGGATGAAAAATTGGGATGTTCCCATTAATTAGGATTACATATTGGGGTGAACCGAAAAGGGAAACCTTATAGAACATGTATTATCCCATAAAATAATTATAAAATGAGCTAGATACATGGATTTTTGATCATTTACACATAAGTTTTAATAATTATATAAAAATAATTAGAATTACATTTGGATAAATAGTGAGAAATTGTAACCTGAATGAAAATGGAGGTTTGGGATGATATCATTGGCTTATGTCTGAAAGCATTCGGCACTTCTACATAAAGTCCTTGATAATGAAATGAGATTCATTAATAATTTAATTAAAAATCGTTGAAACATGTATTTTATTTAATATAGTTTTTATGTTCATTTTATGTATTTTTTATGTTTTATATGTTTCAAATTTTGTCTTTAAAAGTGTTTGTTTCCTTGTTTTTCATGATTGGTTCACTTGTATAAATGAATTAAAGATCACGTGAAATGGGAATAGTTATTCATAATTGAAATTTTATGTTATTAATTAAATTCCATAAAATAAAATGGTTATAAATATCATTTTTTTAGATATAAGGATGAATCATTAGATAAAATGTTAATGATAACATTTCCATTTATTTAGTTATTTTTTCAATCATCACGTACTAGTTTTGTTTTAATAATTAATATAATTCATATATATTAGATATAGAACAGAAATTAATTTGTAATCTAAAATTTATAATTGGATTCAACCATAGAATTTTTTTTACCATCATTTAAGGCATAAAATGATAACTAAAACTCATCATCCACAAAGGTGGTAAATCATTACCTTAAGGACGATGTTTTAATTTTTAGAATAAAAATGGGAAGAATAAATAATTGATGGTGGATATACCATTGTCATAATATAACTAAATTTTTTATAAGGTAATTTATTTTACATTCTCTTTTTGATAGAGGAATTATGAAATTTGAAAGAATATATAAGAAATTGAAAAAAAATTAAAAAAACAAAAGGGGATTTTCCCCTTGAATTATTCTGATTGAGAACCGCTTTAAAGTACATTGAAATGGTATTTTGGTGAGTCTATCAGGAATATAAATTGTGTGAGTGTTTTGGGAGAGTAAGTGGTTATAATTTAAGTATGATATAATTTTTTATAGGTGTGAGTAAAATGGATGGTGAGGGGTGGTATCTCTTTTGAAGGAGAGGGGAGTTGTTTAAATATTTTATTCTTTTTTTTATTATTTTCGCTCAAGAATATGAATATTTGTTATTTTTGTGACTAAATAAATTAAGGAGTGCTTTTTAGTTGGAAATAATGGTTCCTAAATCAGAGATAAAATATCCATGACTCAATAATTCAAGTATTTAGATAATACAGTAAATTAGTGTATCTCACTATTCCCAAATAAAACTCAACTATTTTAGAAAAATTCTAAAAAATAAAAATTCTCATTTTAAAATGGTTAGAATTTTATAATGGACTCAATATTAGAAAAATAATTTTATAAATATGTATAATTTTTGTTTTAAAATAAAATATTCATTTACTAATTAAATATCAATTTTAATATTATAGCTGATTTTATGATATATTCGTAAATTAATTATGGTTTCATTAAATTAAATTCTAATAATAAGATAAAAAAATATTAATTTGTGAATATATGCCATTAAAATAAATGTTCTTTTAAATAATTATTTTTATTACACAATTTTGAATAATCATTTATATTTCACAAGAATTCGAATTATAAATTTATAATTTTTAAAACATTTATTTACATATTCTAGTATATAAATATATTAAATTTTCATTTATATAATACATAATTTTCTGGAATAATATCTTACGGGTGGTTATTATTATGTTCGTCATATATCTATTTCAATGGACATATTGAATAATATATTATGATTTTAAACTCGGTGTTGCATCAAGCATAAAATATCAAAGATATTAAATTTAAAAGTGGAATACCATAAAATTTGGGTGTGCATCATTATCCCCTCCTTCAAAAAATTTCATCATCGGATTTTCTATAATTAACCCCATAAAAATATTTTGGTAGTCATTCATCAGATAT
Source organism: Viscum album (assembly GCA_963277665.1). NCBI lineage: Eukaryota > Viridiplantae > Streptophyta > Magnoliopsida > Santalales > Viscaceae > Viscum > Viscum album. The sequence goes on from OY728151.1 coordinate 810,043,698, forward strand.
TCTTCTTGTTCCTACATAACTTCATCAATTTTATGATTTTATAAAGATACTATTATAACATCCCAAGATTTTATGAGAAATATGCCTTTTAATTTCTTTTATGTATCGTGTTGTATGCTACACCAAGATTAGATTGCGCTATATGCAACAATATTTTGGCTTGCAGTATACGCAACACTACTCATGGATTGTGTTGCACAAAATTTCATGTTCTTTTGATAAAATTCATTTCACGCAACAGTAAGTATAGATTTTTGTTCAATGTATAAATGAAATATGTTTGGATTATGTTATAAACAAAACCAAAGGAAGATTTCACTACACTCTACACTGACTTGACTAGTGTTACATGCCAGATCGACCTTTCTCGATAGCTTGCGTTGTGTCTAATAGCGAGTTTCACTAATTAATGATATATTATTATAATATCATTATGAACGAGCTATTATTAATAGTATTAACAAATTTTTAAATTTTATAATATTATCATTCATCATAAACATTTTTTAGAACATGAAATGAGAAAAAAATCAATTTTTTGGATAAAAGATGTATTTTAAAAAAAATGCATTTTTTCTGCCCTTTGATGGCACACCCATTTTTAATCTAATTTTTGACAAATTTATAAGTACAATTTTACAAATTAAACTTCTTATTTTGAATCAGGATATAAAAATTAACATTGGATAAATTTTTGATATTTTTTTGATAACTTTTAAATTTTGATGAATTGTAAAAATACACTAAAATTTATATAAAAAAATATTTTTTAATCGATATAATTTATATGATTAATTATAATATTTAATAGTTTTAAAGTATAAATAGAATATATTTATACCATTTAATACAATTTATGTTATTATCATTAATTTTAAATTGAATTCATAGGAAAAAACATTTCAATCTTTTCCATTATTTTAAACAAAAACTAGTTTTTTTGACAACTGGATTTATTTTAAACTAATTACTAAAACATATGTGTTATGAATTAGGAAAAATTCATTGGAGATTCGGAATCAGTAGGTCCGAAATTTGGCAATAGGCTACTTCTAGTTTTTGGCATTATGAATAGTAAATATGGTAAATTTTATTTTCTATAGTTAAATGTAAATAAGGTTATTAAGGGTAAAACTAATATTATAAAATTACCCTAACACATGTCTTAATATAATTGGATAATTATATTTCGTCCTAAAATATACTTGGGTCGAAAATGTATCTATTGGAACCCACTTGTATGTGGTTAAGATATTTATTTTATATTATTTAAAGAAAAGTTAAATATGTCTCACTCAAACTTTAATAAATAAATTATTTTTAATATAATACTAAATATAAATTAGATGAAAAATATTCAATTGAAAGATAATTTTTTTTCTTTATCATGGTAATTTATATTTAGTTTTTTTGAAACATATAATTACCTTAATAGATTAAACAATAATGATGCAAAAATTATTTATTTAGTGAAAAATCAATAATATATTATTTATTAAAATAATAATACCCAAAAAAGAACCAAACACTTGACCAAACCTTATTGGTAGAGTATATATATACCATAAGAATCCAAGGATATAGTTGTGGACCATTTGGATCCTTATAAAATAGATTATGACATTTATATTATTTTATTTTATATGATGTCAAAGTTGTCACCTTCATAATTTAATAAAGATAAAAATTTAAAAGGTGGGTGTTTTGGAAGATAAATTCAACAAAAATAATTCTTATGAAATATATTAAATTTATCTTTGTCATAGTATTTTATTTTTAATTTTTATCCGAACAATAAGTGTATTAAATAATTATACAACAATGTTGTATTAATTATTTCACTAAGAGAAATATCAAATAAATAGATTTGAAAATAAGAAAATAAATATTATATGAACTAATTAATGTGTTATAAGAATTTTCTGTTTGAATATGACATGTTTATAATCTATTAAATATTTGTTTTGAATATATCCCTTGTTTGGAGTTTATTTAAATTCAATTAAGTGAATAGTTTCAAAATTGACACTATTTTTTTTTAGAAGAAGACTGAGACCTTTCCTAGAAAAGGAAGACCCCTTTATTAAAAGTAAAACAAAGATTACACAAGCCTCAAAATTGACACTATTAATATTTTATTAAAATAACATATTATTAAATTGTTGAAAAATCACAAAAATATTTAAATATTACTAATTTAAAATTATATGGTCTTTAATGTCATAACGTATCCAAATATGTACAATTAATACGACATAAGTTTGTATTTATAACCGTTTAAAATTTAGAATATTATTACCACAGATAAAATTAAATATATTAAATAAGGATAAATAAAAATGAAAAGGTTTATAATAAATTCCAACCATTTGTAAATTTTATTTTTTGCTGATATTAGAATTTTATATCATCTAATATTATATTTTGAGTCATTTTTAGAGGATTTTAATTGGGAATTGTGTTTACTGTAAATTAATATTTTGGAGGTTTCCAAAAGTGCCCCTCTCCCCTCTTATAAAAGAGAGCCTCCTCCCTCTTCTCTTCTCTCCATTTTGATCCACCAAACTCGGAAAAACCCTATCCAGTTCCCTTTTAAACTTAACTTCCAACATGCTAGTGGTCCTGGTCTTCTTCAAAGACCAAAATTATTACCTTATGAGGAGTTTTAGAAGAGGAACATCGAAGAAGAGGTAATATCCTTTATCGAGTCTTTCAATCATATTCCTTATTCTACATCCTGTATATGAGTTTTTTAATTATTAAGTAATAACTACAGTATCACATGTGTACCGATATGTTATTATGAATATTAAACAACTATATTACATCTTCTATCCATCCTATGAATATTGAAATCAGCACACGTGCGTACGTACAGCCTACCGTATCCACGCCATGGTGTAATATGTTTTTCATCACCAACATGCTTGGATGGGTATAATGATGGAATGTATAACTATATATGATTATTTTAAAGTGATATTAATTCTGAAATATTATACACCATACACATCAATACTATTCCATAATCATGGTAATGATATCATCGCTCGTGCGTACGTACGACCTACCGTCTCCACGATGTGATGCGATCCGTTCTACATGATCTTCATTGAATAATGATTATCGAAATGAATTTAATGAATTTAATTAATTAATATGTTATATATTATATTAATACCATTATTTAAATGATATAACTATTACCTGAAAAGATGAATACAAATGTATTCGACAAAGCATGCATAAGAGCATAAAGTTTTTGACACCCGAATAATGAGTAACAGTGCTATGATACTAATAAAATGATAAGAATATGAACATATATAATATCATAAAAATAAATATGATGCTTGATTAATTAAATGACATTATTTAAATCATTATATAGGAGGTTTGTATACATACAATGAATATCGGTCCTAAGGTAAGGGATAATTTTGCAATCTCATTTTTTTTCAGTGTTGCATATACATAAGTATTTTCTCAGTTTATATTTATAATCCAAGTCTTTTTTTATAAAAATGTTTTCATAAAGTGTTTAATATTCTTCTATGTATCTCTAAAGTCATCTTTACCCCTTTTTTACTTTTACTACTTAGTATGAAATGAATCTTCATTTTGTTTACCATACGAGGTACTTTTTGACTTTTCTGGAAAAAGTACGAAGAATGTATTTTAACTTATACGGCATGAAAATATTTTTAAGATTTTATAACCCCTTATTTCCATGAATATTACACTACAAGATATAATTTTTATTTTCAACAGAATTCTTTTCGTTTAAAATTTCAGGACATTTGGAAAAAAAATGATTTTGAAGAAGAATGGATATTTTCCTCAAAAATTCATTTCAACTGTTGATTCAAAACTATTTTCAATCTAATATTACATTATTTAATATAGTCATGTTTCAAGTATAATTTCCATATTATTTACATATTTTGATTTGGTTTATTATGAAATGATATCCATTGTTTTATATAGATTATGTTATGATGGGATGATGTTTATGAGAACCTTTTTATTTATTAGGTTATGATGAATGATTTATGTTAATTTTGTAGAACACGTAAAAATGATTTCATTATAAGATGGGTGGGACATATATATCCCTCAAATTCATTTGGTAAAGATTTATATCTCAGGATATAAACACGGATGGACTGAAAAGTAAATCCGATTCAGTAATACAGGACTGGAACGACAAGTAAACCTGGTTCAGAAATGGACATCGTCCACTATAATTGTATTGGATGAAATTACATGGATACTATGGAAATCATAATAAGTGATTATTAGTTTTCTATAATTACATGGTTTATTCTAATGCTATTATATGTGGTTAATGTTCCTATATGATCCATGCCTTATGTACTGCATTGTTTTTTTGACATTGCTCAATATTTTGTTGTTTGAATTTTATTTTCTTGTTTTTACTTTCAAATGTTTAGGGATTGTTTTATGTTCTCCATGTTATCCATTACTGAGCATTCAATATCACCCTTTCAATGTTTTATGTTTTCATTTCCCTAGGATATAAATTATGGTTTAAGGAAGGAAAACAAAATGGGAAGATCTTTATGGTAGATGTTGAAGATCTTTCTCAATGATTAGAACATTATTTTCCAAGTTTACAAAGACACTAAACTATTAAGGTACTTGGGTGTCTATTTTTTTAATGTATTAAGTATTATTCAAAATTTATGAAATATCCATGTATTTCATGCTTGGGTCTCTACAGTTTATTTCAGAAGAATGGTTTGGCCAACCTTTGGAAACTAGTATACAAAAACATTAGTGAGAACCCTAAAGATATTTCTTAGGTATGTATAGGTATGTTTCTAAGGATAAGAATAAGTATAGGATAAAATCATAGAATTATGATAAAGATCATGAATAACCTAGTATTAAACCTAATATGTTATAGATTAAATGTACTCCCCTGATTATGATTTTTTATAGTGTTAGTTTTTCTTCTAACACTGTATTTTTTAGGTTTTAGAAAGTGGATGTAAACCGGTAGATTCCTGTTAATGGTGAATATGATGGACAATGAAATGATATTATTATTGAGAAATGAAATTGAAATGGTAATTAGAAGGTGAAACATTTTTATTATTCCTGATCAATAATCTCATAATATGATTAATAATATCATCTTTGGTAATTTTCCTAACTCAGATAATAAGAGAAAGATAGAGATTCATTGTCATCATAGAGGAAAGAATGTTCAATTTTCCTCATGTATATCATGTTGGAAGAGACATCAAGGAGAATATTTTAAAGGAACTGGAAGATGATTTGGGTGTGGAAAGAAGGAAACAAAGCTAGTAATTGAAAAAGAAAAGGTTCAGTTAACACAATGGAAAAGGATAATGGTATTTCTAAGACATAAACAATAGTTAAATGATTTAAATTTGGAATGTGCATGCATTATGAAAACCAATTCCCCAAGGGAAAATATCATGAAGAGAATCAACATGGTCGTTTGGGTAGTATTTATGTTGTTGATGATGAAGAGACTAAATATATTATATGAGATGAAAAAATTACAAAGGAATAAAATGATGAAGAATGATGAATTTCTTAGAAAGGTAGTGGAATGATTTCATGTTTATCAAGAGTAATGTTGTAAAAGTAATTTCGTGGTACTATGGAATAAAGAACCATTTAAGGATTGTTACTCTATTGGTTGTCCTTGACTACATGAAAGTATATGTTGAATGGTACCAGAAACCATAAAAGGTGATCGAATTATTTTTGAAATGCATATTATATGTGCATAATGAATGGATAAGGAGAAAATAATACGATTGATAGTATTAATGATCTCATGACTGATAAATGGACAATGTGATATCATGGTTTGATTATATAGAATTGTTTTTGGTATTTTTGGTGAGTAGAAAGAGTTAACTTTTGACAAAATTCTTGTTTTTATTAAGATTCAATGGTAATTCATGTTTCATGAGAATAAATGATTAAGGTATTCACATGTTTTTTATGTGACCAACATGATATATCTTGTGATATATGAGGGATAAATGATGGTTTTCACATGTTTGTTATATGATATTTATGGTAATTGTTCTATTCCTACTATGTGATTGAAGAAAAGTATTTTGGATAAGCCAAAAGGTAGGAATGGATTAAGTGGGACAAAAATTTTTATTGTTTAAGGATATAATTTTTTTTCAGATATTATTTCTGGAATGTCATAATAGTGTAGTTTTAGAAAAAAGGACAACCTACAAGAATGGTCACAACACATCGTGTCGGACAAGGTTGTGGGAATTGAACCCACAACTGAAGTGTGACATGCCTTTATCGCCTACCACTGGCCTACAGGAAGTCCCTGGTTAGTATAAATTAGTTTTATTTTATTAAAATGTATGATATATGAAGTATAATTCCATTTTTCTGACCATATATGATTAACCTCACCATAGATGGACTTGTGTATATTTAATATCTCGTGCTAACCTTTCTGTGATAGAGAAAGATGAAATGAACTATTATTCTATTGCGTGATCTGCTACCACTTCAAGAATGAAAAATTCATTTTCATTTCCTTAAATAATAGATGAAGTGTAAATTTTTCATGGAATGACCAACGATGATATTACACTGAAATCAAGTAAGTATTTCTCCTTATGAAAAAATTCATCAACTTTAGGGAAATGATCTTCAAAACAAAAAATACTATCCTAGTACCTCATATCAGATGAATCAAATGGTACCTCAGATCATAAAAAATTTATGGCTTTGTGATTGTTGGATTTTTCATAGCCATGTATTTTACCACTCTTCATTGGAACATGATTGTTAGATTTCTCTTCCGTATCCAGGTTTTCAAATATGTTCTCCTATATGGAAACCCAATGATGAGTAAATTTCTGTAACCATTATGTTTCAAACATTACTTCTTTAAAATGATGTTTTATTATTCCTTTTTACAATGTGGGTTTCCTTGAACGGAACATTCAAGTATAAAACCATTTATAACCCCGACGAATTTGGAGGGAGAAATTCATTTTAAGGGGGGTAGAATGTAACACCCCATGATTTAATGAGAAAGGTTATTTTTAATTTATTTGATGTCTTGAGTTGTACCCAACACAAATATTAGCTTTCACTGTACACTATAATGTATTATCTTGTAGTATAAACAACACTACTCTTGAATTGTTTTGCACACAATTTCAAGTTATTTTGAAAGAACTCATTTCACGCAACACCAAGTATAAACTTTTTTCAATGTATAAAGGAACTAAATTTGTATTATGTTATAAAAAAACCAAGGGAATCATGTACTACACACAACACTGACATGGCTTGTGTTACACGTAAGACCGACCTTCCTCAATTGCGTTCATTATATGCAATACCGAGTTTTACTAAACAATGATATATTATTATAATATTATTAAGAACTTGCTGTTAGGAATAATATTAACAACATTTTTAATTTTATAATATTATTATTCATCTTACACATTTTCTAGAACATGGTATGAGAACAAAATCAATTTTTCAGATTAAAGAAGTATTTTTAAAAAAGAACATTTTTCCACCTTTTGATGGCACACAGATTTTAAATCTGATTTTTGAAACATTTATAAGTCCAATATTAAAATATAAACTTTTTATTATGAATACGTATATTAAAATTTATGTTGTATAATTTTTTGATATTTTTTTTGATTACTTTCATATTTTGATGAATGGCAAAAATACACTAAATTTTATTTAAAAATAATTTTTTCATTGATATAATTAATATATATAACTTATAATATTGAATGGTTTTATAGTAAAAATAGAATATATTTTTACCATTTAAAATAATTTATGTCATTATCATTAATTTTACATTGAATTCATAGTTAAAAACATATCAATCTTTTGCAATGTTTTAAAAAAAAACCCATTTTTTTCGACAACATGATTAATTATAAATTTACTACAGAAAATTATGTATCTTGAATTTGAAAAAATGGATTCCATATTTGGAATCAGTAGTTCCAAATTATGTTAATAGGATATTTTTATTTTTGGGCATTATGAATAGTAACGACGATATATTTTATTTACCATAGTTAAAAGTAAAATCAGGTAATTAAGGATAAACATAATACAATAAAATTACTTTAAAACATGTATTAATATAATTGGATGATTATATTTCATCCTAAAATATACTTGGGTCATAATGGTATCTATTTGAATCCACTTGTATGTGATTAAGGCATTTTTTTTTAATTTACATAGAAGTTAAATATGTCTCACTCAAACTTTAATAATTAAATTATTTTAAATATAATATTATAATGAATATAAATTCAATTATAAATACTCAATAGAAATATAATATGTTATTATTTATCATGGTAATTAATTTTTAATTTTTATGAAATATATAGTTGTCTTAATATCTTATACATTAATGATGCGAAAATTATTTCTTTAGTGAAAAATCCATAATATAGTTTTTATTAAAATAATAATACCCATCTAAAAGAACAAAAATTTGACAAAAATTTATTTTTCGAGTATATATATACCATAATCATCCATTGGTCAACTTGGGGACCATTTTTATCCTTATAAAAGAGATTATGACTTTTATATTATTTTGTTTTAAATGATGTCAAAGATGTCACCTTCACAATTTAACAAAGATAACATTTAGAAAGTTGGGTTTTTTGGAATATAAATATAACTAAAAGTATTATTATAAAATATATTATATTTTTATTCATCACATTATTTTATTTTTAATTTTTATGCAACATATAAGTATATTAAATAATTACACAACAATGTTCTAGCATTTATTTTATTAAGAACAATATCAAATAAATGGTTTTATAAATATTAAAATAAATATTATATGAACTAATTAATGTTCCCCAGAAATTTTATATATGAATATGAACTATTTGAAATATAGGAAATATTTTTTTTGAATATATATTATTTTTGGATTTTCATTAAATTCAAATAATTGAACAGTGTCAAAATTGACATAGTTGATATTTTATAAAACTAAAATATTATTATATTATTTAAAAATCACAAAAATATTAAAAAATTAAAAATTAAAAATTATATGGTATTCATTGTCATAATGTATCCAAATATATGGAATTAATAACACATAAATAAGAATTTATAACTGTTTAAAATTTAGAATATTATTAACACAAATTAAATTAAATATATTAAATAAGGATAACTCAAATTGGTAAAGTTTAAAATAATTTCCAAACATGTATAAATTTTATTGGTTGATGATATTAAAACATTATATAATCTCATATTGGAATTTGATTCATTTTTGGATGATTTTAATTGGTTTTTGAGTTTATTATAAATAAATATTTTGGAGGTTTCCAATAGTGCCCCTCTCCCCTCTTATAAAAAGGCACCTCCTCCCTCTTCTCTTCTCTCCATTTTGAGAAATAAAACATGGAAAAACCCTATCTATTTACCTTCTAAACATTACTAACAACATAATAGAGGTCATTTAATTCTACAAATACCATCATTAGGGCCCTAATAAGTGGTTTATAAGAGGCTCATCGAAGAAGAGGTAATATCCTTTACCGATTCATTCAAACTTTTTCCTTCTTCTACTTCCTCTGTATGAGTTGTCTAATTATCAAGTAATAACTAAATTATCGCATGTATACTGATATGTTATTATGAATATGAAACAACCCTATTCCATCATCTATCCATCTTATAAGAAATTAAATCACAACAAGTTCATACGTACGACCTACTATCCCCACGTTGTGGTGTATTATGTTTTTAATCCCCAACATGATTTGATGGGTATAATGATGGAAGAAAGAACTATATATGATTATTGTAAAGTGTTATTTATTTATAAATATTATACACTATACACTTCAATACAATTCTATAATCATGGAAATGATATCGTCGCTCGTGCGTACATACGACTTACCGTCTCCACGATGTAATGTGATTCGTTCTACATGATATTCATTGAATAATGAATATATAAATGAATTTAATGACTTAATATGATACATATAATATTAATAACATTCATTATATGATATAACTATAACATAAAATTAATAATAAGAATTTATTCGACAAAAGTTTCATAAGAATATAAATTAGTTGAAACCCGAATAATGAGTAACAAAGAAATGATATTAATTAAACAATAAGAATATAAACATATATGATATCATAAAATTGAATATGATTCTGGAATAATTCACGGACATTATTTAAATCATTATACAAGAGGTTTGAATACATACAATGTATATCAGACCTAAGGTATGGGATAATTTTTCAATCTCATTTTTATCTGAGATTGCTTATACAAAAGTATTTACTAGGGTTATGTTTACAATCCATGTACTTGTTTTATAAAAATGTTTTTATAAAGTGTTTACGATTATTCCATGTTGGTTTATAGTCATGTTTACTTCTTTTTAACATTTACTATGTAGTATGGATAGAATATTTCTTTTTTTTACCATACGAGGTTATTTTTGACATTTCTGAAGAAAGACCGAAGAGTCTTTTTTTTAAAATTATATGGAATGAACATATTTTTATGGTTTCATAATTCCTTATTTCCAGGAGGATTACTATACAATATTTCCTGATTATTTTCAACAATATAATTTTTTTTAAAATTGAGCATTATTTGGAGAAGAAGAAATGATTTTGAAGAAGAAAGGGTATTTTCCTCAATAATTAATTTCAAGTGTTTATTAAAAACTATTTTTAATTTAATATTACATTATTTAATATGGATATGTTTCAAGTATAATGTCCTTATTATATAGATTTTAAGATTTTTTTTATGATTAAATGATACCAATTGTTTTATATGGATTATGTTATGATGGGATGATGCTTATGAAACTCATTTTATTCGTTGGGTTATGATGAATGATTTATGATTATTATGTGGAACAAATAACAAGGATTTAATTATGAGATGGGTGGGACCTATATATCCCTCCAATTCATTGGGTAAAGATTTATATATCATGAGATAAACATGGATGGAATAGAAAGTTAATATGGTTCAATAATACAGGTCTGGAAAGGTAAGTAAACCCGGTTCAGTAATGCACTTTGTCCACTATGATGGTCTTAGCAGAAATGCCTTGGCTACTATAGAAATTATAATATGTGATTATTAGTATTCCATAAGTAAATATTTTATTTCAATGCTATTATTTTATGGATAACGTTATTTTATGATCCATGCCTTATGTACTGCCATGTTTTATGCCATTGCTCAAGATTTTGATGTTTAAATTTTATATATAGGTATTTACGTTCAAATGTTTATGAATTGTTTTATGTTCTCCATGTTTACCCTTACTAAGCATTCGACCACACCCTTTAAATGTTTTATGATTTCCTTTCCCCATGATATAATGAAAGGTTTTAGGTAAGAAAAAAAGGGGAAGATCGTTATTGGAGATGTTGAATATCTTTCAGCATGATTAGAAGATTATGTTCCTAGTTTCAAATGATACTAAACTATTACTATCCTTTGGGGTCTCTTATTGTTATGTATTAAGTACTCCGAAAAAGTAATTTAATATCCATGAACATAAATCTTGGGTCACTAAAACTATGGCAGTTGAGTCTTCCAATTCCTCAACATCTATTCTCTAGGGTCTAGAATTTGGATTGTCTCTTCCTAGAATGATAAATATTGTTCCAATTCTATTCCATCATAATTGATAACATGCATTGTGTCTTGCATGTACTTTCTAAAAATTGGTGGGAAACATTGTGTACATTATAATTTCTAGGTGGACTCAAAAAACCATAATCCATATCTACAACTATATGTAGGATTTATGTAGAACAAATGTGCCTTGAGATATGTTTACGTTTCCTTCAATATCATATAATACCCTTCCATGCCAACACTTTCACTAAAATATGATCTCCCTCTTGAAATTCATAATCCTTCCTTTGATTATATTCGTATCTTGTTTTCCAAAATTGATCTTCATAGATATGAGTTTGAATATTCTTTACCTATTCTCTTGTTTCCACCACATGTTCTAGGCCTACCAACATCCTTTTACCAACAACATTCTAACATGTTAGTATACAGAATCTCTTTCCACACAATGCATTATATGGTTCCATTTGAATACTTGAATAGAAACTATAATTTTTTGAAAATTAATCCCATGTAATATAATGATACCATAAACCTTTAATTTTATGTAGGCATTATCTCAACCTGTCATCTAATGTTTCAGTGGACCTTTCAGACTACCCGTCAGTATGAAGGTAATAAGTAGTGTTTAAATGAAGGCTGGAATTCAAATATTTATGAATAATTTTCCATAATTTTGATGTAAATCTTGGATAATGATATAAAACAATTGAAATTAGTTCACCATTAAGTCTTAGGACTTTTTAAATAATGATATGTGCATGGAAATGCAGTGGTAAATCATCCTTTTTTGCAAGAAAATGTTAATATTTTGAAAGATGATCAAATATTAAAGATATTTCATCACTCATTCTTGGAGTCCTTGGTAATTAAATGACCAAATCCATATTAATGTCATTCCATTTCAATATTGGAAAAGAAATAGGTTTCATGGATCCTCTAGGATGTTTTATTTTAGACATCATCTATTGAGAGAATAAATATTATGATACATAATATAGAATTTTACACTTCAAAATATCGCACCAAAAATGATCCTTGAAAAAACTGTATATCATAGTGCTACCATGGTGTATATAGAAATTTGAGATATGGCCATAATATATTAATTCCCTAATTATCTCAGGTATAGAAGTATCATAAAGCCTCCTCCCAAATTTCAGGTTTTCATCATCATAAGCCAAGTCTATCAATTTCTGGTCATTCACAACATTAACTTTCATATGAAAATTTTCATCTTCTGAGTGAGAAATATTAATACATTCTAACAAATATGGTTTGGAAATCATTTGAAAAAGTTGTACGGATTCGACTTCCTTGATAATTACCATATACATATTTACAAGATCCATGTACACAATATCATTTTCAGTCCTCATTTTATTTAGAACACCATGATCATTCCTCTTTAATGAACCTTCTAGATTATTTTCCTTCCCTTGGTGAAAGTGTTTTAAACAATCAGAATCCTTGGGTTGTTCAAAACATTGCCTTTAACTAATGTTGATTTCATTATGTGAGATAAAATATTTCAATCAATTGTTATATATATATATATATATCTCACATCTTTCACTGTAGAGGGAGTTTCTCCATTTATTAAAAGTAAAGAATATATCCACTAAATCCAGATCATGAGTTGGATTGTTCTATTCATGAGTTTTAACTACCTTGATTCATATTCGATAACTCTATCATTCTGTATATTGACACCACCCTTTACATTATTTTATTCATCCCTATAAATAAAATGTACACTATTTCCGAATGGTAGAGTCAAGATTGAATAATTCCCCAGTATCCTATTCAATTATTCAAAACATTCATCACATTATTTTGACCAAAAAATCTAAACCCATTTATGAGTAAGATTGGTTATGGAATCTTATAATCTGGGAATATTCAGAATTAAACATTGATAGTAACCTACTAAACTAATGGAACTATATACCTTAGTTATGTTTGTTGGTGTAGTCCATTACATAACATCTGTTATCTTTACAAGATCAATTGAGATTCCATCTTTTGAATAAATATGTCTAAGAAAATGAAAAATAGAAATCCATAATTAAATCATTTTGAAATCCCATATAAGTATTTTTATCTAAGAGTCTCTAGAAAAATATGCATGTTGTTCTTGTGGTCCTCATATACTTTCCTATTTATCAAGTCACCGTCAATAATTACCTAAATAAAGTCATCAATAAATTCCATAAAATCACTATTCATTAGATTAATTAAAACAAAGGGAGGCATTAGTCTTTCCAAATGGAATTTCTATAATCTCAAAATGTCTATACATGGATTGAATTATTTTCATTGAAACATATTCCTTCCTCACATGCTTTTTATGTTATCTTGATCAAAGGGAAATCAAAAAAAAATTATCCCTAGGAATTTGAGAAAAAAACCATCAATGTGAGGTAGATGATACATGTTCTTAATTGTAATTGCATTGAATCAATTATAGTCCTTGCACAACCTCATCGATCCATATTTTTTCTTGATAAAAAGAATAAATGATCCCCATAGAGAACCACTTGGGAGAATTAAAACATTATCACTCAATTCATATAGTTGTTTCTTTAGATCCACTAATTCATTAGTGGAAATTATATAATAAATCACTAATGTTGGTCTTTTATTAAAAATTTAATCAATAGGGAATTCTATTTTTTATTCCAGAGGATGTCTTAGTAAATCCATCGGAAATACATTAAATAATTCTTTTATAATAGGTACATATTCAATATGAATACTTTTTTCTGCACCCATAAATTATATTTTTCTTCCTCCCCAAAAATTTTATATAGATACGATGCTGGAGGTGGATCCAGATATAAATTAGACTATGAGTTCTCACCTCTAAGGATAAGAAATTCCTTATCATTATCATGAATAATAAATTTCTTCTATTTTCAATAATTGATTCCATTTTTTTTAAATACAGTTCACACCAAGGATTATCTAATAATCAAAAATAAAAATTATGATTAAATTATATATAAGATCACATTTTTGGGTTATAATAGGAAATTATCAACACAGATTTATTTAAACAAGGATTATACTAGTAATAATTGTTGAAAAATATCTTATTAATGTGAATTAAAAAAAATTAAAATAAAACTAAAAATATATAACGGAATTTGATGATCTAGAATCAAATAAAGGTTTGTAAGTATATTAAGAGATGATTAATGTACCAACCATAAAATTATTAGGCACTTATTTCTCATCTATTGTGATAGTATAAACAAAGCCTTATTCCCTGGTATTTTTTTGGAGAATTATTCTTTGACACATAGAAAAATAATTTTTAGGATGTGCCATCACATTACAATGGTACAGTTGAAAATTTGAAGGTTATTTCTTTCCCTTCCAATAAAGGTATTGGTGGACTTTTTATCCCCACATATAGGAAACTCTCATCCACAATAATCATGTTCCATCATGTTTTATTTTACATTTATTGTATGAGGTAATGTCAACTCTTCCCCTCTTCCAATCTGGCTTATTTCCTTTTCCAGAGTGTTCAGTATCCATCTTCTTCTTTTTCCTTCCATTAATTACATAATATATAGATAATTATTTCAATATATTTATAGCACATGAGACTATATTGTTATATTATGAGAAAGGTTGGGAGACTAGTTCCCTTAATAGGAATTGTTTTAAACTGTCGAAGAATTGATTAATATTTCTCTTTAGATTACATATGTATTCTGAAATATTGATCTTTAACCCTATAATGTATGCTTCATTCATGGAAATGTTTTCATCGGTATTTTTGTTTTAGGCTGAATAATTTTATCTCCTTATATACTCTTTGTTTGTGAGGAAAATATTTCTATAACAAAATTCTTATAAAATCCATCCATTTAAAATTTTTATTTTATTCATTATAAATTGTGTTTTGAGTTAATGAACAACATTTATCTTCATCACCATATAAATGATTAAAATCCATGATAACAATATCCATATCATTACTTCCCAAAGTGAGATATATCTTCACTAAGGAACTTACCCACTACTCATTAACAAATGGGTTTTTATTGCCATTGAATGATTAGGTTTGCTGTATCATGAAGAGGTCTAAAATTGTTCCTCTAAATTGAGGATTTCTATCCTAAATATGGGTATGGTTATTATTCATTACCTGGGATAGTTGTCCCAATATGTTTATCTGTATCTTAGCTCATCTTGTAGCTCCTACTCTAATATCATTATCTTGGGTATGAAGGAAATCACTACATGGGATACATGAAATCATATGGTTTCCATTAAATCCACTATGTTCCATTTATAAATAATGGAAAACACTAAAATTGGATAGGAATCATAAAGAACAATTTTAATCTAAAAACACATAACATAATTTGAAATGATTATTCAAAACTAATCTCTTAGTTATCAACATGGTTTCTTTAGGGAATTATTATTTTTAAATCCTTTATAATTTTTTGTAAATAAAATGTGAATTATCCAAAAAATACCTCTAGAGTGTGTCAAACCAGTTGTGTAGTACGGCCCAATTACATGTAATAAGTTTCATCACATTAGTACCAACACACCCATTAAATTTTTTTAACCCTAGTTACATATGTTCTACAACCAAATCCACTTGTAGTATCGAAACATGGATATTTTTTTAGGAATAATGATATAATATCTAACTTAATAAGAATCTAGGATATTATTCTATGCTTGTCGTCAATGTTTTCCTTGGGGTTATGTTCCCCTATCTATGTTTTCTAAGCACTATTTTTCATTTTTCAAGTGAACATTATCTAATACCAACAATAAAGACCCTGACACGAGTACCTCAAAGCTAATGCCTTATTTTTTTACATTGGTACTATGAAAAATATTTTGAATCCAAAATTACGGAATGGTATAGTATCTTTAAAAAAACATACAACCTCATAAGTTTTTAAAATAAAATCATAAATTAAATAAAAATATAAACTCAACTAGAAACACCCATAATAACCTAGATTATACCTTCAATCCATTTATAATATACACATTCACATTCCAGGGAAAAATTAAATATAATAAAGTGGTGACCTTAGATAATAAATATGGATAAAGAATACAATGGAATACAACATAAAACAAAATAAGGTATGGTGAATAACTAAAAAACATTCCATTAAAACCTAATCATGAGAATAATATTTTGGGAGTAAAGAATACATAAATGATTCCATATAAATAATAGTATTCTATTTAAACATAACCCCGTATATTCATTGAGTAGAATAATCACCGGGACTATCAATTAATAATTTTATAATGAGAGAATACATAATACTAGACAGCCTAAACAGATTGTCACGGCATCGGCCAAGACTCTATAAATAAATGTCTAAAAACCAAGTCTAGTTTGACTCTTGAGACCTATCAATGCATCAAAAGACTATAGAAAGACCATACTGACACATACAAATCTCAATACATTCATCATATGAAATGGGTAAAATATAATTAATATATACATTCATATTAAAACTATAATTTTAAATGTTAATAACTATCCCCAAACAACGAAATAACAATCATTAACCATCTAAAATAAATGTGGCTAATGGCATCAAGATAGTACATGCCCATAAATAATTATATACCATTTAATAAATTACAGTATACGGTAATAAAACATTTAAAAATCAAGAAATTTAAGGATTTTATACTGGGTGTTGAAATATATGTAATACTCTAATATAAACATTGGGAAATTATTTAGAAAAATACCCTTTTTCTTTCGAAAGAAGAGTTATTTTTAAAAAATAAATTGTCCTTTTTTCATAAATGTAGACTGTAGACATACATATCCTAGATAGAAAATTAATGTTAAATGGTATTATGTTGGAGGAATAAATGATGTCCAGCTGATGTGAAAACTTGTAAGATGTTTTTTTTATGAAAATTTAGAAATGAACCACTTTAGTGCCTTTTAAGAGAACATATAATAGAGGCTTTAAAGTGAAATGGAATAATTATTTATATAAAATTAGAAAAGAAATAAGATAATTTATCATGATAAAATGACTTATCTATTAAAAATATTTTAATCTTAAAATATATTATAGAGTTAAATTTTAAAATGGATGAGAATTTGGGAAGTTCCCTTTAATTGGGATTACATAGAGAAAAGAATTGAAAAGTGAAACTTTATAAAACATGTATTCTACCATAAAATAAATTTGAACTGATCTAGATACATTATAATGTAATATCTAAAGATAATTTTATAAAATTAATAATGATTAACATTTGGGTATATAGAATGATTGTGGAACTTGAATGTAATATGGATGTTTGGGAAGAAACCCTTACCATATGTTTGAGAGTTTTCTTCACTTGTACTGAACATCAAGGATAATTAAATAATATTCATTAACGATTTAACTCATAATATTTTGAATTAGTATTTTATTACATATAATTTAATATATTTAATTTATGGTATTGTTGATGATTTATAAGACTAAATTTTAATCGTTCTTTAGTGATTGTTTCTATGGTTTTCTAGATTTGGTTCACATTGTATATATATATGAAAGATCATGGGAAATGGGAATAGATAAACCTAATTGAAATTATATGTTATAATGAACATACAAACAATTTAATTTAATTTTATATAACATATTTCTATATATGAGAAAGAATCATTAGATAAAATGTAAATGATATCCATTTTTGGATATTTTTGTGGTTTTTTGATCATCATGTACTAGTTTTTTTTAATTTATTAATAAAAATGAATATATATTTGTTATATATAAATAAATATGTTGATATATAAATATTATAATATTTTATACCCATAAGAATTTTTTTAGGACCAGCCTTGAAGCGGAATCAAAAAACCCATCTTGTTGTCCAAGAAGACTGTAAATCAACAACTCACTGCCAGTGTTATCAATTTTAGAAAAAAAAACATGAAGAGAAAAGATTTAATAATTGATATCTCATTATCATACTAAAATCAATGTATATATATGATAATCGGGATATGAATAATTTTTTGAATGAGGATGTAAGTAAATGATTAGAAATGAAAATAAATTAAAAGAAAATTAAATGAATGAAAGGGGATTCACCTATTTAATTCTTCTCATTGAGAACCCCCTTAAGCTACATTGAAATAGTGTTTTGATGAGATCATAATTCTAGAACATAGGGGAGATATTTGAGAGAGGAAATTGGTATAATATAATCGAAATTAATTTCTTTAAGTGTGAAGATAATAGGTGGGAAAATGTTGTATTTATATTGGAGGAGAGGGGTGCATTTCAAAATTATAATTCATTTATTTTTTATTTATGCTCAAAAATATGAATAGATTTCATTTGTGTTAATAAATAAATGATTGATTTCAAGTTAGAAAAAATTGTTCCTATAATATCCATACATAATCCTTTGATAAATATTTAACGTATTAAGCTAATACCGTAAATTACCATATCTCACAATTCACCATAAGTGCAACCATTTTAGAGAAATCCCAAAAATTCAACATAACATTTTTTTGACATTTTTAATTCAAAAAAGGACTATATTTTATCCAAATAATTTTCTAAATAAGTGAAATTTAATTTTTAATTAAAATAATTATTTAATCAAAAAATACGAACTTTAATATTATAACTGATTTTATGATACATTCGTAATTTAATTAAAGTCACATAATATTATCTTGTAATCAGAAGAAAAAATAATACTTTATGAGTCTATTTTTTTTGAAATAAAATTTCATTTCAATAATTATTTTAATTATAAAATTTTGGAAAAAAAATAATTTAAAATAAAAATAAAAATACGTAATTTATCATTTATAAGACATTTATTAACTTTTCCCATGATAAAATATATAAATTTTGACTCATAAGATACACATTTTCTCATAATTTCATAGTGGAAGTTACTATAATATTGGTAATATTACTATTACAATGGTAATATTTAATATTATGTTACAGTTGTAATCACATTGTTGTGTGATGCATAATCTATCGATGAAGTTAAATTTTAAAGAGTCATTACATAAAATATTGGGTTGTTAAATAATCCCTTATAACAACCCTGGCCTATATTACACATTTAAATATTCATTATTACACATTTAAACATGATTTATTATATAAAAGTCACCTTAATACAAACCAAAATATTGTTAAGTATAGTGTATTCGGGGCTTAAGAACATTACATGACAACATAAGACATAAGACATAAAATAAAAAATCGTTATTGAAAACATCGTTTACCTGACATCAACACTCCTTCGTACTTATTATTGCATGGGATAACCTAAATACATAAATACGAAGCAGGTGAGTTATAAATCCTAGAAAGTGAGTAAACAAGGAATAACATAAAGAATATAATACATGTTATGCGATGGATATATCAATGGATCATAAGAGAAACATTAAAATAAATGTGTGATATAACATGATTATCATAACATAGAAATGTGGAATAAAAAAAACAATACATCATTAATATGAAAGAATTAGGTAAAACTCATTCCCAACATGGTGAAAAAATGTCCTAAATGGAAAAAGGTAAAACCCTATCCAAAGCTGACATATCATGATACTATACATTACCCAATGCATTGGAGCACTATCAGGGTACATCCTTCATATTCATTTCAATATATTGCTTAAGTGTGCCGCATAGATTATATAACATGGATTCATTAATCATCAAAATTTTATCAACGATAAAATAATTTCAAATATGTACAAGTTTTTACCATTAAATAATCATTTTTTCATAAATTATAATATTCTCGATAAGGAAATGGGCATGTTATTCACTACAGAATGATTTTGGCTTTGAAAATCGTTGTGCAATTTCGGCAGCATTACGGTGCTATAAGAGATTCATAAATCGAGATGATCAGATATAAATGGGTATATCATAATTTTTAAATGAAATATATATTAATGGAATCATGTAACATAATATACCAACATATGAAATGGAATTTAGATTCATGATATATAAGAAATTCATTAATGGAAATAATAAGATACAAATCCCTTATGGAATTTCCATTCGGTTACGGGTGTAAATAGAAAGAATTATTGATAGAAAATGGGAATATAATCATTCAATAATAATTAGGGAATTATGGGGGGTGGTGAAAAATCATACCCAAAATTTTTTAATAGAAAATAATTGATAATAAAAACATAAAGAAACTTGGACAAAAATGAGAAAGGAAGAAATCCTATACATGGATGTGTGAACCAAAGGCTTGAGAGAGGCTTGAGAGAGACTTCATTTGAGATTGGGGCACCTTGAGAGGAGTATAAAAATTATGGAGTAGAGGTTGGTAGAGTTAGAAATTGATTGACTGAGGAGAAATGAGTGATTGGGTGGGTTTATATAGAAAATGAGAGATAATTTTGTATTAATTAGGTTTTGGACTCTTCACATTTAACTATTCAAAAATATAAATCATCTCATTGTTTTCACATGGTTTCTGTCAAATGGGAGTGGTATACAATATTTAATAAGGTAGAGGTATGAACATATTAAAATATTATTCTTGATTTTGTGGAGGTGTGTCACACTCTTAAAGAAATCATTTTAAAATGTGAAAATATTTTTTTAGTCTTGGAGGGTCCACTAAGGCATTATAAAATTAATAAAACAAATATAAAATCACATTATTTTAAATCTAAGAAATATATTTTCATAATAATACTTTTATTTTATTTATTTACATCACTACTACATCATTATGATGTTATAAAACAAATTATATTTTTATATAGTATTTATTTTTTACCAAAAATTCCACTTTTTTAGAAAATTTTGAAAAATTAACTGGTTGTTAATTTTGGAATCCTGAATCCCAAAAAATAGTAAATTTATCTAAATAATTTTATAAATATATGAATTTTATTTTTTTTTAAAAATCTAACATTTATTGGAAATTCATGTGTTTTGACCAAAAACAATTTTTAAAACATAATAATAATTATATTTGACATCATAAAAAGTATATAATAATTGATAATTTCTAAAATTAATATTATAATAATATTTTATTTAAATATTAATTATTTAAAAAACTCATTAAATATTTAAAATAAATTATTTAAAAAAATCATTTTCTGTTTGTCTTATAAAAATATAACTCTTATCAAATTTATTACCTAATCATTTACAGATAATTAACTGATATAATAATAATTTAAAATAATTGTTTTTATAATATTATAAATAAAAACCTTAATAAAATAATAATTTTTATATATATCAAAAATACCATTTTTACAAGTAAAATAAATATATCAAATTTATCATTATTTTAAGAAAGAGTACTCTCATAAAGGAACTGATGGAATGAGAAATTTATTTATAAAAAACATTAAAAAATGAATAAAAAAATACCTTATTACATAAAATATTGTAACACTTGCATATGTTCTAATGGTAAGCTATGGGATGGTGATAGACTCTTTGGAAGGCTCAGATTACATCGCCCTACTGGTAATCCTAATTAACATGAACTTCACCCATAGGTGATTCTGTTCAAGAATAAAATGTTGAATCATGGCATGGAATTGGTCAAGAGTGAATCTCAGTGATTCTACCTATTTCCCAATCTACAAAAAATGAGATTTGTATGACCCGAGTTTACGGTATGAGGCCATCCTATCATTTTTCTGTGATGAAAGTACGTTTTTCAAAACCTTATTTTTACATTAGTTGTGTGATCACTGTTCAATGACTATATTATCAATGATAATGATACATAATGGATATTTAATAAAAAAATAAATAAAAAATTGTTCATGTGTTTTATATATATCCACGAGACATTAAAAGAAATGGAATTTTATTCTTAAATGTTTGGTTTGTTAAAACATTACCCCCTTATGAAATTTCTCCCTCAAAATTTTCATTTCCCACACTAAAAAATTTGATGATAACTCTGCCTCATCACTTCCACTGGTTCTCATATTTCATCTTCAATCATGTGGTTTCTCCACAACACATTTATGTGGTGAATCATCTTATTTCGTAGTACATTTTCTATATGACCTATGATCATCATTGACTTCTCTTCATAAGAATAGTCATTATCTAATGGTACAACCTCTGGATTTAGTACATGTTATAGGCTGAGTATGTACTTCTATAAAAGCGATACATGGAATACATTATGTACTTGAGATATGTTCAGTTTGTGTGGTAGTCGATTGACCACTGCTTAGATGCGATAAAGGATTTCAAAAGGGACAATTTACCTTGGACTATGATTTAACTACTTCCCAAATCTCATCACTCTTTTCAATGAAGTTATGCAGAGGAAAACATGTCTTCAAAATCAAACTCTAGGTATCGTTGGCAGCTGCCATCATAGCTCTTTTGTTGACTCTGAGACGCATTGATGGGATACTAGATAGTCTTAACCTTCTCTACCATTTCATTGACCATTTCTAGACCGACAAGTTTTTTCTCCCCAACTTCATCCCGACTGGCTAGTGTCATGTACCTCTTCCCCTAAATGTATTCATAAGGAGACATTTGGATAAATTGGTGGTATCTTTTGTTGTTATAGAACTCAACCAGAGGAATATGTTGATCCCATCCTACCTTGAAGTCTATTTAGCATGCTCACAATATATCCTCAAATGTTTGGATTGTCCGCTCATATGGGGTACCATTTTGGGGATGATAATCCATTCTAATGATCATCTTTGTATTCAATTTGTGATGGAAATGCATCCTGAATATAAAGTTTAATCTTGGATCTCAATCAGATACAATCGATTGTGGTACACTATAAAGCATTTAAAATTCTCCAATGTAAATCCCTACCAGTTGATCCAATTAGAAATCCTATCAAATTTCAATGAAGTGTACATTGTTTTTAAGATGATCTACAATACCCCAAATATCATTTATTCCTTGGTATTTCTTTGAATGTATAATGAGAAAGGAAATGGTGATGTTATTCCATTTCTATATAGGTATGAGTAATGGATTAATCACCCCATAGACATCTGCCTCTCAGAAATCACTTGATACAATACCTGTAACATTGAAATATATTCTACGATATCATTCTTCATTTTACTCCACCAATAATGCTCTCCAAGAACATAATACATCTTTCTATTTTCTGGGAGGATGGAGAAATTCTATCTATGTGAATTATCCAAAATTAATTTCTTTCTCTTCTGATTTGATGTAACACATATTCCTCACCCAAATCTCACAATTCCTTCTTAATTATCATTTAAATCCATGGATTTCCATTTTCAGATAGTTTCCACTTTCATTTTCATTCATACATAATCTTTCTGGGAATCAGTTAAACATTCCAAAATAGATGGTTGAGAAATTATTTTTTAAAGGATTGATGATGTTGCCTTCATTATGATTCCCATATCAATCATCATCAAATCTAAGATGATTGGGTCCCTTTTAATTCTCATCAATGATAGAATTTATGGTTCCATTCTACATAGATAATCCACCACCTTGTTTGCTTTCCTAGGGTTATAATGAATTGAGAAGTCATAATACTTGATGATATATATCCATCTTCGTTGGCGCATGATCATCTCTTTCTGTGTGAATATATATTTAAGACTTCTGTGATCTGTATATATTTCACACTTTTAACCATAGAGATAATGATGCCTTATTTTTTATGCAAAGATAATAGCTGCCTACTCTAGATCATATGTGGGATAGTTTTTCACATTAATATTCAACTTCCTTGAGTTACATGTGATGAATTTATCTTTCTGAATCAAGAAACAACCCATACTATTCTTTGATGCATTGCTGAATATCACAAAAGCTCCCCACCTATAGGGAGTGTGAGAAGAGTATAAGTGATAAGAATCCTCATTAACTCCATTAAGCATTAATCACTTTCACCATTCCTATAAAATTTTACTCCCATCAGTGTGATCTTGGTAGGAGGGTTTTCCAATCATGAGAAATATCTCAGAAATTGGTGAAAATATCATGATAACCCTAATAAGCTACTAATATCCTTCGCAGATGTCAAACATGGCCACCTCCAATTTCTTTTTTGGATAGATCAAAATATATCCATTTATGTGTGATGATATTCCCAATAAATGAAACTTACTTCAACCAGAAATCAAACTTTCTATACTTTTCAGAGTTCTTCTACTTCCGTGTGGTCTCTAGTAATGTTCTTAGATACTCCTCACGCTTCTCCTCGGTATTGGAGTATATTAGAACATCATCAATAATTAATACCAACAATTTTTATAAGTAATCTTTAAAGACTCTATTCATCAATTACATGACTATATTTGTAGCATTAGTGAGTCTGGAAAGCATTACTATAAATTCATAGTTCCCTTAACGTGTACATAAATTAGTCTTTGAGATAACCTCTTTCACCACTCGTACTGGATAATATCTGGACCGTAGATCCACCGTGGATAAGTATAAAGCTACCCCAAATTGATTAAAAAATTTATAAATTCATTGAACATGATACTTCTCCTTTATCGTGATTTTTTGAGCTCACGATAATCAATGAAATGGTGAATTGATCTATCCTTCTTATTAATGAGGGGAACTGATTCTCCCCATGGTAAAGAATTTGGAGGTATAAACCCATTATCTAGATTCCATTGTAGTTGATTCATTATCTCGTCAAGCTCAACAAAATCCATTCTATATGGAGTCTTGAAAATTGAAAACCCCCAAGATATAAGATAAATAAAGAATTCAACATCTCTTCTAAGAGGAAGAACATGAGATTCCTCTATGAACAATTCAGCGAGTTCCCTTATAATAAAAACTCTTTTAAGGATGGTTCCTTCCATATAATCAAAGAGATTATAATTATACATTTTCTTATAGGGAAGTCATATCCATGATTGAGATGATTTCGTAAAATAAGATTCATCGTCCTCCTTTAACTTGTACAAAATCGATGGTTTATTCAACATTTTGGGAGTGATTTCCCTCCGACGATAGTTTATGATGGATTTATATAAGAAAATATAATCCATGCTTATAATTGCATCAAATTCCACCATAGGGAGTATAATGAGGATTTTTGGGATGTTCAATCCAAAACTTGTGACAAGGGAGTAGTTATATTCATTGGAAGCGATAATTTCCCCATTTCTATTCTCACTGATGTCTCTACTTCCAATATTTGTGGTGGGTTTGGATTGTTCTACTAAATTTTAAAGATATAAAAGAATGAATTTAACTAGAATAAAAAATTATATTCACTATTCTTGAATGAATAACTAGCGTACCTATCACCACTATGTTGTCAGGATTGTCGTTGGTGGTAATGATGGAAAAAGCTTGCCCATGCATCCTTAGAGGTTGTTGGTTTCCCCTAAATACCCTTGGCTTAGGGAACTAGTTTTGAATGTGCCCTAGTTCATTACAGTTGTAGAAATGAAAAATGTGCCCCGGGTCGAATAGAGCATTACATTCCTCTTCCACAGTAGTGAGTTTCTCTCATATGTCATCATTATCTAGGCACCCATCAATTTAGCACCTGAAGCATTTACCTGTCCCCTTTAGAAAATTGATAGGGTGCTTGTTCCCACACCTTTGGAAAGTGGGATGCAATAATTTCATTGCACCATTGGGTTTTTCCATCAGACAACCAGAATTAATGTTCAGTTTCCACTTCTTATCGCCATGATACCCCTGATATTCACTAATCTCCATCTCGACTTTGATGGCACATTATAAAATTTCCTCATAGCTTTCAATGTTGTGGATCATGAGGGATTTATGTAGGCTAGGTTTTGGGTCACCAAACAAGCGTTCAACATGGTATTTTGTGGTAATGACAAACCGCAGGTTTATCTTACATGTCTGGTATAGTTTTTTCTCAGACACCACAATAGATTAGTCATCATTTTCATGACTACAAGGAAATGTATTTCTATCTTAAGAAAGAGGGTTCATGGATACTATTTTTTGAAAAACAGCTTTTGGAAATACTTCCTTTCAAATGCCACAATCTCTTCCTCAATCTTTCTATTTTTTGATCAATATACACCATTGGTTTACTTCACCCTCCATATGATAAGCATCTAGAGAAACCTTCTATTTTTTGGAAAATTGAATAATAGAGAATATCATCTCAATGGAGTTGATCCATTGTTCGGTGATTGAGGGATAAGATGATCCACTGAATTTAGTAGGCATTTTCCTCATCAATCTCTCAATTGCGACATGTCCTTTATTTGGGGTGGGGGGTGGAAATTTCACTTGAACCATTGTTCAATTCAACACATGATTTAACTAAGAGAGTATCGTGGAAAATTTTGTGACTCTTTCTCCCATCAGATTGGGAATCTCACTATAATAGTTATCACATTGATTTTCACATCTGTTGTTAGCATGAGTCCTCATAAGACAATCCATTGGCTATAATAAAAGGGAAACTAAGGGTGAGTATTTTAAACTACTAAAATCATTAAGGGGATTCCAATGATAAAAATGGATAACTAATAACTTACATTTATCACCTTAACTTATGAATTTTTAGGATTTAATCTATGTTATACAAGATATATTTTCTAACATATATTCTTATGGGATTTTTTTATTACACCATTAATAATGGTTCATACGATGCTTAAGAATTTTCTAAAGAATATTCCTAGTGAGTGTTGAAAAAATAGTGCAGAAAGACTCGTTTCTATCCACTATTTTCCATTTGAGTCTACCTCAAAGCAGTGTCTTCATGTTTTACCCCTACATACATCTATTCTACAACCACCTCTACTTTATTAT
This sequence comes from Viscum album, assembly GCA_963277665.1. Classification (NCBI taxonomy): domain Eukaryota; kingdom Viridiplantae; phylum Streptophyta; class Magnoliopsida; order Santalales; family Viscaceae; genus Viscum; species Viscum album. The sequence continues at coordinate 810,071,217 of OY728151.1, forward strand.
ATCCAAATAGGGATGTATTTTCTTTATAAACCACTTACTCTATACTAACAAAAAATTATAGATTATTTTCTTATACTCAGTCTTATCCCAAAGGCTTTCACTATTGTATTATAACCATTATCCCAAAAAATAACTAAACCTATCCTAAAAAAACCAACTATAACAAACTGGGTCTTTATTACACATTGAAACATTATTTATTACATAAAAATTCCATTAATACAACACAGAAGATCGATAGGTCTAATTTATTTCTGGATTAGGGACATTACATGACAATTTAAGACAAAAATAACATCTTTATTAGAAACTTCTTTATATGACCACAACATTATTTCATACTTATCATTGCATGGGATAAACTGAGGACATACAATAAAAATTGTGAGATATTAAGAAATGAAAGGGAGTAAATATAAAATAACATGTATAATACAATATGTTTTATGAAATGGTAATATCAATGGATCACAAGAGAAAAATTAATATAATGGCGTGATATAGCATGATAATCATAACATGGAAATGTGGCAACAACTTACAACATAGAAGAATTAACACAATGGAATCTAGTACACCCCTATCCCAAAATGGTTGAAAATTTTCATAAAAGGAATCATGTAAACCCCTAGAGAAACATAAAATATCATGATACTAAACATTACCCATGGTATTGGAGTGCTATCAAGGCACACCTTTCATATTCATTTCAATCTAATGCATATGTTTTCCACATATATCATATAACATTGATTAATTCAACATCATAATTTTTTAACATGATCAAATAATTTTAAATACATAAATGTATGCTATATTTAATAAGTATATGTGAATAAAGGTGAATACCCTTCAGAGGGAAATGGTAATGGTATTCACTATATAATGATTTTGGATTGGAAAATCACATTGCAATTTCGTCAGCATACCAACGTTATATGGAGATTCATAAATTTGATTGATTAATGAGAATGGGATATATTATCATTTATACATGAAATATACAGTAAGATAATAACGGGACATAATATTCTAACATTTTAAAACAGAATTTAGATTCAGAATATTGAAGAGATTCTTGGGTGGAAATAAGAAAAGTGAAATCCTTTATAGAATGATGGAATGGTAATGGGTGTACATGAAATGCATTAATGAGAGATAAATGTGTATATAATCATTAAAACATAACAAGATAAGTATGTTGGAGGTTAAAAATCATACCTCATCATTTTTAATTGAAAATAAAATAGTTGAAGAACATAATAAAACATGGAAAAAATGATAGAGGAATAAATCCCTTACTTCTATTTGTGATCTCAACAGTTTGGGAGAGGCTTGAGAGAGAATTCATGAGAGATTGGGGTGAATTTGGTTGACTTTAGATATTATGGGGCAGATGTAAGTTGATACCCAAATGGTTGGAGTTAATAGGAATGGTATATTAGGTGGGTTTATATAGGAAATGAGAGGGAATTTATTGTCATTTAGGTTTTGGACACGACACATCAAACTATTCAAAACTACAAACCAACTCATGGTTATGGCCCATGGATTCTATTAAAGGGGAGTGGTATAAAATATTTTATACTGCTAAGGGCTGATCATATTAAAATATTGGTCTTTCTTATGTGGTAGTGAGTCACACTCTCATAGAAATAATTTTAAAATGTCAAAATATTTTATACGTCATTAAGGGTCCACTATGGCATTATAAAATTAATCAAACAAATATAAAATCACATTATTTTAATGGAAAAAATATACTGGATTAATATACCTTTTATAGTATTTTGTACATCAGTATTAGGTCATTATGATGTCATAAAATACAATATATATTTATACAATATTTAATTTTAACCCAAAAAATTTACAATCTTAGAAAATTATGAGAAATTAAAAGTTAGATAATTTCGGCATCCTGAATCCAAAAATAATATTCAATTTAGCTAAATAATTTTCTATATATGTGAATTTTCACTTTTAAATTGAATACTGATATTTATAGAATATTCTCAGGTTCTATTTTTTTTTCAAAACCTAATAAAAATTGAATTTGACATCATAAAATTTATATACTCATAAATTATTCATAAAAGTAATTTTATAATAATATTTTATTAAAATATTAATTATTTACAATGTTGATTTCTTCTATTATTTAAAATATTAAAAAAAATTACACATTCTATTTTATCATATAAAAATATAACTTATATCATATTGACTACGAAATCATTTGCTGATTAAGAACAGATATAATCATCATTTATAATAATTATTTTAATAATAATATAAATAAAAAAATTATATCAATATAATAATGTATATATTCCTCAAAAATACCATTTTTACATGAAAACATAAATTATCAAATTTATCATTCGTTAAAAAAATACTATTCTCATAAAAGAATTGATGAAATAAGACATTTACTTATATAAAGGAATTAAAAAAAATAACGAATACCTTACTACATAACCCCTTAAAAAACCCTCAAATAACATATTAGTAAGCTGTTCGATGGTAACATAATCTTGGGGCAGCTCAGATAACATCACCCCTATGGTAATATCTATTAAATTGAACTTCTCTCATAGGTGATTTCATTCAAGATCATCATGTTGAATCTCATATTGGAAATTTTCATGAGAGAAGCCCAGTGATCATACCACTTTTCAAAGCTTTGAAAAATGATCTTCATCTGGCCAGAGTCTAGTAGGTGAGTCCATCCTAAACTTATTCTGTGTTGAAAGTATTTCTTTTTAAACCTTATATTTATTTCAGTTGTGTAAGCATTGTTAAATGACTATATTATCAATGTTAACCAAAATAATTTCAATTTAAACCCAAAAATAATAACAAAAATGATTTCATGTGTTTTATATATCTATACAATATTAAAAGAAAGTGAATTTTATTCCTAAATGTTTGGGTCGTTACATCCATGGTCATATTTTCCTAGTCATTATTCATGATCGAATATAACATTATCATATGTAGTAAAAACTAGAAATATGGATCTAGAAAATAGTTCTTGACATTGTGTGGACAAGATACTCAAGAACTCGTAGTCATTATGTGTTATAGGTTATTAGCATCCACTAGGAATTATGTTATCACGCTACATGGAATCCACCACACCTCGAGTAAACATGATACATGGCATACACTATTAATTGACAAAACCAAATGAAATTCATTAGGTATTTTATTATCTATAAATTATTCTAAAGACCATAATCAACAACATATCAATTCACATGCACTACCCTCTAGAGGATAGAAATTTTATGATGGCCCACTTGTTCTAAGAGTGACGAACAATAACTCAAATGACATGATAACAGATTTTAGAGGTTAGGTAATACATATAAAAAAATAACATTGCATCATTTTAAAATAGTTTTACTATAAATTAAACATGATCATCATCAAATAAGAATTATCAAGCCACAATCATACTTTGGGCTACAAGAGTCTATAATGGTTGTCTTGGGCTTGTCCCACACACACATGAGATCACAAAAAATAATGGTCATCAATGTATTAAATGAAAATAATCCTAATAAGGAATAATTTCATATAGGAACATCAACTAGAAAGGAAATTCCAACATCAATGATGATAATGAAAATATCAAGGTTACTTAATGGTGTCCACTTTTGATGAAAATTTTCACACCAAATAGAAGGAGGTCACTTTTCTTGATCTCATAAGATTATTTTCACATAAAATAAAATTGTTTCAAGAGAAAGAGACATGGAAGAAAAATAAAAGGTGTAAAAAAACCTTACCTGGAGACAAATTAAAAAAATGGTAGGATCAAATAATATTTTGATAATGAAAATATTGTCCCTCTTAGATAGTAATATTTGGGTAATTCATTAAGATAATTCCATTAATATTCCATAGAATTCCATTTATCCCCAATAAGGATATTGATACAAAAATGCTATAATATAATAACTATAACACCCATCGAAACCTTAAATAATCAATAAAATAATCATTTCATTATAAGAATTTAAATAGAAGTGGGAATTTAAATAAATAAGAAGACTCCCTAAATAATTTATCAAAACACCCATGATATGAAGCATTGGTAAACAAGGATAATCCAAGGCCATATATCGATTATAGATAAGCTAATATCTACCTATAAAAATTTTAAACCAAAGAAGATAAAAAAGTCAATATTTGAATCACTTTTTCATGTTTCATCGAAAACATCATAAAATTATGAAATCGTGAAGGTTGGGGGATGATACAATTAATAGGGACTAAAAATAGATATATTACCTCTATTAAGAACCCACAATTAATCACTACACATTTCCCTTTTGGAGTGTTCAAGATATGAGAACGGAAGAGGCATTAAATTTGGTGGTTCCAAATATATTATATATAAAAAAATTGGAAATGAAATAATAATTCATTTTCATTTTTAAAAATATTTATGATTTAGATGGTTATATTCATTATAAAATTATCATCTAATTTTAAATAAAAAAGGAAACTGTTTTAATTAATCTTTTTTAGTATGTTTTATATTTGAAATTTATATTTATAAATACTAAAACTTTTCTTTTTAAATTTTGATTTCATTTTATAAATATGAATGTCAAAATTAACATTAGGTAGAATTGTAGTTTTTTTTGGACAAAAAATATTTTCTTACTGACTAGTGAAAAAAAGATTTTTGTAATACTAACATTTCATTCCAATAAATTAAATAATTTTTAATTACTATAATTATTTGAACATGATTTCATTTTATATATGTATTTAGGAGTAATATTTTATCTAATTAATTACATATTTTTCTTATTTATACTGGATTATAGTATAGCTTTTTTAGGCATTAAAATATTTTTTTTCGAAAACATTAATAAAGTGCATAATGATTCACCAATTTTATTAATTAAAATAATCTGGAATGAGGAACGATTTAAAAAAAAAATTATATGCTATATAAATATATACATATTATTAAAATTCATAAAATTATTAATACTAATCATAAAGATATTATAATATCTTCTTATGATTGATAAACAATCAGGTCTATGAAAACCCTCTTTTTCGTTGTCTCTATGAGTTTTATTTTAATTTTAAATTTGAAACTTATTGAAGTTTGAATTTATAAAATGGATTCCATGTTTTTAATAATAAAATTTTATATTATATAATAATTTGAGCTTAATTTTTGTTCATAGTGAATCATTAAAACTGTAAAAATCTTTTCCATAGGATAAGATGAAAATAGATTTACCGGGGGTTAAACGTAAAAATATTGCCGATAAAATGACCTAGAAACATGTATTTTTTTATGTTATATATACATATTTAAAACTTATCTCATATAAGTAATGATGATAGAAATTTTTGGAGACTATGTTCTTGTAAAAAACGTGGGTATCTTTTTTTCTTTAATAAATCAATGTGGGCATTCTCCACAAATTATAAAATGAAACCCTCTATCCCCTCTTATTCATAACTTCAATGAATTTTTGATTGGTCAATACATAACAAATTACATCTATATTATAACTAACACATCTTATTTTTATTTTTTCTTGGAGATGTTAACATCCGAAGGCTTCAGATATAATTCTAAATAGGTCATCTGAAGAAGAGGTATCGTTCATAACCGAGCAATTTTTTTCACATCATTAATATATTCATAATAAATTATGATATAATAACAAGTGTATATATATATTCTATGATGTTATTTTGTTAATTTAAAAAAATAAATCCATATCCTCATCGATCAAATAGTAATCAGATCTATCATTCATGTGTATGGTAGACTACCGCCTCACGAACCGATGTATTCTGTTTTCCATCACACCTCTCATGGATGTTTATAATGATTTAATTATTTTTTATATTTGATAATCATGAAATATTTAACATTATTAAAATATAATTTATCATTTAATTATTACCTTTACAATTACTAAAAAGTTATAACTTCATTCATGAGTACATATGGACTAACACATCCTCATTTTGATGGGAATTTTTTTCATCACTATATCAAATGAAAATATAAAATTATACTTATCTACTTACTATAATTATCATAAAAATGGATCATTACTCTTGAATATCTATGACCTACTATCTCTATGATCACAAAAATGTTCATTTATGGCCTAATCTGACAATATGTTTTATAATTATAATTTATATATAAAAACAGTAATTATTTCATAATTCTCATTATTTTTATGATATAATAATTAAAAACATTACTATATTAACCATAAAAGTGTCATTTTTTATATAAGATGAATAAAATCAAAACATCTAATGTGAAATAATATGATTAAATAATTTTTTATAACATGGTAATATAAAAAATAAAATTAATAATAAACGTGAAAAAGGTTATTAATAAATTAAATAATTTACATATGTTTATTATTTAGAGTTATAATGAACATACATAAGGAGTTTGACCAATTGTATGTGCCACTTTAACATTAAACATTATTTAAAATATTTTTAAGAATTACTTTCAAAATAATTTACATCCATGTAAATGTTTCTGAAATGATTTTATAAATGTAATTATATAGACATGACTTTTTATAATGTAAATTTCATGTATATCTGTCAAAATTTCAATTATTCTTAAAAAGAAACATTTTATGGATTTTTTTAATTTTATAAAAAATTAAAAATGAATGATATATTTTAACGTATTCTACAACAGTGACCTCTCCCACAAATATAATATTTATTTAATGTTTGTACTATTTAAAATAATTCATTTTTTTATAAAAAATCTAGCTTTCACTTTTTTTAGGTATTTTAGTATTGAAACTTATTTTTAATTGAAAAGTGTATTTTGATATCCAAAAGTGTTTATCATACAATATTAAAAGAATTTTTAAAAGGTGTTAAAATGTATAGGTTAAATATTAAATTGTTTTATTCATTATATGGTACTTGATCATTGTATATGATATACATGAGATCCTAATAATTCTTATATAATGGGTGTTCCATATTAGGTCAATTGATCCCAATACAATATATACAATTTGTGCACCGAGTTACCACTGGGTGATACTGTTATATCATATACCATGGGTGTAACCATATTGTTATAAAATTAATTAACTAATGTTTATTGAATTAATTATTATGAAGTTAGGTTCTAGAAATGGGGTTTCTTATTGATTTAATTGGGATAATGTTTTTTTCCACGACATTAAAATGGGATATAATGTGATGCACTTAATATCATAAAATTTTGTTTTAATTTGATTTATATGGGTTTTAAATTCTTAAATTGTGAATGAAGTGTGTTTTTTTAATTTTTATATTATTATTTCATTCTATTAAAAAACATGGAGTTATATTAAAACCTTTTAGGGCATTTCATTTTTCTCTAGACAAAAATATTTCATCTTTTTATGGAATTTCCTGACTTCTTATGGTCATAAAAAATATTTAAAAAAATTTATATAGACTTAGGATTATTAATGTAAATTAATAAATAATGTTCAAATTTGTAATGATTTTTTATAATAATAAAAACTGTTCTAATTTTAATAGTCAATATTTTAGGGAAAACAGATAATGATCAAAACTGTCCACTCTGTAATATATGGGTTTGTTATATATGAGTTATGACTTAATTATATAATAAAATAAATAAAAAATATCCATAAATGTTAAAAATCTATTTCTTAAAAAAATTAGACTATATAATGTTTATTTTGGGTCATTATAGTTTTTATGAAAGGAATGGTTTAGATAATATTAGATGCTCAGAGAACATTAATATAATTACCTTGAACAATATAACATTATGGTAATGTTTAATTGAAAAACCATTTAAATATTATAATATTTCATCATCTATTATATATCAATTTAGAACGGTTTTCCAAAAAGAAAATAAGGAATCTATTTTATGAAGACAAAAAGATGAAAACATCCTTCCAAATAAAAATTCTAGAATTGTTAAAATTTGAACAAAAAAATTTATTTTTTTGATGGTTCAATGAATGGAAGCTATAAATAGTGTTGGTATCCATAGTAAATAGAATACACACATACCATATAAAAACATACCATTATTTTAATATTTTACGGGAGGAAATCATCTATAATTTAGTTCATCATCTAATCTTGTGGTATCCAATGGACAGAACAATGCAATTGAAATTTTATTTTAAATCAATGGATGTTTATAACATAAAAAGAAAAGTCTTGTTATTTATGATTATCATTTTTATGTTGATTTATGGTTGAATCTCATATTGAATACTAGGTATATGTAAAATCTTTATACTATGGATAGTGATAGATTTATGATTTTTTATTTTGGGTAATATTTATCTAATTTTGTTAATATACAATTAAAGAATATATTTTCTAATTTCATTGAAAATGATGATTATGTGGCCACTTATGAAAGAAACAACATGATTATCTAAGATTTTTTAATATTTAATTCAGAATAGTAATAATAAAATAAATATACTTTTGTACCGTTTAAATGTAATTTTACAAAGAGATTTGGAAACATCTGAGTTAAAAATATATGAAAATATTTTTTGTTGTGGTGAGAAAATCTAGATAGATTTTACGAAAACTTATGTTTTATGAGATGATAAGAGTAAGAAGTTACAAGGTTTATGTTGATGATGATTCAATAAACTAATAAGTACAGAGGTAAGACAAAAACATGTTTCATGTCTGGTAAACAAAATTTCCTGAAATGTATAGGATTATACGGAATGTGCTATCAGTATTTTTAGTTTTGTTTATAAAAATCATGACTAAAAAAAGATTAATGAACTATAAAAAATGGGGTAAAAGATAGTCATCAACTAGGGATATATTTTTTATTTTAATTTGATTGTTGATTTTGATATTTTTCATCTAGGGATAGATATACGGGATAGAAACCAGCATGTTCATAAACATAATGGTGTTTAATAATATTTTTTTTTACAATTTTAGTTGATGATATACCATCAAATGAAGTGCTGGAAATTGTTTTACATTATTAGTAGAAAATTTACGATTCAATTTTTAACTATGTATCATTAAATTCCATTATATTTAACAAATATTCATGAAAAATAATATCACCATATGAAATTATGATAGAACATCGGGTATACAATTAATTCAGAATTATTAATGAAACCATTCTTTATATAAAATTTTCTATTATTTTTATTGGGATGTTCCATCCTATAAATCTTGTTAAACTACATATAGTTTTCCAACCTGAATGGCCTTAAGGTGTTCATTTTATTATTATTTAGAGCATGATGATAAGACTATTTCATAACCCAAATATCAAATTGATCATATAATAATTTTATAATAAAAAAATAATTTTTTAGAGGGTCTTGTATAATTTTTCATACAACCTAGAGCATAAAGAGGTTGTTATACTATATTATTTTATAAAAATATACATCATTAAATGTGTATTTATCTTTTTTTATATTTATTTTCATTATATAAATATTATTAACATACAATTTTTTCATCATATCGATGGTTTATTTTTTTCATCTCTTGGGAGCTCAATATTTTAAAAGATCGATCTCTAGTTGGGGTACCATAAGTTGATGGCGAAGGATAAAGTTATACTGATGACTTCATTTTGGACATGAAATCAGCATTTGTGGGTATACAATTATGACATTGTTTTATCTAAAGGACTTTTTGTATTCATGGACCTTATGAGTTTTCCCCTTGTTCATAGATAGGATTTTGATTTTGTTTGTTGATGATAAAAATGTATATTATAAAAGATAGAATAATCATGAAATACATCATGGGATTGTTTTAAAACAATTAAATTAATAAAAAACATGGTACAAATTATTTAAGTGTGACTTATTAAAACAATAAAATTTATATTGAAGAATTATTATGTCTATTGATGGAATTACTACAGGATTTCATTAAACTATTGTATTTATTGAATGGAAAAAACCCAGAAATATCATAGAGATTCATAGTTTTTGTGAATTAGAAATTTAATACTGAGTGATTGTTGAAATATCATCCCCAATGTCTAGAATTCTGAATAAGTTATCCCAATAAGGATTTAAATTCATTTAGAGAATATAATATGTTGAATAATGTTTTTTCAAATAAAATTAATTTTTCTTAATTATCATGTATTTTACCTACCCTATATAATGGTGAATTTATTATCTATAGTGATTATTCCTTGAATGCACATAGTTGTGTCCTAATGTAGAAATACCAGTTACTACTTATACTTAATTCCAATATAAAACACATGAGATGCAATATCCTAAACATGATATGAAATTATATACTACTATTTTTTTAAAATATCCACGAATCAATTATAAATAGTAAATTTTTATAAATATAGTAATCACAAAATATAAAATTTTATCTTAACATATAAAAAATTGAACATGAGTTAAGGAATATAAAATTAACTAAACTACGAATGGGAATCCATGATTCATTAATATAAAATAATGTAAAACAAAGTAAATGAATCCTTGATTAGAGAAAACAATGATTCATTAACCATGATACGTTTGGAAGATGGATATTGATTTATTGAAATATTAAATTTTGGCCTATATGTTTTCGATGCCTGAACCTCCTTTGATTTTTTCAGGTGTTAGTACAATAATCTCTATCAAAAAACATTCTACACGCTTAGAAATAGGATCATATTTTACATGGTAAGGTATAATTGGTTTCTAAGGAAATATATAATTAATTTAATTTTGACATATAATGTGTTTCATGATTTTAAAATATATTTTTTAGCCTAATGATTCTTATTTTAAGGGACAAAAATTGTGTGAAGATCATTGTTCCTAATTTTTTATCCATCCAGGAAGCACTAATATGTACACATACTATTAGAATTATTTATTTCAATATGGAATGAAAATATAATTCTAAATTTATAATTATATGTTTGTATTTATAATTTCCTAGGGAAGAATGATAATTACAGAAGAGAATTCATAAACCTCTTCCAATGTAAGAGTTCAAATAAGAAAATATATCAATGAATTTCAGGGTGGGATTTCCATGTATTTAATGAGCTAACAATTCGATTCGGTATATAGTTAAATGAATAAATAATGATTAATATATAATTTTAATTAAAGATAATATATATTTGGATAATAATTAGATATTATATCAATATAAGGATGTATGGTTATGATGTGTTCTATTATCCACTGTATTATACCATTATTTGAGGTTCACATCTAATTTTTAAAAAGTACTTTTGAATTCATTGGATATTAGATTAAATTTTATAAATTATTGTCTACCAAAATATGATAGAAAGTATGAGAAAAATATTCTGATAGTGGATGATATGATTAATTATTATTCAATGGACTAGAAAGTAATTTTTCTTCATCATATTTTTTTTTGATATTTCTTATATGAATAATTTTCTTTCATGTATACAGATATACCTTTTAAGGAATTATAAGAAATATGGTACTAGGTGAAATATATTATTTATGAAGAGGGATAAAGGAAAGAAGTGGTACCAATGATGGTATATATAATAGTTGAGAAGGCCCAATTGATTTAGAAATATTTGAGGACATATTACATCCAGTATAAAAGTTTTGAATATTTAAAGAAGAAATATATTTCATTTGAGGAAGGTGGTCAAGTTTTTGTTAAAATTACAAAATGTAAACTTTTATTTTGATTTATAAATAATGGTATGTTATGTACATGGATCATTGGACCATATACAATCTAATATAATATTATATTAGTTTCATAATGAGTGGAATTGCCTACTAGTTTATCCCATGTTCACAACATATTTAATATTTCAATGATACAAAAACAAGTTCCAAATATATATCATGCTTTGATCCCAATTAGTTTTTAATTATAATATAATATTTCTTATGAGTAATAACCTATTATAATTATTGAAAAAATAGATAATGTTCCATGGCATATTATAATTAATATTCATATCGTTTCATGGATAAACAATATGTTTGAATAACATGGGAATCTTAAAATACTATGATAGAAACATGTACCAACTTGTTAAATAAGTAAATAAATTTTGGAGAGTAAAATTTATACAATGGAACGTGGAAGTAAAATCCTAGGCAACTATATAAATAAAGTTTCATGTTTATTAATTTTTTTGAATTACATATCTATATTCATTATAATAATATTAATAAATTTTAAAATAAATACGAAATAGTTATAATAAAATTATTTTCTAATATTTCTTTTATTTATGATAAAAGTTTCTAAATTATAGAATAACATATTTATAGAATGATTTAAAATAAATAATATCTATGTTAACATAGGGGGAAATTTTAAGAATTTCTGGAACATTTTTATTTTTAGTGAAGGATGAAAAATAATATTTTTTGTAAACCTATATATTATTATCAATAAATTAATAAATTAATATAAAATTTCCATAATGATTTTACTTTATGTTCATGTTTTATAAATACTATATATTTATATATAATCCAATTAGTTAAATTATTTTAATCTTTATACTAGATTTTAATATATGTCATTTAGTCAACGTTGCACATTTGTTTTGTTAGCAGTTTAAAAGTGCACAATGTTTCTCAACTTTATTTAATTAAACTAAAATCTAATGAGGAGTAATTTATATTAAATATATATATATATATATATATTCTATAAATAAAAATTTAAATTCATTTGATGCTGATTTCTAGCCATAAATTTAATTTAAGATCATCTTATGATAGAAAAATTCATTTCATGAAGTACATATTTTTATCATGTATAAAGGTTTAATTTTATTTTAAATTATAATTATAATATGAATTTAATTTTGTAAAACAAATTGAAGAAGTGTATAAAAAATAATTATTTTATAAAAAATGTTAAATAATATTTTTCGACATAATGAATATTAAAAATATAAAAATTCTATTACTGTGGTTATTGTGAAATCAAATTTTCAAAGTGGTTTAATTGAAATGAAAAGGGTGAAAATGAAATAAACAGTAGTCTAAATACTATTATATGTCTATATTTTGGCCATATAAAATATAACTCTCTATAATGGTCCATTTTGAGGACCCTATACAAGTACAAAATATGGGTATCACTTTTTATTTTTTAAAATTAAAAGTATTTCCTTTCACCTATTAAATAGAAGGCCACCTTGTATCCCCTTCAAGTGACACATTATTTTCCATTTGGTTATATAAACACTTGAAAAAATACATTCATTATTACCCATCCCACTTCTTATAGTCCACAGTTTGGTCATTAAGGAAATCTAGAATGGCATTACGTATAATACTAAAGAGGTTTACATAAGAAGAGGCATTATTCTTAACCAAGTGGTTTTGTTTGGTTTCATATTCCACATTCATAAAATATCAACCAAATACATTACTATAATATCAAATTTATATCCAATATATTATTATTTTATTATTTTAATGAAATAACATATATTAATATACTCTTCTATCAAAAGGGAAACAAAACAATCATTCATGTGTATGACAGACCACTGTCCCACTAAATATTATAATTCACTTTCAATTATCACCTCTCTTGAATATGTAAAATAATAAAATTAAAATATATGTATGATAATAATTAAAATTTTATCATTAAAAAATATAATGTAACATTTTGTTTTTACATTTTTAATAACTAACAAATAATAACATTGTTCATGATTACCTGTGGACTACCTCCTCCACAAAGTGATATGTTTTTTATTAATCACCACATCACATTGATGATAAATATTATTTTATTAAAATTATTTATATGAAATTAAAGATATAATGATAATTATATAATTATATAATAATACATTCCTTTATTCCATATTGAATAATTTTAAATTGAATCATTACTCCTACATATGTACAACCTAACCCCATGATCATAATGGAGAATATATTTCAAAACCATCATTCATGATTTGTTTTATAAGTATAATTGATGAATAAAAAGTATATTTATTAAATTATTATTGTTATTGATATTTATTAACATTTTATTACTTGACCATAACCATCCAAAAAAATTCATCGTTGATATATATGTCAATTAATGTTAAAACCTGCAACATGAACATTAATCATTACACTTGTGTATTGTTTGGCATGTGTTAAAAAAGAATAAAATTTGAAAAAGGATCATAATAAAGTGAATAGTTAATATAATTTAATTATTTTGGATGTAAAGGTCATACTTGATGTGTCTTTCATAATTTAAGGGACACTTTAACATAAACGCATATTTAAATTTTTTTAAAATTAATTTTTAAATTATTCTTTATAAATTCTCATATTTTTCAAAGTATTTTTTAAATTTATTTATATGGAAATGAATATTTTATAATAGAAACTTTGTAACTTTTTCGACATATTTCAATGGTTTTAAAATAAATAATATTTTTGGGGAATGTTTTAAAATTATTTACAAATGACACGAATGAATGTTATCTTTTAATGTATACAAATTAAATGAATTTTCCCTCCACTATAATCGCTAATTTATGTTCAAATTCAGTTATACAATTTCATGTTTCATTCCAATACAATAAAAGTTCCCCATATCTTGTGTACTTTAGAATTAAAAATGGGTTTTTATAATAAATGTGTATTTTGATATCCGAAAGAGTTTTTCATGTGGAGTTAAAATATTTTTTCAACAGTTTAATGATGAAAATGTGAAATAGTAATTTGTTTTATTCATGGCAAGGTACATGAGAATTGTATTTGAGAAACTAGTGAACAATTTATAACTTATATGATGTGTGTGGTCAAATAACATCAGATTATCTGGTACAACTTATGTGATGGTTGCTACCTGCTAACATAGGGTGATATCTTTATAGAATATAAGATGAGTGTTCCATGATACTTCTCTATTGAATTATTTAATTTTACTTTTATTAATAGAAAATAAAGATATAGTTTTGGGAGGGATTCTCATATGGATTTAAATGGGATCTAGTTATTTATCGAAAATGTTTAAAAAAACTCAATAATGTGATACTCTATGATTCTTGAAATGTTTTTATTTTAAGTCCATGCGTTAGAAATTAATTATATGAAAAAATTATGTTTCTCATGTTTGGATGATTTAAATCATTAGATCAATGAAAATGGAGATAAAGGTAAATGTTTCGTCAGTTTTCATATTTTTCATGGGTCTAATGTATTTCTTCTTTTGGTGCCACTTAATATTATTTTGGATCTCATACATTGTATTTGAAATTTTTTTCACAATGCATAAACATGGGTATTGGAAAACATGACTCACTAAAAATTTATTTTTATTATAAAAACACTTTTGAGGGAAAGTGAGAACCCAATTGGTCCAACATTAAAACAAAAAAAAAACCATAATATTGATAATTCTAAAAACTAGAGATTCCCCTCCCCAACAAATGTACCATGACAATAAGCCTTCACCAAACCATGTCATTTGGCTCGCTATCCTGTGCATAAGAACACAAGCACAAAACCGATGGCATATCCATACACTCTTAATTATCCCAATACGAATGACATGCACCAATGGAGACTTCCATCTCTGATTCCTATCTAAAGTAGCTCAAAAAACCACAACGGAAACTATCAGATAAATGGTACAAGAGTCAATAGCTCTAAAAAACAAACCTCTTAAAACCACCCACCAAAATAGCAGCTTAAATAGATTCATTAAAGAGTAAATTGAGATTACCATAATCTATTTTCCTAAACAATTTCCAGGATAAAGAATAAACCTTGGTACATAGAACCTCTATTATTCACTTTCAAAAATCAGAAGCCAGAAAATCCCATGAATGAATGTAATCCTCGATGTTAGTCTTCCATTTATTGAAACCCCCTCCTGAATTAGGTCATGTTTTTTAATCCATGAGTATTTATCCTTGTTAAGAGTCACCATTAGTGACCTCACCATTATTTTAGAAGCCTCCTCTTTAGTTTCATTGAATAGTAGAACCTACTCAATCATATATTCTTCAGAGCATATATATAAATCCAAAGGATTAATTCCCTTGTCCCCTATTATCTAGTAGATCAAAATCTCATTGTCCATATTCATTTCATTTGTCTTTTTTGGATAATGAGTCTCTATACGAGGTGGTAAGGAGGAGTAATTATTCCTCTCATTCCCCCCTTTTAAGACTCTAATTACTCTTCAGACATAATTCTGCATATGCCAAAATCTCAAGTTCACATTCATCAGTATACTTTATGGAGACCCCATCTTCATGAACCGAGATAGTTGGATCCGAACTCAAACCATCCTCAAAAAGGAATTCAAAATTTGTTACCCAATTGTATAGGAGTCTGACTCAAATAATCTAAACCCGCTGGATTCCCAGTTTTGGTTGAATTTACCACATCACAAGAAACCACCTCCCTCCACTTATACACCTTCCCACTGCTCGAAAATAAAACCTTGGTGCAGGTATCTATAGAGGCAACCAATTCCTTTCTAACCAACATCACCATAACAGAAATACTCCCATTCAACTGGTTGTCCATTTGAATAGCCCCACACGAGACCAGACCATCATCCTTTAGCTCACTAATGGAATTTCCAACCAGATCCTGCTTCAGGTTATGGAATAACTCAGAAAACTATATATTAACCTGAGATACTAAGGCCTTCTTCACCCAATCCATGCCATAAATCTCCTCAAGAGACAAATTTCATTCCACTATAGTACAATCAAGTTGCACTCCCTACACTATTTATAACAGCTGAGGTCCATGACATCCCCCCACTAAACCCAATATCAACTAACCCATGACATACTCCTCACATTCCTCTAGAACCATACCCCTGCTTCCATCATCTGTCCTTCCACTAGGCTGGAATGTATGACTAAAAATCTACATCCAGTGTCCCGGTTGCTTGGACATAGAGAAGACATCGTTTCCAATTCCCCTACCCCTCTATATTACACCCCCTGACTACAAGAATTTGATGACTTCCATAAACCCTTAATGGAAGAATAGAAATCAGTTCATTTTTCCTAGATCACATGATGTATACACTTATATTCTTGACTGATTGATATCCATACATACATAAAAGGAATTCGAGATGGTTCCATTTCCACAAAAACCTGTGGGTTGACAAGGTGAAAAACTGCCTCTGTACGACTATAAGAACATAGAAATATACAAACTAGACTACCAATCATACAAATAACGTAAGGGCTTTGAAATGGAAAAGGAATGTTTGGAAATCATTCCCAAACCATAGACGAAGCAGGATCCCTCATCATGTGGACTTCGAAAGACAAAGAAAATATGAATAACTGAAAACCATCAACACTACGGGGCACACTCATCCATTCCTTGATGAGGACCTCCTATGAAGAAAATCAGATCATGACATGCTGACTATTGAGAAAACCCATTGTCTCTCTTTCATGAAGATCCCAAGAGTTGAAGATGAACTTATCCAATAAATCAACTGAAGGTCTCCCCTAAATAAATCTAATCCACCAGTGTGAGGTTCTATAACATGGTGGTTTACAAGAACTTTGAATAGGAGTTCTAGAGATTGAGGAGACCATCGATGAGATCCTCATCCTTGTTAAATAGTAAAGATTTTAGGAAGGGAGGAAGATAGTCAAGGTTATAGAATGGGTGGAAAGGAGGATCTGCTCTCCAGTTGGATGTCGGAGGTCCCTCCTCCATGGGAGGAGGGAAATGCGATGTTACCACCATCGTCACTGATGAGAGACAAAGAACTTCAACCAAGGGCTAATGCACTCCCCCTCCTCTAAATTTTGGAAAAGATGAATTATTTCTATATATGGTGATGTTTTTTCATGGATTTTATTTTTTAGAAAAAATTATATTATTGGAATATGTATACTGATAAGAACTTTACACATTGTAACTTATGGGTTTGTTATTTAAGTTATCTGACATGATTTTATAATGCAATGAACTTAAAAATATTCCCAGTGGTGGGAAAAAATTATGACATAGAAAATAAATATTTTTTAATATTTATATTCATTTTCTTTTAATGAATCTAATATAGATTTCACCATATAATACCCATGGTAAGGGTGATCATTAAAACACAATGCAAAAACAAACAATCCTACAACACATCCCTAATACCCATGTCATTATTATACACCACATTCTCTAAAATTATGATTGTTTTTTTGATCATGTCTTGTACTACATGAGTCATACACAGGATCCACAAAGAGTCTATGCCTTGGGGATGTGTTTCCTTGCATGTTTTCCATAGTGAAATTTTTTATTACAAAAATTAATGTGAGACTGAATGTTTTTTCCCATTTTTATTTAAAACTCACAAAAAATAAATTAAAAAATTCAAAAGATACTCCGTTACCAATATGTTCGAATGATGAAATTTTAAAAAAATCAATTGACATGATGGAAACAAGATGTTTTATACATGAAACAAAAACAAATGTTGTTACCATTTCAGAAACGAAGTACTTATCATCCATTAAAATCAACTAAATGTATTATATTTAATAATAAATCATAAAACTATGATAAAAAATGTTCCAAATATTCTTTATTATACTATTGTTATGTCCCATGGCACAATAGGATAATGAAAATTGTAACTATATTCATTCATAGTAAATTATCACTCATGACTACAATGTGCACCAAATGATATACATGTGCAGAATTAGTATCTTTCCCAATTCCCTTACAATCGATGGAAAGAATGTGGTCAGGCATGTACCTCCATATATGGGACACATGAAACAAATAGTGCATACCTTGTTAGTGAAAAGGATGATCCAGACAATAATACACTATTAAAATACTCTCAGATCACATGAAGGGTCTGACATAACACAAGGAGAGTTTCCCATGACTTATAATAGTTTGTTGTTCTAATCGAGTGGTCAATCTATGAAAACCTAGAATGCATAGAGAAAAATTTCTTTGTATCCTACAATGAATGGCTAAAGACATCATCATTATTTAATATGTGATAAATAATTTATGAATTATTTTATATCTATTATTGGTATTACATACCAATAAAAGACCAACAACTACTTCCCCACTATCATTTTAATACAAAAAATAGATAAATACACGGGCTCCCATAAAGAGCATCATAATTTCAAATCTAAAATGAATCCTACTAACTATTTTTTTATGAAATATCAATAATGGTTAGGTGATAATCCCAAGATCAGACATAATATATAAGACATGCATAATGCATATATTCTAGTATGTGGACCATCCAATCTAATTTTATGTTTTTTAGAACGGATTAAACTACTCAATATCATCTAGGACTGTAATTCCTTCTTCAAGTCCTAAAAATCACAATGTAGAATGCATATAATTTTTTGATTCAATGATGAATGGAACTATATCAAATAATACTATCTCAAAAACATAAAAATATCTCATCTCGTTCAATGAGATAGTCTCACATATCAGTAATAAATGAAAATCATTCATTACTAATTTGAAAAACAAACAACTAGTGTCATGATTCATTGAGGTCCAAAGGAACCCCATCAAAATGACATCATGGTGTACTCTCACATCCATATGGGAATCTAATGTTCTTGGAGTAGTCCATCAGAAATATTGTTCTTGGCCTTTTTTCTAAGTAGTGTATGGAATTAAAAATTGAATCCAATAATGTCCCTCACTATCCCATTCCCAAAAATATTTCAGATGAATCATGATATGTATTTGTCACTTCAATATACAATATAAATTTAGAGTTATGGAATATTCTCATCAGTTTTTTCAAAATTAAATATGGTACATCCACTAACCAATTTAAAATAATCATATTGTGACAATCTAATGACCACTAAGGTATCAAGGACCCAATTAATAATTGGTCCCATATCACATCAAAAAACTGATTTGATTGTAGAATATTCTTAACATATTATACTAATGAAAATGTTACCTCTAATAGGTTATTTATTATTAGTCATTGTTATTTAGAATAATCTATATTCTAATTGATCATCAATCTCATTATGAGAAACCAGTCATGTAACGCTCCGACCCCAGTTACCCAGAGTCGGTGAATTATTACAAAACATTGGCATGATCACAGGAAAGATCAAATCTTGAATGATCGATTAGTTTAGTAGCCTTGGAAACACTAGATATATTCATAAGTCTTACATTACATCATAAAAATGAAAACTAAAACAACATAGTCTCTATAGTCCACACTCATGTCCCCACATACTATCCCTGTAGGTCATTCATAAATTACTTCTTCACATCCTGGGAAAAATAAAACATTGAAAGGGGTGAGCTGAGATGCTCAGTAAGGATAACAATATAGCAGAAACCTTCATTAATAAACATAAACATTTAAGGCAATGTATAAATGAAACAAAAGTCTTTTAAACTTTAACTTCAACATAATATTGCAAAGATAAAATGAAATAATTTCGTTTACTTATTCACATGGATATTCTACTAGTCGAATAATCACATGCAATATCAATAACCACTTTCATAATGATGCAATGCATAATGCCAGACTATCATAAACACGTATCCAAGGCCTCGTTCCAAGACTACAAATAAGATTTTGTCAAGGCCTCGTGCCAAGAGAATAGTTTGTCTCATGAGACCTACAGATGCATCGAGGAGCCATAGAGGGCCCCCCCATCACTTACTAAGTCCAAGGCATTCCTCATATGAAAAAGTCTAAACATAACATAAACATTCATATTAAAACTAGCATATGAAATGTCAATACTTTACCCATAATCCATGAATGGTATAAAAATAACACATCCATAGTAAAACATATCACAAAACCTTCAACACAATATTGGATATTTTTATCATGATAAATGAACTTCAAAACAAGTTTAAAATCCATTAATGGATTTTGATGTTGATGAAAATGATTTGTAATACTCTTTGAGAGAAATACACCTTTTTCATGAAAACTTTTAAAAGTCACACAATTTTGAAAAGAAGTTATTTAAAGTCATTTTTGAATCAAAGTGTCCCATACCAGTTTGAAATTTTTGAATGGAATTAACATTTTAAAAACATTCATGTCCATATAATTAAATCCTTAAATACCATTTTGAAGACATGAACATTAATGAGAACGATTTAGAAGAATAAATATTTAAAACATTTGAAATGTTGTTTTAGTAAACATTCCGTTAACAGAATCCATTTGAAAACTCTTTCATAAAACATGGAAATGGATAATAATTATGTCCCAGTAGATACTAATGTAAAAACAACCTCGGATAATAAAGAGATTGTGAAATTAACCCTTACCAATTTGGTAACTTACAAAACATACAACCAATGAAAGAGGTATCATAAAATAAATATGTAAATACACATAAATTAAATTTTATAACATAGTGATCACAATTATGGACAGTACATACACCACACAAAAGGTAATAGTGGCAATATGGCATGAATTTCACGGGAATAAGGAGTGAGACGAAAACCCCTTACCTTGTACTTTTCCTTGGTCGAGGGTTGGTTAACCTCCTGTATAATGGTGAAATAATTGTTATTAAATTATACAAGAATCATATACATTAATATTATATCATATATGATCTTTTAATATTGCTTTGTTGATAATATCTTAATAATATCGTTGTTTCGGGTGTTAACATACTCGTTTTCTTTTATATGTTTTGTTACATATGCCATGTTTGTAATGGATAGGTTACATCTTATTCATATCCAAAATTATATGAAGTAATTAAATATAATTTTTAATCATCCAATAATATTTAGTCTTGAATGGATACGATGAGGAATGAATCTCATCGCGTTTGTGGAGACGGTAATCCGTACGTACACACGAGCGACAATATCATTATTTTGATAATAAAATAATATATAATCGGATGGTTTATCATATATACAGAATAATTATCATATTATATTTATTATTTACATGATTTATACATCATTATTATACCCATCTAAATAATAATATATTGAATAACAATTACACCACAATGTGGAGACGGTAGGCCGTACGTACGCATGTATGGTGACATGTCATTCAAGGGATGGATAGAATAATGAATTTTTTTGTTCAATAATTATAATAACATGATAGTATATATAATATAGTGTAGTTATTATTTTTGAATGTAAATAACAAGTAGGGAAGAATTTGAAGAAGAAAGGAACTTTAAAGAGGGTGGTGAAGACGTTACCTCTTCTTCGGGTTCTTCCTTTTGATTTGATCAAAAGAGATCCTTAGGTTGTCTTTGTGATCAAAATAAGGCCTCTAGGATGAATCTAGGGATGTTGGGAGGATATTTGGGTAGTGTTTGTCTGAGACAAATGGCTTTCAAGGTGTGAAATTAATGATAAGTGGGAGTGACCTTTTATAAGAGGGGTGAGGGGTTCTTTAGGGAAAAACTTAAAGTAATATTTTATAATAAAATCATATTCGGTTTCTAATGGATTTAAAGTGGATTATTCAAATTCAAAGCTGGGGATGGGTCGAAATCTTTTCAACCAATATATTTTATACAGGTTTGGGTCATTATATTAACCTAATCTTTTAGTTTTAACTCTTAGTTAATTAGTTTGACACTTACCATGCCATTTTGAATTTTTATATTATATAGTTAATAAACATAATATATACCTCAAAGAGACCCACAAGTGGTCCATTTATGATACACCAATAATGATATAAGTCCTATGGCCGAACCATAGATTTTTAGGAATAGAATATAAATTAATAATATAATATTTGTTTTAAAAACTTATTTATGTCAATTTTGTCACTACTCAATAATTAATTTTTTTAAAGTATTAAAAACATTATTAATTCGAACCAATTTCATTTAAGAAATATAAAAAGGTCATATTAACCAATAAAATTCGTGTATGTCATCAAAACTTTCAAATTATATTTATTTTAACATTTATAATACCAATTATTTGATTCTTTCATTAATATGGAAAATACTACATCATTATTGTGTCATATATATTTTTACTAATTAAATGTATAAAAATTATAAATATTATACCATTATGTAGGAAATCATTTTATCTTTTTAATGAATATTTATAATAGAAAATATAACATATATAACCCTATGTAAAAATTGTTTTTCTAAAAGATATAAGCTTATTTCATTTTTGTATTTACTTTAACTTAATTAATATAAAGTGTCCCTATCACTACAAGTGGCTCCATGGGGTCCCAAAATCGACCCAAAGATGCCCATGGTCGGAAAAGTATCCAACAATATGTTTAGGAAACATTTTAGGGTAATTAATTATTATTATAATATAATTTTGTTTACCCTTATTTACCGGATTTTCCCTTTAACCATGGTAAATAAAATATTTACCGAAATAATTATTTCAAATGTCTAAAAATAAAAGTTATCTATTAACACAATTTGGACATCCTAATTCCAAATATGGAAATAAATTTTCCATATTCAAAGCACATAAGTGGCAGAAATTAATTTTAAATTAATTCCCACTGTCAAAACAAAAAGCATGTTTTTAAGATATAATAACTATCAAAAGATTGACAATTGTTTATGTCCAGTTTAATTGTGAAATTATGTCCAATGACCAACATTTTTTTAAATGGTAAAAATATATTCTAAATATAGTTTAAAACCACTGAAATTCATAATTTAACAATATTAATTATTTTGATTAAAAAGTTATTTTTAATTAAAATTTAGTAATTTTCACTATTCATCAAAATATAAATGTTAACCAAAAAGTGCCAAAATTTCACCCTATGCTAAATTAAGTATTCCAAATCCAAAAATGAAGTCCATTTTGAGAGATAAAATTTATAAATTTTGAAAAACTATGTATTACTATTCCTAACGGCTAGTTCGATTGGTTGTGCTGTGTGTTATAACTCGAAGTTGCGCACAACACACGCAACTCTATTATTCAAAGAGAAGCGTATAGTAGAAGCTTGAGGTGTTACATTCTCCCCTCCTTTAAATAATTTCGTCCTCAATATTTCTTATAATATTACTGCAAAAAAAGACTCAGTTGATTCTTCATCATAAGTTCCTCGTGTTCCCAGCTGCCTCTTCCATCTTATGGTTTGTCCATAGAACTTTTACCAGATGAGTCGTCCAGTTTCTCAGCACTTGTTCTCTTGTCTCACGAATCCTGACAGGATCTTCTCAATAAGACAGATCAGGTTCTAGTTCTAATTCTTTATAGGTGAGTGCATGTGTTGGTTCATGCATGTATTTTTTCAACAGTGATACGAGGAACACATCGTGAACTTTGGAGAGACATGGCGGCATTGCAAAACGGTAAGCTACAACCCCATTTCGTTCTAGAATTTCAAAGTGTCTAATGTACCTGGGACTCAATTTATCCTTCTTACTAAAACATATAACTCCCATTCAGGGAAATACCTTCAAGAAATCATGATCTCTTACATAAAATTCCAAATCCTTCCATCAGTTTTCAGCATAGCGCTTTTTCCTACTTTGAGCTGCTTTGATGTGGTTTTGGATTACCTTCACATTTTACATCATTTCCTCCACCATTTCTGGGCCTACAAGTTTTTTTTCATGAATTTCATCCCAACAGGTTGGTGTGCGACATCTCTTTCCATGTAACGCTTCATATGGTGGCATCTGAATACTTGAATGGAATCTATTGTTATAGGAAAATTCTACCGGATGTAAATATTGATCCCACATACCCTGAAAGTCAAGTGAGCATGATCTCAACATGACTTCTACGGTTTGAATAGTTCGTTCTGATTGTCCATATGTTTGATGGTGGTAAGCAGTGCTCAAACGAATTTCAGTATCCAAGGCCTTCTAAAGACTTTTCTAGAATCTTGATGTAAAACGAGGATCACGATCCGAGACAGTCGATAGGGGTACTCCATGAAGTCTCAAAACATCATTAATACATAGTCTTTCTAGACGTTCAAGTGGTAAATCCTCCCTTATAGCAAGGAAATGTGATGAATTGGTAAGACGATCAATAATGACCCATATTTCATCGTTCCTTCTTGGAGTCTTTTGTAGTCCCATGACAAAGTCCATCGTGATATTATCCCATTTCCACTCAGGTATGGGAAGAGGTTGCAATACTCCACGAGACTGTTGCCTTCTAGATTTCACTTGTTGAAAACCCATACATCTTGACACAAAATTAGCAATCTCCCTCTTCATGTTGTCCCACCAAAAATGTTCCTTCAAATCTCTATACATTTTGGTGCTCTTAGGGTGTATAGAGAAATTGGAACTATGAGAATCATCTAAAAATTCTTGTTTTAAATGAGGTATATCGGGAACAAAAAGTCTCCTCTAATATTTCAAAATTCCATCTTCATACACAAATTCACTCAATCTCTCATCATTCACAGCTTTAATCTTCTTTTTAAATTCTTCATCATCGACCTGAGAACTCTTTATCCTTTCTAGTAAATAGGATTTGGCAACCATTTGAAAACGTTTTGATGTTTCACCTTCCATGGTGATTCCCATATCCATATTTACTAGATCCATGATAATAGGATCCCTTTCCACTCTCATCATGTTCAAAACTCCATGTCTTTTCTACTCAAAGCAACTGCAACCTTATTTTCCTTCCTCAGGTGGTATTGTATCGTGCAATCATAATCCTTGAGTAGTTCAAGCCATCACCATTTCCGCCTGTTGAGTTATTTTTGAGAGAAAATACACTTCAAACTCTTGTGATTGGTATATATATCACATTTTCACCATAGAGATAATGTCTCCATATATTCAAGGAAAGGATTAGGGAAACTAACTCGAGATCATGAGTAGGATAGTATTGCTCATGAAATTTGAGCTGTTGTGATGCATAGGCAATAACCCTATCATTCTACACGAGGACACAACCAAGTCCTTTCTTCAATGCATCACTATAAATAACGAACCCATCATTCCCCGATGGTAGTGTCAATATATGAGAATTGTCTAATCTTCTCATCAGTTCTTAAAAACATTTTTCACACTCTTTTGTCCAAACAAATTTAACCCCTCTACGTGTGAGCTTGGTTAATGGGTTAGCCAACCGAGCAAAATTCTGGACGAAACGTTGATAATAACCTGCCAATTAAATAAAACTGCATACCTCAGTTATAGTCGTCGGTGCTGGAAATTCTTGGATTGCCTTGGTCTTAGAAGGATCAATGGAAATTCCATCCTTAGAGACAATATTGCCATGAAAAGAAATCTCCTGAAGCCAGAATTCACACTTGCTAAACATCCCATATAATTCATGCCTTTTAAGAGTCTTCAGGATAATGCACTAGTGATTTTCATGATCTTCGTAGCTTATGGAGTATACCAAGATATCATCAATAAATAACACCATAAAATCATCGAGATATTCCTTGAAAACTCTATTCATTAGATCCATGAATATAGAGGGTTCATTAGTCAATCCAAAAGGCATTACTGCAAACACGTAATGCATGTACCTAGTTCGAAATGCTGTCTTCGGAATGTCTTCCTTCTTATCACATAACTGATGGTATCCAGATCGAAGGTCAATCTTTGAAAAGTACCGATCTCCATGCATTTGGTCAAATAAATCATCAATGCAAGGTAGGGGATACTTGTTCTTTATTGTTACGGCATTGATCTCCCTGTAGTCAATGCAAAACCTCATAGATCCTTCTTTCTTAATAACAAAAAGGACAGGGGCTCCCCATGGAGAGGCACTAGGGTGAATAAATCCCATTATTACTCAATTCCTCTAGTTGTTTCTTTAGTTCAACTAATTCCACAGTGTCCATTATATAAGGGGTCTTTGATATAGGCCTTGATCAAGGAATTAAATCAATGGAAAACTCAACTTCTCATTCAGGAGGATGTTTAGGTAAATCTTCAGGAAACACATCTACATATTCTTTCACAATAGGTACATCCTCTATTTGAACATTATATTCCTCACCCACATTTATTTCATTCTCCTCCTCCTGGATAATTGAATTTAGTTGAGATACTATGGGTGGATCTAGATAAGAATTAGGTGGTGACGATTCTGCTCTAATGATACGGTGTTCCTTATCATCATCAAAAAAAATCGTAACCTCCTTCTTCATACAATAAATCTTCGCATCATGGTCCGAAAGCCAATCCATAATGAGGATTATATCAAACTCAATCATAGGTATGACAATGAGATCAGCGGATAAAGAACATTTATGTTCTCTAATGGGGACTGATTCACAGAACTTTGTTGTAATGATACTTCCCTTAGGGGTTTTGACTGACAACTCTCTCGTTAAATCAAATTGGAAATGTCTAATTTTCATAGAAAACTAAGAATATATGAAACAATGAGATGATCTAGAATCAAATATTGCATTTTCTAAACTTTAGGAAACCATTAAATTACCTGCCACCACGTCTTTCGGAGCTTCTACCTCAGTAGTAGTGATATCATAAGCTTGGACTTGATCCCTTGGCCTTTTCTGAGGCAAGTTCCCTTGATACTTAGGACATTCATTTGCATAATGTCTCATCTATCTACAATTATAGCATTCCACGTAGACAACAACTCTCTTTCCCTTGCAATCATGAGCTTGGTGGCCTTTTGTACCACACTTATAACAGACTCCCATTCCTTTTAGGAAAGTATCAGGGTGTTTCTTCCCACATTTACTATAGGATGGATTTTCAACTTTTCCCTTCTTCCCCTTATTTCCATTTCTAAATTGATCAGCACATCTCTTATTCTCTTGCTTTTCATTAATGTCATAAGGCTTAGAGAATTCCTTTTTCGTCTTGATAGCACACGATAAAATATCTTCGTATGACCAGATGGTTTACGAGGCTAATGATCAACAAAGAAATGGTTTTAACCCATAAATGAAATGATTAATCTTACTCCTTGGGTTACATATATAATCAGCAACATGCCTCACTAACCTTGTAAAGTTAGCCTCATACTTTATGACATTCTCATCCTCTTTCTGCCTCAGACTCAGAAATTGCCTTTCCATAT
Source organism: Viscum album (assembly GCA_963277665.1). Classification (NCBI taxonomy): domain Eukaryota; kingdom Viridiplantae; phylum Streptophyta; class Magnoliopsida; order Santalales; family Viscaceae; genus Viscum; species Viscum album. The sequence goes on from OY728151.1 coordinate 810,099,260, forward strand.
CTTCTCTATGGTCTCGAGGAATGTATTTTTCTAAGAACATCTCTTTGAACTCCCTCCATTCTATATCTGGTACTTCATCAACTTCCTTCATGTTTTTTTATCAATGACCACCATTGATCATCATCTCAAGTGAGGTGATAAACTACCATGACAAATTTTTCCCTCTCACTACTCCCCAAGGCATTGAATATTTTTTCTAATAAATTTATCCATTTCTCAGCTACTATGGGATTTGTAATCCCATTGAATGTTGGTGGTTTTTTCCTCATGAAGCGATCTAACATTGATCCTCCATGCTACAGATCAGGGTGCTCCATCCGGGTATGGTTATTATTCATAACCTGAGTGAGTTTTCCTAGTATAGTGATTAGCTGTTCAGCACCAGTTGCATCACTAGCTCCACTATAATTATCTTGAGCAGGAGGGAAATCCCTACATGGAGTGCGTGCATTGATATAGTTTCTATTCCTTCCACTAGGTGCCATTTCTAAACAATGGAATAAACTAGATTAGTTTATGAATCAAAATAAATAATTCCATACTTTTAAAACAATTAACATAAATTGAACAGTTTATGGATATAATCTATAATCATAAAAATGTTTTCTTTGAGGATGTATATACTCATAAACCCTTCATAATGGTTTGTAAAGAAAATGAGAATAATCCTAAGCATATCCCCCGGGAGTGTCGTAACCAAGAGTGCAACAACGCCCATTTTCGTGCACCAGTTCCAGTTCGTGTCTAGATCAAAGCGGTGTTTTTGGGTTTTACCCCTAGGTACATATGCGTCAGATCCACCTCTACCTGCTCGTATCCAGACAGGGATGTATTGCTCAAAAAACTCACAAAATCTCTACAATACCATAATTCTTGGAAGTTCTTCTATATTAATCCTCCAAGTCCATCTTAAGTCTATGTGCTCTAATCAGAGTTTATCTAAATCTAGTTTCCAAGGTTTGTACTAAACTTCCTATGATACCAACTTTAACGCCCCGACCCCAGTTACCAAGAGTCGGTGCATTATTACATAACATTGGCATGATAACAAGAAAGATCAAATCTCGAAAGATCGATTAGTTTAGTAGCCTTTGAAGCACTAGATATATTAATAAGACTTAAATTACATCATAAAAATGAAAACTAAAACAACATAGTCTCCATAATACACACTCATATCCCCACATACTATCCCTACATGTCATTCATAAATTACTTTTTCACATCCTAGGAAAAATAAAACATTGAAAGGGGTGAGCTCAGATGCTCATTAAGGATAACAATATAGCATAAACTTTCATAAATAAACATAAATATTTAAGGAAATGTATAAATAAAACAAAAGCCCGTTTAAACTTTAACTTCAATATAATATGGCAAAGATAAAATGAAATAATACCATCTACTTATTCACATGGATATTCTACTAGTCGAATAATCACATGAAATATCAATAACCACTTTCATAACGATGGAATGCATAATGCCAGACTATCATAAACACGTAGCCAAGGCCTCCTTCCCAGACTAAAAATGAGATTTTTTCAAGGCCTCGTGCTAAGACACTAGTTTGTATCATGTGACCTACCGATGAATCGAGGAGCTATAGCGGGCACCACCTATCACTTACTAAGTCCAATGCATTCCTCATATGAAAAGGTCTAACCATACCATAAATATTTGTATTAATACTATCATACAAAATGTCAATACTTTACCCATAAACCATGAATGATATAAAAATAACACATCCATAGTAAAACCTATCACAAAACCTTCAACACAATATGGAATATTTTTATCATGAAAAATAAACTTTAAAACAAGTTTAAAATCCATTAATGGATTTTGAAGTTGTTGAAAATGATTTGTAAAACTATTTTATAGAAATAAACCTTTTTCATGAAAACATTTAAAAGTCATACAATTTGGAAAAGAAGTCTTTTAAAGACATTTATGAATAAATGTGTCCCATAACACTTTGAAACATTTGAATGGAATTAACATTTTAAAAACATTGATGTCCATATAAATAAATCCTTATAAACCATTTTGAAGACATTGACATTAATTAGATAGATTTTGAAGAATAAATATTTAAAACATTTGAAATGATGTTTTAGTAAAAATTCCATTAAAACAATCCCTTTGAAAAGTCTTTCATAAAACTTGGACATGGATAATAAATATGTCCCATTAGATACTTACGTAAAAACAACCTCGGATAATAAAGAGATTGTGAAATTAACCCTTACCAATTTGGTAACATACGAAACATACACCCCATGAAAGAGGTATCATAAAATGAATAGGAAAATGCACATAAATTAAAGTGTATTATGTAAAGAACACAATTATGGGCAGTACATACACCACACAAAAGGTAATAGTGGCAATATGGCATGAATATCACAGGAATACAGAGTGAGATGAAAACCCCTTACCTTGTACTTTTCCTTGGTCGAGGGTTGGTTAACTTCCTATATAATGGTGAAATAATTATTATTAAATTATACAAGAATCATATACATTAATATGATATCATATATGATTTTTTAATATTTCTTTGTTGATAATATCACACTATTATCATTGTTTCGGGTGTTAACTTACTCATTTTCTTTTATATGTTTTGTTACATAAGCCACATTTGTTATGGATATGTTGTATATTATTCATATCGAGAATTATATCAAGTCCTTAAATATTATTTTTAATCATCCAATAAAATTTAGTCTTGAATGGATACAATGGGGAATGAATCTCATCGCGTTAATGGAGACGGTAATCCGTACGTATGCACGAGCGACAATATCATTATTTTGATATTAAAATAATATATAATTGGATGGTATATCTTATATACTGAATCATTATCATGTTATATTTATTATTTAAATTAAGTATAGATCATTATTATACCCATCTAAATAATAATATATTGAATAAAAATTACACCACAACGTGGAGACGGTATGCCGTACGTACGCACGTATGGTGACATTTCATTCAAGGGACGGATAGAATAATGAATTTTCTTGTTCCATAATTATAATAACATCAGAGTATATAGAAGATACTTGAGTTATTATTTTATAATGTAAATAACAAGGAATGAATATGTTGAAGATGAAAGCAACTTTAAAGAGGGTGGTGAAGACGTTACCTCTTCTTCAGGTTCTTCCTTTTGATTTGATCAAATGGGCTCCATAGGTTAGGTTTCTATTAAAACTAAGTCCTCTTGTATGAATTGAGGGAAGTTGGGGGATATTTGGGCAGAGGTTGGACTTGAAAAATGGATTTTAAGGTGTGAATTAATGAGAAGGGGGGGGGGGTGCCCTTTTATAAGAGGGGTGTGGGGCTTTTTAGGAAAAACATAATGTAATATTTTATAATAAAATAATATTCGGTTTCTAATGGATAAAAAGTGGATTATTCAAAGTCTAAGGTGGGGATGGGTCAAAATACTTTCAAAAAATAGATTTTAGATAGGTTTGGGTCATTATATTAACCTTATCTTTTAGTTTTAACTCTTAGTAAATTAGTTTGACACTTACCATGTCACTTTTTATTTTTATATTATATATTTAATAAACATACTATATACCTCCAAGCGACCCCCAAGTGGTACATTAATGATACATCAATAATGATATATTTCCTCTGGCCGAACATTATATTTTTTGGAATAGAATATAAAATAATAATATAATATTTTTTTTAAAAACTCATTTATGTCAATTTTGACACTACTCAATAATTGATTTTTTTAAAGTATTAAAAACATTATTAATTCTAACCAAATTCATTTAAGCAATATAAAAATGTCATATTAAACAATAAAATTCTTTTATGTCATCAAAACTTTCAAATTATATTTATTTTAACATTTATAATACAAATTATTTGATTCTTTCATTAATAAGGAAAATACTACATCATTATTGTGACATATATATTTTTAATTTTCCAATTTATAAAAATTATAAATAATATACCATTATGTAGGAAATCATTTTATATTTCTAATTAATATTTATAATCGAAAATATAACATATATAATTCTATGTAAAAATTGTTTTGCTAAATGATATAAGCTTATGCAATTTTTGTATTTACTTTAACTTAATTAATATAAAGTGTCCCTATCACCTACTAGTGGCTCCATGGGATCCCAAAGTCGACCGAAAGATGCCCATGGTCGGACATGTATCCACCAATAAGGTTAGGACACATTTTAGGGTAATTTATTATTATTATAAAATATATTTTTTACCCTTATTTACCGGATTTACCCTTTAACCATGGTAAATAAAATATTTACCGATGTAATTATTTAAAATGACTAAAAATAAAAGTTAACTATTTACACAAGTTGTAAATCCTAATTCCAAATATGGAATTCATTTTTCCAAATTCAAAACACATAAGTGGTAGAAGTTAATTTAAAATTTATTCCCGCTGTCAAAAGAAAAAGCGTGTTTTTAAGACATAATAACTATCAAAAGATTGGCACTTATTTGTGTCTGGTTTAATTGTAAAATTATGTAAAATGACCAAAATTGTATTAAATTGTAAATATATATTCTAAATATAATTTAAACCCACAGAAATTAATAATTTATCACTACTAATTATTTTGATTAAAAATGTTGTTTTTAAATAAAATTTAGTAATTTTCACTATTCATCAAAATATAAAAGTTATCTGAAAAGTTCAAAAATTTCACCGTAGGCTAAATTTGATATTCCGAATCCAAAAATGAAGTCCATTTTGAGATATAAAATTTATAAAATTTCAAAAATTGGTATTACTATTCATAAAAGCTAGTTCGATTGGTTGTGGTGTGTGTTAGAACTCGAAGTTGCGTACAACACACGCTACTGTATTATTCAAAGAGAAGTGTACAATGGAAGCTTGGGGTGTTTCAAGTCATAAAAAGTTATTTAAAAAATATCATGAGCTTTATACATCTTATGCCTAAGATAATCTATTACTACGTAACCCAATAGTAGTAATTAGGATATCTCAATTTCAAATGTCATAATCTACTCTTACTGGTGACTCTCTCTTAGATTTGATTATCATTGTGTTATGATACAAAGGATAATCATGTGGTCTATTTTGAATAGAATACTATCATTATAGAGATAGTGTTTCATAAAATTTAAATCATTGACCAAAATAGGCATCTACTTGATTTATTTGTGATATTTTCTTCAATGGGTTAATATTTTGTGTTACCTGTAAGATATTACTCACTCCCATTTCATCACCATTGACCCTAAGATAAATTTTTATGTATTACAGTACACTAAATATCCAATCCCATCCTCTAAAAGAGTCAAAATTTGAGTTATTGTCATAAAACTGTTCTTCTGAAGAAGTTTCTCATTACACTAGTTTGACAACTAGAACATCACTCCCTTTTATGTCAAAAAAATCACGGCTGGTGATAAATGAGAGTAGTCCTAGATAAAAAATTAGTAGTATAACAATAAACCCAAAAATATGCTAATTTCAATATTTTTTGTGTGATGTTTCTAGTTCAACATTACATCTATATTCTCTAGTACCATTGATATACCTCTCTGATATATAACAATCCCCTTTAATTCCACCTCTTTTATAAAAATGTTACTCTTTGATAGAATATCATAATTTTTTTGAGATCAATGTGTAAACAGAGTAGTCTTAAGATGTTTGGATGGATATTATATGGTTAGTTTGTATATGAGGATGTAATAAATGAACACTATAATGAAATATTCAATATAAGGGTGAAGATATTATTCATGACATCCATGAACATTACTTATAATTTTTCCAGTCCAAAGAGAATCCCCACATTCTCAAATATATTATTATATTTTTTAACACCATATTTGAGATCCCCCCCCCACTGACATGCAATTGGTGATATCCCAATCAATTATCAATCTTGAATATCCCTTCGGATTCCCATAATACATCGAAGAGAGATTAAGTATTGGAAAAAGGATATTCATTCATAAAATCCACCTAATTTATCTTTTGGAAATGTATCATAAATCATTGACTAAATTCATAATTATTAGAGAATAGGACATGTGATCTCGATGTATAAGTAACAGAAAAAATAAGGGTATTAAAAAAAGTTCTCAATATGTGACATAATGTTCTTCAACTCATCCAATGTCACACAATAATTGGGTATTGAAATGGGTTGTATACCATGAATGTGAACAAACAAAAATACATCTACTCTATTAAGGTGATTTCTTATGAATTAATCTATATATATGTACGAATAGAGTTCTATAAAAGGATGAAAATTGAAGGGGTCCCCCGCTGATCAGAACAAAATTTCTAATCCCTTGTTATGCACCATGATCATCCATTGATGGATTATCTCTGGACTATGTCTACATTCTACTACATCCCATTATCATATAAACATGTAATTCTCTTAAATGTGAGATGAAAAATATTCCCTTCACTAATATTATTTTATGTGATATCAATATCTTGTAATTCAGTCAATACTATGAAACGTATGAGGACATATCATCTTTATAAACCTGATTTCTGAAATAAAACCATAGGCATAATGTAATATAAAAAAATTGTAAAATTATTAATGATGGTAGACCTTCAGAACCCGTGGTGTAGTGTGATAATGTAACTAAAAAGAAAACATGATTGACATGTCTAGTATAATGATAAATTTTGAAGATATAATATATAGAAAAGCACCAGTATCAAACAAGGTCATTTATAATTTAGAAGTAGTTATAAAAATATCTTGAACAGACTCTTTTATAGAATGAAAATCATATGGATTCAGATATACTATATAAAATTATCATTCCTTTGCTCAATGAACTTATCCTTGAGATTCTTGACCAAACGAAGTCATCATTATTTGAGTCTAATACTAAGGTACCTATCCAAGTCCATGATTCCATAAACATGAATTCATTCAAACTAAATAGAAAATTTTCCTAATATCTCTAGAGGAATATATATATATATAAATAGATATATTCCTTATAATTACACATATATTATAGTGGATTTGATGAATTCTATGTTTCATGTGGTTATAACCAAACATTACACAATCAAATAGCTATGGAACACCTCTTAAGAGAACTAAAAAATATATATAATATAATCCAATAACTTAAAAATACCCTACTTCACATCATTCTTCTTACACAAACACTACTAGATTAGGTAATAATCATAGTAGAGTTCTAGTTGCCTGAGAATCAAATGTTTGATGATTAAAAAGTCCATGATTTTCTTCTAGCCCCTTCTCGGTATTTAAATCATTTTAAGAAACAAGAGGCATTCCATTTGTTTTAATGTTCTAACATATCAAATTATGCCTCAATAAAGACCAGTATAATATCTCATGTACATTAATGCATCATTTCTACCATACATATATTAAAGGTAATATGGCTCAGTGAAATGTGTGTACCATCCAAATACTATCATAGATCCCTTAAGAAACTACACCAACTCATACACTCGATGTACCATCATCATATCAGAATATAATAACATGAAAAAATGGTTCTAAAAGGATTCATAGGTGATAATATTGTTTCTATCAGTAAATTCCAATACACCCCACATCCTATAGATTAATCAATGTTTCATGATTGTGGAAAACATCACATTATTGTCATCTGGGGTCTCAATGAGCTCAAATGCCCCAGTTATGGTTTCTATCCTATCATTATTATCATGTAGTACCTAGTTCTTTGAAAGGGTAATGGATACTATTGATATCAATTATTTTTTTGTCTACAGTGGATCTCAGTTCCCCTCCTCCCTAGTAAGGAACAAGAAGATCTATTCTAGGCTAAGGTAGACTGACATCTTGAACCATTGAAGTTAGTGTGAGAATGTTCTCTACTAAATAATACTGAAAAATTTGAAGTGTATATTGGGAATCATCATTGATGGAATAATATTAGAAAACATCATCTAAAATTCCCACTACTATCGATTTGGGATTCATGTTCTTCTACAAACCTGAATCAGTTATAAAAACTATTTATTTTAGGATCAATCCAAATTACTGTATGGGATAAAAAATGGTACTCCTAAGAGTATTTATATAACTGATGGTATGTCTTTACTAGTACTGAACAATTTATCCACTCATTCACATTAATTATAGTAATGTATATACAAAAAATAATAGTTTAATGGGGTTTATCTAATTAATGCTACTAGATATTTAACAATATTATAGAAATTTGATTTGTCATGTAGTCAATGAATAAATTTCCATCCATAATATATATATCAATCCTAAAATTTAATTAATAAATTACTTCATATAAAGTAATAAGTTTATATATGGAATGTCTTCAAATGAGACTGGTCATTATTCAAGATGGTTTAAGAAATATAATAAAAAATTAATTAAAATCCCATTTATGGCCACATAGAGGATGATAAAAGATTATTTTTTGAAGGAATATGGATACAATCCTAATAGATTCTCACACACATATATACTTTCTACATGATTTATATTGATTAAAAATATATTGTGATATATCTGTTCTAATACAATAGTGTAATGCTCCAACCAGTTCCACCAAATCCGACTTGGAGTTTATCCTGACCTTATTTGTACCTCCTTGAATTCTTGTGGATGATAGATTGTAGTATGATTGTTATTTGTATAAGTGTGCATATTACAACCTTTTTAAGGCCAATAGTAAGTATATGTTAAGAATATAAGTAAGTAAAATGTTATATCATATAGGTCATGCATTAGTCCCACCACTTGACCCATGATTCGTGGAAAATTATCTACTATAGGGTCCATTCCCTTTCATGGATCACTATAAAATATGTCTAAATTCACATCACGATTATTATTTACAAAGTGACAAATAAAACATTTTTGGACAATACTAATGTTTCAATAAAAAATGTACACCTTTATAATAGGTTTATTGGATTATTATAACAAATACACAATAAAATGTAAACAAAAATATACTGGTCCCCCATGAGCTAACCATCCCACCATGAGCCTTATCCTTACATGCTTCATCTCATTGATAAACAGAATATCATATTATTATATGTAGTCAAAATCTACATAAAATAATGGTAAACATAATACTATGAATTTCAATGAAAATATTCTCGACATCATCTAGATGTCATGTGAGTTATTTTCTCAAAATCCATGATGCGTCGAGTAATCATAAAACATGGAATCAAATAGCCATCAAGTGAACCTCACAACATAGAGAAGATATAATTGTTTCTATACCAAATTCTTATGTTTTTCACTATTACATTCAAAATTTATGTTCACTCCCCCTTTAAGGGATAACTATTTCATGATGGTCATTATATTCTAAACACCAAGTCCAATAGCGTCAATGTATTGTTAAAAGTCATAACATGGCATTCCATATAAAGAATAAGTATCATTTCAACATGAGAAAATAGTATCCACATTAATTAAACATTATCAGATAAAAACATGAATAACCATGATAAAACAAAACTATTGGTAATATGAATCTTTATTGGGACTAACGGGCTACACAAAAAAATATAAGTTCATAGTCTAGAATGGTAATAATTGAATTCAAACACTAGAATAATACTTATTAACCATGTTCACATTAAAGAACCAAATTGTATGGATAATACTACCTCAATTGTTTCAACCAAAATGAAATGGTTTTTCAATGGTGTTGTCTCAAAAATCAATTTATCAATCATACTATAGCAATCACTCTCATCCAGAACAGGGAGATATGCGTTCATATAAATTAAAAAACAAATCTAGACCATGAAACATGAAGTAATATGAGAGGCTTTTTAAAAAACTTAGCCAATACCAATTACAAGTAATTTTATAATCTATGCCCAGTTGAAGAAAATTGTCACTAAAAAACATGAACTTACACAATTGAATGTTCTAGAAAGAAAACAATGTAGAGTCATAATAGAACACCACTAATCTTTATATAGGATATTGGGACAATAATGAGTGAATTAAAAAACTATATGAATAATGGAATCATCACATAAGACATAACAACATCATTACATAGTCGATAAATGAAAATGAGAGTAAATTAATAGAAATATGGAGAATCAATAATGACCATTTATAAAACATCCAAAACAAAAGAACATGTGAAAATGGACATGATATGGACTTAAAATGATCATATTGAAAACATAATTAACCTAAAAGTGGATGAAACTAACAATAATCGGCTAAAAAATGCAACATTTGTTACAGTTTTAAAAAAATCATCCAAAATCAAACGAGAATAGATAAATGATTTAGGAAGGGTTATAATTTTATTAATATGGGTTTTGGTTATTTTAATAAACTCAATTAATATGCCCAATTAAATCCCAATGTTTTTTCTGTTTGGGCTGTTAATGATATGTCATAGTTTTAGGCATTATCTTCAATAATTTCAAAAAGAAAAAAGTTGAAATGGATTACAGAAAAATAAAGATATTATCATGGTGTACTTGAACACAGTTGGATGAAATTTCCTACCCATAAACATTTCAATGAGATCAATGGTATTTTCACCCACGAACCCATATAATATGGTTATTTTTTTGTTTCAAAAAATATTTCCTACAGGATTCGTTCCGAAGAACCATTCCTTTTCCTAGACATTTCCATGAAATTTTTTCCCAAAATACATGTTGAGTTAAATATCATATTACACTCTGGGAAATTATTTTTACTTTATAAGAAATTGGAAGCTCTAAGACATGATATAATATACCATAAGTGACACTAATCTCGTCAGGTTCCTTCAAATAATTTATGAAATAAAAAAATCAATGGAGAAAAATAAATCATGTTTTTTAAAGGGGAAACAAAAACAAAAAACATTATAATGATTTATAAAAGGCTTATATAATACATATAATGATTTTGAATTTATTCTAATTTTATTATGAATTGATTCAATCGTCGGCTACATCCTCATATATTGAATTCGCATTGAATCCGAGACCTTGAGATTTATTAGAATATAGTGTGGTGTTCTTGAAATTCCTAATTTTCATTTGGATATCAATAATGGTACTATAGACTAAATGAAATGAACTGATGGATAGGAAAAAAATTAGAAAAAAATTTATAGTGACTAACATTACCAAAATAATTATTATTGAATAACATTATCCAAAATAACAATAAACTCAAGAACCAAATTAACTCTCAGTGACCCAACCTGCGTACATTATCCTTCCACAACCCCATACGATCATTTTATTGTTAAAATATTTTAGGCCTTTTCAAAAAACAACATAGAGAATTCAACCAATTTAAAAACCACTATGTTTATATCAAAACTAAAAAAATTATTAATCATTAATGTTACCACTACCCTAAACATCCAAATATAGTACATAGAACCATTAATATGCATAATGATCTTTTCCCACACATAAAATTGAATCTCTCCACATGCATCATTCGGATCTAAACACAATATTCTTTTCATCCATTCCTCTCTAATATTCACAACGGTGGAATTTAAACACTTGGTATAATGAAATCATAACCCTCCAGTCACCATACATGGTACCAACCACTATGTTTATATCATCTCCAATCCACCGTTAATAAAACAATCATGGTATAATCCAGATTAGAAACAAAAATTATACAAAATTCTATAAATAACATAATGTAAATTCCCTTCAACTAGTATATTCTCTTTTGTAATAATGGTCATCACCCATTGGACTACCTATTATCTCATGATTATCAACTTTCACATTTATAAAATCCTTCCATTTGGGATTATAATTTCACACGGTTCACCATAAAAAATATTTTTATAACAACCTCGAAACCACAACCCTAGGTGAAATTTTAAATTCTAATAATTCCAATAACTAATCATGTGAAAAATTATCTAGCCTATCATTTTCAATAATTAATAACCAAAATAGATATCATGTTCCAATACATAACAACATCATCAATATAGAATAATCGAATTCCAATGAAATCCCAAAATATTACCCCAAAAACTACAATGACTCACAACACTAAACCGTCATTCACTAAAAAAATTACATTGAGGCTAATGGTCTCTCATTTCTTCTTCCGCTAATATTTTATCCATAACAAAACATTAACAGATGAAATATTAAAACATGAGGTTCAAAATTCATTTTTAGAGAATTAAAACAAAAACTTTTATGATTCTTTAGATTCAGAAGGAAAACCATTGTATTTATAACAAACCAACATGGTTTTCTCATGGGGAATCATGAACCTAACACATGTTAAATTATAGTAATATGATAAAAAATTAAATTTATTCGTAAAAAATCAATAGACTCATGATATATATTATTTTTGGATGATAATAATGAAAAAAAATTCAATGATACAACCAAAAAATAATAACATTTTTGATTTATTGAAAAAGGACCCATTTACAACCTAAAACCCTGGCTCACTTTTGAGTAATATGTATAAGAATGGAATAAATAAACGGTCCATCCAAATTACCAAAATCATATTCAAACTACTAATAGGTCACCATACCACTCATTGATATCATGACCATATGAGTGAAACAAAACCAGACAAGGAAGATGTTTAATCACACATACTTCATGCATCACAACCAAAGATTCAAAAAACCTAGGACACACACTACTACACACCTAGATCAACAATTTTATATCACATAATACTCGAAGAAATAATGAAAACATAATTTCACACATCAAATTTATTTTGGAATTCAAACATTCCTATAAATGGTATGTTACTAGTGGCCATAAAATACACCAATCATCTTTACATTACAACTACACTGGCTCTCATAAATAGATCAACATATCAATGGTCGAAGGAGTCATCCGAAATAAACCCATATAACCTTTGGGTCTTCCCAAAAAACAATACTCCATTATTCCCAACAAAATATGGGTTCACATCACACTAAATTTTCACCCATGAATCCACATATGGTAATTCCACTAAACTCACATTTAGAGAGCGTCACACTACCATTAATGAACACATCACATGCCACCAATCCTTTTTAAGGATTCCATTCTACTACGTTCTCCAAGAAAAAATTGTGAAAAAAATTAATCCCATTCCCTAAAAGATGTAATTTACCCACCGATACATATGGAACAATATTAATCGAGAAAAATAAAAAAATATAAAATAATCTCTTTAACTAAAACTAAAATAAAGTACAAAAAACAATAGTAATTTAATATTGGCTTTCATGTATTATAATAAAATCATATTATAAATGTTCCAAAAAGACTAATGGAAATCCAAGAACATGAATATATTTGAATTCTATAAAAATACCCTTTTCAACTACATTTTCACAAATAATATCTTTTGAAACCACTTTTAAAAAAATTGGAAACCATCTACACCAAAATCCCTATTTTCTAAACATCACTGAGATAAAATATCATGTTTTCTCTAAAAAATTATTTAAAACAAATACTCCCCCAATTTCATTCCATAATAGGGGGAATGAATTTTTTTAAAACCCATATTCCATTTCATGAACATCATAAAAAAATTCACCCAAAAATTTTGATAACAAATTTTATATTGACAATACTATAAATCCTGTAGTTTTGGAAACAATCATGAATAATATAATGTAAAATAATTAGGGACCAATAAACACATTTATGACATTTAAATTTATCATTTTATCAATCATTTTTAATTATTTAATACTATCACAAAGATAAATCTTATAATATAAAAATAAATATACATCACCCACATGATTCATGTAAATGTCATCAACATAGTCATCATGTATATAGCATACGAAACTATGGGAGTATCCATGATGCATGAACTCATTGATTTATTCCAAATGGTGAAATATAAAATCCATAAACATTAACAACAAAAATCATGAGCATCAACTATGATGAAATAAATCAACAGTAAAAAAAAAGAAATAACATCAATTTGAGACCAAGAAATTTCATCATCCATCATTTGTTTATTTTATAAACTGACATATAAGTTACATAATATGTCTTCAAGACATTCTATATCATGTCCACCATTAAAAAATATTCTTATAAATTAGAATATATTCAATTTTAATTTTGTAACACCTCGACCCCAAACAAATTATCATGGATAAAGTGTCACAAGTCTTCAAATATGACTCCCCTTATTCAAGATGATTCTAGTTAGTAGTGGGGGTGTATGATACATAATGAAGAAACAATCCCCCTATGAAACAAAAATGAATATAGGGATACAAAATTTGAAAAAATATTTTGACTAAAAACTTTATTATAATTTGAAAGTATTAAAAATAATAATATCACAGGCTAGAACTAATGATATTGGATAATGATTTCATAATAAAAACGATACAAACATGAGGTGGAATCATCTATAAATATACATAAGGAAAAATAAATATATAGTAATCTCTTAAATGGATCAAAAATTCTTTCATTCCAACACATTGATAAAAATGATCCACTTGTAATATATACATATGCTTCTAAGATGCCCTCGTCTAATTTTATATTAAAAAATATTCATTTTCACCATGATTCCCTTTTACGCTCTGAGTATAAACAATTGTGGTCACCTCTTAGACATTCATAAAATAAGTTTGAAAATATAATAATGATTATTCAATGAATATAATATAAATTTTTAAATAAATTATCAACATTAGCGTCATTATGTTATAACCATTTCCCCAAAAACCATATTATATACCTATATAAATGTCAATTATTATGAGAATACATTAGAAGACATTCCAGGAATTATATCATGTAAAATCATATATATATATATATATCCACTCAGTAGATTTATAAAAATAAAATTGATCTATTTTACACGTTATAAACAAAAATTAAGGCCCCATCATTTACATAATTTCATAATTTCCAAATTTAATCCAAATTTAGGGATCATGCGAAATCATCACTACCATATGATTCCTTAACACCAGTCCATTGGGAATAGTATATTGTAACAAGTTGGGTAAAAGCGTTTCTCTAGTAAAATCCACATTCAAATTTTATATCCTAATATCAGGCTCTAGGGAAATACACATAATAAAAATTCATATTTTTGGTGAAATCACAACATTCCATTCATAATAGTGGATCTTCCCAAGAAAGGTGCTAACACGTCGAACTCAGGAAACCTGATATATTAAAAATTGTTCCTGGGAAACCTTACATAGATCAAATAACACGTTATAATAGATCAAGTAATATGAATGTAATATTATCAAAGTAGCTCATAGAATACACAAAGAAACATATGTGATTAATATTATGAAATTATTTTAGATTCCACACCAACACCCAAGTGAGACAATTATCAATAAAAGGCCTCATTGTATATATAAAAACCCACATAAAATTCATGTTATTACTATTATATAAATATCATAAAATTATGTGGAGTTCCTAGCACAATATTATCAATCCCCAATGTAATTAATTTCAACTCAGATCAATCCAACACACCAAGAACCCCTAATATGAACCAATGTAACTAATGTTACATGATCTAATCTTGAGAGAGAGATAAATACTTGAAAGATCAAGGATGTAACCAATAAATGATCTATAAATTCTCTATTATATCATATATATATTTATAATTTTTATCGTGTAATGGTAGATTTATTATTCCATCCAAGATAAAGAGTCTTGAATAGAGAAATGTTATCAAACATGAGTAATCAAATCAATCAGATCTTCCAAAATCAATGGAAGAAACCGAAGGGTATTAATTTAACTATGAGATATAATCTCTATTGATTTTAGTCATATGGGGTTTAAGAGTGGTATGAAATATTTTTCCTTATTAAAGAGCATAAGAACCTTGAATATCATATTACAGATTTATCCATTTCAAAAAAAAATTCCCCATCACTTTGGCCTAGTGATTCCCACAACTATCATCGTGGCATCGACCACACCATTCCCTAGAGATCGAACATTGGGACCCAAAATGGGGTATCTATAATTCCATATATTTCTAGACCCTATCATGGGAGGAAACATGGTGTTGTGAGGCCCTATAAGACATGTTATATATTCAGAATCAAATTGAATCATTTTAATGACAACAACTTGTCATTAGAAATTTTCAATTCCCTATTTAAGATCTGTGTACTAGAATAACAACAAAATATCCACCATAATGTTTTTATATCGATGGAATACCTAAGAACACCATATTTACTACCAAATACTAAATGAAAAAATAAACAATATCTAATATCCAACCCTTGAAATTTCATATACACATCTAAATAACGACATCATCAATCCTAAATATATTATAAAAGAAAAAAAATCAGAACTTGAAATTCGAGGATGGTACACAGTTTTTCCATAATAATCACTCATATTTCATTTTTTTTATTTATCATACAATTGTATTTAAATTTTAAGAACCAAAATTTATTTATTCTGACCCTTGGCATTTTTCTAAATCCCATGGTGCATATAAGAGGAATTTTTAAGGTTTTGGTTGTGTATGTATTCAAAAAATGGAATACATGGAGAATATATGATGTATGTATGTGTTCTTGAAAATTGTTTGGTTTTTGACATAAGCGGGTTGTTTCTTCTATTTTAGATCTACAATCCATAAAATAATAAACTATGATTCATCAATGTTAATAAATTATGAGTCAAAATAGTTTAGGTGACGTGTTATTCCGTGATTCTTAAAACATGACACATTTATGATGTAAATGAAGTATTTATAACTTAAATTTTTTAATGGGAGGTTGGTTTATAACAGGAAGCGTCACTCTAATGTTCAAAAACCAAAACCTTTCCTACTAATGATCCCAATATCCAGTTATGGAGTTTCATGTAGTATTAGGTGTTCCTCAAATTAGACCAATCCTAGACTTTTATCCTTGATCCCTGGTAATCCATGTCTTTTATAAATATTCTCTTTTGGATCCATGATCAGGATCTTCCTGCATTTCTTCTATGTGAGGGTAGATTCATTTATATGTTCAAAAAAAATTAATTTGTTTTTTGGAATATTTGGAGGGATTCAATCATTTTATAGAGAGGTAATTCGGATATGCAACATTTATTAGTTTTCATGTGAAGAACGTTTTTTCCATTGAGGTAATGGTTCATTACATCTATATTATTTACAAGAAATTATAATTTCAGTATCATTTATAGAACTGGGATGTAAGTGAAATTAATTTAATAATTATTTTAACATATTAATAATAAATTTCTTTATGTGTATCAATTACATATTGTTTCCTTCTTCCATTATATTAGGGTTTCTATGGATTTGATAAATAATTTTCTATATATTATATCTTTGTTGATGAAGATTTCATGCTTAGTTTTTCATATTGAAATTGATGAAAATGTTTTGAATTTAAAAATATTAATAATTTATTAATTATATTTAGAATTAATGTATAGAAATGTTTGAAATATGATGTTTATTTCAAATAGATTGTAATTATAATTTATGTAATGTGAAATTTTAATTGAATTTTTCCTCCATGTTTTAATGGAATTGATAAATAATGTGAATACTATAAATAATTACCAATAATAATAATATTATTTCATATTAAATGAGAATTGTTCTACCCTTAGTTTTTTAAAATATAATTAATTATAAGAGAATGCTAATATATGGAAAAAAATTTCGATAAGGACTTTTGATTCCCATAATATTAACCAATAAATAATTAATCTTCAAATTCATGGTTGAATATTAACTAGTCTTTTTTAAAATATAAATTTTTGGAATGGATTCAATTTTCTTACAATCTAAATCCATTGTATCATGATATGCGAGAGATCGATTTCTTATGACTGAGGAACACATTTTATCAAGGACAAGTTTCACTATTAAATATGATTATTTTTATACTTCCTTGTGATGTGATTAGTATAGGATTCATATGCTGTTCTCTAGGTATGCGACTTATAATGTTCTCTAGATATGAGATTCTGATGTGAGACTCGAATTGTTGAGGCAGAGTTGAATGATTCGATATTATGATGGTTGGATCAGATGATAAGGTAGATGTTGTTGCAAGTGAAAGTGTGAGGAATTAAGATATTCTTGAGGGTGTTAGGAATGGAACTGAAGAGGATGGAATGGGAAATAGTTGTTATTATATATTGATGTGATTATTATAGATGATTTCGTGATATGAATATATTTCAAGGAAAACAGATGGGTTTATTTTTTTTTTTAGTCCTTTCCACATTACTTGAGTCAATTATATGTATATGGCCTTATTTATTATATAATGGTAGCTTTGGTTGTTTTCTTAGAGTACCTATAATTATGGAATGATTAATAATGTTAAAAAATGGTAAAAACATTTGGTTGGATGATGATGAAATGAAAAATAGATGATATTGATATATAGTGGGATTGGTTTGGATTATTCCTAGAGATCATTTACTCTACTTTTATGATTAATGTAATGTGATGTGGAGTAATTTTAATTCTTAATTAATGGTTTTTATTGAGTTATCTAAAGGATGAATGAAAATAAAAGAAATATTTAATTTAATGTTGATAATAAAAATAAATTCTCACTTATAAAATATATAGTACCAAACATTGGAAGCTAGTTGTTCGCACGATGATAGTTGTAGTTGATCCTATGGATAGGTTTTTTCAATAGTGTAGTCATGAGATATATTATTTACTATATATTATGTTATATAATATTCTACCCCACCCATGTCGATGAGGTCAAATATTAAACAGTGGAATCTAGGGGGTGTTTTTCCAATATACTAGTGGGGGGATGGATGGTTAACTACACACTCTATCCCCACTATCTTTTCTTGTTATTTTATGTGGTGGTATAAATGTAGGATAGTTTCTTAATATATATGTGTTTGTGTATGAGTTTTCGTGTGTGTAGAGGTATTCTATGGCTTGTGGATATTTATCTTACATTTATCTTGAGACATTTTATTCAATGGATTATAATAGGTTTGCTTTTATAACCTATGAGTGATTTAGTTACCTTTCTCATTGTATGTGTTGTGATGGCTTGAGGTATAATACCTGATGTGTGATACACATCATCTGGGTCATGGTGGAACCCTAAAATTAATGTTTTAACTATACGGAGATATTATATAGGATGATTTAATGCTTGAGGTTCAAGTAGTGATACATAGAAAAGGAATATGTGTGTTGTATTACTTATGGAGGGATAAAGATCTAGATGTTTGACATTGTGGGAAAAGTGAATAATAGTAGGGAACCATGGTCATGGTTTTCATGTAACATCCCAATGGGGCTCATACAATGACTCCTCAAGTCTACCTCTAATATGCTAGAGCCTAGTGACTATAACCAATTAGAAATATCACATACATGAAAATGAATTGCATGGGTACATATATTCTCACACACATCACCAAGACCACAAAATGCTAAAATGTAAAAACCAATATCTAAAAAATGCATGCATGCCACTAAAATATCAAAACAGAGTTTGAAATTAAATGAATGAGAATGTAAACAGGGCCAACTACAATCATACCAAAAAGAGTATGTAACACAAGCCCAACCTGGATTTAACGATATTAGGAATTCTATCTGAAACCCATAGGATCACCTCAGTTTTTCTGGTCACAAAAAGCATCATGTGGTCCTCGTTTTCCTAGGAATCCATCTAAGGGTCGATCGTCTGTACAGGACATGAAATGTGTGGGAAAATCCCATGCACAGGTGAGTATAAAAATACACAGAAGGACAACCCAAAACCACCAATAAGAAAATCGAATACCAAAAATGAATAACAAAAAACACAGCTTGAAGGAATACTACAAATTAATACCATAAAGGAATAACACAATGAAATTCCACTCAAATTTTCCACAAAGGATTACCAAAAAGAAATACCCCACATGATTAAAAAATAGAAATACCACACAAGATTACCATAGTGGAATTCTAGAAGGAATTACCATTAAAGGATACCACATATGACTTCCATTAAGGAATACCGCATATTATTACTGCAACAAGCCAAAATTTTATAAATAAAAATTCCTCTTGATCTAATTGAATGAATTATTATGAAATATGGTTATATAAAATATGAACATCTTTAGTTTAATGTTTTTTGATTTCAAAATACTGTTATGAATTGTTTCCATTTATAATACTGTCATTGAATAGTGATCACATGATTAATATAAATATAGGGCTTTTACAAATCCAATTTAAAAAGACAAAGGAAGTGACTGCCTCATCCAGTAGACTTTCCCCATACGAAGCGCATTTTTTGGAGCTCTGAAAAGAGGTGGTGTTATTGGTCTTCCCTCTTGACCAAGCCCAAGCTGAGCATCAAAACGTTAAGCTTGAGTGGAACTGCATACGAGATATGTGGAAGTTGATAGAGTTTACCACTCGCGCGATGTTATCCGAGCCACTTAAAGAGTCTGTCCCCGTCACATACCTTACCCTTGGGTCTTTTTTGGGTGTTATAAGGGTTTTTGTAACAAGACCATAACACTATGATTATGTGCATAATTTCTTTATATATTAAATAATATACAGTCATTTTATTATTTTTTCTTTTTGAATAGTTTTTAAATCTCAAATATTATTTATTGTTAATATTCAACTAATTTGTTTATTTTGATAAATTAATGAATTTTCAAATTAAATAATATTTTAATTAAATATTATTACTAAATTTATTTTTATATAATATTAATAACCATAAAATTATTATGAATATTATTGTTATTTTTATTAATTTTTGAAAGCTATTTTTGTCAAAACTCATGAATTTTTTATAAATGATGGTTTTTTATTTTAGAAGTAAAAATTAAGATATTTAGATAAATATTTAGTTAAAATTAATATTAGGTTTGGAATCAGGATTTCAAAATTATCCAATGGTGAATTTTTCATAATTTTCTGAGACAGTCAAATTTTTGGGAAAAAATTTAAAACCGTTTAATTATATAATGTGTTTTATAACATGATGATGAACCAATAGTGATGTAATAAAATACTATAAACATTATGTTCTACGAATATATGTTTTAATTTTAAAATAATGTTATTTTAGTTTTTTTTGATTTATTTTACAATGGGTTAGTGGACCCTTCAAGACTTATAAAACATTTTAGCTTTTAAATTGATTTCTTTGAGAGTGTGACTCACCTCCACATAAGAAACTCTATTATTTTAACAATATAGTCCATTTGCCTAATAAAATATTGTATTCCACTTCCATTTTTTCAAAACCATTGGAAAAAACTAGGGTTGGTTTCTAGTGTGGGTTTTTTAATGTGTGGTGTATGAAACCTAAATAATTAAGAATTACCTCTTCTTTCCTAAATAATCCCACCCATTCTACCAATTCCACTTCACTCAAAGCCTATGGAGTTTTTCCAACCTCTTGCATCCTCTCTCTATAATCCTCCCATGGTGCCCCAATCTCCTAATAATCCACTCTCAAGCATCTCCCAAGCCTTTGGGATCACACTTCCAAGTGAGGGATTTCTTCCTTCCACATATTGTCCAATTTTCATTAAGATTTTATGACCTTTTTATTTTCAATTGTAAATTTTGGGGTATGGTTTAACAAATCCCCCATACTGTCCTATTTATGTTTTATTTATGAGATACCCATTTCCCTCTCATATATTCACTCCATGTATACCTGTTACCATGGCGAAATTCCGTAAGGAATTTCTCTCTCCTCATTTATATTCAAGATGTTCTTTTGTATTATGAATCCAAATTCCATTAAATATATTGGAACATGTATCTATATGACCCCATTACTGTCCATTTAATGTAAATACTATTATACACCCCTTTACCTCTCCTCAAATAGTTTTATGAATTGTTATGTCACACTGTTATGTGGCTAAAATTGCTCCACGTTTTTCCCAGACAAAGTCATTGTGTAGTGAATACAATGACCATATCTCTCTCAAGGGTATTCACCTTGATTCAAATTTACTAATTGATTATAATTTTTATTGTATCAATTCAAAATTCCTTTATCATGAAAAAAAACGATGATGAATCCATGTTTTATTATCCATGTGGCACACTTATGCCTGAAATGAAATGTTTAACAATGGTTCACCCTGATAGTGCTCCAATGTGTTGGGTAAAGATTAGTATCATGATACGTTCAGTGCAATGAGGATTTACTCATGTTAATTCATCTGAAATGTTGATTTAATCATGCTAATTCATGTTCAATGGGGTTTTACTCATTATCACATGTAATTTTCCTTGGATCATGGAAATTCCATGTTAAGTGTTGTCGCCATGTTTCCATGTTCTGATAATCATTCTATATCATGTCTTTATGTTCATGTTTATTTAAAACATCATTTATCTGTCTATTTCCTAAAATTTATTGTATTTATAATGTTATTCCTAGTTTACAACCTTTCCGGGCATTATAGCTTGCCCTTTTTCTTATGCATGTCCTCCAGTTATCCCATGCAATGCTAAGTAAGAGGGAATGTAGCGATCATGTAAAAGATGTTTTCAATAAAGATGTTGCGTTTCATGTTTTAAGTTGTTGTGTATTGTTCCTAATCCCTAAATACACTATAACTCTCTATCTTACATGTTGTATCATGTGAAGTGTTTATGTAATAAATAATGTTAATGTGTTTAATAAAAAGAAGGGTTGTTATAGTAGGTATTTGAGGATAGGTTTGGTTATTTCATTGGAATTCACTACTGGAAATCTAGAATTTCCCAACGGTTTAGAACCGTTGGGAAAGGCTGCAGAACCGTTGGTATATGTTATACCAACGGTTCTGCAAACCGTGGGGAAGTAAGCCGTTGGGAAAGGCTTTTCCCAACGGTTTAAACAGAACCGTTGGGATAGGTTAGAAAAAAATCAACCTATCCCAACAGTTCTGCCAAACCGTTGGGAAAGGCCTTTCCCAACAGTTTGGCCCGTTGGGAAATCAACACATAATTTCCTTTCCCAATGGTTTACAAACCGTTGGGAAAGGTTTTTACCAATGGTTCCATGAACTGTTGGTAAAAACCACCATGTGACAGGGTATCCCAACGGTTTCAAACCGTTGGGATAGGTGTTTTTACCAACGATTCCTTGAACTATTGGTAAAAACAGCTAATAGAGCCTATGCCAACGGTTTGAAAACCGTTGGCATAGGCTTTTCTGTGCAAATTGCACAGCAGCCTGCAATTTTCACAGCAGTTTTGGTTTTTGGGCATTCACCCTCGGTTTCAATTCAATTTTCAATCCAATTATGCCCTCATTTTCAATTCATTTTTCAATCCAATTATTGTACCTGTAACACATATAATGCATACATATAGAGAACAAACCAACACATACAAATAATGAAAACCAACCAACCAACACATATAATGCATCCTGAAAATATACTCATCCATAATTAAAGTAGAATTCATAACATAATTATAAACATACATAATTCATATAGAATTCATTTTAAAATTTAGATGACAATCATATGTGGAATCCGGAATTCAATTCATAATTTGATTGGTTTTTCATATACCATATATTTTTAATAGAAATGATATCCATTTTAAACAAAATACATACATCTGGAATGATACCGGTCACACCGTGCCTTGGATTGAGGTGAGGTTAACTCGTACACGTCACAAATGAATCATTGATCGTTGTCCTAAAGTATCAACATATTCCGAAATCGTTTGGTCGGTTTTGCGTATGTCAGTTGTTGTTTTCACTTAAAATGAAGTGTTTTTTAAATAAAAGAGAGACATTTTGAATGGTGTCGGCCACACCGCGTCTCGTATTGAGGCGGGGTTAACTCGTACACATCACAAATGACCCATGGATTGTTGGGCTAAAATATAAACACAGTCAGAATGCGTTTGGTTGGTTTTCTGTATGAATTTAAAATGTAGTCCATTTTAAAGAAAAGAGATACACTTAGAGTGGTCTCGGCCAAACTGCGACTCGGATTGAGGCGTGGTTGACTCGTACACGTAACATATGACCCATGAATCGTTGTCCTAAATTTTCAACAGATTCCGAATGCGTTTGGTCAGTTTTTCATATGTCAGTTGTTTATTTCACTTATAATCTTGTCCATTTTAAACAAAAGAGACACAGTCAGAGTGGTACCGGCCACACCGCATCTCGGATTTAGACGGGGTTGACTCTTACACGTCTCAAATGACCCATGGATCATTTTTCTAACGTATCGACACAATCCGAATACGTTTGGTCGGTTTTCCGTATGCCAGTTGATGTTTTTCACTTAAAATGACGTCCTTTTGAAACAAAAGACGGACACTATGAGTGGTGCCGACCACACCGCGTCTCCAATTGAGGCGAGGTTGATTTGTACACGTCACATATGACCCATGGATCGTTCTCCTAAAGTTTAAATGAAAACCGAAAGCGTTTGGTCGGTTTTCCGTATGTACTTAAAATGTTGTCCATTTTAAACAAAAGAGTGAAACTTAGACTAATCCTGACCACACCGCGACTCAGATTCATCCCGGGTTGGCTCGTACATGTCACATATGACCCATGGATTGTTGTGATAAATTATCAAAAGATTACGAATGCGTTTGGTCGGTTTTGCGTATGTCAGTTGTTCTTTTCATTTATAATCAAGTCCATTTTAAACAAAAGAGACAGAGTTAGAGCGGTGTCGGCCACACCACGTCTCAGATTAAGACGGGTTTGACTTGTACACGTCACATATGACTCATAGATCGTTGTGCTAAAGTATCGATAGAATCCGAATGCGTTTGGTCGTTCTTCAGTATGTCAGTTGATGCCTTTCACTTAAAATGACGTCCTTTTGAAACAAAAGACGGACACTTTGAGTGGTGTCAGCCGCACCGCATGTCGGATTGAAGCGGGGATGATTCGTACATGTCACATACGACCCATGGATCATTCTCCTAAAGTTTCAACAGAAACCGAATCCGTTTGGTCGTTTTTCCGTATGTACTTAAAATAGTGTCCATTTTAAACAAAAGAGAGTCACTTAGACTTATCCTGGCCACACCGCGACTCAGATTCATCCCGGGTTGGCTCGTACACGTCACATATGACCCATGGATTGTTGGGATAAATTATCAACAGATTCAGAATGCGTTTGGTCGGTTTTCCGTATTCCAGTTGATGCTTTTCACCTAAAATGACGTCCTTTTGAAACAAAAGATGGACACTTTGAGTGGTGCCGGCCACACCACATCTCCAGATTGAGCTGAAACCACCGTGCAACATTCTAATTATTATTCGTGACATGTATGCGCAGAGGGCACGTCAATCGGACGTGCGGTTTGCGCGGTACGACTCAATATTCATGTTTTAAGTGATGTGCGCGCTTCGTAAACGCGCGTGAGGGGGGGTCCAAATGGGACGAACGAAGTCGGAATGGCCTGAAATCAGACGAAAAATACGGGAGAGTGATTTATGAAGTGGTCGAGCAGACAGCACGTCAATCGGACGTGCCGTTTGCCCGCGGTGACCGACAACGTAGTTCTGGTGTCAGAAACGGCCAAAACGAGCGTCCAACGGTCAAATTCATAGCGGACGACCTCAAATTGAGATGAAACTACCGTGCAACATTCTAATTATTATTCGTGACGTGTACGCGCAGACGGCACGTCAATCGGACGTGCGGCTTGCGCGGTACGGCTCAATATTCGTATTTTATGTGATGCGCGCGCTTCGTAAACGCGCGTGAGGGGGGTCCAAACGGGCCGAACGAAGTCGGAATGGCCTGAAATCAGACGACAAATACGGGTGAGTGATTTCTGAAGTGGTCGAGCAGACGGCATGTCAATCGGACGTGCCGTGTGCCCGCGGTGACCGACAACACAGTTCTGGTGTCATAAACGGCAAAAACGGGCGTCCAACGGTCAAATTCATAGCGGACGACCTCAGATTGAGCTGAAACCAACGTGAAACATTCTAATTATTATTCGTGACGTGTACGCGCAGACGGCACATCAATCGGACGTGCGGTTTGCGCGGTACGACTCAATATTCGTGTTTTAAGTGATGCGTGCGCTTCGTAAACGCGCGTGAGGGTGGTCCAAACGGGCCGAACGATTTCAGAATGGCCTGAAATCAGACGAAAAATACGGGTGAGTGATTTATGAAGTGGTCGAGCAGACGGCGCGTCAATCGGACGTGCCGTGTGCCCGCGGTGACCGACAACACAGTTCTGGTGTCATAAACGGCCAAAACGGGCGTCAAACGGTCAAATTCATAGCGGACGACCTCGTATTGACCTGAAACCACCGTGCAACATTCTAATTATTATTCGTGATGTGTACGCGCAGACGGCACGTTAATTGGACGTGCGGTTTGCGCGGTACGACTCAATATTCATATTTTAAGTGATGCACGCGCTTCGTAAACGCGCGTGAGGGGGGTCCAAGGGGGAGGGGGGGTTGTCCAGGGTCCAAGAATGAGGGGGGTTGTCCAGGGAGTTCACAAACACACAACCACTAAAAGACAAAAACATCCATAAAAACAGACAATATATAAAAATAACTCAACTCCAATACTATACTACGAGTCTAGATAAAACCAACAACTAGAATAGATTAAACATCAAATCTCAGAAATATAAGTCAAAAATGTAACGGATCAATATGTCCCACATCAGCATCACCATCACCATCATCATCATCATCATCGCCCTCGTCATCATCCTCCTCATCGTCCTCACCCTCCACAGCGCCTTCCTCCTCGCCTTCGCCCTCCTCCTCGCCCTCTTCATCTCCCTCCTCTTCCGCATCAGACTGCTCGCCATCATCATCTTCAAGCTGGACATCGGCCTGACCACCACTGGAACTGCCACCTGGTGCACCATATATAGAATTTATCGACGACATGTATTCATCAATCGCTGGGCTGGCCTCTGCTGGAAGTGTTGGATGTAGAACTTCAATAAATTTCATAAATGCACTGTTTTCCCTAGCAGACTGTTCTGCCGTCTCTGTGGCCCTTTTCTCAGCCTGTTCTGCCTATGCCCTAACTTGCTGCAGCTCGGTGGCACTACAACTCGTACCTGAGGCAGGCCAATACCTCGTCGGGGCTATCCTAGGTCGGTAGCGTACTTTGCCAGAATGATCCTCTCCCAACACCTGATGTAAGTGATCAGATGGCCCAAAATTGTCTGCTTCTTGGGCATCGAGGGCCTCTAAAGCATCCTGTTACAAATATAAATATATTATTAAGTTACGAAATATATATTAAAATATAAAATCAACAGATTAAAACATACAATCCGCTGCCGAGTCGCTTCGTTGACAGCACTTCCATCGTTTGTTCGTCTACTCGAGCAAAACAGTTTTGCTCGAGGCACACGTCCTTCAATATTTTGTACTTGCCTCTACAATGACATTGAAAACAAAAGTTATATAAAGACTTCAGCAAATAATTAAATAATTGAGGAAACAAAAGAAAATGTAAGTCGTAAAGAAAACTTATAAACAATTGTCATACCTGCTGCCTCTCATGATCCGGCATCGTCGTGCATCCTAGTGTATGGAGGTATTTTTTTGCATCAATGTTTTTTTTATTTTTTCCAGATGATTCCTAAATAAAATTCGATAATGCAAAGGATAATATTAATGAAAAACTTGAAAGTTATTATTTAAATACCTCAAATGTAATTCATACCTTAAACTGGGTACTCGTCCAATGAGTAATCATCTGACGATACTGCTCTATAGGAAAATCATCCACGACTGGTACCGCCTCTAACTCAGTGCCAACACTAGCATGTCAGCCAATATACAGCTCATGCTTGTAGGCTCTCCAAAGCTCGCCTAAATCCTTTAGACGTTCCAGTCGTGCACCCTCACCATCAGGAAAATTAAATCGAAGCTGAAATGAAAATATTAATTCATATAAATACAAAAAAAAATTCATGGCATTAAATACAACAGATTTTTTTACCCATATCTCCGCCCAAGTTGTATCCTTGACCTCATGTGGAAAATGTCTCCACGACAGCGGGCTTATGGGAATGATGTCGGAGTATTTGGAAAGCGTCGCCATAAAACTCCGACATTGATGCCCTGTTTTCTCAACCATCTGATTGTCTTCATTATATTCCACCATAACCTATGTGTGACGGTTCCACACCGAACGCATGCGTGTACGACCCCGCCCTCGCCTCCTGTCAGTAGATGTATCTGTCATGAAAGAAAAACAAATATTTTATCAAAACATGTTATAATGAAAATAAATATTGCTATAAAAATTTGTTAGGGTTTTATAAATATACCTGCGCTAGTCTGATCAATGAGTGGCGCCGGATCCACAGAACCTGATGGAACACCCTCTGGTGGAACAGGAGTCGAAGACGATGGAATATAAAAGCTTGGAGAGACAGAAGTAGAAGGAAATGAAGATGGAACAGCTGTATGACCTGATGCTGATTGGGGAGTGGGAATCATCATGGGATGTGAAAATGATGGGGCAGAAGATGCAGAAGGTAGCGAAAACATGGGAGGTCTAAATATCCCGTGTGTCCCTAACGACACACCGGGATCAGAATGTGGGAAGGCTGAAATGTCAGTGGGAGGGGCAGGGTCTAGTCGGGCACGCGCAGCTCTACGTCCACCTCTGGTACGAACCCTCCTCGTACCATCGGCCTGAGTACTAGGACCAGTACTAGGCTCCTCATCGAATAACTATCGACGTAATGGTGGATCCTACAAAAAAGTTTACAAAAAAAATTAATCACATGACATTATATATTCTGTATATATATATATATATATATATATATATGAAATAAAGTACTCACTATAGGCACTAATGGTGGAATGCCCATCTCCTCCATCCGACGATTGTTCTCCGCCATTTGTTTTCTTCGTCTCTCTTCAATTGGCTGCATTTCCTGCATTGGAAAACAAATATGTAATTAATTAGAAAAAGAGAATTAATGTGTAAACCAAAAAACTAAATATATGAGGGAATGAGGGGATTCATTGGTAATTTAGCTATCAATTGTTTTAGAAGAGCTTGAATGAATTTAATAAAACATACAAGTTGTAATGTTCACCAAGTTAGAAATTTTGTTTGATTTGGTTTGAATACAGTTCAATTCCAAATTAGAAAATGCAATTCAAATAAAACAGCAACCAATAAACATTGAAAATTCACATAACGGTCATGTCAGCTAAAACATATTTGTGATCAATACTAAATAAATATGAATATTACCAACCTTAACAACCCAACTCGAGGTAAACCAAAAGAATTGAGAACATGGATGAATGATTCTATATATTTCCAACCACACCTTCAGGTTCACAATCAACTCTGACAATTGAGCTATTGGAGTCATCAAAAGAAATAAATGGATTGGTTCCAATGGCAATAGGGACAGTGTCAATTCCATCATCAGCATCATCAAAAATATGTCTTGGAATTACTTCAACTATGACACCAAATTCAGGTTGAAGTTGATCTTTGACATAAAAAACTTGTTTAGCCATTGATGCCAACACATATGGTTCTTCGGTTGCAAGAGTGCGGGTCATATTAATTACTCGAAATCCACAATCATCAATAAATGTGCCATGTCTCGTCATCGAATCAAACCAATGGCATTTCATCATTGTGAATCGTCCATGAGAGTAATAATCCAATATTATTATTTTCTCAACGACTCCATAATAACCCACATTTTCAAGTCGCGGTCTACTATCTGATGCACTAGCATAACAATCTGTTGTGGCAGTAACCATAATACCATCATGTTATGTTCTCATGTTTTTGGCTCGTTCAGTGACAATAAATCTGTACCCATTGATAACAATTGATTTACAGTCACGAACCACGGTATTAGGACCAAAAGCCAAAGCTCTTATTTCCTCAGAGACAGAGTCAGCAGAAAAACTCAATACCTGCAATATAAATGATAGTTAAACTTAAGTAAATATTGAAATAATTAATTTAAACAGTAATATTTTTACCTTAAATTTTAACCAAGTAGAAAACTCTTTGCTATGAAAAGTCTCTCTCCTTCTCAAAGATAAAGAACGATGCTTCCTATTTATCATTGTTTTATGTTCCCTATAGATAAAAAAATATGAATAGTTTAACAGATATATATGTAAGATATAAATTTTCAATTTTGTTACCTGATATAGTCATTGAACAAATCACAGTTGAACAAAACTGTGCGATGTGCCATCTCCCGCTCTTCATGGCTTAATGTCTTCAATGTATATGATCCAGGAATTCCTCCTATTTGAGGAAGTGATGGAAAACTGGGTTCAATTTGCTCATATTGTTCTTCTTCATTTCTCATTGGTCTGTTCATTCTTGTAGTAAGATCAGACAAATACATTGAACAGAAATCCATACATTCTTGAGATAAGTAACCGTTCACGATAGAAACATCGGGATGATTCTTGTTTCGAACATAAGACTTTAATGTGAACATATTTCTTTCAGTTGGATACATCCAACGAAAAGAAACAGGTCCTCCGAGAAGTATTTCAGTTGGAATATGGACAGTCAGATGCAGAATGCATGTGAAAAATGATGGGGGAAATATTTTCTCCAACTCACACAAAATTAATGGGGCATCTGTCAACATTTTTTGCAAGAAAGACTTGGAAAACTTCTTAGCACAAATATATCTAAACAAATGGCACAACCGAATAACACCCACCCTTACATTATTGGACAAAAGATGAAAGATTGCTATTGGATGCAACTCATGCAATAGAACGTGATAATCATGAGTCTTCAAAGATTTTAGCTTCAACTCTCTTCTGTTGACCCATTTAGATATGTTACTTGAATAGCCATCAGGAACTCTAATAGTCTCTAATACTTCCAAAAATTGTTTTTTTTCAGTAGGTGTCATCACATAAGAAGCACATGGAAGTTGCCATTTATTTTCACTGATACACACAAGATGCAATTCTGGTCTGATGCCCCAATCCACAAAGTCACATCGAGATTGTAAATCATCTTTTGTATTCCCCTTGACATTTAGAAGAACTGAAAGCAACATTTCACATATATTCTTTTCAATATGCATTACGTCTAAGCAATGACGTAGCAAATTGGTTGACCAATAAGGCAAATCAAAAAAGATACTCCTCTTCCTCCAATTGTAACAGGTTTCTGTGGAAACATTCTTTCTCTTTCCAGATTTCATTTGACCCTTCCCGAACGAAAAACTGAAATCTTTCAATTCATTAAGCACATCAGTTCCAGACATATGCAGAGGTGGATCATCGGTCTCTATAGTATTATCAAATCTTCGACGATTCATTCTATATGGATGATCCTTTGGCAAAAATCGTCGATGTCCCATAAAACTAAAACTACAATGATGTTTCAGTCTTCTGGATCGTGTATTCTTCATACAAACTGGACATGACAGTTTTCCCTTCGTGCTCCATCCAGATATCATTGCATAAGCCATAAAATCATTGATCGTCCACATAAGCGCAGCACGCATCTGAAATATGTCTTTCGAACATGCATCGTATGTGCGCACACCCACATCCCAAAGAAGTTTCAACTCTTTTATTAAAGGTTGCATGTATACATCAATATCAATGCTGGGATAAGAAGGACCAGATATGAGTATACTCATGAAAGTGAAAGATTTTTTCATACACAACCATGGGGGAAGATTATAAATGTGTATAAAAACTGGCCATGTGCTGTGCGAAGTAAGCATCTGACCAAACGGATTAAAACCGTCGCATGAAAGACCCAGCCTCACATTACGCACGTCAGTTGCAAAATCAGGATGTCGAGCATCAAATCTTTGCCATGCAAATCCATCTGCAGGATGAACCAACTCATCATTAGTCTTCTTTCTCTCAGTATCATGCCATCTCATTTTTATTGATATGTCATCAGACATAAAAAGATTCTCGAGTCTGGGGATCAATGGAAAGTGCAACATTACTTTTTGTGGAACGCGGGATGGTGTTCCATCAGATTTTGACTTCCAGCGGGATGCGCCACATTTTATACATTCATTTTGTTCAGCAGTTTCTTCCCAGAATAAACTGCAATCTTTCGGGCAAGCATGAATTTTGTTTCTGGAAAATCCAAGTTCTTCAACTAACTTCCATGCCATATAGTGGTTTGAGGGAATATCTGAATCATCTGGAAGTAAATCCTTCAAGAGGGTAAGAATGTAATCGATTGCTGTATTAGAAATCCCATACATAGTTTTTCCATGAAACAATCGGATTAAAAATTCCAGCTTTTTCATTTTATCGCATTGTCGATATACTGGAGTCGTGGCAGCATCATTCAATTTTTCCACCCTATCAATATCATCATTTTCACTAGATGCATCAGTTGTCCTTATATCGACATCTTCTTGAGTCGAAATCCTTTCTTTTTCATGATGACGAATAAACGGAAACCGACCATCTAACAAATTCTCCATTCCAGTCCTTTCATTTCGATCATCACCAATTTGAGATTTCATTTTCTCCCCATTGTGATACCACACAAAGTAGTTTGCTTGAAAACCATTTTTGGTTATGTGGTAGCTGACTTCTTCACGACTCAACCAAGGTCTACCAACACAATTGGAACATGGGCAGTGTATGCGACCACTATCTGAAGCATTGTGAAATGCAAAATCTATAAAGCTCTCCAAATTGTTTTGAAAATCGCTTGAGATACGATCGGTTTCATACAACCAACTTCTGTCCATTCTGTAAAAAAATTCATATAAGTCATTTTGTCATAAACAATTCAATATGATTGAACTTTAATAGAAAATACATTTAAGTAAACGATAAAGGAAGAAAATAATCATGGTATCAACTAGACATGTGAAAAAAACATACTAATGTGTTATTGAAAAAATGTAAAACCAACAAGAACTTAATGTGTTATCACATCAGAGCATGCCTCATCCCATAACCATATTAGTAGGGTACCCTCGTGGACAGCCCCGCCCACCCCTGTGGACAACCCACCCACCCCCGTGGACACCCCCTACCCCCTAGACAGCCCAACCACCCCCATGGACAGCCCACCCACCCCCCTCGACACCCCTTCTCCCAATGGACAGCCCCCACCCCCTTGGATAGCACGCCCACAACCCTAGACACCCCTACCCCTTGTGGTCAGCCCACCCACCCCCCTGGACAGCCCGCCCACCCCTCCTTTGTTGTACCCCTCTCTCTTGGATTTTAATGATCACAATCACTCTCATCGTGATCTAACTTGTTTTCAAGTGTTTTGATGCTAGGAAAAAGGTTTCCCAGGAGTTGGCCCAAGAAGGCTGATAGTGGACTCTCTGAGTCCACCGGCCAGCCGGTGGATTTCCACCGGCCAGCCGGTGGTCTCTCGCAGAAGCATTGCATTCTGCCAGAGCCACCGGTCAGCCGGTGTTAGCGCACCGGCCAGCCGGTATGGGCACCGGCCAACCGGTTCTTGCCCACCGGCCAACCGGTGGAACCTAGAAAGAAAGCCTGCTCGGTCTGGACCACCGGCCAGCCGGGAGCTCTGCACCGGCCAGCCGGTGGACCACCGGCCAACTGGTGAGACACCACCGGCCAGCCGGTGTGCCCAGTCAAACTACCGTTGGGCTTTGACCAGACTTGTACTTTTGACCCCCAATGGCTCCGAAAGCCCTCGAACGGCCATATTGAAGTGTTTATGGGTATTTCTCCTATAAATAAGAAACCATGGATGCCGGGAACATAACCTAATGATATTTTGATGTCTTGACGCTCTAACGACAAATCTCCAAGGCCTCTTGTGATCCATTGCCATCCTTGAAGCTTGAGTTCCCTCTCCATCAGCCCACCCACCCCCCCTGGATAGCCCACCCACCCCTCCTTGACAGCCCAGCCACCCCCGTGGACAGCCCGTCCACCCTTGTGGACAGCCCACCCACCCCCGTACCCCCCTGGACACCCCATACCCCCCCTGGATAGCCCCACCCACCCTCCCAAACAGCCCACACCCCCCTCCCCTGCAACCCCACCACCACCACCTAGACATACCACCCCCTAGAATGTGTAGAAATAACATCAAAATACATGATATATAGATAGCACAAAATACTCAACCTATGGGTTCACATTAACTACATAATCACACACTTCACTACTACCATAAAACACATAAACCACACCACCACCACACAAGACGCATAGCATTTCTCACATTCATTTATAAGCCACTTCATTCACACTTACATTGTCCATTCATTTAATGTTAAATTAATTAAATCCATTTACCACACATCCATTTCTATTCCATCTCATTTATTTAATATCTTGTTTTTTTGTTTTAACAGCATAATTTATTCCATAGATAACCAGGAAACTAATAAAACCACCACACAAAAACTCACTATCTCAAAATAACCATCGACACCATGTTACATCGACCAACCATCTCACCAAAACAACCACATATCACAATAAAAATATTGCACATCACAAACCACCGCACAACCAAAACCACCTCACCACATTATACACCACAACTTCATCACACAACACCTCCACATGACACAACACCACCACACATCATCACTATCATACAACTTCACATGACACATCCATGCCCACTAACCATCACATTACAACCCCACATATCACAAAGCCCAACTGGTCACCTCAATCCCCATAAAACAGCCTACAACATACAATGAAACACAAAAAAAAACCTCTCATAGAGGCAACATACCCCAACTTCCACAATTTATTTATTCAAGGTCTTTTAATACATTACCCCTTTATTTAGCATGGACATTATAACACAAATCATATTCCAGGGGAAACTAATTAATTAACAAAATATTTATTCATTTCCCTATTTTACACGGTGAAATCAAATCAAAATCCAAACTTAAAACTAAAATATTAGATCAATAACAATAAAAACAAGGTACCATATGTGTATAAAGAAAAAAATACTTGATTTGAGATGATTCAAATGGGTTTTCACCTATTCGGATGGGGGATTTGGAGAGCAGCAGAGAGGTGGAGGTGGATTGATAACTTAAAACTAAAATACTAAAGCAATAACAATAAAAATAAGGAAGTATATGTGTATAAATAAAAAGATACCTGATTTCACCTCTTTGGATAGGGGATTTCTCCAGAGGAGAGCGGTGGAGCGGATGAAATTAGATTCTGTGCGAATGGGGGAGAGCATGATTTGGGGGAAATAATTCCCAACAGTTTTAAAGAACCATTGGGAAAGAGATGTTAAGGACCCCTTTGCCAACGGTTTGAGGAAACCGTTGGCAAAGGGGTGACCCTTTCCTAGCAGTTCTCTTGAACCGTTGGAAAAAGGTGATTAACACACCCCTTTACCAACGGTTTGAAGAAACTGTTCGCAAAGGGGTGGCTTCTCCCAACGGTTTCAATGAACCATTGGGAAAGGCTTTATTAGTCCTTCAAGGACAACAGTTTTAGCAAACCGTTGGTAAAAACCTGTTTGGAAAAACAGCATTTCCAGTAGTGATTAGGATTAGAAAACCGCAGTTAAAGCCTTGGGAATATGACTAAGTATAATAAAAAATAGTAAAATTTGGTGAGTATTTACAATGTGGTTTATCATGAAAATACATCCTTGTCTGGTTACGAGCGGGTAGAGGCGGCTCTGGCAGAAATGTACCTAGGAGTGAAAACTTCGACAAGGAGTTTTGGGCTTGACCCAGGATTTCGTAGTACATGAAAATGGGCCTTTCTTCACTCTTTGTTATGATACTCCCATGGGATATGATTTGGTAAATTCACAAGCTATGTATGAACCATTATTATCAGAATTAAAAAAAAGACCTTAAGAATATATGTTATAATGTAGATCATTGATAACATAGATTGAAGCATATATATTCACATGTTAAGGAAGTAAAACATATTTATATGTCATTTATTTTTGTCCATGGATTACCCTTTATGTGTTACCCCTAACTTTTTTTTATTCCAGCTAATGGACAGTAATATGAGGACTCGAGCTAACAACTGATGCGAAGAACAATGTGATGACTGTTCTAATGAGATTCCCAATATGATGGGAGATGGAATCATAGACATTGTAATGATACTCTCTTAGTTTACTCAATCATGTAATAGGAACATGGGTCAAGATAAACGTTCAACCCCCCCCAACCCTCAAGAATGAAAAAGTCGTTATCGAGAGCTTTATGAGACAAGGACCTACTACTTTTAATGGATCATCTATTCCTTCAATCGATGAAAAATAGATCAACTCCATTGAAAATATATTCTTCACCATTCAATTTTCCAACTAAGATAAGGTTAATCTATATTCCTATCTTAGGGAGGGTGAATCTGACAATGATGGACATTGATAAAAAATATGAAGCCTGAGGAGGAGATCAAGGCATTGCAATTGAAGTATTTCATGAAAATGTTTTTTGTTAAATATTTTCCTTACACTCACCAACATAAAATGGAATGGGAATTTCTTTACCTCACAAAAAAAGATGACGAATTCATCAGAGAATATGAGGAAAACATCAAAAGGCTTGCAATATATGCTTCCAACTTTATCGTTACACCCAATTTCATGGTTTACCACTTCATTAGTGGGATGAATCCAAGCGTACAGAAATCCCTGGTTATCCATGAATTCAATAGCTATGAGGAAATTGTCTGATATTCCCTCATGTTCGAAATGGAGATCACATAATTTCAGTGGTATCTTGGGGATAAGAATCGTATGGTGGAATTCAATTCTGGAAGTCCGATGGATAAATCCAATGTTGATAAGAAAATATTGCACCCCACTTTCCAATGTTCTGGAAGGAAGCACCCCTGAAATTTCCTGAAGTGGAAGAGGAAATTCTTTATGTGTTTAAGAGAAAGGCACCTAGTCATTAACTTCAAACACAAAAACCCACGGCTACATCAAAGGAGATGAAATCTATGATCTAATTTCAATGCATTGTTCATTGCATAAACTAAAAATAACACGGGAACCTTGAAAAGAAGTTCTCTATGCCAAGGGTTTTTGGGGGTAACCAACAACCTCCAGGGAAGCAAGGGTGATCTTTTTTACATCACTAGCACTGATGTGAACCCTGAAAATGAAGCGGTGATAGGTACGATAGTAATTCATTCATGAATAGGAAGCAAACTTTTGGATTATAATTATATGAATTCTTTTATATCCCAAAATTTTAGTAGAACAATCCCTAAACCACCACAAATCATGGATGTAAAGATGACAGTGAGTACGGAAAATGGGGAAATCATTGCATACCATGAATATAATTCCTCCTCGATCATAATTGGTCAATTGAACATCCTTGCAAACCATGTAAAACTCACAATGGTGTAATTTGATTCAATTCTCATCATGGATTGGATTTCTTTATATAGATCAAACATAAATTTATTTGAGAGGGAAATCACTCTCCAAATAGAGAATCAAACCCTGATTCTATACAAGTGCAAGGAAGAAGATGTAACTACTTCAGAACAATCATCTCTATTGTGGATATTACATCTCTATGAGAACACGTATCTGGCTCAGATGACTGAGTCTAACGGTGAAATCATACTTGAAGACATGCCTATTGTGAGGGAATTCTCTGAAGTGTTTCCAGAGGAATTTATGGTTCTTCCCCCTTGAAAATACGTTGAATTCTAAATTTTCCATATACCTGGGGCATTGGCTATATCCAAAACTCCGAATAGAATGGTTGCTGTGGAGAATGATGTGATGAAGAAAAAACTACAAGAGACTCTGGATAAAGGTTTATGCTCCCAAGTGCTTCACCATGGGGTGCATCGGTCCTCTTCATCAGGAAGAAGGATGGGTCAATGATCCTTTGCATTGATTATCATGAGCTTAAAAAAATCATGATAAAGAACATGTATCCTCTCCCATAAATTAATGAAATTTTCAATCAACTCCATGGATCACAATACTTCTCCATGGTAGATTTGTGGTCGGGGTATTATCATGTAATGGTGAAGAAGGATGAAATCCCCAATACTAATTTTTGTACAATATATGGGCACTTTGAATTTATTGTAATGCATTAGGGACTCACTAATGCTCCATAAATCTTCATGGAAGTGATGAATAAAGTCTTTAGAGATTACCTCGACAAATTTGTGGTAGTATTTATAGATAATATTCTAATGTACTCCAAAACCAAGTAGGTTCATGCGGAGAATTTAAGAACTATACTAGAGACCTTGCGAAAAGATAATATCTATGCTAAGCACATCAAGTGCGAGTTCTGGTCGAATAAGGTCGCATTCTTATGTCATAACATAACGAGTAATGGGATAACTGTGGATCCCTCCAAGACAATATCAATTGCGGGATGGATGAGTCTTACATCAATAACAGATATCGATAGCTTCTTTGGGTTAGCGATATATTTTCGTTTATTTGTGAGAAATTTATCATGGTTTTCAAACCCTCTTAACAAGGTAACTCGGAAGGGTGTAACTTTTTCTTGGTGTGATTAATATAAAGAGAGATTCTAGGAGTTGAAAAGGATAATTATTATTGTGCTCGTTCTCACATTACCTATGAGTGGAGAACATTTAGGGTAATTAGTGATGCTTCGAAGAAGGTCATGGGTTGTGTGTTGATGTAGAATTATAAAGTGATAACCTACACGTCATGGCAGATGAAACATCCATTATTATAACTACTAGATGCATGATCTACAACTAGGATCCAAGATTTTTTCCTTAAAAATCAGGTGACACTACCTTTATGGCGAGATATGTGACATATACACCGACCTCAAGAGCCTAATGTATATATTCACATAGAAGGATCTCACCATGCGTCAAAATAGATGGTTAGAGATAATCAAGGATTATGATTTCACTATTCACTATAATCCTAGAAAGGTGAACAAGTTAGATGATGCTATAAGTAGAAAAGTACGTGATACTCTATCCATGATACGAATTGAGAAAGTCCATATATTCTTGTATATGCAAAGGATGGATTTAGAAATCATAAGGCCAGGGGATACATCCTACCTTTCTAAAATGATTCTGCAACCATTAATCCAAGAGAAGATTAAAGAAGCAAAAAGGGAAGATGTGGAGATAAAAATGATGGTGAATGCATTAATGGAAGGGAATATGTAAGAGTTCAATATTGATGATGATAGTGTGATCTGGTTTGGAATGCATCTTTGTGTGACATCATCACCATGGATAATGAAAGAGCTATTGTAAAATGCACATAGCTCAATATTATCTATCCATCCAAGGAATACCATGATGTATCGTGATATCCAAGAACACATCTGGTGGGATAAATTGAAGAATAATATTTCATAATACATATCATGGTGCTTGGTCTGCGAGTAAGTTAAATCATAGAAACAAAAGTCTAAAGGGAAGATGATGTCATTGCCTATACCCATGTGGAAATGGGAGAATGTCACTATGAAATTTGTCACGGTCTCCCAAAGACGTTTAATGGAAATAATGTAAAATGGGTGGTGGATGAATGACTCACAAAAACTTCCATTTTATCATTATTTAGGAATACATATAACTTGAACAACATGAAATGATAAATGTGGAGGATTTGGTGAGACTGCATGGAGTTCCACTCTCGAATGTCGTTGATCATGATCAAAAGTTCACATCAACATTCTGGAGGAGTCTTCCACATGCTTTTAGTACTAAATTATATTTTAGCACGACATATCACCCCTAAAATGATGTCCAATCTGAACGGAATATTCAGACACATGAAGATATGTTAAGAGAATTCTCTCTATAATTAAATGGTGTATGGGATCAGCATCTCCCATAGGTTGAGTTCTAATACAAAAATATCTTTCACTCGAGTATTCATATTTCCCCATATGAAGCTCTGTATGGAAAATGATGTAGAACTCCAACCATTTTTGTTTATGTTAGAGAAAAAAATCTTATTGGACCAGATCATGTGAAAGAGATCATAGAGAAGGATCGGGTAATCTCGAAACACATCAAAGCTGCTCAGAGTTGGAAAAAGATCTATGTTGACAATCGTCGAAGGGACTTGGAGTTCAATGTTGGAGATAATGACTTCTATCTAATATCACCCTGTAAGACAGTCATACGGTTTGGAAAGAAAGGGATGCTAAGACCAAGGTGGCTCCATTGAGATTCTTGATCGTATAGGATCACTGGACTATTGGCTTGAACTTCCATTGAATATGGCTAATGTTCATGATGATTTTTTTGTATAACTCTTTAGGAAGTACATAACAGATCCCTCACATGTACTAAACTTAGAGGCGATATAATTGGGATATGATCTATCTTATGGGGAGAAGTCGATGATGATTTTGGATAAAAGTGATATGGTCATATGAAACAAGACAACAAACCTAGTCAATGTATTGTGGAGTTACCATAAGTTTGGAGATGTTTAATAAGAACTAGATGCGGTGATGAAGGAGAAGTACCCTCACCTATTTGTGTAAATTAAAATTTTGAGGGAACAATTTCATAAGGGGGGTATATTGTAATGACCAAAACTTTTATCAATGAAAATTTATCTTAATCTAATTAAATGAATTATTATGAAAAATGGATATATAAATATACACTTCCTAGGTTTTATGTTATTAGATTTCAAAATACAATTATGAATTGTTACCATTGCTAATATAACTGTTGAACATTGATGACATGATTAGTATAAATATAGGGCTTTTACAAATCCAATTTACTCAGGCAATGTATGTGATGGCCTTATCCAGTAGATATTCCCTATACGATACCCATTTTTAGAGCTCATAAAGAGGGTGGAATCATTGGTCTTTGTTCTTTATTAAGCCCAAGATGAGATTCAACACCTTAAGCTCGAGCGTAACCACCGAGAGTTGAAGTGGAAGTTGATAGAGATTACCTCCCGAGCGATGTTATCTGAGCCACACCAAGAGTCTATAACCATTGCACACCTTACCCTTCAGTCTTATGTGAGTGTTATAATGTGTTATCTTACATGACCTTAGAACTATGAGTATGTCCATTAAATTTTTATACAATAAAAAATATACATTCATTTTATTATCGTTACTTGGTAAATAGTTTTTATGAAACTAATAGTATTCTTAGTTAATATTCAACTTAGGAATCTATTTTGATAAATTAATGGATAAATAAATTAAATAATATTTTAATTAAATCTTAATATTAAATTAATTTTTATATAATATAAATGACTGTATAATTATTATGAATAAGATTGTTATTTTTATTATGGTTTGAAAGTTATTTTTTTTCAAAACCAATGAATTTTTTATTAATGTCAATTTTTTATTTTAAATGTAAAAATTCACATATTTATAAACGTATCTAGTTAAAAAGAATATTATTTTTGGAATTAGTATGTTGAAATTATAAAATGGTGAATTTCTCATACTTTTCTAATAATGTAGAATTTTCGGGTAAAAATTAAACATCGTTTAAATATATAATGTGTTTTATGACATCATAATGACCCTATTATTATGTATGTAAAGTCTCGGAAATTTCAAAGAATTTTCTTTCTTAATTTCTTTGAAATTTTACGAGTCTGTGGCATCTGACGACACCTGATTTCGAGGCCCGGTGTGCCCGAAATCAATTTCCAAAGATTAGCTTGCATACGTTCAGTGAACGAACGAGAGGGTTTTTCTATCTTTTGAACCGGTGCTCGAAATTGAAATTCAAGGGCCAAGATAAAGTCACAGTGCCAATTTTCACTTAAGGGGACCTTTTCTGCAGTTGCGTTTTATGCGGGTTTGAAGTTATATTTTGGAGTTTAACCTTAAATTAAATAAAAATTGTGTCGCACACATTTTTATTTTGAGTTGGTTATATCCTACAAGGGGGATGTTGTTGGTGGGGCCCACACCCACATAACCTCCCATGAGAGGATATTTGTGAGGTGGTGCCCACACGAACCCAACCTTTCATCTTCTCTTTAACTCCTTGAACCCCCCCTTAAACTCCTTAAACCATTAACCTTCCCATTTTACTCTCTCTCTATTAATATTCCAACACACTTGAGTTAAATGCATTTAATTAGTTGGATCATCTATTTTGAATTAATTTGAATTCATTAGGTGAGAATAAAAATAAGAGTAATATTATTATGTTTGGGTTGGCATAGCTTGAGTTGAGCGAATAAAGGAGAGGAGAAGATTTCTTGAAGGAATAATCCTCTTCCAACGAAGAACATCTATCAACAAGGAACAACGACACCCACGAAGAATTCCCATATTATCTTATCTTCCTACGCGTCAAGAGAGAAGACGCCGACCGCAGCGATCATCGCCAATGACAACGTTCTTTTTCCTCCGACGTTGATGGAACAAGACCGTCTTCAGCGACGCCGATTTCCATGCAGACGACGAACGAACATTGAATCGAGGTAGGGGATTATATTGTGATTGTTAATAAACCCATGATTGTTTCCTTATGAGAAAAAGAACGCAGATCAACTATTTATTAAGTTGATTCGTGAAAGAATATGTTTGCGGGTTGGGAATATTTGATTATGGGGAAAAACATCAGGGGTTTTATTTTAGAATGTTTATATTATCCAGATTGTTCCTTCCTAAACAAGGAACACAGATCAACTCTTTATCAAGTTGATCCACGAATGTTATTAATTTTGCGAGAAAAGAATTTTTATTTGCGGGTGTGATGTTGGGAAATAGGTTCAAAATTAAATGATTAATTTTGTGCCTTGTTAAGTCTTTGAAATCATGTGATGATTTTTTCCAG
Organism: Viscum album; assembly: GCA_963277665.1. NCBI lineage: Eukaryota > Viridiplantae > Streptophyta > Magnoliopsida > Santalales > Viscaceae > Viscum > Viscum album. The sequence continues at coordinate 810,142,054 of OY728151.1, forward strand.
TTGATAACACCTAACGTGGAGGGTGCGGGCTGAACAAACACTGCTCGACAGCCCTCCACAGATTGATTGTTGTCATGCGGATTGACGGACGACGAAGAAATGGGCTGCAATGGCGATTTGAAGCCTCTCCAGTGAAGATCGAGTCCCAGGAGGACCGCTGGCGAAGACGGTGGGCGAAATGGACCACCATAGTTAATCCAGTGGTCCGCGGAAAGCGGCGGCGGGGCGCCACACCGGTGCGGCGGCACTGGCGACCGGCGGTGGTGGCGTGCCGCCGGAGAAGACCGTCGCGGCGCGACACCTGGACCGGAACGACTTTGCCGTTCTGGAATTAAATGAGGTATGGCTTAAGATCCGCACCAGTTCTCTGTCAACCGGGGGGAAGGCCCCCCCCCTTCGCACCCCGCTCGGACAAGCCGAGCAAGGCTGCAGCCGGCTCCCGAACCAGACCGCAGGCCGCGCGGGCTGGGCCGCCCGCACCGGGCCTGGCCACCTGCGTCGGGCCAGGCCGCCAGCATCGGGCCATGCTGCACCGGTTGGGTTGGACTGCTCCAGCCGGGCCGGGCCACGCCCTAACGGGCCGACCTAGGGGGTACTGGACCGGGTCAGACTGGGCCCAGACCCCCTGTTTTTGGGCAGTTTCGTTCAAACGATCATAACTTGGGCTACATACCTCTAATCAATGCACCATTAGTCACGTAGTGATCCTTGAATTGAGATGGTCGTTTCAGTATTTTACACTCAAGGTTTTGGTGAACTTTGGGTACGGCCGGGTTGGTTCGAACCCAAAACCAACCGAGCTCTCGGAGTGGAAACATTTATAACTTGAGTTCCGGACATCCGATTGACATGTTGTCAACTTTTTTGGATTACATTCGGTGAGAAATATCTTTTGGCATACTTCGCCTGAGGTTTGGACGCGGTTGGAATATGGCCAGGTTGGATTGTACCCAAAATCCAATCGGGCCCCTGGAACGGAAAAGCTGATTACATTCAGACCGGATGACCGTTCGGTGAACCGTCAAGGGTGTTGGTAATCACATTGAGAAACAATCCTTTTGAGTATACCCTATGTGATTTCATGGTACAGTTGAGATAGGGCCAGGTAGGTTCGTAGACGAAACCAACGGGGCCCCCGGGACGAAAAGGCTAATAACACACAGACCGGGCGTCCGTTTGACACGCCGTCTGTTGCGTTGAGACCCTTATGACGAGGTGGTCCTTTGAGATACTTCTTCGTGGGACTTTGTGATACTTGGAGGATTGACCAGTAGCCCGTGGAGCGGACCCTCTTAGAGATGAGCGTACAGAGTATGTAGACCGTGTAGCTGGAAGAGACCTGTTGACTGCTTGACTGATTCGAGTCGGAGTGACTTGTATAGACATGTGGGGAGCACTACTGTGTTAGGGTGGCAGAACCATGGCGGGGATCACTACTATGTTTGGGTGGAAGACCCACGGTACTCGACAGGAGGAGTACCTCTGCAGGCTATTCGGGGGGGGGGGGGGGTGCACTACTGTGTTTGGGTGGCAGACCCTGGCGAGAAGCACTATTGTGTTTGGGTGGATGACCCGCGATACTCGACAGGAGGAGTACCTAAGCAGTCTTAGGTTACTAAGAAGTACCTCAGAGTCATGACAGGTTCACTGTACTTGTCAGAGACAGAGCTCTTCAGCAGTTACGAATTCGATAATGAAAATCCTGGTTTGAGATAAGTCAATGACCTTTGTGTTTTCCTCATGATTGAGATGGGTTACTTGATAACGTAGGTATATGTATGGGAATATACCTAAGTAGTGGTTATCCGTTGATTTCCTATCTGTGTGATACCTCATGTTTGAGATGCGTTACTTGATAACTTAGGTATAAGTATGGGCTTATACCTATGTATGGGTTATCAGTTGAGAACTTTCTTTGTGTTTATCCTTGTTGGATTTAGTGAGACCTTGAGGGTTTCGGGGTCCCTACTGAGTATCTTATACTCACCCCTACATTGGCCATGCCTTCACCTCATTGTGTTGGTTGCAGACGACAGACATCACTGATCGTGGATGGGGCTTGTAGAGCAGGACGGTACCTGGAGGTGGATCCCAGGACGAGTCGGTGTCCGGAGGTGGATCCCACGATGAGTCGATACCCGGAGGAGACGGACGGACGTGGAGTGCTGAGGAGGACATATGTTCATAACCATCAGTTAGGAAGTCGAACGATGTTCCACGAGCTACTTTTCACATTTCAGTTGTTGTCCTTTGCTTTACTTTCAGTTGTAGTTGTACATTTCTTTTGGGCTTTTATTTCCGGACCCTTGTACTATCAGCACATTTGTTTAACTACATTACTTAGTGTAGCTTCTACTTGTCCTCTAATTGTGTGTGTTTTCATTTCTTAAAGGCAATGCCTTCCCTTTTTGATGGGATTTACACCTTTGGTGCTAATCGCCAACCCCTGGCATATGGAAGGCGGGCTTGGGGTAGTCACGGCACGGGCCCCGAGGAAGGGTAGTGACAAATTGGTATCAAAGGAGTTGGTTCTACTGCAGAACTCAGGACTCTGATCTTTCCTTTCTGTGAAGAAATAGTGGTAAGGGGACTGAGTATGGTTATCAGCTCAGGGAGTCAAGTGTTGGTGCAGCGGCCGACGTATCCATACACCAGGACCCTGACTACTGATTTTCGACTCTGTGCACAAAAACACTGATTGTGTGTGTGTGTTTCCAAAAGCTTTAAAGTCAGATCAAACCAGGTCATCTCACCAGGAATAAATCGTCGACCGTGTCGCATCTGTTTAGGATGTCTCAACGCAGACAGTCAGTTGGAGTTCTGAGATAGTACACGATGACGTCCCATCGAGCGACGAGGCTCCGGTGTAGGGCCCTTTTTACTATGTTGGCACCTCGGGTGGTGTACCAGCAGCACCACCACCTATTGGGTAGAAGATTCCGCTAGCCATAATAGCGAACCATGCACGCCGATAGAGCGCATTGCACAAGTTACAGCAGGATAGGCCTCTGAGGTTACGAGGCGAGACAGATTCCCAAGCAGGAGAGGACTAACTGGAAGCGATTGCTAGAGTTTTCCGCCTAGCTGAGACATAGATAGAGTGGATAGTGGACTTGGCTACTAGTGTTTTCCAGTTATTGTCCATGAGGATGGTCCGCATAGTTATGAGGCTTAGGTACGTGGACCGATTCCTGAGATAGTGCCTTCGGGTAGTGTGTATGCTATACATCACTACCTGTTGGTCAATAGTTACAACCAGTAGTACAGGTAGGTGACACATGTAGGCTTACTACCTTACAGGTGTTCCAACATCATATACCGTCGAGTTTTGAGGAAAGACCGACTCACAGGCGGCTGAGAACTGGCATGAGGAGGTGGCTGAGAGTATTCTAGAGCTTATATAGCTTCGACAGGACAACATGTCTGTAGCTGAGTATTCATAGACGAGTACCGATCATTCCTGGTACTCGATGAATACGATGAAATCGGTTCTTCAGGGCTCGGACATCCGAGCGAGGTGTGTCTAAGGAAATCCGATCCAACACATTTTGTCTATTCATTCCTACTTATGCTAGTGTGGTAGAAAGAACCATTGTGGTTGGGAATTATTTTGCTGAATGGATGCTGTCAGTGAAGTTTAGCAGTGCGAAAGCAGGAAACTGGCGCCAGTCTCGGAGACTTGGGCGTGTAAAATGTTTCAAGTAGAGGAAGTGAAAAGGTAATATGAATATTCAAGGAAAAATACATGGAAGCAGAGCTAGGAGAGCAGCATGGGGTGTTGAACATTTTGACTTGTCGCAACCACCCGCCTTTGTAATCCCCTCTAGGCTCAGGGAGCTGGAGGGCGGGGGAAAGAGTAGCTGCATGCGGTCAAGGAGTGAGACCAAAAGTCTATAGGGATGATTCAAAGTACGGACTATGTCTTCTAATAGCTATCGTAACAACAGATATTGATACGAATCGTCCATTCCTTCCACGAATCTTGTCCCAGACCTAGAGTTTCTCTTTAATCCGTTTACACGACCCTCACGTCTGGAGATACCTTTGAGAGGAGACTCAATAATAACACTTATGCCGACGGTGTGATCGGAACCTTCAGGTGAGAGTTTCGGTTGGGAACTCTTGGTGGCGGTGATGAGGCCTTACGATGTTAGATTGAGTATGGACTGGTCAATAACAGTTCATTAACAAATTGACGGTATTAGAAAAAAAGGTTGTGGTCTATCTGCAACGTCGGTATGGGTTTTCTTTGGTCGGCGAAAAGGAAACCCCAGACAGCACAGGATAAACTCATGCATAGGAGGGTGTAGCCGATCACTCTTGGTTTGGCAAACCTTACCCTCGTGGCTATATGAGTTTTGAGTTTCAGTTCTAATCATGAAATGGAGGCCTCTAGAGTTCGAGGATGGCGGCCACGTTCTTATATAGGTCTCACCTCGACGAGGTTTACAGATATGTGGCTGAGGCGGCAAGTTATCTCTGAGGTTCAACGACCCTTTCTAGGTCCTCAGCTGGGTTGACGATGTGGTTTATAGCTTGACCATTCCACCTCAGTTAAACCGGGTGCACGATGTCATCCACGTATCTCATCTAAGGAGATACGTCCATGACCCTTCACACATCATCGACCGCCAGAAGTTGGACGTCGATGACGGGGTGACATTCACAGAGGTTCTAGTGGAGAATGAGGATCGACAGGAGTGGGTCCTACATGGACAGTCTATTTCTCAGGTCCGCTTTCACTGGCTGCATGGGAACCTCCAGGGGAGCACACGGGAGCGGATGACTCAGTTGCGCGCTCCATACCAATTTTGTTTCCCTAGTTTGTGTTATAGCTTTATGGGGACGTAAACTCCTGGAGGTGGGAGTAATGTAAAGACCCGAAAATTTCAAGTAATTTTTTTAATAGTTTTTTTGGAATTTTACGAGTCTGTGGCTTCTAACTGAACCTAATTCCGAGGCCCGGGGTGCCCAGAATCAATTTCCGAATATTAGCTCGGGTATGTTCAGTGAACGAACGAGCAGTTTTTTCTATCTTTTGAACCGGTTCTCGGAATTGAAATCTGAGGACACCGATGAACTCGCAGTGCCGATTTTTGCTTAAGGAGACCTTTTTCGCAGTTGTGTTTTATGCAGGTTTGAAGTTATATTTTGGAGTTTAACCTTAAATTAAATAAAAATTGTGTTGCACACATTTTTTTTGAGTTGGTTATATCCTACAAGGGGGATGTTATTGGTGGGACCCACAACCTCATAACCTCCCATTAGAGGATATTTGTGAAGTGGGGCCCACATGAGTCCAACCTTTAATCTTCTCTTTAACTCCTTGAACCCCCCTTAAACTCTTTAAACCATTAACCTTCCCATTTTACTCTCTCTCTCTCTCTCTCTTTTAATTTGCCAACACACTTGAGTTAAAGGCATTTAATTAGTTGGCTCATCTATTTTGAATTAATTTGAATTCATTATGTGAGAATAATAATAAAAGTTTTATTATTATGTTTGGGTTGGCATAGCTTGAGTTGGGTGAACAGAGGAGAGGAGAATATTTCTTGAAGGAATAATCCTCTTCCAACGAAGAAAATCTCTCGAAAACGAATGACGACACCCACGAAGAATGCCCATATTCTCTTATCATCCTACGCGTCAAGAGAGAAGAAGCTGATCGCGGTGATCATCGCCAATGACAGTGTTCTATTTCCTCCGACGTTGATGGAACAAGACCGTCTTCCGTGACACCGATTTCAGCACCGACGACGAATGAACCTTGAATCGAGGTAGGGGATTATTTTTAGATTATTAATAAACCCATGATTGTTTCTTTCTGAAAAAAAGAACAGGGATCAAATCTTTATTAAGTTGATCCGCGAAAGAATATGTTTGTGGGTTGGGAAAATTTGATTGCGGAGAAAAACGTCGGGGGTTTGATTATAGAATGTTTATATACTCATGATTGTTCCCTCCTAAACAAGGAATGCAGATCAAAACTTTATCAGGTCGATCTGCGAATGTTATTATTTTTGTGGGACGTGAATTTTTATTTGAGGGTGTGATGTTGGGAACTAGGTTCAACTTAAATGATTAATTTTGTGCCTTGTTAAGTCTTTGAAATCATGAGATGATTTTTTCTTATTGATAACACTGAACGTGGAGGGCGCGGGCCAAACAAACACGACTCGACCACACTCCATAGATGGATTGTTGTTGTGCGGATTGATGGACGTCGACGGAATGATCCGAAATGGTGATTTGAAGCATCTACAGTGAAGATCGAGTCCCGTGAGGACCGCTGGCGAAGTCGGCGGGTGAAACGGACCACTAGAGCGCATCCGGTGGTCCGTAGAAAGTGGTGGCAGGGCGCCACACCGGCGACCAGCAGTGGCAGCGCGCCGCCGGAGAAGACCGCCGCAGCTGAGCCGCTGCGGCGACACCTGGACCGGAATGGCTTTTCCATTCAGGAATTAAATGAGGCGCGGCTTAAGAGCCGCACCGGTTCTCTGTCAACCTGGGGGTAAAGCACCCCTGCCCCCTTCGCACCCCGCTTAGCCGAGCCGAGCCGGGCCGCGTACGACTCCCGACCTGGACCGCAGGCCGCGCAGGCCGGGCCGCCCGCGCAGGGCCGAGCCACCCGTGCCGGGCTGGTCAGCCAGCGTTGGGCCGGGCTGCGCTGGTTGGGCCGGACCATTCCAGCCGGACTGGGACACGCCCTTATGGGCCGACCCAGGCGGTACTGGGCCGGGTCGGACCGGGCCCAGAGCCCATATTTTCAGGCAGTTTCGTTCAAACTCCCATAACTTGGGATATGTACCTATGATCGACGCACCGTCAGTCGCGTAGTGATCCTTGAATCAATATGACCATTTTGGTATATTACACTCAAGGTTTCAGTGAACTTTGGGTACGACCGAGTTGGTTCAAACCTGGAACCAACCGGTCCCTTGGAGCGGAAATGCTTATAACCTGAGTTCCGGACGTCCGATTGACGCTTCGTCGACTTTGTTGGATTCCTTTTGGTGAGACGGATATTTTTTCATAATTCACTTGCGGTTTGGACGTAGTTGGAATATGGTTGGGTTGGATTGTACCCGAAATCCAACTGGGCCCCTAGAACGGAAAAGATGATAACTTTCAGACCGGACGACCGTTTGGCGAACCGTCAGCGGCATTGGTAATCACATTGAGATAACGGTCCTTTTGAGTAAAACCTATGTGAGTTCGGGGTACAGTTGAGATACATCCGGTTTGGTTCGTAAACAAAACCAACCAGGCCCCCGGGACGAAAAGACTAATAACTCACAGACCGGGCGTCCGATTGACGCGTCATCTGTTTCGTTGAGACCCCTATGATGAGGAGGTCCCTTGAGGTACTTTTTTGTGGGAATTTATGATACTTGGAGTATTGACCACTAGCTCATGGAGCGGACCCTCCTGGAGATGAGTGTACGGAGTACAGAGACCGTGTAGCTGGTTGAGACCCATTGACTGCTTGACCGATTTGAGTCGGAGTGACTTGTATAACCCAATGGGGAGCGCTACTGTGTTTGGGTGGCAGAACCACGACAGGGAGCACTACTGTCTTTGGGTGGTAGAAATTCGGGACTCGATAGGAGGAGTACCTCTACAGGCTATTAGGGGGGGCGCACTACTGTGTTTGGGTGGCAGACCCCGGTGGGAAGCACTACTGTGCTTGGGTGGTTGACCTGCGCTACTTGACAGGAGGAGTACCTCAGTAGTCTTAGGATAGTGAGAAGTACCTTAGAGTCGTGACAGGTTCATTGTACTCGTCAGAGACGGAGCTCTTCAGCAGTTTCAGTTTTGATAATGAAAATCCTGGTTTGAGCTGAGTCAATGACCTTTGTGTTTTCCTCATGATTGAGATGGGTTAAATGATAACATAGGTATATGTATAATCATATACCTAAGTAGTGGTTATCCGTTGATTTTCTATCTGTGTGACACCACAGGTTTGAGATGAGTTACTTGATAATTTAGGTATAAGTATGGGCTTATACCTAAGTCTGGGTTATCTGTTGAGAACATTCTTTGTGTTTATACTTGTTGGATTTAGTTAGAACTTGAGGGTCTCAGGGTAAATACTGAGTATTGTATACTCACCCCTGCATGGGCTATGCCCGCACCTCGATGTGTTGGTTGCAGACAACAGACATAACTGATCGTGGATGAGGCTTGTAGAGATGGACGGTACCCGGAGGTGGATCCCACGACGACTGGGTACCCGGAGGTGGATCCCACGACGAGTCGATACCCGGAGGAGACAGACGGACATGGAGTACTTAGGAGGACATCTGTACCTACCCTTCAGGTAGGATGCCAGAGGACATTCCAGGTGCTGCTTGTCACCTTTCAGTTGTTGTCCTTTGAGTTGTACTTTACTTTCAGTTGTAGATGTACCTTTCTTTTGGGAATGTATTTCCGGCCCCTTGTACTATCAGCATGTTTGTTTTACTGATTTACTCAGTGTTTCTTCTTCTTGTACTCTGATTGTGTGTGTTTTCGTTTCGTAAAGGCAATGCCTTCCCTTTTTGTTGGGATTTAAGCCTTTGGTGCTAGTCACCAGCCCCTGGCCAATGGAAGGCGGGCTTGGGGTAGTCACGGCACGGGCCCCGAGGATAGGTCGTGACAATGTAATAAAATAATATAAAAATATGGTCATACAATTCATTTTTTACCATTAAAATTAAGTAATTTGAGTTTAGTTTTATTTATTATAAATTACTTTAGTGGACCCTTCAAGACATATAAAACATTTTATATTTTTAAATTGATTACCTTGAGACTGTGACCTGCCTCCACATAAGAAACCCTATTATTTTATAATTATAATCCATTGAACATACAAAATATTTTATTCCAATCACATTTGGAAAAAACAATGAGAAAAAACCATGGGATGGTTTGTGGTTTGTGTTATTTTAATGTGTGGTGCCCCAAACCTAAATAATAAAGAATACCATCTCATTTCTGATATAAACCCACCCAAACTCCAACTTTCTCTTCACTAAAAGCTTTTGTAGTTCATTCAACCTCTACCCTCTTCTATCTAGAATCCTCCCAAGGTGACAGAAGCTCCCAATATTCCTCTTTCAGGGCTCTCCCATGCTTTTGGCATCACACTTCCATGTAAGGGATTTATTCATTTCTCATTTTTGTCCAATTTTCATTAAGATTTTATAACCATTTATTTTCAATTTTAAATTTTGGAGTATGGTTTGGCTCCTCCAACATACAATCGTATTTATGTTTGAATGATGAGATACCACTTTCCCTCTCATCGATTCCATCTGTGTATACCTGTTACAATGCTGAAATTCCATAAAGAATTTATATCTCCTCATTTACATTCAAGCACTTATTTTGTATTATGAATCCAAATTACATTAATTATGTTGGGAAATGTATCAATATGACCCAATTACATTCTATTTCATGTAAATATGATGATTCACTGCTCTCTTTATCATCAAACATTTTTATGAATTCTTATGTCACACCGTTATGCTGCCGAAACTGCACTGCGTTTTTCTAAGTCAAAGTTATTTTGTAGTGAATACCATGCACATTTCCCTATAAAGGGTATTCACCTTTACACAAATTTAAATATTGATTATAGTGTTTAATTTATTAATTCCACATTCTTTTATCATGGAATAAATGATGATGAATCCATCTTTTATGATCTTTGTGGTGCACTAATGCATGAAATAAAATTTTTATGAAGGGTGCGCCCTGATAGCACTCCAATTCATTGGGTAAATATTAGTATCATGATATGTCATGTGAAATAAGGATTTACTCATGCTAATTCAAGTGAAATGAGTATTTAATCATTCTAATTAAATTTCAATGATGCTTTACTCATGCTCCTTATGCAATGATACTTGGATCTTTCTAATTCCATGTTAAGTTTTGTTTCCACATTTACATGTTATGATAATAATGCTATATATTCCATTATTTTCATTTTTTTGTTCTCCATTGATAGGACTATTTTCAAACCTTTATTTTATTCTTAATGTTATTCCTTGTTTATTCCCTTACCAGGCTTTATAGCCCACCCATTTTTTTATTCAAGTCCTTAGGTTGTTCCATGCAATTTTATGTATGTGGGAATGTAGTGGTCATGTAAAGAATGATTCCAAAAAGGATGTCGTGTTTCACATTTTAAGTCGTTAAGTAATGATACTAAGTTCTAATGACACAAGACATCCTAATATTCCATGTTATATCAAGTGAATAGTTTATATAATAAATCATGTTTAAGTGTGTAATAAAAATTAGGGTTGTTAATATTACAACAATGAATTACGACAAAAGAATACCACCTAGGAATATATAGTCTTCTCCACAAAGGTATATTTATAAATAACATATAACAATTTTATATTGATATACTCAATCCAATACAAAAATTCTTGAGGTAAGGAAAAACCAATTACCAACCATAAGAGTCTGCTCAAAGCACACTTGTTCAATGAGAACTCACTCCTCAAGCTATGATATAATAAGAGACCCTCACGATGATGACTAGCTCATTTGGAACCACCCAGAGATAGAATATGTGTCATGGAATTCTATGACTCAATGGGAGATAATCCTATTGAAAAAATTAGGGAATACCACATATCAAATTTGGATCAACCCTCGATTTATAGGTTCCTTCTCAGACACACTTGGTAATACCACTAATCCTACTGATGTTCCCCTCTTGATGGCGGTCCAATGGATAATTCTTGGTGGTTATGTTCATTACAGAAAAATCCACTAGGGGTGATAGAGAATCGCACTTCTGTCCCATTAAGGGATTTCATACTGTATATGGGACATGGGATCTAGAGGGGATCATAATCTAGTTATGTGAACAAAATACCATTATGAACCATCGAGGGATGGACATAGGGAATGATATCAACCTATATTGTTCCAAAATAAAAACTCACTACTTGACCCAAAATTACTATATCAACGTTAGGATATCAAGTCCATAGACGACTAATTGATTTAGTGATCTGTTTAAGAGATATAATCATTTGGGAAAAACTACATGCAGGCCTAATAGGGCCTACAGACCTACTATCATTATTGGTCCATCCTACCCTCGCGGTATGTCCCACCAATAGTGGTGGTCGGTCAACTGACTACTCGATCAACATCATGGTCCCTGAAACTATGGTTGAACATTACTGTCCATGCATCTGATCCAGCTCCGGTTCCTACAACCCCGCAGTCAACCATCACTAGTCTCCACCCAGTCCAGCCTGGATCTGACCCATGACTATTTTTTCTGAACCAACCCACTGGTCCAACTGAGACAACCAGTCTAACAAGGTTGCGCCCATCCCATTTCATCACTTCCATGATCGCCTCTACCAGCGCCTCTATGTCCACTACCCACAACCTTCCGCCATCACTGCGTCCCACCACCACTGTGTGCCTTCAGTCACCACCATCTCCCGCACCCCCCTCACTAGCCGCCACTAGCGGAACCTGATAGAGGGGGTTTCACTGATGTATTCTACCACCGCTGCCTATCACCGGTGCAATTCTAGTGGCCCCTTTTACAGACTATCGAGCCTTCTCCAATGCATAAAAAACCAAACAGTTGTACATCAGAGATCTTAGAGTCATGTGGTCTCTAGATCAACATTTTTTTCTTGTGAACTATTAAATAAATGGATCAAGTCGTCATTCTTCATTGTGAGCTTATGAATGCCAAAGAATGTGAATTTGAGAATCATCAGTAGTCATAATTTCTCTATCTCTACTGTCTCATCTCTAAAGTGTCATTAAAATCCTTGATCAACTATATCATATCATTTCACTAAAAACATGGTGTGAAATGATACATTGATCGATACGTATCAAGTCATGAGTCCAATTTAAAATTCCCACAATGAACAAAGAATTGTGGGTGAATAAAACAAGAACCAAAGAGAGGATTGAATCCTGATTGAAGTTATTCTAAATCTCAATCTATCTCCACTAAAATGAAAATTGAATAACCACATAATCACAAATATTAATATCCTATTAAAACCTAACAAGTATATTTTCTTTCCTAGAATACACATGATTCATGAATTAATCCTGTTTCCAATTGATTCACATTCATTTTAGAAATTAATAATGGGGATATATACAATTGAAATGCACTCCCTACCTCGATATATATCTCTTTACCACAAATAATGGTCCCCGCGTCATTGTAGAATGAATTATACTTCAAATTTTAGGTGTTTCGGTCATCGATCCCTGATCTGTCACTGTCGCATGAGAGAGAATCCATATATCTATCTCCAATGGTTCTCCATGGTTTATACTGTTATGGGACTATCCCTAGAAATTCTTCTTAACAATATTTTTTTTAAAAAATTCGTCTAATATATCATTAAAATAATTTTTTTTAATTATTTTATTCTCATTTTTTCCAATGATAGAATTATTACAAAGACCTGTGTCAACTAAATTTAAGTCGCACCAAGGAAAAAACTACATTAAGAACTCAATAGTGGTCTCAGATATCCAATATGAGTCATAGTTCATGAGTTGTTAGGATTTTATAATAAAATATGTTTACTTAATTGTTTTATTTATGATTAAATATTTTGTGATTTTTTATATAGATGACCCATGAAGACCAATGTTTTGTTTCTCCTAGGATAAAAATTCAATTATTGTCTAAATGGTGCCCTCAGATTTCTAATTTAGGTTCCTTTTCAGGAGTTATTAAATTTTCTCAGGAAAACGACTTGCATGCAATAAAGAAGATTAGTAGTCTTTAGAGAAAAATTCTAAGCCCACCAGGCCTCAGAATCACTCTATGTCTCAGTTCCTGGTCTTGAATGAAATCCATGAATAATACATGTAAAATATGATATGTTACATTCTCCCCAAATTGGTTCTTTACATCACCATATTCTCAAACATGGGATACTCAAAGAGATGATGGTACTGAGCATGAATTCGGCCTCCCACTCCCATGTGCTCTCCTGGAGATTCCTACGTTGCCCCTGAAAATGAACCAAGGGAATAACTCACCCTATTAAGATCCTCTCTTACCTATACTCAATAATAATATGGTACTTTGCATAAGTCACACCATCTGTGATTTCCTGCATTCCCTAGTCCATGAAATATTATAGGGTAATGCATGTTTCTTCTTAGCTGTGACATAGGGGAGACAACATGTACCTGATCTACCTGTGGTGGTAGAGCCAAGTGGTACACCACATCACTAACTCTACACCAAATCCAAGAATGGGTTTATGATGACCAAATATATATATGAAGTTGAAAAACATGTGGAGTCTATCAATGATCCCCCATATGGCATCATGTCTCCTAGATATGTGTGGTAAACCCATCACGAAGTCCATCTAATCCCATCCAACTCTCATTATGGATCTACAAGGGGTTGATGAAAACTATGTGAAACCTGATTCTCATCCATTACCTACTAATATATAAGGAATGAAGAGAAAAACTATAAAACCCTATTCTTCATCCATGGCCACAAAAACTGATGTCGGATGTCCGGGTATATCCTCTCCCCAACTGGATGTACCACCAATGAAGATTTATGAAACTGTTACTAAAACTCCTATACAACTTTATTAGAACTACTGTGCATCCTCTAAAATGAACAATGTGCTCCCCACCTCCGAATATCCTTAAAAAACATTCTTGGTGTATATATGAGCATGTTGGGTCTTAGAGTCAGCATTCTCGTGTAGTCAATCCCTGACACGCTATAAGAGTGGGGGGGGGGGGTGAAAACCATTGACTAGAGGTAATATACATCATCTATATACATAAAGGATAGCTTCATCTAGGGGAAATTTTCTGACACCTCATTCATCGGCTACAACTAGATCTCCAAATGATAGCATCTATAACCATTTTCCTCTTACCATGAGTATAGGTTATCTCAATGGAATATTCTTAGAGAAAATTTAGCCAATGCCTCTGTCTCAATGTAAAATATATCCAATTCATCTCTACCACAAATGAATGAACTAAGGACTCATAACATCCACTTCACTAAGGGGTAGGCTAACCAATTAATGAGTAATTGGTTGTACCCTCCTATGTGTGAGTACATCATGTGAATCTTGGGATTAATTTCCATATTCCACAAAAACCTCATTCTACCACTTTAGACACACCACTCTCTTTGCCTAAGAAATTCAATATATGTATGAACTATGGGTCACTAGACCATACCATGAGTGATGTTATAAGGCATTGAAACCTCTACCCAGAGATCCTAATAGAAACTCTCACATCCATGTGTTGTGTCACACTTTCAGTACCAGTGAATTATCATTTGATCTCATCCAGTAGGAGCTCACAAGCATGATAGTCAAGTCAACGATTCAACTGGAATCTTTGAGTATCAAACATGATATATTGTACTAAAATAATGACTATCACATATGTATATCATTGTGTCATCTAATGTTGAAAATACACAAATCGTACAACGAATAATTTATAGATCCCCTAGGTCATATGCCTTGAACATATGAATATATCCCCTTCCCTATCCTCTAGCACCATGGGACTATTGTGACCCAATTGGGGGTGGTGGTGGAAACATTTCATAATTTCAAACACCTCTTGCTACTCTCTAATCTCATATTCGACGTCTTCTTCTCTATGGATCTGTTGGATCCAATAATTTTATATACCTTATTGTTCTATCTACAGTCTACCTATTAGTAATATGATGGGTTTGTAAAATCATAGGAGATATTCCTCTTTCAATCACATGAATAGTAATACATCTATCTAGGCTGACTAGACCCACCCTATTATACCTAAACAATATATCAATTATCCTGGGACCTCATATAAAATAATCAAAAACATCTATGTCCCTAGGTCAGACATCGGCTCCCTACTGCTGAGGACTATCCTCCTTCATTCCCACTTCTGAAAAGCCATAGTTATATCAGCTATCCAAAAAAAATTTGACCATTGAATCTCGCTCAAGAGCCCTCTCATAAGTAGAAATTCTCAGAGGGATAACGTAAGATCATATGTCCCAATTCAGACCTCACAAGAACGTATGAGCCCTAAAGTACATGTCATGTATTATATACATCCATTACCCAGATAGGTTTATATGCCTAGATAAATACTTAGATTCAGATATGTCGATCTATTGGAGCTATATAATCCATTGTATATGAATATCACTTATCTTATAAGGTGAAAACCCTTCTTTGAAAAGGTTCTAAAATTCATTTAGTCACAACCCATCCTAATGGGTCTCATGTCGTGACTACCCCAATACCACCTAGAATAGGCTAGGGGCTGCAGACTAGAACCATGTAGTCATATACCCTAAATGGGAGGAATTTTCTATGAACCTACACACACACACATCTCTAAGCCCCAAATATTGAAATGTAAAATTCTATGTAAACAAGCATGCATACCACTAAGATACCTACAATTGAGTATGACTGTAGAAAACTAGAATGTAAATAGAATTAGAATTAAAGCCCCACCTTAAAGGAATATGGAATGCTAATGAACATGTTCTTGAAACACATACCCACAAAAAACCTACTTGGATGGTATCTACATGACACAAGTCAGAAGCCATAGGAGCACACCTTGACAGTCCGGTCTTTCTAAGAACAAACTTGTCATAGTCTTACTATGACTCCATTAATGTGTCGATCGTCTATACAAGAGATGAAACATGTGGGAAAATCCCATTTAGGGGTGAGTAAAACAATACTCAGTAGGAAACCCTAAAGGCACAAGGTAATACCACTAAGAAGAAAATTATGTATACCCCAAATAAATACATGATGTATGTCACAAATAAATACAATAAGTATTCCGTGAAAAAAATATAATGTATCCACAATGAAATACATGATGTATTCAAAAAAAAAGATATATATTCATATCTCACATGTACAGATCTATAGTTTGGAAAGTAGGATTTTATGAAATAATACACAAAATAGGAGTATCGATAAAACACATTGTCCTAATGAGACACGCAGTGTTAATGAGACTCTCTATCACTATGAGACACTCAGTTCCGATGAGACACTAAGTCATGATAAGACACTCAGTCCCAATGAGACACTCAGTCTGGATGAGGCACATAGTCTCAATAAGTATTGTAATCTCATGGTCACATCAAACCACATGGTTCTGCTCATAGTATGACCGTTCGGGGAGAAATCACACCTCAACCCAAAA
This sequence comes from Viscum album, assembly GCA_963277665.1. NCBI lineage: Eukaryota > Viridiplantae > Streptophyta > Magnoliopsida > Santalales > Viscaceae > Viscum > Viscum album. The sequence continues at coordinate 810,158,299 of OY728151.1, forward strand.
AAAATTCATTCCAATTTCCTATCAAACTAACTTAGAGTATCTAAAAAGTCTCATCTCAACGCAGGGGTCCCAACACCTCAAATGTCTTGTCAAATTGACACAAAATTTTAATTTTATGGTCGTTTTAGTTAAAAGGTTTGACTTGGGTCTGTTCCATGTTTGATATGATCCCTTGACCAATTTCTCCACGTATGACCAACCTAACCTGGTCTAGCCTGGTCCGGACCGGCCAGTAATAGCTCGGTCCGATCCTATCAAAAATGGCATAGGTCCATTGATCCGGTGCATTTTGCTGGCTGGTTTGTGCACTAGACCCTTCTCACCCTAGTTGCATCCCACATAGCCATATGGTCTTCCCTAAAGGTGTAATGCCAAGGTCCCCACAATCCACCAACACTGCATGCCTCGCTTGTGGTCCTCACATCACCCATCATCCCACATGGTCCCGATATCACTGCCAGCCACCCCACGGCCTCCCATTACCGCCATCCACCTCATGGCTCACGTTTTCCGCCTATCGACCAATGGCCTAGCTTCGCTACCAACTACACTGGAGACCTCCTTTGCCGCCAGCCGCCCATGTCTCTCCTTCAACACCAACTACCCCATGGACCACCTCATTCCTTCATACCCACACACTATTGTTGCCACATACCACCACTAGTTCCACTCCTTATTGTCGGCATTCCGGTGGTCCCTTCAAAGAGCCACTAGGTCTCCTTCAATACCCAAAAAATCACAAGGTAGAAGAATCGGCCCTGTCATGTCCCGATATAATCTATTGCAGCCTATTTAATTGATTTTTTTCTATCTGGGGGTTTGATCATTTTCAGACCCTCAATGAATGTCGATCTGTGATAAAAAGGGTCCAACGATGAAGAACCCCATGTAAGGGGGGAGAGAATGGAATTAAGAACATCAAATAAATGAACATATACCTTTGTTTGTGTTATCCTCGATTCATTAACATTAGATGCATTAATTAATTAGGTAAAGAAACTCCCATTTTCAATTCCCAATACTAACAATACTACAACCACAATTGAATGACAAATCAACATGTTCATTGGTTGGTCAGTGGTCTTCATTGATTATACTAATGGGATGAAATCACAAAGCAATAAAACACTCTACCTTGAGTTTGGATCAATCATTGATGAAGAACGATTTTGTTTCTATTAGAAAGGCGATATTCCAACTCCGCTGGCTGAACGATCCAAAATCTACTCAATCCTTCATATCCATTTGAAGAGAGGGTTTAATTAACTTAACCCAAAGGAATTATATAGTTAGGCTAGTGACCCTAGATTCTGAAAAAACCCTAATAAAAAGAAACATATTCACTACGTCAAAATTAAAAAATTTATAAACAATACGTTAAAAAAACATTCACAACCAACCCACACAAGCCAATTTTTGGCTATAACTAGGGAAAAACCGTTTCATTTAATGAAAAAGTTCCCTCATATTTTTGATTTGTGAACCCATTTGAATGATATTCCCCTTTTTTAGGAAAATAGCTCGTCCGTGGTATTTAAAAGTTATCATTTTATAGACAATAATTCTGGGGACACTGAGCCTTTGAATAATTCACCATGTCAGTGATGGTTCTTGAAATAATTCCATATAATATTTAAAAACAATATATGGAAATTATGATATGTTACATTCTTCCCAAATTACGTCTTTAAATCCCCAAAAGGCAAAACAAAATGCTATTCAAATAAATGGGGGGACTGAGCACAAATATGAGCCTCTTTCTCCCATTTTCTCTTCTAGAGCTTCTCTTTCAACCACTAAACATGCTCCTGAGGAATCGACCACCCACAAAGGATCTCTTACTGTTGATATTGTACCTCCACCAAGTACTCCACAAAATATTACTTATTTTCAATGTCCATATCTCCCTAGTTAATGACTTGTGATTGTTCATTCATGTACGTCCTCAATTGTGAAATGTGGAAGTCATCATGAACCCACTCTAATTGTGGATGTAGAGCCAATCAGTAGGCCACATCACCAACTCTATGAAGTATCTTTAATGGATCAGTGAACCTCAGCGATAGATTGACACCCCAACCAAATCTCTATATACAACGTCGAGGAGAGAACTGATGGAAGACATGGTCTCCATCCATGAACTCTAACATCCATAATTTCTTGTCAACATAATACATATGGAGGCTCTATGCAGTCTCCAGTGACTCTTTAATCATCTAAAACATCCCTATAGATTCTGGCACTAACTCCATACCCATGAGCGCTAACTCACCTTGGCCTTTCCAGTAATGTGGTGACCTGCATATTCACCCATAAAAGTCCTTGAATAGTGTCATTCCAAGGCTATAGTGGTAGATGTTTTTGTATTAAAACACTACTATAGGTTGGTGATCCTTCTAAATATGGCCAAAATATTGGATACACGCATGTAGGATGTCTTTTTGAACCTATATGGTCCACTCATTCTGGTTTTTCGTCAGTGGGTGAAAAGTTGTAATGAAGCATAACAGAGTCCCAAATGCCTCGTAATATCCCTTATAAAAATAGGATGGAAAGAGTGAATTAAGAATTGGGAATATACTAAATGATACTAATTATATTAAAACTATCTCTTGAACATAGTGGTATCACATTCTCTCTATATAACTCTAATCTTGAATCGCTAAGAGGTGGGCTGACGTGGTGGGGCGGTCAATGATAACCCATATATTATCGTTCTCCATAGACATACTTGGTAAACCTATCACAAAGTCCCTATATATCCCATGCCACATCCACTATGTCACCTCAAGAGGTTGATTCAATCTTTCTGGAACATGGTGCTCAACCTTCAACTGATGATGAGTGAGGCATCAACAGATAAACTCTGCAACTACCTTCTTTATCGCCTACCACCATAATCGATGTCAATGTTCCTGTTACATCATTAAAACAAATTGATGTACCTCTGAAGGGGATGTATGGAACTCCCTCTAGACCACCTCCTGTAACACCACTAGTACAACTGTGCATCATCTAAAAACAACGATGTTCTCCACACCTTGTGAATATCCATTAGGGGCATGGACTGTGGACATATGAGCATGTCATGTCTCAAAGATTGTATCTTAAGGTTGTTCCTCCTTAACTCAATATAATATTGGAGGGGTGACAACCATAGACTAGAAGTGGTCTGGTCAATATCCATTCACAAAGGATATCTTAAATGAGGGAGTCTACTATGATTTCTTATTTAGTAGTTGTTAACTCCATCACTTAATGAGAGTATCTACCACCACTTTCTCATTTTATTGAGAAAATAAAATTCAAATGTCATAGTCTTGGGGGAAATGTGGACATTGAATTTTTATTATGTTCTGATTATTCTAATAGAAGATATAATTGATACTCTTTTGGTTAGATTAAATGATAAACCACTTACACATCAGGTAGTGTTTCTATATCTTCAATTCAAAACTACTATTGTTAACTCAAGATCATAGGTCGCATAGCTCTATTCATTTAGTCTCATATTTTTTGAACAATAGAAAATAACCAATTTCCCTAGAGTCAATACAAAAAAGCACATTTCCTGATGGATCATTAGATTCTATATACTCGACTCCTTCCTCTGGAAATCTCAAGACATGAGCACTCATCAAACTCCACCTCAACTGCTGATAATTCTCACTGATCTTCTTTTAATGCATGAATGGGTACCCATTTCATGTAAAAGGTATTAAAAATGCTTCCAATATTGGAAATTTGGGCAAAAATATCTGATATTACCCATCCAAACCAAGGAAACTCATCACCTCAGTAACATTCATGGGTTTCTCTTAAGAAAAACCATCTCAATATTCCCTGGACCCACTGGAACTCCAACATCTAAAATGTAATTTCCCAGAAAATGGACATCTCGTATCGAGAACTGACACTATGAGAGCTTACCATAAGTCTATTTCCCTCAAGAGTGTGTTCATGACCATCCTCATGAGTATCATGTGCTCCTCCTTGGATGTTGAGTACACTAGAATCTCATCAATGTAAACCACCATGAATTAGTCTATGTGAAACTGCAATATCCTATTCATGATCCCCATGAACACTAAATGGGTGTTCTTCATTCCAAACAGCATCACCATTTACTCATAATGGGCATATCGACACTATTATGTCGTATTCGGTATATCCTATTCCCATACTCATTGCTGTTGATAGCCAGATCTAAGGTCTATATACAGGAACCACTAAAATACAACAAATAACCTAAATCTCTAATTTTTTTTCCTGTGATACAAAACTAGGGATATCCATGGTTAAATAGAAGGTCCCAATAAGACCTTCTCCAACAGGTCCTCCAGGTGCACCCTCAACTCATGAAGCTCTGTGGGATCCATCTGATATTAAGGTGTATATATCAGTGTTGTCTCAGGGTATAGATCAATGAAGAACTCGAACTCCCTATGAAAAGGTAATCTTGTAACATCCTCAAGAATGATTTTCTCATACTCCTCTACCACTGCATGAATCATTAGACTCATCTCATCCACTACACTGAGGGTCAGGCTATCCAACTAATAGGTGATCTACTACACCATTCAATGTGTGAGTCCATCCTGCATTGTTTGCATTTCCTCTTCCCCAAAAAATAAAAACCCAGTGTCATCTCTTCGGACACACCACACTATGAGTAAAAAATAGTGAATTTGATCATGGATCGTAGATAACCAGTCTTTAGTGAGAATGAATTTTTAATGTCTAGATATCTCAACAAAGAGATCTCACCCAAAACACTCACTTCCAAGAGAAAGGTCACTCTGTCAGCACCCGTTTATGATCATCGAATCCCATCCTATAGTATCCCCTAAAAGTAAGGGTCGAGTAAATGGTTCCACTTGAATCTCCGTGTCTTGAAAAAGATTCATATATAGAAAATAATGACTAATGCTTGTATCTATGAAAACTATAGATAAGGTGTCAAGGAAATTGATTGTAGCTATAATCATCCAAGGATCCTCGGTGTCATAATCCTCTATCAAAAAATGCTAGCCTTATCCCTTTCCATCATCTCATTAATCCTGTTGTGGACTATCTAGGTGTTGTGGGGGTAATAAATTGAACCTTCCCACTCATCCAACTTTCCTAACTAATCCTCTTCTATTTTTTCCACCCTTCAGACCACTTTTCTCTTGTATACGCACTAAGCATAACGTATCTGAAAAGAAAACTTCTATTAAGTGACACTCGAAGGATTTCCAAGAGAAAGTCATATCATCACCTATATAGGTAAATAATATAAAACATTTCCCTAATGAACCCAAATGATGACTTTCGGCTAGGAATATCATCTGGTTAGAAGGTGTCCTCACAATGAGAAATACATGTGTAACAGTCTCCAATCAATCCTCAGCTATCTGGGGGTTTTTCTCGCCCTGAAACCAGAGAGGTCACTACTTCTAGAACTCCTGCAACACAGTAAGCCTACATGAATCCTAAACCATTAGTGATTGTATTAATTCATGCTCTATGGGTGGTGGTATCACTGGAAAACCACCAGGAGGTGCTATCATCAATACATGCCTATGCACTAATGCCTCCTCACTTGGAAGATCATATTCATGATCACACAACAAAATCCTAACTGGATATCTACATGGAGGAATCCTTAAATAAGAAAAAATGTTACATGGTAAAAAAATCATACTTGGTGAGATGACTCAAGATGTTCATGATAAGACACCCAAATCCTATATGATGAACATACCATTTTTTTCCCTGCAACTAGTGTTTTCATATATTGAGTTGAAAAGTAGAATCTAGAGCCCTAGTGTGTGGATATGTCAGCCTCTGTACACAAAATAGTTTCCCTAACCCAAATACTAAACTCAAAACACATAACAGTAATTCCCCAAACCAATCTCACATTCTCATTGTTCTTTAGGTAGAACCAACCTCCTATGATACCACTCTATGATGACCCATCCCAGAGGGGCCCTTTCCATGACTACCCAAATCTCGCGTTCAATAGGCAAGGGGATAGAGACTAGTGTTAGGTAGGCATATAACACAAATGGGAGGAATTTTCTTATATAACTGTACACACACACATCTCGAAGGCCCAAAATTATGAAATGTAAAACACTAAGTAATCCAGCATTTATACCCCAAAGAAACCAAAAACAGAGTATGCTAGTAAAAAATAGGAAATTAAACAGTTCTAGAATACATTCCCATCCAAAACTTTTCCTAGAAAGTGAATGAAAATTATCATGAAACACATCTTTTGAAAACCCTTCCCGAATGGTTGGTACATGATAAATCTATGAATGTGTAAGAGTATCCCTCAACCGTCTGGTCTCTCTAAGAACCACCTAGTCATGGTCTACCTAGGAATCCATCAAATTATCAATCCTATGAAAAACAAATTACGCGTGCTTGCAAAGACCATGTAGGGGTGAGAAAAAAATACTCAGTAAGTCACCTAGAAACAACAAAGGAATAACACTAATAAATACATGACATATACCATGAAAAAATACACAACGTATTTCAAAAATAAAAACATGATGTATACCATTAAGAAATAGATGAAGTATTCCAGAATGAAATACACGAATTATGTCAAAAAGAAGATACATATTTTGATATCACATGTATAACTATATAGTACATAAAGTAGGATTATTTGATGTAATCCACAAAACACCTAGTATCAATATGACATGTAGTCCCGATGAGACATGTCGTCCCAGTGAGGCACTCAATCGAAATGAGACACCATGTCCTAATGAGACACTCAATCCACATGAGAGACTCAGTCCAGATAAGACACTCAATCCTAATGATACACTCAGTCCTGATGAGACACACATTATCGATAAGTCCTATAGTCTCAATCTCACACCCAACCAAATTATTCTGCTAACAATATTTTTGTAATGGGAAAAATCAATCCTCGCGAAAAAATGACTCTTGAAAGTATCTACCAAACTCAGAAAGAGTATCTCAAATTTACCTTATCATTTCAAGGGTCACAATTCCACAAATAGATCATCCAACAGACACACACTTTTTTGGTTATGATAATTTTTGTGAAAAGGTATGACCTGGGTCTGTTCTAGGTCTATGCCAACCCAGAGAGGTTTTAAATAGCTGGTCCAGCTGGTCCATCTTGACCGCGAACCATATCCCTTGGCCTGGACTGTTTTGTAGGTCATTTTGTGTCCCAATGGAGTGCGACCAAAACTTTGTCCCACCAGTCCAAATGGTCCTCCCTGATCGTGTTACACCCTAGTCCACACGGTCTTACCCAACCATATGCTTCCCACTATTCCCCCATAACTACATATACCACACAGTAACACTACTGGCTCCATCCACCCCATATCCCACCATCACCACTCACAACCCCATGGTCCACCTTCACCTCCAGCCACCCCATGACCTGCCTTTGCATCCAGCTGCCCCACATCCCTCCATCACTACCATCCTAATAAGACACACCATCCTCCACGACACCTACATACATCCACCGATCACCAGTGGAGATGCTATGGTGGTCCCTTCAGTGGACCATCAGGGCTCATCTGATGACTAGAAAATTAGGAGGTCACAAATCATGCCTTGCAGGGTCTCGATCTTGTATATTGCTGCCTCTATGGTCAATTTTACTCTGATCCTGTGGTCTAATTGCATTCAGATCCCCCAGAAATGTCGAGTAATGGCCATAGGGGTCCAATAGTGTAGAAATTAAAAAATGGGTGAGATAAAGGCATAAATAACATATTATAATGGTCCATGTCCTTTGTCTATGTCAGCCTCAATTAGTTCTTATTAGAGGGATGAATAAAGAGGGTAAAAAAAATCCTTTTAAAATTCCAAATACTAACCGTTCTGTAAAAATGATCGAACCGTGGATCGACCTATTAATTGGTTGTTCCATGTATAGTGATTAGTAAAAGAACATGAAGAAATAAAAAATAGATAATATTCCTGACCATATGTCTGGATCGATCGTTGAAACAGAATGATTGTGTTGTCGCCATCGATGAGATCCTCCAAATCCACTAGCGCAACAATCAATGATCTGCTCAATCCTTCGTTACCATTTGTAGAGAGTTTTTTACCACATATCAAAGAAATTCTATGTTTATAGTGATTACCCTATATTCCCATGAAACTACAATAAAAAAGAATAATAATATCTATGTCGTACAATAATATTTTATTACTGATACGTCCAAAAATTAACTTCCATGACCGACCCATGCCATATTATTTTAGGCCCTACCTATGAAAATATCATTTTATTTATCACAATGATGACCTCTGATTTATATTTTGGGAACCCATTTGCAAGATATTCCACTTTTTCCAAAAAACTGCTCATGCGTACTATTTAAATTTTACCATTTTATAAAACAATCATTCTAATCGCAGAAGGCCACAAAATCACACACCGCCTCATCCCCTTGATTAAAATTAATTCCATATAATATTTAAAAATAATACATGGAAATTATGAGATGATACATTATTGATGGAAGTTTCGCCTCCCCGTGATATCAGTTAACATAACCCTGCAATCTCCCTACTAACTGTGTTGAAGGATTTCTTCCTTGACCACCATAAGATCTATTGGTTTCCGGACTAGACAAGAAAACTCAGGTTAATGCCTCAAGATAGTCTCAATCTGCCTATGTGTTAGGAACACCTCCGAAACATAGGGTTCTTTGTTGTTGAAACTCATGATGTAAACGTAGCCAGCACACCTCATCTGCTGGTATTGCTGGTACCATGTTCTGATCTATAGGTGGTGGTATGGATGGCTCACCACCCAGAGGTTCTATATCAATAAAAATACTTTTATCAATTACTCATTACCAATCATATTTTCCTGGTGATCATGTTGCGTAGTCTTATGTGGTTTTCTATATGGATACATCAAGAAATAAAAAAATATATTCCCTGATTGACTGAGTATATCTGGATAGATTACTCAATAAGTAAACTAAAGACTAAAATATTCATATATTATGCATGTACCCTTTTTTCATGTAACCATTGTTCTCATGTACCATGATAAAAATCATGTGATTAGAGTCCTAGTGTGTGGATACATTTTCTCCCACACCAACATTGGAGTCCCTGAACTGAAAGCCAAAATTGAAAAAATTAAATCATTTTCCCCAAAATGATCTCACAAAAACCCATTCATAAATTATAATAAACCTTCCTTTGATACAAATCAGTCATGACCCATCCCAGTGGGGCCTGTGTAGTGACTACCCAAGAATGCCTCTAATAGGCATGTGGATGGTGACTAGAACCGTGTATGAATATCACTAACATTGGAGGAATTACTTATATACTTATACACATGTACACCTCTCCAATCCCACAAATGGATGAAATGTAGAACCAACTATGTAAACAATGCATTCATACCACTGAGTCCTCACAACAATGTATGATGGTAAATGTAATGGAATGTAAACAAGGAAAAATAAAATCCCACCACAAAGTGTCTATAACACAAGTTCATCCAAGAGGTAAAGGTTTGGGTACTACTATCTGAAAACTATAAGAACACCTCGGTCTATCCAGTCTCACTAAGATTCGTATAGTCCTCATCTTCCAAGGACTCATTCAAAGAGTCATTCATATGTACATGAAATAACATGTTCATGAAAATCCAGTTAAGGGGAGAGTATAGAAATACTCAGTTGGAAAACCAAAAACCACAAAGCAAAACCACAATTAAATAACACAAAATAATACCATGAATTAATACAATAGTTAAATACCATGAAGGAATTCCACAAAATAATACAACATATAAAAACCAAAATAGATTAAAAAAAGTAATACCATAAAGGATTACCACAAAATAATAGCACAAAGTATTAATATGATTGAATAAAAATCATGATTTACATGAAATGATAACATAATGGATTACAAAAAATGAATACAACTTAATATTACCACAAAGGAATAAAATATAGGATTAAAAAAAGGAATAACACAAAGGATTACCACATTGGATTGAAAAAAAGTAATACCACACAAAAATATATAGTTAGCTCCACACAGGTATATGTATAAATAATGTTTAACAAGGATATCGAAATATAAAAAATCCAAGACACAAATATTAGAGGTAAGACACAACCAACTACCGACCACATGATTCTGCTTGAAGTATGCTCATTATAGGGGAACACACTCCTCAAGCCATGATATCATAGGAGACACTCATGAAGTGGTATGGCTCATTCTGGCACCACCTAAAGAAACCTCATTGTTCAAGGAAGACTATGATGCACCGATAGAGGATCCTTCCTAGGAACACTGGGGGATACCATGTACCCTATCTGGATCAACCTAAATCATAAAAAATTCTACCCAAACACACTGGAGAGTACTATTGACTCAACTAATGTGGCACGCTAAAAGAAGGAAAACCACCCAACTCTCAGTGGTCTTTGTCGATTAAAAAAATAGAATTAATGTGATATAGGATCATAGTACTATTCCATTCAGGGATACCATACTCTATCTAGGACTCAACCTCTAATGGGGATTACAATCTAGTGATGCGTAGGAAATACCATATAAAACCATTTAAGGAAGGACCAAGGGAATTATCTCTAACTATACTGGTAAAAACAAAAAACTCACAACTTGTCCCAATATGACCTTCTCAGATTCAGGGAGTCAACAATGTAGACATTGATTGGTTTATTCATATTGAATATATGATTGATTGTGTAAAACTGTCTGTAGGCCTACCAAGGCCGGTAAAACTATCGATGCGATATGTCTAATCTACCATCTCGGTCGACTGCTATGGTCTGTCGTGTGGTCGTTGTACTAGTGTTCGACCATTGAGGTCGGTTCACCCATGTATGCTCAGGGTATCACGACCCCGTGCTCAACAAAGACTAGTCTTCAGAACAGTCACCCTAGGTCCGACCCAGATTCCCTTTTCTTGAACTGGCCTAGTAGACTAACCCGACTCCAGGGTCCGAATCAACCTATCCCATCCAAGCCTATTCTATCATTGCCTCGTCCCCCTCTGGGAGTTCCACTGCATCCATCACCCGTGGTACTCCACTATTTCCACATCCCATAGCCACGACACCCCACAATCACTATTTTCTCCTACAACCTCCTCTGTGACCGTCGCTGGCCACACCTGCCGGATATGGATTCACCACCATGCACCATCACCGCCACCGATCACCAATGTCACACTATTGGTCCATTCCAAGGACCAATGTTCCTATTCTGGTTCCAACAAATTAAACGGTCCAACATCTTATATTGTCGAGTCAATCTATTTCCATATCAATATGTTTCATCTTCTGATCTGCTCGGAAAACGGATCAAATAGCCAATCATCATTATGTAGTCAATAACACGAAATAATAAGAATTCAAGAATCATGAATCCTCTTAATCGTTCTATCTTAATTTTTGAACCTCTTTCGTGCCATGTTGACCCCAGATCTACAATATCAGATCATTTCACAGTGAATTGGGTGTGCAATGATCGATCAATCGTGTTGTGTCGTGTCATGGAACAAATGATGAGCGCATATGAAGAATGATTAATTGATGGAGAAAATAAAAATGAATCAATGAGTGGAATGAACAAAATTCGATGTTCGGGTCAATATATATCCATCACTATTGGAATGGAAATCAAATAAACAAATAATGATAGAGATTAATCTCATGTTAAAATCTCACAAGGTTAATTATCTTCCCGCAATACACATGGTATGTGAATCAATCAGTTTGTTGATTGATTCACATTCATTGTAGGAATTATGAATGGGTAAATAAACAATTGAAACAAACACCCAACCTTGATTCATATCACTTGCTAATAAAAAATGGTCTCCATGTCGTGGATGTAGGACTGATCCTTCGACGCTGAGGTGCGTCGTTCAATGATCCACTATCCATCTCCATCACAAGAGATAAAATCCTCCATGATATGTATAATAGTTCTCCAAGGATTCATGGGTTATAAAACTATCCATAGAAAATCTCCCTAACAATATTTATAAATATTCTTAGCTACCACATCATGAAAATAATTTTTACTAAATTATTTTCTTCCAGTTACGTCTCACAATAGCGTTTTTTACAAAATACCAGTGCGGACTAAAGTAACATAAAATCTAGGGAAAACAACACATTACAAAATCACCAGTGATATCAAATATCCTTTCTATGTCTCTATTAGCTATTTATTAGAATTTATAAATAAAAATATAAATTTTTTTATTTACGGTTATACCGTTGGTGACTTTTTCTATTGATGACACACACTGACTAATGTTACGTTTTTCCTAGGGTGAAGTCCCCATTATAAGATCAACGGTGACATTAGATATCTGATCTGGGAACCCATTAAACATTAGTCCCAGTCTTTGAGTGACAATGCCCGCATGAGTTAATAAAAAGTTTAATACTTTTAATACAATTATTCCGGGAAAACAATGCCTCAGAATCACATGCCATCTCAACATATGGTCTTGATGTTAATCCATATAATATCTATAAATAGTAAATTGGGAATATGAGATGATACAAATATACCCATTATTTCATTAATATTTTATATATGATCTTTTATGTGATATTTGGTTAGGGTTATCAATGGTGAGGATAAGAACATTATATACCTTTTCAGCTTATCAATTAGTTTCACTATTTCTCACTATGCTTTAACAACCTCTCTATATCGTTTATTAGAGAGGATTATGGGGGGATCCAAATTAGTATGATGTTTTTCTCACCCAATATATATATGAACTAGTTCAAGATCATCATGAGCTAGTTGGAGATTGGGCTGGATATTACATCATCCTTGTTTCTTAGAAATTATTGGGATTTGTGGTCAATGATGGGTTTAACTTTCTGTACATTTAGTTTTCCTTTCAATTTATTTAGTAATATATGACATTACATGTATACACATGGGATTATATTAATATATCCAACATGGGAGATTGGTTAATACATCTTATCTTTCTTTATTTAACTTGTACTTTAAGTGGTTAATGCTCCCCATATGTATACAAATTATACCCTGTGTTATTGTTTTCAACCCAGGGCATACATGAGGAGGGAATTGTGCCGTTACCCTATACTTTCTTCAATTTCTGTCTCTAGAGGGGTACACATTGGTGATAGGGGGTCTTCTAATAATGGTATCAGAGCATATGTTTGAGAGAAATGTTGGAGTTTCGAGTCATTCAATTGTGATACTGCATTGATATTTAAGAAACAACACCATCTAATTTTTTTATGTGTTGTAAACATTAGAGATTAGATAATACACATGTATTTTAGTCCCCTAATTATTTGATGCATACACCATTAGTTTTTCAAATCTTAAAAATTTGATGACGGTGTGGGTAGAGACCTATAAAATGATATTCCTACATTTGTTTTATTATATTTGATTGAAATGGGTAGACCATAGGATATGTTAAAAAAATAATCTAGATATTGAAATAAATAACTAATAAATATTAATTATTATATATTCTTGTTTTAAGATAACTAACAATAAATTATTTTGGAATGATATGATATTGATAGAAATCCTTATCGAGTTTACTCTAAAGATATTTATTGTTATGTTCATGCAGACCACCATAGAGAAGAGGTCTTTGGTGAAAATCCATAGAGTATCACACAATAAGTTTTTTGGTTCCATTTATTTCATAAGTATGAGATTTATATAATAGATACATTCATAAAATATGTATTGAAGTAGGTTCATAAAACATCTAATTTGATTTATGAATGGAGGAACCAATAGGTCCCATTTTATGTGATGATGTAGTGTTGAGAAGAAAGGATATGGTGAATCTTGTTCCTTGTGGATCATGATGGTCATCAGTTGTATGGGGTATTTTTGGAGACCACTATTGATTACAGTTTCATTAATTGACTCTGTGGATGGCCAGTAACTTGGGTATTCATACCATTTGTAGGGGAGTTTGGGAGTACCATTTTATTTGATGTTTTTCTAGACCGTTATGTGATATGCATCATAACAACTTCCATATAGGAAGCTAGTAAGAATAATTTTGAGGAGGCATTATATCTTTAGATCAATTTATATTTCCCTATGTTTATGTTTTCAACTTATCATCAGGTTCTCTTGAGATTAGAGGTTTTTTAGTAGATGTTTCTTTAAACCAGTTGCTCATGAGAGTGTATTCTTTAGTATTTATCTAAAAAAATATGTTTTCGGCATCCCATTTTATGAGATTGAATATTTCCAGTTAGTCGGGGGAAGGTCACATCACTCATTATAATGTTTCATTGGGGGTGGAAACTCTCATACCATTGATAAGGGATTAGACACATGTTTTTTGTATGTATGTTTAGGTCATATGTGGCATGGGATCCCAAACATATTATAAATCCATCAATATCGAGTTGTTCAGATTTTGGTTCCACTATTCAAGATGTTTTAGATGAGTAAATTGAATTATGGTGTACAAGATTGGGATTAAATGATTTTGGATACAGTAAATCAAAGAAATATTTGTATATTCTTCATGTACATTTAGTGTAGAGTGACACTATGGAGGTGGTATTTAATATGGACATATAGGACATGGAACATGTCATGGTCATCATAACACATTAGTGTTTATAACCCCGAGTGATCCATATTACATTCGATGTATCCTATTCTTATTTTCTACATTGCTTCATTTTTCTATTCTAGTATCTACATTTCCTTTCATTTAAAATTACCTTGTATATTATTTGGGATATGTGGTTGGGAGGATGGTAGTTCCCATGTGATTTACTATGCTAGTTAGGGGTCAAGCTGATATGTATGAATCATGTTAAAAAAATGAGCTATTTATAGGGAATTGGTGATCTTAGAGGATTTATTATGTTTGTAGATATTGCAATCTGACATCATTCTCAACATGGATTAGTTGAATTTAGTATAGGATATTATCGATTTATTTAGGATACATGTTATGTTATATGTTACATAAGATGTTTCAATAGTGTTAATTTTTAGAGAGACCCTTGGATGGGTTCGATTCATGAACTATTTTTTCTTTGATGGCTGAGCTGATGCTGATATCATCAAAGGATCCGTATTCGTTGTTTCATAGGGTTGTGGTTGAATACCATAAGAACATTTCAAGGTATTTTGGGGTGTTACAACCATGATGGGATATTAATTCAATAATAGATAAACAATCAGGCATGTATCATATCTCAATGTCTTTTTATATGATATATCCTTCTAGGTTTTTAGCGCTATGAGTATATCTTGATACACTATAGTAATGATTTATTTTATTGTGGGTGCCACCTTTGGGTGAAACATTTTTTTCTTGAAGAATAAATATTTTAGTATTTTTCTCTATATCAATTATTATCACTTGAAACCAATGAATGTGATGAACAATTATCCACTTTTAAGGATTGATTTTTTATGTTTTCAATTAAAAAGAGAAATATGGTTCTCAAAGATGAATGTACATTAAAAATACCCATAGATTCATATAAAATATGATGATATTCTAAAAATTAATTTTCTATGATGTTAGGGGAATTACATGTTTCTTATGATGATGTTATGTGCAACAAACACTCCATCCATGATCTTGTGTTTGATGAACGCAATGTTTAGGGAGTTCTTGGGTTAGTTTGTATTGGTAATCATTAACAACATCCTTATGTATTAAACATTTGTAAAGGTTAATATAGAGAATATTCATTCCATTTTTGGTGTTATATATCATTTGAGTCTATTTGGATGTCTTGAGGGATTGAGTTCTATTCTTAGTCTGTTTATTTACTATGGAATGTTGTGCAACATTATGGATTACAATTTGATTATTTAAAGATTGATGAAGTTATTTCTTGGGTAGCTCCCATGACTATAGAAGATATGATAAGTTTCCTTTGTCTTGTGGGATATTAGAAGAGGTTCATTATTGATTTATCTCATGTTTCAACTCCTATTAAATTCTCTACAAGGATGGAATGGATGTTATTGTGGTTAAACCAATGTCAGGAAGCATTGAGTACCTAAAGAAGATGTTGAACATTTCTTCAGTCCTTGGATATACAAAAGAGTTAGATTAATTTTATTTTTTTGATTATTACTCATGTCATTGAATGGTATTTATTCTAACTCGTCAGTAAAACTTACCTTATTATTAGTCTTGATAGTTAATTCCCCATGAGTGTAATTAGAACACGTATGATATTGAGTTTGTTACAGTTGTGTTTTCTCTATTATTGCGATGACATGACCTCATCAGTTAGTGTTTTATGTTATTTACCATTCATAAGAACATAACTTATGTCATCCATAATAACTACATGAACATGGGACACCACTAGTGGATCTAATTCATGGTTGGATATGATTTTGATATATCATATACCTTAGGAATGGTAACTGTTGTAGTTGATGTGTGAAGAAGAATTTTGTATTGTGATTTTTTGTGTTAGTCTGAATATTACTAGAGTGGTTTATAAGAACAATCATCAATTGATATTTATTTGGAAGAGGTTGTAAAAATATGATCCAATTTCTAGATTAATTTTTTTTCATCATGGGATCCATATGTGGAGAATTAATATCATTGGGATTACGAGGTGGTGTCATGGAGAGACCAAGTTTTTTTAGATATTCCCCTGAAGGTTGGTCTAAGGATGTACATCAAATGGTGTTTTTATTTTGGATTCATATTACCACTTCAATGATATGTGAGATAGTTATTAAAAAGTTCCATATATCATCCATGGTGGTAAATCAAGTCACAAAGAATATGTAAAATGCATCGAGAGTTTGGTTTTGGTGCCATGTGATGATGTAGAGAGTTTTTTATTTTTTGTTTTGATGGATTATTTTCTAAAAGTCGAAGTCAATGAACCGTATTCACAGTGGTTTTCTCAAATAGATGGATGTTCACATATGGAATAGGTAGGTAATATTGAAGATATTTATTATTTATTTACCATGATATCATGGAATTTATGATGCTTTACCAGATACAGTGTGTCGTTTGATGAAATCAATCCACTAAACAATGATTAGGTTGTAGAAATCAATGAAGGTTTTTTGAGGAATTTTAAAAAAGAGTTAGTGAGACTCCACAATGTATCATTGACAATCACCTCTAATTGAGATCATAATTTTAACTATATGGTATGAAGAGTATTACAACATGTTTATTGAAGTTACATATGAAAAAAAATTTCATCGGAATATGGATTTTAAAAAAAGAATAATATTTAGGATAATGAAAACATATAGAATTATTGTGTCATGTATTTCAGATGTTGGATGAGGCACTGCCCCTTGTATTATTTTTCATTGAATAATAGTTTGCACCGCCTTATTGGTGATGTACTATTTGAATATTTGAGCATATGACCATTCCATTAATGAATAAGTCTTTATCATAAAGATGTTCAATGTTACACTTATAATACCAATGATATAGCACAATGATTAACATCAGAGTTGATCTAAATGAATAAGTGTCTATTTAGATAGTGGTATTCCTAAAAATAATTATTTTGTTTAGTTTATACATTGAAATCAGTAAAAAAATTAAAACATTGACGCAAATCTTGGAGAAACTGATAACCGTGTTTGATAAGAATAGAAGAAATTGAACAAAATGAATAACATAAAGAGTTATAAGGGCATGGAAGAGGGTATGTAAGAAAAATTCTGGATCCAGGTTGATCCACTAGAAACTACCAATAGAAGGAATTCTTAATAAATCCATAAAAAATTGTATCCACTGAATTCCTGACTGATAAATCAAATTACATAAATATGTTAAATAAATAGAATGAACAAAAACACATTTGTTTTTTTTGTCATGAAAGTTACACAAAATTGAAACATTGGCCATTCAACAGGTTCAATCCGGCCAAGTATTCCTACCTGATGGAATGAGCCTAATGAGATATCCCTATAAAAAGCTCTACACAATTTTATAGTTTAATAAAATGAGAAAGGAATGGGAAAATAAATAATGCAAGGTAGTTTTAGACCATTTTTCTACACAAGTTCTCTAATGCACACCCTAATTTAAAGTCAAAATACACTATAGAAAATAAGAAGAGTTTGTATAAATCAAATTCACATCTCATGGTAGCATCGGGTATCACCTACTATATATATCCTGAAAATTATTTCTTTGTTACTAGAGATTAAGGATTAGAAAACAAGAGAGGAGAAACAGATATCTAAATTTCATTTAAAAATAAATACACCGTAAAATATTAACAGAATATACAAAAACACAATAGTAACAAATGATAGAATGGGGAAAAGTTTGGTCCTCATATCTAGTGTCAAAGATGATTCTCATGTCAAAGGGTTTGAAAATGATAGAAGGAAGAACTAGTCCTAATCGATAACAGAATTGTAAACTACAAAAAATGAAATCCTAACAGGCAATAGATCCACACGACTTTCCTTGGTTTAGAAATTACCAACTCTTCAATGATATCCTATTGAAATAATTATGAATTATGGAATGAAAATTCCCAAATATCCCTTGGAGTTCACAAAACAACCTCTTGCCAAATCCTACTCGAAAATAGGGAGAAATAAATGTCACACATTAATAAATTAAAAATTCTAAAATCATATAAACATATATTACTTAATTTTATTAAATAGATATTAAATATGAAAATATGTAAATATTCATACATATATTATAACTAAAATAATTACTAATATATATAATTATTATGAGATTTTTTAATTAATATTAACTATTATAAATATTATTTACATAAATAATCATATACATAAATTCATGTATTAATATAAATATATATAATAATTAATATATTTTTGTTTTTACTATTAATATTATTAATATATATATTATATTATTAATAATATATAATATTTGAAATAATAAATAAAAAAGGGGGAGGGGAATAATTTTTTCAATAGAAGATGGGAGGGGGTTTCCGCTCATGTTGGTAGAGGAGGAAGGTGGATAGAGAAGATGCATGGTGTCGTGTGGTTCATGTAAAAGAGGAGTGGGAGAATTCTAGTTATATAGAAACTATAAGAAATTGTGTTAGTGGTTTAGCATCAGGTGACTAGTGGATGGAGGGATCAAATGGCAGAATGGTGCTTGGGATCTTCTTATGTCGAGTTCTTCTGTTTCGAAATATTTCAAAACTATTCATCAGATTAGGAATGGAAAATTGGTTTTACGGATTTTTCTAATTATGGTTAAGTGAATCTTGGTGCTTTAAATAGATTTATTCGTTGGTTTTTTTGGATTATCTATTTTTTTGAATGTATTATTGCTGCCAATGAATTTTAGTAATTGTGGTGAAGCCAAAAGAGGGTGTTGATAGTGAAAATACTTTTGGATGAGGATATGATGTTGATGGTGTGTTTACACTGGAGAAGGATGATACAGGTGTTGGTGGGTATTAGGGAGTGGTCATTGAATAGGGATGTGATGGGAGGATGGGGCTTGAGTGGGAGGTGACTCCCTATGCCACCGCTAGTGTGGCTGGCAGTGACTCCTCGAGTCACTACGGGTGTTTCCCATAGTGACTGCTTGAGTCATCGCTAGTGTATTATCTGGAGATTGGTTAATGGGGAAGAGGTTATTGAATAGTGAGATGGGAATATGGTGGTGGGTTGAAAGAGCCATCATTAGAGGATTCCAAATGGTGGGTCGGGGTGAATGTGACACTGGGAGTCACCGTTGAGGGTATCTGGTAGTGGGTTGTGGAGCGACAACATCACCACCTCATAGAGACTCATTTATCAACAAAAAAATAGAATACATATTTTATTCTATGAAATAAATGAAATTTAAATATTAATTAAAACAAATAAAAAAATTCAAAAATTAAATATATTCAACTTAAAATGACTGATAAATTAAATTATTTAATTGGAAAAAAAAATAGTTAAAATAATTAAAACAATGGAAAATATTAATTAATGAATTAAAAAAATATAAACAATATAAATTAATAACATAAACATGAAATAAATATAACAGTTTAAAAAAATTATTTTAAAAAAATAATTAAAAATTAAATTGGAAAAAATAATCAATTAAAATAACAATTGGAATAATTAATTTGAAGAACCCAAAATAATGAAAAGTCAAATAAATAAAATATTGAAAATTTTTAATTAAAATTTGAATAGAAACTGATTTTTTTTAAAAATATTAATAAATTATGTATTATTAGAAAAACAAAATTAAACAATTTTTTTTATTTCTATGAAAAAATGATTATTTCAACCCTTAATTAAATAAAATTCAATAATTATTAATTTATCAATTAAGAAGACTTTTTTGACAATAGAAACTAAATAAAATAAAAAAAGTGATGTGAAAGGAGAATGGAAAAAGAACTATATCATGCTCTCTTATATATAAATATTTTTTGTATTTAAAAAATCCACATTATTTGGCATTATAAGACAGAAAGTATGCGTCTTCAAACTCAATTCAAAATGTGTCGGTGTATACTTTACAAATAATTGAATGGAACCAGGAGTGCGTTTGAATTTTTAGTGATTTCTCAGACGTGGTCTTTTCTAGTATCAAAAACACAATTGATATAAAGGTCACACTAACTCTCCACTATCATGGATTTTAAACCATACTCACATACTGAACTACTTCAATTCCATTTTATGTTAATAATCTACTTATGTTGACAGGTTAGATAAACTTAAATTAAAACTATAATAATAGGAACCATTAATTTTCACATTCTAATTTGTTTCAAAATACATTTTTAATAACCTTATAGGTACAATCAAATTCTTATTCAAAAAAGTCAACTGACCCTTTATTTAAATGGGATCATTTTTTCAACATCATAACAAACTCATTTTTGACTAATAATAACTTGTATGTTATTCTATTTTTTTACTTATTCATGTATGTTTGGAGAACATTGGAAAAGAACTTATTGATATTTATATAGGGATAACACATGCACCGAGTTCCTAGAGTGTCATAAGTTCACTATAGGATCCCATTATACAATTTTACACATGTTTGGATGGAAATATAAGAATACCATTTAAGTAGTATTTCAAAAGTGATTATTATTTTTTCAATATATGAGACCACTAATATGATAATAATATTATATGGTGATGGTGTGGGGAAAGGTTTTAGAGGCACTTCCCCTATTAAACATCTTGATAGTTGATATGCATAGGTTTTGAGAATAAAATTATGGGATGTTATTTTTCTTCTAGTTCACCAGCCATACATAATACTTCATTGAAAATTAACATGTATCATCATCCTCTTATAATACATTATACAATTCTAAAACCACTTTCTAAAAAGAACTTTCTAAAATAGAATTTTCATCTAGAATTGGGAGTTCGATTAATTCCTTGGTAGGTGTATCTTCATATTCCTCTTGATTCTCCAAGGAATCACAAATATTGAAAACACCTTCAATTATAGTAATTGGATAATCTAAATTTAAATCATCTTTAATTTAATATAAGTCAAATAAAAGAACATATTCTTCCATAAATCATTGAACTATACGTAAGTGTGATGATTCTTCTTTTTGGTTGAAATGTGATCCTGGGGGTATCATCATGTTAGGAGTGAGGTGGTCAGCCACCTCTAGCCTCTCTTAAAATAACAAAACCTATAGTGTGGTGTCATACTAGGAAAAGGGTAGTATGTATGATAATGTTGATACTTTTTGGGACAAGAAAAAATAATTAGAAATATCATTGTAACAAAAAACAACAAATGTAGTGCTAGAAATAAATTGATCTTCCAAATTATGCCTAGAGTATTCAATGAATTCATATCCAATATCCTAATAGAACAAAAAATAGGTATCTATACGTATCTCTTGAATTTTATTTAGAATATTAGAGGTTATTTTAGACACTAAAATAGGTAGAAATAACTTTTTATTCCTTCATCATTCCTCTTTTCTTCTATGTTTTTTCCATAAGTAGCAACATCATTTTATTTTTGGAGTACTCCAATGAAATTTTGGTTCTCTTTATCTAGGAAATTAGGTCTAACAAAGTCCATGATCTTCTTTGTAACTAAAATATATCTAATCGTAGGCTCATTCATCTCTTGAACCATTTCAATTTTGTGTAATATTCTTGATTATTATTGTTTAGTTTGATGAGAGGAAATCCTTATATAATCCAAGAACACTCATGAAAATATTATTTTAACCAATATTGTAACAATTTTACATCATAATAATGATCATTCACATTCTAGAAGTCTAGAATATCATCATCCAAAAAATATACATTTTCTAGTTTTTTCTTTTTTTTAGATATTATTTTATGTTTTTAGGAATGAAATGTGAAATTGAAAACACCACTATCAAATGTGATTATTCCTCATAAACAATGCCAAAATTTTTCCATCATTATCATTATGATTATGTTAAATATTACATTTATAAGAACCAAAATATAGAACATTTTCTACTCTTAGGGTTTCTCTCAAGGAAGCAATATTGATTTCCATAATTATATTTCTCAAAATATTTTTAGGTTTTTTAAATATTTTAAAATTATTAAAAAATTAATATAGTGATGAAAATCATGGTGAATGTGATGAAAAAATGTATGGAAATAATAATAAAAACTAACTAAAATAAAGAACATTAATACGAAAAAACATGAGGAAGTGTGACATCATGAAATAATATCTTATCCATGTTGATCCACTATCAACTACCATTTCATGGAAATTATGATGAAAATCATAAAAATTCATCTCCACTCAATGCATGGACAATAAACTAAATAAAACACCACATTAAACCATGTAGTGTACACATGAACACAACTCTTCTTCAATTATCGAGCATTCCATAAAATAGAAAAATGAATCACTAAACAAGATAACACTTCCTAGGAAGTTCCAAAAAAATAATACTCTTTCTAACATCGTTAGATCACAAAATCCAACTCAATTTTATTGTATGATAAAATGTGAAGGGAATGGGAATGGAAATGTTTAGATATATTAGTATACTTTTTATATTAAAGAGTGTTCTCCTGGTAACCCTAATTCATTGTCACTCTCCAATAATAAAAAGAAGAAGATATGATAACCATAAAGGTCAGATCATAGGGAACCATCGAGTTTATCTTACTAAATATACCAATGTAAATTTTTCTCTATTAATGTAGATTCAATATCACAACACAAGTGAAGTGAAACAACCTAAATATTTCCATTTCAATATAGATGGAACAAAAAATATTTTTATAACAGAAATCAAAATCACCAATGTCAAAAATAAATAAATTAGGTAATGTGGGGTGCCTCCATATAGTGTTGAAGATGGTTCCAATGTCCTAGGGTTTCAATAAAGGAGGAGTAAGAACTACTATTATTTAAAAACAAAAACATTTAAATAAATTAAATCCATATAGGCATCATATCCACATTCTGTTCCATGACGCCTATGTCACCGAGTCTATAATGATGTCACAGTGAATGAAGTTAGACTCTTTTAATGACCTATCTGGAATATCATGTGCAGTTCCCATGACCAAAACATTGCCGATCTTACTAGAAAACAAGGATAAATTAAATAGATAGACACTATTAAAATAAAATTAATAATACATATAAATATATAATAATTAATTTCAATAAAAAATAGTTAACAGTAAAAAATTTAAATATGAATACATATGTTATAACTACTCTTAATAATATTATATATATATCACTGATTTTATTTATTTATTTTTAATCACTATTAAAAATATTACATTTTATATAATCATATACATAAATAAATGTATTAATATATATATATATATACATCAAATAAGTGATCTATTAAAATTTTTATTATTATTATTACTATTATATGTAAAACATAATATATAAAAATGTAATAAAAAAGGGGGAGGTGATTATTTTGGATGGAGGGGGAGGGGGTTTCTTATTTTTCATAGGGATAGGAGGAAATGGGGTAAAGAAGAGGGAGGGCGTTCATGCGGCTCTGAAAGCAAAAGAGTGGGAAGGGTATTGTTCTCTAAGAACCACTAGAGAAAGGGTCAAGGGTTTAATATTCGACGGTTAGTGGAGGGAGGTCACAATCAACATAGTGTTTGTCATGATCTTTTGGTGGTAGGTTTTTTGGTCTCTTAATAATCAGAATTATTTTTTTCCAGATTTGGATGGATGAATTTTTTATTGGGTTTAATATGATGTTGGATTAAATAATATCTCCTGTTATATGTTTATTTTTTTGATACTATTATATTTCATATTTTTATACTTTTTGAAGTATTATTATTATTAATGACTTGAGGTGGTCATAGTACATCTAGAATAGGGTCCTGATCGTGACTGAAATTGTGGGTGAGGAGATACATCCAATGATGGAATGACATTAGAAGAGGATGTATTTGGTTGTCAACGGTGACTTGGGTGTCACCATCGAAGGAGGGAATATGTAGAATAAAGACATTTTAGCTGGCGGTGACTCCTCGTGTCTCAGCTAGTATTGCTGGGGGAGACTCCAATAATGACCATTGGTGTTGCTTGTGATGTCTCCTTCAACCCCCGTTGTTGTTTTCTAGAGTGGCTGGTGAAAGTGGAAGAGGCTTTCATAAGGTTGGAAGGAATGTTAACGGTTGGTTTAATGATCCATCATTGGAAGTTTTCAATGGTGAGTTGGGTGAGGGTGACTTTTGTAGTCATCATTTAGGGTGTCTGGTGGTGGGTCATGGAGCAATAGCAACACCTCCTGGAGGTATCTCATTTATCCTTCAATATAAAAATTAAAAAACTTATATTTTAAAATAAAAAATAAAAAATCCTAAAAAAAGAAATACAAAAAATATAAAAATTAATTATATAAAAATTAAAATAACGAATAAATCAATCAAATTATTTTGTAACAATAAAAAAAACTAAACACAGTTGAATGAATGAAAAATAATAATTAATTAATTATATAAAATAAATAAATAATAATAATTTAATAACATAAACATGAAATAAATAATTATTTAAATAAATATATTATTTAAAAAGAATAATGATCATTTAAATAATAAATTAACAATAAAAATAATGACTGAAATAATAAATTTTGGGAACATAAAAAAATGAATAATATTAAATAATAAAAATAATGGAAAAATATATTTTAAAAAAATGGATGAATTGGGAATTTTTTTTAATGAATATATTTTATTTTATATTAAATTAATAAAAAAACTAAAATAATCAAACAAAATTCTTATTTTTACAAAAGATCATTATTAGAAAAATTAAAAACAAAATTGAAAAAATATATGAATTGTTAAATTAAAAGAAATATTTTAATATTAAAACACAATAAAATATTGAAATTGATGTGGAAAAGAGATAAAACAATTGATAGTTCTCTGTTTTTCAAGACTAGGGCCAGATAGTCTACATTTCATGGGCTGGAACTAGTGTAATATTTTAGAGGAACGGTTCTCGTGATTCATGAATTGGTGATGAGAGTGAAATATCCATAGAAATACTATGTATATATTTGGAGGATACCTATGGAGTTCAATGTTATAGATCATATATTTTATATGGTTACTCCTTATCAGGGTAAGTGAAGGTTTGTTTTTAAGAGTAAGATTTGTCTCATATTTGTTGGACCTTTCAAGATGATGGATCACTTTTGGTCAATCACTTATTCAATATAACATCCCCCATAGATGAGATGGATACATGATGTTTCTTAAGTGTCACAATAGTTCTGTTACCTTTATCTGGACTCTCACATCATCTTTTGGGTCAATACTGAAGATGATGATGATATGACCTTCGAGGAGAGGCCAGTAGAGATCCATTACTAACAGAAAAAGATTTTGTGTGGTCATTATAATAACTTTTTTCAAGTCTTGAGGCTATATAGTGGCATGTTGAAGAGAACCTGGGAACAATAGTAATATATACAAGATAATTATGTCAATTATTTATTATTTACATCTTCCCTTATTGTAATAATAGTGGTGTATATTGAACCATTTACAGTTTACGATATGGGTTTCTCATGTAATCTTGTTATTAGAAAACATGATCTCATTTGTGAGGTTTCTCCCCCCGACATAGTTTTTAGGAGATGGTTTTTTCTTTTCGGTTGTTTTGTGATTGTTCTATTACTAAGGTAGCTAAACACCAATGATAGAAAGATCATTGAGAGTGGTCTCACCGAGTCACTATTTATGCGACCACATTTTTTTTCTCATTGAAATCAGTTATGGAATCTCAGGAATGAGAATGTTTTGAGAGGAATATAATTTAAGGTCCTAGATCTATGCATCCAAAGAGATTGTGTGTTTATGAAGTTCATGGTTTTTGGATAGATATTAGTGGTGGTACAATGGTGTTTTGAGGCTTAAATCTAGTATCAGGGAGAGATTATGATCTAGGTATGGGTTTATGACCTATGTGGGGTCTACATTGTATGTTTGTTTTATGATAGTGTTATAAAAACCATGTAATTTACATTTTAAATCATGTGTTTATGATATAAATCAATTATGATTCAAAATGGTGGAGGATATGTGTTTTTGGAGAAACATATCTTTTACAAATTTAGAATTTAAATGAAATATTTATACCAAAAATGAGTATTGGACTGTGTTTATGAAATATAGTTCCACTAGGCTCCACTCAAACCCTAGCCCTACCTACCAGTCCTCTAGGAATCCAATGATGGGATTTCAAGGAATTTATGGCTCTCCTTGAAGGGGATTTACCACAACATTCCATCTTTGATCAATGGAGATCCATATAGAATTAAACCTCTCTATTTTGGTTCTTTGATCTTGTTTATCCTATATTTATTATCATTTGATTTTACATTCCCCTCAATTATCTA
Source organism: Viscum album (assembly GCA_963277665.1). Classification (NCBI taxonomy): domain Eukaryota; kingdom Viridiplantae; phylum Streptophyta; class Magnoliopsida; order Santalales; family Viscaceae; genus Viscum; species Viscum album. Next base: position 810,185,226 of record OY728151.1, read on the forward strand.
AAATGAGTTTTTATGGCATTTTTATGGTGCAACATCCTTGGTGGGATGAAATATTCTAATGAGAGTGGTGATCGTGATCCAAAATATTTCCCCATTATCATGAGAAGAACATTTATTCCTTTAATAAAGGGTATTTTTTTATTCTATAAAATTCAAATGTAATTATATAGTTAATCTTTTTTATAAATATGTATGGTAATGAAATTACACTAATAATGATCAAAATATAATAATAAATATTTTATTATGTGTAGCTATCACACGTTGTTTACTTTTAACATTATAGTAGGATTCTACAAGATTTTATAGATATATTTTAATCTATTCTATTATTGTTTAGAATTATTTAATACATGGATTAGCATGGTAAAATTGATGAAAATGAAACCTAACATAAATAGGAATTAATTGATCAATTGTACTAATAATTAAGGAAGATGCTTGTTTTCAATTTGTTGTATGTATTAAATTGATGGTTTTTAAATTGATTCAATGAGAATGTTTAATTGAATATTATCATCCATGTGTCAATGAAATTGATAAAGAATGTAAATAAGGTTAATTATTATTAATAGAAAAAATGAAAATAATTATTAAATGAGAATGGTACTATGCTAACATTGTTGAAACTTCAATTAATTCAAAGATCATGTTATTCTTTTGATAGATTTATATTGCTAGTTCCATTGGTATCCCATTAGTGGACCTTGTGAATAATGAATCAATTATTTTATGATAAAATAAGGACCAATAGTTTTATAATGATACAACTTTGGGGTTTGATGATCTCATATTCTTAATGGCTAAATGACTTATGTAAGGCTATGTGAGAGCTCATTGTCCTGTTAAGGTCTAATTTCATGTTCTAGGCCATGTTTCCCTTCTGATTATGCAGTTTTTATTGCATCATTATGATTAGATTTAGATATGTTCATTTTTATTTCCAATGTATAGGAGCCTTGTGATGGGATCTGGATAAGACCTTTGTGATATGATCCTGGGATGGCTTGTCCAAGGATGGATGTTGTGACATAGAGTATGGATGTCCGGATGATGTTATAATAGTTGATGCATTCGATAATGATATGCATTAGGATGTGGATTAGGGTTTAAATGATGAATCCATTTTTTAGAAAACTTATTGAAGATATTATTACCAGTTGATGTCATAACCTTGTATACTTTTTTGATTTGAATCTGTTTAATGGATAATGGATAGGTTTGTAGTTTATCCGAATTCCCATCCCTACTGCGTGAGATAACTGGAAGTGGTTGCTTATATATTTTCTACTAATTGTAGCATATAATTTTCATTTGGAGTAACTATAATTATGGATGTATTATTATGTTTTTCCAGATTTTTATCCCACTGTGTTGGTTATTGCAGAAATTCAAAAGTCATTATCTTAAGAAATTGTGAATTAAATTTTGATTATTCATGGAAAAAATGACATAAATCTAATGGATAATGTAATGTCATGTTTAATAATGCGAAGGAATAAATAATGGGTATTACCATAATTAAAAAATGATTACTATAAAATGTGAGTTAAGTAAAAAAATATATCCCTTGAAAATATTTATTTTCGAATACAATATACTGTCCATAATAGTTGAATCCATATGTCTTAGGGATTACATATGTAGATAATAATTGAAATAAAAAATTGTGAAATTGTGGTTGTGAGATATATTATATCATATTTATTCTCTGTTTTTATATTCCACCTGATCTAAGTCATTTTATGAAACTGACACATTGTGGAGCATAGGATGGTGTTTTCCACAACATCTTAGCGGGGTAATGGATGGATTAGAATCCCTAGAGACCCATTATATTTAATTTTTAGATCATGTGATGGTAGGATAGAGTTTAGTTTCCCTATATATATATACATTTCTATATTGAGGTATTTTTTGGATTTTATTATTTTACACACATGTGTGTCTGGATATGTTATCTAATGAATTTTTATAGGTATGGTGTCTTTGTTTTATAATACCTTGAGTTACCTTACTCATTGTATATGATGTGATGGCCTGATGTACAATACATGGTGTATGATACAGGTAATATGTGCTATGGTGGATCTTTAAAACTACAAGTTCACAATATGAAGATGTGATATTCGATAATTTTATGTAGGATGTGAATGTTGTGATAAATATCTTAGGAGTCTATGGGATGGCTTACATTTCAAGACAGATGGCTCAGGAAATGTGAAATTTGGGAAGAGAGGCCAATCATTGAGGAAGTTAGAGAGGGGTAGCCATGATATATCATTACTATGTCATATTATCCCTTTCATGTGATATTTGGTTAGAAATATCCATTGTATGTTTGGGGAAATAGTATATAACATTAGGCAATGAGTTATGTTTATTATTGTTCAATGTTGTTTAGAATTCCTTCTTTATATATTCCTCAGTATGTTCTAGAGAGGATCCTATTGAGTCTTTTTTTATTCTAAACTCATGTATATATGAAATAATTTCTATTCTGGAGGATCTTTTTGGAGATAAGTCTAGATTTTACAAGTTTATGTTTATGAAGGATCTATTTGGCCTTTATGGTGGCAACCGAGTTTGCCTTTTCTATACTCGACGTTTTCATTTCGTTTTTTGGTAATATAATTAATTTTTTGTATTCACATGGGGTTAGTTTTATTTATTTCATAAGTTTTGTTGGAATTTTCATATTATCACTATATATTCCAGATGTTCTCTTAGCGTGTAATGCATCCCACAAGTATTCTTATTATACCCTCAGTCTTATTTATCATCATGGAGCTAACTGGAGGCCTGAGTCGTGCAGTTGCTATCTCCATTGTCACATTACCTGCCCTAGGGGGTACCCTTTTGTGGGAGGGGATTGTGACATATGATAACAATTCAAAATTTATATATGTCCCTAAAAAAATGAAAACATGTAATGTATCCTAGGTTGTATTTTCAATGAATTTTTTTTGAGGAATTCATAGAGATTATGTAATAATTCAGAGTTATTATTCTAATATTTTTTCAGGAAATAAAATACCAATCATGTATCAAAATGTAATATCAATATTTTGATAAAACCAATTGAAAAGGGTTAGGTTTTTTGTAATAATGAGGTGAAATTAGGTAACGAAGAATCCACACAATTTGGTAAAATAATGAAAAAAATAGAGAGATAATGATTTCCATTTGGAAAGACTGAACATTAGAGAAGTAATCATCCAAAACATTTGAATGGTTGTAAGAAGATACACAAGGATTCATAATATGGTTTTAATATTATATAATTCATTTTTAACTAAAATGTATATGTTACCTAGTTTTATATTTTAAATCTTCACCAAATATTCATGAGGTATCATGTAATAAATATATTAGGGATTGTGGCTTGATGTCTTTCTTTCTGTTAATCTTGTCATCAAATATGTATAAAGTACAATAATATATGGTCGATTTTTGATTTTCTCATATTGATCTACAAAATAGATTATAATCAGTCATTATATTAAAGAATTTAATTTCAATTTAATGATTCCAATAGTTTATTATTATATGGACTCTAAAACAATATCTAAATTATGACAACTATGATAATATTCGTTCCAAGGATAAAGTGATGCAATAAGAAAATTGAATATCATTCCCAAACAAACAATGAAATATTATGTAAATGAATTTATTATAATATAAATTTAAAAAAAATGGAATAAAATATATGATGAAAAGATTTAATATTATATGATAATTGTTTTAGGTGAAGAAAAATATATGTTATTTTCAAAATAATATTCAGTTTTTTATCTTAATGTTGAATATAGTGAATGTTATAATTTTAATGTTTCTAGAGGGGGGATGTCTGGAATAAAAAATATCAAATATTTCTAATAAAATAATATCCATGAAATTTTTTAATTTTAATTTAAAATGATGTTATAAAATTGTTATAATTTTATGTAATATAATTGTTGTAAAATTTATTGTAATTTCAGTAAAAATTAATTTTCACATTATCTTCTATAATTTTATTGATATGTTGTAATAGTTATAGTAGATTGTAAAACATTTAATTGAAAATAATTTCTGAATAATGATTCATGGTCGTAATGTTTCACATTGAATAGTTCTAAATATACAACGTATGTTATTTATATATTAGCATTGGATTCTATAGAGCTAGGGTCCTTGAATTTGTTAATATAATTAAACACAAGTAATATGATTCCCATGGATAAATAATCTAAAATTTATTTTAAGTAATAGATTCTATTCAATAAATTTGTTATTAAGATGGTTTTATTAGATGATCACATAGATATATGATGGAATATTTATACAGATATAGTAAATTAGAAAAAATCATAGAAAATGTGTCCAACAAAATGATGATTTTCCATTTTATCATTTTAGATATATTAGATACATGATTATGTTAGTAGTTGTTAAATATTAAAAATGTGTTTATGACTATCTAATGTATCATTATTTTAATATACATATATTTTAAAATATTCTCTATGTTCAATAGGATACAAAATATCGAAAATTAGGCATAATAAAGGAAAACATTATTATTATATTAATATGGAAATTATAACCAAGCCATTTAATTAGTGTTTTTGAAAAGTGTATATTATTTTGCGGATATATAAAAATATAAATGTTTTATAATCATTTAAAATGTTTTTTTCTTAGTAAATATGAACTCAATTTTTAGTAAATCCATTTTTTTCTTCAAATATGTATTTTCATAATAAATGTTGTTTATTTTTTTATTGAGTAATATAAATTATTTATTAAAAATTGTGAAAATTTATTTTATAAATAAATTTACTTTTGGAAATTATCATACTAATATTATCAAATTTTAAAAATTTAAAAAATTTATGAAATATCTGATTTTTCAATGAACAGTGAAAATACAAATATTTTATTACAAAAATGATTATTCGTATAATGTATCTATAGAGTTAGAATAATTTGTATATTTTTTAAAAAATTAATATTTATATTCAATTTAAATTAGTCAAAATATAGTTTTTACTGTTATCATATTCAAGAATTTATTATGAATACATTATTTACTAAAAAATGACATTTTTTTAATACATTGTTTTCATCACTTTATGGTTGATTTGTTTTAAAATAAAATTTTAAAGTTATTTTTTTTATTTTAAAAAATATATTCTATATTTAGAATTCATAGTTCTAGTTTTTTTAAATATTTTTCTTTTTATTTTGACTCACTATTTATAGTAACCTTTTTAAATATTATCACCATATTGAAGGGAAAATCAGGTAATTAAGGTTTAGAAAAATTATAAGGAATTGAAAATGACCATAAAACCTGAAATAATAATATATTATTATCAAATTTCATCCATAATCATTGAATATTTTGTTATATATCCATTTTACACTATAATATGATTATGATCATTATAATGTTATATGGAAATTAATGTAAAAAATGTCACATTAATTTTTTCCAAAACTACATGATTATTAAATGTGGATTGCCATTAGATTTTTTCATTTAAAACAATTATTTTATTAATTCGGTATAATTGACATTCATCATATTAACTTATTTGTAATATTTATTAATGAAATAATAATCTAAATTTCATACACAACAATTGTGCAATAAGTATTCAATTAATAGAAATATAAAATAATTGATAATAAAAATATTATAAGTTGTATATAGTGATAGAATTGATGAGATAAAAAATTTTATGGATACAAATAATATGTTTGCTTTGTTTTATATTAGCTTTTTTGAATTTTAGTAATTATAATTTTGTTAAAAAAATAAAATTAAGTTAATAGTTTTAAAATTGACAATATTGATATTTTATGAAGATAATAATTTAATAAATGATATAAAATACCTTAAAATAATATAATTTCATAATGTTTTAGGATATGGTTGAAAATATTTTACATGGTGAATTTATGAAGATTTTTACCTTTTAAAGTAACTATCAAGAACCTCAAATTGTAAATAACCTTTATATTATTTATCGTGGAATTTGATACCATGTGGATTAAATAAATTAGAAGGGAGAAAATGATATTAATACATGTAAAAATTATATTTAATGATATTATATTGAATCATCATAATATCATAATTTGTTACTATCAACATGGATTCATTTGGACATGAAAAGTAATTATTAACAATTTAATATTTTTTGAAAATCACAAAGTCACTCTCCCATCATATATAAATGGAAACCTATTATATTCAATTTTTCACACGAGAAGAACCATTTTGTTTAGACAATATCTACCCAAATACATTCATTGAGTCCCACCACACATTCTACACGTATTTTTTAATCATAATAAATATTTTAGTAGGATTATGTTGCAATGAAAAGGAGAATGTCTAATGAAGAGTACCTAAAGGACATACATGGAATGTATATGCTCAAGGTAAGATATTTCATCTCAATTATTATTAAATGTGGGTTCATTAAATGTTATTACTCTAATTTGATATATAAGGATTATATACTAACCCTTTTAAAATTTATATCATTAATCCTTCAAACATCATGATACTTTATGTTTTTATTTGAATTACACCATCCTATCTGTTTTGACATGAATGTTTCTAAGTGGTAAAATGATTATTACCACAATTGTTTCTCACAGGGTTAGAAATATTATTTATTGAATTCATTATGAATGTGTTATGTGTGAATTTAAATTTATAGAGTTTTATTCTATATTTATACTTGATTTTTGTGGATTCATATTTTTCTCAAAATAATATTTTTATCAATTGAATCACAATTCAACTTGTTTGTATTTTTATAGTTAATTTTTCGAAAATTCATACTCATTTGGAGATATTGTTTTTATTTTCACCTATTATTATTCACAAGGTTTATATACTACCCCTTTTATTGGTTGTGGAATAATTATATTTACTATTATGATATTGAATGTTTCAAATGATTTTATTCATTCATGAGTCTCATGATTGAATAGTTACCAATGTGTAAAAGGATTTATGTTACAATATCTTTTCATTTGAGGGGTTTTTAACATCATGTTTATTTTTTGTGAGATTATGTCACGCCATGATAAGGAGCATCTTTTTGTTTATTTATTTATCAAATAATTTATACCTTATGATAAAAGGATGATTTTGGGGTGTTGTTTCACTAGAATTCGAAAATTTTAGAGTCGTGGAGGGTGTAACACGATTAGGGGAACAAGTGTTCCAATATAGGGAAAACATTTTTTCTAAACATTTTCTCTTTCAATGATACACAATTTGGATAATTTACCATCAACAAACCCTTCCACCCACTACAACTTTAACATGGGGAGAAACAATACCCCACATGATTCGTTCATAGTCTCGCCAACCATGCTTCCAATCTATGAATCCTCCCAATAGTTAAAAATAAAAATAATTAAAACAAAAAGTGGGTTTCATCCTACCTTTTAGATTCTGCACCCACCTCCCCCTCCATTTATCGTTTGGAATTTCCTAGGAGGATCTCCCTAACAAAGCACCAGCCTCCCCCATCTCCCTCCAACACATAATTTTCTTCCCAATTTCAGTTATGATATCCTCAAGTATTAATTTATCCATCTCCATCATTTCAATAAACCTTTCAATTCATCTCTTTACTTTGGACGAAGTTTAACCAAACCGTAAGTATTTTTCAGTATCCAAATTTATATTTTTATTTATTTATAGTGTCTCATTTGGTTTTATGGGAATCCTTGGACATTTTTGAAAAGGGGTTAGGCCTTACCCAACAACATTAAGAAGTTATCCATTGGTTTTTAGTATTTTATCTTCCATTAATGTTATTTTTCGCAATTTTTCTAAGGGAAATTTTAAAATTTGAGATTATCATATTTTTGTTGTGTTCTTTAGACCACATTGAGTTATATTTTCACCTTCACTGGTGAAGGAAATGGTGTTTGGATCCTTTTTTGTGATTCACACACACACACACAATTATATATATATACCGAAATTTTATATCTTCTATCATAGTTATCAAAATACATACATTGGTATATGGGGTATATATATATTTAATGGAACATATGTTTTCAGGGTGTGAAACATTTTCCATGGGTTGTCCTCATTCCATGATTGCAGTTTCATCACATTTTCACCATTGATGTATGTGTTTTTATACATTTACATTCCAAAGAAACATTCCTATGTGATCTCAATATGTGTTATTCATAGTTATTATATATTAGTCTATTTTTTTAAATTTCAATGTTTTTGGTTTAAGAAATATATCACGTGGTTAGATAATTTTTTATTATAAAAATATTCATGTTATCTATTTTATAAAATTCCAAGTGGCCTTTCAATTGGATTTTTTGTAAATTGAATTGATTTTTTAATTTTAGAGGTTTTATTAAAATTCTTATACATGTAGAATTATTATTTTTTAGTATTTTTCTAGACATTAATTGTTTTATGGTTATATAAGAACTCATTTTTTTTACATTGATGCTTCCTGATATACTTCCATTGGAACCATTGAAATTTCTAATGGATACCCATTTATATTCAAGTGAATAATAGAATATCAATATGTGAACTAGGTTTAAATATATTTATGGAAATTCATTTAAATTAAAACTCTAAAAAAATTTAAGTGATGGATTTGGTTTTCAAAAACCACATTCCTCCCTTCATCTATACTTTTTAATTTATTTACTCCATAGAGTTTTCTCTAAATCTATAAATTATTTTTCCAAATGGTATATTGGTTTCGCAATGAAATCATATTAATTTTGAAATATTTTTTTTTCTTATAACATTTGGTAAAATAAATTATTATTTAGTAATCCTATTTCTTATATGACCATTTATGACATTATATATTATATTTGGATAATCCATTTGGTTTTAGTCATATTTTTTTAGTTAAAAATGGTGTCCGTGGAAATGGTTTTAAATTTAAAATTTTAAAAAAACATTGTTACCATCTTATCATTAATGAAAAGGTTTTTTCAAATTTTGATACATGTGGTCTTGTTTAGAAATTGTGAAATATTTTTCAATGTTACAAGGAACTCTATGGTTGTCCTCTGTCTGAAAGGGCCTTTATATATATTATATTGGAGAGTGGTCAAGGAAAGCATGGTTTCATCTGTGGGTTATATTTAATGCTATGCATGTGATGACCTACATACTTTCCAATTATAATATTTTTAGGTGATTCATTCACATAATCTAAAGAGTTTATTGATTTCTGATATACAACCTCTGTAAAGACCCGTAAATTTCAAGGAATTTTTTTTCCACTATTTTCATTGGAATTTTACAAGAACACAGTTTCTGACGGCACCTGATTCTGAGGCCCGGTGTGCCCGGAATCATTTTCTGAAGTTTGGCTTGGGTACATTCAGTGAACGAACGAGCGGGTTTTTCTAACTTTTGAACCGGTGCTCGGAATCAAATTCTGAGGGCACCGCTGGAATCACAACGCCGATATTTTCTTAAAAACTCCTCTTTCGGAGCTGCGTTTGCTCTGGAGTGGTTTTTAATTTTTGGGCTCTAAGTTAAGAAATAAAATAATGTGGTACGACAAACTTTATTTTATTTCACTTAAAGCCGCTTAAAGCCACTTTAAGCTGCTTAAGCTGAGTTGAAGCAGATAGGGTGGAACCCAAAATATCCTACCCTCTTGGTAGGATATTTGTGAGGTGGGGCCCGCACGAGCCCCACCGTTTCTTTTCCTCTAAGTAACGCACCCGCGAAAACTCCTCTTTAATTAAGTCAACTGACGCATTTTCTAAATTCATAAAGCCCCTATTAATTGTGTGGTTAATTTGTTGAAATTAATTCTATGAATTAATTTTGTTCGTTTCTTAACACGTTTTCAATTTGTTGGCATGCTAATAAAATAAGAACAACACACCTTCTTCTTGGATGTTGTGTTAAACCTTTGGAAAATCTCTAAAGATCTTCATCCTACTTCGCGAAGAACGTGAAGAATGCGAAGAACGTGAAGAAAAAAAAGAATGCCGGCCTCCAACGAAGGGCGACGAAGAACGCCAGACCCCCGGAGATCGACGACGTGATGCCGACGATTCTCCCTCCGCGACGCCTCTTCCACGAAGATCCATCCCCGCGACAATCTACGATCGGCATCTTGAGGTAGGGGATTGCGGTCCTTTTAATTATTTGTGGATTATAACATCAACATGGATTTAATTGTTATAATTAACTCTGTATGTTCTTGATCCTCGGAGTTTGTCAATGAGACACCGTGTGCCATGCGACAGCGACGCCCTTCTGCGACGCGACAATCCTTTTCTTCCGCGACGGTCAATTCTGCGACGAACTCGTGTCCGACGACGACGTTGAGGTAGGGGTCGTTTTGAAAATGATAATACCCATGTTTGTTTTCCTCCAAGGCAAGAACGCGGACCAACCAATTAACAAGTTGGTCCGCGGATTATTATTGCGGGTCGAGGTTTATTAATTGCTTGGAATTATGGTGTTGTTTCAAACCACTAACGCGGTGGGTACGGACCAACGAACAAGTCCGAACCCACCGCCCTTTTGTTCTTGGTGTGTGGAATGGCAGACAATGACAAAACGGGCTGCAGAGACGATTTGTGGATTCTGCAATGAAGAACGGGACCCGGGATGAGCTACGGCGCAGACAGAAAAGAAATCGGACCACCGGAGCAACTCCGGTGGCCCGCGGACTCCACCGGCGGTGGGGAGCGGTTACGCGGCCGCGCAGAACCAAAGGCAGGACGCGGTATTTCCGCGTTCGTTGGCGAGAGGCGCCCCCCCCACGCAGAACTGTAGAATCTTCAAGGGGGCGGCGCCCCCTTACACCCGCTCGGCCATCACGGCCGAGCCGCCAGGCGGCCGGGCCACGCCTACGTCGACCGGGCCGGGTCGCGCCCAGGCTGGGTCGGGCCGCGCCGACCGGGTCGGACTTGGACCCGGGTCGGGTCGGCCCGGTTCGGGCCGACCCAGGGGGGCTTGGGCCGGGTCAGTCCGGGCCTAGACCCCCCCGTTTTCGGAACTTTTCGGTCTTTTGTTCATAACATGAGCTACGAGCCTCCGAACAATGCACCGTCAGCGGCAGTGCAATCCTTGGATCGAGACGGTAGTTTTAGTATATCGCACTCAATGTTTCGGAATAATTTGGGTTCAGCTGGGATGGTTCGTACACGAAACCAACCGGGCCCTCGGAGCGAAAACGCTCATATCTTGAGCTACGGACGTCCGATTGACGTGCCATCGACTTTGTTGAATTCCCTTAAGTGAGAAGGATCTTTTGTCTTACTCTTCCCGAGGTTTGGACGCAGGTGGAGTACGGTCGGGTTGGTTTTTCCTTAAAAAACCAACCGGGCCCCTGGAACGAAAAAGCCAATAACTCTCAGACCGGGCATCCGATTGACGCGCCGTCTGCGACGTTGAGTTCCTGTTATCAATACGGAACTTTTGGATACATCAACTCTGGACTATGGGTCAGTTGATGTATCAGCCTCTCGGATCATGGAGTAGACCCTCCCAAACAAGCTTGCTGTGTGCGGGAACCCTAGTGCTGGCTGCGACTACGACGACGATGACAATACATAGATCCTCAGTGGATTCGACGACAGCTGTGCAGAGATTCTCAGTGGATTCGACGGTGATGACTACAACACTCAGTGATCCTTTGTGGGTCAGTGCTACCGATCCTGTGTGGGTCTGATCCTGTCTGGGTCAGCGCTCAACGGTTCTATGTGGGCCAACGCCTACAGATCCTATGTGGGTCCGATCCTGTGTGGGTCTTTGCGGGGGTTAGTTACCTATCGATCATTTCTGGGTCAGATCCTTTGTGGGTCTTTGCGGGGGTTAGTTACCTATCGATCCTTTGTGGGTCAGATCCTTTATGGGTCATTGCGGGGGTTAGTTACCTATCGATCCATTGTGGGTCAGATCCTTTGTGGGTCATTGCGGGGGTTAGTACCTATCGATCCTTTGTGGGTCCGACGGCTTAGATGAATCAGTGGAAATATCTGGTCATCTTTATCGTCATACAAGAAGTATACCTGTGTGAGCTGAATCCGGTTTTTATTTCCTGTGTGGATTGTGTTGTGCTATCCTGTGTGGATTTATGATTTACTTTCCTGTGTGGACTGGGTTGTACTTGGGTTCGGATGTTGGAGCCGAATGAGAATTGATGACTTAGGTATATGTATGGGCATATAACTAAGCCGTGTCAGATGTTACTTCGTGATTGTATATTTCCTTTTTGGTTTATCCTTTTTGGATTATGGGAGACCTTCGGGGGTCTCAGGGTCCCTACTGAGTAGCTTATACTCACCCCTGCACGGGTTATGCCCGCACTACGTTGTGTTGGTTGTAGACGATGGAAAACGCTGATCGTGGTTGAGGCTTGCGGAGCAGGACGGTACCTGGAGGTCGACCATTGGGTGGGACGTACTCGGAGCGGTCGACTGGACCCGAGGAGCAGTGGAGGCTATCTGTACCCACCCTTGAGGTGGGATATCCAGTGGACATCTCGACGTTGCGGCTTTACTTTTCAGTTGTTGTTTTCCCTTTCCAGTTGGACTTTACTTTCTATTTGGGTTTGTATACTGGCCCACTTACTTTTCTGCACTTACTGTTGTACCAGTTTTTACTTAGTGTTTACTTCTGCTTGCTTGCTCTGTGGTGTTTGTGGTTTACTTTACAAAGGAAATGCCTTCCCTTTTTACCAGGATTTACGCCTTGGTGCTAGTCTCCAGCCCCTCGCCTATGGGAGGCGGGCTTGGGGTAGTCACGACATGGGGCCCGAGGATGGGTCATGACAAATTGGTATCAGAGGAGTTCGTTTCTACCACAGAACATGAGACTCTGATCTTTTTCTATGTGAAGTAATAATGTTTAGCGTATTGGGTGTGGTTATCAGTTCAGGGAGTCCAGTGTTGGTGTGGCGGCCGACATATTCATACACCAGGACCTTGACTTCTGATTTCCGACTTAATGCACGAAAACATTGATTGCGTGTGTGTTTCATGTTTTCTTTGTGACTAATTTGTTTCAGCTCACCAGGTACACTATTATGACCGTGGCGCACCTGTTTCCTTTTCAGGATGGCCCCACGACGACAGCCAGCTAGGGTTCCGAGAGTTGAGCGTGACGACAACCCACCAAGTGACGAGGCCTTGGTACAGGGCCCTTTGACAGCTGAGGCACCGGCGACAACTTTACCCACCGAGCCACCGATGCCTCCAGCCCCAGCTACTGACGATGCACGTCGCCTCAGTGCACTGCATGAGTTCCAGTGCCAGCTACCGCCCAGGTTTCGCGGGGAGACGGACCCCCATGCAGCCGAGGACTGACTGGAGGCAGTTGTGCGAGTTTTCAGGATAATGAGGACACCAGCAGACCTCATGGTGATCCTCGCGGCGAGCCTACTGCACGCGGCATTAGGAAGATGGTGAAGCTTGATGCTCCAGGTGCACGATGAGGCATCTCTTCTCTGGACGGACTTTGAGAGCCTCTTCCGCTCGGAGTTTGTCCCAGCCACCCTCCGTGCGGTGCACATCCAGGAGCTTCTTCAGCTGCGACAGGGCAGCTTGACGGTCACCCAGTACTTGACTAGATTTACCGATCTCTCTCAGTACTCGACCGACATGGTACGAGACCCATTCTTCCGGGCCCGAACCTTTGAGCAGGGGTTGAGACATCAGATCAGGGCATCGCCGATCTCTCTTAGCATTCCGACTCAGGCTGGAGTACTGGAGCGAGCTCTTTTTATCGAGAGCTTCCTTGTTGAGGCTTCATCAATAGCGAGACCTACCGTAGGGTGGTACGTAGTAGAGTCTTCTACAACAGGTAGTCGACGGATGACTCAGGGGTCGAGGCAGACCAGACCCTCACGCAGACGACCTCAGGACACTAGCTCAGCAGTGCGGGGCACACAACGTTGAGCCAGTTTTTCGAGAGGCAGGCAGTGCTACACATGTGGCGGGCATGACCACATGGCTCGTGACTGCCCACCCACTGTGCCGAGGAGCAGCAGACAGTTGAGGGGCCACCCAGGCAGAGGCAGAGGGTCGACCGTGGCGGTCCGCAGGGAGCAGGCGGACGAGGTAGAGGAGTTGGCCGAGAAGCAGGTGGTGGGCGACACTTTGAGGCTCTACCAAAACCACCACCAGAAGGTCCACCCCGGCCACAGGGAGCTGGCGGGTAGAGACAGGCACAACTCCAGGCAGCGGAGGCCTACGACCACGGTGCGCCCGAGATGATTCTAGGTACTATCTATGTCTATTCCACCCTTGTTGCAGTTCTTATAGACACAGGAGCGCGTCACTCTTTCTTAGCTGCTGCCCTTGTTCGGAGCTCGGAGATTCCGACAGAGCCGTTGGCCCGATCCTTACGGCTAGAGACTCCTACGAGTGCAGACTCGACGATTACGCAATGGTTCTGGCAGTGTGAGATTACTCTAGGAGGAAAGAGCTTCGGCTGGGATCTTCTTGTAGTGGCATCGAGGCCTTACGACTTCATCCTGGGCATGGATTGGTTATCTACAGTCCATGCACAGATTGACTGTATTAGGAGCAAGGTGCGATGTGTACGCACTGACAGGAGCAGGTTCACCTTCACCTGCGAGAAGGAAGCCTTCGCAGCATAGGATGGACTTCCGCAGAGGAGAGGACAACCCATCACTCATCAGTTGGCTAGCCTCATCCTAGGAGCAGTTGACGTGCGAAGTCCTAGTTTTCCTGGAGTGGTGGATCAGTACGCAGACGTCTTTCCCGACGACATTCTAGGACTACCTCCTCGTAGAGAGGTAGACTTTTATATTGACCTGTACCCCGGGACAACCCCGATATCGAATCCAGCTTATCGGATGGCCCCCTCTGAGATTCGAGAGCTACATGTACAGTTGGAGGACTTTCAGGGCAATGGATTCATCCGACCCAGTGTTTCACCCTGGGCTTCCCCGATATTGTTCGCCAAGAAGGCGGACGGGAGCTTGCGACTTTGTGTCGACTATCATCGCCTGAACCAGGTGAGGGTGAGGAACAAGTATCTGTTACCTAGGATTGATGACCTCTTCGATCAGCTCAAGGGAGCATGGTGGTTCTCGAAGATAGACCTCAGGTCATGCTATCATCAGCTCAGAGTTCGGGACGAGGAAGTGCAGAAGACGGCCTTTAGATGTCGGTATGGCCACTATGAGTTCTTGGTTATGCCATTCGGCATAACCAATGCTTCAGCAGTGTTCATGGGCCTCATGAACAGGATCTTTCAGCCATACCTCGATTGATTTGTCATAGTCTTCATCGACGACATTTTGATATACTCGACGACTGAGGAGGAGAACACATACCACTTGCATGTTGTACTAGACACATTCCGAGAGCACCAGCTTTATGGAAATCTCTCGAAGTGTCAGTTCTAGATACGTGAGGTCCACTTCTTGGGACAATTCATCTCTAAGGTGGGAGTTGCAGTGGATCCTGCGAAGATCGAGGCAGTGCTAGCTTGGGAGCCAACCAAGAATGTGACGGAGGTGCAGAGTTCCTTGGGACTAGCCGGATAATATCAGAGATTTGTGCTAGGCTTCTCCAGAGTTGCGGCACCACTCTCAGCTTTTACGAAGAAGGGTAAACCCTTTGTGTGGTCAGACAGATGTCAGTAGAGCTTCCAGGAGCTGAGACAGAGATTGACCAGCGCACCTATCTTGAGGTTACCCGAGGAGGGAGTAGGGTACGTAGTCTACTGCGATGCATCAGGGACCGGACTCGGATGTGTCCTAATGCAAAAGTGGGTAGTGATCACCTATGGATCACGTCAGTTGAGGCCACATGAGAATAACTACACTGCCCATGACCTGGAGTTATTAGTAGTGGTCTTCGCTCTGAAGACATGACGACACTACCTGATGGGCGAGCGCTTTACAGTCTTTTCTGACCATCAAAGTCTCAGGTATATCTTCTCTCAGAAGGAACTGAACCTGAGATAGTGGCGATGGCTTGAGTTCCTCCAAGACTATGACTTTGATATATTCTATACTCCTGGGAAGGGGAATGTAGTAGCCGATGCTATCAGCAGGAGGACAGGCATTCAACTACTTGAGGAGACGACAGAGAAGCTAGCCGCTTTGCGGATATCCTTTGTGAATAGAGATGGAGCAGCTTTCCTTCAGTCACTCATAGTCTCTCCTCCACTACTACAGTGGGTCAGAGAGGCACATCGTGGGGACGCTGACTGTGAGACGCGGCGTGCACAGATATCCTTAGGATAAGCACCTGATGGTTTCTCCTTTGGAGCAGAGCACGACGTCCTTTTCAGAGGAAGTAACTTGGTACTAGTTGCTTTACGGGAGTTAGTGCTAAGAGAGTTTCACACTTCTCCCTTAGCGGTACATCCTGGAGTGGAGAAGAAGTACCAGGATCTCAGACGACAGCACTGGTTGCCAAGCATGAAGAAGGCTGTGGCGGAGTTCGTTTCTTGATGCCTCACCTGCCAGTAGGTAAAGGCAGAGCATCAGGTACCAGCAGGCTTGGTACAACCCTTGGACGTCCCGGAGTGGAAGTGGGATGGGATATCTATGGACTTCGTGACTGGACTTCCATGCACTTCCAAAGGTCACGACTCCATTTGGGTGATTGTCGACCGACTCACCACGTCGGCTCACTTATTACCCATCAGAGACCAGGGATTAGTGGAGAGCTTGGGTCGTCTCTACGTTTAGGAGATTGTACGGCTTCATAGTGTTCCATCATCCATCATATCCGATCGAGATGCTCGTTTTAATTCCCGGCTTTGGAAGGGGTTGCAGGAGGCGTTCGGGATGCAGCTACGTCTGAGCACTACCTTTCGCCCTCAGACGGATGGTCAGACGGAGAGGACCATTCAGACTCTTGAGGACATGCTCCGCGCATGTCTCCGTGACTTTGGTCATAGCTGGGAGGATCACCTACCCTTGGTGGAGTTTGTGTAAAAAAACAGCTAACACTCCACCATTGGGATGGCGCCATATGAGGCTTTGTACGACCGACCTTGCAGATCTTCTTTGTGCTGGACAGACCCTGGGGAGTCAGCACTTGTGGGACCAGAGATGGTCCGAGCCATGACAGAGAAGGTCCAGGTCATCCAGGAGCGGATGAGGACAGCTCAGAGCCGACAGAAGTCTTATGCCGACAGGAGGTGGAGGCCACTAGAGTTCGAGGATGGCAACCACGTCTTCTTGCGTGTCTCACCTCGATGTGGATTACAGAGATTTGGCCGAGGCGGCAAGTTGTCTCCACGCTTAATCATACCATTCCTGGTCCTCAACAGGATTGGCGAGGTGGATTATCGCCTGGCTCTACCACCTCAATTGCACCGGGTGCACAATGTCTTCCACGCATCCCAACTGAGGAGATACATGCATGATCTGTCACATATCATTGACCATGGGGAGCTAGACGTTGATGATGGGGCGACTTTTGCGGAGGTCCCAGTGGAGATCGAGGATCGACAGGAGAGGGTCCTACGTGGACGGTCGATTCCTCTAGTGTGCATCAGATGGCAGCACATGAACCTCCAGGAGAGCACTTGGGAGTGGGAGGCTCAAATGCGTGCTCCGTACCCACATTTTTTTCTCTAGTTTATGATGTATCTTTACGAGGATGTAAAGACTTGAGTTGGGAGTGATGTAAAGACCCGTTAATTTCAAGGAAATTTTTTTTCTTAATTTTATTTTAAATTTTACAAGAACGCAGTTTCTGACGACACCTGATTCCGAGGCCCGGTGTGCCCGGAATCATTTTTCGAAGTTTGGATCGGGTACATTCAGTGAACGAATGAGCGGGTTTTTCTAACATTGTAACCGGTGCTCGGAATCAAATTATGAGGGCACTGATGGAATCATAGCGCCGATATTTGCTTAGAAACTCCTATTCTGGAGTTGTGTTTGCTCGAGAGTGGTTTTTAATTTTTGGGCTTTAAGTTAAGAAATAAAATAATGTGGTACGACAAACTTTATTTTATTTCACTTAAAGCTGCTTAAAGCCACTTTAAGCTGCTTAAGCGGAGTTGAAGAGGATAGGGTGGAACCCAAAATATCCTACCCTCTTGGTAGGATACTTGTGAGGTGGGGCCCTCACGAGCCCCACCGTTTCTTTTCCTCTAAGTAACGCACCCGCGAAAACTTGTCTTTAATGAAGTCAACTGACGCGTTTTCTAAATTCTTTACGCCCCTATTAATGGGGCGGTTAATTCGTTGAAATTAATTCTATGAATTAATTTTGTTCGTTTCTTAACACGTTTTCAATTTGTTGGCATGTTAATAAAATAATACCAACACACCTTCTTCTTGGAGGTTGTGTTAAACCTTTTGAAAATCTCTAAAGATCTTCATCCTCCTTCGCGAAGAATGCGAAGAACGTGAAGAACGCGAAGAACGCGAAGGAAGCGAAGAACACCGGCCTTCGATGAAGGGCGAAGAAGAACGCCAGACCCCCAGAGATTGACGACGTGACGCTGATGATTCTCTCTCCACGACACTTCTTCCATGGCGATCCATCCCCGCAACAATCTACGATCAGCATCTTGAGGTAGGGGATTGAGGTCCTTTTAATTCTTTGTGGATTATAACATCAACATGGATTTAATTGTTATAATTAAATCTGTATGTTATTGATCCTCAGAGTTTGTCTACGCGAAACTGAGTGCCGCGCAACAGCGACGCCCTTTCGCGACGCGACGATCCTTTTCTTCCGTGACGGTCAATTCCGCGACGAACTCGCGTCCGACGACGACGTTGAGGTAGGGGTCATTTTGAAAATGATAATACCCATTTTTGTTTTCCTCCAAGTCAAGAACGCATACTAACCAATTAACAAGTTGGTCCTCGGATTATTATTGCGGGTCGAGGTTTATTAATTGCTGGGAATTATGGTGTTGTTTCAAACCGCTAATGCGGTGGGTGCGGACCAACGAACAAGTCCGAACCCACCGAACTTTTGTTCTTGTTGTGCAGAATGGCGGACGATGAAAAAACGGGCCACAGAGACGATTTTTTGATTCTTCAGTGAAGAACGGGACTTGGGATGAGCTACGGTGTAGACGGAAAAGAAATCGGTCCACCGGAGCAACTCCGGTGGTCCGTGGACTCCACCGGTGGCGCCGGCGGCCGGAGGCGGCGGCGCCCTGGTGTGCCGCCAAACGGAGCCGCTGTGGCTGAAGCCGCGGCGGAGGGGAGCAGTTCCGCGGCCACGCGGAACTGAAGGTAGGACCCAGCATTGCCGCATCCGTTGGCGAGAGGCCCCCCCCATGCAGGGCCGCAGAATCTTCAAGGGGGGCGGCGCCCCCTTACACCCTCTCGGCCGTCCCGGCCGAGCCGCCAGGCGGCCGGGCCGCGCCCGCGCCGGCCGGTTCGGACCCGGACCTGGGTCGGGTCGACCCGGTTCGGGCCGACCCATGGGGGTTGGGCTGAGTCGGTCAGGGCACATACCCCCCGTTTTCGGACCTTTTCGGTCTTTTTCTCATAACATGAGCTACGGGACTCCGAACAATGTGACGTCAGTGGCGGTGTGATCCTTGGATCGAGACTGTCGTTTCGGTATATCGCACTCAAAGTTTCAGAATACTTTGGGTTCGGCCGAGTTGGTTCGTACACGAAACCAACCAGGCCCTCGGAGCGGAAACACTCATATCTTGAGCTACGGACGTCCGATTGATGTGCCGTTGACTTTTTTGAATTCCTCTAAGTAAGACAGATCTTTTGGCTTACTCCACCCGTGGTTTGGACGCAGGTGGAGTACGGTCGGGTTGGTTTTTCCTTAAAAAACCAACCGGGCCCCTGGAACGAAGACGCCAATAACTCTCAGACCGGGCGTCCAATTGACGCGCCGTCTGCGACGTTTAGTTCTGTTGTCGATACGGAACTTTTGGATACATCAACTCTGGACTATGTGTCAGTTGATGTATCAGCCTCTCGGCTCGTGGAGCGGACCCTCCCGAACGAGCTTGCTGTGTGCGGGAACCCTAGTGCTGGCTGCGACTACGACGACGATGATAGTACAGAGATCCTTAGTGGATTCGACGATGGCTGTGCATAGATCCTCAGTGGATTCGACGGCGACGACTACAACACTCAGCGATCCTTTGTGGGTCAGTGCTACCGATCCTGTGTGGGTCCGATCCTGTGTGGGTCAGCGCTCAGCGGTCCTGTGTGGGCCAACGCCTACAGATCCTGTGTGGGTCCGATCCTGTGTGGGTCTTTGCCGGGGTTAGTTACCTATCGATCCTTTGTGGGTCATTGCGTGGGTTAGTTACCTATCGATCCTTTGTGGGTCAGATCCTTTGTGGGTCATTGCAGGGGTTATTTACCTATCGATCCTTTTTGGGTCAGATCCTTTGTGGTTCATTGCGGGGGTCAGTACCTATTGATCCTTTGTGGGTCTGACGACTTAGATGAATTAGTGGAAATATCTGGTAATCTTTATCGTCATACAAGAAGTATACATGTGTGAGATGAATCCTGTTTTTCTTTCCTATGTGGATTGTGTTGTGCAATCCTGTGTGGAATTACGATTTTCTTTCCTATGTGGACTGGGTTGTACTTGGGTTCGGATGTTGGAGCCGAACGAGAATTGATGACTTAGGTATATGTATGGGCATATACCTAAGCCATGTCAGATGTTACTTCGTGATTGTATCTTTCATTTGTGGGTTATCCTTTGTGGATTCTGGGAGACCTTCGGGGGTCTCGAGGTCCATACTGAGTAGCTTATACTCACCCCTGCACGTTCTATGCCTGCACTACGTTGTGTTGGTTGCAGACGACGGAAAGCACTGATTGTGGTTGAGGCTTTTGGAGCAGGACGGTACCTGGAGGTGGACCACTGGGTGGGACGTACTTGGAGTGGTCGGCTGGACCCGAGGAGCAGTTGAGGTTATCTGTACCCACCCTTCAGGTGGGATATCCAGTGGACAACTCGACATTGCGGCTTTACTTTTCAGTTGCTGTTTTCCCTTTCCAGTTGTACTTTACTTTCAGTTTGGGTTTGTATACTGGCCCTCTTACTTTTCCTCACTTACTGTTGTACCAGTTTTTACTTAGTGTTTACTTCTGCTTGCTTGCTCTGTGGTTTTTGTGGTTTACTTTACAAAGGCAATGCCTTCCCTTTTTAGCGGGATTTACGCCTTGGTGCTAGTCACCAGCCCCTGGCCTATGGAAGGCGGGCTTGGGGTAGTCACGGCATGGGGCCCGAGGACGGGTCATGACAACCTCAATTAGATAGATTATATCCCTATATCGTGACCATATGGGTTGTTCCATAGGTGAAGCTAGTTAGAGTATACATGATGGTTATTATATATGGATTTCATAATATAATTCCCTATGTCTCTAAACTGAGTACATTTAGGTTTATCTATAGAGATTTATAGGGACATATCATGATTACATATCTTTATGTTCTTGTATTTTTCTTGGAATTTTAGTTTTCTATTATTCTTACTTACAATTTCATATGCCAATACTATTTATTTTATGTCCAGATTTGATTAATATTCCATACTATTTATGCATAGTTGAAAATTACCTTATTCAAATGCCTTTATTTGGTTTTGTTATTACATACCACATGATTCCAAAAAATTGGTTTTGAAATGTAAATATCTTTTTGTAAGGAAACTGTCATTTTATTCAAAAAGTGATTTTTGGAAAGTGATTTTTTCTATTATAATATTACAAAAACAATTATATCTATCTGCATTTCCAAACTACATTGTAAAGACTGTTTTTGGAATGAAAATGTATAGATTCTTTAGTGATTACATGTTGAGTTGTTTTATGTTCAAAACATTCTTATAACAGTCTACATCAGTAGACACAATATTGTTTTTAGATTAAGGTTTTTATTTGGATTTTCTACGGTAATGATCATAGTTCTATTTTCGGTGGTAACCTATGTGGTCATATTGAGGCATGGCTAAATTTTCCAATTACTATTTTCTGTTAGTTGTATTATTCTGTTTTATTTTTTTTATATAGATGTTATCCTCAAGGATATATCGTTTCTAATTGATTTGTTTTTAATGTGTGACTGATGATTCCATTTGAAAATGACTATGAATTCCTATTAGTCTTTTCGTAGACTAGTTCAGGTGTCCTATTTAGGGTAAACCTAGGATGGACCATGATGAAATTGTATGAGAGTAGATTTTGGTTATTTGGGGTGTTAGATATATTGAAGGGATTTATTTTAGGACCTAAGAGGTATGTCAGGGTTGAAGAACTAATCACTAACGCCATAGTGTCTAATTAATTTACCACTTGTAGTTTGGATTTAAGTATTTAATTTTTTTTGGGTTTATTATTTTTGTGCTTGTTTGGTTCGATGATATTTTCAAGTTAGGGGATTATAATAAATGTGATCTAGTGTCACAAAGTGTCTTTACATTGGATAGTTAACCTTATGAATCCTATGTTTATGAATCAATGTGCTAGTTGTTTTCGCATACTTTTTGCATGATCATATTTACAATGTGTAAATGTCTTGATAGAAAACTAGTCCCCTATTTAAGATGTTTTTATTTAGGTGATTATATTATTATGATATTTGTTTGTGTGACTTTATTTTGAGAAGAATTTTATTTTTAAAAATGGGTTTCATGTGAAAAAATTGATTCAGAAATTAAATTATTTTAGGAAATTACTTTCATTTAATAAGGGTTTCTCTTATAATTGAATTTATAGAACCAAATGAAGATAATGGAGTTGTATTTTGGTTTATATGTAGAATTTATTGAAATGGTTAGTCCAAGTGGATGTGAAATTTAAAATTTTATTTGGAAATATGATTTGGAATCAATCATGTTTTTGGAACAAATTTTTAAATTGGAATGGTTTCAGGGTGTGCAGTAATTCTGAACTCATGAATGAAAAACAGTGGTTTATAAGAGGTATTTGATTCTATATTGATAGTTTATTTTATTTATGATAATAGTTTTCACATTTTGTTTTTTTGTTTGATCGATTTTGGGTGATATTTTTGGATGAGGTTGATGATTGCCGTCATTTTTAATGTTATTTGTTATATAGTTAAAAAAATGTCTAAAATGTATATAGTGGGTCTCCTCCATTTTTTTAGTCATGTCCGATATTTGAGTGTAGTGGTGGAGTCAAGATCTCATATATATTTTGTGTTTATAACCAAAGAATAAGGATTTAGTTCATTCTTAAATAAAAGATTCCTTCATATAATTTGAGGATGAGGTTTTTAGATGAGTTGGGTTCCAAAGAGAAATATATTGTTTCTAGATGATAGGAATCACATTTTTCCAAAAGGGACCCCCATACAGTGAGGTGCGTAAGCCAAAATAACATATTCCATTTGATCATTATTTTTTTGTTTCTTATTCTTTTGGGAAATTATACTAACTCATTTTATCCTATTGTTATTATGTTTTTCATTATATTCCTTATTTTCATAGTTTTCTAAATTATTTTAATCAATTATTATTTTGGTGACATGTAATTACATTTTATGAATACATATACAAAATATTATGCTTCTATTGAAGCCTATAAATTCATAATTATAGGTAAGGAGACTTTTCAGGATATGTAGTCCCTATCCCTAGGTTCAGGAGTGAATATCTTAATAAAGGGGAAATATTAACTTTACAGGATTTTAAATCCTTCCATTTTTTTGATGTTAGAGAACTGATCATTAACGTTTTTACTATAACATCCCAAATATTTATTACACACTCAAACATGATTTATTACATAAAATCATCACTTCATACAACATGGAAGGTCGAGAGGTCTAGAGTATTTATGGATTAGGATCATTACATAACAACTAAAAACATGAAACACTACATCTTTATTGAAAACTTCCTTTACATGACCACTACATTCCATCATACTTAGAATTTCATGGGATATCTTGAGGATATGAATAAAAAAAGTGTTGAGCTATAAATCCTAGTAAGATAGTAAATAAGGCATAACATTAATAAAACAATAAATTTTATTGAATAGGCATATCAACAGAGCATAAAATAAACATGAACATAAAGGCAGGATATAGCATGATTATCATAACATGGAAATGTGGCAACACCAGTTAAAATAGAATTAGAATGAGACAAGGCTCATTACACATGGAGAATTAGTAAACACGCATTGAACATGAAATAGAATTATCAAATCCTCATTGCACTTTAATTATCATGAGTAAGCCCTCGTTGCACTTGACGTATCCTTATTCTAATATTTACCCAATACATTGGAGGGAAATCAGGGTACACCCTTCCTAAACATTTCATTTCATGCATAAGTGTGCTACATTTATCATAAAACATGGATTCATAATCATTTATTCCACGATAAATGAATTTGGAATTAATACATGAAACTATATAATCAATAAGTAAATGTTCATAAAGGTGAATACCCTTAATAGATAAAAGGGCATGTTATTTACTAAACAATGACTTTGTCTTGGAAAAGCGTGATGCAATTTCTAAAAAATAACAAAGCGACATAAGAATTCATAAAAATGGTTAATTATAGAGAAAGATGTGTCTCATAATATGTACATGAAATGGATAGTAAGAGGGTAATATATACACATGTCTCAAAATAATTAATGTAATTTAGATTCATAATACAAAAGAATTTCTGGAATGTAAATGAGGAGATGGAAGTCCTTAAGGAATTTCAACCTGGTAATCAGTACACATGTAGGGAATAGATTATAGTTAAAGGGGTATCTCATCATTAAAACATAAATAGTAAAGTATGTGGTGGTACGAAACCATACCCCAACCTTTAAAATTGTAAATAAAACGGAATAACATCTAAATGAAAATTAGAAAAAATGAGAAAGGGGGAAATCTCTTACATGGAAGTGTGATCCCAAAGGATTGGGAGAGGCTTGAGAGAGGCTTCGTAAAGAAGAAGTGGGAGCTTGGGTGGGATAATATAAGAAATGTGAGGGAATGTTTTATTATTTAGGTTTAGGAAACCAAAAATTAAACTAACCCAACCCACAAACCACCCCATGTTTTTTCCCATGGGTTTTTCTAAATGGGAGTGGACAAAAAAAATTTATATGTCCAATGAGCGAACATCTTATAATAATAGGGTTGCTTTTGGGGAGGTGATTCACACTCTAATGGAAATTAATTTAAAAATCTAGAATGTTTTATATGTCTTAATTGGTCAACTAAACCAATGTAAGATAAATAAAAAAAATCTCATTTTTTAATGGAAAAACATATATTGGACAAACATAATATTTATAGTATTTTATTGCCTCACTATTGGGTCATTATGATGTTATAAAACACATTATTTATTTAAATAGTATTTAATTTTTACCCAAAAATTAAACTGTCTTCGTAAATTAAGAAAAAATTACTATTGGATAATTTCAGTGTCCTGATTCCAAAAATAATATTCATTTTATCTAAATAATTTTTAAAATATGTGAATTTTTAGTTTTAAAATAAAAAACCGATATTTATCAATAATTCATGGGTTTTAAAAAAAATATTTCAAAACATAATAAAAATCACAATCGTATTCATAATAATGATATGGTAATTTATAATATATAAATAGTAATTTATTAATAATATCTAATTCAAATATATTTTAATTAAAAAAGCCATTAATTTATCAAAATAGATTCTTTAGTTCAATATTAACTAAAAATACTATTTGTTTTTTTAAACAATTTACAATGTAACAATATTAAAATGAATGTATATTATTTACTAAATACATAAATAATGCACATAATCATAGTGCTAAGGACATTTTACATAACCCATTATAACACCCACATAAGACTGAAGGGTAAGGTGTGTGATGGTGATGGTCTCTTTGGGTGGCTCAGATAAAATCACTCGGGTTGAAATCTCTATCAACATGAACATATCACGTAGGTGGTTCTACTCATGATTAACGTGTTGAAGGTCATCTTGTGATTGGTCTAAAGAAAATACCAATGACTCCACATCATTTTTGAGCTCTGAAAAATGGGCTACTTACGGGGCAAGTCTACTGGATGAGGCAATCACTTCCTTTATCTGATTTAATTGGATTTGTAAAAGCCTTATATTTATATTAATCATGTGATAAATATTCAACAACTATATTAGAAAATGGTTACAATTCATTATAATATTTTAAAATCAATATACATAAAACTGAGGAAGTGAATATATTATATGAAGATTTTTTATAATAATCTATTTAATCAGATGAAGAATTATTTTCATTGATAAAAGTTTGGGTCATTACAAAACTCCCTCAGGAAATTTTTCCCACAAACTGGTGTGGGTACTTATCATTTATCTCCTTCTCGAGTTCCCATGTAGCTTCATCAAACTTATGGTTCCTCCACAACACTTTGACTTGGTGGGTTTTCTTGTTACATATAACCGAATCTCTCATATCCAAATCTTCACTGAATTCTCCTCATAAGCGAGATCATCTTCCTGTTGTATCACCTCTGAGTTCTGTACATGTCAAGGATTTGGTATGTACTTCCTCAGGAGTTATTCATGAAACACGTCATGAAATTGAGCCATATTAAGTTTAAGTGCAAGCTGATAGGCCACCATATCTATTTATTCAAGGGTCTCAAAGGGGGAAATGTACCTTGGGCTTAGCATCCATTTCATTCCAAACTGCATGACTCTTTTCCATGGTGATACTCGAAGTAAGACTTTATCTATAACATTGAACTCCAAGTCACCTTGACGGTTGTCAGCATAGAACGTTTGCTAACTTTTAGCAGCTTTGATGTGTTTCTGGATGACATGAAACTTTTCTATCATCTCTTGCACAAGATCGGGTCCAAGTAGGTTTCTTTCTCCAAAATCATCCCAATAGGTTGGAGTTATACATCGCTTTCCATACAGAGGTTCATGTAGAGAAATCTGAATACTCCATTGGAATATATTATTGTATGAGAACCCAACCAATGGGAGAAGCTTATCCCATCCACCTTTGAGTTATAGAGAGTAGGATATTTAACATATCATTATGAATTTTAATAGTCCTTTCATATTGGCCATCATTTTGAGGATGCTAGGCCATACTGAAATTTAATTCAGAACTAAATGAATGTTGAAGACACCTCTAAAATTTAGATGTGAACCTTGGATCACGATGACAGACAATCGAGAGTGGAAATATATGTAGTCTCACCACATCCATTATATATATCATTTCATGTTTTCCAAGTGAGAGGTCTTCCCGAATAATGATAAAATCGGAACTATTGGTGAGTCGACCGACCTCAACCCATATTTCATTATTTCCCTTCAACGTCTTCGAAAGAACAATGATAATTTCCATAGTGACAGTCTCCCATTTCCACTTGGGTATAAGCAATGGTTCTATCATCCCTTTGGTCTTTTTTCCATCTTCTTTAACTTACTAACAAACTAATCACCTTGATATATATTACTCAATCTCCAACATCATGTTATTGCACTAGAAGTGTTCTCGGATATCACGGTATATCATGGTAGTCCCATGATGTAAAGAGAATGTTGAACTATGTGAATTTTCCAATAGCTCCTTCTTTTTCCTAGGTGATGAACACAGAAAAAACCACGTTCCAAACTGAATCACACCATCATCATCAAAATGAATCTCTTGCAGCTTCCCTTCTTTTACTTCATTCCACCTAATTTTTATATCAAAATCATCTCTTTGTGCTTCCTTAATCTTCTCAAGGATGGATAGTTATGAAATAATTTGGGAAAGGTAGGATGTATCCCATGCCCATATGATTTCTATATCCATCATTTTCATATCCATGAAGATATGGTAATTCACATTCCGTAGCATGGATAGAGTAATAGGTTCCTTTCGGCATAGAGCATCAGTTACCGTATTCTCTATTCCAGGATGATAGTGAATAGAGCAATCGTAATACTTGATTTTCACTAACCATCTCCTTTGATTCAGTTTGAGCTCCTTTTTTGGTTAATATGTACTTTAGGATCTTATGGTCAGTGTATTTGTCACACTTCTCGCTATAAAGGTAGTGCTTCCATATTATCAAGGAAAAATCATGAGTTCAAGTTCTATATCATTCATCGGATAGTTCTGATCATAGATTTTTAACTTCCTTGAAGCGTAGGCTATCACTTTATCATTCTACAACAACACACAACACATGCCGTTCTTGGAAGCATCACTAAATCCAACAAAAAGTTATCTACTCAGGGGTAATTAGAGCATGAGCAGAGTGATAAGCCACCTTTTCAACTCCTTGAAGCACCCTTCGCATTCATCACTCCATGAAAACATGACTCCCTTCTGAGTTAGCTTGGTAATAGGGTTTTACAACTATAAGAAATTTCTCACAAATTGATGATAATATACAGCTAACCCCAAGTAGCTACAAATATCTGTTACCGATGTTGGCCTCAACCATCCTTCAAATGTAGTTTTCATAGAGGGATCCACAAATAAACCATTTCTTGTGTTGATATAACCCAAGAATTATACATCCTTCAAAGGTGCTCCTCAAAAGTGCGTCGCACAGGTGCGAAACATAGGTGCTCCGCAAAGGTGCGTCACACAGGTGCTCCGCCAAGTTGTGTCGCCCAGGTGCTCTGCGCAACTGAGGTGCGCAGGTGTGACTCGCAGGAGCTCCATGCAAGTGTGTCACGCAGGTTCTCCGCAAAGGTGCTTCACATAGGTGGCTAGCTTAGGTTCTCTACGCAAGTTCGCCGTTCATGTGCTCAACAATGGTTCTCCGCACAGGTGATCCATGCAGCTCCATATGTTTTAGACCCTAATGTGATATTGAATGACTTTTTCCCCTTTAATTCTATCCTCTCTCATGATTTAGAGAGCTACCTATGAACAATTGGGGGATATTGGGGAAAGATCTACATAATGGGAGCTTTGTAATGTCTTCTATCTTTTTCTATCCTTTGAAATGGGGAGCCCAAGGTACCTATTTAAAGGCAAGGAGGGGACCTAGGTGAAGGAAATTTGTCCTCATAGGACCTCTGTGTAGGAATTTCACATTGGTCTTCTATGTAGGGGTTTAAAAATTCATTTTCTGCATAGGTACTCCGTGTAGATCCTCCGCGTAGGTCCTACACATAGGCTTTGGCATAGTTCCCTTTGTAAAATTTATCCATCTTTTGAGTGGAATAACAGTTGATCCGTATGTCTATTTGAGTTCTGTGACAAGGATAATCGATGGTCTTGAAGAGATCTACACTTCTTGATATCATAAATACAACAGGTCTTCTTGAAAATTACATGGAAAATGAATTTAATGTGTCGAAACCTTTTAATCATAAATCATAGAGATCCATGACATAATCCTAGAAGGAGGAATCATTCCGCTTATTCAATAGGTATGTGGTATTATTTTGGAACATAGAAATATAGCATGAATCTTCTTTCTTCATGGTGAAAACATCATTACACATACTTGATATTTGTTGTCTATGTGAGAATAATATCTTCACCCTATAGAAAAGTGCATTGAACACATTTGATGGTGTCTACAGTGGTCTTTAAAATTTCTTTAGTTACATTGATGTGATTTTTAACTATGTAGGTGATTTATTAGTATTTAGTTACATATAAAATTTTTGTTTGTTTGTGTTTTAGATCCTTTTAATTGTATTATTCTTTTGTGAGAAATCATTTGATTTCGAGTGATTCTCCTTGGGATACATTGATTGGACCCATGGAACTTCTTATGGTAATTTATTAATATATCGGTGAATATGTTCATATCTATATTTTCATGAGGTGCTTATATCGATATACACATACATATAAATGGACACTCGATATAATGTTTAATTAGTTTCTTTAGTTTTTCAAAAACACGTTCATCCAATCTCCCATACATAATCGTTATTTCTTCAAATGGGTTTCTTGTAAAAAATTAATTATTTCCCAAATGGAGACTTGGTTTCCAATTGATATCATGTGTGTGTTCTATTAGTGTTTTCAGATGCTTTTACCATTTGGTACTATAATGGTTTTATTCGATAATCATCATACAAGAAGGACAGTTTATCTAGTCAGATTAAATATTTTGATATTCATATTGGGTTTTAAATATTTCTTATTATATAAGTTTTACATGTAAATGAATTTTCACTTTTAAATTTTACTTCTCATTTGGTACATTTAGATGTTTTTTGAATATGGTTTTGAATATAAATGGCATGTTTTCCCAATTATGTCATGAGGATGGACTATTTGTGTCATGAAAACCCCTATGATTATCCACATTAGGATAATGTGGTCACAAATAAGGTGTTTAAGAGTGGAAATTCCAACACTGTGGAATCTACATGTTATAATTAATGTGAAATGGGTGATGAACTCAAAAAATTTCTATTATACTATAATTTTGTGATTCTGGGATGTCATCTAGAGGGTCATGTGATTGTTTATATCTACTCTAAATTAAATATATTTGATACACATTGAATTTCCATTAGTTTTATGACACTAGTTTGGCTAGGTAGAGTAGGAAGGTTGGTTATGGATTGTGGAGTGCATCATATCCCTATTGATTGGTATGAATAATGTACACCCAAGGTAATATCTAGAAATATATAGGGAATCACCATGAATACATATCTATATATTACTATATTTTTTTGGAGTTTTAGATTTTTATATTTCATTGTTATGTAAATTTAAACCATTGCATTTTTCATAATTTTTATATCAGTTAAATATGCATGAATGTATTTTCATAGTTATTTATCCAAATTTTCTTATGAATTTATAAAGTTTTTGTACATTATTTGGTATCGGTTTTCAAATTATTATTTTGAAATGGAAATAAATTTTGGAATGTCGGGAATTGTATTGTTTTAAAAAAGGTTATTTAAAAATATTTATTATAGTTTTTGTAAATTTTGAAAACCAAATTTCATATTTTTGATTCCAAACTAGTGTTTATGGATTGTTTCAGGAATGGGAATGTAGGTCTTATGTCGTGCATTCATGGTTAGTTTCTTTATCATAACACCGTCATTATTCTACTCTAAATTGGTAGCCCTGTTTTATTTTTTAGGTTCATGTCTCTGTTTTTATTCTCTAATGGGGTGAGATTAGTTCTATCGTTTGTGGTGACATATGTGGTCACATGGATGTATGTATACTTTTTTCTCAATCCTTTTTATAGATTTTAATTAATTATATTCTTGATTATTACCCTTTCTACATAGTCTCAATTGAGTTTCTTTTGATGCCCTACATTTTTTTCGATTCTAGGTGGAAGAGGAATGCCTCTTAGGCTATATCATGGAAAAGTTTTTGTGTTTTGTTTTGGATGAAATCAGGTTGGTTCATGTAAAATGGTATTAGAGTGTTCTTTTTTATATGAAGTGTCAGGTTAACTAGTGATACAATTAATGGGATTTAAAAGGGAGGTTTGAGGTCATTTTTTAATAATAATCACCATGTGATGAAACCTAAGTTACCATGGATAATTAGGTTTTGAGTCATTCATTTTGATTTTAGATTCAGGATGCTGGATATTGTTTCGTTAGATAATCTTATTCATATAGGAGGATGAAAATATAAGTGGGACATCGTAAAACATTGAGATTATATGGTATAGATTACCATGATAATACAAAGTACACGTTTCAGTGTTCTTTTAGTGGATAGTGAATTCTTAACATATGGTCTTGTAAACCATTTGACAGATTCATATATCTATAATAGTCCATTAATTAATAGAATTTGATGTTGGCGATTTTATTGGTTTTATTTTGGTTGGTGTGACTATATTTTGAATATAATGTGAACTTTTGAAAATGGGTTCCAAGGAGAGAAAATGGTTTTAAAAATTTGAATGTTTATGGGGAATTTTTTTTAACTAAAAATATGTTCATTTATAAATGAATTTTTGGTTACATCAAGGACAATGGGAGTTGTGTTATGGTATACAATTTGACATCTAATAATGGTTTTAGTCCAAGTGGATGTGAAATGGGAAATTAAATTGTGATATTGGTTTTGGAATGGGTTTTGGTGTTTGAATGGATATGGAAAATAAATTTTATTTAGGTGGTGAAATGGTTTTGAATTTGTGAATAAATAGTAGTGGTCCTTTACATAGGGATTTGATTATTTTTTTAATTTTGTTTTAATAAATGAGTATGGTAATTATTTCAGGTTTTATGTTGACTGATATTTAGTGATATTTGTGTTTGGGGTATATCTATGGCTTTATGTTTTTATGTTATTTAATCTATTACCATATAAATTTTTTGATGGTTCCAGTGATTCTCTAATAGTTATTGGACCTTCCCATACTCTAAGTGGACTAGTAGAGAAAATATCTTCTCGTTATGTGGGGTCACTATCATGTGATTAATGATAAATTTCAAGCATCTAGAAATGTATAATTTAGGATGATGGTAAATTATTTCTTCTATATTAGTAGGTTTTGAAATGAAAATATGAGTATATTATAGGTCTAATTTATATTGGTTCCTATAATGGCTCCCCCATCTATTAAAGTGTATCCACCAGAAGATCCTATTCTAGAGGGGTGTTCTTGGTTGGATTGCACGTCTTCTTAGAAATACCTCTTATTTATTTTCTCTCACTGTGTTTATCTTAAGAAATTCATTCCTTTTTCCATAGTTCATAGATGTTTTTTTCAGATTGGATTATTTTGACCCCTAAGGAGGTTATATGAGTTATTTCTTGAAATATTATGTTTTAGTTGAATATTATCATCTCCATAAGATGTGAATGATGTTTAAAAAAAAACACAAGGTCTCCGAACATAGGTTTATGAGTGAATATTTTCAAATAAGAAAGATATTATGTGTTAGGGGGTTCAAATCTAGCTTTTTGTTTCGAAATAGTAGTTGGAATCAATTATGTTTTTCCTAGAATTGGATATCTTATTCTGTGAATGAATATGCTAGTTTTATAGCCTTATTATTATGTGATTTTGGAATGTATTTTTATTGTGATTTGTTATTTTTTTAGCAATTGGAGAAGTTGTTTCATGTGTAAATTGTGAATCATGCTCTCGTTTAGTGATTTGTATTTGTTTTCTTCATACATTTATTATATAGGTACCTTCTCCTGTTCTAAGGGTTTTTTTCATTGGTAAATTTTGATAATGACATCGAATTTTCATATATAGACATTTCATTTGTAGAGATGAATATTAAAACATTAGACATACAAAAGCACGAAGACCTTATTAGTTCATTATCTTAGGATACTAGGTACACAATCATAAAATTTTCTAAAATATATGTATCATCTCCCATAAAGATCATACCCTTTAGTACTATTCAAAATATTACTATTCCTAAAATCATCTTCATGAACTGGGGAATTAAAACATAATAAAGGATGAGATCAAATGCTTAGTAAGTGTATGAATGTGAGAAATCATTTATTACAAAAAAATGAAAATATACTAAGGGTATTAGAAAATTTTGATAACATTTTAAATCCATACATTGTATGTCAGTGAACATAACCTTCAGACATGAAATAAATTATATATATTTATCTGATATGACACATAAACAAATCAAAGAACATATGTCATTAGAGAAAATCATTGTCATAATATATGCAATTGTCTAATGAAAATAACCATATTTAAAAATATCATTATTATTCCATGGTAATTTTCAAAGTAATCATAATGGAGTGGGTTCGCTCCCCAAACCACCATATTCACTCCCAATATTATCCTAATATAGAATAATTCATATTGAATGAGGTTATATACACATTTAGTTTTTGTCTATCTCATGGGATAAAAATCATTTACCAACACATTATAGGGGGATATAGGTCCTACACATCACATAATAAAAATCATAAGTATTTGTACCACAATATCATAAAACATTCATCATACCAACACCGATGATATGGAATGAGTTTCATAAAAATTTCCACATTTTTTAGCATGTGGAAAAGATAATGTTTTCGTAATCATTTAATCATTTCATTATAGAACTACCCATGAAGAGTAGAAGGTCCAATAATAATTTCATCTTGGTATAAACCTTGGAAGAGAGAGGGTTTTTTTAAAATCATGTCATCTTAAACATAAACCATATACAAAATGAATAAGAATAGTAAAATGGATCATATCCATATTAAATCATTGTAGCATAAAATGTTGATATTTTAACAGAAAACTTATTTCAAAATATAAATTACAATATTTATTTAAGAAAATAGATTTCCCACAATTAAAAATTCATTTTAACACATAAATCTTTTTCATAATCATTTTCTTCAAAAATAATCAGTGATAATCAATAAAAAATATATAGATATAATGTAAATAATTTAATGAGTAAAATGATAATTATTATTTGAAACACACTTTTTTCTAACATACATAATTTTACAAATCATTTTATATTGTAATTATTCTATAAAATTTATATAGTAATCTTTAAAAATCATTTAAAACAATTGTTGAGAAAATTAACAATCATGTATTAATTTTTTTTAAACCTTAATTTTCACAAAGTAAATTCTTTTTTAAAATTAAATTGAAATATTATAACATATTTTTCAATGAAAATAGTTTTCATGATTATGGGAAATTGTATACATTATATATATGTTAAAAATTATTCATTTCACCTTTTGGTAAAAATTGAAAATTTTACAAAATGAAATAATGATACATTTAAAAAAAATTAAAAATAACAATATGGGTAAAATTGATTTAATTAATAATCAGATGAATTTTTAAAAATTAAATTAATTTTATAAAACATGGTTTTATGAGAAAGAATGGTTTTCGATTGAAGATAAAACTAAAGTCAATTTTTCATAAAAGCTGTATTTTGAAATTTTGGGAACAGAAATAGAGAGAAATGAAGGGAAATCATGCATTTTCATGAAATAACTATAGTATAATAATATTTATGTGATTTATAAAATATTCATTATAATAATTTATCATCATAATCATAATTATAAACAATCTCGATGAAAAATGAGTTTGTGATAAAAAATCATTACGAGTTGGGTAAAATTGAATTATAGAACCCAAGAAATAATAACATTAAATGATTCTTATAAATTGTTTATAATAAATAAATTAATTATATGACCTATAAAGTAAGAATAATGTGAACTTCATAAAGAAGTTATGTGCATAAAATAATATATATCTCAATGAAGGAAAATTGAGATAAAAAACCCAAACCGATTTGTTTTCCATTGAATCATAATCCCCATGAATGATAGATATGTAAATGGATGTTTAAATAAAAATAATTACCACTATAATAATTAATGTACAATTTATTTTTTTACAAACACTATATGAAAATAAATAAGTGGGGAACATGGCATGTGTGTCACAAAAGTGAAAAGTGAGATAGAAATCTGTTACCCTTATCTTTAAAATACATTGTACACATTAGAATCTCATGAATATTAGATATAACTATATTATAAATAGACTATAGAACCATAATAAAATAATTCATGTCATATATTATATACGTATATCATTATATAACCTATTTATTTACTCTTCCTTGTTAAATATACATTTTAGTTAGAAGTTACTTAGTTTTTCATGTATGAATCAATTGCTTTCCTTCTTACATTGATCATGTTTTTTTCATGTATAAAATATTAACCACGATATAAATTTAATATATAATATTAAAATATATTTCTATATTAATTATTAATCATTAGATATAGAAAATGAAATAAACTGTTCATAGAGATGGTAGGTCATATATATGCCTGAATGATATATCCATTTCCTCAATAGACTAAAACAATGTAAATAATATATTTATATTAATTTTTTTTATTTAATTTATATTTAATAAATTAACATTAATTTCTTCCATGTAATGTGTATTTTAAAATGAATTACATCTCTTCCTAAAGCGGTAGTCCACCATACAGATGAGAAACATTATTGTGTCCCCCATATAATGTATTGAAATAAGGTATAATTTATAAAAAATTTATATAAAAATAGTAATTTCATATATATAATAGATGTGTTTAATAGATCCTTATATATATACATTAATGGTGGTGATGGAAAACGAACAATATCGGTTCATGAGGTGGTATTCCGCCACACACAAGATCAATAGTTTTGTTTTCCATTTTATGGATGTAGAGATGGATGTAAGTTATTAAATTAATTTAATAAAATTTATGTTTATTTAATATACTAATTTTATTATATTTTATTTTTTTATAAATAATTCACTGTAGAAAAGTTTAAATAATATAAAAGACACTGGTGAAGACAATTACAATCACTTAAAATCAACTCCTTTGGATCTCTTATTAAGGACCATCTTTTTGGTCTTTTGATAAGACCATAAGTTCTGTAAAATGATTAACAATTTTAAGGAGTGATTTTTGAATGGTATTCATGAACTATTTTTCTTAAGATGTGTGAAAAATTAATTGGTGGTGGTGGCCTTGGGTGTGTCGAGGAAAGGAACCCACTTAGAAACTACATTGAAATTTTCCAAAACAATCCAAAATTATAAAGTTGTTCCCAATAAAAAATAATAAAAGGACTATATATTATAAATTGGGAGGAAAATTATTGAAATATAATCATAAAATGGAAATTTAAAAAAATTTATAGTCATTATAACCCTTTACATCTTCATTTCTCACCATTGTAAAACCATATTAACAAAAACACGTTATAATGAATTTCATATATTCCAACATTTCATTCGGGTAGAAAATTATGATGAAATTATCATATAATAAATTATAATTAGATTCTCGATATGTAATATGTTCTCCAATAATAACATCATCAAATTCAATGATTTTAATTTAATGATAATCTAACGGATGCAACAATACATAGGTTTTTTCAAATAGATATTTTTTAAATGATTTAAAAATATTTATATCAAAATTAAATATTAGAATGATTCCAATGACCTAAATTAAATTCATATATTTATAGATATTAAATAATTTTTATTTTAATAACATCACAATTGTTTTTATGTTTTTATATATTCAAAAGAAATGACAATTCTTAATAAAAATGAGATATTTTCTCTATTCATAAAAAAAATTAACTACTCGAAAAATTAAAAAAATATAACCATAATATAATTATGAAATTATTATTTAAAAAATGAATTTTACTATTAATTTAAATTTTCTAAATTTTTCAAAACATTGTCTTAAAATAAGTGAACAAAATTAAATAAAACTTATTTTTATTCAAAAATACATTTTTTAAACATTAAATTACATTTATTTGTTTGTATTATCATGAAAAAATAAAATAAATGTTAAAAATGTTATTGAGTATATTACATATCTCTTTTATTAAAATAAATACCCAGATAATATTTTATTTATTATGGTACAATGATTTTGATGGAAAAAAATTCTTTTTATGAAAATGATTTCTATTATTTTAAAATGGTTATTATTTTTATTCCAAACTAATTGGACAACATGAAAATAATTTTAAATGTATGAGTAAAAAATATATTTTCATTATTAATAAAATTTTATTCATATCCTTTATTCTAATGGGTAGGTGATAACTAAAAAATTTAAAAATAAAATTTAATAGTATATCATGATTCGTTTGAACTCAGGGTTTTGTTTAACCAAATATAAACTCACTTTTGTTTTTAACAAAAAATAACAAAAAGATTAAATTTATTGGAAAAAATAATATTTCACAAAATCATTGTTTGTTACATTATTTTCCACTTAAATTTATTTTCTCCATCTAAATTCATCAGTTGGAACCTACAAATGAAGATACATATTCCTCATTACATTTTCTCTATGGTCCAGATTATCCACCCATTTTTCCTCATAAGAGAGTTAATTCTCAATTTGTATAACCTATGAGTTCAGTACATGTGATATATTTTTCATTTATATCATAAGGATTGATATAGAGAACACATCATGAACCAGAGAGTGGTTTTTGGGAACTTCCATGTGATAATCTATGGTCTGATTATGATAACAAATTTCAAAGAGACCAAAATAACTGGGACCAATTTCTCCTTCTTTGTTATAAGGATAAATTCATAGATATAAATTCTCAAGGAAATCAAATTCATGACCTCTTTTATGATTATCTTGGTAACATTTCATTAAAATTTTCATTTCCCTTACATGTTACTTAACGTATCTACCCATTTTCATATTTCATCCGCTAGATCAGGTCCCAATATCTTTCATAATGAACAATCAGTCAACTAAATTGGCCATTTTCCATAATGGGTTCTAGTAGGATCCATATGAATACATTAGTTAATTTTATTTTTAGGAAAAAATAACTAGATGAAGCTGCAACTCCCTACTAAATTTGAAATAATTTTTAATAATATCAAAGAATATCCACTAATGTTTTAATTTTTATCATAGTTTGACCATATTTATGATGATTTTATATAATTAGGAAAGACAAATCTGTATCAATAGAATACTAAAAACATTATCCAAATTGTTTGGTAAACTTTAGATCCCGACCTAATATAATATTATTTTATACTCTAGGAATACCTTAATAGATAATTAATTTATAGTATTTAAATATTATCAAAAGATAAATATTCTCTAATAGGTATAATTTTTTCTAACTCTATATGAACATCAAATATAAACCATATTTTATTATTAACATCAGATTTTTTTGGGATTATAACAAAAAAACCATGGTGATGTCTTCCAATTAATTTTTTGTTCTCTAAAATGGTAATAGAATTCTTTTAAACCCATGTTTTTTCATTCATGGCTGATTAACATACTATAAATCAAGATAAATAGATATAAATATATTATATTTTCTCAAAAGAAATAAAATCTTACACAGGGTAGTGGTCGAAGTCTTACCCCTATCACCATACGGTTGTGGGATCATGCCTTGAAAAATGCAAGATTAAACTGGTTGCCACCCAGTTTTTGATTTATCCATTTTCCAATACTATATTAACAACCACGTTGTGAAATTCAAATAATCCACAATCATTTACACATTTATAATAGTTCAAATACTAAAGGATACTAAAATGATGAATTGTATATTCATTAAATGCAATTCCTCCTTAAAACATAAGGGCTATATTTCCATAAATACTTCTAAAAATTTCATCAATCTTGATAAAATCCCCAAAAAATCTCAAAAGTGGTGTCATGGATTTAAATCTTTAGATCAAACATAAATTCATAAACCCATGATGTAATAAATTACTCTTAAGTTAATCTTGTAAGATGATATATATGATTAAAAAAATAATGAGATCCATAGATGTTTCAGGATTCATATAACCAAAATAACATTATTGAATTACTTCTATAAAATAATTAATAATTCCAAATACCTAAATCCTAAAATCTATCAACTTTACTAATTAGCATAGAATAGTTTCTTCCATTGTCTTAATGTTATTTCATTGGTCATGTCATGGAATTAGTTAATTTTCATGTTCAAGACACATAATAAATTAATATCAACTAAAAATTTTCACTTTACGACCCTCTTCTATACATATATAGGATTTTTACCTCAATTTTATATATTCTTCCAAGTTTATATTAACAAATTCAAAAATAATAATAAACTGAATCATCTTTCATCTAGGGTCCCGACAACCTGAACTCTCAGCGAACTATATCCTTCCCTTGTTTGATGATTATTAGAGTTGGTTAAGGTGAACATTGCCAACAATCTTCC
The DNA here is from genome assembly GCA_963277665.1 of Viscum album. NCBI lineage: Eukaryota > Viridiplantae > Streptophyta > Magnoliopsida > Santalales > Viscaceae > Viscum > Viscum album. The sequence continues at coordinate 810,224,946 of OY728151.1, forward strand.
ATGATAAATAATTTATAATAATAAAAATATCCTTCACTCTAGTAATAAAAATATTTGACTTCTTATCAAATAATTTTAACACATATTCCATGTTATCTGATTTCTATATTGTTCTCATAACTGAATAAAAAAACATAATCAGAGTAACAATGTTTAAATTGGGAGACAACATATTCACAAATAATAACATATTGGAGGTCTAAACTAGGGAACAATTTTTTTAAATATAGGATATCATTTTCACATCCATTGTATTTTAGGGTCTTTAATTAATTCATTAATGATGATTCACAAATAGTTTATTAATTTCGAAATCATATAACCCATGAGTTTCAAACTGGTTGTGCAGAAATTCTCATTTTCACACACTAAGTGATGATTAATTTTAGATTAATGAAGAATTATTGTAGTATTTACTCCCTGCTACCTTAATTATAGATCTACATCCACTTTTATTATTCATACATGGATTTAATTTATCTAAATACACTCATTCAAATTTTTCCAAAATTTAAGGGAGTTTTAAAAAAAAATGCATTATCCTTAGACATAACATTAGAAACGCCCATAGAAGACTCAATAATGTTTTCTCATCCATGATTAGAAAAGATAAATAATCATATCCAATGATATGAACTATAATGGCCCTGGATTTTGATATATTGATAATAAATATTTTTAATTAAATATTAATAAAAGCAGACAAAAAAATGCATGAGGACCATAATTTTTAGTGTATTTTCAAACTAGGTAAATAATATTATAATTTGTTGAAATATATTTAACATCACCAAAAAAATATTTCCTTTAGTACTCTTAAAAAACACACCCTACTTAATACCATTTCTAATAATATTTGGATATAAAACATATGAATGGTTGAGATCAGATTCTTAGTAATGGTAAGAAATTAATATATCAATCATCACATAATCATGGAATGACCCTAAGGGTATTATATCATGAGCATAACAATTTAATAACATAACATACATACCATTGATAAAAAATAGTGGGCATAGAGTAAAACATGGAAGATCAATAGATAAGATCACAAACAAATCAATGAACATGATTTATGAGACAATAACATTGGTATAAGTCTTTGAATTGTTTCATGGACATATTCAAAGTAAATAATTTCATTTATAGTCAAGGTTCTTTTCCAAAGGATATCACAGTTTAATAGGATCACTCCAAAAACAATTTTATTTGTCAAGGTGTATTCCTAGGACTATTAAAGTGGAAAATGTCCCTTACTAAATTGGGTTCACTCACCATTCCAATGATATCTATCTAATTAGATATAAATAATTTCCAAATGAATTGAAGGGATATAGAGGTTCCAACCATTATATATTTAATGTCAGAAACATTTTTGACACATGATTTTGAATCAATAATCATATCATAACCCATGAAATTAAATGGGCTTTATATTCATTTAATCATATAATAACATTTGAAAAGACACATGTTTTATATTCTTTTTTCATTTAATCATATAATACTCTATGAAATAGAGACGTTTTCATAAGATATTATTCATTGTATAACCCATAAAATAGAAAGAGGTTTTGTGAACATATTTTTATCATAATCATAAACAATAAAAAAATGAAGGAGAATGGTATCCTTGGATAATTTCCCTAGTAATTAGTAGGTATCATTAAAGGATGTCATCTTATATAATTTTTTTGATGATTATTTTTAGATTTTATGAGGGAAATATCCTTTCCAAATTGAAAAATACTTTTTAACGATACAAATATAAAAAATTTATTTTCATTAAAAATAAACCATTAAAAACATATAAAGGATGAAGAGAAATTTATTTCAAAAAAATAATCTGGAAAAAATACTTTACAGTTTGAGAAAACTATTTCAAAAACATTAATAAATTTTAAAATACTTTTCATTGAATATAACATTAAAAAAATATAATTGGATCATTATGAATCAATTAAAAAATTTATTGAGGAAAATATCTATTCCTCTTTGGAAAAATTAATACATCTAAAAATTTCAAATTAATTTTCATTGAAAATATCCTTGAAAACTCATGAAGAATGATTCAAATAAAACTATGTACAATATGGTGTGAAATTCAATTTAGGATGTATAAGTAAAAATAATTATTTCTTTCAATGTTTAGATAAAATAAAAATAGGAAATATTTCCAAAATGACAAGAAGATTACTTTCAATTTTTTTTTAAAAATATTCAATTATACAAATTTATTTTCATAATAAATTTTAATTATTTTTTAATATATATTTAGAGAAGAGGGTTTTGGAAGAAAAACTATCTTTCGGAAGATGATATAAATGAAGATTATTTTTATTAAAAATTTATTTTCAGATATTGACAATGTAACGAGTGGAAAATTATGGGAGAAAATGTATTTTCCTAAAATAACAAAAGGAGAAAAACATTCACGTGTTGCATGATAAATTTATCATAATATTATATAATTGAAAATGTAATCTTTAATATTTATGATACATTTTGTGATTCTAACATAAAATCAATACCACATTGGTAACATTATATTAAAATACCCAAGAAGGAATAAAATTAAATTAAAAATAAAATAAATTTATAATAAATGAATTAATAATATTACATGTAAATTGGTTAAATATACACATCTAAAGGATGATTGTTTTATGACATAATATATGTCTCAAAAAAAATTGTGAACCAAATCACACATCGATTTGTTAACTATTGAACTATAAACCACATGAAAGATATATCCAAAAATGAATATTTAAATACCAATAATTAAAAATTAATTAATTATAAATTTCATTCATTATATTTATGTACACCAAAAAAATAAATTGAATGTGAACATGACTTGAGTCTCATAGAAATAAAAAGTGTGATGAACGACTCTTACCATAAGTCTTGACATCAATCCGACACATTTGAACAACTTTTATAATAGAAATAAATTACTTATAACTATATTAAAATTTGATAATTAAATATATCATACCATATATTATATATATATATATATAGTTTTATTACCCAGTTATTAAGAGTTCTTTGTTAGATTTACGATTTGTGTAATAATTTCATTGTTTTCGTGTATGTTTTGATTTGTTATTATTAATAATTTAATATTGACCAAGGTAATATAATATAAAATAATGTTAAATATGTAATAAATATTATTTATTTATTTATTTATTTTATTCTATTAATTATAAATATGGGAAATGAAATACATCATTCGTTGACAAGTTATTGTCTGCATACACATGAACATTGTTTCCATTTTCATGATGGATTGAATGATGGAATGGTATGGAATATATTACCTTTATATAATAATAAATATTTCATATATAGAGAGTATATTTATTAAACTTTTCATTAATTCCTTCCATAAAATGTCCATGTGAAAATGAATAACATCACATCGCGAGGCTGTAGTCCTCCATACACACGAGCAACGTTATCGTATCCCCAATTTAATAAAATGTAATAATGTATCTATTATATCATAAATAAAAAATTATAAAAATTTCATATGTATTAAATAAATATGTTAAATCCTTCTATATATCAAAAAATTAATGATGGTCATAGAAAATGAACTACTTCATTTCTCAAGGTGGTAGTACTCCATAAATAGGATCGAATATTTCATTATCCATTTGATGGATGCGGAGATGGATATAAGTTATTAAATTAATATAATAACATATTGATATTTAGAATATTTTAGAGTAATTATATTTTAATTTTTATGATATAATTTAAGGAGGGAAAAGGTAAATAAATTGAAGTAGCATAGTGACACCAATTACCTTTGTATAGAACCACCTTCTTTAATTCTCTAATTAAAAACATTATTTTGGATATTTTGGGAAGAGAAGATGCTACTTATAATTACCATTGATTTTTCTGTGTTTTTTGGGTGTTTTTTACCAAATTACAATTCTTTATATGTGAGATGATGTGAAGTGTTATGGTGTCCTTTATATATGAAAGAATAGAAAAAAATCAAAACTACATATAAATTTTTTTTAAAAAATAATAATAATTTAATTCTGAAAATAATCAAAAAAAGAACAATATATTATAGAAAATGATATGTAATATTCAAATATTTCCATAAAATTGGAATTCGACAAGTTTTATAGCAATTTTAACCCTTATATTCTTCATTTAATTACTTCTAAACTCATTTTACCTAAAATATAGTAATTATATTTTTACTATTTTTATCGATCATTACTATAAAAAATTAAGTTCACCTTATAATAAAATATAATATTTTTTGATTCCAAATATGTAATCTATTTTTAAAAATTCAACTAATATAAGTGTGAAATGTCTATTAAAAATTAATCACTTAAATGAAAAGAGAAAGAATCTATTCAAAGAGAGAAAAATCAACATTTTAAAAAGTTTTTTATAATTAAATATAAATATTATTCAAATGACCACTATTAGATGAATAAATCTATAATTTTACTAATTATTCATTTAAAACTATATTAAATCATCTTTGGTTTTGAAATTATTTTTATGAAATGAAAATTTTTAAGAAAAAACATTATTTCCACTATTTATAGAAAAAAATATATTGTCTGAAAAATATAAGAAATTCAACATATGATTATTTGAAAATTTTTATGTAATAAATAATATTTAATTTTTCATAATATTTTTTCTAAACGGTTCAAATATTTGTTTTAAAATATGTGCGAAAAAAATAACAAGAAATATTTTGAGAAAAATAATATTTCTAAGGGTAAATTTGGATTTACTTTTATCTATTTTATAGATAATAAATAACATGAATGATGAAAATTGGATTGAATATATAATATATATAATTTCTTAAAATAATTCAACAAATGCTTTTTTAAATTTATTGTGTTAAAACATTCATTTTGGAATTAAAATAGTTTTTTAATAATATTTCACCTATTTTACGATAGTTTTATTTTCATTTAAAATTACTTGGTCAAAAAATAATTACTTTTATATACATGTGTAAAATAGATGCCCAAATAATTTATTTAATATTATTCGTACCTGCCATTCCAACAACCATTTGTGTATAATCTCATCTTTTTCTAGGTACGTCTCTATTTGAGTGTTGAATCCATGTATAAATGTGTAATGTATTTTATGTGTTCCTAGAGAGGGAAGAAACATTAAGAGAGGTTCAGATTGTTGGAATGTAATATTGGATTAAAAATAAACACTATCAGAGTTACAAATCTTGTTAGAAAATTTTACATCTTTTAATTGTTTATTGGTTTTAATAAATTAATAATAGGTTGATGGATTAATTAGTGAAAACCATTAAAAAGAACTATATAACATGTAATTGAATTACACATCTTGTAAATGATGAATCAATAGTTTTAAAGATTCTATACTAATGAATTCTGTACTTTTTTTTCTCCAGCTCTCATCCTTCAACCATGGACCATCTTTCACATTTTTCATCATTCCGGAGTGATTTCAAGGTTATATGACATCCATTATTCGTGATTTGATTCCCATATCAAAGATATTCATCCATACATGTACTTTTATCTTATCTAAATTCATTATTATTCATCCTATTTCATTCTCCCATTATTTTGTTGATAATATATCTCATATTTTTCTATATTTACATCTAGAATAGGTCAATATAGATCCAACCTTGTAAATATAGATATATATTTTGTTTATCTTTATTTTTTTTGTTGTTATAGAACCCATTATATATCATTGTCCAGTTCAATATTGCATATTTCGTAGCGAAACCATTCATTAGTCAAGTCATGGTAGGTGTGAAAAAACTTAATTCCCATTGTCATGATTCTGATTACCTATATTCATGTTTTAGAATTTATATTGTTGTTTATCAATTGAAATCACTAATTTAATTAATTAATGCATTGATTTAATTAATTTAGTTTTCTATAGAATTGGGATACATTGGAACGCTGAATGTGATATTTTTCGGAGAATAAATTATGATATTTTTGGAATTGTGGAATTTAGAAATTTAATTGATAAATTAATTAGCATGCAATGAATTTTGGATTTTGATATTTGATTGAATATTAAATATTATTGAGTTAAGAAAATTAATTGGTAAATTAATTATCAATTTTTTGATTTTAGAATTCATGAATACATAATTTTTAAAATAATAGTCTTGGTGAATGAATTGTAATTGAGAATAATTGATTGTTGAATTAAATATTAAATGTTGAGTATGTGAATGTATAATTATATATTGAATTTATTAAATAATAGATATAATTTAAATTGATAATAATAAATTGGTTGATTAATTAATAAATGTTGATTATAGGAATAAATTATTAATTGTTGAATTAATTGATGAATTGATTGAATTGCAATTGATAATAATTAATTGGTGTATTAATTATTAGTTATTGAGAATGTAATTGGATAATTAATTATTGAATTGATTAATGAAACAAGGGAAGTGATTAATTAATTGTCTAATTAATTAATAGGCTTTGACTAATTGATTTATGAATTAATCAATAGTTGAAAATGGGGTTCTAGAAATGATGATATAGGACGATGTTGATATACATGCATAGTTCTTAAATGAAGGCTAGACATGAAGATCTATTCCAATGATATATCTACTTGTATACTCAATAAATGGGGTTCTAAACATGATGATATACACCAATGATATGAAAAATTTGGAATTGGGATGCTATAAATGATTCACTAAACCAATTGTATATATACAATCTTGAAAACTTGGATGCTAAACAAGACATTCTAGGCCAATAATATAAGTATAGATATATGCATGTTTGGTAAGATAGTTATTTGACATGGCGTTATACACCTAAATCCATGGAAATGGAATATGGGGCTACATGGCTGAAATAATAATATATTAATTGATTATGTAATATGTATCAAACTCTAGAAAGGGCTGATGTAGGTATTGGGTTTCAAGTGTACATAGGAACTCGTGGGTTTATATATATCATCATTGAATAATTGATAATATGATAACTATTTATTTTTTAATTTTAATTATTTTTTATACACCTATATACAATATTATTTGAGTCGATTTATTATAGAAACCAGATGTGGTCAGGACCAACTAGGAGTAGGCAGTGTCTTTTTTTAGTTTTTATTTTAGACAATTGGCACATAATTTCGAGTGACATGCTTTTTGTTTCAATAGGTTATTGTATTTCTTACGTTGGATATTCTCGAGATATTTCTATTGTTTTTGATTCTTATTACTTCTTCCATTGTTTAATATTTATCTATGGTGTTTTATGGTGATAAAAGTCAAAATAGTATACCCATTATCAATATATCAAACCCCCACATCTATTGAATAGCCTCTAGAGTACGAGGAGGTGTGCTCTATTTCATGTGATCGATCGTCTTGGGGAACCAGTATGTAGAACCCAGGTCGGGTCATTACAAAGTAGTATCAAAGGTCTAATTTTGTTTTCTTCTTCTATGATCTTATTGTTTGGGGAATTTTTTATAGTGTATTAGGATGGGTTCAATTTTAGTTATCAAACTCATATATTCGAGTTTAAAACACATGTATAAGGGAAAACTCATGTACTCTGTGTGGGATAGTTGTTGTGGAGTTTTTTTTTGTTAAAGATGAATATTAATTCACTGTTGGTGATGCACTTGTTCTTGGTTGTGATAATTATTATTTTTATGATAATTAACTTGTTGCCAAGAATGGATTTATATTTGTGTCTATATGCATCATTATAGGAACTTAGGATTATTTTGTGACATGGATCAATTTAGGAACTGGAAAAGAAAATTGGATTTGCGTAAGTTGTTGAATATATACTATTTTCTTGGGTTGTGAAATAACATAGAAAATGGTGGATAAAATAAAATTAAAAACTATAAAATGATGCAGAATGTGAATAAATGGGTGTCTAAATGAGAAACATTAATTATGAGAATTTTATTGTCCTTGTTAACTAGGAATTAGTTTTAGGATATTTAAGGGGAGTTGCAAAGCCTCTATTATTCATGTGTGGTGAGACTTGAGAAACTGACTCGTTGGAACTTATTGTAATTTTCATATTACGTTAAGCTGATAAAGTGGTGTCCTAGATACTAATATGTGTGTTTAGAATTGTAGATAAATGACTCCAAGATATTTTTTTTTGATATGATGACTAAAGTACATGGATGTGGATGATTCCACAGTGGTAGAACCTAGGATACCAATAGTGACAATTTTATAAAAATGGGAGAAGTTATGAGATAACTTTTATCACTTCATGCAATTCATGGAAACACACCAATGAAAGTTTATGAAGGATATATGATATAATGAATTATTTTATGTTGTATCATCCTCTGACTTTTACTGGAGAGGGTTCACTAGATGTAGATGAGTTTTGGGTTTAGTCTATTGAGATAATACATGAACATATAGAGACTCATGAAAAAAATATGGTTAATGTCATGGTTTACAAGAAATGAGGAATAGTGATGTGCTGATGGGACGTTCAGGAATAAACATGATAGATTGAATATATTCAATGAAAAGACTTATTGGAGAAGTTCTTAGAGAACTTCTACCCAGAGAAACTATGGCATGAGAGAGAAGCTCAGTTCATGTGATTTACTTAGGGTAACATTTATATGATGGGCAGTGGTGGATCCTTACAAATTTTCAGAAATTTACACTAGTGTTTGTGGAATATGGGACTACATTAAAAAAATTATTTTCGGATCGACATAGGGTTGAAATTTTGTCCTTTATGAATATTCTATGTTAATGAAGTTCTCATAAGTGGTGAATATGATTATCTCTTCACGGGGAACCTTGAAGAATAATTCTAGTGGAGGAATTGTGGTTTATACAATACTATCAAGACATGCATCTTTTAAGAGTGGGAAGTGTCATTACGAGGACTTTATTCATAGAAATGGGATGAAAAGTGGGCATTTAGTAGGATGAGGAACTCATGATCATACCAAATTCATTTTCCACCAAGGGGGTATGTTAGTACACAATCGTAAACATTGTCCATGAACACTAGTTGATTTCTCAGACATCGGTAAGATGGGACATCAATAGTAGATCTATATAATCCTAAGATGAAAAATCAGTGATGGTGTGGCTAGATTGAGCTAGAGTGTGGGAAGAGGATCTTCTACATCTTATCAAATAGACCTCTTGAGTTCTATTAGACAACAAGGTGGAGGTAGTGGGTGTGGTGCATTAGAGAAAGAGCACCCATATTTGTAGGGTGATATAATTGATGGGAATTTGATGACATCACATGTAAGTGGAAAATATAGTTTCATGTGTTTCATCCAACACTTATGGATAGAGAGGCAAGACCATATATATTGAGAAGTAATATTCTAGTATATTTTAATATAGCTAATGCCTTATTTTATTTTATTACTTCTCAATACTTTAAATCTATAAAATATATTAACCGTTTGATCTTGGTAGTGGATTTTGTGAGCACTATAAAGATAATAGATATGCCATTGTATGTATTATCTAGAGACATCTATTTGTTCAAAGGATGTTTTTTCATGATTAGGGAGTGTTTTTTCTTCTATAACATATATATTAGTGATACATAAGGCTTTGAACTAATTATATTTATAGTATCTCTAGTTAAATACTAAGACCACATTGATTTTTACAAGAGGAGAGTGACATTTAAATCTCCTAAGGAGGACCAGTATATTCACCGTGGAGATTGGGATATCTAAGAAGGCCAATCAGGGAATATTATATTTCAAGTAAGAGAGATCATATGCTGAGATTATATTACTTTTCAGGGTAATGAAAGAGAAAATCATTATATCTTTACAATAGTGGTGGAACTATTTCTTGTTGTGTTTCCTGATGTCTTCTTAAGGTAGCCAACTGAGAGTGATGTGGAATTCACCATTGATCTTATACTGGGGGATGATCAAGTATCTATTCTATCCTAAAAAATGACCCTGATAGAGCATCAAGAGCTTAATACTTAGTTGGTGGAGTTAGAGAATAAATGTTCTATCCATCCGAGTGTGTCTCCAAAGGGTTCTCCGATATTGGTTGTTATGAAGGTGGGTGAGAGCATGTGCTTGTTCATCGATTATTGGAAGTTCAACAAGATGAATGTAAAGAATTGATACCCTCTACTATGTATCGATAATTGTTTTTACAAGATGATAGGATTTTTTCATTTCTTGAATATTTACATGAGATCAGGGTATCATCAACTGAGTGATTATACATGTAAAATACCGAGGAGTTATTTCAGAATATGGTATGTCCTATATGATTGTGTGGTAATGCCATTTGGGTTGAAAAACACACCAATACTATTTTTGGCCTTGATGATCATGATCATTAATACTTATCTATATCAGTTTCTGGTAGTATTCATGGATGAAATCTTTGTGTACTACCAGACTCTTTATGATCATTCCCAACATCTTGACATAGTCTTGATTACAAACAGAGAGAATTGTATATACACTATGAAATCTATGTTTATGTTTTTTGATTAAATAGGTACACTTCTTAGGAAACATAATATCAAGGGAAGGTGTGTCATTGGACCCAGAGATTGAAAAATAACTAGTATCATCTAAGATTCCCAAGAATGATTTTGATATCCTTAGCATTCTAGAGTTTACATGATATTATCAATGATTCATCTAGAACTTTTAATTTTTGGAAAATACACTTTCAAGATTGAAAAAAATTAAGATAATGTTTGAATGGTATGATTCATGAGATAATACGTTGTAGTAGTTTAATAAGTTCTTTATGTTGTCACTGATATTGATCCAACATGAGAATGGTGAAGAGTACATGGTGTATTGTGAGGATTATGGGATTATACATGGGGAAGTGATAATGTAGGGTGATCTAGTTTAGGAATATTGGTCTTGTTACATGAGGGAATATAAAAATAACTAAGATATGCATGACCTCTAGTTGGAAGCAGTGGTTTATTCTCTAAAGAGTTGTTGGGACTATCTCTGGGGTGATAAGTTTATGGTTTTTGAAAATCACAATATCTTGAGGTACATATTTTCACATAGATATCATAATATTTGGTGGTGAATATGTGTTGAGTCTATGTAGTCCTTTTATTTTGATATAGAATATACATTTTTGAAAGAAAACTGTGTGGATGCTTCTTTGAGCCAAAACACTTAGACACTTGCAGTTCTGGATTACAGTGCTGAGTGGAAAATGATGACCATATTATCTGAGATGCATGTGGTTATTCAGAAGAGTCTAGAGTAGATGACTCATGTATCAGTTTTACTGGAGAATACACAATTAAGATGAATCTGAGATAAGTTTTATGAGGATATAAAGTGATTGACATTGATGGAAACCCTTAATGGAGGGGAGTCACCATCCAATTGGAGCATATATCCTGATGATGACATCTGTTTCAGGAATCAGGATATTTTATTATGATCATGTGATATGAGATCATGAGATAATTTCATTCCTCAAAAAGTGTGGTAAATCAAGGGTTTACCAAAATGTACAAATAATTGTGATGATAGTTTTCATATCCAGGAATGAAGAAGGAAAGTAGGGTTTGCGACATAACTCTTCACCTATCAAGAGTTGAAGTAATATCACCAAAGACCTAGAGGTTTTCTCTAAATATTAACCATTCCATAGTGGAAGTGGGATAATGTTACCATGGACATTTCGGTGGGTCTTACGAAGAATCATTGGAATATTACACTATCTGGGTTTTTATGGATTTACTGATAAATGTAACACATTTATTTCCTATAAAAGAGACTTTCTCAGTATAGTATTTGGGAAAATTATTTGTACAAGAGATAGTACATCTCTTCACGGTTCTATAGACTAGAGTTTTAGATAATGACTAACAATTCATGCCACGATTATGGTAGGGAATACAAAATGTTATCGGTTATCAGGTTTCATAGAGTATGCATTTACACCCATAAATAGATTGAAAATTGAGATCACACTATATAGTTTTTTGAGGATATGATTTGATCATGTGTTCTTTGAATTTATGCATATGGGGGGAAGAACATGGTTTTAGTAGAGTTTCCCTATAAAAATAGTTATTGGTAAACATTGCAGATAGAACCATATGAGGCTATTCATGGTGGGTTCTGAAAATCACTACTATGTGGATGGAGGAAGGTGAGTCATAGATTGTGAAGTAATGTAGTTTAAAAAAATACCATTTAAAATAATTACATGACATGTAACTAAATTAATAATCATCTGAATTCCCAACCAACTATTTTAAAGTGCCTCTGTTGAAGAATTCTATATTGTTGTTGTCTATAACTCTAATCCTTCAACCCTAGGCCCAATTACATGTATTTGGAATAGTTTACAGATATTTTAAGGTCGTCTGGCCTCTATGATTCATGATTAAAATCCATGATTAATGAATTTTGTCCCTCCCAGAGCATGTATCTTATAACAATGCATTCACATTCATCCAACTTTATTCTATTTTTTTGGTGATAAGTTGTCTCATTTTTTTCCTAAATCATGATATAGAATTGGTGAATCAAGATCTATTATTGTAGATCTTGTCCTAGATTAGTAAGATCTTGATATATTTAATAATGTTTAATATTTTCAATCTTGGACCCGTTCTATGTCATTATTATGTTAAAATTTTGCCAATTTTTTTGGTTATTAATTCATCAAAAAATCAAGGAAGACGGTCTAAATAACTCAATTCCCAGAGTCATAATTTGGATTTTTTATATGAAAATTTTAGAACATGTAGAGTAGATTATCATTTAAAATTAAAAATTTAATTTATAAATGGAGTGAATTAATTAGTTCAGATGGTTAAGAAATTGTGATATTTTGGATCAATGAATGAGATAATTAATTTGAAAATTAATTATGACATTTTCGGAATTCTGGAATTAGGATAATTAATTGATAAATTAATAATAAAGGGAAGAATTGGTGATTTGGATATTTGGTTGAATTTTTGGAATTGTAGAGTTGAGATAATTAATTAGTAAATTAATTATCAAGTATTTAATTGTGAATTTAGGGATAATAATTGTTTAATTGATTGAATTTTAATTTAGAATAATTAATTTTTAAATTAATTATTAAAATTTAAAAATGTGAATTGACTATTAATTTCTAAATTAATTATCAAATTAATTTAATTGTAAATTAAAATGATTAATTGGTTAATTAAATATTAAATGTTGAGCATGAGAAAGAAAAATTAATTGTAAAATTGATTGAATAGTAATTGAGTATATTTAAATATTGAACTAATTATTTGTTGTTGAGAAAGTTATTGGATAATTAATTTTTGAATTTATTAACAAAAACTGAGATGTGATTAGTTAATTGTTTAATTAATTAATGTTTTGGATTAATTGATTTACAAATTAATTAATTTTTGATAAATGGGGTGATTGAAATAATGATATAGTATGATGATGATACACATCCAAAATAATAAAATGGTGGATAGAAATAAAAATCTATGTGGATGATAGATATATATTCATGGTGAATAAATGGGGTGCTCGACATGATGATCTACACCAAAGGAATGTATGCACAAGTGGGGATAAGGGTGCAAGAAATGGTGGTCTACACCAATGGTACATTTCCATGCATGAGAATTGGGATTCTATACATGATATTTTTGGCCCATAAATGATTTATAGATATATACATGTTTTCTAAGCAGGGTATTAGACAGGGTGTTCTACACCCAAATCCATGGAAATTGAATTTGAGGCTAAGTGGTGGAAATAATGAAATTCTTTAATATGGAAATGGGTATGACCTTGTTTGTTTAATGTTCAAACATTCCAATCGGTTTCTAATGGGGTTATTCGTAGAACTGGAAACACCCAATGATTCAATATCCATTTGGACCAACTTTCCAAAGGTAGGTGCTCATTAGTTGTAGACCGATGAGGCTTAAGAATTTTCATTGGTCAAGAGGATGAGAGGTAAGGCTCATCACACCATTTTGGGGGGAATTATTGCCTACTCTAGGACTCTCTTATAGATTTAACTTCTGTTCACGAATCTTTACTAATTCACCAAGCATGAAAATGAGTTTTCTTTTAGATATGATAATCGATGATTGATATGTATGGGATTTATGGAATCTTTTATATGTATTTGTGGTTATTCATCAATGGAGAATCATCCATATGTATTATAGATTCTTAGTCAATGGTATCATTCAATACATTATATAGAAATCTCTTGGTCATTATGATGACCATACTGGTTTTAAAGCCACTTAGTGGGGCACATGAAGTTTATTATCATTCCTAAAGACATGGATTATTTCAGAGTTGGGATCGTACCCGCAGATGGGATACCCATATATCCTCATTAAAAAGGAATCAGAACCCACGCAGTTCGATAAAAAGGATATAGTTTAACGTCATATGGGACATAAAAGAATTAATAAATTATGGGCTTGAACCTTAGAAAGGCTTCCTACGTACTCCACTTTTAAGGAAGAGATCAAAGTCCACATAGTTTGCGTGAAGCAATATGGGGCTTATTCATGGTTAATGTCCCACAAAGAGATGTCATGGTCACTTTTATACTCTAAGCTCATGTGAGTCATGCTCTGTGTGATAAAAAACAGGTATCATTAAACCTAGCGATTGTGCCATGAAAAATTTAATCACAAGAAATGATGTGGGGATTGCGTTTGTATGACTTCCCAAGTAGATAAATACCAAGAGTTACTTCAGTAAAGAAGCTTAGGAGCAGGGTCCATAATGTTATTTGTAATTTATGTAGATTTGGAGATTTAACCAGGGGCTTACTTCTAATGAGGATTCCCAAATTAAAGGGTACTTATAACATCGGGCTTACTTGTGAGAAGGAGGAAAAAAATAAAGGAATTATGATTGGGGATTATTCCTGAGAAGGAGGCCCGAACCAAGGGATCCTGGGACTTACTCTTGAGGAGGATTCCTAAATCAAAATATATTCTCATCTTAAAGGATGAGGTTATATGGAAGAAACCTCTAACAGAAGTTACATAAATCTTGTAAGTCACAAGGTTTTGGTAGAGGTTCTCACATAATTCCTTTCAGATAAGGAATCCAATAAATGAACCACGCAATAAATTGATTTGAAAAGGGGTTTGAGGGCTAATATCTTGAAGATGAGAGGTGAACAGGAGAGAGGCCCATAAATGAATATGGTGCACATGTATTGGCCGCGTAAGTGTACTTGCACGAAATAGGTTCAACTGGGCGATGAAGAATCTATAGGGTAATACTTGGGTGAGACTTAACTCAAGCCATTAGTATTATCCTAAGATGATTCCAAAATGGAGGCACACAAGTTTCATTGAAAGGGTAGGACAACATGCAAGTGTTTCCATTTTTAATGAGTTCTGGACACTTAGGCATGCAAGTGTTGATTAATTGTAAATACATTTTCCTTATTCCACTCCTTAAAGTCTTCCATTATATGTAAAATGTAACCTTATAAGGTTTTGGAAGAGTTGAGTTGAAGACTAGGGTGACCAGAGCTTGAATTTGACTTTTGGAAAATGAGTCATTGAAATGGGGGCCCACATGGGATATTTATAGGCCACCTTGAACCTTGGGAGAAAAACCAAATAGGGAAGACAAGTGATCTGCACAACCCATAGGTGGCGCGCAAGTGACCTGAGTGGTGTACAAGTAACTTTTGTGCCTCCCTCCAAATGGGATCCTAGTCCATTCCTTCATCAATATTTCTAATGATCTTCAAAGGGTGACCCTAGTTGTGCTTATGGTATTCCCATTTTCCATTCGTTGGTCTCTGTGACGACAATAAGTGTCATCAAAATTCCCCACTCATAGTTGGATCCAAAAAGGAAAGAGGACCCAACTCTGAGGTAAAGCCGGAGAAATCAAGGGTCTGTGGCATGCATGTTTGGCGCGCAGATGCTGGGGTGCACAGGTATGGCATGAAAGTGGTCGGGATCTCTTATATATATAGGCTCACTCCCCGCAAAATCACTCATCTTCCAAAAACTTGAGATCTCGTCGCACATGTGCTTCTCTCTTTGGCGAATCGCCCTTCTAGATTTTGTCACAGTTCTATAGAAGGTATTTGACTTGCGCACCATGACTAGGCAGGAAACTTTTTCTTGACCGGTTTGACTTTCACACCAAGTTAGGACTTGCACGCCTTAATTAATTTTCTATTTTTTTTGATTTCCTTCCTAAATATTTCACAAAAAAGACTTACTTAAAATTTTATTGTTTGATCATTGTGTAGATTCAATGGATCCTAGAAGAAATGGATCAACTGATGAGTTGGCCAACAAGAGAATAGATGGAATGATGAACTTCATTGGACTTGACTATTATGTTATCTATGATAGCACTCTCCCGTATTTGATGAAATATCATGCCAATTTCCCAGAGATCATCTACCTGCCTTTGTATGGCCATGGTCATCTACAAGGAGTCAATGTTCCAGAGGGAAAGAATTATATCCCTCATTCTTAGTTTCAGACCTACACCAACTTCTCTTCAGAAAATGTCTCAGTGGCAGGAACATTTTTCAATGCTGGGATAGCAGAAAAGGCATACATAATGCATCATAGAACTTTTGCTCTAGATCTGAAGCCTCCCACACCTGAGCTTAAGTTTCATTACTATCCCTCTATTTTCTGAAATTCTTAAATGGACCAATCTGAGGGATGGAAGAAGAGTTAGGATTTTCATCCTGGAGGATGTGTGAAGCCAACATGGATGTGGGAATATTGGGTGCAACAAACCTGTGCAGATTTAGTCGATGATCTGAAGGGAGCTACAATATATGAAGTTGTCTGGGATGGGAAGACATATGTCTACAGGAATGAAGATTTTGTGCCGTTGGAGCCCAATAACAAAATATTTCCATCTGACTCATGGAGAAGTATGCCTCAGTTTTTGGGACGTCTACATGATTTATGGGCTCCAATTTTGGTAGATATGTATAATGAATTCATCCCCCCAAGGTGGCCTTTAATGATTCAAAGAAGACTCTGGATTTGGCTTGAGAGATAATGAAAATTTTCTACAAGATTAAGAATACCACCACTGCGAAAACCCACTCAAGAAATGATATCCATCCATAGGAGTGGATGGACCTTTTTTGATTAAGAAGAGAGACGAGGGACCTTTCGGCACTCTACCTACTTGTTTCCCTAGAGCATCTATGAGGGGTGCTCCGAAAACATTTTGGAAAACATTGGAAGTAGGAGAGTCTGATTGGTGGGAGTATGATATGAACCAGAAAATTCTATTAAAGGCCTGTTTGGAAGGCTTTTTGGCATTGTGGATCAATATTTACCTTTTACCAGTTTGAAATTCTTAAGAATGTGTGAGGCCGGTGAAATTTTTCTTTGCATCCAAGCTTTATAATAAGAATATAGTTGGTTTGTCCACCAATGTTTTGGAAAATATTCATAGGAGCTTACATCATGTTTAAATGGTTAAGTATCCTCTATGAATAGTGGGACCATTCCATGTTTTATGGGGATGGATCACTGCCCACTTCAGGACATATGTTGTACAATGTGGTGTACAGGTTACTAGAAATTTTTTCCGACCGTATATTCAGGCCTTTTCATGAATTTCTCCCATATCCCTCAACCCTTATGATATCAAGATAAGGATGAGAATGTTCAAGGAGTTTCAATTCATTCCTTAATAAAATCCACCAACATGGTAATTTTTTGATGATGGAACATCCAGCCTGGTGTTAAGGGAATATATGCTGGCATGGAGAGACGGTACACTAGCCACGAGGATTGATGGAGTAATTATAAGCGAGGCCTATGATGCATATAGATTCACATTCAAATTCAAATATTGGCAGAAAATTACCTTATCCCCTCTGGTTCATGCCAGGTTAGAGCAGCAACTGATTGTTTCTTAGCAACTATGGTTGCTAACATCTATGGAGAAGACTGGGGAGGCATTTGATCTACCAGCTATTGAAGTGACAAGTCGATTGGCTACATGGTATGCCGAGAGCTGGTTAGCATCATACCTTGAAGGGGTAATGAATCAGCCAGTTCCAAGGGTGTGGATAAAGAAGAGAACCATTAAGAAAGAAGCTCTTCATTTGGAAGGTGAATCTTCCTCACCCAGAGCTGATTCACCAGATTCCCAGGATAGGGATGATGAGGCTCGAACTATGTCAAAGCGGCCTTGTTCTAGATATAATCTACCATCCAGAGTCAAAAGACCTAATCAATCGACTCCAGGTGAGTTACATCATTTAGGCAATTTATTCACCACTATTTCAAAGAGCCACAAGTTTCATTTTCTTATCCATTATTTGTGATTGTAGGATATGGGAAGAAGTTGAAGTCCCAGATTGTAGGACCCTCATCACGGCCAAATGGTGCACATTCTGAATACTTAGGACCAGTGGATGTCTATACATGGAGGATTTTATATTGCAATGCTGCAACCGCCAGGATGAGCTTTTTCAAAGGGTTGCATATCCCTAGAGCGGGGAATCTCTGGGCTTCCTCTGACATCCTTTCTTAGGACTACCCCTATGAAGTAAGGTCTTACATAAAAGAGGTGGAAATTCTCTTATATTCCATTGATGTGTCTGTTCTTGTCACTAAGAGGGTGAAGGAAATGATGGGTTGTGGTACCACTGAGGGGATTGGTTCTTCATTAGACAATGAGTGGCGTGATTATGTAGCTTTTAATGATGTAAGATTCATTTTTTTCATATTTTTATTTTATTTTCAATTTGAATTTAGTAAAAAAAATTATTCAAGGAAATAATCTCCTTTATCCTGCATATTGAAAGGAAAGAACAACTGATATCCCTTCACCGTGGTATAGCCCTGGTGGCACCGCTCTTGGAGCCACTGAATCTCCTCGTGAGCGAGGCGAAGTATGTCCAGGACAGCAAGTCATGGATGAGGAGTTAGAAAGGGTTTTATTGTATCTGATACCTGTTTTTAGAGGTTATGACGGTAGGCCACCCAAAAATTCCATGAAAAAAGGCATCGAAGATAGAAGACCACAATCAATTGCTTTATCAGTAGTGGTATGTTTTTCTGGTATTCATGAATCTTAACTTATGAAAAAGTGCTCAAACTTCATGGGATTTCAGGGGCTTATTTACTTTCCAATTAATGTGAAAGGACTGACCATTATCATAATGCAACAGAGGGTGCTGTAGAATGGTCGGATGTTCCAACTAAAATGGTTGTTCCTGATGAAATACTGAGAGCAGATGAGCTGGTGTATGTTCCTAGCACTGCTTCTATTTCTGATGCCAGGAGAGAAGAGACTTCTGGTAAATTGAAAATACATCATAGAACCCCAAATGAGAAAACAAATTACTTCCATTATGTGATGTTTTAGGTTCAACACATGCACTAGAACATTTTGCAACCACCGAAGCTAACCTCACAACTTTCTTTGAAGAAGCTATCCGGGTCAGAAATAGCTAGATGAAAGTCATGAAGATGATATGTCGAGTGCTCCCACTGGTGAGACTAACCTAGGATATATTACATCATTGGATGAAATGATGAATCCTGGAATATCCTTTAGAGAAATTTTAGAACATGTTAATATAGCACTTGATTTAGATTATTTTGGAGATCCATTTATATAATCAACTGGATGTGATCTTCATCATTTTTACTATTAATTTCTCATTATTACACTTCTAACCATGTTTGGTTAAAAAATGTACTATTCAATATGAAAAAACTACTGAACCAACAAAACTTGAAAGGGGTGTAGACATTGATGTCATCCCTGTTATTACAGAAACACTGGATCAGGCGGAACTTAGCATGACAGACCCTCCTGAAACCCATCGTAAAAATCACGTGGAAGCTAGGAAAGATGGGGAGGAGTCTTCAAAAGTTGATTATCTTTTGTTAGGTAAAATATTATAATATTCTTGGCTTACTTAACCAAAAATAAAAGCAATCAACTTTTACTGCCCTTTCAAACTAACCATATATTCAGTTGACCAAACAAGGCTGTCAACTTCAGTGGCTAGATTTGGAGGTGAAGCCCCAGCCTCAGCCCAAACAGTAGTAGAAGGTGAACCAACTAGGGTTAGGGAAGTAGTAAAACATGGCACTTCTTTAAGTGCTTTAATCCTAGAATATGTTCCTCCCTATGATAGTGATGCTGAATTAGACCTAGAGGTGCAAAAGGCGCTCCAATTCTCACATTGCAATGCATGGAAAAATATATGGAAGATAATATCTGAGATTACTCATGAAGAGTTGACTTCGAAAATTCCAAGACTTTTATCCCTGTTCATCATGCTGGGACATGGAGGTTTTGGATATCAAGAAATCCATGTTGCAGTGAAACAAGTCATCTGAAGGAAGGAGAAAGAGAAATGGTGTCATCAAGACCGGATCAGAGCTAGATTGTCGACCAATATCAGTGAATTTCAGGTTGTAGTGTCCTGAGATGAGGATGAACATGATGAAAAGATAAAGGAACTGAAGAAGAAGATCAAGAAGAAGATGTTCCAGCAGTTTCACCTTCAGCAAGAGCTAGATGCTGTTATTGGGGGGCTTGACCAGCTACATAATTCATTGGAAGAATTCCAAGAGGATGGTATAAAATCCATCACAGATGCAAAAGATGCACATCATCGAGTTGAATAGATTAAATATGGTTGAGTAAATGAACTTCAAGTGGATACCGATGGAGCTCAGGATGATGTGAAAACGATGTGAAATCATGTTGAAAGTCTTCTGTAATTTCTGAAAAAAAGAGAAGAGAGTCCAGTCAGTGATGTTCTTCTAATCATGTTCATCAATGAAAAACAGTTCATCTTCAATCATCTATACCTTCATTTTCCTGATAATTGCTCATATTTTTACCTAATCCATTGGACCTATTAAACATAGTTTTATTTTTACTAGGGTTATATAAATAACACCACAACCATCGCATCTTTTAATTTCTCAATATTTCCTAAATCATAAAAAATGTATGTTTAGCAGGATGAGACTCGATGTTTGTTCAGAGTACCCTTTATAGGATCCCATTTTAATGATTTCCATGTCTTTTCTTATTGGCAGTTTAAATTCATGCATGTTGGACTATAAAAAGAATAATATTTAAGGTCGAATAGCTTTGACTGAATGGATGATATTGACTCAATTCTTGATAATTTGTTTGGAAACATATTACCATATTCAAGAATGGAGGGGGAAATTTTTAAACTGTGACTTGAGATATTTTGAATCTGAGGAATGACATGGGAAAAGAGATAAAAGAAATTAGGGGAAGTCTTTTATAAGAATGAAGTTACCACTACATTACAAACCCATTATGGTGGCTGAATTATGCAGGGCCAACTAGGGAATATGATGCATAGTCAAATAGTAGTATCTATTGGAAGACAGGTCCATTATGTAGACAACTTTTGCAAGGCCACCTAAGAGCACGTGCTTCATAGTCGGGAAAAATAACTCTTAGAAATTTGACTTTCTATTGCTAAAAGCATAAGAAAGTTTAATGGAGATTCAAAATTTCCAAATCATAGAGTCTGCTTTATATAGAATGGTACTTGAATATGGAGATGATATTTTAATTCAGAATTGTCAAAGAATTAGAGGAATGTGACTTCTACGAAGGTATGAACTAAACATAGAAAAAAAAGGTATCTGTGGTTTTAAATCATTTGAGTAAATCCGAAGATAAAAACATTATATGACATATGGTCAAGTGGTCCAAGGTTATTTCATTTTTCTATAAACATATAAAGAAGGAGGAAAATGTAAAACATAGACTTTTTATACTTTCATATCATGAAAAAGAGTATAGAACAAATATGTTAAAGATGGAATTGTTTTTAAAGATCCCTACATATCGTCGTTAAGACCAATAGGGACAAAAGAGGATTCTCTTAAGAATGAAGTTACCATTACTTGACGAACCCATTATGGAGTTTGAATTATGTAGGGACAATTGGGGCATAAGCGGCATAGTCAAATAGTATCATCTTTTGGCTGATAGGTCCGTTATCTAGACAACTTATGCAAGGCCACCTAAGGGTACGTGCTGCATAGTCAGGAAAAAGAACTCTCAAGTATCAGACATTTAGCAACCATAAGTATAGATATGAGTTATAGAGATCATGGATATTATTTGTATAATGTTGCGGGTGGGTACTGAATTGAGATTCTGGATGTCACTATGTATCACATTAGGATGATAATCAAGCAACACTTAGTTCATGAAATGCATCTTAACGTCATGTAGGATGAGGGCATGGAAGATCTTAGTTTAGGTTCATAGAGCTCAGACCATAGTAAGTGAAACACATTGTGAATTTGTTACAAACATGATGTGAACAGAGACCATGGTGTTCCATATCACACCATGTGCTCCCAGGGGGACTTTTCAACCAAGGGACTCAAAGTGGAGTTTGGGGTTAGGCCCAAAGCCTCAGGGATGGACTTGAGTTTGGGGTTAGGCTCAATTGTAGTAGACCTTATGAATTGAGTAGTGGATTTCCCACTTTGGCTCAAGATTTGGAGGATTCATTCCCGGTATCATTGGGGTTTTGAGGACCAATACCAACTCTCCTTGAATGAATTAATGAAGAAGAAACTTTTTTATTTAAAGATCGTGTTATTCTATTTTGATAGACTTCTTAAATGGTGCAGTGTGCAAAATCTTTTGTCATCCATTCATTCCAATCCATCCAATCGCTTTTGAGATTGCTCATCTGTTGATAAATGATCTCAAATAGAGACTCTAAGAGAATGTAATTGGAATTCAATAGGCAAGACTGCTTCCATTCCATATACCAATGAATATGGAGTTGAACGTGTAGTAGTGCAGGTGGTAGTCTGATAAGCCCATAGAGCATGAAAAAGTTTATCAGTCCATGACCTCTTATCTTTATCTACTATCTTTTGAGGTATCTTGGGAAGAGACTTATTGAAAGCTTCTACTTGACCATTGGATGCTTCATGATACCAAGATGAATGGTTGGATCTGATATTGTATTCTTGATACAATTTTCATACCTTTGATGAACAAAAGTTGATTCCATTATCTATCAATATGGTATGATGAACACCAAATATGGTAATGATTTGGAATTGAAAAATCTAATAATGCTTTTAGCACCGACTTCATTGAGAGGTATTTCTTCTTCCCCTTTGGAAATGAAGTTAGTATTAGTAAGGTCCTATTACATCCATTCCCCGTGTAGCAAACAGGCAGGAGTATTTAGCAATATGAAGAAACTCTAGGTTTGATGAATGAAGTTGTAACATACTTGGAAAGAATGAAAATTCATTGTGAAATCAACAAAACCATGAATCATGGAAGGCCATAAGTATCCAAGCCTTAGAATTTGACCATAAAGTCTATGTCCAGACTGGTGGGTACTAAAAACTTATGCATGTACTTCATTCATGAAAGCCATTGTCTCTTAACCATCAATACATCTGAAGACAATTCCATCAAAACCTCACTTGAAGATATTTTTTTTGTGATTTTGGCTATCAAAAAGTGTAAAATTGACCGCACATCACCAGACATGTTCTTTCCCGGCTCTATCATGTGGGGGTGTTCAATTTTGAAGGTATTCCCGGATAGGTGTCATACATACAGAAGTATGACCATATGGTTCATAAATGGGACATATTTCATTGATTTCCTATGTTATAATTTGAAAAAAAGTGAAAATATACAACGGTGGGTAATAATAATTATTGTTTCATCCCGATTTGGATCTTCTAGGGTTCTGGCTACATTATCTAGTGCATTAGCTTTGGTATTTTGTGATCGTGGGAAATAAGAAAATTACTTCTCCATGGGAGATTCTTCCATTATATATCTGACATAATCTGACAAAGGGATTAACTCTTCCTTTCTGATGGCATAATCCCATTTATTTGTTTGATTACCAAATATGAATCACCTTTTACCTTCAACTGATTCACCTATTCCTGAAGTTCCAATTCCAAGCCTGCGATGAGAGCTTCATATTTTGCTTCATTTTTTGTACCGCCTTCCAACAATAAGAAGGAAGACGGTAGCACTACCTTTTCAGGGGAAATAAGCACGATTCCTAACCCAACATTGTTGAATTTAGGATCTTCCATTTTCTTCCCTGTTGGACTTCTGAAGGCACCATCAAAGTACATTTCCCATGTTTGGGGATTATCATGAATTGAGAAGACTTAATCATCATGAAGTTTAATATTTAAAGATGTATCTTCTATATATGGTTGTTCATCAAGGAAATCGGCAAGAGCTTGGCCCTTTATTTCCTTTTGAGACACATACTGGATATCAAGCTGCTGTAAAATAACTACCCACATTGCCAGACATCCTTGAAGCATTGTATGACTAAGGATAAATTTGAGCGGGTTATTGTGAGATACCAATTGGACCTCATGATGTTGTTGGTAGTGTCTCAATTTTTGAACATTAAATATTAATTCTAGGAACCTCTTTTCAATACATGAATATCAAGTTTCTGCCTCAAGCATAGTCTGACTGAGATAGTACATGCTGTTTTCATTCCCACCATCATTCTTTTGGG
Organism: Viscum album; assembly: GCA_963277665.1. Lineage (NCBI taxonomy): Eukaryota > Viridiplantae > Streptophyta > Magnoliopsida > Santalales > Viscaceae > Viscum > Viscum album. Next base: position 810,249,532 of record OY728151.1, read on the forward strand.
CGAGGAAGGCACCCAATGATCGCTCTAAAGAAGTCATATAGAGAATAAGTGGTCTTCCTTCAACAGGTGGAATTAATACCAGTGGACTAAGGATATATTTCTTGAGGATATCAAATACTTCTTGACATTCTTCAGTCCACTGGTAGGTGAATCCCTTATTCATAAATCTGGTGATGGGTAAACAATTTCCTGCCAAATTGGCAATGAAATGCCGAATATAGGCCATGTTTCCTTGAAGTCCTCCTAATTATTTCAAATTTATATGAAGAGACATGTCAAGGATATATTTCTTCTGCTCAGTATCAACTTCGATACCACGATGGCATACAAAAAAGATGACAAAATTTCTTGAGGATACTGCGAAGGCACATTTGATGGGGTTCATCTTCAAATTGTGTTGTCAAAGTTTGATGAATATGATTTCTAGATCGGCCAAGAGATCAGAACATTGTCCAGATTTAACCACCAAATCATCCACATAACATTCAACAAATATCCCTAAAAAGGGTTTGATGATATGGTGCATGAAATGTTGATATGTTGCACCAGCATTCTTTAGGAAAAAGGGAATTACACGATATAAAAACACACCTTGAGTATATCTAAAGGCTGTAGAATCCTCATATTCTCGGGCCATTCATATTAGATTGTACCCAGAATAACAATCAATGAAGGAAAGTGTTTCGTAGCTACTTGTTGCATCAATTAAGAGTTTTGTGATCAGAACTGGAAAATCATCCTTAGGACAATGCCGATTAAGATCTCTGAAGTCAATGAAAACTCTAATTTTCCCATTTTTCTTTTTCACAAGGACAATATTAGCCAGCCATTTGGAATATTGATCTTCTATGATGAATTTAGCCATGATATGCTTATCAACTTCAGCTTCAATTTTGGAGGCATAAGTTGGATGTGTTCTTATTGCAGTTTGCATGGATCCTCAATGTTCTTATGGAAAACCCAAATGACGAGTGTAATCATCAGGATTATGACCTGTTACATCAATATAATTCGAAGAAAATATATCTCAATTTTTCTTTAGAAAGAAATATTCATTTCTTGTTCTTCGAGAGTCATGGCTTCACCAATTAAAGTGGGGAATGGAACTTCTTTCGTACCCAGATTTATTTCTCTGAGTTCATCCACAGTGTTAGAGATACCCTTTTCAAATATAGGAGGAGCATCCCTGAGATCTTCCTCTTCTTCTTCAATATGTGTTACTTTTTCTATTTCTACTTTTATAGTAGTTGACGAAGCATAATTTCTATTATCAGGGGGGAAGTTTAAATTTGATCATCTTGAAGAAGAGGCTGCCATTTCATACCATATTGTTGATGAGAGGTCTTCCTGGGGTGATATAGAAGAGATGATGGATTGAAAATCGACATCATTGTTTTCATCTGGTATTGCTATAACTTATTTTGGCCTAGTTGATGAAGTATATAATTTCTGGATTTCAGCAGATGAAATTTAGGCATCTCCATTTAATATTTCAACACTTCTTAGCAAATCAAAAATTTCTCCCATGATGTATGGCTTGATTGATGTAGTTGACATTATGGAAGTTTCCATAAGAATGTTTGGATTTAGGTCTATCCTGTCAATTTGACTAATAGACAATAGATAATCTGTACCAACATGTATAAATGGGTTTACAGGAAAATTTTCAAAACCATTTGGAGCATTAATTTTGGTGACCTCCTTTGTAGTGGATTTTTCATTTCCCTCCATGTGATAAAATTCTGCCTCGATGTATTCAGATTAGGACATTTGGAAAAGGGCTTTGTCTCCACACAGTGTCCCAATTTATCCCTTGAAACAATATCTGAGACATTGATGGTATGAAAAAGGTATGTCCACATGTTGATGTAGCCATGGTCTTCCATGAAAAATGTTGAAGGCGGTGTCCGGATGAATAACCATGAAATATGAATTAGAGACAACGTCTCTAAACTGAATTCTGAGTGTCGTCTCGCCTAGAGGTTCTTTTTTATTCTTATCTTATCCTTGCAGAATAAAAGTAGAAGAAGATAAATCATATTCAGTGAGGCCCAATCGACAAAGTTTAAAAAAAGGAATGAGGTTGAATCTTGAGCCTTTATCAATGAAATCTCATCGATAGTCTATGAAATTGACTTTTCGAGATAGAGAAAGAGGTCTGATATGTCCATGTACCGCATCATCTTCCTCTTAATCTATAAATTATATAACATCATGGAATTCTGTAGGATCATTCTCTATACTGTAAACCCCAGCCACAACAATTTCAGTTTCCAATTCTTGAGGACTTGACAAAGCATCAATAAGCGCCTTCCAAAGATCTTTTGATAGATTCAAGGCATCCTGAATTGATAACATGGACTATAATTGGCCCAAATGTTTCAAGACATCATACCAGTGGTCCAATGGTCTGCGTTTCCCACCATGAAAATGTGGTTTTTCAGGTTCCTTGGATGTTGATGCTTTGGAAGTAGATGCATCCCTTATCAGGGCTGGAATTTGAAACACTCCTAGCTTTGGTACGTTAGACCGACTAGGTCTATCTATTTGCTGAGACGAAGAAGGTGTAACCTCTAACTGGTCCTCCAAAATAACTATGTCAGGACTGAATCTTCTACGTGTGGAAGAACATTCTTGTTCTTGTTGAGCCCACAAAAAGGGCTTCGCCACGAGTTTCTGCCGCATAAACAGTTCTAGTAGGGGTAGGATTGAAATAGTGGCTTCTAGAATATTCAATTCTTCCTCTATATCCAAGAACTATGTCTCTTCCTCTAATTCCTCTATTAGATATAGGGATCTTAGGCTCATCATGATCGAAACTATCATAGGCATAGTGATCCGTCAGATGAATCATGTTAACTGAACCAAAGACCGATTCTTCATATGATGAAGAATCTACCTGATGAACCAGTTCAGACTATGCCATTTGGTGGGGTGGTTCCCGTGCTTTTCAAGAAGATGGAATAAAATCTTCCAGAGTCAAAGACAAATTATGATTTGACACGAGCTCATCTTCTTCTGACTGCTCTTCTTTGTTCAAATTACGCCTCTTCTTTGAGGATTTTCCTTCAGATGAAGGGGGTTTTTCTTGTGGACAAAATAACAGAAGACACAATTGGTAGATTTAATTGTCTTCATAAAATGGAATGAGTTCGGTTGATCATTTTCCTGACCATCCAATCATCATATTTATGCGCTTTTTTACTTTGTACATCATGCCACTCGCCTTCTTCCTCTGGATCTGTAGCAGTAACACATGCTACCTGGGATGACTTACTTTTCATTTTTACTTGTCCAGAGTCCACAATATTTTGAAGAAGGTCTTTGAAGACTAAATATTCCTGAATGGGATTCCCCGACATCTGATGAAATGGGAAATAGTTGGGGAGGTCTTCATCTCCTTCCTGGTTCGTCCTTTTGGCCCTTGGTAACTGAACCATGTTGTTTTCTAGAGCCTAGATAAAGTAACCAGGAACTTGTTCATTCTAAAAAGAATAAACATTAATCATTGAATCCTAAAACTGTTTCCACATTTGATATCATTGATCATATTGATGAGGAAGCCACTGTTTTTGACACTCAGGAGGTGGATCCCTTTGATATGATGAAGGTTTTGATGTGGTAGCTGGTAAAGGTGCATGTTTTAGTGAAACTGTAGCAGTATCAGCTTTCCATATTTTCCTTCCCAGAGTAGATGGAATTACATGAGTTTTAGCCATAGTCTCTATAAGAGAGTCTTCTATCAGTTGAGTGATTGAAGTAAGGTCTCAGAACCCTCCTATGTATTTCATAGGGATCAATGGTGTGCGTAATTCATCACGTAGATTTGTCATAAAGATTGGACGCAACTCATATTAAGGAAGTTCTAAAAATAAGGAATATGTTAATCTCTTATAGTGATCAATGAAATATGAAACTCTACATTTTCCATTTTTTGAAAATTGGTAAGATAAAAAACTACAATCTTTGGTAATGTTGAGATAAATTGAAGAAGGAATTTTTGACGGAGAACTTCCCACCCAGTAATTGACCAAGATTGAAAACTTGTATACCAAACAAAAGAAGGTCCTTGTAATTATTGTAAAAAACACCTAATCTTAACTGCTTCTTGTTGTTGGGAAGCTCCCAACATAGGATCACAATGAGAAACAAAATGTGTTATGTTTTGTTCTAGATCTTCCGAACCACTAAAAATTGGGAATGTGGTATTTGTAAAATTTGATGGGGGAGGAATTGCATCCACCCATTTATGGTAAGCTCTCTTTTCTGGTTGAACTGGTGAATGTCATCCTTCAATAGCTTCCAAAAGTGATTTTAATGACTCAATGGTAGTCATTAATGCTTGAGAAACATCTGGTTGATCTTGGACATGAGCAGGTGAAATAACTGGAGTTTGGATGGGTGTGGAGACCGGTACTTCCATTGATGGTAGTATTTCTAGTTGCTGCTACATATGACCCATATGATTGGACCCATGAGGGTGTAATTGTAAAGGGGTATATTCTTGATCTGTCCCAATATATGAACAAAATTCCCTTGATATATTAACTCCGGCATGCTTAGGAGGAAGACTACCTTGAAGTAGTTCTGCATTTAACCACCTTAACTCCTTCATTTTTTCTTCTTGTTGTGTGAACCATTCCTCTAATGATAGTGATTGGCATTCTCCAGAGGTAGGGTGGCATGTAACATGACTTTTACCATTTTTCCTTGGCACATTCCTTTCTGGAGTATGGAAGTGTATTACCTGAAGGAATGTATTGCCTCTGGAAACCCTTTGGATTCTGGTATGCACACCTCCGTCATTTGTTTCTGTGTATACAGCATCTTGAACATGAACTTATTCATCTGATTCTTCTGAGTGAGCCTCATGTTTTGGGGGATCAGTGACAATGGAATTGATGACATTTATCGATGCATAACGCATTGTAGCCCTTCTGTCAGCGTTTCTGTGATACTGTAATCTTCCATGTCATTTATGAGACATTTCCTTTTGTTTGGATGATCCCTCAGGAACATCTTGACGAACCGTAACTTGGAGGGAATTTACTAATAATTCGGCTCTGCGTTCCTCTTTTGGATTCTTCACTAATTAAGAGAAGACTGACTTTTTCTAAGGAAGTGATTGATAATTTGAAAAGGTCCCCATTCTGGTGGTCTAGGGCTATTTCTGTTTTTCCTTCACAACACCTAGAATCCTATCAGTTGATCCCGGGGGTTGTATTAAAAGAGTCTACAGGATGGTAAGGTGAGGTGGATCTTGAGTTGGAATATGTAAACATTCATAAAATCTTCCCTGATTTTGTGGATTTTAGTCCAGAAATTGGCCGAATACATCATCCGACATCCACTCAAATCACATGGCTCAGATGACAGTTGGATTATTTCTGACACCTCTTTCACCTTATGATGTGCATGCTCTAAACGATAATCCTGTTCGATATTCTCATTTTATTGATGTAAGAGTAATTTGACAACTTGTTCTCTATATTCATGACTTTGGGAAGAACTATTTGAGGCATGTTCTTGAGTAAGCCATTGATTACACACAAAACCAGTTATCTGTGGCCAGTCATGGGTAATAACATTTCATGAGACCACTTTTTGCGGGGTTTGTTGACTTGAGAGAATAGTGGAATGCAATTCTCCATGAACACCCCATCCCGTGATATAAATACCAGATGGGGCATCTATAATTAACTTGAGAAACGTTTTTAATGCACCAAGGCATGTACGTTGAAGGGCTCTCTGCTGGTTTTCAGCCTTTGGTTGTCGGGAAACTGAGAGAGATGCCAAGTGAATTTGGCGTTGTAACCCTTTTATTACCATAACATAATTTTGATATTCATAATAAGGTAATATTTTCTATTTTAAGTGAAAAAATGTTCTCTATAAGTTGAGACTAATATCGTGAATATAATCTTATGTAAAAATTTCTGGAATATCATACTAAGAGTCAGCCAAAGGCCAAAACATAAATGGTATTTCACGTTTTGCCAATTATTTTCTCATATTCATCACTTCATATTTTTCATTTGACGAAGATTATTCTACCTGATAGAACCAAAGCTAGTGCTTCTTTGTTGCTTCATCAGATTCAACATGATTGGTAGAGAATTCATTTGTCAAATTAAAGGATGAATGACCCGGGGGTGGTTCAGAGAATGACCTACACCCCAAGCTATCTTCTAATTGAGAAATTATTTCACCCGCTAGCGGTAAGGCATCAGACATTACGGGCTTCATATTTTCATGTGCCTTACGACAATAGGGATTTCTCGTTAGTGAATTTTCCATTGAAGAATTTTCTAGGCAATGTGAATTACTACTATAGAGATGACTTTCAAAACTAAATTCATCATCATGGAGAGGACCACCACGGTGGGTTACAACAAAAGATGAAATCTTTTTCTCCTTAGTCTTATAGCCATGTAGAGGGTTATCCTGGCTATCATCTGAAGATGATGCTTTGAGATTGACCGAATTGTCAAGAAGAAAGTATTCATGTGGAATTTTCCGATTAAGACCTTCAGAGTTATTGTTTATATTTCCTGAATTTTAAAATGAGAGAGTAGAATCTTGAGTTGCAATAGATAATTATCTGAGTGCTTTAAGAACTCCAGCATTGAGCAAGGCCTTATTGCAGATTGGCTCTTGATTTCACAACTGTGCTAGATGGGTCTTTTTCTTGGATGCCTTCTTACTCACATTGGAAACCACTTGTTGAAGAAAGTGGTTATTATGGGAAGGTGTATGTGTATGCTCATGAAAAATGATCAGTTTAGGCTGACTATCTTCATTTAAATTAGGTGTATGTTCCCGACTTGATTGTCCATATGACATGGGGGAGTATGACCCACAACCCTCCTGGACTAGAAAAGAGGTGTGTATATGCTCTGGGGTTACATGTTGATGAGTCACTCCACTGATAGGGATAGATTTATGTTTCTTTCCCGATGATGTCGCTGAAGTTGTTTTACTATTCTGTCAGGTATCCATAATATGGGTAGGGATTTGCTTCTTCTCTTTCACCATTGTCAGAATGTTCTTGGGGACTTCAGTAGCCAAAATGGGAATATATGTCCATTCAATGTTTAGAGTAGGTGTGTGTTCCTTATCCTGTCCTCCTTTTCATATTAGTAAATTCTGAAAGTACTCATGTGTGGGGGAAGAAAGTTGTGTCTACCTCTTGTTTATCATTAGAGATTTCAAATTGACATCCCTAGGTGCTACCAAACGATACTGTTGGATAGTTTGATAAATTGAAGGTGTATTTACATACTGATTTTTCTCCTCCAAATATGATCGAGTAACTTCCTTCAATTCTAGCAGATGAGACTACTGGCAGAATTGATGAGTGTAAGCAGGTGTATGTGCCTATTTACAAGTGGTCACCACATTTGGTTGGTAGGCTTCTTTCGATGCATTCAGAAGATCCTAGAGACTAGAAGATGATATATAAATAGGTGTATGTTCCTTCCTATATTACTCCACCGGAATTTCCTGGTAAGATTGGTGTTTTACTTCTAGACAAATATGTTGGGTAGTGAAATTAGGATGGACACGTGTATATGCCCGCTCATTGTTTTCCAACAAGTTAGGTTTACGGACTTCTCCAGAGATGGTAGAGGTAAGAACCTTCTACATGTTAGCCAAATTTTGCCTCTAACAGTTCGTATTGCATGCTTGGGTATGAGGAACCTGAGCCAAACTCCTAGAGGCGATACCCCTGTCATGTTGAGGGTTCACTACCACACGATTCGGGCGATGATTGTTGGTGGGAGTCCTCAAGAAAGACTCCTGTATTCATGAACTGAGGCCTTGAGTGACCTCCTGATTAACCTATCTATAATAAGGGATGGACTAGTTGTTGCATTCTGGGGATAAAGACCTGAAATGGTTGGAGACGGTGGTTGGAACCACTTGCTTCTTGACCACTGGTCGTTTCTGTACAGACAACCAGAGCGATTTGTTAACTTGGAGGGCTTTTCGAGCAGCCTCCAGAGTCGGGATGGTACCATGATGGCGGAATTCCATCACCAATGAATTTGAGACCCAACGATGAAGATTCTTAGTAGGTTATGTCTTCCATAGAGCGGACTGGGATCCACCAAGAGTAGCAGCAGATGCTTTCACAAGATTGAACCATAAAAAGCCTTTTTGTGTTGTAGAGAGATCTTGGAAAAGATTGAATGTTTGATATAGCAGACATAATCAAGATAAGTCTTTCCAGACTACATCTTTTGGATGAGAACATATGTTATTGATTAATTTTTTGGACCTCATATTGAGTTTAATAGGGTCTTAAAAATAAGTAAAACATCATTTAACATTGTTAAGGATTGACGTCGAGTTCACCATTTTTTTTGTTTCATCTTGAAATGGGGATGACTTTTTTTGTTAATGGTTCAAAAATTTTAATCGATTTCTAATAGGTTTACTCATTGAACCAGAAACACCAAATGATTCTATATCCATGTGGTCCTACATTCCAAACATAGGTGCCCATTAGTTATGGACCGATGAGGCATAAGAATTTTCATTGGTCGAGAGGATGGGAGGTCAGGCTCATCACACCTTTTTGGGGTTAATTATTAGCTACTATAGGACTCTCTTATAGATTTATGTTATGTTCATGAATCCTTATTAATTCACCAAACATGAAAATGAGTTTTCCTTTAGATTTAGAAATCGATGATTAATATGTATGGGATTTAGAAAATCTTTTATATGTATTTGAGGTTATTCATTGGTGGAGAATCATCTGTATGTATTAGATATTCTTAGTCAATAGTATCCTTCAATACATTATATAGAAATCTCTTGGTCATTATGATGACCATACTAGTTTTATAGCCACTCAGTGGGGAACATGAATTTTTTTGTCATTCAGAAAGGCATGGATTATTTCAGAGTTGGGATTGTACCTATAGATGGGATACCTATGTATCCTCGTTAAAATGGAATCACAACACATGTAGTTCGATAAGAAGGATATCATTTAACATCATATGGGATGGAAAAGAATTAATTAATGATGTTCTTGAACCTTAGAAAGGCTTCCTACGTACTCTTCTTTTAAGGAAGAGATCAATTTCCAAGTAGTTTGTGTGAAGAAATATGGGTCTTATGTATGGTTAATGGACCAAAAAGAGATTTCGTGATTACTTTTAAACACTAAGCTCACATGAGTCATGATCAATGTGAGAAAAAAAAGTATCAGTAAACTTGATGATTGTTCCACAAAATATGTAGTCATAAGAAATGATGTGGAGCTTACGTATGTATGACTGCCCATGTAGATGAAGATCAGGACTTACTTTAGGATTGAAGCCCAGGAGCATGGTCCATAAATGTATTTCTAAAATATTTAGATTAGGAGTTTTAACCTAGGGGTTACTCGTAAGGTGGATGCCCAAATTAAAGGGGACTTATAACTTGGGCATTACACATAAGAAGGAGGCCTAAATTAAATAAATTATGATTGGGGATTATTCTTGAGAAGGAGGCCCAAATCAAAAAAACATGGGACTTACTATTGAGGAGTATGACCTAAATCAAAAGATATTTTCATCTTAAAGGGTAAGGTTATATGAAGGAAACCTCTAACCATAGTGACAAAAAGTTTGTAAGTGACAAAGTTTCTGGAGAGGTTCTCACCAAATTACTTTCAGATAAGGAAGCTAAAAAGGGAACCATGCCATAAATGGCTTTGAAAAGCGGTTTGAGGCTTAATATCTGGAATAGGATAGGTGAACGGGAGATAGGGAAACAAATGAATTTGGTGCACAAGTCTTGGCCGTGCAAGTGTACTTGCATGACATGGGTTCACCTGGGCATTGAAGAATCTGAAGGGTAATACTTTTGCGAGACTTAACTCAATCTTTTAGTATTATCCTAAGATAATTCCAAAAGGGCAGTACAGAAGTTTCATCGAAAGGGTAGGGCAGTGCATAATTGTTTCCATTTTTAAGGAGGTGTTGACACATAGGCACACATGTTTTGATTAATTCTAAACACTTTGATTTTATTATACTCTTTATGATCTTCTATTCTAGGTAAAAAGTTACCTTAGAAGCTTTTGGAAGAGTTGATTTGAAGACTAGGGAGACCAGAGATTGAATTTGACTTTTGGAAAATCCGTCATTGAAATGGGGGAACACATGGGATATTTATAGGCCACCTTTCACCTTGGGCGAAAATCCAAATAGGGAAAGCATGTTAGTTGCGCGACCCATTGGCGGTGCACAAGTGACTTGCATGGTGCGTAAGTTACTTGGGTGCCTCCCTCCAAATGGGCTCTTATTTCATGCCTTTGTTAATTTTATTTGATGTTCTTCAAAGGGAGAACCACTTTGTGCCCAATGTATTACCCTTTTCAATATGTTGGACTCTGTGAAGAAAAGGTGAATCAACAGAAATAAAAAATTCTTATGTTATATGGATAAAAAACCATCAACAGTCAATGTAGGTATTGGGTTTTGTGTGTCTATTTGAACTCGATGGTTTATATAGATCAAAATCTAAGTAGATAATGTGATAAATTTTTATTTATGAATTATATTAGTTTATTTATACAACTAAACATGATATTATTTGAATTGATTTTTTAGGCACCGTTGGTGGTGGCCTACTGATTTGTACTCACACCCTACCTGGGATTCCTGATCATTACCTAAATAGACTCTATTATAGAAGAACAGGTTAATGGAAGGGTCCTTGTGTTAGATGGTGGAGTCAGGATGGACCATTGTTGAGGGAACTAGACATGGATCAGACCAACTAGGAGTAATAAGTTTGTTACTTTTTGTTTTCATTTTAGACACATGACACACACATTTTCATGGAAATATTATTTTTAGTTAGGTATTGTATTTTCTACATTGGATCATCTTCATATATTGGTTTTGTAGTTCATTCATATTACATCCTATATTGTTTATTATTTTCATATGGTTTTTTACTCCGAAAAAATATGGTATTGCCTCCCTATTATGGACATAACAAACCCTCACTTCTAGTTGGAATCCTCTAGAATACGGGGGAGAGTTATTGATGTCATGTGATCGATCGGCTCAGGGCACCAGTATATGGCACCTGGGCTGGGATGTAAAATGTTGACAATTTTAATATTAAATGAAAAGTATAATGAATATTGATGTCATGTAGACATATTGCTACATAAAACACAAGATAAAATAAGTGATCCATTAAAAGAAAAGTATACAGAATATTAATTTTATTAAAAAATTATTTTTCAAAATATCATGATATTATATTTTGGTTCTGATTTGGAAAAAAGGCAAAAAATTTCCCCCCATAGATCTCCTTGTTATTCTCTCATCCACCTGTTTGGAATTTTTGTGGAGTTGAGTAGTCAGAACCTTATTTACAGTCTCATTTCTCCTTGTTCATTTTTTGTTTGTAGTTTTGTTCCAACATTATATTATAACATGCTCGGGTAGAAATTTTGTAATGGTGGGTAAAATTTCACACACTGACCCCAATTTTATTTTTAATTTATTTATATCATAGTCTTGGTTTTTTCAATGGATACTAGGATGGGTTTATGGTGTTTTCTCCCAATATAGGGAAATTTTGAAGAGATGGAGAGTAGTGATCTATTAATTAACTATCAAAAGAAATAGTGTGCTTGCCTAGGGAAAAATATACAGCCAAGATAGAGACTCTGTCGTGCCCAAATAGTCTAAATTATGACCAAGATCCATCCCGGTAAATAGAGTAAAACCTTCTTAGAGTTAAAAAAAGGATAAACATTAAATCCCTAATGAGGGGTTCCTCCTCCTCCTTACATTCCATCATCCCACCTTACATCATTCAATGCCAACAGTAGGGGATCCCATGCCACACGTGATCCTCCTATCCTCTCACTTCAGTGTCCAATTTTCCTCCAGATTCGTGGTGTGATATCATTAGGTAATAATTTATCAATATCCATAACAAATAATTAATTTTCCCCCTTTCAATAAATTTACTTTTTCAGAGCTCTATGATTTTTTGAGTAATCAATTTGATATAGTTTATTTTTCTCTAGGTTATTCATACTTATTGAGGGGTCCCTCAAAACTGATTGATATAAGATTAGGATTTATGAATCAATAATAGTAATTTCAACATATCTTTCATGTAGGGGTTCATCAATTCTTCATTTACTAAATATTATTTCAGGTTGTTGAGAGTTATTAATTTTCTAATATTTTTAATTTTCCATCGAATAATTGATGATGTTTTGGGATTCTATTTAGGAATGATATGTCTGGTATCTCCATGGATGTGAACTACACACATATAATAATATAGGTATGTATATATATACAAACACAAATTTTACAATTTCTCATATGAAAATGGAAAAATATGAATACATTAAAGGTTTATATTTATATATCATGGTTTATATGTTTATAGGTTTCTTTCATGGTCCTATGGTACTCCTTAGGCTTTTTCGTGTAGTTTCATCTTGTTTTCATGGTTGATGTAGGTGTGTCCATCAAGTTACATTGTAAATAATTTTATTAGTTGCTTGAGATTTCATAAAATTATTTCTAAATGTTTTATTCATGATTTTAGGGATATTTTAAGCTTTTTGATGGAATTTATATGTATTTAATTTTGATAAAAAAATTTAAAGGGTTTTATATATTATGAAAATAAGTATATGAATACTAAATATTTAAAAAAATTACATGTTACAATTAAAAATATTTCGGGATATTTGATGTAATTTTTGGGCAGCAGGGGGATTTAGTAAAATTAGCTTATAGGTAAAATTTTGATTCGATTGGTATTTGGTGCCTTATTATGAATGACTTATATTTTAGAACTATTATTCCTTTTTGTGATTCTCCTTGTGCAACTCTAATTGGAACCATGGATATTCCTATGATAATATTTTTATATACTTGTGAAAATGAGAATATCTATATGTCAAATGTGCGAACATATAGAAATAAACATTCATATAAATGGAAACTCCAAAAAAATACCTTGTGATAACTTATGTTATAAAAATGTATTTCTTCCCATATTCAACCACTTTCATTATTTTATATAAATTGTTTTATCTAAAATTCTATATTTATTTCAGATAGGTTCTTAGTTTCTGAAAGATGTCAAATGTGATTACTATGAGTTTTTTTTATATAATAAGAATATATGGTACATGAAAATTATTATTAAATATCCTTCCCTATTGTAGACCAATTTGGAACCATGGATGTTATATTTGGAAAATTTCAATTTATTTTAATGAATTGTGGTTTAATGTGAAATTTTTTCGAATTTCACATGTCATTTTCATTATTGTACCTTGAGTAATTTTTTTATACTGGTATTGTAATTATGTGATATGTATCCCTAGTTAGAACATGAGAATGGTTTTAATATGTTATGGTAAACCATATGGTTGTTCTCATTTAAAGAGGGTCTTCATAGAGATGGTGTGAGAGAGTGATAATGGATTGCATGTTGGCATCTATTATTTATATAAATGATAAATGTGTGATGTCCTCCTCCATGATAATTTACACTATAATCATGGGACTCATCAACATCATCAAGAGGATCATGTAATAGTTGATATCTAGTTTGGATTATATGGATTAGATCCCCATAGATTTTCTATGTTGTTTGTTTCAATTTTGAGGATAGGTAGAGAAGCCATGTTGGTTATTGACATTGGATATCAATATATGATGGTAGATGTGTCTAAACAGTGTACATCAATGGCCTTCTCTTGAGATGATCAATTGATTCCCATGATTACCTATATTTACGTTACAGTATGTTTTTATGTTATTTTTGTTTCATATTCTTCTTTATTTATGATTTCTTACACACGTAGTAATACATTTCATTCACTATTTTTTATGACCTGATTTCTTTGGTTAGTTTTTCATTCCATAATTTATATACATTTATCATGGTTCTATATCTTCCATGGAATTAGTTTTCAAAATCGGTTTTTGAAATAGAAATATATTCGTTATTGGAATGCCTAGTTTTTCATCCATAAAATGGAATTTAGGATGGTTTTGTTTGGATATTTCTTATTTTGAAACCCCTATTTTCAATCAATATTCCCGAAATATTTTTAATGACTATTTTGGGAATGAACAATTATTGATCATATAGTGCTGACCCTTTGACCAATTTTATGCTCAAGACATACATGTTTCACTCAGTATCTGCATCATTGATCAGTTTTATAGGTTCATGTTCTTTTTTATATTCTCTCATCAATATGACGTAGTTTTGTGTCTTGTGGTGACCTATAAGGTCATGTGGAGGTATCTCCAGTTATGTTTTGTTTCCAATCCCAATTTTTAATTTTATTTTCCTATTATTTTTATCTATATCTGGTACGTTTGAGTCTAAATCATTCTAAATTACATTTCTTTTCAATCCTATCACTAGTTTAGATCTTCTATGGATTAGGAACACCACTCAGGCATTGTCATAGACCATCTTGAGTGTCCAATTTAGGGTCGACCCATGATGGTTTTAGGTAAATCATAATCTATTATATTCAAAACCCGATACAATATTATTCACATTTTTTATTAATTTTGTTTACATGTTGGTTTTCCATTGTCAACATTTTTAATCTATTTAATATCAATGAAATTGTACCTATGTGATGATGATCTTGTATCTTATTTTTGATCAAGAAACATTCTCTTCCATGTTGATGTCTGGTAAAATGTTTTCAAAATGGGATTTCGTACTGCAATTTTTTTTCTAAAACTATTTCAAAAGGTTTTTAAAATTTTTTAAATGATTTTAAAATGTAAATATCATAATGTTTTACAAATAAGTAACCATAGAACCCTTTTAAAAACTATTTGAAAATAATGTTGATTTTTTCATTTACAACATGAACCGATATTCTTGCAATAATAACAATTATTTTAATTGAATATGACTTTATAAGAATTATGTTTAGTTTTTGATGAAAATATTTTGGACAATATTTAGTGAATGTAATGTTTTTGAAATTTTATTTTCTTTTAAAAAATGTTATTTTCATCAATAATGTTTATAATGATATTTTATTGGTATTTACATTCATCATCATCAAAAACCATAGATATTAATCATTCTTCGCTAGTGATATATTAATGTTTATAGTCATCGTTGTTTCTCTAGATTAGTAATTAATTTATAAAATATATTTTATTGGGACCCATTTTATTTCCATATGTTAGTCATGTTAATAAAGTAAAGAATGATGTTTCTATGATTTTAATATTGAAATGGTTGATCTATATTATATATTTATCTTATATTTTTAGGTGTGGTTAATGATGATTGGTGGTTTAGTTTTTAAGCAAGGTTGGGTGATCTCACCACATCACTCTATTGAATTTGGTAAATAGATGAAGTTAACTATTTATATTTTTTAAAAGGGATTATTGGAATATAATGTCATGGTTATTATTATTTTAAATGTGATTATAGTTTTATTTGAAACCTTGTATTTTATTTCATTTGTAGTTTTAATGGATTCTCCATGTACAATATTAATGGTTATTCCGTGTATGACCATAATGGTTATTCCTCTTATAACTATGAATGTTATTTAAAATGTACGAGTGATACAAAAATTATCCATAACACCAACAAATTTTATTTATTCATATGATGGGGTTTTAAGGATTCCTCAGATTATTATTTACCTTATATCATTTATTATTATTTAATGTTATGAAACATGTCTATTTTTTATCCTTATTAGTTATTTTATGGTTTATGATCTTGGTATTTATGGGTATAAATTATCTTATGTTATACTCGTGAACTTTTATTTCATAATCATACCAATATGCTCATCTTATTCTAACTATTGACATTCAATTATTAATGATTATATATAACCTTAATGAGCATTATAGATAACCCATCTTATGATTTCTTTTCCAACATGATGTAAAAAATTGTTTTATGTATGTTGTTCCAAAACAGATTTATAACAATAAAGAACACAGTGGAAGATGATATTGATATTTATAAAAATGTTTCATATTAATTTATTTAATTAATATTTTTCCTAATTATATAAAAATACCAACACGAAAGGTCATTATTTATATATGTTATCCAATATTATGTTTTACTATTCATATTGATAAAAGTTTATGACCATTATTAGCATTAGGTCCAAAAATAAAATATTTAGTCTTTTTTCACCAGATCTATGAGTGAATGTTTAGAGATGTTAATGTTGGTAAAAAATTAGTGTTATGAAAACTTTGGTGTCTATGATATTTTCATGTGAGTTTATCCTATGAGTTATTGATAAAATCATGTGTTCATAATTTTTATTTCTATCAATAAATCAATTTCATAGACACCACTTTTGAGATCTATGCGATACAATTTTATTGTGATAAATGAAATTTTGGGATATTTTTTATTAGGTTGAGGTATATTAAACCCTTCGGATTAATATTCTGTATATTTTTATGATCAATGCATTTAAATTTTTTTGATATATGTTTTAATGCTAATTATATTCTTTACGGTTTATATGATCTCTGGTTATTATTGTAATATTTTGTGGAATGTTATATGAATAATATAGTTTTATATGAATGATAACCTTGAGGCTAGGAAATAACTCATCACAACATGAATGTAAGTTTTTGTGACCTCAAAACCAATGGGTGACATGGGAGCAATGTCTACCACTTGATTTTATGAAGTGTCAGTAAGTATGATAATTTTTTATAAATAAAATAATTTTAAAATAATAAAAATGTTCTTATTAAGGATATTTGTTTTATAAGGCATATTGAAATGGGATTTTAATATTATTGTGTTCTTAAATGATTAATGTTTATTTAGAATAATTTCACAATTTTTAAAACCTTATAAGAATATATTAAAACTAAGATTTTGGAATTGTATTTTAGGATCAAAAGATGATTTATCATCAAAAATAATATATGATATTAATGAAGCATTTTAATTTTTTTAGATCACTTATGCTAAATATTATCTCATCTTAGAGATTATGTGATTAAGGGATATGCATTTTTTTGGTATGTTATATTATGTGTGATTGGGATTATTTGGAGATAAATGATAAATTTATCTTTAATAAATATATGGTTAGGAAATTGTTAATTTTATTTGTTTTAATGTCAATTGAGAATATTATGAATATTTTTGATGATATGTATTTTTAGATATTATGGTTTTGTTTTTGAGGCTTCATAGACTAATTTGTACTTATTTGTGACGGTTTATTCTTTAGGGGAAATATGGTAACATGTTCTAACAATTATGAAATTGTATAATGTATAAATTCTTGATGTGTTTCATTTTCTCATTTTCATAATGTACCTGATCTGATAAAATTTATTTTTAATCATTCATATATAAATTTTATGTTGAATAATTATTATCCTAATAAAAATAGGAGATTATGGTGGGAATTGATTAATTGGTGAAATTATATTTTTTATATTTTTATATTTCCTTCTTTTAATATTTAGTATGTTATGAAATTATTTAAATCAATGAAATTAGTTTAAACCATAAATTTTATCCTATTAATTTATCTTACAACGAATAGATTGTCCTTTTTAGACATCCTTTGTTTATTGTTTGGAGTATTTGACTTTCTTATGATCATTTAATATCTTATGTTCAATGATATCATTTTCTCTAAATCTTTATCTAGAAGTTATTAATTTCATGCATTTCAAAATTATCAGATTCCAGAAATGTTTTCTTACTTTGAAACCTAGTATTTGTTATCCTAGATGACCGTTGTACTTTCTATTCACCCTTATCAATAGGATGTTTTACGACCCTTTTTCAAGAAGATGTATTTAGAAAATTATATTGTAAAATTTTATGTATTGATTATAAAGATATAGTTCAACATTTTTTAAGATTAATTTTCATATTAGTAGGGTAAATTAATATCCCCATGTTTTAAAATTGTAAATATGTTCGATATTGTACAAAATTCAAAACAATATTTGTAATTGAATAAAAAATATTGTTATATAAATATTAATATTACAAATTAGATGTTAAATCGAACGTATGAATATGATTATTATTTTAATTTATTAATATATATATATATTCCATACATAATAAATATTTATTGATTAGTTATTAAGAAATGATTAATCCATTTTAGTAATGTCATTTTATTCATCAATTTTATGATTTCATTAAAAAAGTTTTTATATTTTTTGGAATAAGATATTTAATTTCTTGTAATAACATAAGTTGTTTAATAAAAAAAGTACAATGTTGTAAATAAACATATCAAAAATATATTATAGTGATATTTTTAAAATTTTTGAACAGTTTTATCGTTAAATGAATAGTGAAAATTCTTATTATTATTGAAAACTATATTTTTTTTGTATATACAAAGTAACATTATATTATTTATAAGTTTTAAATATTAATTGCTTCATATATATTAAAAAAAAGATTTTGATTTTGAAATTAATATTATAATTGAATTTAGTTTTAAATGACCTTATACTATGAAAGGGATATTTTGGAAAAATACTTATATTTAATTATGTATTTTCAATTTGGGTTTTTAATTAATTATTCCACTTATAGGTTTTCTTATTTTGATAAATTTATTCCATATTTAGAATCCTTTGGTTATGATTTCTAAAATATTACCATTTTATTTTTTTCATTATTAATAGCGACCTTAGTAATTTTTGTTACCATGGTATGTGTTAAATTAGTTAACTAAGGGTTAAAAATAAATTCGTTAGGGTTTGAGAAAGACCATAAAACATTCAGTAATTTTATTTTATATTTTCATTTCATACATAATAATAATATTTTTCATTATTTGGATTTTTATACATTTTTTATGTGATTTGGAGATTTATAATATTTTATGCAATGATAATTCAAAATGAGCACACACTTTTTTGAAAAATGTGATACTTTTAACATAGTGATAATAAATGAATGTTATGTTGAAAATGTATTTATATATCTAAATTATATATATTAATTAGGGTAGTTTATTTTTAATTATTTTCTATGAATTAATTACCTTAAATTCATAGACAACACAAAAGTAATAATTATTCAATTAATGAAAAAATTATAGTATATGATAAAAAAATACCAGAGTAGCATAATTTAAAATAATGAACATGAATAATTATTATTATATATAAATGTAACATCATCGGGATATATTAAAATATTTTATTGAAATATAATTCTTTATAGTTTATATTATAAATTTTAGTGGAAATGAATAGATTTAAAATTGACATTGTTGATTGTAATGATAATATTATTTTATTAAATAATATTAAATTTTGAAAATCCTTTGACCATCCATGTAAGTTTTATAAGGTTTTAAATATTAATTTTTTCAGATTAATAATTATTTTTTACATATTATTAACTATCAAGACCCTCAGTGTGCAAAAACACTTTTTTTCTTGATAAGTGTTGAATGAGTTAATGGGGTTAAAAAAAATTCATGGTTATAAATGTGATGAAATCATGTAAAATTATTATTTTAGGATATTTTATTGATATAGTCATATAATCATTTACTATCTTATTTTGGTTCCATTTAGAAAACAAAATTAATTCTTATTAATTTAATATTTTAATATGTTCCAAAAGTACCACTCATCTCTCCTAGAGAAGGGCACATATGGTTATCATTTCCCCAAAACATACTAATTCTTTAGCTCCTCTAAGAAATATCAAATACGTTCTTAGAATCCCTCCCAAAATTATATGTGTATTAGTTTGGGATGAATAACGACTTTATAGAGATGAAGTTGCTTTGAAAATGTTTTTTTCTAAAGACGGTGAGTTAAATGACATAAATGGAATGTCTAAACTGTAAGATTGATATTTATTATTAAATTTCATTTAGTGAGGTTTATTTTAATATTAAACAGATTAATTATTTATATATATGTATATACATCCCCTTTTACATTTTATATCACTAATCATTCATACAGAAATGAATTTTAATTTTCCTTTTGATTTAATCAGTCACATGGGATTTGACATTAATGTTACAAATTAGTAAAAGAATTTGTAAAAAAATCATTTATATGTCTTATAAAACTCATCCATTGAATTTTTTATATTATTTTTATCTATGAATTGATCAATAAATTAATTTCATATGTGTTTACACTTTTTTTTATGTATTTCAATTTTTATACATAATCTCATCATTTATTGAATCTAAATTGAATAAAATGATCTTTACATGTGTTATTTTTCCCAAATTCCTTTTCCATGGGACATATTTTTTTTTCATATTTACCTATTTTACCATGTTAAGTGTATATAATCTCTGTTTAATAGGTTATATCATGAATTTACTTATGTTTAGGATATTTAAATGTTTTATTGAGTTTATTCTTTGTTAGGGTTTTGGATTGAAGAGTTACTATAGTGTAAAAGGATTTATCTTATAATAACTTTTTATAGAGATTTATTATCACAAGGCTCTATTGGGGAAAATCATATTATATTATTTTCATAATCAAAATATCTTTTATTCTCCCTTAGTTGTAAATGTGATCTAATTTTTTTCTATTTCCTCGAATATTCAACTAAGAAACATCAAGGAAATTATTCATAAGTGATAACGATCTTTTATCATCTTTTAGATAGTGAATATTTCACTTCGATTTATAAATATACAAAAATATTTTCAATTTTTTATTTTATAGAACTAAAATTTTTCATATATAATTTTTAAGTAGTTCATGAACTTTTATGAAATGGTTTTGAAAAAAAATAACTTATTAATATTTTCCTAATGGGACATTTTAACATCCCTTTAAAAATATTCAAAAATAACGTTTCTTAGTGTTTAAAATATTGATTGATTTAATTACCATCATTAAAATTATTGTCATTAAATATCATATATATGTTTCCAATGTTAAATTCATTAAAATCCGTTTTTAAATATTTTTTGATTTTTTTTAAAAATATATTTTCAATATGAAAATGTTATATTCTTCAAATTTACTTTTAAGGAACACATTTAGTTTTCCAATGGTTAATAATGTAATAAAAGGAATAATGGAAATGTTTTATAGTTTTATGATAAAATTATAGCTCTAAATACATTATTTTGGTTATGGTTCTCGAGTGTTATTAATAATGATGGGTCATTCCATTATAATTCAATGTTTGTGATCCAATTATAGCTATCCAATGAATTGTTTAAATGGATAGAGTTAATTGGTTAGGTCTCTCCTATGAGATTGTGGGAATATACTATAATGGTTATTCAAATTGTTACATTGATGGTTATTTTATATGTGACTATTATTGTTAATTATAGTGCAAGATGATGGTTAGTCCATGTATAAACATGATAATTATTAAATATTCAATCAATATGGTTACTATACATATAACTATGATTTTTATTCCATATGTGTGAGTTATGTTATAATGTTACAGGATACCAAATAATTTATCTTCTTTATATGTGGTTTTAATGACTCATTTGATCAATATTTACATCACATAGATCATGATTATTGAATCCTATCACTATTTTTCTTTTTAAATAATTATTTCAAGTTTCATGGTTGGTGGTATTTGTATTTATGTGTTTGAAATATATTATGATATTGTCTTGAAATTTGATTATGTCTTCATTCCATTATGCCCATCTTATTTAAAATGAAAACATTAAATTATCAATTAATTAGTTTACCCTTACTGAGATGTTGATATCTCACATCATATGTTTCCTTTCCCCTAGTTTGTGATGAATGGTTTTAAGAATGATCTACATATTTTGGATTTTATATGTAATGAACATATTAGGATATGATGTGTATATTTAAGATCATTTTGTTAATGATTCTATGTTATTAATATTCTAGTTAAATTCTCTGAAAATTTAATCCTAAAAGGTACTTGGGTATATGTGTTCTAATATTGAGTTTTAATATTTTTAATGGATAATATTATGTAACATTAGTTGTTATCTAATTCAAAAATTATTATTTTTAAAACTTGATATGGGAGTTCATGTTTGATGATTTTATGATATAAAATTAAATTTCCACCGTAGAATTAATTCAGTCTAGATTCATCAGAATATATAATGATATATATTTTATAAAATATCCAATAAATTATCCTTCAAGTCTGTAAATTTTTTTAATACATATAAAATTATTTTTAGGGAGTATTATAGATCATGGTGAAATATTATTTTTTTAATGATTAAATTCATAAATATTTATAGATAATATTTTCATGATGCATAAATGTGTTTTCTAAACAAGAAAACCCACAATTATACTACATTGAGTGTTATAAAAGATATAATTATTATATAAGGGGTCATTGTCCATAAATCCTTTCACACTACAAAATGTAACTGGGATACATAGCATGAGATCCTGTTTACACTTATACCTTTCTTATAAAACCCATTTGGTATATTTTTTATAATGTCATCAGTTGATTCATTGAAAATATAGGATTTTTCCACTCATATGATGTGTATAAAATATGGTCCCTTTTTTCTAATAGGATATATAAATTCATGTCCATACCTTGAATATACATATGATGTTCTTTTCAACTTGGATAAGGGGTACATCATTTACTTAATAACATTTATTGATGAATTGTTTTAAATAAATCAAATATGTCAGTATATATATAGATAATTGAGAACATATGGATAGGTATTTGGTTTGTAATATGAAACATTAAAAGGTAACCTAATGTATGTGAAAAGGGAAAAATTATGAAATACATGTTATAATTTGATTTGGATGATTGACACATGTAAATTTGTACATACCCATGATAATGATCATATCAAAACCATTAATTTATTCATTATTTATAATATTTTTCTAGAGGATACCCTTTTTAAATATATGTGGTTAATGTGATTTAAATTTATTTCCAATTAATTAATATCACATTTGGTCAAGCAACTTGCTATAATAAATGGGAATTCATATTGAATTTTATAGCATTAGAAAAGGGTTAATGATGGAATTTTTGGATGATACACCAAACTCTACATTTTTTGTACATCCTTGGGAAAAATGATTCATATAGATCATTAGGAGAGTTAATGGTGTGAAACCATAAAGTGTTAAAAAACTAAAAATTGTAAATTATATCTTCTATTTTATTAATTTAAAGCTGAATGGATGTCACCAAATGAAAATATGAAAAATTTATAATAGAAATTTGGTTGTGGGAAAATAACGCATATATTTTTTCAATGGAATTTTAATGTCATAAATGTTTTATAGTATTATTCAAGATATGGTGGATCAATTTCAAAATATTTCATATTCCATTTATATAAATGAATACACACATCTATAATAATAATATAGAACATACCAAATATATGATAAATGATTCCGGGGGAACCTCACTCTAATTTCCCAAATCTAGATCAATGGTTCAGCTGAAATTTTATAATAGGGGGGTCTTAAAATAAATTTAGGTATATAGATTCATCATAAAAAACTCCTACCACCCATAGTGTGATGTAATATGATACTATATTATTTATGGAATATAAGACATGTCATTTTCAATATGAATTTATTTATATGGAAACAATTATTAAAAATTTTCACTATGTGAATAACAAAATAATATTAACTATAATATATGGATTAATACGACACCCTATTAGGATATATATGTGAAAATACAATGAACTCCATCATAACGGGATGATGGTATATTATGAAAATTTTATCCTCTTGATTAAAAATAGTATACAAAGAGAAGATTATGTTTATCCAATAATATTTTAATAAATTTAAAATTAAGGAAATGATGTTTAATGATAACTGATATAAATTTATTTATTTTGGTAATTATGTATTATTGATGATAAATCAAATGAAAAGTATCATTATGTTTATAAATTATATAAGATATTTTGAATAATAGGGAAGCAAAGACCAAGATATTTTTGTCCCTTTAAATAACCATTTTTTGGTACATGATTTCTTTTATATATCTCTATTATAGAATTATATGCCAAACACTTCATATATACATAAAAATAAAGTTTTAAAACAAGGTAATTTTTTATTATATAAATATTATGTAGTTCATTTCTACAAAAAATTATACAAAATAAAATAAATAAATTTTTGACAATGATGGTAAGGAAAACAATGATATGTACAAAATATGGAAGCCTGTGTAATAATGTTAAATAAAGAATCTTGAATTGTTTACAAACCTATGAACCAATTGAAATTTTGATTAAAAAATTATTATTAGTGGTAATTTAATTCATTTAAAAAATGTCGGAAAAATTTCTCATTACTCTGAATAATATAATTCAGATTAATGATAGATATTGAATTGTACAACAATAGTTAAAAATTGATAGTAAAAATTTATTATGAGGTTATAATTGAAATGTATCTTTATTCATTATCACTAATAAACATCACATATTATTTCATGTTTATTAAAAAAGAATATTAATACAATATATTCAATAAATATTATAAAAAATATTTATTTAAGTAAGAAATATTATATATTGGAAATATTTAGTAGGACGTGAGAAGATAAATTATAATCATGAATATTTTGATTCATAAATGATGATTTTACAACTATCAGGATCACAGTACAATAAGAAACAAGAACAGGGTAATTGCTTAATATAAAAGAATACATGACATGAAGTAGTTAAATAATTCATTTTGAGAAACTTTTATTTGAACTGTGGATAAATGTATCATCTCATGATTTTCTACTAGGGCATTATAGGCTAAACATCAAAAAGTCACGCTCATAAAGAGTACTTTATTGAAGATGATCAAGTTAGTTAAAATCACTTATACATTAGTTATGGATGAAATATATCATTTTCGTACCCCCATTTGACACCATAACCTAAAGAATTATACATATTTAATAATTCATTTTCAATGTTAGGGTAATGGTAGAATTAAAATATAAATTCTAACATTAACAAAATTTAGTTTATCAGAATATGACACTTGATTAAAAAATAACTTTTAGTCAAAATATATTTTTCACATGGTTTAATGGTTAATTGAATACGTTATATTACATATTTTTTAATCAATATAATGAAAATCGGTAACTTGAGATATTTGGTATTTTTTTAAATAGTGAAACACTTTAAAAAATTTGTATCAGTGGTAAATATTATGATATACTTTTATTGTCATTTAAATATTCGACCATGTTTGTAATTTTATCATAACTGAGGAAAGGTTTCATATTTGACTCCATTCATTTAAAATTTTTATTCCATTGTAATAACAACCTTTTAAATTAATTTTTTTGGACATAATATGGAAGAAATTATATAATATATTTATACCTTTGATGTATTTATCATGTTTGATTATTCATTTACAATTACAAGTACACTTTCAAATTTAGTTACATCATATATATTGAAATTATAATCCTTCCATATCATTTCTTGAAAAACGTTTTTAGAAAAATATATTTAATTTTTTTTAAAGATTCCGTGATTTTTGAAATATATATTTTTCAATCATTTAAATATTTATTGATTATGGATCATTGAATCAATATTTTAGAGCAATATTAACTCATCTACCATTTCATTGTAAAATATTTCTTTATATTTGCATTTCATTTTATTTTGGATTCCTCTATAACAAAACATTTTATTACTTTTATTTACGTTAATATATAATCATATATATTGAATTTAATCATCAAGATATTATTGTTTCAATGTTATACTGTTAATTTATTCTCATTTTTTCTTTATTAGAATGTTTTTTCAATGTAAATATTACCCCAAGAATCATGATTAAATATCCATGTACTTGTTCATATGTGAAGACACAATAATGTAATACAACTTAATATAATCATCCATAACTTCCAGTTTATTTTAATATTAAAAACCATTTATGATTACAAAATATTCTAAAAAAATTTACATGTAATCCCAACATATTCAAAATAGATTTCATTAAATTTTAATTTTGTTTTTTATATAGATATTATAGGATTTTGGTTTGACATGGCGATTCAAATTTTTAGAGGGCGATACACTTCTTCTATTGCGCGTCATAAAATGATTAAAGTTTATATATATTCACTATATGGGACATTATATAATTATTTCCTTTTATTATAGTTCTGTGGATATACATATAATATTGACATAAATAATTCATTCATATGAAATCTTTTTTAAAAATCATACAGATGTTACAATTTTTACAAACACTTCCAGAAAAATATGTAGTACAACCATATTTATGTTTCTGGAATTATCCTAAAAAACATTCTTATTTTCTAACTAGAGATAATTATTATACTGATTCACTGTATACAGATTACATTTAATGGTTATAAATTATGTATTTTTATGAAAATTCTGTCAAGAATGATTTATTTTAATATATATATTGTATACTTCGACGTGAACATTCCATAAATATATTGTTAAAATATAATTTTATTATCAATTTTATTTGGTACTACAAACACCTCATGAAGTGTATTTAATTTTAATAGATCTATATAACATGTTTTATAATATAGATATATCATATGATCATCCAAAGATATTAAAAATAATCAATATTTTAATATCATTTTTGGGTTGTTTGATTATATCATACTTTATGACATATTTTTTTTATAGTGTCCATTATGGAATGATATGATTCATTTGGAAATGCTCATGATCTTTTATTGTGACCATAAATTATGTATTTAATATAAATATCTCTTCCATGTGTTATATAATTATTAAACTATTTCATAAGATGAAAAACTCATAGGTTGTTGTTGATTAAGGTATATATATGACATTAAAAATGGAATATACTCATTAATTTATGATATATACATGGAAATTGATGATGAAATAACATGGTTTAGTGGCCATTTTGATAACCAACATAGTTGAGTAATAGTTATGTGTTTTTGTTTGCGACCTTTATAAGAGAACATCTAGTAGACAAATATTACACAAAGTATCTCCATTTTCATCTTTTCTTTGTCAACGATACACTATAATATTATGAATAAATAATATTACCCTACCCCTCATATTTTTTAAATTCAAAAAACCATTTGGATATGCCTCAGAGGAAGGAAACATTTTGTTATTCCATTGGATATTATCATAAAATGTAATATAAAGGTGAAAATAGTGGAATTATATCATTCAAGGCACACATATTAACCTTTATTATTTTTCATGATATCAATTCTGAATACATGGGGTACATGGGAGTCATTCTCATATATGATTCCATATCATTATTTAATTGTTATTTTGAGTTTATGAACCCGCCAGTTTGAATAATGTTTTCCAAATATATTTAATTCATGAAATAATTTATATAATAAAGTCATCCATAACATAACTCATATAATATTGCATATTATAATATATAATTCAATAAAACAACTATAAACTTGTAAATATAGTAGTATGTGTTATTCATTAATCATATTAAATGATTTTGAATTGATGAGTTTCTAAAATTGGTTATCAAATTATTATTATGATATATCAAAATATCATAAGATATAATGTCATATAAACATAATCATTTTCATTATTTTTCAAAAATTATATTATTTTCGAATTTTAAAATTTTAAAATCCTCAATATTTCAATATTTTCTTATAATAGAACTGGAATCATTAAAAAAGTTATATCAAAGAAAATTTCATTTTATATTTAAATTATTAATTAATTTTTTTATTTACAAGCTTTTATCAATAATAGAAAAAAATTATTTGGATAATTTAATATTTAATTATAAATTTACAAAAATTGTTTATATATTTTTTTTTTAATTTTGTTAATTAAATATCATGACTATTTTATTAATAAATATTATGTTAATATTATTTTTCAATACTACCAATACATGTTACAATATTATATGCTAACCTAACAATTTTTAGGTAATATTTTTCAAAAACAAAACCTTACTTGTAAATTAATTTTTTTTTGAAATTATGAAAAAATGAAACATATAATTTTTTAATATATAATTATTATAAAATACTATTAATTATTATTAAAAGAAGTTAAAATTATAAAATATATTTACTGGAATTTATTTAACCTTTATATGAATTGTCTTGATTAGTAATTTAATAATAGTATAAAATATTGTTAAATATATATATATAGATTGTTAAAAAAATTTAAATGATATTAATTTATATATTGATATTTCAATAAATATTATATTTGATAATTGATTTCAATATAATTATGAATTTAGTGTGCTTTATATTAGGAAATGAATAATAAAATTTATGTTAAAGGTTATTTAATTACTTTAAATAATTATAATGTTTTAATAACTATTAATTTATTAATTATACATAAATGAGTATCAAATTTTTGGAAAATAAATCAGACATATTTATTTATTTAATTACATTTATATTTACATGTTTATATAGATTATTTTACATTTAATAATTTTATTTTATTTTATTTTTAAATTTTAATTTTATAAAGATTCATCAATGGAATGGATAGTTATGTATGAAAATATAAGAATTATTTTTGATCAACATTAAATATACAATTAAATTTATAATATTATATTAAATTTTATTATTTAATACATTCATTAGATTATTGGAGTTATATTTATTTTAAATTTTATTCCCTATTTAGTTATTAACCCCTATGAAAAGAAACTTCATATGCATCATCCCACTAGCTTGGAGGCTTTAACATAATTCTTGAAAGGTGGGGATTGTCTATAATTAGCTATAGCTTAACACAAGTAGATATATTTAATTTCATATAATTCAAATCCTTCACATAAATATTTCATGTACATTAATGATAAGATACATTTTGATATGGTGGAAAATGTTTTATTATTATTGGGTAACTGACACAAATATTCAATTTTATAACAATTTTCTCATTACTATATTTTGAACATATAATTCCTGTAAACATTAAATGATATTTTTGTTTTAATTTGTGTCTTTGAAATATATATAATGGTCATTATTTGTTTTTCATTATGACTACCTGACATAATAGTGATTTTGGGAGGACCATGTATTATATATAATTATTAGGGGAATTGTAAAAAGAATTTCACTTTGAGACAGATGTACCACACTGTGAAAATGTATATCAGGATATAGAGGGTTATAACATGATTAACACTATTTTTGAACCATTAGTTCATATTCATAATTGTTCATTATTGTTTTTAATGATTAAGTTAGTAACATTTCCCTAAATAACATTATGTGTTTTCCCTCTTATCCCACAATGACCGTGCTTGATTTTTTTTCAATAGGAGATCCCCTTAAATATTTTATCTCCATCATGATGATTTATGAATTATTTGATGCATCATTTTTTGAGACTATTTCCTTTTAGTATGCCTAAACTTGAAACGTCCCATAATACATCTAATAATCTCCATTATTCATAGTTTTTTTTTCAAAAACCCTTAGATGCAAATATTAACGAAATTTTTTCAGGTTTTTAATGGCTAGGGTGATTCAGTTTATGTTCTATGTGGATTGGTATGTATAAATTTTGATTTAATATGTACATACCAAACCATGAAATTTATAAGGAATTTAATTCCATCATTCCTTTATATGTGTGATTATCGTTTTTAGATCGCTATTGTGGGTGTCCAGTGAATGGTTGGGGTCTATTTTTTTATAGTTATTCATTATTATGGGGGTGTGTGACATATTTTATATGAAATTTATGCTCAAATGAAATATATATTGTATTTGGGTAGGTTTATCTATTTAGTTAATTGGGTTTGGAATGATCTATTCGGGCTAAATTAAGAACACTGTGGCAATGATAAATACATCAGATTATGGGGCATATAATCTATTTGGGTGTGTACCCTAAAACCAGTGCACTGAATCTCTATTTCAGGGAATTGTTTAGGGTTTATTAATGATTTTTTGGCCTATAAAGTGTTTCTTGGTCTTATACATGGAAATAATTATGTGTTATTGTGATTTTTATGTTTATATAGTGATTCAAGGTAGTCATTAATGTTTTGGAAAATTTTGATGCATCATGTGAGGAAACCACGAGAACTATGTTACAATACATTAGAAAATTTAAATTCCTTTTGTGTGAGATATAATTAAATGTTATTATTGTGTGTCTATCCATTTTTATTTATATTTATATTCATGTGATACATCTTTCTTATGGCTTGTTGTGAACACTCAAAATCCATCATGGATGGGAAACTGTGTTCGATTGGACCTTCCAAGAGATTTAGTGGATGGAAAAGTGTACTAATAGAATCACCCTTATGTCAATGGGGATGAATCATTATGATTTATCAAAACTCTATAGAGATTATGAAAATGATTTATTGTGATATGACGGTGACCTCTCTGAAGATGTTGGGATGTGATAAAGTTTAAAATGTGGCCTCCCTGGGTATAAAAGGATAAGATGGGTTGATGTATGAGGTCATGAATATTTTATAATGAATGGGGATTTTTTGGTACCTGATTATGAGTTTTGAACATATTTTCCCATAAGTAATGAGATGAAGTCGATAGGGTCACGTTTTGTGGATGCCTGGTTTATGCACAAAGTACCAATCAGTTTAATGTTTAGTATTATATTTACCTCTCATAATTACATAAAATTTTATATTAATGTTACACATATTATAAATATTTTATGGTTTTATACTACACGGTTTATATATACGCATTTCTTCACCATCTTAGTTCACATGTAAAGTCTTTTTTTCATTTTTTTAGTTGAGGAATGAACCCAACATAGGGTACCTATTCAATGTAGATATTGTTAGTTGGGGTAATGATTAAATAGAATCGAGGAATATTCATAGGGATTCATATTTTTTATTTTATAATTTTATTATTTTAAAAATATATCAGTTTCATGTGGGTATCTATTTTTACTCATGTGAAGAATATTTTATGTCATACTGTAATAACAGGTGTTTATTTTACAATGAAATTCTCATCATATCTTTACATTGATAGTTTCTTTTATTTTTTGGATTTCAACTATTACAGTTATCTTTGAATAATGTATTATTCTCTCTAGATTACTAATTATTATCTTTCATCTATTCATCATCCTTTTGATTATTCATTGGATCATATGAGGTCACATGATGCCTCGACTCAAACTCGTTGATCCAGGTTTGCGCATTAAAAAAATGAAATCATATGTCTTATTGTTTTGACTATTTAAACATGGTAGATGTGAGATATAGAATTTTTGGACATGTAAATGAACTAAATCATTAGAGTAACTAACCCACCTATGAAGAATACAACATCCCTCCTTTTTATTACAAAAATTTTCAATACATTTGAAAAAAAAGATCTTTAATGTCTAGTGTCATGGAAATGAAGAACCTAAAACATGAAAACATAAAACAATCTTTTAAATCACATTGAAAAAATTATATTTTAAATGTTAATCCTATATAAAATTAATGCATCTCAAAACTTGGAGAAAAATATCAAAGGAAAGGGTGAGCCAAAGGCCCAGTAAGGTAAGAAAGTGAAACAATTTACATGTGATCTTGAGCGATATCAAAAAACATGAGGGATATCATAAATGAATGACAAAGAATAATATCATAGAAATAATAACATTTATCATAAAATTAAAATGTGGCTAAATGATTTAATTTATAGATTCATGAACATATCCCCAAGTTTCATCCCCATGGTGTTATAAAAATTACTAGGGTTATTCACGAAGGTACAATGAAACTAGTAATCTATAGAGATTAAATTATATTCCCAATGAATTGGAGAGATATCGTGGAGCACCATTAATATGTTTTTATTTTCATGTGAGACAAGTATATCATAATCAATAATTTAATAAATAACCCAAAATGAATAAAAGAAAAGGG
Organism: Viscum album; assembly: GCA_963277665.1. Taxonomy (NCBI): domain Eukaryota; kingdom Viridiplantae; phylum Streptophyta; class Magnoliopsida; order Santalales; family Viscaceae; genus Viscum; species Viscum album. Next base: position 810,281,490 of record OY728151.1, read on the forward strand.
TTTCATATCAAAATCATGATGCTTTAAAAAGAGTTTAAAACGAGATCATTATATCATTTATCACCCATTGATAGGGAATAAGGTTTTTATATATGTCAATTCCCAAATGAATAATATCATTTTTATGTATTTAAGAAAACACATAGAAACTAAATTGCCCTGATTATTCAGATAAATAAAATTATAGAATTTCATTAGAGAAAGAGGGAAATATTTTGAAATGAAATTTCTGCAGCATAACGGCTATATAACATGGTTTTAGAATACAATACAAAGAGAGGGGATACAGGTCTACCATACATAAATGATTAATATTAGAGTATAGGGACATAATAAAATATAATTTGCATCATGGGGTCGATGTTTGAATGACATAACACATGAAAAGAAAACATAAATGAAAATTGAAAATGCGATTTTTTTACGAGAATTCGGCATCATAACGACATCACATAAAAATTCAGAAAATAAATTTATTAGAGTGGAAGGTTTATCTAATAATTTTAAAATTAAATTGATAGTAATAAGGATTTATACGAACATTACCTAACATATTAAGAAAGAAACTATAAAACATAACATAAAGGAAGTCATGACATAAAAGAGGTGAGTGAAAGGATCCCTTACCCAGAAGAGTAACATCGAAATCATGATGGTTGGGACATTTGGATCTTTAGAGAACCATGGCAGGACTCCATGGGAGGTAAAAATACTAGAGATTTGTTTATGATGAATTTTTTATTATAGAAATAAATGAATGGAATGGTATTTATAGAATAAATAAGGGAATATTTTATTAATTTCTAATGGACACCTCATCGGTGGTATTTGCAAAACCATGTGCCTTCCCATGGTATTTTCACATCGTATTGGCCCCCTGGGACACCTCATAACATATATTACTATTAAAAAGTTGACCATAATGATTACATCATTAGTACGTCAATAATGATTCTGTCAATCACATACAAACTAAAAACTGTATTTTTATTACACACCAAAAAACAAAACATTTAATAAAAAACTCATAAATTCACTCCAACCTAATATAGACGCTCTAAATACAAAAATAAACTCCATTTTATTAAAATAATTTTATAATTATTAGATAATTAATTTTTATGTAGAAACACTATTTACCCAAATAATTATTAATACTTAACTAATAATTTATAAAAGATTTATTTCTTTATGCTATTATATCACTTCACCATTAAGGATGCCAAAATTGTATTTATAATTTATTAAGTGAGGTTACTATTACATTGGTAAAATTAATATTTATATGGGTAATATTACTATTCATAAATACTATTCAATAAATAGTATGCCTATCTTATTAGACTATAAATTTTTACTCATCACAACAATAAAAAGACCATTTTTTGAAAATCATTTCACATTATTAATTATTTAATGTTTAATTTTTTTTGAAATTCTTTTTTTCGAAAATTCACCACTAATATGGAACTTTTATAAATTCATTCTATAATATTTTTTAACATGTGAAATCCACAAATTTTACCATAAGAATAAATAAAAAATTTATTTATACAGAAGGATTAAAAAAATTAACTAAGGACTTGTTACATATCCCCTTTATAACACCTGGATAGGACCTAAGTTGAAGGTGTGCTATGTTGATAGAATCTTGGTGCGGCTCAGAAAACATTTCTTGGGTGGTGATTTCTATCGTCATGAGCTTCTCCCATGGGAGATTCTGTTAAATAATAACATGTAAAAGCCCTATTTGGGATTGGTCTAGAGAAAACCAAGTGATGGAAAATTTTTCCCATGCTCTGCCAGATGGGTTTCATATGGCCCGAGTATATAAGATGAGTCCATCGAATCATCTTTCTATATTAATTAACCATAAACACCTGTTTTTACAAACTGTAATTATAAAGTTAGAATTTTAGTTTCTAGTGGTCATATTGACCAATGATCATATAATAGTCGAAACCCAATGGTATCACTTCAATAATTAATGTATATTATTTTGTGGAGTATAAAATAAAATAACACAGAAATTTAGGAAACAAATATTATTCAAATGTTCGGGTTGTAACATTCATCCACCACTTAAGAAATTTAGTCCATGAAATTTTTACTCATACCCTCAGAAGAGAAATGGTGTGGGTACTTCTACCTCATAGACTCCTTTGGTTACCACGTGGCTTATTCACATTTGTGGTTCCTCCATAAGACCTTAAAAAGGTGGGTAATATTGTTTCCTAGAACCTTGTCTCTACGATCCAAGATCTCCATCAACTGCTCTTCATAAGAGAGGCTATGTTATTATTGTACCACCCCTGGATTTAGTACATGTGAAGGGTCAGGTATATACTTTCTCAGGAGAGAAACATGGAAGACATAATGAACTTGTGATAGATTGTGAGGAAGTGCAAGTCTATAGGCCACTACTCCCACGATATCAAGTATTTTATAGGGGAAAATGTACCAATGACTTATCTTTACTTTCTTTCCAAACCACATGACCCACATCCAAGGTGAAATTAGAATAATGAATTTCTTAACTACATCAAACTCCATGTCCCTTCAAAAGTTGTCGGTATAGCTCTTCTGCTGACTCTGAGAAGCCTGAATGTGTAGTTGGATGGCATGTAATATTTCTATCATCTATTTCACAAGATCAGATACAATAATATTTTTCTCACCAGATTCAACACAACAAGTATGATTTCTACATTGATTCCAATATAGAGCTTCATAGGGTCCCATTTGAATGCTCGAGTGGAATATGTTGTTGTAAGAGAACACAACTAAAGGGAAATGTGGATCCCATCCACATTTAAATTCCATTGAGAGTGTTCATAGAATGTCTTCGAGTGTTTGAATAGTCCTTTTAGATTGTCCATCAGTTAGAGGATGATAGGCCATACTAAAATTTAATTCATTTCTCAAATCATAGTGAAGACTTCTCCAGAATATTGATGTGAACCTTGGATCATGATCAGATACGATTGAAAGTGTAACTCCATGAAGCCCTACCTCATACTTCACATAAATCCTTGAATGTTGATCAATATATAAATCTTCCCAGATAGAAATAAATAGGTAGTCTTGTTGATACGGTACATAATATCTCATATCTCATTGTTTCATTTGAATGTTCTAGAGAGACAAGTGACAATGTCCATTGTGATATTTTCTCACTTCCATTCTAGTATGGATAGTGGTTTCAATACCCCCTTTAATAATTTTTCAGTCTTCCTTCAATTACAGACATACCAGGAACTTTGATGTATAGTCAACATTCTCCGTTTTCATATTGTCCCACCAATATTGATAATGAAGGTCTCTATACATTTTTGTACTTCTGGGATGTATAGAGAAATTAGAGCCATGAGCTTCATCCATCAGCTCCTTCTTTATTTCAGGAATAGATGGAATACAAAGTCTTGTATGAAATTTTATTACACCTTGTTGATCAATATTGAACTCAAGAATGATTCCATCATTCACAACCTTAAACTTATTTTGTAACAAATTATGTTCTTTCTGAACTTTCATGATCTTTTCTAGTAATGAAAATTGAAAAATAATTTGGGTTTGGAATGATGATGTCCCTTCCCATATAATTATCATGTATAGCTTCACTGGGTCATTGATAAATGGATCTATTTTAATCCTCATCCTATAAAGAACAACTTGGTCTTTCCTTCACAATCCATCAGGAGCATTTTTTTCTCTTTCGGGATGATAATGAACTAAACAATCATTGTATTTACAAAGATCCAACCATCTCCATTGACTCATTTTTAATTCCCTTTATGTCAATATATACTAAAAACATTGATGGTCTATGTATATATCACTTTTATCCTCATAAAGATAGTGCCTCTATATTTTCCGAGAAAAAACGACCACAACCTGCTCTGGATCATGAATAGGATAGTTCTTCTCATGAGTCTTCCAAAGTCGTGATGCATAACCAATTTTCATATTTCATGAGGATGCACCAATGGAATTTTAGAGATACATCCCTAAAAATAATGAATCTTTCTCCACTTGAGGGTAATGTTAACACATGTGCAGTAACCTATCTCTTTCTTAGATGTTCGAAACATTACTCACACACTTTTGTTCAGATGAACCTATCCCCTTTTCAAGATAACATGGTTAATGTATTATAATGTCATGATTTTTTTTCACAAACCTCATATAATATCCCGAAAATCTGATGAAAATACAAATATTAGTTATTATTTTAGGCTAAGGACACTCCTCTTCAACTTATGACTTTGTAAGGTCATCTATGATTCCTTTATTGGTATCATTGTGCCCCAAGAATGAAACTTATTGTAACCAGAATTCACATTCTCTCAAAATTCCAAAAAGCCTATTCTTTCATATGGTTTTCAAAATTACCCTTAGATGATACTCAAGCTTCTTGTGACTTTTGGAATATATCAAAATATCATCAATAAAAACTACCAAAATGTTATCAAGGTAGTACATAAAGAATCTATTTATCAAATCTATAAAAATTCTAAGTCTATTAGTCTGTTTGAGGGAATAACAACAAACTCATAATACATATATCTTGATCAGAAGGTTATTTTTGGAATATCATCCTTTTACACCCTCTATTGATGATAACCATAATGAAGATCAATTTTAGAGAAGAATTGAGCCCCACAAAGTTGGTCCAATAAATCATCAATTATTGGAAGAGGGTATTCACTCTTTATAGTATTCCCATTCCATTCACTATAATCAATGTATTTCCACATTGATCCATCCTTATTCTTTAAATAGAGAACATGTTCTCCTCAAGGAAACACACTCAGTCATATAAAACCCTTCTCTGAAAGATATTGGAGTTATTTATTTAATTAATCTAGCTTCACATTCTCCATCCTATATGGGGTCTTTGATATATAATGAGACCTAGCTACGAGTTCAATGGAGAACTCTACCTATCTTTCTTGGGGAGGTCCGGGTAACTTCTCAGGAAATACTTCAATGTATTCCGAGATAATGGGAAAATTTTCTATCCTTAAACTCTCATTTCCTTCTTCTTCTTCTTCAATGATCAAATCCATAAATTTAGATAAAGGGAATTCTTCTAGAAAATGATCAGGTTGAAATATCCTTCCTTGGAAGATTACTGTAGGTGTTCCATTCAAGAATGATGATGTTTTATTTCTTCTGTATATGATCTTATCAGTATTCTTTAATACCCAGTCCAACCTTAGTATAATATCTAATTCAAGCATGGGAATGACTTCTAAATTCATGATAAGATTATGCTAACTAACGTAAATACTAGAATTTCTAAATACTAAAAATTCTTGAATAATCCCACCAATATTCTTGAATAATAACTATTCTTTTAGAAATTCAGGGGATGATTTTAAATTCCTTTCAAAAATAGAGGAAATAAAGGGATGCATAGAACCAGAATCAAATAAAGTAATTAAAAGATTTGAGAGGACATAAAGAGTACATACCACTATATAATTTGTGTCTAGAATAGTAGAAATAGTGATTTAAAAAGTATGTCCTTTTTACCTTGTATGTTGCTGACGCTGATGGTGATTCCCCTCCACTACCTTCAAATTTGGATAGTGATTGGAAATGTTCCCAAGTTACCCGAACATATTGAATTGGACATCACGTATGGACTATACCATCTTCCCCTTGTCCTTAGTGTTGGGAAGTTGCGATTTCACCTCACTCTGTCAATCCCGAGAAATATGGCCAACTCTTCCACACTTTAGCACATCCCTCTCCCGAGCATGCAGTTCCTCAAATGCTTCTTCCAACAGTTATTACACATGAGAGGTTTTACTTTGTTTCCATATATACTCTAATAAAAATTACACCATAATCTTTAGTCCATAAATCTTTTCTTGATATTGAATTTATTAAACCCATGTGTCTCACCAAACTCCAGTTTGTCTTTCATCGTAGCTCGCACGATCTCCTCATAGCTTTCATTGTCTCAGTTGGTTAGATTCTTCTACAAATGAGGTCTCCGTCCATCGAAAAATATATCAAACTTACCATTAGGATCCATGAAAATGCTAAAGGTGTAATGTAAAAGCCTTGTAAAGTTCATCTCGTAGATTCCTACTGATTTATTATCATTATGCTTGTGCTCGAGAAACTCTTTCTCGATTCTTGTTCTCTAAGAATGGGGGAAATACTTATTGAAGAAGATCCCTCTGAACACTTCCCAATCCATAGCTTCATCCTCCACTATTGACCTTGTCTTTTTAATTAGATCTCACCAATGAGCAGATTTTCCATCTAAACGGTTAACAACCAGGGTGTCCTTCTTTTTTTCGAAATAGCGGAACACCGAAAAGATCTTATCAATAGTTCTGATCCACTGTTTAGCAATTATTGGGTCATTAGATCTAATGAATCTTGGTGGTCATTGACACATAATGGACTCATGATAATGTTGTTCCCTTTGCGATGAGATCTGTCAATCAGCTTCATTCAAGTTATTTCCCATAACATGAGTTAGTTGGTTCATCATTCTCAGGAAAGATTCCAGTCCTGCCTCCATCGGAGGGCCATCAGTGAATGGTCCATTGTTGTCACCATTTTCAGTGTTCCTAATATTGCCCACCATTTTCTAAAACAATAAAATCTTAGTGAGATGATTATTTCATTTATCAATCTTATAATAACAATGGAATTTATGTCTTAAAAATCATTCTTCAAAAATAACATTTCTATGAAAATAAATAATAAGGATTCATAAAAATCCAATGATTAACCAAACATACCCCCATGAATGTCAAAACAGGAGTGCAGCAAGGCCAGTTATTGAGTACCAGGATACCCTGGGTCATGCCCGAAACTCCTTGTCAAAATTTTCAATCCTAGGTACATTTGTGCCAGAGATAGATCCACGTGTTCGTATCCGGGAAGGGATTTTTTTTAAATAACTTACTTAATATTTCATCAAAATAATATGAATTTATCATATATTTATACTTTTATATTGGTATATTCCTTTAGTTTTTATATCCTAATTTCCATAAATAACAAACTATCCTTTGATTCAAACTATGACATCCAGCCTTTTCATTACATAAATTTTCATTACATTTTACAAAGAGAGGATCTTTAAAGTCAACTGTCTATGAAATCAGGAACATAAAACATGAAAAAATAAAACACTATTTTAAATACCCTTGAAAATAATCTTTGTGAAATTTTCATCATTTGTACAATTATTGCATCTCTTAACCTAGAGACACTAATCAAAGGAATGGGTGAGAAGAAGTCCCAGTAATGGAAGCATGTGAAACAATTTACATGTGATATTCAGCGATATCAAATAACATGAGGGATATCATGAATTAACGATATAGAGGAATATCATAAAAATAATAAAATGAATCATAACTTGAAAATGTGGCTACAAAATTTAATTTAGACATTCATGAATAAATCAAAATGGTTCATCCCCAAGGTGTCAAAAAAAAGTCCAGGGTTATTTACCAAACTATCATGAAACTTGTCATATTTAGGGATAAATTCTTTACCCAATGAATTGGAGATCTATTAGGGAACACCATTAATATGAATTTATTTTTATGTGATACACATAGATCATAATCACACATTTCATAAATAATCCACATAGAATAATAGAAATGGGTTTCATATCAAAATTAGGTCGTTTTAAATTGTGTTTAAAAACAATATCATTATGTCATTTATAACCCTTGGAAAGGTTATAAAAGATTTATGTATGTCAATACCTGAATACATAATATCATTTATATGGATTTATGAACACCTCATGAAACTAAATAGGTCTGGGGATTCACATAAATAATATAAGATAATTTCATGAGAGAAATAGAGAGATATTTTGAGACAAAATATCTCTATCATAAGAACTATATAACATGGTTTAAAAAAATATAAAAATAGAAGGGAAATGGAATAACATCCATAAATGAATCATTTTAGAATATAGGGATATAAAAAAATATAAATAAGATCATGTTGTAGATATTTTAATGACATACCACATGAAAACAAAAACATGAAAGGAAAAAAGAAAATGTGGATACTATTATTAAAATTCTCCAGGCTAACGATATCATTTAAAAATTCAAAAAATATGTTAATGAGAGTGGAAAGGGTATCTCATAATTTGGACATGAAATGGAATGTAATAATTATATATAATATCATACCACAACATAATAATATGGAAACATTAAGACAGAAAAAAATGGAAGTCACGAAATAAAAGAGTATGGTGAAAGGGTCACTTACCTTGAAGAGTTACTTCAGAATCTCGATGGTTGGGACCTTGGGGGGATTGATGGAAACTTGGGATGAATCCTTGGGAGGATAAAGTCTAGAGATTCGTGGATGGGGAATTTTTAATGAATGAAATTAATTAATGGGTTGGTATTTATAGAAAAAATGAGGTAATGAAATGATCACAAGGTAATTGTTTTGTGGTGGTTTGAATCTCATTGTAAGGTTGTTACATCATGATGGTATTTTCAGAATTGAGTGATTTATTAAATGTGTGGTGTAGTATTAATAATTGATGTTTTTTTATTAATGATAACCTATAAAAATATATAACATTGTCTAGTTTCCCTTTCGAGTGTATGAATTCAGATGATAGTGATGTAGGTTCATGACTATAGATCAGCTGTGGTGGAAATTCATTAGTGTATATTTAGAGATATATTTTAGTGAACATAACCTATAAAATTATGTAGTTATAAAGTTTTAAATGTTTATATTGAGTAATATTAATAAAAATAATATGTACCCATGAATGGATATCAATCCGAGGATGTCAGGTGTTGGTAAGAGATGCTAAAAAAAGTGAGGCATGCACCATAATATAGGTTTTCATTAGCAACTAGTGAAACCATTTGATGTTTTGTGGGGTGAACCATGATTTATGTAATTATTTTTGGGGTGAACCATGATTCATTACATGTTTAAGGGTGTGTTCCATGAATATTTTCATGACTCTATTATGATTCATGTGATAAATTATCTGTATGTGTCACTATAAGGTGTAATCATATTGGTAAGTGAAAGGGGGTTTATTATATAGTTTGGGGGGATGATCTTGAACATGAGTTGGTGGTAATTGGTGTGAATGTTGATTTAGAAGTAGATTCATCTTCTAGGTGTTTCCAAAACATTTTATTGACTGAAATAATTATGTGCCTATATTTAAAGGTAGCACTCCTCACTCAGGTGTTGTGATTTTAGGGATGTCTCTTTGAAAACGTTTTTTAGAAGTACTAAAATATTTAGGTCCTTAATCTATTAGATTATAAGAGACCCCAAAGGATGATTCTCAAGGATTATATAATATTATAGTGAGAGTTTTTAATGAATCTAAATTGTTTTGGGTACTACAATTTAATTTCTATCACAAATATTGGTACCATTGTCACTATAGGATGTTTGAGTTTCCATGAAGACTTGAGATTATGTTCAAGAATATTGGGTGTATATGTAGTTTCTTATAAGCATTTGGGTGAATTTTTTGGAAAGAACCATGTATTATTATATGAAAAAATCATCTCAGATTATTGGTGTTGATTCCATGATAATCACACAATTCCAAACACTAGACCCCTCAATGAATAGTGAGTGGGATTGTTTTAATCATAAATATGGTATCCTATCTCTAAAAAACATATTTGGGATATACCGATCCTCCTCAGAACCCCATGTTTGATTTTGAAAAATATGTGATACCATTGCTAATTTTGACTCTATCTACCTCATTTAACCATTATTATAAGTGAAACTGGTGGTGATTGGTTTCTATAAGTTTGTCTAACCTCATGAGATACCCATATTATTCCACTTTACTCTATTATAGTTTTAATTTCTCATTAACCACATCTGAAGTGTGATTGATATAGTTTATCTAATTTTAAATGAATTGGTAAGATTATGTGATTATTCTTGTTGAATATTATCCATAATTCTTGAGGATTTAAGCCCATAACATGATACAACAATTGTTTGTAATTATATCCCATACATTTCCAGTGAATTTTTATATTTATTTTTGAGAACTATATTTATTATTTTCATGTGAGCATGTTATTTTCTTACCAGCATAGTTGGCCTGCTGAAGGTGGATTATTACATTAATTTCATGATATTGATGAACATAATAATTTTACTATGTATTTTATATTTATATACACATAGGAAAATAGTTTTGGAATGAGACTTTCAATCACAATCGAGGCTTTAGTTTCTTGGGTAAATAAAATAGTGTTTCTGGTAGTGAATCCTAATGTTTTTTTACCATAAAATTAATTAATGTTGCGCATGTATTTAAGATAGGTTGTGGGATATATACTTTTGTTTTTTATACAATAAAGTGTGACATTGGATTGGAAATTAGAATAATTATGTGGTATTATTATGAATGGGAGCATATATAGATGATGTATACAAATGAGTGTTATAGATTTACATGATTTTTGGTGTGAGTATGACCATGTGATAGATGTTTCAATCCCATTATGATGATGATATTCAACATTGGTGAGGCATTGAGAAATATTATGTTTTTCTGAGTTTCCCTTGATTATTTTCTTTTATATATGTGATTATTGTTGATTTTGGTAAATTATAGCCTCCCCAAGGACTATGGGGATTTTTTAGTTTGATTGATTAAACATCCCCAATATATATGGGATGGGTTTGCATTGTGACTAGATTACCATGTGTTTATGAGGATGGGTTTGTATGTTGATTGGATTACCTATTGTTTGTGGGGATGATTCACTATATTTAATTACACCTATCTATGGTCTATGAGTGTGGGTCAATTTTTTTTAATTGTAACAATTACACACATTCATGGATGATTTGTTCTTCTATATTTGACATCAATATTTTTTAATGTATTTGTAGGTGTACATGACAAGGTAATGATCATTTGAAAAAAATATTTATTTGTTTTGTATATGATTATGTGTTTATATGTTACATTCCATCCATTAATGATCCAATGTATATTAGGTCAGTGTTTGTGGTAGCAAAGTTAGATCATGATGAAATTGTGTGTTGTTTGATTAGTTTTATATTTACATTAAATCCCCACATAATTTTTTTAAACTAATTCAAATAATCATTGAATGTATTTATTATGATAATCACGGTTTATAGTTAAAACTTGAATGGGAATATTCATGTGCTTCCAAACTTATTATGTATTTGGATTAAAATTAACACATTGGATATATATGGTTAGTTGGGTAAATGTCAAGCTAGACTGAAGGAACATTTTTCAGATGAATCTATGTTATTTTTTATTTTAATTTTTTTACATATTGATCTTACCCATGGGGGATCTCGTTGGATGCCTGTATTGAATATTATATAACTTTTTTAATAGAATATATTGATATCTCCTTTGTATTTTAGAATTATTTTTTACTCTAAATATTTCATTTTTAATATATGTTTATTAATATAGTTATATAAATCAAATGGTTCATTCATATTATATTATTGGTTAGAAACATATCACATGTTGGGATCCTCACATGTATGATTAGTAACACATGAGGACATAAGATAATTGGGAATAGACCCAGTGATCTGGTTTAGGCCGTTTGAAAATATATTATATTTGGGTAAAAGGTTAGGAATTCATAAACAAAATTAATTGAATATGTATGAATAATGTAATAAAAATTAGATAATTAAACTTTAATTTTAATTTTTTTTTATAAATTTAATATTAATATGTATTATATTGAATTACATGGAAAATTATAGACATTACCTCAACATAATGAATGTTATATTCCTTCCATAAAAAACACATTTCATGAAATTGATAATTCAGTACAAGTGACCTTTACCCATTGGTTTAATTGCAGGATATTTTGTATTTTTTAAAAGTAATAAGTTGTGATATCTTGTTTGAAACAGTATATAGAATTCTCCTCAAGTTAATTCATGCTGGAAAAAGATATTTATTTGAAATAAGAAAAATTGAGAGGTGTTTAATGTCACTTGATTGATTTGGGTTTAGTTATAACCTCTAAACAATACATAAATCCTATATGATAAAAATGATTTTCTTATATAATAGATAATCATAAATTATATACAAAATACAACATATATTTCATATTTAAATATAGAATAATGATAATTACATTGATATAATCTATGGGATCATCATATTTTAAGGAACTCACGTTATTAAATGTCCTTGTTAATTGAATATTATAAATGGTAATCATATAATAAATCTATTTTTTTGTATAGAAAAATCATCATCACCTTCAATATTAATAATGAGATAAATGTTAAAAAAACTATTGTAAAATTCTTGAATAGTAATAAAAATATTAATAACACCCAAGAAAGAAAGAAAAATTTATTCATAGAAGGAACCAATTCCCAAGTAACAAACAAGGGTGGTAAATTAATTAATGAAAATAAATGTTTATTACAATAATAAAATAGATTCATAATATTTCCATATAGTATATAATGTAACTATAGTTGGTGTGTTGTAAATTTTACAAGATAACATCATTTTAAAAAACATGATATATAACCTATAATAGGTACATCATTTGGAAAAACATGATAAATACCATGGAATTCTCTCTAAATCACATCTAGAAGTGGTATAAAAGATTGTATGAAATAAAATACATATAATATAAATATAGGAGTAAACCATCATCCTAAAATCATGAATAGGGACATGTATAGTGTCATTGGATCAAGGATCATGTTGATGGATAAAAATGAAGAAGAATTATTTTTCTTCATAAATAGAAGAAAAAAAAGGAATTGGAGTGTCAAAAAATATATAATATAATGGAAGGGTTGGATAGAAAAATGATTTTTCTGAATAAATACAGACCACTGGAGAAGGTATTTATCCTAAAAACTAAATTTTATTAAGAATCCATGTATTGTTTCTAGTTCATGAATTAAAGATACTAATATTTATTCATTTATTCAAAAAATTAATACAATAAATTTATTTTTGGAAACTATTGTTAATATTTATGTTGAAAGAATTTACAAAATAATTGGGTATAATATAATGATGAAATATTATATTTTGATATTTAAAACACAATAGAATATGGTAAATTGAATTGGGATTAATTTATAAAATGTTTTATATTTTATTTTTCAATGTAGAAGTGATTATAAAAAAATATTTTTTTAATGAAATATATTTCAATTTATGGAAATCGACAATTTATGATTTATAAATTTTCATAACACTTTTGAATAGATAAAAATTATTAATGGAATTTTTTCTATGTTAATATGTTCAATGTACATAATGAAATATAATTCTTCAACAAAAATGGAATTATTTTAAAATAAATTCTCTATAGAAATATTTCAAAAAATAATGGATTCTATATATACTATGAAAATTCTAGTTTATTAATTAGTTATTATAATGAAATAAAACTAAAATTTATTTCCTAAACATATAACAGTTTTTTATTGTAGCATGGTATCTGATGGAGGATATTTTTTAATTTGACTGGTGAGAGTGTGTCCGGACTTATAGAAGTAAAAAAAATAATAAATCAATTTTCTAGTTAGATATTAATTTTATTATCACTTAATATGGTAAAATTTTCCTGATAAAATGCTAAATAAATATTATTATAGTAACATTTTTACCATAATAATGTGAAATTTAAATCAATTACAAAAAAGTCTTCCATATAATGTAAATTTTAACTTAGACATAAAATGATTTTTTGAAAAATGTGAGATAAAAAATGATTCAGGTATATTCGATATTTAATTATTATATATATTAATATACAACAAAATATATTATCATAATATCATTTGATGTTTGGAAGCTAGAAGATTTTAATATGTTAAATTTGTTACACATTATGAATATTATTCTAGAGTCTCATAATTTTTTAGTTTATATCATCAATTGAACACACTATAATGATTTATTGGAGGGTTTTGTAGATGTGTAACATTAATATGTCGGGGTAATTTCATATAGATGTAGTGAGTTATAAAAGACATAGAAAATTAACAAAATGAGTAAGGTTGATCTAGTATTATATCATATATAATATAATACATAGATAATAATATTTGATATTATTAAGTATTCTAAATGAATTTTAGGATAAAAATGTATCATTCAAATGGTTATCAGTAGTTATAATTATTATACAGTGGAAGCATAATAATACAAATTGATATAAATTTCATTAAATAAAATGTGTATTGCCTTTAAATGTAAATTTTTTTTTTCATAGCCACAAATTTTTATGAATTACTATATGATATAATGAATTATTTGTTTTGAATTAGTACGATACATGTATCAAGATATGTAATTTTAACCTGATATAAATAATATATTTGTGAACAAGATAACCATTCAAATATTCCAGATAGATTTTCATAAACTATTACAATGGTAAATTTATGGCGAATTTCTCACATTTGGGGTACATAGTAATTGTGCTCAATGTGATAGTAGGTAAGAGAACCTTAATACATTGATAAATATATTACATTTTCCATGAGGATACTCTAATCATGAGAAGGATAAATGATTTATTCATTTTTTTAATTTGATTCAGTTCAACAATTTGGGATTTGTTATCTTATATGATCTCAAAGACATTAGGTCCCCTAATTGAGATAGGTTAATTAAATGTATGTTCATACATAGAATGAAAATACGACATTATATTATACTAATAGGGGTGTTAGGATATTTATTCATCATATATATTAAGTACATGTGACTTATTCTAATAACTAGATGGTTAAAACTTAGAAAGTCGAGATAATATAAGTATGATATATGGATTTGAAATATAAAATGTATAATGTATACTCATTGTCTTACATTAAATGAATGTCTGGAGATGCAAGTAATAATTTTATATGGATTGGAGGACATATAAGAAGTTATATATATATTTTATGGATATCTCCTTCGACGCCATTGTATCTTAAAAAATAATAGTTCATTTATAGATGATATATATTATATAAATTTATTTATCAATTAATTCCCATTATTATTCAAATTTATATAGACCTAGAGGTTACACATTTTTTATAAAAACTAGATAAAGATTTTTACTTAATAAAATACAATAAAATAGATTTTCAGATTTATAATTTTTTTGATTTAAAAAATGTGTAACCTACGATTTAATATAAAGTGATGTTAATTATATAGTTCAAAAAAAAATGTTTTAGAATATTCGAAAATATGTTAATCACATTATTTCATAACATTTCATATATGATGGGTTATTATGTGGAATGGAATGTCTTTCTTGTTTGATTTTTTAATGGTGTCAAATTATTGGGAATATTCCCACAATCCTAATATATTTTACTTTCAGAGAATGAATATTATATTGTATAAAAGAATTTTTTCAATGATGAATTTATTATAGAATAAGGTAATAACATAACTTATGATATATAGAAATCATAGAATCTCCCATCAAAGTCATAATCTATGTTATATTAATAACACATGGTGGTTTTTCAATTTTATTATTTAGAAAAGATAGTTTAACCACAATGTATAGTATTGAATTAGTTAATTCAATTTAGTATAAATTTGAAATATATTTGAAAATGAGAACTAAAGAGTAAAAATTTTAATATACAATATTTAATTTATCATTAATGAAATGTTCCATAAGATTAAAAAAACATGAGGAGATAATTTCTGAGTGTTATATATGATATAACTCAAGGAATTTAATTTTATGCCTATGAAACACACATGTAAAATATTATCATTAATTCATGTCCATGGAGCACCCACATGGACCATATAAAGGATTCAACACTGTCATATGTTATGCTATAAAAAAATAACAATGTATAGTTGATATAGTTACATCAGTGAATTTATAACATAAATCATTAATTGTAAATGAAAATCCATAAAATAATTATGGAATCTAAAGATTATACCCAAAGGGACTGAGAAATTTAAGGATAAACATAGATAACCAATATCGGAAATAAAAATTCCCACATTCTTATAATAATCATAACAAATAATAAATATGTGATGACATTTATTTTCAACGGTTGAATATATGAAATTATATAATTTCTAATTCTAATTGATTTCAGATTCACTTTCAAGGATTTATTTGTATTAATAGTTTATTCATGTTTTTCTTCTTCAATAAAATATTAATTTATGCCTAGAAACAATACATTGTATTTATCATAAAATATTGTATATCCCAATTAGAAAACATTCAATTTATAGCATAATGTATTGCCTCATGAGATAATATGCAATGCTAAACATTAGGTTTCATTGAATGAAAATGCATCTCAATCAATATGTCTTTTTAGAAATTTGATAAATGGAATAATTATTTTATAATGGAGTTGGTTGGAATATTTATCATAGGTTCCATAAAGAAATTATTTAATTGGAATATTTCTTTCTTCAATAATTTTTATGTTTCATTTTAAAATGTTACATTCAGATATTATTTTAATGTAATTATTCTATTTCAATGGCTTGCATGTTAGCTTAACCTTAAAAGACATTAGGTTATGAAGATACTGGTGGGTATCCTAATCATAGGGGGTATAATTTGGATATGTTTATGATTATGTAATTCTCATTCATTTAATATATATCATTTTTGTTTTATTTAATATTGATTCATTATGAATTATGAAATATTTTTTTATCAATATATCTCTTATGATTATTACAATAAAATCAAAGGTATCTTACTATACACAATACCGTTGTTGTCA
This sequence comes from Viscum album, assembly GCA_963277665.1. NCBI lineage: Eukaryota > Viridiplantae > Streptophyta > Magnoliopsida > Santalales > Viscaceae > Viscum > Viscum album. The sequence continues at coordinate 810,298,293 of OY728151.1, forward strand.
TGTCTTTTATTGGGAATCTAGGTGCATTATTTTTTTACGTTACCCCATTCTATATAAAACAAGTATATTTATAAAGACGCAGAGACTATGGAAGAATATATTTATCTTGAATATGAAGGAAATAATTAGTGATATTATATGTTAATTTCGTTCTGTTTTATTTACTAAGCTATCAAAACCTAATAATTTATTAGAGCCCTTTATGTGTATTGATATTACAATCATACAATTATTATGGTTATATTATAAAACTATATATAATTTTTTTAGTTTGGTAAATATATCCATTCAATCACAATCATGAAATCATTAGTAAAAAAATATAATTTCTTTGTTGGAATGATAAGTTTATAAAGATTGATAGTAGACATCTTGTGTATAGTTATTACATTTAACGCCATGATGCATCAATATTTTTGTTAATATCCATAATAATCCATGATCATATAATTTAATGATAAATGTTTTAAAAACATTTCATCAATCATGGGTGAACTTAACATTTCATGCTGTAAAATTTAGATAACATATCCAATTATTTCATTATTAGTAGAAAAACTATAACTCAATTATATAAAACACAATACTTATGCAATGTCGATCCCATGTTACTTTCAAGAACATATATGTTCCTTCAAAATTTTATAATCCGAGTGTGTTATTTTCCATATCATTTTCCAATCATTGTGTATTGAGGCGATACTCAATGTATCTAGTGTAGGCCTTCCCAAATAATACAGAATATCCTAATTTTCCATTAGGAACAATCTCATCATATTCAATTCCCTAATGGACACATGCCCCACTTACACTTATATTATCCTTCCCAGTTCATATTATATAGTGTTACCCTTCCCATGGTGTTAACCCATCTCATTGTTTATTAATTCTTGATACTCACCCAACCATCCTTTTTTGAGGATCAGTTCAAAAATTTATAATTCATATATTAGTATGTTATTTTTTTTACAAACCAACTCACCGAGGATAAATTTTTCCCCAACCTTAGATTATACACAACATGATCCCACAAAAAATATCTCTTACAATATTTTTTTTGTTAATCCACACATACTTAAAAAAATAAGTGACTACCCTACCATAAATAATAAAAATTAATCACATAATGAATCATTTTGTATGACTATTCATTTATACCTTACCCATGTTTTCTAGGGTTAGGATTTATGTGGCATTTATTCAATTTTTTAGTTCCCATAATGATCCCGATCACTAATAAGACAACTAAAACATCACCCCTCATACATCAAGACATTTATAAAAAACAAAAAAAAAACAAAAAATACTAAATGAAAATCATATAAAATCTCACCAATCCTATCAATCTCTAAAACTCATCCAAAATTTTGGTATGCTCTAATAAAATCTTAGAATAAAACATATAGTGGTCAAACAAATATTCAAATATGATATCACATGACCCAATGAACATCACACACAAATATATAGGTTACTCATTTGGATCATTGAAAACATTGTATACACTCCCATAGTATGTAAAAATATTTCTAAATGTTTACAATACTTCTTATAAGTGTTTTAAAAGAGTAGGATAATGTAATGAAAATCACTATGAAGGATTACATATATTTGTTGAATATCTATTTAATTAGGGTAATAAATACAACGGTAATGTTTTCTATAATGAAAAATAACCTAAATAACATATAATTCCCCTACTAGCTTATAAATTTAGTTAATGATATATCTTTTTTATTTTACAAGAAGTTTTTCAAATCCTGGCCTAGAATAAATATTATTTCTCTATTTAGAATAACTAAACTAATGAATATGTTTTACATATGTGGATTTGGATAATTCTTCATTATCATCACACAATTAAACCACTAATAATACATTTATAATAATAATCACCAATAATAATTCATTTAATAAAGTAGGAACACTATATGATAGTATAATTTGGTGAATGAATAATTTCCCCTTTAGGACTTTCAGTTCGACCTTTTGAATTATATTCACAATTACATGTATATAATATAAAAGAATTTAATATTTCTTCTATTTAACAACTCAATTATAAACATCATATTCCTCTTGGTGTAACCCTAGTAAGTACTCAAGAAATATTTCCTTATATAGTTTTATTATTTGAATAATTTATAGATTTACTGTATCAACCACATCACCAAATTAAAAAGTCATCAAATATGTGGTGAAAAATAATAACTATAGATGGTAAGGTACCAAATGAATAATATAATAATCTCATTAATATATAATGTAAAAACTACCTCCTCTAAAAAAAGTGAATGATATGTGTCCCAAGTATAAATCGAAGCGTTTTAAATTCTGAGTCAATAATAACTTCCCATGAATGATATATGTGTCTATCATAAAAATAACTTATCTGGGACCAACCATATTCACCATTGTGAAACTTTCTGTCCATGTATGAATAGTCTCAAATAGTTTTGTTGATTGATTTTTTGGTTAAAAATACACACACAAAAATTTAATACAATACACAAATCCTAGAATAAATGAGGGTAAATGTTGTACTTACAAATAAAAAACAGAATTTATTCAAATATTTATACCTCTAGGATTTTAGGATGAACTATTGATATAAATTATCCAAATTCAAAAAGATTCATCTCATTAATTAAAATAACCCATGATCCTACACGTAAATATTAGTCTCAAAAAATAATAATATACTAAAATGTACCTCCACACTATCATAATTTTTCCTTGGAAATACATCAAAAAATAATTAATTTAATATGAATAACTCTATCTTTAAAAATAAGATGAATCTTCTAATGTGACTCAAAATACAATAGTTTACCCTCTAACTCTCTTACTAACCATATATTGTGAAATCCTATAATATCACTGTAAATATTAAACTATATATAATAAATACTTTTTATAAAAATATATCCAAATACAAATTGGAATTACTAATCATATACAACATATATTTCTTTAGTAGAATTCATTATTAATGGAAAGTATATAAGTGCCAATATTTGCCCCTACTCCTACCATCAAAAAACCAAAACCCATTAAATGGTCAATAACCATCATTCATAGATCAACTAAAAAATTAAAAAAATAACAATTCTATAATAGAATGAATCTCCTCCACCATGTTATTTTCAATGATTATTTTCTAGTTCTCTATATAATTAAGATAATTTATGTGAAATAAATTTACCTAAACATGTATTGTTTGCATAAAAAATTAAATGATAACCCTTAACTACGTGGTCTTAATAATTTCTAATATGGGATAAAAATAATGAAAAACAATGAAATTATACACATAATCCATTATGAATATATTACCCAAATTAGGATAAAAAACTATGTATCCCTCTCCAACATTAATGTATTGTGGTATATAATTTAAAAGAATCATGATTGATATTTAATCTTGTGTAGATGCTTATGTTGGCCCATATAGTTAAAAACCCACAAATGATTATCTAGTAATTATAGAATATATATTTTACTATTAATCCTCAAAGTTATGATTGTTTATGTAATATTGAGGATTCTCCATATAGGTAAAATATTCACTATATTAATTTGTTCAATAAACTCTCCCCTATTGATGGTTGTCGTTATGTTTGAAACACCCCTATTAGAGTAGACATAGTCTTCTAACCACATGAATCCCCATTATCCATTTACTATATATCTGAATGGAAGATTTCTTAATGTTTATAGTTAGTAGGATGTTTTGGTGGAACTTGTCATTTTCCCTCATAACCCTCACACATCTAGTTATGTATCAAATTTCACCATGGTGTAATACCAAATAAATTCCAAATTCATGTGCTTGTTTAACTCATGAAAAAATTATAATATAATAGTTATTGAAATATAGTAACAAAAAATTCATCCTTATATTCAAAATTCAACCTACTCAAATAATTTTCTAATATAAATATAGGGCCCCATCCATAAAACATTACTTAATCTTGAGTAAAATATAGAATTCAAATTGAGGATCTTTTGAGGTATAGAGTTTTAGTGAATTAGTCCAAAACTATTACATTAAATCTCAAATATTACAATGTAGACACCTCTACTCTAACCATTTTTTTCAGAAATAAAAATTCTTAAATTATATAAGAATACATTTCTTGATATAATTCATATTCAGTTATTCATTTCTTTCAATCATCCTTATACAATATGAAAAACATTTCAAAAACATTGGATGAGCATAAAAAGATCTGTAAGGGTTATAAAATAATAAATGAAAACATTAGTCTATGAATACCTATAAATAAAAAAAAATTCACACTTTTCAATCATAAAACATATGCTCTTTAACATATATCATGAAAACATAAGATTTATTAATAACACATAAAAATCATAAATCATAAAGGTAACTTGTGGCATCCATAACATACATACATTGTAGCTTTCACAGTTGTGTAGGGAGTTACGTTTGCAATACCCATCATAGTAGATTCCCTAAATCTATTTGGAGAAACATTAATGTTTTTCTCCGTCATGTTACCCAATTCATTGGAGATCTATCTTGGGTTCACCCACCCATGTTTTATCACATAACCACCCATTTACGTAAATAATTCCCATGAACTATAACATAATCATAACACATAACATAAGAACAACAGAATTATAACATTTCCACATTGCAATCATAATAGATCAGTTCGATATATTGACATAATCAATATATTATAAAACCCTTTTCAATACGAAATTATGTGAAAATAATATATGGTATTAATTTCCCTTGAAAAACCTTATGGATTTTTAAGGAATCCAAATATCAAATAATGATCATGGTGGTGGAAGGGTTTTTGTCACTATTTATATTAAAAGGAAAAATCTTTTTGTTAGTTTAGTAAAATTATTTGTAGAAAAAAAATTATTTTGAAAACCATTAATTTAAATAAAATGAAAAACTGGTATAATTATGCACTGTATAAAATACTTTTTTGTACAAACAAAAAATTCATCAATGAATAGATATTGAGACAAAGTCACTTACAGAAATGATTTTGTAAATAAAATAGAACAATTATGGGTATTCAATATAGGTACACATAAATCAATTATAAATAAAAGATAAGATATCAAAATTCATTTCTCATATAAGCATATAACGACATAAACAAGAAGTTTATGATCATCCCAAATAATTAAAATTGGATTTCGATGGTTCTAGAATAAAATTCGACAGCCTAACGGTGTCACATAAAAATTTAGAAAAGTATTAGATGAGATAGAAAAGGGTCTCTCATCGCATGGAAATAAAATTTATTGAAACAAGGATATAAAATTACATAGTGAATCATATGAAAATTTAAATTAAAATACATAACATAAAATAATTCTTCAACTAAAATGTAAGGGTGAAATGATCCCTTACCTTCAGTCTGACTCATCACTTATGTTCATTTCTCTTCGAAAATAATAAATTTAAGTTAATTTAAACATTATTAAGATCCTTTTAATGTTTTTATTCCTTTTATATAACTTATTACCACATTATAAACTTTACATAATTATTTGAGTTAAAATTGGTTGTTTTTGTTGATATTTGGTACTTTAGTAAAAAATAATCTTATTGTAATTATAAATTGTCCACGTGGTAAAAAGGAAATTATCTCAAAAAATTTAATCATGATTTAAATATCATATATATCTAGTAGATATGTATTTAGAATAGAACATAACACATGGATATAAGAAATGAAAAGCACCGTTCATGGAGATGGTAAGCTGTACATACACATGAACACTAAATTCCTTTATTTTTAATATTTAAAGGAATAAAAACAAAATGATACATAGGTATATTATAATTTCATTATAATATCATATTTTTTTACCTTAAATAATTTCATTAAAACCGTACATTATAAGTTCCATGTATGGAATGAACGAGTTATATCATATTGAGGGGGTGGTAGTCTGCACTTCTTCAAATGAAATTATCGTATTTACACATTATGGAAACCACAAATGGTTGTTATAAATGAAAAATACAAATAAATATAGAAAATATAAATAAAATATAAATAAAATATAAATAAAATATAAATAAATTTTTATCCTAATTTCTACCGTGAGAAGAGGTAGGAGATAATTGAACAATCAACATTTCATGAAGCAGTAATTCATCGTCTATAGAAATAGTATGTTATAAATTCATTATATAGAGGTTTATGTGAGTTTATTTCAAATAATTCTCATAAAGACATCCTAGTATTTTTGTGAAAATTTTTTATATAAAATAATGGAATAAATATAGTTTATGGGGTTAGGGAAGCAAAATAAATTGAAGAATCTCGAGAGAAGACATTACCTTAAATCGAGTAACTACTTTTGATTTAAGATAAAAGGCCTTCTTAATTGGAATTATTCCAAAGTTAATGGCACTATGAAGAAGTGATGGATGTTGGGATATTATTTGTGAAATTTTGGATGAGACAAGGGGACTTGAGAGGTGTGACTAAGTGTTATATTTGGTGCACTTTTATAAGAGGTAGGAGGGGAACATTAGGAATATTTTGAAATATTATTTTAGTATAAATTTAATTTCCATTTTAGAAGGTCCCAAATTAATTTATTTCCAATATAGGATTATGTTGGGTCTAAATACTATCAACCAATAGGATTTTTTACAAGTTTTGGTTTAAAATGTACCCTTATCATTTAGCTTTAACTTGTAGTTTACTTATTTGATTCATACCATCTATTTTTGTATATGCATACTATATAGTTAATATAAAATTCTAATAGAACCTCAACTGGTTCATTAATGAAATTTTCATCTTTATATATGTCATTTGGCTGAATCATATATTTTTAGGATAATTAAATCATTTGATAAAAATGATTAAAAAAACTCATTTATGTTAATTTATATACAATTCATATCCTGTCTTTTTAAAAAAAATCAATAACTACTTTATTATTTCAAAAAAATTTCATTAAAAAAAATATAACAATTCTTAATAATCCCTAAAATTTGTTTATGGAATAAAATGTTTCAATGTAAATTTATTAAATATTTTATAAGATCATTTATATAAAACATTAATCAATAATTTAATCACTACAACCTCATTATGTCATAAATAATTTTATTTATTTGATTTCTAAAAATTATAATTAAAATAGAATGATGTAGTAACTCTTTATAGCTTTCAATTTTCTATTTATTTTTGATAAAATAACTTATATAAACTAGTATAAAAATTGTTTCTCTAAAAGATACATGTTTAGGTTATATTTTATGTACATTTAAATTTTAAATAATTAAATGTCATTTTCACAGACAAGTGCCTCCATGGACACCTAAAATCGACCCAAAGATGACCATAGTTGTACATATATCATCAAATATTGATAAGGCATGTGTTAGGTTAATTTTAGAAGATTATAATATTATTTTTTACCCTTATTTACTGGATTTACCCTTTAATTTGGTAAATAAATTATTTACTGAAGTTTCTATTCATTATGTAACGAAATAAAATTTACATATATAAAAAATTTTGACCTCTTGATTTCAAACACGGAAACCATTTTTCCAATTTACAAACATAGTAGATTCTAAAATTAATTTACAATTAATTCCTGTTTTCAAAACTGAAAAGTATATTTTTTTTGAAGTAAAAACTACCTAAATATTGACTTGCATTTATGTCCAATTTCAATGTGAAATTGCTTTCGATGACAAAAATTAGGTTAAATGATAAAAAATTAAACCAATTACACTATATAACCAAATGACAGTATAATATAACTATATAAGTAAATTAGATTAAAAGGTGGTTTTGAGTTAAAATGTTGTATTTATTACTATTCATTAAGAAAAACATTATCAGTAAAATACCATAATAAATAATAAAAACTAATTAACATTATATTTGTAAAATAATAATTTATGACCAATAATATCAAAACATCTGATAAAACTGATTTTTATAAAATAGTTAGACCAAGATTGAGTTGAAACATTCAACCAATTGTCCTTAAAAAATACCATAAGTATGTGTTGAGAGACTATATTTAAAAATAAATTATAAATAGGGTGTGCAAAGGTCTCCTTATTCAGCACTCTATCAAAATAATAATATGCTTTAAAATCATTTGATAAGGTAAAATATATAAAAATTCCTTGATAGTATTTACCTTTCATGAAAATATGAGAATATTGAGAAAATATGATTTGATTAAATACATCTCTTGATACACCATGGCATCAAGGCATAATGGAGGTGTTTAATATCTCAATAAAATGCTTGAAAGTGGTTTGTATTCTAGAAATAGTTTTACAATAATCCAAACATGTCTAAGCAAAACTTATTGCAATCATGTCATCAGGAAGAGATATGAATGTTTTTTGAGATCCTCATCCATCCATTTTATCCATATTTTCATGATATGAAAACATTATAAAACAATGACCTAACTGAAAGAATATGCATATGGACAAACAATGGGTTTAATTAAAACTTCCAATCCCTAATGTTGTCTAAAACATTCATTTGATAACAATTATAATCACCCTGCCATAAAACATTACTTAATCATGAGTAAATAAAGAATCTACATTGATGATATTTTTGGAGTTAGAGTTTTGGTGAATTATGCCATAACTATTACATTACATCTCAAATATTACAAAGTATAGAATTATACTCTAACCAGTTTTTTTCACATAAAAAAAGTTCCTTAAATAATACAAGAATTATTTTCATGATATAAGACTTCTTGAATTCTCCTGTTCTCTTACCCTTCCCTATACCCTATGGAAAACCTTTAAAAAACATGGGAAGAGCATAAGAAGATCAGTAAGGGTTACAAAATAATGAAATACAACAGTAGTCCATAAATACTTTAAAATCAATAAATTTATCCTTTTCAATAATCAATCATAATATCATTAACATTCCTCAAGAAATAAAAATATATATGAACAGCACATAGTACTCATAAATTATAAATGTAACTTTCAATATCTACAACATACTTACATTGAATCATTCATAGCTATGTAGGGAGTTACATTTGGAATACCCATCATAGTATATTACCTAAATATCTAAGGAGAAACATTAACGTTTACCTCCATTATGTTACCCAATGAATTAAAGAGCTATCTCAGGATCACCACCCTAATATTATCGTGGACCCATCAGTATACATAAATAATTCCCAAGAACCATAACATAATCATAACACATAACACAAGCATAAATAAGTGATTACATTTCCACATCGTAATCATAATATATCAGTTTAATATATTTATATAATCAACCCATTCTCAAAAAAAAAACCAATACAAAAATACATTAAAATAGTATAGGGTATTTATTTTCATTTTAAAAGCATACAAATTGTTAATGAATCCAAATATCAAATAAAGTTTATGGTGGTGGAATGGTTTTTTTCACCACATACATTATAATGAAACATTAATTTTTTTATTTAGTAAAACCATTCATAGATAAAAAAAGATTCTTTTTGAATACCATTCACTTAAATTAAAATAAAAAGGGGTATATTTATACAAGGTATAAAATAAGGTCATGTAGAAACCATAGTATGCCTCATGAAATGGATATTGAGATGAAATCCCAAACATAAATCATTGTGTAAATATAATATATCAATTATGTGTATTCACTACAAGTCCTCATAAATCATGTATAAATACAAGATAAGATATCAAAATTCATTTCTATCATAATCATAGCACTACATAAACAAGAAGTATAATATCAACCCAATTATTGTCAATTGGATTAAGAAGTAACCTTAGAAAAGTCGGCAGCATAATAGATTCACATAAAAAATTAGAAAATAATATGATGAGATAGAAATTGGTATCTTATCACTTGGTTAATAAATGTACAGAAATAAGGATATAGAACAAATGAAGTCATTGACTAAAATATGAGTGTGAAAGGATCCCTTACCTTGAGTCTAACTTGTCACATATACTCCTTGTTCTTCTTGAATAATAAACATAAGTTTATTTATACATTATTTAGAACCTTTTTCATGTTTATTATTTCTTTTTTATAACTTATTTCCATGTTATAATCATTACATAATTTTTTATGTTAATATTATCCGTTTAGCTGATATTTGGTACTTGAGTCAAAAATGAACTTTTTATAAATACAAATTGCCAAAGTGGTAAAAATACCATTATCTACATAATTATATTCATGATTTAAATATCATATATGTCTATTATATATGTACATATAACACTCAATAACATTTGGTTTTAAGAAATGAAATACACTGTTCATGGATGCGGTAAGCCGTATGTGCACATGAATGTTACATTCATTTATTTTTCATATTTAATGGAATGAAAACTATATGATACATAGGTATTTTATAATGACAATATAATATCATATATTATATACATTACATTATTTCATTAACACCATCCTTTATACGTTCCATGCATGGCATGAACGAGTCATATCATATTGAGTGGGCTGGTTGTGCACACTTTTTCACATCAAATTATCATATTTACCCACTATAGAAACCATAAAGTTATGATATAAATGAAAAATAAATAATCATAAAGAAAATAAAAATGTAATATATATAAAATATAAAGATAGTGACATCATAATGGCCACCATGAGAGGCGGTAGAATATAATTGAACAGTCATCGTTTCGTGATGTAGTAGTTCACCTTCCACAGAAACATTATGTTCTAAAGCCATTAGATAGAGGTCTATGTCAGTTTCGGTCAGATACGTCTCAAAAAAATCATTTAAAATTTAATATATAATTTTTTTATAAAATAATGGAATAAATAGTGTTAAGGGGGAAGGAGAAGGGAAATAAATGAAAGAATCTTGAGATGAGGCGTTTCCTTAAATTAGGAAACTGCTTTTGATTAAAGATAAAATTCCTTCTTGAATTTCCTTATTCTAATGGTAAGGATTCTAAGAGGAATAGAGGGGTTTTTGAGAGATTATTTGGGCAGATTTTGGATGATCCAAAGGGGTTTGAGTTGTGTGATTAAGGGTTAGAGTTGATGCCCTCTTATAGGAGGGATGAGAAGAACTTAAGGAATATCTTGAAATATAATTTTATTATAAATTGATTTTAGTACTCAAAAGGTCGTAAAGTCATTTATTTCAAAAATAAAATTACATTGGGTAGAAAACCTCTCAACTAATTGGTTTTAGTCAAATTGAGGTTTCAAATTTAACCTTATCATTTTGCTTTAACACTTAGTTATCTTATTATACTCTTACCAGGTCTTCTTATATATTCGTACTATATGGTTAAAGTATTTAATATAAAAAGAAAATAGAACAACATGTGATTAATTAATGGCATTATTAATGTTATATAATTCATTTGGCAGAATATTATATTTTTGTGACAGATAAATCATTAAATAAAAAAATTTTGTTTTAAAAACTCATTTATGTCAATTTATATACTATTCATATCGTAACTTTTTATAAAATCCATAAATACATTATTATTTATAAAAAACATCCTTAATTTCAATATAAAAATTCATAATAATCCCTAAAATTCGTATATGGCATAAAAAGTTTCAAAATAAAGTTATTTTAATTTATATAATCTCATTTATATAAAGAATTCATTAATAAGGTAATCACTACATCATCATTGTGTAATAAATAAATTTATCTATTTTATGTATAAAATTTATAAATAAAATACCATGATGTGGGAAATATTTTAATATTTTCAATGAAAATTTATAGTAAAAAAGATAACTTATACATCACCATATAAAAATTTATTTACAAAAACATACATGTTTAGGTGATATTTTCCTTATTATTGAATTAAAGTAATTAAATGTCATTTTCACCTCCAAGTGGATTCATGGGGTCCTAAAACCGACCAAAGGATTCTCATGGTCTGACATATATCATCGAATATAGTCTAGACATGTGTTAGGGTAAATAATATTATTATAATATTAATTTTTATCCTTATTCACTTAATTTAACTTTTAAACATGGAAAATAAAATATTTACTAAAGTTACTATTCATAATGTCTAAAAATATAAGATAACAATAATCACAATTTTTACCACTTGATTCCAAATATAGAATCAAATTTACAAAATTTGAATAAAAAATTTTCAGAAATTAATTTAAAATTAACTCTTGTTGTCAAAACCATAATGCCAGTTTTTAAGATGTAAAAACTACAAAAATATTGGAATGTGTTTTGTCCTATATCAATGAAAAATTACATAAAATATCCAAAATTGGATTAAAGGATATAAATATAATCCATTTAAAATTTTAACCTATTAAAATTACAATCAAACTATATAAATTAATTATATTAAAAGGCAGTTTTGAGTTAAAATGGTGTTTTGTATTATTCATTAAAAATTGAACTCTATTGAAAAAGTACCCAAATTTCATGAAAAGTAAATATTGATATCCAAATTCTAAATAATAATTATATTATTTCAAATAGAAAATATAAAAGTGTCAAAAACTAGATTTAAAATGGGGTTTCCATCAAAAGGCAGTAAATCGACCTTTTAAAGAATGTTAACGTATTTCATACTTAAATTCAGATTTATTTTTATTTTAATCTTGTAAAATTTATTGTAAAAATGTAAAAACATGTGTAATAATAATGTATTTAGTTATGTTAATTCCTATAAATACAACGACTATATGTTAACTACCATTTAAAATATTAGTATTATTAGTTTATTTTTTGGTATAACTCAATGTTGTGTGCAACGTATGATTTCAAGGAAACCTGTTGTTGTGTGTTGAGTATTACATTAGGAAAAGGGTCCAATCTAAAATTAAATCAATTTATTATTCATAAATATTAATATAAATTAAATAATTATTATTATATATATACATGGATTGTTACAAGAACTTCAGTATCCCTATTTTGAAAATAGATGATCTTATGTTTTACATTGAATACATGTATTCTATTATAAGGATATGTCATAATATAATAAAAAATTAATCAATATCTAGAATTTATGTCATGTAAAATCTCAAAAATAATTATTTAAATGAAATAATATTTTACTCATTATAGATTCATCACAAAAAAATATGATTTTTATAACCATTTTATCAATCATACACATGAATATTTATTCCAAATGAGTCTCATACGAAGAATATTAAGCCTGAATTATTTCTTTTTCACCATTCATAAATGAGAGTGTGATAATATCCTATACAACATATATTATCTTCCCTAAATGCCATTATAACATCACAATAAAACCATGAAACAAATTCCCATCATGTTGAAATATATAAAATATCTAAAAAATATGTAACCATCATAAAAATATAAATTCTACCTCAATAGAAAATCATTCTCATCTCCAAATATTGTGTCTTATTCACTTAAAATATTAAAAAAATTGAAACCAATTTTTTGTATCTTAATCTTTGCAAACACTATATATTTCCATTCAAATGAGCCATATTAACTCCAATATGCCTCCTTATATAATAATAGATTTTAACTATAATTTTTGTTCTTTTTGGATTGTGGGTAGACTGTACACTATATATGGTAAAAAGATTATAATTAATATACAATTAAAATCATAGAATATAATATAACATAAAATATGCTTATTATAGTGGTAATCTAACCATAATAACAAACTTAATGTGATAATAACATACGAATAAAATATAAATATCATACAAATATGCATTAAGATGAAAACTTTCCCATTAGGTCAATCATTTACATGTTTACTAAAAATATTTCTAAGATAATGGTGATATTGAAAAATTCAATGTACGATGCACTACCCAGTTCCATATCCATATCATTGATATGTATCTAGATCGACTACTAGTCAAGGCACTATGTCATAACACATATCTAAGAATATTTAATATTCATTCCCTCCATTGTATATGTCTATCGTGTAAGTAATATATAAACTAGAAAACCACCAATGATTACAACATATAAATCTTGATCAAAAGGTCATATTCAAATTTATTTTTTTGTATGAAACAAAAATAGTAAATGTTTGTTACATAATTTATTTATAAAAAGGACACCCAATATTCTGAGCATATATACAAGATTCCATTTGGTCTCATTTGATTATATCAAAAATATTTTGGAAGAATTCATATCTACCAATTTCAACCTAAAAACATTGGGATGCAGCTTTGTCCTATGGCAACACATCAATACTCATAATTGTTGGGATACAACAAAATCATCCATCAAGTAATCTAACTCACAATCATATGGAATACTATGTTGGAATCCATTTACCATCCAATCCCTAGACATAAGAGATATAATGTTACCATACATGGAAAAATTTAAATACTATATATTGGAGAATATAGGTTTTCTTCCACTGAACCATCTAATCACTAATCGTATTCAATATATATTTAATCACTTATTCCATATCCAACACAATAATATCACAAGATATTAAAATAATTTCCATATATCATATTCATAAACACGTCTAACATACATAAAACATGAATAAAAACAAATGGGATGGATATCTATAGTATGGAACCCCATAGAATGATAATTGTACAAAAATAATTCTAATATAAAATCAATATTGGGTAAATACAATAGATATTTAAACAACAATCCATGTGGACACCTTTTCACTATGTTTCCCCACCACACTTCCAATATTCAAATTTTACTCAAAGATTCCATTGAATATCCCTACATTTAATGACACATAATAATTCCCCTTTTATGTTTTGATTCCAATTAGACTCATAATTTTTTTAAACAAGCATAACCATTGGTGATAACACAACCAATGAAACAAACAAAACACTAAATCATTAGTTATATAGAACTCACTAATCACCGTAAAATAATAAAACCAAATTCAATTACATTTCATTTCATTCACTTTAACCACTCAATACTCAATAAAAATACCTAAGGATACCCCTAAAAAATAATGAGAAATTTGAAAACCCAAATAATTTTTTAGTTATGTTAATTAAACAATATATTCTATAACATGTGTTAAACATAACTTCATGCTTGATGGAAATTTTATATACCTTTATTTAGATATATCTATTATATTTAAGACATTGGTTTTTCATGTATGAATAAGCATAATATAATTACAAAAATTATGGTGAATTATTTTATCAATAAACCAAATAATAAACAATAATTTTATTAATAATTGGTTGGAAATGAAAAAAATATATAAGGTAGAATTGATATTTTTTCATAAAACTGGTTTTATAAGTTCAACATATTTTTACCATAATAGATTAAATTAATCATTATTTAAAGATTATTCAAATATTTAGATTATATATCCAACTTTGGGAATTCAGAATCATTTAATAATTTTTATTATATATGTAATGGTAAAAAATTTATTTTATGCACGATGAATGAATTTTTAACAAAAATTGGTTTTATTCCTTTTTATTCATATATTATGTAATTAATATTAGAATCATATAAAAATGAATTTTAAAATATTGATATCTATTATGAATTAAACATATAAAATTTATTTTAATTTTTTTTTTAAATTGTATAATTTTTTGGAAAATAGTGAAAATATCGATTTTCAAAATAATTTCACTTTGATGGTATTATTATAATTTTATCATGACTTTGATTATTCTGATTCATTTATCATGTATAATTATATTTTATTTGTGTAAAATAAATTATTGTAGAAAAATTATTTTAATTATGTAAAAAAAACTTGTCTTTTGGAATATAAGTTAAATTTTATTAAAATGAAAATCAATTTATGGATATTTGAATTTAATTATATTCGTGTATGGATCAATTTAGGTTTGGAATGATACAAAAATATAAAAAATTAAAATTATATTATTTGACCACAATAAATTCATTTAAAATGAATTATTAGATGATTTCTGGGGGACATGATTTTCAAACATAAATCATGTATTAACGTAAACATTGTTTATCATGTTTTTTACTAACATTAACTAAAATTTCCAACTCATATAGAATATTATTCATATAAAATTGATTCACTATTTTCAATCATAATTTCAATATTTGGTTTAATTTCACATTTTTATTATCTTGGTCCATATATTTTTATCATGGTAAATTGTTATGTTATAACAATTTAGGTTAAATATAAATGAAAGGGGTATAAAAATATTATAAAGAATAAAATTTTTACAAAAAAATATTCAATAAGTGACTGGTTGTGTTTATTTACATCCTATAACATCTTATATATATATACATGTGTGTGTGTTTTAGGTGACTTGAGTAAACATGGCTCTAAATAATGTAATATATTAATTTGAAACATTCAACAATTACATGATATCCACATCACTAACTTATAAAAGAGATCAAATACTCCTATATTATTCATAGCACGTAAGAAAAATCACTCAATGAATACCTCCCCAAATTAATTATATACCTTCTTACCCATGACATAGTGGCTCTAGTAACATCCTAATACCACCATAAAATTCTCATCATTTAATGTTAATGGTTTTTTTCTAATGAATAAGTGTAACTATTAAATGAGATTTTTCATTTATTTTTGCTCAATCCCCATTCAGATGATCGTAAAAAATTGATCTAATAATAATATCAGTATATCCAAAACATTTTAATATTATTATGTTTATTTTAAAACCCATTCCGATCCAATTTCTTATCCTATGGAGAACAAAAGCAAGATATGTATGTACATGAGGACTAAGATGTCCATGCCACAATGTGTTTTGTCTTACATCACCTCCTTTGATGTATGGTTAAAATGTTAGATTTAATTTATATAAATAACATATTAAAGTCGTAATTAGTATTCTATAATGGTAATACATCAAAATTTCTAACCATTTTTTTCATTAAAAAAGATAATGTTATTTGTTCGTTTGTATGGATTCCCACCTCTAAGAAGTGATGAGAACATTTTTCAAACGTTACTTACATAGATATTTTTTTAAAAATATTAAATATTTGAAAATAAGAATTTTGTCATGATATATAATTTCACAATGATGAATGTATTAATTATTTGACAATAGTCAACCTAATGATGATGTTTTCATAATTACGATATGAATGACCTCAAAATATTTTACATAATGTTGGAATTTTAGAAAATAAAAATATATAAAATAACTAATTATTTAAAAGGAATAATGTTAATTTAATGAATAGAAAAAATATACATAAGAAATTATAAGACACGTAATGATATATTATTCTTGTGTAAACTAGAATTGAGTTAATGAATTAATGTTTTCATTGAAATATTATTTTATAGTATTGAATGTTATTTTCATTTATTTTCTTCCAAATACATGTTAATTATAAAAATTTGTTATGTTGTATATATAATTAGATTTATACTAATATTTATTTCATTTTATATTTAATTTCATTATGTTTGATACCAAAAAACATATATATTTCCTTTTTATATCATGAAAGTGTTTTTATTGGATTATTTTATTATCATATTTGAAATCAGTATAATTTAAGTCCCTCGTGACCATTATTCTATTATATTATTATTCTAAAAGGATTCATCATTTTTATAAATAAAATAACATTCAATTATAATATGGAAATTTTTAGTTTTAATATATATCAATGAAAAATAATAACATTCTTTATTTGTACATGAAACAACAATTTTCTTCTATACAGGTGATCAAATAGATTTGTTATGAGTTTATATAATAAAAATGTAACATTTTATTTTTTATGTATATTTTGGTCTATTTAAATTAAATATATTCATGGGTAATCCCATAATAACTCTTCAATGAATTAGGTAATAGTTTGGTCAATATGGAAATATTTTTTGGATTAATAGTATGGCCAAATTTATTTATAAGAGTGTTTGAAATAGTTATTAGTATAGTGATATGAATTTTTTTCCCAATCTATCATGATGACATTTTGTTATTTTAATTTTTAATTTTTCTATTTATACTTGCAAATATATAGTGAAGAGATAATATATATAGTTATATTTAAACACCATTTATGGGAAAATAAATGTTATTATAGAAATTTTCTCATGGCATATCTTATTTTATAGGAAATACTAATAATTGAAATTTTTTCCATTATTCAATTATTTGATATGTTATATAAAAAAATTATTCAATGGTGTTTATTTATTCAGAAATAAAATAATATTTTAATTTTTAGTTTATCATGAAAAGTGGTAATGTATTTATGGATTTTCATTAAAATTAAAATTTACATGTGGGTTTAGTTTATCTATATATCCCTTACAATTATTTTCTTAGCACATTCCAAACTATCAAATAAAATTCATTGTACTTAAAGATGATTATAATTTCTTATAATATCATACTCTAAAATATGTGACATACCTTTAATAATAAAATGGTCTTGGTTAGCGAGAAATTGATTTTTTAAATGAACATTTTAATACCAAATTTTTTTCCTTCTTATCTAAAACAAAAAACCAAAATGATACATTCAATATGATTTAGAAAACCATGTGTTATTAATTAGAAATAATGTGATGAATTATTTTTTGGGTTCTATAGTTAGTATCAATGCAAGGTATGGATAAAAATAGTTGTTGGGATGATAATTAAGAAGAGATTTTAAGAGTTAATGGAATCCATATTGGTTAAAAAATCACAGGATTATCCAATTCATTATGGAATGGATACAATTTTGATGTATCAAATGGTGGATTTGTTTTGTTGATGTTTTTTGGGAGATACATGATTACAGTAAATGTAATCTTAATTTTTAGTTATACAATATTTAAATTATATTATTGGAGTATAATTATTTTATTTTATGGAAAAATTTCTTATATAAAAATACACAATGAATTATACCATCAAATTCAATGCATAAAATTTATCAAGATATGGTACTCATGACCAATAATCTATATCCATATGAAAGTGATAAAAAAGGTGGATGTATCTTGGATAACTAGATGATGTGACCTAGGGATCACATGATGTGTGACATCACCTGGTCTATAATCTATGTCACAACCCACAGATGGATTGTAAATGAATGTAGTAATACAATTAATGTAGTGTTACACAAGGTGTGTATCTTCCACCCGAGGCTAGATCGTGTTCTACAAACCATGTAAGTGTCTTTAGGGTTTTTCCCTTGTACAATCAGAGTTCAAAATGTTCCCCCCTCATGGTGCCATTTACATGTGTATTTGGATCATGGTTTATCCACTAGAGGAGGGCCACAAGGTGTTTTGGGCCAACCACATGATGTGGGATACTTATCTACCCTGAAAACATATCCACAATAGTAGAGGGTTACACGTTGTGTCCTCTTGGACTACATGACAAGAAGTCAAGGAGTCTATAGAAACCCTCATTTCTTCACATTTTACCTCTGATCTAAACCCATTGTTGTTCCCAACACGAGATAAGATATTGGTCTCATATCAAGGGATTTTTGAGATAGATTCATTATTGGTGGCCATATTCTAGCCTAATGTACCTTACACACCTCCTTATCATGGCCAAAACAATCTACCAATGCCTCATTGGATCCATAATCCATGGATTTCTCTCTTAAAACCCAAAACACATATTGATTCATATAAAAATATTCTGTCTTTAGGTCATTTGTGAATCCACCATTAACATGAGGATTCGATCTCCCTCAAAATTTCTTTAATAATGTCATACTGTAATTGTGTTGGCCAATGGTGATGACCACAATGAATGGAGGGGTGAAACGACACAAAATATAGGTGAAACAATTATTGGAAATGAATTAATTTTATGTGAAAACATGATTGGGGTATCCCTAGTGACTATAGGTGGAAAACATAAATTAATCAGTTATTAAAACCAATTAATATGTGGGTCTCATGAAAAAGAAAAAATAAATTGAATATAAAATAAACTATAACAAATACATGATTAAAAATTTATCAATGGTGTATAAAACACAATTAATGAGTTCTAACATGGGAATATATCAACTGTTGGACTATAATGTATTCTCTAATGACGATGAATATCCTTTGATATCATAGCCTATCGACCCCACTCAATCTGATCATCTTTCATCATCAATTATCGATTTAGAAATGAAAAAATTATTGGTCCTCCTCATATTTTCATATATAGTAAGGTTCATGAGGATAACCCTAGAAAACATTCAAAATGAAATATATATATCAGGGGTTTTAAGATAAGATAATTAATTAAATTAAATAATTCACCTAACTAACATTCTAAGGGAAACATAAACTGAATTTCTAGTGTCAACCGACCTTAGTTCATGCATAGGGTTAACCAAAAAATCTGTATTAAAACATGGTATTGTGTTTTATATATAAGTATCCTCTCATGAGATATTACATTTTATCTATAAACTGTAAGATAATGATATCAAAATATTTAATATTTTCATAATTCCAATATTGGGATAACCAGGCCTTGGAATATCATGTCATCTAAACTATTATCTCTCAAAATATTCATAGAAAATTTTTAAAGGCATACATTGAAAAACCTTAGTTGCTAGAATTTTCCCACCTTTATTTATTTTCATTCAAAAAAGTGAATTCCTACTCTCAATTGAAAATATTTAGCACCCAAAAAATATTTTTACTCCTGAAAGATCTCTAGAGGGATCTTGTGTTGTCAAAAAATAATAATCCAAGGAAGAAAATAAAATAATGGTCTATTACATAATATTTCTAAAATTTTACCAAGGAACTTGTAATGAAATATTCACTCTCAATGTCCATGTAAACCAGTTTGGCATGGTCTAATGATTCATGAACAATTTCCTAAGATTTAACACAACGATAACAACAAGAATATTGTATAACTGTAGTCACAAGGTTGATTGATACACCACATTGCTGACATGATGTAGTAACGAAAAAAATTATATACCCCTTAGATATAGCATGTTATCCTGGCCAAATCATAATTATCCTCAATGTGTTTATTTATATCATAACACAAAATATCATCATCAAACTACAATGTCTCCCATCTCGTGTCCTCTTTGGACTCTATTTTTTTAGCATTCCCCATGTGCAACGATATGAACTGTACCTTTGAAATCCATAAATATCCCAAACTCTTGGACTAAAATATTTTTCTTCATCTATCTTTGAAAAATACATTAGGGACCCACTAGGTCTCCCGTATGAGGCCTCAAAATTGTCTTCACCGATAGTGGAGTGGTAACTATATCATTACTCAAATGCAACCTATAGTAAGTGATTATATAGGATATTTCATATAACAAACATGGAAACATAAATCATTTTAACCATAACAAAAATGATCTAAATACTTTAGCCAATGATAAGGGTAAAAACACCATTCTCAAGTGTAATTGAGTTCTAAAGGGCATCTACACCCACTATATAATCAGGATGTGATGTATTAATCGTGGAACTAAATGGCAATCGACGGAATTCTTTTTGAGCTAAAAATCATACTTCAATCAAATTATTTACAAAATCAACACTAATAAAAACTATTTGATGTTTATGATGTGGTCCAGAATTGAAATCCAGTTTATGATCACTCAGATATATTTGATTACTCTAAATGATATTTCAATCACCTAAAACAAAACAGAAGAGACACCATCCAATTTACACGTCCATATGGGCACATCGGTGTCCACCTAAGAAGATGATTCCTCATGAGATAAAAAACAACATGATACACCATCCATGGGAAGCAACATGATCCCAAAGGATATTGGTTCAGCCACACATCTCATGGGTGTATACAAGAGGGGATGATACCACCTTTTCATCATATGTCACTTAATTACTGGTGTCATCCTCCATCCTAGATCAAGGAATTCATTCTCATCATCTTGATGAAATACATCAAGATTATGACCAATGGATACCGGGGCATAGAAGTTCTCACAATCAGTATCACAAAGATGAGCCTCACTTACACGCTTTAAAAGAGTTGGGGTAACAACCCTTTTTTAGGTTCACTACACCACAATCCCCCTCAATGGTTAACTATAACGAGGTGGAATACTGTATCCCAAATATAAACTATAGTGGATGGAAATATCCTCTATGATCATTTTATTCCATGGTTATACCCTAGGGTGGCTCCCAATTCTGAAATGCCTCATCATTTTTTGAGTCTAGTGGCAATATTTTTCATGTGAAGACATATGAAAAAAACATGTTCTAAAAAAATAAGATATTGTATCTATGAGATATACCCATAAATATATTACTCAAGAGTCATTTATCGAACTAACCCCATGTGTATCACATTCTATATATCTGATATTATGAACAAATCCAAATTGGTTTTAGGATCTATTTTATAAGTTTAAGGAAATTCTTTAGTAAATTTAATAGTCCATAGAGTATCTAAAAAACTCTATGAAACCATAGTAGTTCTAGGAATCATCGAGTGGTACATTCAGATTTCAAACCCATGGGATGGTGATAATGCAACCCAAGGTAAAACATTGAGATCTACATCACATCTATGCACTGGGAAATGAGGAAACTATTCTAGGGGATCAATACTCATCCCAAATATTCACCTAGATCATGTAATTCTAATCTATGCATGATCTCAAGTTATCATCCTCTTCTTAAGAATCTAAAAATGGAATTACCAGGGAAACACTTTGTGTCTTACAAATCCCATTCACTATATTGTAGTTGGGGATTGGCTTATTGGAAAGCACCCCATAATCATACATAAAAAATGGGGGTTCAAAACCCATTGGGAAAAGGTTTTTTAGTAGTACTGTAGCATACTGTAGTAGTGGCAGACTGTAGCAGTGGGGAAAATTGTAGAGGTGGAAGGTCACCATAGCGGCAGTAAGGCACTTTAGCAGTGGAGGATACTGAGCTGTACTGTAGCAGGTAGAGTACTATAGCATTACTATTCAATGAATGGGTCTTGGACCAAAACATGGGAATATGGTCCATGTAATGGCCTGAAGGCCCACTGTGCATTTGGGATTTGTAATGGGCCACCATTTACCAAATTAAAAGAGGAATTTGATTAGCATTAAATAATAAATGAGGCTTCAGCCCCATCCTTAAAAAACATTATGAAACTCCAACCATACCTCTTATTTTATAAGATTTACGATCTCATTTAATATGATAACATATATATCATGTCACCCCTTCTATGTGTCCATGATGAATGAAAATTCTAAATGATGTTGTAATAGCGGAACATCATTTATATAGATTTCTTAATATTCCTTTACCATCACATGATAATAAATTATCATTGAATTCAATTCTACAATGTCCATAACAGACATAAAATAAAGAGTCTCTTATATGAATTGGAAAAAGAATTCATTATAAAAATCCCAAGGAACACCCCTTATAAAAAGTTGAAAACACCATCTTGAAATTTGGGAACGCTAAAACACTCACTAGTACTAGTTACCTTAAAATGGATTGTAGGAAAATAGTTTTTACTGAGGGAAACAACATAATATCTCTATATCACTATGAAAATATTTTAGGTGATGCTATTTATTTCTCTCTCTCTCTCTTTTATAGAGTCAGATCACAATATTAATATGAGTTTATGAAAATAGATCCTCTTTCATTGAGCCTCAATGAATAGCTATAAAAAATAGGTTTCACTGGTATAATTAGTGCTCAGATGGGGGATACACTTAGGAAAATGTGGCTTAGGACTCGATCAAAATACTAGAGCTATAACGTTGTTGTAAGGATGAAACATTAAACATTACAAAATATTTAGTTAAGTCACGAAATTTACTTTATTTAATATTGAGGATATTTTTAGGTAAATGGATTTAAGGAAATATTACATACTCACTAATAAGAAAATCATGACAATACTAAGTGGACACTTCCAAAAAGTATTTATTTTTTCAATAATCTAAATCATTTCAAATAAACTATGGATCACATTTATGAAAACTATTCATGGTATTCAGCATGAAATCTCCAAATCCTTACTTATCCTTAAGTACATTGAAAAACAAAAAAAATGTGTGATGAGTAGAAAATGCATGGTAGGGGATATAATGAGAAGAAACCATTAGACCATTTATAAACAATAAAACCATTGAAAAAACTACAAGAATGTAATTCTATTTCCTATTAATAAGTAGTAAATAGATTTCATTCAATATATGAATGTTTAATAAATTTTTGTGTAATAACATGATTATAATAAGGCCCGTAGAAAGAATTGAAAATACACAATGGTGACATGGGACATAATTATACTAGGCACACTCATTATGAAATAACCATGTGGATGGATTCCATACACGTCCCTTCTATAAATAGAATCATCATACGACCGACTTCTATACCTAAAGCATTGGTAGTTATAACATATCCACCCATCCTTGGTTTATCATAGAACTACCCATCCATTTTTTGTTAGATAACCACTCATCAAATGTCCTAGTACCATTATATAGTCATAAGATATACAATATTTTAATTTTAGGAATTTACCTCATAATATTTCATTTTTAATCTAAAAAAACTATTGGTCATATTTGGACACTCATTAGAAGGGGGTGAATTTTGTTCCTATAAAAAACTTTATTAAAGAGTTTATTTAAAATAATCCCCCAATTTAAAATTTAACATTCCCGTTAATCAAATTAGTGAGTTTATAATAGATTGATTGTTCAAATAATTTTTCAAATGATTGATTATTTCTCTGTTGTAACAATATGTGATATTGATAAAAATATTGAAACAAATATAATAATCCAATTTAGTTATAAAAACTAGAAAAAAAATAAATTTCATAGTGAAAAACTATTTTCAAAAATACAAATAAAAACAGTTAAAACTGAATTTGAAAACATAGTTGATATAAAAGAAGAGGTTCATTCTTCATCCAAGAGAATCCTCCTTACATGGTGATCACCTTCCACCAAGAGATCTATATAAATAAATGTTTTCATTGACACCATCGATTAGAATTTACAAAATAGTCTACAACTATCCATGTCACATTACATCTACCACTATAAAATCTCATTTGTTGAACTGACTAAAATAAAAACGTTATTGAACTTTTTTGATTACTAAACCAGACGTTTTTAAAACCAAGTTTCAGAACATAATTATGAGAGTCAGATAACTCTTAATTGATATTTTTTGTGCTTGGGTGAAGGTCTGAGATGTTTCTCTAGTGTCTCTAAAGGTTTCATGAGTACTGAACCTGAAAAACTAAATGTATTAAATTACAAGAGAGGGTGCATAGTTTCGCATGGTCTCCTAAACCTTGTGGCCCATAACAGTAACCATGAGGCCCGATTTAGAATGGGAACGTGTCTTTGTGCATGTGTTTCACATGGTATCTTAAACTATTGACCAAGCCCATATGTGGCATGACATTGAGGTAGAAGACATCAGACGGTCTGTGCCTGGTTTGGAAAACCATGCAGGTGAAACCGTGTGCGATGCCACATTTTTAAAATTTGAGTTATATTAATTCAATTATAATAAATATTAAATAACTCTACCCTCCCCCTCTCTCCCTCGAATCGAGATGCACCCAGGGGATCCCATTTCAGTCGTGTGCACAACTTCCCCAACTATAGACTCCTCTTGGGTAGACTTCCTCCCACCGTTTATTCTAATTCTCAGTCTAAAACTCCTTGGTATGAGTCTCTAATATCTTCTCCCCTCTTTCCTAGCATTTCATCGACCTAATCAGAGCTCAGTGAGGTGTGCATGAACTCATGGTTTTTGGGTTAATTATTTTCCAATTTTATACAGTTCTTTGTTTGTGTAGATGGTCTTTTGAGGCCTTGGTGTTTGAGTTCCAGCAACCACCACTGATGGTGATGATGTTCAGGTAGTTTTGTTTTTCCGAAAACATCTCAGGGTATAGTTTATTCCTTCTTCTTTGTTTCTAAGCTCTTGATTTAAGATCTTTATGTGTCTCCACATGTGTGTGGGTTTGTGTATGCTCAGTGTGAGGGGAGTAGTTCATTTTAAATAGAAATCACCAAGATCCAAGTGGGTGACATGGTTCCACCGTGATGTTTGGTACCTTTCCAAGTCATCATTATTTATAAATGAATTAATAAAGTTACTTACTGCACTTTTTTTATAGATTAATTCATACAATTATTTATTATGCTCAATGCATCTTAAATGTGAATTTATCATGGTTTATGTTTTAATTGCTAAAGATGACAAATGATTTGTTGATAAACAAATCATGATTTTATAATAAAACCCTTCCAAAAGAGGTGCACTGTCATCAAGATAAATAGTAGTGGTTAGAATTTTTTTCTTGAAATGTAATGTTTATAATTATTATGCTTTGATGTTATGTTTAGATACGAAATGCTTAAGACAAGGCCATTAGGATATTAAGGACAATGAAATTACCTTATTAAAATGATTAAAAGACCGAAGAACCATCTTAGTGTTTGGTCAAGTTTTGGAATGGAATTACCCATGTATGTTGTTTCCCTTTTATGAATACTTGGGGAATTATAAATTCAATTGACATGTTTTTGATAAAGGGAATGAGTTGAGTTAAATGAATGGTAAATTCTTAATTATTAACACTCAAAACATGTTTTTGAATTGTTTTTAAATTTTTTGAATACTAATAACACCTTGGGTGACTTGGGGGTTCCCATGTAAGAATTCCATGATGGAATCAATGGGTTCCATGCTCATACCATGGGAGATACCTAGATTCCCAAGTTGGAATTCCATGTATGGACCTAGGTTCATGAGATAAGTATTATTCCGACATCCATGGAAACACATAACTTGTTAGTAGAATGTAGCGATGTGGACGATGACATTTTTAATTTCCTTAATGGGTTTTTATAAATGGTTGCAATGCTAGAAGACCTTTCCACATTAATGGAAGGAATGGAATGAACCAATAAATAATTATATGAAATGCTACATAACCATTCCAAATTAATGGATGATATGGATTGATCCAATAAATAATGGTTTAAACTCTATTAGTCTTATTCATACTAATTTAAAGAAAGAGTTGAACTAGAAAAATCATTACATGAATTATTTATCTAATACGAATAGAATAACTCGAGATTGCCTTGGTTTCTAAGAGGAGAATACCTTGGGTACTGAGAACCCCATTCCAATTCAAGGATATAGTTATATTAGGTTGATACCCACCTGGACTTCTGTACTTGTCTATTCCTTGGATGACCAGTATACTACCATTGGGTACTTTCATCTACATGATTCCTTGGATATACTCCTTGTATTCATCTTTGACCAGTATGTTCCTTGGATACAATCTGTGGACCCAGTCATTTCATACCCCCATTTTACCTTAGATGCAGTCCATAGACTCGGTAGGTGCTTTATTGTTGAAATCCTTGGATTACACTCTTACCCCATAGATAGACTCGAATACCACTGAGTTAGCTTTCCGTGAGTTTATATAACCATGGTATTTACCCTATAACACCCTCACTAGATATCTTTTCCAGATTCCCTTGTTATATCTTTGAACTGTAAAAAATTATACTATCACAAGATTCTTGGGATACACACGTTGGATACATCATTGGAATGTAGGTTCCTTGGTTAAATCCCATCAGGACAGGTCATTACATTTCCATGTTTTACCATGGAGGATACTCCATGGTCTTGGTAGGTGACTTATTAACATGTGGAATATAAATAAAATGGTAATAATCAATTAATGAACTGGTTACATGTTTAGGAATAAGGTGAGGGATGAATCAAGTACATGGGTATTTAGATACATTGTACTACTTAATATAATTATGCATGCTTGCACCCTGTTTAATTTATATTACCCTATCGAGATTGGGATAAACGCTAGTGGTGCTGGCCTACTGAGATTTGTATCACACACCCTACCTGGGATGCCATTGCACTAGGGTACCTGAGTAGAACTTTTTTGTTCTCAGGGTTTTGAACCTTTCTTATTGCTACATGCATGTACATGTAGTAGGAGAAAATGACCGATCTTGATATTGTGATGCTCTTGGAGATTTCCTTTTGGATTTATTTAATTTTCTTTACTTGAGTCCTTCAATTTATTGTATTGATAGTTATGTTGTAATATTTGATATTTTTTTGTAATGTATCAATACCGTGTCATGAATTCATTTATTTTATAAACTGGTGTTGGCCGGTTTTGTTAAAAAAATATAATAATCTATCATCCACTTCATTATTATTGCTATTACTACTTCTGCTGTTGATTGTTATTTACAATATTATACCACTTCAAAAATATGATAAGAGGTCATAGTCTCCAAACTAACTATCCTCACACCCTCTCTACTAGTCAGAAGCTTCTTGCATACAGGGAGGCCTGATTGAGGTCATGTGGTGACCGGTCCGACCACATTCATAGTGGTGGGTCGGGTCGGGACATTACAACCATAGTTCATTGTGGGAAAAAATACAGCCAGATCACACTGGACTTATACCAAACATCTATGTGGGATAAAAAGGTGTAAAAATATAGTTGTGTGAGGATATCCAATATCTTCCAGTTCAGTGTAGGCTAGAGTGTTTATTGTACAAATAGATGCACACACTACTCAAAAATGTAATAAAAATCACAAAATAGTGCCATAAATATTAGATAGGGTTTACAAGGTTGTATGTGTAATGTAGTTTTTCTCCAGAATCATTGATGTACCAATGTTGAATCAAGAATCTTATTCTAGAAGTAGAAACTAAAATTCGGTGTCATAGAGAAATGTGTTCTATCTTCTAAGAAGATGAGATATTCTTCTCAACAGGATTAGTTGAATTCTACCGAGATGTTGAAACTTTTAATGACAATTGATCACTAATTCACTACAAGAATTAATGAAGAGTTCCTCACGTGTTCTTTATTTTTTTATATTTCTTGTGTGGGTATCCTATTGTTTCAATGTGTAACATTGTGTACCTCTTTCAAACACAAATTCTTTCAGCTCGAGTCATTTTAATTTTATATTCTTGCAGCCCGATAGTGTTCATGTTAATGTAGGTGATCTACCTCATATTTATGACATCTTCTTTAATGATTTCTACAAAAAACATTAAATTAACCAGTCTCATTAAAACAATCAAAATGTGACTGTTTTGAATAATATTAAATGAAAAAAATTTAATAGTCTATCAGTGACTCCTCAGTTGGGTAATAATGTGTCTTTTAATCAATCCATATATGAGTCCTTATATTAGCATTGTTTTCTAATTCTATTAGTGTATTATATTTTTGGTCTATTTGTGCATCGTTGAGTCCATGAATTGGTAGCACCATGCATCTGTATTTCCTTGTGCTGATAGCACTACACGTCGATAGAACTATGCTCTTTTATGTCCATGTGTTGGGTAAGTCCTTATGTCAGTAAGTCCTTGCATCAGTAGCACCAGGTGACAGTAGGTCAGTCCTTCTATCGGTGACATAATTGCATTGTTGGTGAATTATTAGAACTATCAGTGAGACATTCTATATTTCAGAATCAATGACTCAATTGTCTATCTATGTCATCTTCCCATACATAGGAAGTATTTATATTTAGACTGTATTACAACATAATTATTATCAAAATGTGTAAAAATTATTTGTGATCATAGATAATCATAATTACCCACATTGAAATTTAAATATAAATGATTGAAATAATTATAAATGATTAATAATATTTGACATAATTTGTGGATATTAAAACCAAAGAGGGTGGCCAACAATCTTCTATGGGCCAAAAATATCCTCCTTTTCGATGATCAAACATAAAGGGATTATAAAGTACAATCATTTGATGTGTAATATAATAATTCTACTTGTCATCTACAATTATCAATTAATATTATCAATATATATATATTGTTAAGAGGTAAAATAAATAGTAATGGTATCAAAAGAAACAATAATAATGGTGTCAAAGACTAATTCCTTTTTTTCCAATACATAATTAGAGGTATGGAAAATAAAATACTGAAGATTGGTATCATAGATAAAATAAATAAGGATAATTACTATATATTATCCCCTTTTAGGATTATCTAAAACTATATGGGTATGAAAGGATAAAATCCATAATGAAATGGAATCAATGTAATAATCAAGAAGGAAATAGGTATCAAAAGAATAAGATGTATTAGAGAATAATAGATATAACACAAACAGATGAAAGGCAAGATAACTGTATTTTATTAAATAATTAATAACAGTGTGTTACAATAGTATGTTATAGACAGAAAATGAAAAAAATGTCCATATCAAAGAGTTATCCACTCAACTTTTTATAATCGATAGGTTCATTCCATTTCTTAGAGGGATCAATCAAAGGTCCATCATACGGTAGAGGATAAGAGGTAGGAGGGTCTGAATAGATATTAAGATGAGGCATGATCACTCCTTATAGAACATTAGGGGAATGGATGGGCTTGTACTATGAAAACACCGGGGGTTGTATTTCTCTGGGATCACTGGTCTAGTCTGAGTCACGGCCTACACAACTGTCATCTGAGGTAGAGGTACTGTCCAACATGTCCAATATGTGGAACAATAGTCACCAATTTTTTTTCACTCTACACATTAATGTATGGATTCAATATCTGGATGAAATAACCAATTATTTCACATTAATAATTCACTGATTCTTCAAAAATGACATTATTTTCCAGGAATATTTCCTAAATTGGGATGAAATACATCAATTTTTGTACTTGGTCATTGAAGGATCTGGCCACTATAGGCAAGGTCAAATTACCTGTAATATATTGAAAAAGCATATTCAATTTATTCTTAGTACTAATTTTTATGAACTAATATTCCACCTTCTCTAAAATATAAACCTCAGCACTGCCAACAATCTTGGAATAATGCCTGACCATATCATGAACATGGTCACTATTATTCTCAAATTGGGAATGGTTTTCTAATATAAAATCACCAAATAGAGTTTTAAGATCTTATTTAATAATATTTCTAACTTCCTTAATATCCATGTCCAAATATGTGTGGCCAGAGGTAAAAGGAACAACCAGAGATGAGGTACTGTACTTAAGGGAATTAAGCACTGTCTCCATATAGCCTTTATACTCAGAGGTCAGATGATTTATTAGAGATACAAGCCCAAACATTTATTTTCACATAATGGTAGTGTTAGTATCAATGGTTTCAGACGTTGTGATTATATTTCATTGAATTTAAACACTAAACTTTTTTGAAGCATTAATTGCATCCGGCTCACTCACACCAACTGCCTGAACTAGAGTTGGAGCATCTTGCACAAACTGCTTCATCTCTTCAATTAAATATTTGATAGAGTGTAATTCATTTCCCAGATGAGTGTCTAAAAATCTATGTTTTTGAATATCATAGACCTTTTGATATTGAACTAGTCCTCTCATAGAAGAACAAATTTCATCCTAAAACATTTCAATGTCTGCTTTTGTGTCAGAGTCACTAGGATAGGTGTCACCCACTGATTCTTTGGAACCAGGTAAAATCGCCTCATCATTTAAATCTTCATAGTACAAAACAAGTTCTATATATATATATGATTCTTTATCCATTTAGGAATAACATCGTCATCTAATGGTTTGAGAGTGTCGAGTCTCATTCTTTTAGCTTGACTCTTCTCCTTATATTGATATTTCCTTTCATGATGATCCCTATCAACATGACGTCTTCTATCCTGATGATCCACCACAATTTGTTCTTTCTTTACTAGTTTCCCACCCAAAACATGAGGTATAATTCATTCACACACTATCGGAGGAGAAGGTATCATTTGAGCTTCCACCTCTCTTTAAGACTGAACCACTATTTTTTCATTAACAACAACTATACAATGTTCTACGACTAATTTTTGAACCAAAACATAAACTATATCTACATCTCTACCTTGATTATCCCCATGATGATCAACATCACATCCACTACCTTCACCACTACCTTCATCATCATTATCATGTACAGAGGCATGCTCTTCACATCCATTTATATTATAAATTTCTCCACTTTATACTTCATTACTACAACTACCACTACTAATATCACCACTCCTAACTTCTTTGTATTTTTGTTCTTATTATTTTACTTATGATTCATCTTCAGAGCTACCAGACATGGTAACATATTCTACACTACATGAGGCTTCTGTATCCTCATCTCCACTAGTTCTAAGAGTGGGTTCATATGAGGGTAATGCAAGTGGTGGAATTATGGTGCTCTGTTGGTGTCAGGATCATTCTTATCATCAATAGCTGACCCTTGATCTCTTACTTGTGTGGAAGGCTTTTCTATATCATCTGAATAGTAAACAATTTTTTCATCTTGTAAAAATCCTAGATCCACCATATTCCATGGCTTAACAGGGTGGTTCATTGGGTTGAACATCTCAAACAATTTCTCATCATCCATAAACCATTCTTTATTACATGGGATCCAATTGAGATTCACTATTTTAATGATTTCATTATTTATGAAGATCCCACTGCACCCAGAAAAAATTTCATTAACATCACTAACACATCCCTTGTCTTTCAACATGGTGGATATTATCCTTGGGTAAAACAAATAGTTGGAAATTAAAGAAGACTTGATCATATAATTGATATTAACCATGAGATATATAAATAAGTTTACCTTATTTAACTTCATTAGATGATTTATCAAATAAAAATCATAATATTTTAATGAAGCAATGTCCCTTATATAAGAAAAATTTGGTGCTAAATGAATTTGAACAGAATTATTCACTCCCCATCTAATTCTGTAGCTATTGAACTCCTAATCTTGTCATTGTCAGTTTTCCCCTTCAAAGCTATTTCAAGATAAAAAACCACTATGAGGTGGAGAGGTACCTTGATAATAAACAACACTCCATCGTGGGGTATCTTAAGAAATTAATCCCTCTACCTTGATGAAAAATAAACCATGATTCCATTCACTATAGACTTAATCCATGAAGAAATACAATACC
This sequence comes from Viscum album, assembly GCA_963277665.1. Lineage (NCBI taxonomy): Eukaryota > Viridiplantae > Streptophyta > Magnoliopsida > Santalales > Viscaceae > Viscum > Viscum album. Next base: position 810,331,302 of record OY728151.1, read on the forward strand.
TATTAGAAAAAAACTCCATATACAAGTAAAAATCATGAAATAACATCTGGTAGAATTGTCTTTTGTTTTCTGGCGGCCACTCAATCCATCCCAGATCCTATAACTCCCTGAGAAGAAAATAATTTTGTTCCCATAACCATTCTACAACAACCTTTTTTTTAGAATTACTACATTGTTTTTTGGAGAAAGATTCATAGTTCCAGATGATTTTCGTGATTCCACTTTCTATTTCCTAGCTTCAAGAGACATGTCACATGAAACACCTTTAAGATCTCACTTCACACACACCATTCAAATAGTTCGGTTTTAATGTTGTGAGGTGAATAGTTGAGGGTAGAGAGAGAGAGATAAATGATTGATTGAGTGTAAGGGAAAAAGAGTGTTGTGTATCGACTCAACTTTATATCATTTTGGAATTTGAAATCTCAAAATCATGATATCGGTTAAAAAAATAAATGAAACCTTATTGTTTTTGTAAAAAAAAGTAAAACAGTGAGTCATCAGTGTCTGCAAGGAAATTTTTTCATAAAACTAATGATATTGGAATGACAAGGAGTCAGTTTCAGTATGAAAATTGTGTAGGCATGACATAGAGTTGGTATCTTCATGAAAACTGTGTCGGCATAACATAACATTGATGTCGGGATGAAAATTATGTCGGCATGATATTGTCAGAATCATATTGTTAGTGTTGTCTTAACAGTATATGTTCGAATTTCCTAGATTCGGTATGATAACATCACATAAACTTATCAAAGGAATAATAACATAATTTCCTATAGATTGATCATTCCTAACTCATGTATGATGTAGTTCACTCTTTATGTGTTAAATGGTCTAGTGAAAATGTCAAAAATCTGATTTCTAATGCCACAATATTTTAACATTGTATAATCTTTTTGATAATGGTATCTCAAAGATTGATACAAAAAATCAATGGGTTTCCCCTAAAATGTGAAACATGATTCTATGAAATATTAATAGCACTTTTGTTATAACAACTAATTGGGAAATGTATGAGTTGTTATCCACAGTTTTCTAATGTGTGTATCATCCAAAAAATTTGTGCATAACAACAGCCAATAGCAATGTAATCATCTTCAAAATTAGACAATGTACCCAAAAAAATTTCTTAATACAACATGAAACTAGTAACTTTCCCAAAATGTTACATGTGCAAGAGGTTATCTTTTGGTCTAATGTACATCCTCCAAAGTCAACATTTGAATAACTCACCAAATCAAATGGCTGTATTTATGAGGTATTTAAACAAAATTTTGATAACATTAAAATGATTTATTTTTTGTTTTCTTGAATATGTGCACACATGCACAGACAAAACATAATATCTGGCCTACTACCTGTTATGTTGATTAAACTACCAATCATTCATTTTTAAGTTGTTTGATTAATATTTTTACTATCTTCCTCATGGTCCAATGTACATGTTGTGCTAATAATTTTGTCATTACTCCTTGTACATTCAATGACAAATACTTTTAAACGATCCTTAGTATATTTTTTTGATTGAAAATAATACCATCTTTATTTTGATATTTTTGAAATCCAAGAGTATATTTGAGTTCCCCCATAAAAATATTCTCAAATTTTATTTTCATCATCTTTTAAAAATAAAAACATAAATTATTTTTAGAGAATAAAAAAATAATATTATCTATATAAATTTATCATACTACAACTTCTATGGAAACTCATTTTATAAAAAGTGTTGGATACAAAATACCTTTTTTGAAACATTAGGAAATATGAAAAGTGTGGATCCTATCATTCCAAGCTATTAGAGCATTCATTAAACGATATAATTAATTTTTTAATTTAAAAAATGATTTGGAAGGAGGGGATTTTTCAACAAAAATATCCTAAATCATATAACTATGTAAAAATGATCTCCTTGAATCCATTAAATAATGTTTGAAATCTATATATCCTAAAAAATCAAGAAGGATTATAATGTGTTCGTGTCTAGCTATTGGTGAAAATGTTTCCTCATATACAGTCTCTTCTTCTTTAATATAACCATGTGAAAAAATCATGCTTTATATATATTTATATTACAAGATTTATAAACATTATTCTAAAATTCCCATATAGTAGCTATAGTAATGGTGTGTTTGGGTCTATCTAAAAATTTCCAAACATTGTTTCTTTCAATATTATTTCATTATTCATTCATAACCATCAACCATAATTCATTACTGATAACATCATTGATGTTCATAGGATCAAGATGTGGCGAAAAGAATTGATGTTCAACCTAATATTTGATAGAAGTTCAAGATTGAGAAATTTTATCTAAATATCTAGATATATAATCAATATGATTGTTTTTGAGATTTATAAGACGCCTATAAAAAGAACACCTAGTAATATGATGTTATTCTACTGGTTCAGGTTCATTATGACTAGAGTGTGGAGAATTTCCAAAAACCGATTTTTTTAAAAAAAAAAATCCAAAATAGGATGGTCAGAAGATTTAGTATTAATGTCCATATTTGACCTGTCATCCTAATTATTTTTTAGATTAGTCTTTGACTCCTATGGATTTGTCCCAGCAAAAAATGACATGTACAGATTCATCCACATATTTAGTTATCTTATTAAAGACTCTATAGGTTTTACTAGAAATTAATTAACTTAGGAATATACCATCATCACTCATGGAAGGAATATTTAATTAATATTCTTTTGTGTTACGAATATAGACTATGCAATTAAAAACATTGAAGTAGTTAACTTTGGGTTTTCAATTTTTCCATAAAAAATAAAGAGTTCTCTTGAGGATAGGTATAATCAAGAACCTATTGATTATGTAGCATATTGTATTGAATGGATCTTCAAAAATTTATATAGGTAATTTATACTCACTAAGCATGGTTATATCAATTTCTTTTAGTGTTATATTTCTTCTTTACACATCCCTAATTTACAAGGGTGTCCTAGGAGTAGAAAAGTTATGACTACATCCATTTTGTGAGAAAAATGATTCGATCTCATGGTTCTCAAACTCATGGACATGTTCACTTCTTAGTGTATCTATTATTATACCCCTATGAATTTATAATTCCCTAAAATACATTTTTAATTGAGATAATTCTTAAATATTATGATCTAAGAATAAGATCCATGTATATCTAGAGTAGTGATCTATATGAAAATTGGCATAGTTTTTCCCACAAAGAATTGAGTGTCCAGATTTTTAAAATAAATCCATGTAATCTAACTCATTTTATTGGGATGTTGAAACATCTTTGATGGGTTTGAATGATATTTTGTGCTCTTTAAACTTTTGACAATGATTATACACATTTTCATTTGGAAACTCATGATTTAGTAGATCCTTCAAAAGGCCTTTTCTATTACGAATTCTATGTGAGTGTGTATTCAGTGCAATAATCTCTAATAAAAAATAAAAGAATTTTTTTGGAAAACCACTAAAAAAAGAATCATTTCTGATAAATTAATGAATCTAAATTAATGGAATAAAAATTTACATTTCTAAAAGAAAAAATTTCTAACTCATTTTTAGAATAAAAAAATCTCATGCATCATACTCAAATTTAACATTAATACAATCATCATATTACTTTGATATTGTAAGTCAATATTATTTTAATACATCAATAGAAAGTAAATTATAAATTTAAACTTTGTTAGAGTTACCAATATTTCCAAGGCCAATGATTTTTCCTTTAGCTTTGTCACTAAAGGTTACATGCCCACATTCAATATTTATCAATTTCATAAAGCATCAATAATATTATATCATGTGTCTAGAACATCTACTATCCAAATACGATAGAATTATGTAGGATCTCTTCAAAAATCTATCCTACAAACACATATTATACATGAAAAATATTTTGGTACCAAGATTCATGTGTGTGTATAATATCATTATCAATAAGAGATTTGGGAACCATCATTTTCTTCATGGGTTTCATGTAAGCAACATGTAAAGAATTTGAAAAATAGCCTTTATTTTTTATAGAAAAAAATGACACAATAGATTTTTCATGGCTATTACTTGAAGATGATTATCTAGAACATGGAATAAAACCATATTTTTCTAGATTTAGATAAAAAATTGGTTTTGAAAAACAATTTTTTACCGCGTTTGTAGCAGACACCACTAGTGAATTTGGGAGCTACTTGTTTAAAATGATTTAGAACCAATATCTATTTACCATTGGTAATATTTTCTTAGTCTCTTTTCAATTGCTCATTTGAAAATTTTAGCTCACTATTATTTTTCATTTGATCATTTTTCTATTTCTCTACTAATGTTCATATATAATAGTTATAGTCAAAGAATATTGTTTCTTTAAGGTTTTGTATTTATTTTTTAATTCATTAAATGTTTCCTCTATAATTTTTCAATATTCAAAAATTTCCTCATTTTTCATGTTTTAGAATCACATTCATCTACAGAATAGTAATCATTATATTTAGTAGATTTTAGTGTTGTCATAGATGTGTTTTTTAAAAATAACATATTTTCATTATTTTCCATTTCATCAAGAGAGGATTATGAGTCACATGAGCTATCCTTATAAGAACTCCATGTTTATTTCATTTCCTTCTTTTATTTATCAACCTTTTCCTCATACTTATATTTTTACATTAGTTTGGAAGAGTCATTCTTCACATGTCTCTTTTTTTTCCATTCATAACATACAATTTCATTTTATGTGTCACTTTTTCCCAATCCTATTTGAAATGGTACTTATGATCATACATTATTTTGTATTTTGGATTTCAGAATAATATATTCTTTATAAAAAATTTCATATTCCTTCAATCTATTTGATACATCTCCCCACCATTATCAATTGACGATTATTCATCACATAAACTTTCAGTTTCATCTCGAACATTGTCCTTTGCTATGAATGTATTATTTTTGAAAGCAAAAAAATTTCTTTTGGGTTCATCATCCTAATATTTTTTGTACTTTTTGTTTTTCCTAATATATCATTAACATTCCAATCATATCCATTACTGAAAATGTTTTGTGGTCACATGATTCTCTTATTGATATAGATGTCCCTCTCCATCTATCTAGTAAGAATCATAGTACTCTCATAGTTTTCTCCGAGGTTGTAACAGTTGTTCCCAGATAAATCATGGTGTTAAAAATTTCATTAAATTAGAGATACAAATCAGAAATAGTATCTTTAGGATTCATCATAAAATTATCATATGTAATAGAAAAATTGTTAAGTCTCATTTCATTATCATTATATGTTCATTCATGTGAAATATCTAATTTGTACCAAATTTCATTAGTAGATGCATGAGATGATTTTCTATTAAATTCTTCATCTCCGAGTAAAAAAATAGGTCACTCATATCTTTTCAATTATTATTATAAATTCATGCGTGCCATCACTCTAGGGATTATTTTGAGTCTTTGGAATTTTTTATTTTTCTGATATAAAATCACAAATATTAAAGCCCATGCATTCAAAAATCATTTTCATCATATTCATTAATTAGAAAAAGATTTTTCAATTAATGTGGGGAGTTTTTTTTTGTATAAGAAACTTCCAATAAATAATCCAAACTAATGAAAGTATTTTTAATGATATACAAATTTAGAAGTTACAGAAATTTTGAGATCATTAAAACAGAACTAAATCATTGTTGAAAAAAATTGGGGACTCTTTTAATGATCCTTTGATACAAAAGGTTAGTTAGAGTAGGATACTCAAGTGGGGAGGAGGGGTTAATAGATATCCTATAAAATTTTATGTAAAAAATTATATATAAAATATTCCCCAAATTTAATAAAAAACGGTCTAGTTAATCGAATGTGTGAATTTATAATAGTTTGAATGATCAACTAATTTTTCCAAAGATTTATTATTTTTCAATTATAAAATTTTTATATATTTATAAAAAATTTGAAACTACTAAAATAATCCAAAATAGATATAAACACATTCCAAGACTAACTATCAATGTGAAATTCAGTTGTATAAAATAAATAAAAAAACTGAGAAAACAAAATTTGAATGCACAACGGATATAAAACAAGAGATTCAGTCTCAGGACAAGACATAGTTCACCCCACATAGGGATTAAATGGTTCCATGAAATATATATATATATATATAGAGTTTTTGATCCACACCCTAGATCAGGGTCTGTAGAGTAGTTTACTAAATTCTAGGTCACTTGACCTCTACCAACGTTCTACGTGAGAACTAAATATAAACATGACCCACAATAACCCTATTCTAGTTCTACATGGAAGAGACATGTGAAAAAAATTGTTGTGTGAGGATATATAGTATCCTCCTATTAAGTGTATGAGGAAGGGTGCATTTTCCAAACATATTCACACACTTCTCAAAAATGAAATAAAAGGAACACAACAGGGCAATAAATATTAGATAGGTTTTAGATATCTATATATGTTATGCAGTTTAACTTTGGAATCATTGATGTATCAGAGTAGATGTGAGTGTCGTCTTATGGAAGCAGACACTGAATATTCATGTCATATAGCATTGCGTTCTATGTTCTAGGTTGATAAGATGTTCATCTCCCTAGGTTCAGTTGAATGCTACCAGATATTTGAAAATTAGTGGAAAGTGGTTTTCTGATTCATAGAATAAACGAATGAAGTGTTCCACATTCTTTCCACACTTTTTTTAGCACAAGTCATTTTCTTTGTACATTTTTACACTAAGAAAATGTGATTGTTTGAGGTAGGTGTTGTACCTAAAATTTCTGATATCCTTATTAATTTTTTTTAAAATTATTAAATTAATCAGTCCTATTTAATCACTCAAAATGTCACCATTTTAAATAATATTAAATAAATAGAAATTTAAACAGTCTATTGGTGACTATTTTGTTAGTGAATAGTATGTCGGTGAATCATTCCATTAGTGAGTCCTACTACCGGTACCAATGTCCCATTATATCGGTGTATCCTTCTGTTGGACTATTTGTGTGTTGATGAGTCCTTGTGTTGGTAGCACTATGCGTTAGTAGCATAATGCATCGTTATTTCCTCACATTGGTAAAACCATGCTTCAATAGCTCCATACATCTGTAATTCCTTACGTCGGTATGTCATGGGGTCGATATGTCCTTGCGTTAGTAGCACCATGCATTGGTAGGATATTCCTTCAATAGAGAAGACAATTTCACTGTAGGTGAATTGATTCAACTATATGAGAGACATATTTTCTATTGGCATTGGGGACTCAATTGTCAGTCGGTGTCCCCTTCTCTAAAATGAGAAATATTATTATTTGGAATTTCATACAACACCAATATTATCAAAATGTTTTAAACTTATATTTGATAATAGATAATCAAAATAAAATATATTTAGACCCAAATAAACATTATTGAAATGATGAGACATGATTAATAATATTTTTCATGAATTTAGATGATTAATACTAGAGAGGTTGGACAAATATCTCTTATGGGCCAACAAAACCATTTCAATGTATTAAAATAACCAATCAATTTTTAAAACTATTTTCAATACCAAATTTCCTAGAAAATGTAATAAGTTATTTTTTATTATTTTAATGGTATTCTAGAATAATCCAACTATTAAATAATGGTCTTGCCAATGGTGATGTTGTTTTCATCGTAAACCATAAAAAAATTCCTTTTGACGATTGTCAAATAATTTTGTATCCAAAAATATAAAATGGGTCCCTTATAAATCATTTGAATTATATTAAAAATATATAGCTAATATACATAGATATTATTTTATATCCATATATTAAATATGTCAAATAATATCAAGAATATTGAAATGGAAAAAAATATAAGACAATTAAATCTTTAAAAATTCAAATCATCTAATAACACAACGAACATTTAAATCAAAAGACACAAAAAATAGGCACATTTAATAAAACATTAAATAACATGAGGATAGATTAAATATGGATATTAAATTTCAAATGGCTTGTATATAATCCTTATAAAAGAATAAGGGTTCATATCATCAACAAATATATCAATAAAAGTGTATTATGAAAAAATCCATTATCTTCAGCCCAATCTGTCTTGTATGTCCTTTAATTAACATAATAATAAAACAATGTTTAGTATATAATTTCGGTTGAAATGTTTTGAAGTTTATTATTCTTTTTATGACACTTAATATCATGTTATGACAACTACATAATTATTAAACTTTATGTCCGATATTTTGTCAAAATTATGTTCATGATTCAAAAATGAATTTTGAAATATGTCAACAGTAAAAGTGATAATACTTTTATAATATCTAGATTAATATTAATTATAAAATAGTAACATCAATAAAACTAGTATACCTTTTATGTAAAATATTGTATGTATGGTTTTGAAAAATTAATAACATTATAATCAAGGAGATGGTAGACCATACGTACACATGAGTAACATTTAAATTTTTCAATAATAATTATGGAAGGATGGTATGTATTATTGAATCATTATAGAATGACAAAATTATCATTAATATTACATTAATCCTTTAAATACACTTATTTATATTTTACAAGTTATGTGATGATTAAATGCAAATCACATCGCTTCATGGTGGTGGTAGTTCACATGTACACATGAACGAAATTATAATTTTTATGTGAAATAAAAGTTACAAAATAATTGATATATTATTCTCTTATAATGATAAATATTTCATTAATATCATATATAAACATTAATTCCAACATTATAACTACTCTTTAGAGATGGTAACAGAACCTGTTTTATATTAGTTTGTGGAGGTGAAAATTCAGTGCTTCACAAAAATGAATAAATCTCTCCCCATTAGATTGAAGTGGATATGGATTTAGGTGATTATATTAATATAATAAATTATATTTACTTTGGGGATACTATAGGTATTAACATGATTTTTATGATGTCTAAGAAGAAATAAAATATAAATACATCAGAAAAAATGATAACTCTTCTTTAGACGATCTACATTTATCATCACAATAACACATATGAATATGGTGTTACACCTAATCTCAGCCCTCTATAATATGGGTTGTTATGAATTAATAGACCCAAATTCCACATAATAGGTGCCCCATATTTTATTGGCCACATTTAATCTCCCCAAATTTCAAAAGATTATGACTAGTAGTGAGGGCCTAGGGTGTGTTCGTTGGTAGACTATTCCCTCAAAAATGTTTCCATGGAAAAGTTTCTCAATGACGGGGAATCAAATAAAACTTATTTATTAATTATTTACATTTGTAATGAAAGTCCAATAAAAATTATTCTTTATTGAAATATGGTATCCAGATCTTGATTAACATGATTTCTTTTATGACACATATTAATTATTTTTATGTGAATATTTTCAATGGACCATCAATGATTTATGACCATAGGGAAGGTTTCATCTCTAATATAGACACATAGGATAACAACTCTCCCCATACTTATACACCTATTGAGTTTGAAATCAGAGAAGCTGTATTTTTTTAACATGGAAAGCTCACTTTTTCTGGATGTTTTCTCCAACCACTTCCTCCAAAACGTTTGAGAAGTTATCCAATCAAATGTCTGCAATATGATTGATAAATTATTCAATATTGGATCCTTCACCCTAGGCTTTAATGCACAATTTTTTTTCCTCATTCCTAATGTTGAAAATTATTTTTAAATCATCTAATTTAGGCAAGTTTCTCCTTTTAATATCATCAAAAAAATTATTGAAAATATCTAATAAAATATACACACATAAATAACAATCATGATTATTTTTTGGAATAAATTACATTTTATTCATGGTTGAAACATTTTGTAATGTCTGATTACGACATCATAATGTTTGATCCTTATTAGGATGTCAACAAGGGGAGGAAACATTATGCTCAAGTTTGAAATCAAGAATTATTTTTTATATGATGGATTGGGGATTTATTTTCAATGTTCATGTCTGTTATGGAATTAATGATATATTTATAAACTGGATCAAGGTTCTTCTTGGGTCGAAAAATATTTAAATACTAATCAGTAAATCTCTAGAGGGATATTGTAGGCTCTTAAGAGGGGCAAGGAAGGAATACCCCCTGTTCAATATAATATTTGCCATTGTTTAGGACTATCATTGTCAGATTATATTCTATATAGTGAATGATGGTGATTTGAAAACAATCAGAGAAACACATTGAATTTCATATCCAACCCACATATTTTTTTACAACATTATCTTATTTACATAGGTATATGAGAGGAATATCAAGAACATCAAAATGGACCTCACTCATTATGAAGGTATCTTAGGTTACGAAATTAGTTGGGGAATTTTTTTCATATACTTTGAAGTGAATATCTACGCCTCTATAAAGATGAATAATATCATTTAATTTAGAGTTATGGAGGGGTCCATCCCTTTAATTAATTTTGGAGTGCCTATGTTTTGGGTAAGTATACATGATTCTTAATTTATCAGTAGCCTAAGTCATATTAGAATATCTCTAGCCTCTATGAAAGGAAAATACCAATCAATGATAGGAAGAGGATTCCTGGTAAAGCATGTCATCATATCAAAATTTGTTTAATATCTTATTGTTTCATCTTGGAATATCAATGATATAAAATATATTAATTCCTTTATGAGGATCTTCATTTGTAGTGGTATTATTCAAGAGATAAAGATAATTACAATCCCATGGAGGCGTTTTTTATTCCCTATTCTAGATGAGGACTTGTGATCAATAACATTACCCACATTAATCTATCTCTTCAATTAAAATTCGAATATAATCTTCTCAACTCTGCAATAGAAGCAATGTATTTTCTTAGATGCATGTCTTCTAGAAACATAAATCTATAAAAACATAATATAAGATCTTATCAGTATTTCATGGACAAAAATTAGTCGTCCACAATATTTTCATAAATTTTCACGGGCGTGCAAGCAATAACACCTCTCTCCTATTTTGGACTTAAAAATGGAGAGGAAGTCCCCTCATTGATATAATTTTTGTGTTGTATTATGAAATATATTATGAAATCTCCATTAAGGATAAAATGTTAAATATGATCTCTCTCCCACATGCGATTCTTAAATTTATTTAAAAATATGTCTTCTAAATTCATGATGACATGTTTGTATGGGAACATTCATTAAATGAGGTGATTTATTATAATTCCTACTACAAATATCTTACACATGTCCCAAGAAAATGGATTATAGATTTCGGTAAAAATAATGGATCCTTCCATCCAGATTCACAGTGATGTTGAGGTTGTCCTTTAATAAAATACATGATGAAGCAAATCATCAGAAAGTGTATTTATCTCTCTACTCTATGTTCATGCTTTTTCAATAGGACCATGAAGATATATATTTTCTATTTCAATGTTATATAACTCCTTCATCCCTTTGGAATATAACATTTGTCCACATTTATGTTTGAACAAACCATTATAATGTGATTACAGAATTTATCCCAACTCAGATCAAAATATCGACGTATAGAAAACATTCCATCCTATTCTTGTTTTCTTCATCTGAGATGGTCCATATCATATGGATAAAATGAAACAAAAAGATACATAATCAAGACCACATCGTTATTAATACTAACTTAGCTGAAATTATGTTTGGAATTCAGCATTCAAACCCACTAAATTCTACATGCTGCATCAACTTGGTGAAAGAATTTATTATCCTGAGGCACATGAAGGTCTATGGATAATTTCCACCACTTCATTACACAATTTATGTTATCTGGATCCCACCCCTATTACCTATATTTTTCTCTGGTACTGATGGGACCACAAAATGGAATCTTGGGCTAGTAGGTCCTGAGTGATTATTTGGAGACTATGGTGGTGATATTATTGCTTACCGGTGTGGTCCTTGTGGTAGAGTAATAGCCATGGAGGTAGAATTAAATGTTCTGATAAACACTATTTGCATAGAACAATAATAGAATCTTAATGAGATTGGGTTTGAGTGTGACTCTACATCATTGGTCCAGGCTTTCAGAACTTTGAAAAGGTAAATTTCATAGAATCTGACAGCAAAAGGGATCATGTTCCTTGATCAAATTTCATCAATGAGTTACATCATCACACATCTCTATCGTGAAGTGAAATCCCTTGTGTATGTTCTTTAAAAAAATGGAACGAATAAATAGGTTTCTTATTCTACCAACATACTACCTTATGATCTATTACTAATGATTCTAAAGGTAAAATGTAAGCATCCAACTTTCATGTTGTTGTAGATAATTTTATATTTTTAATTCAAGTTCCTCTTAACGCACTTATTCATAAAATTAAGTTCAATGTTATCAATAGAGAAGGATCTGAGATGTAACAAGGAACCCCTTAATGTTATATAATAATTAATTTACTAGGAAATAACCAGGGGAACATAGAATTAAAGGTTTTATATCTCAATAATAACTATTACTTAGATTTTGGTATGTGTGTAATCCAAGATTCATTGTCCAAGGCATTCCACATTAAGATGCCTAATGATTCTAAGGATTTCATCAAACCTAAATCGGGATATGTAATGATTGGAACCTATGGGCCATAACTAGGGATCCTTCTTTCTAATTCTAAATCCATGGAGTGTATCCATGGAATCTTGTAATATTATTTAAGTGATCCAACAATGTCAAAAAATGTTTCAAAAGAGAAGAAAAGATAAGTCTCTAGGTGGGTCTCAGCCAAAGAAACCAGCATCCTTAAATTGGAATGGGGTTCTTGATTTCTCAAGGCATTCCCTAAGGAACACAAGATGATCTTGAGTCTAGACACTCCCATATAATAGTGAACTCATTTAATATTTCATTTTGACTCAATACATTCCTTATATTTGGGGCACAAGTAAATGTAGAATTCAACTAGTTAATGAAGTCATAATTAATTGGTAAATCCATTTTGTTCAAACCATTCCATTCATTAGTGTGACAAATCCATGTAGCATCAAACCCTTAATTTAATTCCAATAAGGAATATTAAATAATCAAGTGTCACTCTAAAAGCATCCATTATCCGGGTAAGGGTTGATAAGGACATGTATCTGATTATTAAATTACATTTAAAATGGAAAATTCATATTCTTAGTGTACATTAAAATTTCCATTTAACATATAATTATAAAATTATTAATCATATCTTAGGTGTGTCATGTGGTGGGGGAGAAATGGTACTTTATATTATGAAACAGAAAATTTAAATCAAGTCATTTAATTCTGAAATGTTCACCCTTATAATGGTCAATCCACGGCACACCCAAATGATGGCTCAAACAGGTTAAAACACTAAAAGAAAATTTATAAAAAAAACATATTATATGGGATGAATGGAGTTATGAGCATAACTACTAAAAAAATCACATAATTGGAAAGAGTGTTATAATATGTTTTTAGTTATTATAATCATGGAATATAAATTCAATAAATGAAACATAATGAAATTGATGAGAACAACACATAATATAAAAATTATCCAAAATGAGGGGTTAGTTAAAGACCACCCACCTCAAGTTAGTACAACCCTCCTCATTTAGTGTTGGCTGCTAATTTTTCTTCGATCAGAGATGACATGATAAATATCCAAAAATATGTTCACCATTATAACTCTTTCGAGAGAAGGAGTGATGAATAACATATAAAATAGTGTTGAGTAATTACCATTTCACATCCAACACAATTAATAGAAGATAGATAAGATCTTTTATGAAGAAAAAATATTGATTCCAAGGATACCCTTTCATAACGAAAAAAAATCTAAGAAATAATGGTTTTATCTACTATAAATCACATTATGGAAGAAGAAAGGAATAATTATATTATTAAAGGAAAAAATCATAAAATTCCCCAAAATTTAGCATGAAAAAGTTTTGGCCCCATGGTTTTCCATACCGTGTGCCAACAATCCATATGTATCTATATAAGAGGGGAATACCCTATTATTTTTCCAAATATATAGGGGAACTATGGACCAACCATGTGATATGTCTCAACATGAAGATGGAAAACATCCCCACAGTTATATCTAACCATGTAGCCTAACTGCACGATTTCCTCTAACCATGTGATACACCCATATTTCCCCAAAATATTGGATTTGGGAACCAAATAACCCCCACTTATTCTAAGGGTCTTTTTATGATCATTATTAATCCATAATATATTGAAAATAATTAATTTAACTGAAATTCAATTGATCCAAACGTGAGTGGAAACTGGGTTCTTATAATCTCCCCCTATAAGAACTCTTCCATGAGTTCACCTTCATAGCCTGGTAAATAACTATCTGAGTAAATATCTGGCCACTCGAAACATATGTTGGCCTCCATCTCCCTAGTCTCATCATGTATGTGTTTGAGCTTCTATAACACCCATACTAGAGGGACATACTGGCCAAGGAGAGCCTTTTTACTCCATTAAATGATGCATATATGATACTACTCAAATGTAGCATCACCATATTACTAAAATTCATCGGGATAAAATGTATAAAATAGGTCAACATGATCATAGAAACCTTATGAATAATTGAATACGCCGTTTAAGGGATAGAACCTCTAAGGTAGTAGGAATTGATAATCTACCATCCTTACTCTCTCTAGAATCTCAAATTCCCTACAAAATGAGGAGACAACTTCACATTCTTCAATAACTGTCTATTCACAATCATGGGTAGTACCCAACGAAAAAACAATCCCCAACATCAAACTTCTCTGATCCTCGGTAGTGATAAACATATGTTTTTAATCTTAACTATATATTAGTAATAAACTTCCTCTATAACACTTATTTTGGGTGGGAATAACATCATTTTCTTAGGCATGGGTTTACTTGTAAAAGGTATTTATAATTAATAGTATATATAAATATATCATATACATATTTCTATTCTGTTCATAGAAATTATTTTTACTCATTATATAAACTCCTATAATCATTCTTCAATGGTTAACTTGGAAAAAAAGCTTATCATCTCATGGATACAGTAGACCATACGTATGCACGAGCGACGATATCCTACCATTATTGGTGAAACGGTAATGAAATGAATAATATATTAAATATAAAGAATAATTATAATGTCATATTTAATATTTATATCCATTATATCCATCCTTATACCCATCCAAATAACGTAGTGATGAAAAAAATTACACCATATTGTAGAGATGGTAAGTCATACGTATACACATCTGATGATTTGTTTTTCATAGGATATATAAAAGGAAGAATATAGTTAAACCATAATCATAATAACAAATGATAATATTAAAGATATAAGATTTATTAGTTTATCATAGAATAAACACATGAAGAGGATGTAATAGAAGTAGTGAACGTGATTGAGTTAGTAAAATAATTACCTCTTCATCGAAGGAATTACATTAGATCTATTCTAAATAGTTATTTAGATGGGTATTTTTGGAAAACAAGATACTATATAATTGGATATAGATTTTAGGAGGAGAAATGATAAGAGTTTGGTCACGATATAAGGCTCAATGTCGTGAAAGTAAGTGATGGAGTAGGTTCTATTTTATAATTATTGTGTGGGGCACATTTGAAGACCATCAAAATGATAAATTAAAATAAATTAATTTTTAATTTTAAATATATTAAAAATCATGTTACTTATACAGTATGATGTGTATGGGTCTATATACACTCAACCTATAATTTTTAGACATGTTTAGGTCACTTTTTTCCCTTGTATTTTGGATTTCACCCTAAATTATATTTTAACTCATTCAAGGATTAGTGGAATTTTTAATCATTTTTCGTTAATATTGTTGGAATAAAATTCCAAATGAAACCAAAATAAATAATTTAATAAAATTTTAACCTTATTATAATTAGTATGCTGAATATTATATTTTAATGAATTTATATAATTTATCTATAAATTATTTTCATTAAAATATTAATAAATTAAAATTTGATACTATTAATTTCATTAACTTTAAAAAAAACCAAAGAATCAATATATATTAAAAACAATGTTAATATACCAATAACATGTCAAAGTTTTTTACAGAATTCATGTATGACATCAATAATGTTAAATTATTTTTATATTAATATTTTTATAATCATATATTTGGTATTCTCGTTAATGAATAATTACTCACCATCATTATCTAAGAATTTAAGGTAATTATTTATTTCATAAAATAAAAAAATAAACTATCATGATGAACTTAGAAATTTTATATTTCAATTGAATATTTATAGTTTAATTTATCTTCTGTATAACCCTATATTAAAAGTGATCTATTTGTTTGAAATATTATCATGACATCATTAAGTTATTTTTAATAAAAAAATAATAAATGTCATACTTCAATCCAATTGGATTAAAAAGGATATAATCTCTGTCCTTTTATAAATGTGGTCTAAAACAACTCATCAAATTGAATTTTGATATGTGTTTGGGTTATTTCATAATATTTATAATACTATTTTTGATTCTTAATTCCTTGATTAACCTATAACCATTTTAAAATTCATAATTTCTATAAATAAAAGAATCATATTTATATAATTTCGACCCACATAATAAAAGCATGTAATTTGTTTTTTAAAATTCAAAAGAAAATGTTTGTATAAATTAATTTAATATTAATCCCATTGACAGAACGAGGAAAAGAGTTTTTAAAGTTAAACAACCAAAGTATTAACTTTTTTATATCAATATTCAATGTGAAAATGATTATAATGAACTACAATTTATTAAATAGAAAACTAATCTAATTATAATTTCAAACAAATTAAAAATATAATTTAACAGAATAAGTTATTTAGGAAAAATGTGATTTCAATTAAAATGAAAAATTTTAACATTACTCATCGAAACATTTATCTTTTTAGAAAATTAAAAAACACTAAAAAAGTGAATTTTTATATCATTGTTCAAAATAATATGTCTATTTTTTAGAATATTATTTATTATATTTTTAAAATATAGATAAAAAATTGGTACTCGAATAAAAGATGCTAAAACTGCCTTTAGAAGAATATAGGGTTTTATGCGTAAAACTGGGTATGTTTTTATATTATAGATAAAAAATCTATTAGATGAATATACATATATTTTTGAAATTAAAACTTATATATTTCATTAATATCATTTAAAAAATTTAAAAAATTTCATTTATCAATACAAAATAACTTTGGTAACCTAAAAAATATTTCATCTATATTCAATTTCTATTAATTGGAATCTAATGAAATCATCTCATATTTATATAATCCATATATTTTCATATGTTAGTTATTAGTATTAATGATTTCCAATAACAATCGCTAGGTTATATTTTATTAC
Organism: Viscum album; assembly: GCA_963277665.1. Lineage (NCBI taxonomy): Eukaryota > Viridiplantae > Streptophyta > Magnoliopsida > Santalales > Viscaceae > Viscum > Viscum album. Next base: position 810,348,630 of record OY728151.1, read on the forward strand.
ATTAAATATTTTGACAATATAAAATATTTTGGTAAAAACTCGATATATCTTGTTACAAAAGCTTTTGAAGAAATTATATTCGTATAACACAAAATATCTCAGTGTTGTGTTTATTAAAAAATAGAATCCATATAAAATAACAAATATATAAAAATTTATTAGGTTGTTATATTCATTTATATGTTTACTGTTGCATTTCTTATGCACTATTGAATAAAATTTATTCATTTAGACATTATGAGGTGTTACATTCTCCACACCATAATTAAATTACAACCTCACAATTTAAACTTGATCTTTTTAATCATTTGTTTGATATTTCAAAATTTAATAATTGGAAACACACATCAAGAGAAGTATTAATAAAATATACTCTTAATAACATAGAATGGGAAGTACGATAATACCATAAAATTATACCACTTTGTAGAAGAAAATTTGTTCCATGTAGTGATACATATATTTCGGTAAAGAATAAACATTTATTGGGAGTCATTGAGGTCATAAATACCAAAAAATAAAATTATCATTAAAATTATTATGTCCTTAAATCCCTAAATTGAGGATGATTTAAAATACCATTTATTTATCAAGAATTAATATATTTAGATCCTTTTCCAAGATTCAATAAATTTTTTCACACAATAATAATGTAATGAAATAAAATTACTTGATTCTTATCGATAAACAAAAACCCATCCTTTGGTTGAGCCTTGAACTATTTCTACTTCATTTCATAGCATGAGATGCATCAAATGGTGATTTAATAAATTTACCTATAAATACTTATTCCAAAAAACAACTTAAACCATTTTAAAAATGATAACAATTTCCATATTAAACTCATCATTAATCTTTTACAACATGAATCAACACTTATTTTTCACATTACAAAAATCTGAATATATTCATCATGTATTCTCTTGGAACATGGTAATTACATTAATTACAATAAAAAACAATTTAAAACATACATAAATACTTATTATATAAATAGAATATATTTTATTTGATATACTCATTATATCCATTTTTTTAAATCCATCAAATTATAAAATAGAGCACTTTTTCAATAAACTAGTAATCAGTTCCATGGTACTCAGTACTATCCAATTTACATTATATATATCAATAACCATTTTATTCTAACATCATTATCTCATTAGCAGGAAAACATTATGTGTTATCATTACCTAATCCATATGTTATACAAGAATATTACCTTGCAACTGATTCTCTTTATTAGTAATCAATATCAATCAACACATGATATCAAATCTCTAATGTAATAGAAAATCAATAAAATGATTATATGTTCCATTATATTTCACATTGATTTGATGCATGAGACATTGATTTGCATTGTGTCCCATATACATTTAATTGAATCATTATAGATTAAAAACCTTTTTCTCATCCTTTCAATCATGTCCACAATGTCCTTTATTCCCACATTTTTATATAACTCTTATTCCATTTAATCAAGCACAAGCTTGAATAATATTATTTTTTGGGAATATAGTTCTTTCCCTTATTCCCTTTATCAATTTTTTCCCAACATTCCTCTTATTCTTGTTCTTCCCTCTAAAGCCATAATAATTATTTCACTCTCTTCCTGTCTCTTTTTCACTTGATACTATGTCCCCATTTTATATGAATTTTAGGAATACTATTTTTTTGATATGTTGGCTTAAATATTTGATGGATATGATCATTCATACTCTTTGGATAACATGCATCAGTGAGACTCACTTTAGTTGTACTATTATCCATTTCAAGATGATGACATAAAAATGGATTGATCCTATCGAAACACACAATAATAAATCTATTAAAATACATATCATAAATTGAAATATTTATGTGTGTCTAGTATCATAATCATAATCATTGTTTTTTTGGATGTTCTTGTACACATTTCGGTGGAGTCTAACTTCAAGTTATGTTCCTTAATTTATGTTTTCTAAACATAGTTTTCAAGGTTTCTTTTAAACTTCCTCGGATAATAACTATAACATCCCCCACCTCAGTATCCTGGATCAAGTTTCAAAATTTATTAAATTGGCATAAATTCAAGAGTATAATCTGAAATGACCAATTCGTTTTGTAGTTTTGTAATCCTTATTATATACATAAAAAATACATTTCATTTTATAACCTAAATGACCACCTAGAAAATCCTTTGATAAAACAATTATTCTCCTAACGTAACCCTCTATTTCTGTCATAAAACTCATTATTTCATCATAGAATAAATAATACATAAAAAAGGGGTGATCTCAGATGATCAATAATGTTAATAATAAAATACAATATTTTTTGAATAATAAGAATAAACATTAAGAAATGGTGTGTAATGGTAACATAATCCATTTAAACATAATCTTGAGAAAAATATGAAAATATTAAATGAAAATCATAAAATTCCATATAAATAACCCCATGGATATTCTAAAACTATTATAATCACCTGGAATATCCATAAAAAATCAGAAAATGAGGGAATTCATAATGATGGAATCATAAACATATCATTAGGGCTTCAACCAAGACTGCACACATAAACAGGTAATACATCATCCAATACCCAAACTAGTTTGTCTCATGAGACCTAACGATGCATCACAGGTATATAATGGGTTCCATTAGTCACTTAATATGTTCAATTAATTCCTCATATGAATTTTATGAAGCATAAAAACAAAAAAAATTCATATTGAAAATTATGAATATGAAATTTGAATGCTTTAACATAATCCATGAATTTTATCAAAATAGGACATCTACCGTCAAAATGATCATAAAAAATCACAAAAATTTTGTATTTGGAATCATAAGATATCAATCTAAATTACTCATTAATCCTAAATAATTATTTTTACATAGGTGAAAATATTCTAATAAAACCATTAAAATTTAAGGGGACAAATACCCCTTCTTAGTTTGATGACATTTAATCCAAGAAATATGAGTATTTGTTACAGAAAATATTTTCTATCAAAAGAAACATACATACATGTAAATGAAGATTAAAAAAATTACGAAATCATGATGATAGAAAAATCCAGTCATGCAAAATATGTTACAAAAAATATTATTTGGTATTATTTTTTTAAAAAGCGATAAAATACCTTTTAGGGAAAATGGAAAAAATATTTTTTTTAAATGACTTTAAAAAAATGGATCTTGGATAAAGGGAAATAATTTTTTTTAAGAATAATATTAAAAATATTTTGGATAATGTTAGATTAAAAAATGGATATGGATGATATATATTCCCCAATAGATATATTCTTATAAACAAACCCAAATAATAATGAGATTATAAAATTAAAACTTACCTTGTACTTTTATTTTGATAAAAGTTATTTGACCTATTTTATAATGGTTTAAAACAATTTATAAATTTATATATTAAATCTATCCATATTGATGATATTATATATGATTTTTAAATATTTTTTTTTAATAAAATTCTATTATTACCCTTGTTTTGGGTGATTAATTCTTCATTCTCATTTGCATGTTTTGTCATGTTTGTAATCTTTATTATGAATTATATATATATCATTCCTATAAAAAATTATGTTATGTTCATATATATTATATTTAATTATTAAATACATTTTTAATCATTCTTGAATGGATAATGTGGAAAATGAATCTCATCGCATCATGGAGACGGTATGATGTACATATACACAAGTGGGGATATCATTCCATTATAGGTTATAGGGTAAGCAATTGGATGAAATATTAATTATGGATAATAAATATAACTTCATATATATTATTTATATACATTATATTTGTCATTATATCTATCCAAATAAATTGGAAATAAACACAAATTACACCATGGTGTGGAGACGATAAGTCGTACGCACACACCCATGATGCTTTTCATTTTAATAAGATAGATAAAAGGGGGAATATGGTTTTATAATAATAATAATAATGTCTCATTATATAGATGATTCTATATTTATTACTCTATCATTAAAAAACACATGGAGATGTCGTAGAATAAAAAATAAACCTGAATGAGTTCGTAAAACAATTACCTCTTCATCGATGGAATTCCTTTAGATATATTTTCATGGATCATGAGATGATGTTTTTGGATGATATAAATATACTAAAGTTGGATTATTATTTTATGAGGAGAAATGAGTAGGGTTTTTTTGATCATTAAGGCTCTATTTGGGGTGATGATGAGATAAAGTATGTTCCTTTTTATAATTAAGGTGAGTGGTACTTTTTGAAATAATCAAAATGTTTAATTTATATAAATTAAATTTCCACAAAAAATCTATCAAAAGCCAGTTATTTGGAATATATTATTATAATGGGTATAGATACTCTCAAACAAAAAATTGTATCCATTTTAGGTCGCATTCATACCCTTATCTTTTGGCTTTAACACATAATTAATGGTTTTAACTCTATCCATGATTACATAGAATTTTATTATTTAGGGTTCAATAAAGATAAAATAATGTTTCAAAGAACCCTAAATGAATATTTAATGAAATATTAATCTTTATCTCTATAGTATGGATGATTTGTATATTTTTATGAATTTTATATTATTTAATAAAATATTATTTACTTTAAAATTTCAATAATGTGAATTTTTATACTATTCAATTCATTGACTTTTAGAAAATTATATAAAACATTATATATTCATAATAAATAATATAATAAATAGATACCACATAAAAATCATGTACAAAATTATTTTTTGTCATCAATTATACTAAATTATCTTTATTTTAATATTATTTTAATTATTTATTTGATATTCTTAATAATTAAATAATTAAATCATCATCATTGTGCCAGACGTGAAGGTAATTATTTTTTACTAAAAAACTAAAAATAAATTATCATGATGAATATAAAAATTTTATATTTTAAATTACAATATATATTTGAATTTATATTTTATCTCAACCTATAAAAAAATGATAGGGTTATTAGAAATTTGAGTTTGACATTATTAACTTCTCTTTAAATAAAATATTATAAATGGAATTCTCTCATCCAAGTGGCCTATAGAGTTTATAATCTTATAACAAGGATGATATTTTTTGTAAACCACTCATCCAATGATATTTTGGAATGTTTTCTGGTTTTATTTCTCTTCTTTAAAATTTTATTTTTACCCACAATACGTTGATCCACCATTAACTGTGTTAATAAAAAAATATTTAAATTACTATTATTAATGATAAAAAATTATTATTGAAACAATATAAATAATTTGGACCCATATATTTATAATATTTAATAAAATATTCAATATTAAAAATATATAAGTTCTAGTAATTAATATAGAATGAACCCCATTGACAGAATGAGAAAATAGGTCTTTAATGTGAATGGTTCATAAAATAATTTTTTTTTTATATCCAAATAAAATGTTTAAATGATTAAAATGGCCTAAATTATATTAAATGATAATAAAATTTTCTAATTATGATTTAAAACAAATTAAAATTTTAATTTAAGATAATAAATTATTTACACAAAATGTTTTTTTCAATTAAATTGAAATATTTTATCACTTTTCATTAAAACATAAAATTTATTAGAAAATAAAAAAACAACCAATTTTTTTATCCCTAATTAAAATAATAAGTTTATTTTATCAAATTTAATTTATAAAAGTGTAAAAATAGATTTAAAATATGTTCTGCCTTAAATGTTCATAAAACCCCATTTGAAACGTATAGGTTTTTATGCATAAAATTGGAGTTGTTATGATGTTATGTCTATAAAATATATTGGATGAATATAAAAATATTTTAAATGATATATAAAATAAATATTTCATTAATATCATTCATTGATAGTAATGAATGTAATTTATTAATTAAAAATAACTTTAAATGGATAAATAAATTATATTTCTTATAAATTCAATTGGTATTAATTGGTAACCAATGAAATAATATTATATTTATATAAACCATATATTTTTATAGTTTATTCATTATTATTAATAAACATTAATTTTAATATCTAGGTTATATATATTAACATTAATTATTTTTAAAGTAGAATTTTGTTCACTAAAAACTCTGTCTAGCCTGTAACACAAGGTATCAATGAAATTTTTTCTTACATATAATTCATTATAACCCCGTGATTGTACATTAAAAACTATTTAATTATTTAAAATACAAAAAAAATATAATGTATTGGTAATTTATATTCCATTCTATGTTGGGTGTTGTGTTTCATACATGATAACTAATAAAACTTACTGTTTAATAATTTTTTTTGGTGTTACAGCAATTTTTCAATACAAAACATGGACTAAAAAGTGTTAAGAACATTACTAGAAGTATTGGGAGGTTAATACTGAATTAAAATATATAAATATATATATATATATTAATATGACATGTAATTTTAATTAATTTTTTATTAATTATCTTTTTAAGGGGGATTTAAATCAAAGTAATTATAAGGTAATATTATTAACCATGATAATTATTATATTTTAGATAATATTTCACTAAAAACATAGAAATCATTTCATTACATAGTCGGATTATGATCTTAGATTTGGGACATTATTTTATAATTTTTAGGGATTCTATTATTAAGAGGAGGTTAGATTCATCATTTTTTTAATTATTAGAAATGCATCAGATGATGATCTATAAGGATTCATGTTTACATTTTTCCTATTGGTGTTTCTTAATTAACTATGTAATTATGTGTATGTGTGGAACTAAATAAATAATAAATAATAAAATGTATAATAATAGTATATTAATAATTATTATGATTTTTCAAAATACATTTACTAATTAATTCATAAATGATGGATTGGTAAATAATAATTATCTCGAATAAATTTTTCATCTGAATGAGTGTTATAGGTTTTCATTTAAACAGCCAAATTTATTTATATATTTTCTTCTCAAATAAATTATAATATGGTAAGTATGGGTTGAACCCATAAATAATATGTGAGTCTATGTGAATACTAATAAACATTACATATGAATAAGAAAAATATTAAAACATTATTGAAGTTAATAATGGGTGTACATGTTAAATTCCTGTTTCAGTTATCATTGAATTTTAAGATAATGTGACAAGGTATTTGATGTTGAAAGTGAATTAATGAACCCAAAGTGGAGGCAGTAACTCAATAATATATGAATGAAAAAATGCGAGGAATTTCAATTTCTATATAAAAATAATATTTATTTAATTATTAAGATGTGAAATTACTCAGTTAGTGCCCCTTGAAATCAGGACCAACCCTTATATCAGTGAAAAAAATGTATAGATGAGACGGTTTTCCAATTCATAAATATACAAGATCCATATAAATAAAACAAAATAATGTGGGCGTCATAAACCAAATAAATTTTACATTTTTTTGGTGACACATAATTGATTTTGAAAAATCACCTTATAATGTTATTAAATAAAAAATTATATTCATATCTTGGTTAATTTCTATTAATAGAAATGGATAGAGAATATTGAATATTAAATATTCATTTTATATCAATGATTAATTTATAGAAATAGATCGTATTTATTTTCAAAAATGATATAATAATAAATAAGCAACATAAAAATAAATTTCCACCTTATAGTTTAGGAAAAGGAATTTTTGAATACATTATAATGACACTATTTTATTTGATAAATGAAGAATCATTGAGGTATTTAAAGAGAAAAAAGACATCCCAATCAAGTTGATCACTAATATTATATTCTCCCTCACCGTTGTCTCAGACTCCCATAAGTATTTTCCCTATAGTAATCACTCTCCATTGTGTGTTTTATCATCCTATCCTTTTACTCCTAATCTACATCTTGGTCCTCCATAAGTGATTCACTATTTATTAACAGATTCTACAATCCTAAGTCATGAATGTATCCCCAACATTCATTGTGTCCTTGACAAAAATTTTAATCCTCTCCCTACATGAGATCCTCCTGAATGTTTTTGTGTCATTTGATGTATATCAGTTCTTAGAATCATTATAAAATATCTCATTCCTTGGTCTCTTTCATATATGTCACATGAAAGAGGAAGCTCACATATATTCTTCAATTCATCCTTCCACTTGAATATGTTATAAATTGTGGAAATATGTGAGATAAAATTAGATTTCCTGGTCTACCTCTTTAAATCAGACGACCATAAATAATCAATTTTTTTAGAAAAAATGATTTACGAAAATAAAAATATATAAATTACAATGATTGAATTCAAATGAAACATTAATTTCCGAATTTTATTATAATAAATATATTTCAAAATTTTATACTAAAAAATAGTTGTAAAATAAAATTATTTTTAAAGAAAAATTATAAATTCCAGTGATAACCAATTTAGCATTGAATTCCTAAATTTAAATTTAATATGGAATTCTATAACTAAAATTCAAGGAAAGATTTAACCAAAATATATTACTAAGGATATATATTCAAAAAAATAAAAAGGAATGAAACCAGCACATATTTCATGTGAAAGAAAGCGTAGATTACAATGATTAATTTAACAATTAACAATTACAAAAATAATTAGCATATTAAAATGTATAATAGAATGATCTCTAGAACATAAAATCCTATGGAAACTAAAAGATTCTTAAATTTATGGGATAACAACCAATTTTCTTACATCCAAACATTCCAATAGAAATTCTTTCATTAAAAAATGATTATAATTCATTCCAACAATTAATATACTAAAATTACATTAAAAAACATTAGGAAGTAATTTTGACCTCATAATACCAAAATATGAAACATTTATTTCAATGATCATTACATAAAAATAATGAAATTATTGATTCTTGAATAAAAAGTAAATTAAAGAAATGAAAAATATGATAATTATAACTAAAATAACACCCTTTTGATTCACAACGACAAAGAAAATTATTATTCAATTAAAAGGATAAAAATTCTACAATTCACAATTAAAATGATATCCCTAAAAATATATATCGATAAAATAATGAAAATTCAGATGAAAACTAGTTAAATAGTCATGAATTTAAAATACCTAGTCTATATAATTATTATATTTATTTCTCTTTATTTTAATTTGTTTGGTCTATATTTTTTGTACGCAGTTGGTTATTTTTTACTACATGACTATTTCTTTAACCTCTTTCTTATTTATGATGTTTATATTTTTATTCTATAATAGGTTATAGATATATATATTTATATATTTATTTATACTATAATTACAACACTTGCATCAATTATGTTCAAAATTTATTACGATTGCAATTACACATATCATCATATTATGAAGGAATCATGTATAAAATATAGTGATTTTTAATATCATCTTAATTAGAAAAAGATGTTTTTGTTAGATTATGTTTCATAATACATTGAAGAAAAGTGAATAATTCCACATAAATGTTACTAAATCAAAAAATAACTAATGATTGTTAAATTAAAGTAATTAAGAAAATTATTGTGTAAAAATTGTTAATGTCAATTAAGGAATTAAATTTGATTATATAGAATTTATTGTACATGTTTTATTGAATTATAGTTTCTTATTCAAATTTATACTTTTGAAAAAATGAATCTATAAAATCTCTCTATAAAATTCATGTAATATAATTATTTATGGAAATTTATGAAGTAATTTATAAATTTTTTATAATTTTAGTTTAGACATTCTTAAATAAATAAAAATATGTTATTTACAAATTTTGAATTATACATGTTTTTTTGAAAAAAAGACTTTATTTGGAGTATTAATCATATGGAAATTAATTTTTTACAAATTTATATAAATTAATTATCATAAATATTTTATTCAATTGGATATAAATAATGAAAAATTATTTAGAAGGAAAAATATAATTTTTTTTGAAGATTGTTTTTATTCACATAATTTGTTTTTATTTTAATAAATATAAATGATGTTTATTCATGAATGAATTTAATTAAATTTATAGATAATATATTTTTTTTTTCAACTGATGTATTCTTGACATCAAATAAACGGAATAAATATATATTTATTTTTTATAAAATAATCATAAATAATTTTTTTCATAGTCGTTTGAGTATTTATTTTAATTTTTTTCTTAATATATTAATATAGTTTCATAGAATTATATATATATTTAGAATAATTATTTTAAAATTTGTTTCAAAGTCTAATTTTATGATTTTTCATCAATAATAGTTACCGAGGTTAAAAAAATCACCATTATAATGGTTAAAACGGTAAACAAGGGCGTTGAACTATAATTTAAATCTTAAAATATCTCTAAAAGTTATATAGAATTGATTGGATTAGTTAATGTAGAACCACAATTATCATATATTATATAATTTTTATATTTCCCTATAATTATTAAAATTATATTATACAATTTTATTACATCGAATATTTATAGGTGTGCCACTCCCCTCACATATAAAAGTTCACCACCTCTAATAAAATATTAAAAAACATTGACCACTTGAGATTTCCAAATCCTGAAAAATACCTCATTAAATATTTCCTCCCCATATACAAGTGATTTTAATCTCATAAAATACTATCATACAATGGTTTATTTTGTAAGATTGATGTGTGTCTCAATGAAAATTTGATAGTATTAATAGTGTTCTTTAATGTAACTTTCTAATTCAACCTCATTAAAATATTTTAAATCAATGTTAATATAATTTCATAATTAAAATCAATATATTTATCTATTATTTTTCTTAGGAATAACCAATTATATATTTTTCGTCTATCTAATATAAATTAAATCCTTCCTCATGAATATGTGTGGATTAAGAGATCCATGAATCGACCTAGCACATTTCTCATATACCTATGTGCTTCACCCTATTATGTATATGATATATTTTTAATAAGTAGAATTGATCCATGGTTCTCTCAATTGATTATAATTAACTATATTTGATCATTATGTACTATATTTCATAATAGATAAATACAATTAGATCACATAGTATAAAAAGAAGAGTTATATTACCAAACATGTACATACAATGCCTACATGTCTGGAAGGATTAGTGATCTATTGTTATTATTTTTTGAATCGATTAATTTTTATCTACTGAAAAAATTATTATGTTATAATTTATTCCATAAAAATATAGAATAATCATGAGAAAATCACTCCAATACCTAATTTAAAGATGGTTATAAGAATATAACAATTGGATATATGGAGGAATTGTGAAATTTGAGAGAATTATGACCTATATAATAATCATAATATATTGGAAAATAAATAGATAGTGATGTATCACAACATATTAAAATGATAATGGTTATACCTATGTAGGGACTGTAACTTCTGAATAAATTAATATTATGGGAAATTAAATAAATTTGTGGATTATCTATAAGGAAAAGGGATGGAAACCATATCAAATATAATGATTAATAAGAACCCATTTTTCATGTTCATGCAATAGATCTACATGGGAATAATAATGAAATGAACGACATAATACATTTGAAAAAAATTCATCAACAATCTACACTAAAAATAATAATAAATCATGAAAGGATGATATTGAGATACAAATTTATGTTGGTGTGATATGAAATGGGAAATTCTCAAAGTTCATCGTTTATAAAGAAAAATGTGGAAAAATAAGGACAAGATTTATCATACCCTTAGATCAAGTTATAACAAATGTGCTATTGACTAATACTCATATGTCAACATTATGTATCTACTCTAGAAACCAAAACAATAACTAGGATATTTGAGGGAACTATTGGTGAGAAAATATGAAGAAATATATTCCTATATATACATAATGATATTATTATTTATAGTATTCAATGTATAATGGAAATAATTAAAAAAGAATGACATCACCATCACCCATACCAATATAAAAATTAAAGTACCCCACCTTTTATTGTTATGTGTCTTCAACATCCATTTGAATGATATATTCCATTATCTGTATTACAACATGTACATTAGAGATGTGGAGAGGTTATATGGAACACCAATATTTAATATATCAAATTAGGATCTATAATTATCATAATATTTTGGAATATAATTAAACATTACTTGATGATATAAATGAAAATTAGTTAATCCTATAAAACCCATACATATGGATAAACAAAATTGATTTTCCAAACACATGAGTATATTTTGAGAGATTTATATATAAAAATTAATGGTTTTTTGAAACTATATATTCAACTTTTTATGTTCTTATAAAGAAATAAATTCAATCATAAATTTAGCTGGTTCTGTATGAAGAATAATATTCACATAAATATAGGACACCAAAATGATGATATTGAGTTAGAGAATGTAAAATATAAAGACATGAACTGGTTAATGAAATGATTGATTATTTCATATCTATTAATGAAAAATTAAATGTTTCATTGAAACAATTGAAGAGTTATGTTGAATGATTGCAATGATATAAAGAGTTCATTGTTGGATAAAAATTTTTCATTAAAATATCCCTTTATAATAGGGTTCAGATTTTTGGTAAAATGGGAAATATTTTTCCTATATAAATATAACTCAATGAGATTAATGATTACAATGGAGTTATGTTTTATCAACAATCACTCCAAATAAACCCATATGAAATATAAGACATGTTCAATTAATACCTAAGAGAAAGTACAAACATGAACTCTCAAATGTACTAAACCCATAGGTGGTAAACTTAAATCACAATTGATCCTTCAAGGAGTAGCTATATTGATTATGGACAATAGATACAATGTATTACATAGTAAGAAAAATCACATTATCATTGTACTTTTTTGAAACCATAAGTATGAAAATAATACTTGGGAACCGTAAAATTTGATAAAATAAATATACTCTCATCTATTTTCAACATAATTTGTGTAATAAACTCTCACAGATGAAACTTATTATGAGGTCAATAATGTAATGGATCTTATTTTTTATAAGTATTTTTGATTCGATTTAAAAATTATCTTATAAATTTATATAAAATAATATAATAACAATTATTTATAATATATTTATATAATAAAAATGTAATAAATATTAATCATGATACACTTAAATAGTTGTGTCAAATATGTTAAAATAAATTTTTCATATAATGAAAATCTGATTATTTTTATCAAGATTTATATTCAGTAATTTTGTAAAACTATATTTTTATGTGATTATAAAAAAATATATATTTTCCAAATATAATTTTCTAATACACTATTAATGTAAATTGTCGGCCCGACCAACAATGAAACTAGTAGATGGGATTGTAGTCTCATGACCTCAGAAGTGCCTCTCCATACACCAGAGTATGCTGAATAGAAGCAAGTGTTTAATGGTGGTATGGTGGCGGGACTACACCCTCTATACAAAATTACAAAAATGATATATTAGATTTAAATAATGGTAGAAAACATTCATAAGTGTTAATAATTAATTACAAATAATGAAAAGATAATTTTTTTAACTTAACTTTGAGGCAGAGATGCTTGATATAAAAGTAGACATGCATGTCCATATAAAGCTACCTAATAAATAAGAAATATATTCAATACGAAATGATACAATACATGAACAAGGAAAAGGATAGAAAATCCCTAAGGTTAATACCCATGACAATACTCATTACATGTTCAGTACTATACTCCTAACTCCAAGGTAAAATATATAACATTAGCAATAGTCTACATACCTATAATCCGGATCTCTGATTAGGTAATCTTGTGTAATGGTGGCCCGAGAAGGTCTTGTGACATACTAATTAGTAAAAAACCAATGGTTTCTAGATCAATCTAGTTGATGAAATATAAAATTAACAATGTGACCTTTTTAACAAATTAATGGAAATAAATATATAAATAAAATATGCCGATATGGGTTTAATAAATATACTTGACTTCCAATACCAACTTCTTCCTAATTTATATGTATCAAAACCAACAGAACCAATAGAAATGTTGTATGGTTTATAAATGAGTCATCATGAATTAGGAATAAAGTGTGTATCGTCCCAAATATTACATTTTTTCTTAGAGGATGCTTCCTTAGAGCATTAATTAGGCATTCTCATAGTTTAATAAAATTCATAACATATAAAACAAGTAATAAAATTATCAAAACCATTGTGGGTATCCTGATCCCATGAAAGTAGAACCATAATGGAATCTAAATGTTCCCAAAGAGATATTTTAAAATACCCAATACCAGAAATCTAATAAAAATGCTACCCAGAAAATTCTCCCCCATATCACTCTCCTTACGGTGTGAGCATAAACATGGAGCTCGTCCATTGTACATCGCAATGGGGGACCATGTGTCAACATGTTTCTTGGAATAACCAACATTCCAATGATCTCATCCATTTTTTCTACCCTAAGAAACTTGTGTAAATCAAGGGTATAATGATCTGATAGAGAGCCCTTATTAAGAAAGTTATGTGTCGCTCCCAATAGGTCAATTATATCTAACCCCAAGAACGATGATTGTAGAGACCCAAAACCTGACGTACATGAACATTACATTACTTTTGCGGAATACTTAGTACATAACAAAAACACACACTAAAGGATCGTAATAGTTTAGTGTCTTTGGAAACTCGGAACGTAATCTTCTAATCGTGGTGAAATATCTTCAATATCTCCCATAAAGATCTTCTTTTTTTATACCTAAAACCTTTCTTTATATCCAGGGGAAAAGAAAACATAAAAGGGTGAGCTCAAATGCTCAGTAAGGGTAAACAAAAGAAATATCAATCACATAATTTTCATAAGAATATAACATTTTTGGAAATCTTAACCTGCAAAAGAGAGCATAATTTCATAACATGGGATAAATCATAGTAGTGAAATGAAATCATAACATAAAACATTACTCATTGTGGCATACACACATAATCATAGAGAATCATTTCTTGTTAGTCAAGACTCATTGCCAAGACTATCTTAGTGGACAAAGTCCCTTTCTGAATCGAGTAATCCTCGTTTCAGTCCTGTTTCACTGAACCGGTATAACCTACCATTCCAGCCATGTCTATCTCATGAGATGTAAAATCTTTACCCAATGCATTGGAGGGAGATATAGGTCCCACCCATCTTATAATGAATCCTTTCTTATGTGTGCCACATAATCATAAAACATACATCATCGCATAACACATGAAACAAAAATGGGATTCTTGAAACATCATGACATCATAAATCAATTCATATAAGATAAAGGAATTCATAAAAATAATTCCATCACAACATGATCAAATCAATGTAATAATAGGGATAAAAACATAACCCTTTATTATCTTAGATGGAAAATAATTTTGAAAATCACTTGAACTCCATTCTTGAGGAAAATATCCTTTCTTCTTCAAAAACATTTTTCCTTTCATAACATGTCATACAACTTTAAAATAAAAGAAGTTGATTAAAAATAAACTTGAATACTTGTAAAGGAAGCTTCTTGGAAACAATGTTTTAAAAATCCATTCATGCCGTATAAGTTAAAAAAAAACATTCTTCGTACTTTTGTCGGAAAAGTCAAAAAGTACCTCGTACGGAAAAACGACAAAAGATTCCTTTCATATTCTTTACTAAAAACTCACCTAAGGGTAAAATTGGATTTAAACTATTTCAAGTGGATGGAAACAATATTACATATTGAGGGAACATGGATGTGGATGATAAAATACACCCCAGTAAATACTTACGAATAAACAATCTCGGATAAAAATGAGATTTGTGATATTTCCCTTACCTTAGGTCCAATTTGCTTCGTATGTGTCCGAACCTCCTGTATAATAATTTAAATAATGTCATTGACTTAATTAAAGAATCATATTCATTGTTATGATATCATATATGGTTCACTTATGACATTATATTACCCGTTCTTTTGTAAATTTCATGTTAAAGAAGCGTTTTGCGTAAAATCGTTTCATTTATCGTAGGTGTTTTGACTTGTTGTTCTTGACATCATTATTACTTATATCATGATTTACTTACTTCCAGAATATAAAATATAATTTATATATCATATATATTCAGTATATATATATATATAATAGATAGATAAATAAAATGAAAAACACCGTTCATGGAGACGGTAGTCCGTACGTACGCATGAACGTTGTTTTCGTTTCCTTATTGTCTTGAAATGGAAGTAAGTAGATGACATACATATGTATATATATACATAAATCCAGTAGCTTTATAATGTAATATATTTCATTATTATTTCTTATATATACATTATAATCATTCTTAAATGGTTAACATGGAGAATGAATCTCATCGCATCGTGGAGACGGTAGTCCGTACGTACGCACGAGCGATGATATCATTTCTATAAATATTGAATTGAATTGGAGTGGATTATACAATATATCAGAATCAATATGATGTTTTAATAACTATGTATAGTTATTCTTTACACCATTATACCCATCCATGTAAGGTGGTGGTGGAAAAAAGATTACACCATGGCGTGGAGACGGTATTCCGTACGTACGCACGCGCGGTGATTTCTTTTTCCGTAGGATGGATAGATGGTGAAATAGGGTTGTTTCATACTTATAATAACATATCAGTATGTAAGTAATACTGATGTTATTACTTTATCATGAAACAACTAAAGAAGAAGAAGTTGAAGAAGAAAGAAATTGAAAAGATCGGTAATGGATATTACCTCTTCTTTGGAACGCCTCTTTGAATCCTCCACTTAAGGAACTAAGATTGGTCTTTGGAGAAGACCAGGACCTCTAGGATTATTCTAGGGAAGTGGAGAGGAGAAAATGGCAGGGGTTGGCCGAGCTTGAGTGCTCAAATTGGTGTGAGGAGGAGGGGGAGGAGGTGTCCATTTATAGGGGAGGAGAGGGGCACCTTAGGAATATCTCAAAATATTATTTTATATTAAAGTCAAAATCGGTTTATAATGGTTCCAAAGGGTCTTATTTCGAAGCTAATGTGGGGATGGGTCGCAATCCTATCAACCAATAGGATTTAGACAAGTTTAGGGTATTATTTTAACCTTATCAATTAGATTTAACTCTAAGTTAAATAATTTAACTCTTACCGTGTCTTTTTGTTTTCTTTCACTATATGGTTAATAAACTTACTATAACATGCCAAAAGAACCCCAAATTGTATATTATTAATACATATATCCTTATCTAAGTCATTTTGCCGAACCTTAGATTTTTAGGAATAAAATAACAATTAATAATATAATATTGGATTTAAAAACTATTTTGTGTCAATTTTGACACTATTTGATATATGATTTTTGTGAAAGTCATAACAGAATTATATGTTCGAACCAAGTTGATTAAATCAACAATAATATATCATAGTAACCTATAAAATTAGTTTAATTCATAAAAAGTCTCAAATTACATTTATTTTGGTGTTTATAACATCAATTATGTCAATATTTCATTAATAAGATAATTACTGCATCATCTTTGTGTCATAAATAAATTATATTATTTGATGTCTAAAAATTACAAATAAAATACCATCATGTAGGAAATCTTTTTAGCTTTCTAATTAATATTTATAGTCGAATTTATCTTATGTATGACCCCATATTAAAAATGATTTACTTATTAAACTTTGATTTTAACTATTTTAACCCTTCTTTAAATAAATTAATAATAAATGTCCTAATCTAATCCAAGTGGGCCTAAATGGTCATATTTTATTCCTAAGTTTGTTTTTGGTCGAATTACACTTGTCCAATAGAATTAGGACATGTGTTAGGGTAATATTGATATCATATTTACCCTTAGTTACCCTATTTACTATTAACCGCGGTAAAAAAAGTAAAAAGTTACTATTCACCAAAAAATTATTTTCATCTCATTGAACCACATTTTAGTCCTTGATATTAACCGTGTCTCTCGGATTTTCGAAATTCCATTCACAGAAGCGGTAAAATTAAGTTTTATGCAAAATTCAGTTTTTAACCTACCACTTAGTGGTTTCACTATTCATCAAAAATTGAAAGTTTTCAGAAAAATACCAAAATTTCACCCTAGGCTAATTTCGATATTCTGAGTCCAAAAATGAAGTCCATTTTGAAAAATAAAATTTATAAAATTTCAAAAAGTGATTATTACTATTCATAACGGCTAGTTTTAATAGCATATTGTTGTTTAGTGAAACTCGGTATTGCGTACGACGCAAGCTATCGAGGAAGGTCGCGATTGCGTGTAAAGCAAGCCAAGAAAGTGTTGTGTAGAAAAAGATTCCTTTGATGGTTTATATAACATAAAAGTCTCGGGTGTTACATTCTACCCCCCTTAAAAAGAATTTCGCCCTCGAAATTCGTCACTTTGTAACAAACAAATGAGGATACTTCTCCCTCATCATATCCTCAAGCTCCCATGTAGCTTCTTCAAGTTGGTGGTTCCTCCATAAAAATTTCACCAAGCGAGTGGTCTTGTTTCGTAGGACTTTTTCGCTATGATCCAGAATCTCTATCGGTTGTTCTTCATAAGAAAGATCTTGCTCTAGCGGTACAACTTCTGAGCTGAGTACATGTGAAGGATCTGGTATGTACTTTCTCAGGAGAGATACATGGAACACATCGTGAACTTGAGAGAGATTAGGTGGAAGCGCCAATCGGTAAGCTACCTTCCCAACACGATCCAGTATTTCGAAAGGACCGATATATCTAGGGCTCAACTTCCCCTTCTATCCAAATCTCATAACCCTCTTCCAGGGAGATATTCGTAAGAACACTTTATCACCCACTTCAAACTCTAGGTCTTTTCTTCGGTTGTCGGCATAACTTTTCTGTCGACTCTGAGCTGCTCTTATGTGTTGTTGAATAGATCTGACCTTTTCTGCCATTTCATCAACGAGATCAGGTCCTAATAGCTTTCTTTCCCCAACTTCATCCCAGTAAGTTGGAGTCCTGCATTTCTTTCCATAGAGAGCTTCATAAGGATCCATCTGAATACTGGAGTGAAAGCTATTATTATAAGAAAATTCCACCAAAGGTAGGTGTTGATCCCAACCTCCTTTGAAATCCATAGAGCAAGCTCTCAACATATCTTCTAGGGTTTGAATTGTTCTCTTAGACTGACTGTCTGTCTGGGGATGATAAGCAGTGCTGAAACTCAACTCTGTATCCAGAGTATGCTGAAGACTTCACCAGAACTTCGAGGTAAATCTCAGATCTCGATCAGATATAATAGAAAGTGGTACTCCATGCAATCTTACCACTTCCTTTACATATATCATGGCAAGCTGATCTAGAGAGAAATCCTCTCTAATAGGAATGAAGTGTGCAGACTTTGTAAGACGATCAACTATGACCCAGATAGCATTATTTCCTTTGGATGTTTTAGGAAGTCATGTGACAAAGTCCATAGTGATGTTTTCCCATTTCCATTCGGGTATGGGTAATGGTTGTAACATCCCCTTAGACTTCTGTCTCTCAGCTTTAACTTGTTGACAAACCAAGCATCGAGAGACATATTTAGCAACATCTCTTTTCATGCCATCCCACCAGAAGTACTCTTTCAGGTCCCTATACATCTTCGTGCTTCCAGGATGAATAGAGAATGAAGAACTATGAGCCTCATCCAGCAGCTCTTTCTTTAATTCGGGGATGGGAGGAACGCAAACCCGATTCCGGAACTTTATTATCCCATCACAATCAAGGTTGAATTCAGGAACATTTCTCACCTTCTTTTGTAACTCGACATCTTCTTTCTGTGCCTCTTTAATCTTCACATGTATAGATGGTTGAACATTCATTTGAGAAAGATAAGATTTTTCCCCTTCCATTATAATTCCAAGATCCATCCTTTGTAAATCCATAAATATTGGATCTTTTGTGATCCTCATCATGGATAAACTAGCATGGTCTTGTCGACTTAATGCATCTGCCACCTTGTTTGCTTTCCCAGGGTGGTAATGGATTGAGCAGTCATAATCCTTAATCAGCTCCAACCATCTTCTTTGACGCATATTCAACTCCTTTTGTGTGAAAATATACTTTAAACTTTTATGATCAGTATAAATATCACACCTTTCACCATAAAGGTAATGCCTCCAAATCTTTAATGCAAAGATTACCGCAGCCAACTCCAAATCATGTGTTGGGTAATTTTGCTCATGGATTTTCAACTGTCGTGAGGCATAAGCTATCACCATATCATTTTGCATAAGAACACACCCCAATCCCTTCTTGGATGCATCACTGTAGATCACAAACCTTTCTCCACTACAAGGCAGTGTGAGCACAGGTGCACTGGATAACCTTCTTTTCAACTCCTTGAAATTCTCTTCACATTCCTCTGTCCAGACAAACTTAACTCCTTTCCGAGTCAACTTGGTGAGTGGATTGGATAATCGTGAAAAATCTTTTACCAAACGTCGATAATAACCAGCCAAACCAAGAAAACTTCGGATCTCAGTTACTGTTGTTGGTCTTGACCATCTTTCGATAACCTCTGTTTTTGCTGGATCCACAGATATCCCCTCTTTTGAGATTATATGACCCAAAAATGCAACTTTTTGAAGCCAAAATTCACACTTGGTAAATTTGGCATAAAGCTTCTCCTTTCTCAGGGTCTTCAATATAATTCTCAAGTGATCTTCATGCTCTTCCTTTCTCTTTGAATAGACAAGAATATCGTCTATAAAGACTACCACAAATTGATCAAGATAGTCTCTAAAGACTCTATTCATTAGATCCATGAAAATAGCAGGGGCATTAGTAAGACCAAATGGCATCACTATAAATTCATAGTGTCCATACCTTGTACGGAAAGCCGTCTTTGGTATATCCTCCCTTTTGACCCTTAATTGATGATACCCTGAACGAAGATCAATCTTGGAAAATTATTGAGCTCCGCGTAGTTGGTCAAATAAGTCATCAATGCATGGGAGAGGATATTTGTTCTTGATAGTGATCTTGTTAAGTTCTCGATAATTAATGCAGAGTCTCATTGATCCATCTTTCTTCTTAACAAATAGAATAGGTGCTCCCCAAGGTGACGCACTAGGGCGTATGAATCCCTTATCAAGATTCTCTTGGAGTTGCTTCTTCAATTCCTGCAACTCAATTGGGGCCATTCTATAAGGTGTCTTTGAAATAGGCAAAGCACCCGGTACGAGTTCTATTGAAAACTCAACTTCACGATTTGGTGGAAGACCCGGCAATTCCTCCGGAAAGACATCATCAAAGTCCCGTACAATGGGCATATTCTTAATCGTGAGTTTCTCACTAACCATTTGAGATAAATAACCTTCATTTAGTGGAATCAATACCCATAAGATGGAAGAAATTTCCACTGGAAGGTTATGTTCATCCTTGCATTGGTATACGATCGTAGATTGATTCTGGAATATGAAATGTGACTTCCCTTCTTTGGCAATTGATATGAGCTCCATGTAGAGAAAGCCAATCCATGCCAAGAATCACATCAAATTCCACTAAAGGAAGGATCACAAGATTTGCAGGAAGCACTTTCCCACAAACTTCGATCGGAGAAGAATTATAAACTTCTGATGCGATTGATGTTCCATTAGGTGTTGTCACAGCTAACTCAACATCTAATTGTTGAGGTAATACGGTGATACCCTTAGAAAATTTTTCAGAAATAAAAGAGTGGGTGGATCCAGAATCAAATAAAACATTTGCTACTTTAGAGTGGATGGTAAGTGTACCTTTCACCACATCGTTATCGTACTCCACCTCGCTGATAGAAATTGCATGTGACTTTCCTTTGTCTTTAGCCTTAAGAGTTTGTTGACGTCGACCATCATCATCAACCCTTGGATTTGGGCATTGATTGGCATAATGCCCCATCTCCTTGCACTTGAAACATTGAAGTGTAGCAGGTTCATTCTGTGTATCCCTTCCTTTGTTTGCATCATTAGACATCTTCTTCCCATTATCACGGCATTCAAATGCCCGATGACCTTCCTTTCCACATTTAAAACATTTACTTTTCCCTTTAAGACAACTCCCTCCATGTTTCTTTCCACACTTTGAGCATAAGGGGAAGTTCATCTTCTTTTCCGTGTGCTCTTTAGATTTTTCTTTGAATTCTATCTTCCTCTTCTTATCAAACCCATGTGACTGATGGGTTACTCCAATCTCCATCTCGACTTTGAGAGCACATCGAACGATTTCTTCGTAGCTATTGAAGTCCCTTATGGCTAACGCCCTTAGATGACTTGGTTTTAAGCCACTAAAGAATCGATCGATCTTACTCTCAGGTTGGATAATAATACCAGAAGCGTACCTTGAAAGTCTTGTAAAATTTGCTTCATAGGTACTAACAGATTCATCATCCCTTTGCTTCAGTTCAAGGAACTCTTTCTCCATCTTTGTTCGGAGAATACGAGGGAAGTACTTATTGAAAAATAAGTTCTTGAACTCGTCCCATTCCATAGACTCAATTTCATCTCTTTGCCTCGTATTCTTAACAAGATTCCACCATTGATCCGCATCTCCTTCCAAACGATACACTGCTAGGATGACTTTATCATGCTCAGAACATTGAAGAACTGAAAATATCTTTTCAGTAGTACTAATCCATTGTTCAGCAACTAATGGATCAGTAGACCCGCTGAAAGATGGTGGACGCTGCCTCATGAAGGATTCAACAGAATGTTTCTCCCTCCTTTGTTCGTTTGGAAATCCTGCATGATTCATAGCTTGAGAAAGTTGTGTGAGCATGGCTACAAGATTTTGCATTCCAGCTCCCATATCGTTTGGTTGCTCAGGGGGACAATCATTGCATTGCCCATCGCATTCCGCATTAACACGGTTCCTTCGGGTTCCAGCCATTGACTAAAACCAAGAAGAATAGTGTGAGCAACACTAATTATAATAGGAAACCACATAATTCAAGAAAAAAAATTTCATGCTTATGGTCTTATCCTAGGTTATTCAAGGCCATTTCTAAAACACTAAGATTGTGTTCTATGCTTAGACTTATCCTTAGGGTTCTTACTAAGGCTTTCACATCCTAGTTTCCAAAGGTTGACTATAACCTCCCTCTGATACCAACTGTAGAGACTCAAAACCTGACGTACATGAACATTACATTACTTTTGCGGAATACTTAGTACATAACAAAAACACACACTAAAGGATCGTAATAGTTTAGTGTCTTTGGAAACTCGGAACGTAATCTTCTAATCGTGGTGAAATATCTTCAATATCTCCCATAAAGATCTTCTTTTTTTTATACCTAAAACCTTTCTTTATATCCTGGGGAAAAGAAAACATAAAAGGGTGAGCTCAAATGCTCAGTAAGGGTAAACAAAAGAAATATCAATCACATAATTTTCATAAGAACATAACATTTTTGGAAATCTTAACCTGCAAAAGAGAGCATAATTTCATAACATGGGATAAATCATAGTAGTGAAATGAAATCATAACATAAAACATTAATCATTGTGGCATACACACATAATCATAGAGAATCATTTCTTGTTAGTCAAGACTCATTGCCAAGACTATCTTAGTGGACAAAGTCCCTTTCTGAATCGAGTAATCCTCGTTTCAGTCCTGTTTCACTGAACCGGTATAACCTACCATTCCAGCCATGTCTATCTCATGAGATGTAAAATCTTTACCCAATGCATTGGAGGGAGATATAGGTCCCACCCATCTTATAATGAATCCTTTCTTATGTGTTCCACATAATCATAAAACATACATCATCGCATAACACATGAAACAAAAATGGGATTCTTGAAACATCATGACATCATAAATCAATTCATATAAGATAAAGGAATTCATAAAAATAATTCCATCACAACATGATGAAATCAATGTAATAATAGGGATAAAAACAGAACCCTTTATTATCTTAGATGGAAAATAATTTTGAAAATCACTTGAACTCCATTCTTGAGGAAAATATCCTTTCTTCTTCAAAAACATTTTTCCTTTCAGAACATGTCATACAACTTTAAAATAAAAGAAGTTGATTAAAAATAAACTTGAATACTTGTAAAGGAAGCTTCTTGGAAACAATGTTTTAAAAATCCATTCATGCCGTATAAGTTAAAAAAAACATTCTTCGTACTTTTGTCGGAAAAGTCAAAAAGTACCTCGTACGGAAAAACGACAAAAGATTCCTTTCATATTATTTACTAAAAACTCACCTAAGGGTAAAATTGGATTTAAACTATTTCAAGTGGATGGAAACAATATTACATATTGAGGGAACATGGATGTGGATGATAAAATACACCCCAGTAAATACTTACGAATAAACAATCTCGGATAAAAATGAGATTTGTGATATTTCCCTTACCTTAGGTCCAATTTGCTTCGTATGTGTCCGAACCTCCTGTATAATAATTTAAATAATGTCATTGACTTAATTACAGAATCATATTCATTGTTATGATATCATATATGGTTCACTTATGACATTATATTACCCGTTCTTTTGTAAATTCCATGTTAAAGAAGCGTTTTGCGTAAAATCGTTTCATTTATCGTAGGTGTTTTGACTTGTTGTTCTTGACATCATTATTACTTATATCATGATTTAATTACTTCCAGAATATAAAATATAATTTATATATCATATATATTCAGTATATATATATATATATAATAGATAGATAAATAAAATGAAAAACACCGTTCATGGAGACGGTAGTCCGTACGTACGCATGAACGCTGTTTTCCTTTCCTTATTGTCTTGAAATGGAAGTAAGTAGATGACATACATATGTATATATATACATAAATACAGTAGCTTTATAATGTCATATATTTCATTATTATTTCTTATATATACATTATAATCATTCTTAAATGGTTAACATGGAGAATGAATCTCATCGCGTCGTGGAGACGGTAGTCCGTACGTACGCACGAGCGATGATATCATTTCTATAAATATTGAATTGAATTGGAGTGGATTATACAATATATCATAATTAATATGATGTTGTAATAACTATGTATAGTTATTCTTTACACCATTATACCCATCCATGTAAGGTGGTGGTGGAAAATAGATTACACCACGGTGTGGAGACGGTATTCCGTACGTACGCACGCGCGGTGATTTCTTTTTCCGTAGGATGGATAGATGGTGAAATAGGGTTGTTTCATACTTATAATAACATATCAGTATGTAAGTAATACTGATGTTATTACTTTATCATGAAACAACTAAAGAAGAAGAAGTTGAAGAAGAAAGAAATTGAAAAGATCGGTAATGGATATTACCTCTTCTTTGGAACGCCTCTTTGAATCCTCCACTTAAGGAACTAAGATTGGTCTTTGGAGAAGACCAGGACCTCTAAGATTATTCTAGGGAAGTGGAGAGGAGAAAATGGCAGGGGTTGGCCGAGCTTGAGTGCTCAAATTGGTGTGAGGAGGAGGGGGAGGAGGTGTCCATTTATAGGGGAGGAGAGGGGCACCTTAGGAATATCTCAAAATATTATTTTATATTAAAGTCAAAATCGGTTTATAATGGTTCCAAAGGGTCTTATTTCGAAGCTAAAGTGGGGATGGGTCGAAATCCTATCAACCAATAGGATTTAGACAAGTTTAGGGTATTATTTTAACCTTATCAATTAGATTTAACTCTAAGTTAAATAATTTAACTCTTACCGTGTCTTTTTGTTTTCTTTCACTATATGGTTAATAAACTTACTATAACATGCCAAAAGAACCCCAAATTGTATATTATTAATACATATATCCTTATCTAAGTCATTTGGCCGAACCTTAGATTTTTAGGAATAAAATAACAATTAATAATATAATATTGGATTTAAAAACTATTTTGTGTCAATTTTGACACTATTTGATATATGATTTTTGTGAAAGTCATAACAGAATTATATGTTCGAACCAAGTTGATTAAATCAACAATAATATATCATAGTAACCTATAAAATTAGTTGAATTCATAAAAAGTCTCAAATTACATTTATTTTGGTGTTTATAACATCAATTATGTCAATATTTCATTAATAAGATAATTACTGCATCATCTTTGTGTCATAAATAAATTATATTATTTGATGTCTAAAAATTACAAATAAAATACCATCATGTAGGAAAGCTTTTTAGCTTTCTAATTAATATTTATAGTCGAATTTATCTTATGTATGACCCCATATTAAAAATGATTTACTTATTAAACTTTGATTTTAACTATTTTAACCCTTCTTTAAATAAATTAATAATAAATGTCCTAATCTAATCCAAGTGGGCCTAAATGGTCATATTTTATTCCTAAGTTTGTTTTTGGTCGAATTACACTTGTCCAATAGAATTAGGACATGTGTTAGGGTAATATTGATATCATATTTACCCTTAGTTACCCTATTTACTATTAACCGCGGTAAAAAAAGTAAAAAGTTACTATTCACCAAAAAATTATTTTCATCTCATTGAACCACATTTTAGTCCTTGATATTAACCGTGTCTCTCGGATTTTCGAAATTCCATTCACAGAAGCGGTAAAATTAAGTTTTATGCAAAATTCAGTTTTTAACCTACCACTTAGTGGTTTCACTATTCATCAAAAATTGAAAGTTTTCAGAAAAATACCAAAATTTCACCCTAGGCTAATTTCGATATTCTGAGTCCAAAAATGAAGTCCATTTTGAAAAATAAAATTTATAAAATTTCAAAAAGTGATTATTACTATTCATAACGGCTAGTTTTAATAGCATATTGTTGTTTAGTGAAACTCGGTATTGCGTACGACGCAAGCTATCGAGGAAGGTCGCGATTGCGTGTAAAGCAAGCCAAGCAAGTGTTGTGTAGAAAAAGATTCCTTTGATGGTTTATATAACATAAAAGTCTCGGGTGTTACAATGATCCCATCCATTAAATCGTTAATTCAGGACCTATGTTCACTCCGAGACCGTAATAAATCGATCTTTAAGAACCATGATCAGATATCATCATGTTTCATTACATATAAAACATGCTCCACAAGAACCATAATTATTTTATTCTAATATTTCAATTATGGAATAAGTGCAACCAAAATTGGCATTATGCATAAGCATATAAAACCTACATAAGAAGATGTAACATAGTATGGGAATAAACATAAAACATAATGATAATAATAGTGTGCACAAGGAAATGACATAAGGCACATTGAAAATGCATGAGTAATGAAATATGAATATAATAATTAAGCTAAAAGGACAAACTCATACCCTAAAGTCCATATGAATTCAATGCAATACATTATTATTTTTATCAAAATGAGATACTCACTAATAAGGGTGAAAAATATATTATATTCACGGGATTTAAAAAATAGGCCAAGAAATAATGGCATCTGTTATGTTATATGAAGTATAAATCATAGTGAAAAAGAGTTTGAAACAAGGACATTACTCAAGGAAATTAAATTTCCCTAATAATTTATCCATTTAAATGTTTAATACAAGGGAAAAACACACCCATATTGATGTTTTTAAATTTATTTGTTGGATTTATGGTTCTAGAAGGTATGCACACCCATTTCGATGGATCAAGACACAATGATCAACCAATGGGATGATTATCCACTAGGTAGGATCATACTAAAAATAGGGAACCTCTGAATGTAAGAAAATATAAAATTAAAGATGCGTTTCCCATATTCTATGGTGAACATCATATTAGAGCATAATATAATGAAAATTAAAAATAAGGGAAGGAGGATAGACAACCTATTATATACCACGAGCGACTCACACATCCATAATCTAAGAAAGATTTATTCCAGTTCAAGAAAATAGATGAAATGATAATTTTACCTAAAAATATGAAGAATTGACTCTCACCAAGATAACATAGTTGATACATAGGTGAACTGAGATATGAGATAAAAGGTCGATTCTCTAATTGATAATAACCTAATGAGACCGACAGTTATTGATTTGGACACTGAGTAGAAGAGTTAGCTTAGTGTCGAGGAGGAGAACAAATTAGAGGTCATGTGTATGGGAGAGGCTGCGTGTGTAGGAGATAAATGGGGGAGGGGAATAAAATAATAATATAGGGGATAAAGATTAATTTTATACAACTTATTGAGGATCATGGTTTGGTCTCAGGGTTTTCAAAACTGTTCTCATACCGTGGATGTTCGACTATCCAAGAAGGGTGGTCACACTGTTCATGGGCAGAGATTGGGATACCATGAGAAAATTTTATGGTTTCCATATATCCAATATATAAATAAATTTTTAGGGTTGTGAAGAATGGTTTTCATTGTTTGGAAAAACCATCTAACACCCTCATACCTTTTTAGCATGTTGTAGCATTTCTTCTGAAGGGCCAAAAAGTTCTTGACCAAACGTACTCCCCTTTCAGCCCTCTCTAGATTTTGGTTTCTAGCTTTGGTTCTCTAGAAACTCATTGGAACACCCATACCACCTCTTGGGACTTCAATAATGATAAAAAAGAAACATCTTTAAGTGTTCCAAAATTTGAATTTACCTTCTGATTCTTGGTTTAATGAAATACATGTCCACTAAATGATAAATTTCATATTCCCTTTTAATATCATCAGGTTAGAAAACATGGGGAACTACTATCTAACCAACCTAGAACTCCTCATCCAAATGTTTCCTTGGAGAAAAAATTGAGTCAAAATCTGACCATCTTGGGCAGGGATGTCTCACTCAAATGGTCTCATTGTGTTTTAAAACACCCAATCCACCTCCAAGTTTCACATACACATATGGTACATAAGATTTAGATACTTGGGGAAACACCCATTTTCATGAAAATTACATAACGACAATGCTTGTCCAAGCCCTTCAAATTGAGATGCAATCACTAATATATATCATCAAACAAAGGAATCATTGAATTTGGAAGGTCAAACCTGAATCATTATATCAATGCGATTAGAATTTTCTATTTAGGTGTGATCATAGTGTTCTAATGACACCCATGGAACTATTATTAGCCTGAATTTACCATCAACTCCCAATAAACCCCATTTTGCTAGGTCAAATTGGATCGTCCTAAAAATCCCTTGACAAACCACACTAAACACACCTCAACCTAAAGTCATGAAAAAATCAATCTCTCACTAACCTCTTAGGCTGAGAGAGATATATAACAAATCAAACCATCTTTGTTCGACTGCCCTAAAAACTCTCATATAAGAAAACTATTTAGTTTTTGAAATCCATACATAATATCATTTAAACAAGTAACCTAAATATTTCTCTAAGAAATCCAACAGACATCCATAATCATTTTCCCATGATGTCCCAAATAAAATTGCTTCCTTTCTCCTGTCATGAAATGGCCTAAACAGGGGTGCTTACTTGATCCTGCACACTTGTATTGTTAACCATTAACAAAACCATCCAAGCTCAAAATATCATTATGGTATCCTTAGAATAATTCAATGGGAACTATAAATCTCATCAAAGGTAAAACACACACTAGTGTTTTCAATCAAGACATTTTTACACAACCGAAACCACACTCATCATGAACACAGACTATGAAAAAAGTGGAATATGCTTGTTATTCAAGGAAAAGGGGAGGTTGGTGTCAATGAGTCCATACAGGGCATTCCTTCTGGGTAACCTATGTATCACTCAGTATTATCCATGCCTTGTTAAAAACCATGGTTCTATTTTGAAACTTTTATGGAGACCACATATCAAGAGCAACAAACATAATTTTTTTGTGTAATATAAAAGATAATATATCAATTTACCCAAATGATTCCAATATAGGGAACATGCTCATCATTAAAAATAGAGTAAACAGGGTGTATCTAAACGATCAAAAAAATGTCTAATCTAGTCCTTATACCTCAAGATAACGTGCTCAGTACAGTTCTGGACAAATTGTACTCCAACTATGGAAGGGAATAATAGTTAAACATTATTGGTAAAAAAATTTAAGAAGGTGCTCACATTCACATACTTACACATCACCATCAACAAATCATAAGCCCTTTATAGCCGAGTAATTTTGTGATCACTCAAACACAACCATTATGGACAATCCAAAGATAATGGTTTCTTTAATTTTTATGAATGTATCCAGCCACAACGTCATCATGATCTCATCCAAGTACAAACCTAATGAATCGTCACTGAACACAATGTATAATAAGTGGAACACTGACTCTTTCCAAATGGTCTACTTGTTTTTACTAATTCTACTTGGATGGAAATTTTTAAACATAATTGATGTGATAGTCCTCACTATATTGTTTTCTCATAATCATATTTACATAAATGGAAGCCCATCCAAAATCATACACTCTATCTCCCACAATCTACATGACCTAGAGGTGTCAAAATTTATTTATGAAAGAATTAAATTGTTGTTATGGGAATGACTATACACAGAAACACACTATATTAGATTCAAATTTAGATGTAAACATAGAATTCCATCCATGTTACCTCCATGAAATCCATTACAACATGCATAAATAACAGTACGACTGACCAGTGTGTCAAAAAAACTGATCCAACTTAGAAATTCATCATTAGGATTTGGATAATATTTTTTTGGCACTCAGGTCACCCTACCTTAGAGATGACATGTGGGTGAAGTGCAAAAGATCATTTTGAAATGGTTACAAAGGAACTCAAATAGTTCTCTTTACTATTTATCCACTTATCGGTATTGCGTATTCGAATACATACGACAAAGATATCACCAATGACACATGAACACCCTTGATACTATCTATATGATTATTAGTCCTATGAATTAATTTATTTGATATCCTTATCCAAATAACTATCCTATAGTCGCATAACTCCATAAGACTATAAAGCAGTCCATCGACCACTTATATCATCCAACAAAAAAAAGAAATAAATAAAGGGTCACCTGGACTTCTATGTTGAAAAATACCATTGAATGTATATCCCACTTAAATTTAGAATTTTGTGATGCTCATGACCATAAATGTGGTAAAAAATCACAAAGATGCTCATCAAAAGAGGGTTTCATTTTTGAAACTATGGTTCATACATGAGAAACAAATCCCAAAATGCTTCAAGTTTCAAAAAATGTTTCAGAAGCATTTACCATGGCATTTATAGTTCTAATGGTTCCACTTATCACAGTATAGAAACTTACCAAAATAAAAATCATCAAAATAATAAGGGAGGCATTCATGGATGATCACTGGGTATAAGTTTATATCATTTATAATCGAGCTAAAAAATAAGGGGCCAATAAGTAACACTCATGTTCCAATATCAAGGATATGATCTAGAAAAATTTCTATCTACCCTTATAGGAGGGTGAAGATAAAGACACCACCCAAGGATCCGTCTTAATTCTTTTTAATCAAACTCATTTAATTCATTAAACTCTTAACTGACTAGTTCTAAATAACACTATATTCTTTTAATGAAGGAGTTTAATTAGGTACTCTATTTAGGAAATTCCATAAAGAAAAACATGGATTTTATATTTACCATCCATTTAACATAAATTTTTTAGTGGAATTATTTCCATATTCAGTTTATATATCAAATAACCCTCCATTTTAAACACAGGTCATTAATTTATATGCTTCCACAATTATATTATTTAATGAAAACTATGGTTTCAATATTTAAATTAAAACACCCTTTTGGTTTCAATTAGAATTTTAATTAATTAATTCCTAAAATAATTAAAACATGAAAGAAAATAAATAAGTTCTTCTATTAATTAAAGTGGTGTGTTCAAATAAGATTACACCTTACTTATACATGTAAATCCATTTATGTGGATTTTGTCAAATTAGATGAACATCAACACATCTACTAATATTTCAGAAAAGAGTTAAAAAATGAGGAAGAAAAGGTAAAGAATGGGAGGCCTAGAGGGGTCACATTATTCCATTCTAATTTAATATAATTGAAAAAAATTCATTTTAATAATTTAAATTTTTAAATTAACTTTAATGGGATTATCCCATAAAAACAAGGCACCATGACCTACCTACTTGGGTCATATAATGTCTACCTAATTTATTCATTCCCCAACTAACCTACATGTGTGCAGTTCTGTATTTAAGATAATTTTATCATACAAGACATCATGCAAATGTTAGGGAGGATCAAGTCTTTATAATGGATGTCAATTTTATTTTTTTTAATAAAATAAATATTTCAATCTATCTTGTATTTATTCAAATTTTACTTATGTTATAAGGCTCATAAATGATGGATTAATTACATGAGTTACCACTTTCCAATTTATAAAGTGAACTTTCTAATAATAAATTGAATATTAGTTCCCATGTAAACACAACCTATATATTTAATCCCATGGGACTGATTGTTCATGGATCAAACATTTCATATAAATATTTATATTAGGTTCTTAGCGTAAAATTACATTAAATGATCTCACACCATACACACATGCCTAAAATTCAATCCACATCCCCCAAGGGATAGAGCACCCATAAATCCTTATTTATTCCATAAATGACTCCAAGAACCAGAGAGCTTGAAACCCACTACATGGGCCCATGGCCCATAATCTGTCCTGAATGACATGCGAAACATCATGCTTGCATTATGTTTTCATCACCATCTACCCACATCATACCTGCAATATTGAATGCTTGCGTCTTGTCTTCATCACTGCCTACTAGTGTAAATTCATTCCCAACTGGATTTGAAGCAAGTTCTGATGTAGAATCAAGGGAAAGTCTACCACTAAGGCACAACCCAACATCTGGATCAATCATGATTTTATTAGTTTATCAAATATAATATCACCTTCAATATATTCCAAAAAAACACTAATATTTTTATTGGAATTATATTTAACTTGCCATTAAGTTAAAATATTTAATGGAATTCTATCATAAATACTGAACTGAATAAAACACATTGAACTAGAAAATATGCATTATGGATGATATATGATTACAAATTAATCACCTAAATCATGAAAGTAATTTTTTATATTAAATAAATAACTATGAATAATAGAAATAGAAAAATGTACAGAGAAACATGATAAATAAGCACAAAATTAACAAAAAGAATTGAAAGCTACAGTGTATGTAGGAATCAATAAAACATGGTATGTATGAGAAATATGATAATTAAACCATTATATAATGATATAATTGAATAAAAACTAAATTTAACAACTATTATGTTATAAAAAAATATAATTATATTCAAATCCCTATGATGGTTTTAAATAAACATGTTATTTCCAATTATTAACATGGAATATAAAATGTAGGAAAAGTTACACACAAGACACATCAACAATTTCAAATTTTATAACACTGTAATAAACCTATCATGGAATATGAATGGAATTTGAATTCCTATGTGCCTATCATAATGCATATAATTCAACTTACTTCCCAAACTCGGTCAAGGGAAAAGATTATAAATATCATATATCAGTATGTAGAGGGATGTAATCTAATCATTTAAGTTGAAATATTAATCAACTCTAATAATGAACAACATAAACATCAATAACATCCTCAAGAAGTTGGTATTTTCCATATATGTATGTTGATCACTATTAGAAATGACTGATTACAATGATACAAAACTTTCCTAAAGTCATGTCTACAAGCCCAAAATAGTATGATGGAGGGAAAATCATCTAATACCACTTTGTAATATCTCAACCCAATCGACTATGGAAAAAGTACCATGATGCTTCACCAAATGGCTAAACATGATCCTCTGCACACACTAGAGGATGTCGACTAGTAACGAGGGTCAACTAGAAGCATATTGGGGATACTATACCCTCAAGATAATAACAACTATATATCAAATATAAATGATGAAATAAAGCACTAGAAGTAGCTATAAATAATGCAAAATCATCAAAAGAGAGATATATATATATATATAATAACTAAAAAACATATATCATACACAAGATACACAAACATGAATGCATGTCCTTTTGAAGAATCCAAATAATGAAGGAATATACAACATACATAATTATACAATACATAATGAAGGAAAAGAATAATATTTCCTTAAGTGAAATCCCCACTAGAATTCTAGGTAATAGTTTAGTCCTTTACTCATAACTCCCACGTACAATGCACAATAAAATATATTGTTGATATACCTACACAATGAGGACTTATCAGGTACCCTAGTGGACTCAAATCCTGATCATGGGGTGAGATATATTTAGTAGACTGCCATCAACAGTTTCTAGATTTATCTAACTCATGAAATGTAAAATAATAAATTTTCCATTTTTATTAAATGTACGAAAAAAGTAAATAAATAAAACATGGCCAGCATGGTTCTACAATGATACATGAATTCCAATACATATTTTGCACTATGATAGATTTATCAAATCAAAGGGAACCTATATAGAATTTTCATGTTATTTAGAAGAGTGTTCTTGAATAATTAATCATGTGTGGACAAACCACCTGATATTTCTTTTTAGATTTGAGTATTACTTCCTAGAAGATAAATTAGGCATGATCATAAAATAATAATAGGAATCACATATAAAAAATAATAATAAATATATCAAATCAATTGCGGTAATCCTGTTTCCATTCACGATAATCTGTAATGGAATATTAAGGGTCACTATAGGAGCCTAAAATACAACAAATATTATAGATTCCATCCATGGAGACCCATAAAAGGAATCTCTCTTACAAATCTCTAGATGGAGTAAGCATAACAACTAAACCATTCCCAAGGATCTCATTAAGGGATATATAATCCTCTAATTCATGGTATAAATATCATTATAATGAGAAAATCCATGATTTCTTAACTGGGGAATTTTTTCACTCATGGGTATAATGATCCACCCATAAATTCATAAAAGGAACACCATTTGTTTCTCCTTGTGAGTCATGTAGATCTAATACTATGAACACTGAGTGCATCAATGAAATCCTAAAGTCAGAATTGATGTTCACCCCTATCTTATAATAAGAAAATTCATATCAACTAAGATAATATATCATCACGAATAATTACATTTAAAACATTCTGAAATAATATAGGCTATTTATTTTATCCAAATCATGAAATTATGTCATAATCCTAGAGACAATATGAATTAATCATAAACCTATGAAACATGCACATGAAGATGGAACATAATTTGTGCACAAACATAAATCATAATTTAATAAGATATAATCACAATAACCATGATCACATGAAAATTTCATATATCGCAAAATCATATGACCTGAGAAATGAATTATGAACACAATAATCCAAATTAATAGCGAAAATCATTGAAAAAAATCCATATAAATTAAATTAATTACTATTTTGAATTTATCATAAGATAAAAAATCCTACAAGCGTTTTAAATCAATTTTATTCAAGTGAATTATGTAAGGAGGATACCATGGATGGTCATCCGATATGTGATATGAAGCTTAAATCCTAAATAACAAATGTGTGAAAGAAGAACATAACTCAAGGTTATTTAATTAAAACGTGTATTTACTATTCAAACCATTTATTTAATGGGAAATACACATAGAAAATGTGGTTTATCAATTTAATGTTATAGAAATTATGGTTATATGAGGTATGAACAACCATTGGGGTGGCTCAAATACTATGTGACTAACCATCATGTTGATTCTCCACTGGGTATGATCATACAAAGCATAGTGAATATTTTAATGTAAAACAATTTTTCATTTTAGAGAAATTTTATATAGGTTCTAGGGTGAATTAAAATTATGATTCATATAAATGTAATGAAACATATGGGAATGAATCCAAACAAACTACCATATTCCATGGGAAACCCAGACGTAGAATATTGATGCATGATTTGGTTTGGTTCTAGAGAAATTATTTAAATAGACATTTTAAATGAAAATATGGTCACTTATCTTTCACCATGGTAACTCATTTGAGAGTTAGGTGGATGGATAATGGGCATAAAAGATCAATTATCATATCAATACTAATCTAACAAGACTGAAAATTCTTGATTATGACACCAAATAAAGGTGTTAGATCTAGGTCTTGGTAGGGGCCAAACGAGAGGTCGAGCCGAGGGAAGATGCGGCACATGTGGGAGAAGAATGGAGTGTTAGGATAAAATAAAACAAATATGGGAGAAATGGTATCATACCAATTTAATAGGTCACATGGATAGACCACATGGTGGTCCAAGCCATATGGAAACCATTCATGTCACAAGACCCAATATGGGTGGTCGCCCAATTCATGCACGCGGTTTGGGAAACCCTGTAGTTTACCTCTATCCATGACCTGTATCAAGTCACCTGGATATGTATCCTAGTGGGGATAGTTATTATAAACCCTGACACACCCTCAATCCCTCACAGGAGGGCCACACTTTTTTTACTGAAGGGTCATACTGTTTTAGACAAATCGTGTGTCCATATCAACCTTCTCCAACATTGAGATTTCGTGTCTCTCACTAATGAAACTCATCAGAACATATGTGGAACTTTTTTGATTTCATATATGATGATGAAAACATGATTATTTTTTTTCACTACTCATATTTACATTTTTATGCTCAGTATGAATAAAGGCTCATCCACTAAACTAGAAAATTCATAATCCCTTCGAATTTCTTATGGTAAAAAAACCCAGGATGTTGTAACTTCTAAATTTAAATTATATTGTATTTTGATGAAATAATAAATAATTTTATAAGGTTCAAGAGTATGATAATTCCATAACACTATTACTTTTCACTAAATAACTATTTAAATCAAAAAGTTGATTTTCTATAAATTCTCTAATATTTTTATGTATTTAATTTTATTTTTTATGATTTAACATTGTTGTTATATTTCGTAGTTTTTTATGACTATTATAAATATTACTAATTTATGGTGAATAAATTAATATATTAAATTGAATTATTTTTAATTTATAATAAATTATTTATATATTTTTCAATAAGTTATGTTTTATACTAATAAATTACTAATTATATACATTACCACTTTTTTTGTATTCACAATATTTTTTTAAATAATTCTTTTGTTTAAAACTTCAATAAATCAAGAATATTAATTAAAAAGGATCATTGGTATGTATACTATTCAAAATCATTATCTTACATTTTTTTCTTTTTGAATAAATATTTCTTTCTATAAAATTGTTCTTAATATATATATATTAGGTTATTTGGGGGTATAATTGCATTCAAACACACAGGCACAAAGACACACCCCTCACACACTTGTTGGAATAGAGGGACATATCCCCTAGAGGATATGCCACCCAACGAGCCTTATATATGTAAGTACAAAACTCGTATACCCAATGGAAATGAATCTCATTATGAGGTACAACAACCAATTAATTTTCACAGACGGATAGTGTATCCTCGTGCATAAATCATCATGCCCATGTCATAAGGCCTATGCTATGCCCATGTCTCTGCCTGCCTATGACATGCATTATTCCTACACAATTTCCATCCCATATCATTATCTACATATAATCCTGAATAGAACCATAATAGCACCAAAAACCATCAAGGATTGAACCATATATGTCCTGGATCTGTTCTATAATGACATGATGCCACCCTGTCGTGGACATAAAAACTCTGAAAAATGTTTTTATTTAATGTATAATTTCATTAATGTTTTTTTATATCAACATTATGATATGAATTAAATAAACCAATATGGAATATTATAAATTAAAATAACAATAATTTCATAAAAAAGTAAATTCATATATATTTAGGACGAATAATATATCATGGAAATAACTAGTAACTACATTAACAGTTAAAATTATAACACCCTAGAAATTCTAAAAGAATATAATTTTATTCAAAGGTATGAATGGGAAAGAACACAAAAAATAAAAGGTTATATAAAATCCAATAAAAGTAAACAATATATAATATTTTATAAAAATTATATATTTTATATAGATTTCAATTCTGAAAATAATAATTTTTCTTGTGTTACATGAAATCATGAGGTTCATTAGTTACTTTAGATACACGCAATACAATGTTTTACAAAAAAATAAAATAATATTAACATTAATTTTGTATATGACAGTTATATCTTTGACATTTCATTTTTTGTTATAAATAGGATTAAATAAATGTTAATATATATTTTTTGAATTTATTGGTTAATAATTAATTATAAATGTATATAAAAAAATTAATATAAAAGAATGATTCGAAAAATATTATTTTGTATGAACCAAAGGCGTTTTATCCTAATAAAATAAATAAAATAATATTATTGAATTATATAAATTAAATAAATATATATATATATATATTAAAAAAAGGTTTTACATAAATCTAATATGTTTTTCTAGTAAGAAGATAAGAATAAATCTAATTTTACACATACAAAAATATATACATTTCTATAGACATTTTTGTAACCAATTAATGTCACGATTGTCTTAAAACTAAATATTGGAAATTTTTAAACATTTAATTAGAAAAAAAACTATTTTTTTTAATATTAATATATAAAATTAACTTAGGGTTATTATTCGGTATTTTTCAATGAAGTTTCATTTTTGATGAATATTGATACTGTCGAATTTTAATTGAAAAAAGGTTTTTTATATAAATGATTTGTATTGTTAAATAATATTTTTAGTTACATTTAATGAAAAAATAGTAAATTTTACATATATTAATCCATTATAAGAAATAACATTCATTATTATATCATATATATATATATATATATATAAACATAGTATACTTGGAGAAATTTTAGAATCAAAACCATAATTTCTTATCCAGTTTATATGATTAATTTTGAATTAATTTTACCTCTTAATAAAATTGAATTTGAAAAAATGATTAAATATTTGGAATCATAATATTTTATGAAGTTAAATATAGAAAATTTATTTTAAAACCCACATATTTCATGAATGTTGTTAAAATTAATTACATCGATTAAGATAAAAATCAGTTTACCTAAGGTCTAAAAAATAACCATAATTAGAAAAATTACCCAAAACTGGAAAATAAACCCATTTAATGTCCATATTTATACCTTATAACTTAAATTATGTTTTTATTCAGTATTAGAGTCATTTTACATGGATAAAACGGGGGTGGAATCTCTTCTTACAATTATTTACAATTGTGCCAGTCACCATAATTATAAATGGCCCCACTCTCCCCCTTCTCCACAACTATCTAAAAACATATGTTTAAAAAATTGGATACCAATTGAATTAAAAAATATCTTCCACCATTATATAATTCTAATATTGGGATTACATTTATATAGGGAAGGAATTAGTGAAAACATAAAGGGGATACCTGAAGAAGTGCTAAACATCTTTTAAAAGAATTTTTAATTTATTTCATTTCCAAAAAATTTAAATTATTTTTATATCATGACTATTTAATAAAATTTTTATATTAAATACACTAATATTTTTTTATGTTAAGGGTATGACGCAAAACATCACAAACTTCTATCAAATGGGATACAAAGTCATCTTTAATGTGGAAGACAAACTACCCCCCTCACAAACTGATTTCATTCATTCTTCCATTACCCCGTCTCAGGGTTTGAAAAAATGACATACATACAGTTTATATAATATATATAAATAATAGTAATTATGTATTTTGTAATCTGTAATTATTTTTTAACTCATAACATCATATGTTCCATTTTTTAGAAATATGATAATGTTGTTCATGTGTACGACATACTACTACCTCACAGAACCATGTGATTTGGTCACAATCTATATGGAATTTATTAATTATGGGTTTAATAAAACAATATGAAAAATATGATATGAAAAAGATACTAGAATACTATATCTATATATATTAATTTTATTTCATTCAATGTGACAAAAAATTGAAACAGCGTTAATGCTTACGTATGACCAACCATCTCTATAAACTATGTATTTCATTTCCTATCAAAAAATGTGATAGACAGAAATAAATAAATATACAATGTATATATATTTATTAAATTTAGATAATTTTGATACATTATTGAGATTATTAAATCATGATACAAGTATATGGAACCAAAAACAACATGTCAAAACATACATGAAAAATGCAATTAAAACTCCAAAACAAAATGTTAACAAATGGGTAATAAAATTATATAAAGGGATCATATGTGATATAATAAATATTAATATGGTTTTATAATAAGTTTAATAATTTTTTAAATAAATTTTACTAGATGTTAAATAATGTACGACTAAAATAAAGTGCATGTTAATGGGTTTCATCTCAATTTCATTTCATTGAGAAATATTGAAATGTTAAGCCTAATAACATCTATATAGTATATATAATGATACATGACGAGTAATATCTTGAATAATTCATTCTACATTTTATTTTAACATTTAAATATTAATTATTTCACCTAAGGGTATATGAATTATAAGTTTTCATGTAGTAACAAATTTTGTATCCAATTCGATTTTAATGGATTAAAATACTCCCTTATTGTCTTTAATATGATAATATTATGTGTATAAATACCATTGTATATTTATTGTTCTATTCCAAATTTTAAATGTGGATTTATAGTTAATACAAATAATTTAATTATTGATTATTTCTCAATTCAATCTAATATTGATATTAATCTTTTATTTAACCAAATCATTCAAATAGAGATTGTTTATTCTTGAATTTCCATCAAGGAAACTTATATGACCAATTATTAAATAAAACCATTATTTTTTATATTCTATTTATTACAAATGTTTTTATGTTAATGTTCCATTTTTCTACTCTTTTTTATTGGAAATTATTTATAAAATGTATTCTTGAATATTTAATATTATTTTCTCCTTCATATAAATATTTATTTTGTTCGAAAACCATGTTTCCAAAAAATATTTTTA
Source organism: Viscum album (assembly GCA_963277665.1). Lineage (NCBI taxonomy): Eukaryota > Viridiplantae > Streptophyta > Magnoliopsida > Santalales > Viscaceae > Viscum > Viscum album. The sequence goes on from OY728151.1 coordinate 810,389,458, forward strand.
AAAATATTTTAAAACATTAAAATATTTAATAGAATACATTTAAATATATTTTCCTCTATAAAATATATTTTTAAAATTTATTTTCAATGAAATAAATTTTCATATATTTTTAAAAATTAAATGTTTATTTTCGTCAATAATGTTTTGAAGACATTTTTAGGGAATTTCAATTCATAAAAAACGTTTTTTGTACATCAATGGGTGTGTTTTGTATTGATAAATTCTACATTCCTTATGTAGATGTTTTATAATTACTTTGACTATAGATATCCTATTTTGGTACCATTTCCATATTACATTGATAGGATTATGGTTTTTTTCTAATTAGGGATGTATTAACATTTCACATGTAAGAACATCTATATGAATATTTATATTGTTCATATTTTACCCCATACCAATCATGTATGTGACACAGATAGTTTGGGAAGTTCTATGTCAATTATATCCCCTAGATGCATCTTTAGGGTTTATGAGACAAACTAGATATTATTTTGGACCAGGCCTTAAACATTTATTATATTAATTTCACAAAGCGTAAATCATATTATATTCTTGGTAGGCATCCCTCACACTGTTATATTCATTCCATTAACCCTATATAGTATATTTATATAACCATATTTATTCATTACTTCATTATTAATTTAGTTAGTGACATTTCATGTTATTATTTGATTAATTTCTATATCCATGGTTATGTTTCAAGTTCATGTGACTGTTTATGTAGAATTATTTGATCACCATTTTTTATTTCATATTTTTATCATTTTATTAATTTAATGGAATCCATTTAATTTAGTTACCATAAAAATTTTATTAAACATAATTTTTTCATCTATTTTGATGTATACATACCCTTACTAAGAATTTCATCTCACCGTTATTTTGTTTCCTTTCCATAGGATTCATTTATTTTCACAATGAATGATATGTATGGATATAATATATATATAGAAAATATTTTCCAGATAATTGAAGGAAAAGGAAAATTATTTTCTAATTTGTGTATTCCATTGTTATGTAAAAACTATATATGTATATTATTCACAAGAATACTAAACGGATTGATCCTTTGGCATGGGATTCAATGTATCACAGTAAAATTCAATGGTCGTAGGAACCAAATTTGGTCTATTACGTCTTGAGGCACTATATTTGGTATCAGGTTATATTTAGTGGAAAAATTAAGAACTAGATTTAGGAAAATATTTATTTTATAACATAACCTCATGATAGTATTTTTTAGATAATTATATAATAATATCATAAAGATTTTTTTTATTATTGTGAAATTAGATATGCATAATTTTTTTGATTATGTAAAGTTTTTCACAAGATCTATGATTATACATTATGTTTTATATTTTTATTATATAATATTTTTTATTTCATAATTTAGAATTTTTCCTTGTAGAAGGAATGTGAACCTAACCAGTGAACGTAATCCAATGATTAAGAGGGATCATATCTTTTATTATATTATGAAAATATTTATAAAAGAATTAGTCTTCCAAACATTCTCCACAAAAGAAGACATAATATTAAGGTATTACGAGATAGTGAAATATTTATCATAGAAATATGGTATTATAGGGACAAATGATAACAGTATGGTATATGAAAAAACATGGATAATGGGTAGATAAGAAATTTTTATTTTAACACATGTGAAAATTATTGAAAGGAACTCACTGGCACTTTTTAAAAGGCATAGAAGTTTTCTACAACTCTTCAGATAAAGGTAACCATTATTTTGATTAGAAGGGTAAGAAAAATATTTTAAATATACAATGTTTCAACAACAAAGATATGGGTCACCACACATATCAGAGTATTATGAATCAACAGAATATACCACAAAAGAGTATAATGGGTCATGGTAAAGCTTATACTGCTGCAAAAAATGACGATGATGGATTAATATATATGTGTTTAGATTCACATGTTATGTTATTTATGTATTATATCATTGAAATAATTGTTGTATGAATTATAAAATATTTTAGTGTTATAATGTAGTATTATTCAATAAAATATTAGAAATAAAATACTCAATTGAACCAAGAAATATAATTCAATGGAAATTTGAACTTCTTTGAATGCTCTTTATTGAGTGAACTATAACCCTTAATATATTCCTGACGTTGAGATAATGTTGTTCGGATAAGGAGATTTTATATATGTATTGATTAAATTTTACATTTCTGGCTACCGTAGAACTGAATAATTATTTTTTTGAATTTTTTTTATGCTATCATTGATGGAGTCTACAACATTTTTTTATTTATGGAATATATCCAACATCCTATGTTGTAATAATAAATAATATTGAATTATTGTATTAAATCTATTTTATGGTAATTCTTCTTATTACCATGTTTCAATAGAATATATAAAGCAGGTTTTTACATGTTTGGTATGTGATGATTTAGAGATAGTTAATTTGTTCTAGATTAATGATAATTTCATTTTGAAAATTTACTGGCCTTATACACTTATAGATCATAACATTTTGGAGGTTTATAATGTTATTAATTTTTGAAATTTTTTATGATTAAAATTGGATGAGATTTTAATTGGAAGAATATTTCTTTATTATATAGTGATTTGTGCATATTGGATAAACTGTGTTAACAATTCTATTATAATGATAATTGATGAATAAAGGTAATATATAAATCTTGTGATCCATTAGTGCATAAGGTATGATAAATTCATCTTCATTTCATTGTGTAAGAGGTTTAATGTAAATTAATAATGCTACAACCAAAGTGTATGACTTTACATAAGAAATTGAAATATATCATGTATGTATATTTCTTTATATTTTTATGGAGAGAAAGAATTCCTTAATATTTGGGAAAAGGGTTCGAAAAATGATTCCCTATTATCATAATTTTTTTAATATTAATGACCATTTTCTAACCACTATTTAATAGCTTTTCATTCAGTAACTTTTTCCTAAACATGTTCTTTATCACTCTCCTTTTGTATTTGATTTTTTGTTTTCTCTTACATGTGCATGTTTTTATTCCCTTCATATGTTCTTATATAATAAAACATTGTTATGTGATTATTCTAGATGAGTTTTATACTTATCATTCTCTCTTATTATAATTATGTTTCATTAAATCTCTATAATATGTGGTTTTTTCAACTATGGCATTTCCAAATGTGAAACCCATTATTATTGAGATCATGTTTAAATTAGATGGATGGAATACTATTTAAGGTAGGGAAAATGTTACACAATTAATATTCTAAAAGAATAAAATTTTATTCAATAACATCTATGACGACCAATAATAATAATATATGGGAATCATAAATCCAAAAATAGTAAAATATAATTAATATTTAATATAAATTCAATGTATGATATAGATTTTAATGAACACAATATTGATTTAGCTTATGTTATACGTAATAACAATATTCTATGATAGCTTGCACTACATACAATAACACATTTTATCAGACAATAATTTAATATTTAAAATATAATTTAATATTATATTTATCATATAGACATTAAAGTTCTATAAATAAATATTATAAAAGAACTTAAGAAAATATATAGTTGAATTCATTTGATACAATTTAATTAGAATTGAAAATAATAATCAATCCAATATAATCGAAGTGTTTTTATAAAATACTATTTTTATGGTCAAATGAGTTTTATAATCATAAATTAAATCGATTAATAATAATTAATTATATGAATTATATTTATATATTATATATTCAATCAATTTTTTTTTAAATTCCTAGAGAAGTGATTATATTCATAAGACAAAAACAAATACTATTTTACACATTAAAAGATGTGTTTTTCTAATGGAATATTTTTATGTATTTTAATTGAGGAAATTTAAAAAATTACCTTAAACCATTATAAATTTTTAACTAAAAATTTAAAATATACTTTGAATATTTAATATCAGAATTTTATTAGGGCTAATGTTTTGTATTTTTCTATGATGTTTCATTTTATGAGAAATACTGAAAAAAATTATTTTAAATGAAAATAAACATTACATCTAAATAATTAATAATCATAAATTATTAATTTTTTTTGAAATTAAAAATAGTTCAATTATATAAATATCAATAAAATATAGGTATTTAATGTCACTTTTATATAAAATTTAGATATATAAAAAGAGTAACCATTTGATCATTATCAGTTTAAGAACCTGCTTTCTAATCTTGTAAATGACATTAATTTTATATTATTTTTTCCACTTCTATTTAATGGTTTTTTAAAAATGGATTCAATTTTGGAATGATCATAATTAAAAATTTATAATAATTAATACTTAATTTTTGACAATTGTATTTATTGAAAATATATTAAATTATTTTCATTGACTATGAAAATAATGATATTACCAAGGTAATAAATTTAATCATAAGGGGGTAAATTACCTAGAATCATGTTCAAAACCCATTTTATTTCCATATTTATACAATATAACTTCTTTGAAATAGTTTTTATCATTAATGGATCCAATTAATCTAGAAAATATGGGTGGAATTCTATCTTTCAAACATTTACAAGTTACCCACTCACCTAACTTATAAACGACCTCAAACTCCTCCCTTGTTACCACCTATAAGAAAACTTTTCATTCAATAAATTCAATACCAATTTTCTCCCCATAATAACTATCGTAATACTATAAGCCTTATATTGGGCCTATTTACATCATTTGAAGGAATTAGGGAAACAATAATTTGGATACCCGTAGAAAAGTTATTGATCTTCTAAAAGTGTTTTTATATCATTTTCTTCTACACCTCCTACAATTAATTTTATATCATAATTGGATAATAACCTCATTATCATAAATATATTAATATGTGTTTATATTAAAATTAAAACATAAAATTTCACATACTTCAATCAAATGGGAGACACAATTATCATTCCTTTATATGCCTATAAACCCCCACACAAACACATGTTGTTTGTTCTTCAATTAAAACCTCTCATGGTTGTGAATTAGGATTTAAATGTTGTATAAATGTATGATATTTATGATATTTATGATTCTTGGGATTACATAATTATTATACAACACATACCATCATACATTCCATTTTTTGGGAAAATGATAACGTCATTCTTGTGTATGGTGGACTACCTCCTCATGAAGGGTTGTGATGAATTCGCTATTTACCTGAAAGGTGTCAAGGTTGGGTTCAATTTACACGTGAGATCTATGTGAAATAATAATTACACAGATATAATAATATATTTATATAATTTAATTCTCTTTCATTCATTACAATGTGAAAATGGAAACAATATTCATTCGCATGTATGGCCTACCGTCACAATGAATGATGTCTTCCATTCTCGAGAACTAACTATTATGTAATAATATATATGAATATATAATTAAAAATCATGATATTTAAATCATAATTTACATTATTATTATTAAATAATGATAAATTTATGATGAAAAAACAAAATTTCCAAACATACATGAAAAATTATGATATTAACACTCGGAAAAAAGAAAATAATAAAAGAATATTTGTGAAAGATTAATAAAAAGTTATAAAAGAATCATATTGGATATAATAAATATTAATATGGTTTTTATCAGATAAAAAAATATTTAGAACCAATATAAAGGAGGTTAAATAGTTTAAAAAAAAAGAAATGAATGGAAATTGATTTCATCTCAATATTATATCATTTAGACATATAGAAATATTATGCGCCTAATAACTTTTATATAATGTATATGCATCCCCTTGAAATGTAATGTCATTAATAAATCATTTTTCATTTTATTTTATGTTTGAATTTTAATTATTTTATTTATTGGGATTGGAATAAAAATATTATAGGTGGTAATGAAATACATAACCCACTTCATTTTAATTAGGTTATATTACTTCCTCGTGGTCATTAATATGAGAATATTATGGGTATAAAAAACATTTAATATATATTGTTCTATATAAACATGTATTATTTGTATTTATAGTTTATACTCATAATTAATTCATTGATAAATTCTAATTTCATCTTTATGATCATTTTAATGTTTTATTTCATAATCTCATTCAAAACGAGATTATTAATTAATTAATTCCCATTAGAATAAATTATATGATAATTATTTTATAGAAAAATTAAAATCATTCTAATCTATTTATTCAAGTTATATTTTATGTAAGATTACACATTTTACATCCTTGGTACTTGGAATGATTAATAAATTGTTATAAAAAAACAGGACATCTTTTCTCTCTTCACCCAGAAATATGTTTTCATAAAAAAACCATGGTTTCTAAAAATGATTTAAAAAATATTATAACATATAAAAATTGTATATAAAATAAAATTTTAACAAATTTTACTTTTTAAAAATTGTTTTTATAATGTTATCTTTATTGAAAATAGTTTTCTAAATGTTTTTCAAACTGAAAATTATATTTTCCTTAAAAATGATTTCAATGATATTTTATAGTATTTATATTCTTCAATGACCAAAAAAATTATAATTACACCAATGGGTATATATTGAATTGATACCATCCTTATACTATCAATGGATTTTGGTTATTAGATTTAATTTGGATGTTCTACTTTGATACCATCTTTCATATTACTATGAATGATTTCTGGTTATGTTAACTAATATTGGATGGATTCACATTTTGTATGATATAATTTTAATATGAGTGTTTTTGTGGTTAATGTTTTACCACATTCATAAGAGGAATGAAAAAAACTCACTATATGATGGCATGTATCCTTTATTACCCTTTAATTCATGAATAGAATTCATGAGACACACTATATACGATTATTACTAAGGTCATACGTGATTATTAGATTCATGGCACTAGTCCTTGATTATATTAGATTCCTGGTATAAATCATTGGAAATGATAGATTCTTGGTATGAAGCCTCAGTGGAATGTTTTATATATCCATTATTTTTAATTCTATAATTATGATTTAAGTTATTGATAACCCTTTTCATTATTTTATTAGTTATAAAATAAAAGAACAAGAATAAATTTTCCCTGAATTTTAATATGGAATTATTTGATCACCACATATTATGGTCATATTATGATAATGTTATTTATTTTTTTAAAAAATAATTTGGGTTTATACCTTATCATTTTGATTTTTTTTATTTTTTCACATCATCATATGTACTCTTACCCTTAAATTTCATTTGATATAACTATTATTTTTTTCCCTTAACTATGATTCAAGAAAATTTAAAACGAATGATATGTTGGTATACTGTAGATGGGATAATGTTATTTTTGAAAAAGAAAAGAAATTTTTTTGTAATGTGTTTATTCAATTTTAATGCAATAATCATATATGTATCGGGTTTACCAAGACATATAAATTGATCGATCCATCAGGATGATATCCCATGTATCGTATTATGATGTAATGGTATCAAGCACCAACTTCGGGCTACTGGGGTTCAAGTTACCAAAAAATTTATGTAAAAACATTAAATCAAGAGTTAATGTAAATAAAAATCCATTAAAAATTTATCATAATTGATGTATGAGGTATTAAATAATGTCATCATATTTTATCCTCAACATTTATAAATTTTTTATCTACATACCTTGAATATATAATTAAATTAATTCCTGTTAATTAATATTTTATAAAATGAAACCACACTCACTTATAAATTGACTATTTCAACACCCCTAAAACATAATCATTTTAAAACTCATAGAAATATTATAAATATTAAGTAATCATAAAAATATAACCCTTTAATTTCATAATCCTATTCATAAAGGTGTTTTATGGTGGACTAATCTAAGAACTCATAATCAATTTTTTTTCATTATTTGTTCTTTTTTACTATTCCATATCGCCCAATTATATTATCATTACCAAAATATAATGAATATTGTCACAACCCATCCTCGGGGACCATTCCATGACAACCCCAAGCCCGCCTTCTATAGGCCAGGGGCTGGTGACTAGCACCAAAGGTGAATCCATGATAAAAAGGGAAGGCATTGCCTTTAAACATGTAACCCACAAAGTCTGAACACAAGTAGTAGAAGTAACAAGTAGTAAAAGAGAAACGAATGGTGTGATGAATTTAAGTGGGCCAGTATACAAAACCAACTGAACAACAAGTAAAAGTACAAGTAAAAAGTGGAAAACATATCCGAGATCATCTACTGGGAAATCCCACGAGAAGGGTAGGTATAGATCTCGAACTGCTCGTCCCTGCGGTACGTCCTGTCTATTCCAGCTCTGAGCAGCCTCCCGTCTATCACCCTCTACCTCGATCACTGCATAGTGTCGTCTTCACAGAACACAATAAGGTGCATGTGAATCCTGTGTAGGGGTGAGAATAACAATACTCAGTAGGGGACCCCAAGACCCCCAATGGTCTCCCAGAATCCACTAATTAAAAACCACAGTATTAAGATACAATAATGATGTATTAACCATCCCTACTTAGGTAAATGCCCATACATATACCAAAGTTACCAAACATAGACTGTCTCCAACACTTGAGCCCAAGCACAACCCATTCCACAAAGGAAGTAAAGTCAATCATCTCGATGATAAAAACTAAAAGACAAGACTAATCTCACACAGGTATACAACTCTTGATGAGGGGTAGAGATGATTAGTTCTATCTAGTTAATCATCTCTTTTGTCGAACCCACATAGGATCCTGATTCAGTATCAGCGCTATCAAACCCACGGAGGATCCGGGTACATAAGTCATCGCTGTCAAACCCACGGAGGATCCCACTACAAAATTCATCGCAGTCAAACCCACGGAGGATCCCGGTACAAAAGTCATCACTATCGATCCCACGAAGGATTATGGTACAGTAGTAGGTCCATGTAGGATCCTATCATCATATTCACAGCCAGCCAGAGTGTCTTCACACATTGAACACTCAATTCAGGGAGGGTCCGCTCCTCGAGCAACGTGTTGATACATCAACTACCAAGATGTCTCGATATGATATATCCCGTTGTTCTGTCTCATCATAAGCAACTAAAAGCAACAGACGACGTGTCAATCAGACGCCCGTTCTGAGAGTTATTGTCATTTCTGTTCCAGGGGCCTGGTTGGTTTTTAAGTTCAAACCAACGTGACCATACCCCAACTGTGTCAAAACCTCAGGTGGGGTATTCCAAAAGAACCGTCATGCTTTAAGCCTTTCGTTTCCGTATAAGGTTCGTCGTTCGTACACCTTTAGCCCAAAATATGGGCGGGAAGGAGAAACAGGCCATAGCGGGTCCGGTCGAACCCAGTCAGAGCGACCCAGCCCGACCCGATCCGAGCCGGGTACTGACCCGGTCTGAGGGTCCGACCCAGTCCGAGTAAATGTCCTGGTCCAAGGGCAGCCCGGTGGAGGGCGGCGGCCCGGCGGGGGGCGGCCCGGCGGAGGGCGGCCCAGCCGATGGTGGCTCGGCCGATGGCGGCCCGGCCGAGGGCGGCCCGGCCGAGGGCGGCCTGGAGACTTGCCCTAGCTGCACACAAGGGGGTGGCGTGCACCCCCTGGCACCTGAACGGTATAACCGTTCGGTGGGCGGCCCAGCGAAGGGGGGCCTGGCGGAGGGCGGCCCGATGGGGGGCAGCCCGGCGGCGAGCGGCCCGATGGCGGGCGGCCCGACGGCAGGCGGCCCGGCGGAGGGAAGCCCAGCCGATGGGGGGTCGGCCGATGGCGACCCAGCCGTGGGCGGCCTGGAGGCTTTCCCTAGCCACACACAAGGGGGTGGCGCGCACCCCATGGCACCCGAACGGTATAACCATTCGGGTGGATTGAACTGGCGCCAGGTGGCACCGGTCCTTCTCACGTGGGACCCGACGGGGTCCTGCTCCTCCCTGCTGGCCGAGCGGCCCGCCACTCCGGCACCACGACGGCCAGCCTAGCCGGCCACCACCACACCTCCACTGCGGCGCAACAATGCTACGGTCCTACTGCCCTCTGCGCGGCGTAGCGGGCTGCGCCCCCACTGTCGTGGCCTGGCCTGGCCGCGACCCTCGGCTCCTCCGTAAGGCGCGACAGTGCCATGCGTCTCCTCCACGGCCCGTCGTGGCTGCGACTCTCCTTCCACACAGAATGATGGTGGCACACCCTCTTTGCTACCCGGCGGCGTTGCACAGCCAGTTTTCTTCACGGTCCCCCTCCATCATCAACAATCAATAATATGCATAGGGGGGATGGTCAGGCTGTGTTCGTGTTCTCCGAACCCTCCTCATCATGGCAATAACATTTGGCATAAAAAATCCGAGGTTTGAACGACAATGTTCAAGAATGAGAATTCTACTCAAAACCCTACCTCAGTTCAATGATCATTGAAAAAGCCGCAGTAAAAGGAGGCGTTGATTCATTGACATCGAGAAGAGTCCGAGGAAGAAGCGTCGTCGGCATTCTTCGCGGGAGGCTCCTTCTCTTTAGGATTGATCGCAGATCGAAGATGGTGTTCGTCATTCTTTGGTGTAAAGGATGAACTTCTTCCAAGAGGTCTCTAATGCTCCACCAAAAATAATCACAAACCAAAATATTTGGTTAAGACAACCCATTATTTTTTTGTTGGGAATAGAATTCAATGGAATTCAAAATATTTCAAAAAAATTAATTAATTGAAGGCATTAATTAATTTTAGGGTGAATTGGCACCATTAAGGGGAAGTTCAAGAGCTCCCCCATTCATGGAGTTCAAGGGGTTTATGGGGGGGTTAGAAGAGATAAAGGGATCGGGTGGGACCCACCTAAAAACATCCTCCTAAGGGAGGTTAGGGTGTGGTGGGCCAATCCTCAAACCTCTACTTGGAGGTTTTAACGACCCAATAAATAAAAATATTGTAACACCTTTATTTTTAATTAATTTAATTAGAAACCCCATAAACTAACTTCCATTCTTGTTAAAACGGTAGTACGGTGAGGGTATCACTAAGGAATCAAAGATGCTGTGAGTTTAATGGTGCCCTCAGATTTCCATTTCGAGCATTGGTTCAAGAGATATAAAATCCTACTCTTATGTTTACTAAACGTACCCAAAAAAACTTCAAAAAATTGATTCTGGGCACACCAGGCCTCTGAATCAAGTGTCGTTAGAAAATGCGGACTTGTAAAATTCCCATGTATTTATGAGAACAAATTCCTTGGAATTTCTGGGGCGTTACATTCTCCCCACCTTAGGGATTTATGTCCCTGTAAGCTACAACTCACACTAAGGGAACAAATGGGGGTATAGATAATGTTTCTGAGCCTCCCGCTCCCATGTGCTCTCCTGGAGGTTTTTGTGCTTCCAGTGAACATCTACCAGAGGTATTGACCATCCACGTAGGACCTGCTCCTATAAATCCTCAATCTCCACTGGAACCTTCATGGAAGTCGCCCCCTCATCGATGTCCATCTCCCCATGGTTGATGATGTTGGACAGGTCGTAAACGTATCTCCTCAGCTGAGATACATAGAAGACGTCATGCACTCAGTGCAACAGAGGAGGAAGAGCCAAGTGGTAATCCCCCTCATCTACTCTTCTATGGACCGGGAATGGTCCGATGAACCTCAGATATAACTTGGAGACTCGTCCCAATCTTTATAGGCCTCATCTTGGTGAGACCCGTAGGAAGGCAAGGTTTTCATCCTCAAACTCTAGAGGTCTCTGTCTCCTATCAGCATATGAATTCTGTATGCTCTATGAAGTCTTCATCTTCTATTGGATGATATGCACCTTCTCAGTAGTAGCCCATACCATATCTGGTCCCACTAGTGTTGACTCCCCTGGGTCTGTCCAGCACAGTGGCGATCTGCAAGGTTATCTGTAAAAGGCCTAAAAAGGTGCCATACCAATGGTAGAATGATAAATGTTATTGTAGGAAAACTCCACCAAAGGAAAGTGATCCTCCCAGATACGACAGAAGTATAGGATGCATGCACGTAGCATGTCATCGAGGGTCTGGATGGTCCTCTCAATCTGACCATCTGTCTGAGGATGAAAGGTGGTGCTCAAGAAAAGCTGTGTCTCGAAAGCTTCCTGCAACCCGTTCCATAGCCGGGAAGTAAATCATATGTCATGTCCAGAGACAATAGAAGATGTTACTCCATGAAAACGGACAATCTCCTTCACATAGAGGTGTTCCATGCTCTCTACTGAGCCCGGATCTCTGATCAGTAGGAAGTGGGCCAACTTGGTGAGTCGGTCGACAATCACCCAAATCGAGACCTGACCCCTGGATGTATATGGAAGACCCATCACAATGTCCATGGATATCCTATCCCACTTTGACACTAGGACCTATAAGGGATGAATCTAGCCTATTGGTACCTGGTGATCCACCTTCAATTGCTGACAAGAGAGGCATCATGAGACAAACTCAGCTACTCCCTTCTTCATACCTGGCCACTAGTGCTGTCATCGATGGTCCTAGTACATATTCACCACAGATGGATGTCCCGCTAAAGGAGATGTGTGAAACTCTATCAACACATCCTCCTGATGTGAAACGGGTACCATGTTACGCCATCTAAAGAGAATAAAGTGCTCCCCACCTTTATAAAATTCATCAGGTGTCTACCCTGTGGATATCTTAGCACGTCGCATCTCACAGTCAACGTCGCCACACTGTTCCTTTTTGTATCGCTGAAGAAGTGGAGGAGTGACTGTGAGAGACTATATAAAGGCTACTCTATCCCGATCCACAAAAGATATCTGAAACACGGCCAGCTGCTTTGTCTCCTCTCCTAGTAGCTGAATGGATGATGTCCTACTGATAGCATCTACTACAATGTTTCCCTTCGCATGAGTATAGACTATCCCGAAGTCATAGTCCGGGAGGAACTCAAGCCACCGTCGCTGTCTCAGGTTCAGTTCCTTCTGCGATAAGATATACCTGAGACTCTTGTGATCATAGTACAAAGTAAAATGCTCTCCCATTAGATAGTTATGCCAAATCTTCAAGGAGAATATAACTACTGCTTACTCCATGTCATAGGTAGTATAGTTCTGCTCATACTGTCCCAACTGCCAATAACCATACGTGATCGCTGCTCGCTCCAACATCAGGACACACCCGAGTCTGGTCCCTGATGCATCGCAGTATACTACCTACCCTATGCCTAACTCTGGAATCCTCAAGATGAGGGAACTAGTCAGCATCTCCCTTATCTCTTGAAAGATCTACTGGAATATCTCCGACCACACGAAGGGTTTCCCCTTCTTTACCATGGCTGAATGTGGTGTTTCAATTCTGGAGACATCTGGAATGGACCACCGATAGTATTATGCCAAAACCATGAAACCCTGAACCTCCGTCACACTCCTGGTTGTCTCCCATGCATGCACTGCCACAATCTTCACTAGAACCATTACAACTCCAGCCTCAGAGATGATGTGTCCTAAGAAGTGAACCTCTCGAAACCAAAATGGGCACTTCGAGAGCTTAACATAAAGCTGGTTTTGTCGAAGTGTGTCCTATACTACCTGCAAATGGTAGGCATGCTCCTCCTCAATAGTCCAGTAGATCAGTATGTCGTCGATGTAGACTAAGACAAAGTGATAGAGGTAAGGCAAGAAGATCATGTTCATGAAACTCATGAACAATTCAGGAGAATTGGTTACGCGGAAGGGAATAACTAAGAACTCGTAGTACCCAGACCAACACATGAAGTCCAACTTCTACACATCCCTGTCTTGAACTATGAGATGGTGATAGCCTAACCTAGGGTCTGTCTTTGAGAACCACTGTGCTCCCTTGAGCTGATCAAAGAGGAGGTCAATCCTCGTGAGTGGGTAATTATTTTTCACGGTCACCTAGTTCAGGCACCGGTAATCAACAAACAGTCGCAAGCACCCATCTGCCTTCTTGGAGGACAAAATCGGGGATGGCCGGGGTGCAACACTGGGTCGGATAAATCCCTTCCCCTGCAAGTCCTTCAGCTGTACCTGCAGCTCACAAATCTCGGTGGGAGCCATCCGATATGCTGGATTAGATATCGGTGTTGTCCGGTGGTACATGTCAATGTAGAAGTCCACCTCTCTGTGAGGAGGTAGTCCTTGAACATCATCCGGGAAAACAACAGTGTACTGATCCCCCACAACAAGATTACTTGGACTCCGCACATGAACTGCTCCGAGAATGAGACTACCCAACTGATGTGTGATCAGCTACCCCCTCCTCTATGTAAGTTCACCCTATACTGCAAATTCTCCCTTCTCGCTAGTGATGTAAACCTCATCCCATCCTCGCTAACACACCACACATTCCACCTAATAAAATCAATCTGAGCATGAACTCTGGATAACCAGTCCATACCCAAGACGACTTCGTAAGGCCTCGACGCTGCTATGAGGAGATCACAGTCAAAGCTCTCGCATCCTAGAGTCTGTTCACACTGCCTGCACCAGTGCGTAATCATCAAGTCTACTCCCGTAGGAGTCTGTAGTCGTCAGGATCAAGCCAATGACTCTGTCGAATTCTCCGAGCTCCGAACGATTGAAGTCTCAATAAAAGGATGACTCTCACATGTGTATATAAGTTCTACATCAAAGGTGTATTATACATAGATAGTACCTCGAATCATCTCAGGTGCGCCGTGGTCGTAGGGTTCGACTGCCTGGAGCGGAGCCCGCCACTGTCTGCCAGCTCCCTGTAGTCGGGGTGGACCTCCTGGTAGTGGTGGTGATAGGGCCTCGAAACGTCGTACACCACCTGATGCTCGGCCAGCTCGTTTTCCATGTCTGCCTACTCTCAGTGGACCACCACGGTCCAACCACTGCCTCTACCTGGGAGGTCCCTCTACTGTCTGCTGCTCATCTATATGGCGGGTCAGGCAGTCATGATCCATGTGACCCTTCCCGCCGCATGCATAGCACTTCCTGCTCCTCGTATGGTTGGCTTTGTCCCGTGTTCCCTACACAACCGAACCTGTACCCTGGGGTCTCCCACCTGATGGCCTGGTCCGCTTGGGCCTCTACGATATCTGTCTACTGTCGGCTGCAGAATACTAGGCTACATGTCGTATGTGGTTGGTATCGCTACTGGAAACTGCTCCGCAAAAAAACTCTCCACTAGAAGGGCTCACTTCAGTACCCCCGCCTGTGTCGGGATGCTGAGCAAGACCATCGAAGCTCTGATCTCATGCCTGAGTCCCAGCTCGAAGTTCCATGCCATGAAGAATGGGTTTTGCCCCATATACGTGGAGTAGAGTGAAAGGTCGGTGAACCTCATTGAGTACTGAGCTACTATCATGCTTCCCTATGGCAGATGAATTAACTCCTGAATCCACACCGCAAGAAGTGTGGCTGGAACAAACTATGACTGGAAGAGACTCTCGATGTCTGCGTAGAGTAATGATGCCTCACGATGCACCTGGATCATCAGGCTCCACCATCTGCCTACTGATTCATGCAGGAGACTCGCGACAAGGATCACCATGAGTTCAGCTGGTGTTCCTACTAATCTGAAAACTCTTACAACAACATCCATCCAATCCTCAGCTGCTGTGGGTCCGTCTCTCCCCAAAACCTAGGTGGCCTTTGGTGCTGGAACTCATGCAATGCAATTAGAGAGCATGCACTCTTTGCTTCTAGAGCTGGTGGTATCAGTGGCCCAACGGGTAAGGGTACCGCTGGTACCTGCACAGTGATGGGGCCCTACAACAAGGACTCATCTCTCTAAGGGACACCATCTCGTATGAAAATCTGAACCCTATCTGGCTACTTACGTGCGGCCTTTTTGAAAAAAAAGGTGCACCACAGTCAGAACAATATAACTGGTGAGCTGACACAATGTAATCTAGAATAAAAAAATTCAAAATATACACACACGCAATCAGTGTTTTCATGCACTGAGTCAGAAATCATAAGTTAGAGTTCTAGTGTATGGATACGTCGGCCACCGAACCATCACCAGTTTCCCAAAACTGATAACCACACCAAAAAACATTATACTATTTCTATTAAAATAAATATCCGAGTCTTATGTTCTGTTGTTGATCCAACTCCTCTAATACCAATTTGTCACGACCCATCCTTAGGGCCCGTGCCGTGACTACCCCAAGCCCGCCTTCCATAGGCCAGAGGCTGGCCACTAGCACCAAAGGAGAATCCCTGATAAAAAGGTTAGGCATTGCCTTTTGTAGCATCCCAACCCCAGTTACGTAGAGTCGGTGCATTATTACATAACATTGGCATGATCACAAGAAGGATCAAATGTTGAAAGATCAATTAGTTTAGTATCCTTGGGAACACTAGATATATTCATAAGTCGTATATTACATCATAAAAATGAAAACTAGAACAACATAATTTCTATAGTCCACAATCATATCCCCACATACTATCCCTGCAGGTCATTCATAAATTACTTCTTCACATCCTGGGAAAAATAAAACATTGAAAGGGGTGAGCTCAGATGCTCAATAAGGAAAAGAACATAGCGAAAACTTTCATAAATAAACATAAACATTTAAGGCAATGTATAACTAAAACAAAATCCTTTTAATCATTATCTTTAGCATAATATGGAAAAGATAAAATTAAATAATGCCATTTATTTATTCACGTGGTTATTCTACTAGTCGAATAATTACATGCAATATCAATAACCACTTTCATAATGACAGAATGCATAATGGCAAACTATCATAAACACGTAGCCAAGGCCTCGTTCCAATACTACAAATAAGATTTTATCAAGGCCTCGTGCCAAGACACTAGTTTCTCTCATGAGACCTACCGATGCATTGAGGAGCTATAGTGGGATCCACCCGTCACTTATTAAGTCCAATGCATTCCTCATATGAACAGGTTTAAACAATACATAAACATTCGTATTAAAAATGGAATACGAAATGTCCATACATTATCCATAAACCATGAATGGTATAAAAATAACACATCCACAGTCAATCATATCACAAAACCTTCAATATAATATTGATGTTTTGTATCATAATAAAACAACTTCAAATAAACTTAAAATCCATCAAAGGATGTTGACATAAATGAAAATCAAAACTATTAGAGAGAAATATTACTTTTTTTGAAATCATTTAAAAGTCACATAATTCTACCGAAAACCATTATTTTGAAAATATTCTTATTATCTTGTAAAGGATGATTCAAAGTTGTAAAACTGCAGAGAATAACCACTCCCACCGTATAAGTTAAAAAAAGACATTCTTACCTTAATTCTGTCGAAAAGGTTAAAAAGGACCTTGTTTGGAAAATGACGGTAAGATTCCTTTATAAAATTATTATAAAAAGTCAATAGAGGGTATAAATGACTTTAAACCATATTCTTTATAATAGTAATAATGTTTTGAAATAAATTTTTATGAAATATGGATGTGGATGATAAAGAGGTCCCAGTAGATAATTACGTATAAACAACCTTAGATAATGAAGAGATTGTGAAATAAACCCTTACCTTGTACATTTACTTGGTCGAGGGTTGGTTAACCTCCTGTAAAATAGTGAAATAATTGTTATTAAATTATAAAATAATTATATAAATTAATATGATATCACATATGATCTTTTAATATTTCTTTGTTGATAATATCTTAGTATTATCGTTGTTTTGGGTGTTAACTTAATCATCTTATTTTATATGTTTTGTTACATAAGCCACATTTGTTATGGATAGGTTGTATCTTATTCATATCAAGAATGATATCAAGTCCTTAAATATTATTTTTAATCATCCAATAATATTTAGTCTTGAATGGATACGATGGGGAATGAATCTCATCGCGTTCGTGGAGACGGTAATATGTACGTATGCACGAGCGAAAATATCATTCTTTTGATATTAAAATAATATATAATTGGATGGTATATCATATAGACATAATCATTATCATGTTATATTTATTATTTACATGATGTATACATCATTATTATACCCATTAAATAATAATATATTAAATAAAAATTACACCACAACGTGGAGACGGTAGGCCGTACGTACACACGTATGGTGACATGTCATTAACAGGATGGATAAAATAATGAATTTGTTTGTTCCATAATTATAATAACATCACAGTATATATAATATACTGGGGTTATTATTTTAGAATTAAAATAACAAGGAATGAAGAAGTTTAAGAAGAAAGGAACTTTCAAGATGGTGGTGAAGACGTTACCTCTTCTTCGGGTTCTTCCTTTTGATTTGATCTAAAGGGCTTCTTAGGATGGCTTTCTGATCAAACTAAGGAATCTAGAATTTATTGAGGGAGGTTGGGAGGATATGTGGGTAGAGGTTGGCCGAGTCAAATGGATTTGAAGGTGTGAATTAATAAGAACGGGGAGTGCCCTTTTATTAGATGGGTGAGGGGCTCTTTTGAAAAAACATAAAGTAATATTTTATAATAAAATCATATTCGGTTTCTAATGAATCCAAAGTAGATTATTCAAAGTCTATGGTGGGGATGAGTCTAAATCCTTTTAACCAATATATTTTAGATAGGTTTGTGTTATTATATTATCATTATTATTTAGCATTAAATCTTATTTAATTAATTTGACACTTACCATGTCACTTTGTATTTTTATATTATATAGTTAATAAACATACTATATACCTACAAGATACCCCCAAGTGGTCCATTAATGATACACCAATAATGATATAAGTCCTATGGCTGAACCTTGGATTTTTAGGAATAGAATATAAATTAATAATATAATACTTGTTTTAGAAACTCATTTATGTCATCAAAACATTCAAATTATATTTACTTTAACATTTATAATACCAATTATTCTATTCTTTCATTAATAAGTAAAATACTACATCATTATTGTGTAATATATATTTTTACTCTTTTAATGTCTAAAAATTATAAATAATATACCATTATGTAGTAAATCTTTTTATCTTTATAATTAATATTTATTATAAAAAATATAACATATATAACCCTATGTAAACATTGTTTTTCTAAAAGATATAAGCTTATGTCATTTTTGTATTTACTTTAACTTAATTATTATAAAGTGTCCCTATCACCTACAAGTGGCTCCATGGAGTCCCAAAATCGACCCAAAGAAGACCATGGTTGGAAATTTATCCACCAATAAGGTTAGGTCACGTTTTAGGGTAATTTAATATTATTATAATAATATTTTTTTACCCTTATTTACCGGATTTACCCTTTAACCATGGTAAATAAAATATTTACCAAATTAATTATTTAAAATGTCTAAAAATAAAAGTCACCTATTTACACAATTTAGAAATCCTGATTCCAAATATGGAATTAATTTTTCCAAATTCAAAACACATAAGTGGAAGAAATTAATTTAAAATTTATTCCCGCTGTCAAAACAAAAAGCGTGTCTTTAAGATATAATAACTATCAAAAGACTGACACTTGTTTATGTCCGATTTAATTGTGAAATTATGTCCAATAACCAACATTGTATTAAATGTTAAAAATATTTTCTAAATATACTTTAAAACCAATCAAATTAATAGTTTATCACTATTAATTATTTTGATTAAAAATGTTTTTTTATTAAAATTTAGTAATTTTAACTATTCATCAAAATATAAAAGTTATCCGAAAAGTACCAAAACATAACCCTAGGCTAAATTATATAGTCCAAATCCAAAAATGAAGTCCATTTTGAGATATAAAATTCATAACCCTCATTGGTGAGTACATGCGTTGGGTCGGGCATTTATTTTCTCAAGAGTTATACGTGGAAAACATCATGAACTTTGAAGAGACTTGAGAACATTTTCAAATGGTAAGCTACAACCCCAATTAGTTCTAGAATTTAAAAAGGTCCGATGTACCTAGGACTCAATTACCCATCTTTCCGAAACGTATAACTCCCTTACATGGAGATACCTTCAAGAAAACCTGATCTCCTACCTAAAATTCCAAATCCTTCCTTCGGTTGTCAGCATAGCTCTTCTGCCTACATTGAGCTGCTTTGATGTGGTTTTGGATTACCTTCACCTTTTCCATCATCTCCTCCATCAGTTCTGGGACTACAAGTTTTCTTTCACCAATGTCATCCCAATAGGTTGGTGTCCGACATCTCATTCTGTATAACGCTTCATATGGTGCCATCTGAATACTTGAATGGAAGCTATTGTTATATGAAAAATCTACCATAGGTAAATATTGATCCCACATACCCGGAAAGTCAAGTGAGCATGATCTCAACATGTCTTATAAGGTTTGAATAGTTCATTCTGATTGTCCTTCTGTTTGAGGGTGGTAAGCAGTGCTCAACCGATGTTCAGTATCCAAGGCCTTCTGAATATTTTTCCAGAATCTTGTTGTAAAATGGGGATCACGATCCAAGACAATCAATAGGGGTACTCCATGAAGTCTAAAAACATCATTAATATATTATCATTCTAGACGATAAAGTGGTAAATCCTCCCTTATAGCAAGGAAATGTGCTGAATTGGTAAGACGATCAACAGTGAACTATATTGCATCATTCCTTCTAGGAGTCCTTGGTAGTCCCATGAAAAAGTCCATCGTGATATTATCCCATTTCCACTCAGGTATGGAAAGAGGTTACAATACTCCACCAGGCTGTTTCATTCCAGATTTCAATTGTTGAAAAACCATACATCTTGACACAAAATCAGCAATCTCCCTCTTCATGTTGTCCCACCAAAAATGTTCCTTCAATTCTCTATACATTTTAGTTCTCCTAGGGTGTATAGAGAAATTGGAACTATGAGCATCATCTAACAATTCCCTTTTTAAATCAGTTATATCGGGAACACAAAGTCTCCTCCCAAATTTCAAAATTCAATCTTCATACACTAAGTCACTCAATCTACCATCATTCACAGTTTCATCTTCTTTTTAAACTCTTCATCATCGGCCTGAGAACTCTTTATCATTTCTAATAAAGATGGTTTGTCTACCATTTGAAAATGTTTTGATGTTTCACCTTCCATGGTGATTCCCAAATACATTTTTACAAGATCTATGAAAATAGGATCCCTTTCCACTCTGATCATGTTCAAAACTCCATGATCTTTTCTACTCAAAGCATATGCAACCTTATTTATCTTCCCCGGGTGGTAGTGTATCATGAAATCGTAATCCTTGAGAAGTTCAAGCATTCTCCTTTGCCTCATGTTGAGTTATTTTTGTGAGAAAATATACTTCAAACTCTTATGATCATTATATATCTCAAATTTTTCACCATAGCGATAATGTCTCTATATCTTCAAGGAAAATAATACAACAGCTAACTCGAAATCCTGAGTAGAATAGTTTTTCTCATGAATTTTTAGCTATCACGATGCATAGGCAATTACCATCACATTATGCATAAGGACACAACCAAGTCCTTTATTCGATGCATCACTATAAATAATAAACCCATCATTCCCTGATGGTAGAGTCAATATAGGAACCTTTAATAATCTTATCTTCAGTTCCTAAAAACATTCTTCACACTCTTTTGTCCAAACAAATTTAACCCCTTTACGTGTGATATTTGTTAATGGGTTATCCAACCGAGCAAAATTCTGCACGAAACGTCGATAATAATCCGCCAAACCAATAAAACTGCGTACCTCAGTTATACTCTCAGTGCTGGACATTCTTGGATTGCCTTGGTCTTAGAAGGATCAACAGAAATTCAATCCTTAGAGACAATATGGCCATGAAAATAAGTCCCCTGAAGCCCGAATTCACACTTGCTAAACTTCCCATAAAATTTATGTCATCTAAGAGTCTTTAGGATAATGCGCAAGTTATTTTCATGATCTTCGTAGCTTTTGGATTATACCAAGATATCATCAATAAATACCACCACAAAATCATCGAGATATTCCTTGAAAACTCTATTCATTAGATCCATGAATACAGAGGGTGCATTAGTCAATCCAAAAACCATTACTGTAAACTCGTAATGCCCGTACCTAGTTCCAAATGCTGTATTCAGAATGTATTCCTTCTTCACACATAAATGATGGTCTCTATATCGAATTTCAATCTTTTAAAAGTATTGAGCTCCATGCAGTTGGTCAAATAAATCATCAATGCGAGGTAGGAGATAATTGATCTTTATTGTTAGAGCATTGATCTTCCTATAGTCAATCCAAAACCTCATAGATCCATCTTTCTTCTTAACAAAATGGACATGGGCTCCCCATGGAGAAACACTTGGGGGAATAAATCCCTTATTAATCAATTCCTCTAGTTGTTTCTTTAGTTCAACTAATTCCACAGTGGCCATTCTATAAGGGGTCTTTGATATAGGCCTTGATCCAGGAATTAAATCAATGGAAAACTTAACTTCTCATTCTAGAGGATGTCCAGGTAAATATTCTAGAAACACATCTACATATTCGTTCACAATAGGTACATCCTCTATTTGAACATTCCTTTCCTCACCCACAGTTATTTCATTCTCTTCCTCCCCTATAATTGAATTTTGTTGAGCTACTGGGGGTGGATCTAGATAATTATTAGGTGGTGACGATTCTGCTCTAATGATAAGGTGTTCCTTATCATCATCATCAAAAATAGTATCCTCCTTCTTAATATAATAAATCTTTGAATTTTGGTCAGAAAGACAATCTATACCGAGGATTATATCAAAATCAATCATAGTTATGACAATGAGATCAGAGGATAAATAACATTTATGTGTTCTTCAGGGGACTGATTCAGAGAACATTATTGAAATGATACTTTCCTTAAGGGTTTTGACAGACTACACTCTTGTTAAATCAAATTGGAAATATCTAATTTTCATAGCAATCTAGGAAGATATGAAACAATGCGATGATCCAGAATCAGATAATTCGTTTCCTAAACTCGAGGAAACCATTAAATTACCTGCCACCACGTCTTTCGGAGCTTCTACCTCAGCAGTAGTGATAGAATAATCTTTACCTTGATCTCTTGGACTTTTCTGAGGAAATTTCCCTTGACACTTAAGAAATTCATTTGCATAATGTCCCATATCTCTACAATTATAGCATTCCATGTTAACAACAACTCTCTTTCCCTTGAAATCATGAGCATGGTGGCCTTTTTCACCACACTTGTAACAGACTCCCATTCCATTTAGGCACGTCTCGAGGTGATTCTTCCCACATTTACTACAGGATGTATTTTCAACTTTTACCTTCTTCCCCTTATTTCCATTTCTAGATTGATTAGAAGATCTCTTCTTCTCTTACTTTGCTTTAAAGTCATAAGACATAGAGAATTAATTTTCTGTCTTGATAGCACACGAGACAATATCTTCGTACGATGAGAAGGTTTGAGAGACTATTGCTCGACGGATAAATGGTTTTAACCCATCACAGAAACAATCAATCTTACTCCTTGGGTTACGTATATAATCAGCAGCATTCCTCGCTTACCTTGTAATGTTAGCCACATACTTTGTGACATTCTCATCCTCTTTATGCCTCAGACTCAGAAATTTCCTTTCCATATCTGCTCGATGGTCTCGAGGAAAGAATTATTCTAAGAACATCTCTTTGAACTCCCTCCATTCCATATCTGTCACTTCATCATCGTCCTTTGTTTTTTTATCAATGACCACCATTGATCAACATCTCCAGTGAGGCGATAAATTGCCATGACAAATTTTTTCCCGATCACTACTCCCCAAGGCATGGAATATTTACTCTAAGGAATTTATCCATTGATCAGATACTATGGGATTTTTACTCCCATTGAATGTTGGTGGTTGTTACCTAATGAAGATATCTAACATTGATCCTCTATGATGTGGATCAGGGTTGTCCATATGGGTAAGGTTATTATTCATAACCTGAGTGAGTTGTCCCAGTTTGGTGATTAGCTCTTCCGCACTAGTTGCATCACTAGCTCCACTATAATTATCTGGAGTAGGAGGGAAATCCCTACATGGAGTGTGTGCATTGATACAGTTTTTATTCCTTCCACTATGCTGCATTTCTAAACAATGGCATAAACTAGATTTATTTATGAGTCAAAATACATAATTCCATACTTCTAAAACACTTTACATAAATTGAACGGTGTATTGATATAATCCATAATCATAAAAAAATTTCTTTGAGAAAGTGTTTACTCATAAACCCTTAATAATGGTTTGTAATGAAAATGAGAATAATCCAAAGCATATCCCCCAGGAGTGTCATACCAAAAGGGTGCAGCAAGGCCCGTTTTCGTGCACTAGTTCCCGTTCGAGTCTAGCTCAAAGTGGTGATTTTGGGTTTTACCCCTAGGTACATCTGTGCAAGAGCCACCTCAACCTACTCGTATCCAGAAATGGATGTATTTCTCGTAAAATTCACAAAATCTCTACAATACCAAAATTCTAGGAAGTTCTTCTATACTAATCCTCAACGTCCATCTTAGCTCTATGTGCTCTAATTAGAGTTTATATAAATCTAGATTCCAAAGTTTGTACTAAACTTTCTCTGATACCAAATATAATTCCCTGACCCCAGTTACCCAGAGCCGGTGCATTATTACATAACATTTGCATGATCACATGAAAGATCCAATCTAGAAAGATCAATTAGTTTAGTATCCTTGGAAACACCAGATATATTCATAAGACTTACATTACATCATAAAAATGAAAACTACAACAACATAGTCTCCATAGTCCACACACATATCCCCACATACTATCCCTACAGATGATTCATAAATTACTTCTTCACATCCTTGGAAAAATAAAACATTGAAAGGGGTGAGCTCAGTTGCTCAGTAAGGATAAAAATATAGTGGAAACTTTCACTAATAAACATAAACATTTAAGGCAATGTATAACTAAAACAAAATCCTTTTAAACTTTAACTTCTTCATAATATGGAAAATATAAACTGAAACAATGCCATTTACATATTCACATTGATATTTTAATAGTCGAATAATCACATGAAATATCAATGACCACATTAATAATGATTGAATTCATAATGTGAGACTATCATAAACACGTAGAAAATACCTCGTGCCAAGACTACAAAACATTCGTATTAAAACTAGAATACTAAATGTCAATACTTTCTCCATAAACCATGAACGGTATAAAAATAACACATCCACAGTCAATCATATCACAAAACCATCAATACAATATGGAAGTTTTGTATCATAATAAATAAACTTCAAATAAACTTACAATCCATCAATGGATGTTGACATAGATGAAAATAAAAAATATTTGAGAGAAATATCACTTTTTTTTAAATAATTTAAAAGTCAAATAATTCTACAGAGAAACGTTATTTTGAAAATATTCTTATAATCTTGTAATGGAAGCTTCAAAGTTGAAAAAAGGTGGAGAATAACTGGACCCACTGTATAAGTTAGAAAAAGACATTCTTACCTTAATTCTGTCAAAAAGGTTAAAAAGGAGCTTGTTTGGAAAACGACATGAATATTCCTTTATAAACTTCTTATAAAAATTCAATCAAGGTTATAAATGAATTTAAACCATATTCATTAAAATATTAATAAGGATTTTAAATACATTTGTAAGAAACATGGATGTGGATGATAAAGAGGTCCCAGTAGATAACTACGTATAAACAACCTTGGATAATGAAGAGATTGTGAAATAAACCCTTACCTTGTACTTTTACTTGGTAGAGGGTTGGTTACACTCCTATATAATGGTGAAATAATTTTTATTAAATTATACAGGAATCATATATATTAATATGATATCATATATAAACATTTAATATTTCTTTGTTGATAATATCTTCGTATTATCGTTGTTTCGGGTGTTAACTTACTCGTTTTCTTTTATATGTATTGTTACATAAGCCATGTTTGTTATGGATAGGTTGTATCTTAATCATATACATAATGATATAAAGTCCTCAAATATTATTTTTAATCATCCAATAAAATTTATTCTTGAATGGATACGATGGGGAATGAATCTAATCGCGTTCGTGTAGACGGTAATCCGTAATTACGCACGAGCGACAATATCATTATTTTGATATTAAAATAATATATAATTTAATGGTATATAATATAGACAGAATCATTATCATGTTATATTTTTTATTTACATGAATTATACATCATTATTATACCCATATAAATAATAATTTATTGAATAACAATTACACCACAACGTGGAGACGGTAGGCCGTATGTACGCACGTATGGTGACATTACATTCAAGGGATGGATAGAATAATGAATTTTTTGTTCCATAATTATAATAATATCACATTATATATAATATTCTAGAGTTATTATTTTATAATGTAAATAACAAGGAATGAAAAAGTTTATGAAGAAAGGAACTTTAAAGAGGGTGGTGAAGATGTTACCTCTTCTTCGGGTTCTTCCTTTTGATTTGATCAAAAGAGCTCCTTAGGTTGTCTTTCTGATCAAAATAAGGACTCTAGTATGAAGTGAGGGAAGTTGGGAGGATATTTGTGAAGAGGTTGGCCGAGCCAAATGTCTTTGAAGGTGTGAATTAATGAGAAGGGGGAGTGCCCTTTTATAAGAGGGGTGAGGGGCTCTTTAGAAAAATCATAAACTAATATTTTATAGTGAAATAATATTCGGTTTATAATGGATTCATAGTATATTATTCAAAGTATATGGTGGAGATGGGTCAAAATCCTTTCATCCAAAAGATTTTAGATAGGTTTGGGTAATAATATTAACCTTATCATTTCGTTTTAACTATTAGTTAATTAGTTTGACACGTACCATGTCACGTTGTATTTTTATATTACATAGTTAATAAACTTACTATATACGTCCAAGAGGCCCCAAAGTGGTCAATTAATGATAAAACAATAATGATATAAGTCCTATGGCAAAACCATAGATTTTTAGGAATATAATATAAATTAATAATATAATATTCATTTTAAAAACTCATTTATGTCAATTTTGACACTACTCAATAATTGAATTTTGTTAAAGACTTAAAAACATTATTAATTCGAACCAAATTCATTTAATCAATCTAAACTGGTCATATTAACCAATAAAATTCGTTTATGTCATAAAAACATTCAAAGTATATTTATTTTAACATTTATAATACCAATTATTTGATTCGTTCATTAATAAGGAAAATACTGCATCATTATTGTGTCATATATATTTTTACTTTTTCAATGTCTAAAAATTATAAATAATATACCATTATGTAGGAAATATTTTTAGATTTATAATGAATATATATAATTGAAAATATAACATATATAACCCTATGTAAATTTTTTTTGCTAAAAGATATATGCTTATGTCATTTTTGTATTTACTTTAACATAATCAATACAAGGTGTCCCAATCACCTACAAGTGGCTCCATGGGGTCCCAAAATCGTCCCAAAGATTCCCATGGTCGGACATGTATCCACCAATAATTTTAGGGCACGTTTTAGGGTAATTTATTATTATTATAATATTATTTTTTTACCATTATTTACCGAATTTATCTTTTAACCATGATAAATAAAATATTTACCGAAGTAATTATTTAAAATGTCTAAAAATTAAATTTACCTATTTAAAATATTTGGAAATCCTGATTCCAAATATGGAATTCATTTTTCCAAATTCAAAACACAGAAGTGGCAGAAATTAATTTAAAGTTAATTCCCGCTGTCAAAACAAAAAGCGTATTTTTATGATATAATAACTATCAAAAGATTAACACATGTTTATGTCCGGTTTAATTGTGAAATAATGTCCAATTACCAACATTGTATTAAATGGTAAAAATATATTCTAAATATACTTTAAAACCACTCAAATTCATAAATTATCACTATTAATTATTTTGATTAAAAAGGTTGTTTTTAATTAAAATTTAGTAATTTTCACTATTCATCAAAATATAAAAGTTATCCGAAAAGTTCAAAAATTTCACCCTAGGTTAATTTCGATATTACAAATCCAAAAATGAAGTCCATTTTGAGAGATAGAATTTATAAAATTTAAAAAAGTAGGTATTACTATTCACAACGGCTAGTTCGATTGGTTGTGGTGTGTGTTAGAACTCGAAGTTGCGTACAACACACGCTATTATATTATTCAAAGAGAATCGTACCATGGAATCTTGGGGTGTTACACCTTAAAATTTGTAACTCACATAGTCTGAAAACATGTAGTAGAAGTAACAAGTATTAATATAGAAAATTAATGTGTGTTGAAACTATGTGGGCCATTATACAGACCCAACTGAACATCAAGTACAAGTATAAGTAAAAAGGGAAAAACAGATCCTGGATCATCCACTGGGGAATCCTACCTAAAGGGTAGGTGCATATCATGAAAAACTTCTACTTGTGGTATGTCCCGTCTAGTCTAGCTCCGAGCAACCATTCGTCCGTCACCCTCTTCCTCAATCACTGCTGACCGTCGTCTACACAAAACAAAACAAGGTGCTGGCGAGGCCCGTGTAGGGGTGAGTATAAAAAAACTTAGTAGGGGACCCCGAGACCCTTGAAGGAAACCTAGAATCCAATAAGGATAAACCATAGTAGTAAGATACAATCACAAAGTATCAACCACCCCTACTTAGGTATATGCCCATACATATACCTATGTTACTAAACACAGTCTTGCTCCAACACTCGAGCACAAGAACAAGCCATTGAAAAAAGGAAGTAAAGTCATTCATCTTGATGATAACAACTGAAAGACAAGACTTAGCTCAAACAGGTATACAACTCATGAAGAGGGGTAGAGTTGATTAGTTTTAGCCACTGAATTATCTCCTCTGTCGAACCCACGTAGGATCCTAATACAGTATTAGCATTGTCGAACCCACAGAGGATCCAGGTACATAAGTCATCGCTGTCGAATCTTCTAAGGATCCTGATACAGAACTAATTGTTGTCGAATCCACAGAGGATCCTCATACATAAGACATCGCTGTCGAACCAACAGAGGACCCTGGTATAGTAGTAGGTCCATGTAGGATCATATCCTCGTAGTCGCAGCCAACCATAGGGTCCTTGCACACAGCACGCTCGATCCGAGGAGGGTCCGATTCTCGAGAAAAGTTTCGATAAATAAACTACCACTAAGTCTCGCATTGATGTATCCCATAGTTCTGTTTCATAATAAAGAACTCAACATGACAGACGACGCGTCAATCGGATGCCCGGTCTGATAGTTATTGGCATTTCTGTTCCAGGGGCCCGGTTGGTTTTTATGTTCAAACCAACCCGACCATACCCCAACTATTTACAAACCTCAAGTAGGGTATTCCAAAAGAACTGTACTACTCTAATCCTTCCGTTTCTGTAGACGGTTCATCGTTCGGACACCTGTAGCCAAAAATATGGGCGGGAAGGTGAAATGGGCCATACCGTGTCCGGGTCCGGTCCGACCCAGTCGGAGCGACTCGGTTCAGAATGGGGTCCAACCCCGTATAAGGGTCCAACCCGGTCTGTGGAAACGGCCCAGCCCAAGGGAGGCCCGACCTGAGTGCGGCCCGGCCGAGGGCGGCCCGACGGTCTGCCCTAGCCGCGGCCAGGGGGCTGGCCCGTGACCCCTGGAACCCGAACGGTATAACCATTAGGGTGGACCGAAATAGTGCCAGGTGGTGCCGTTCTGACTCACACTGGACCCGACTTGGTCCCGCTCCTCCTGGCTAGCTGAGCAGCCTGCCACTCCGTCTCCATAGCGGCCGGCCAGGCCGCCCCCCACCGCACCTCCACCGCGGTGTGACAGTTTCGCGCTCCCACCGCCGCGGCCTAGCTTAGCCATGCCCCTCGACACCTCCTCACGGCGCGACAGCGCCGCACACCTCTACCGTGGCACATTATGGCCATGACTCTCTTTCCGCGTGGCCCGATGGTGTCACACCCTCTTTGCTACCCGATGGCCTTGCACCATCAGTTTTTTTCGCGGACCTCCTCCCTCCTCAAAAAATAATAAAACCCATAGGGGGAGGGTTGGGCCCTGTTTGTGCAGTCCGAACCCTCCTCAGCACGGTGATAACATTTGGCATAAAATAATCTGAGGTTTGAACGACGAAGAACAAGAATGAGAATTCTACTCAAACACTTAACTTGTTTCGATGATCGTTGACGAAGTCATGGGAAAATTCGGCATCGATTCATGGAAGTTGGGAAGCGTCCGAGGAAGAAGCGTCATTGGAGATCTTCACGGGTGGATCCTTCTCTTTTGGCTTGATCAAAGATCGAAAATGGTGTTCGTCATTCTTCGGTGGAAAGGATGAACTTCTTCCAATAGTTCTCTAATGCTCCACCAAATAATACCCACCAACAAAAATAATGGGTTAAGCCAACCCATTATTTTCTTGTTGGCAAAATAATTGAAAGGAATTCAAAAGATTTTAAAAAAAGTAATTAATTGAAGGCATTAATTAATTTTATGGTGAATTGGCACCATTAAGGGGAAGTTCAAGAGCTACCCCATTTATGGGGAGTTCAAGGGGTTTAAAGGCAGGATAGAATAGATGAAGGGTTCGAGTGGGCTCCACTTAAAAACATCCTCCAAGAGAGGTTAGGTTGTGGTGGGCCCCACCTCTATCCTCCACTTGAAGGTTTTAACCACCCAACAAATAAAAATAAATTAACACCTTTATTTTTATTTAATTTAATTAAAAAACCCATAAACTAACTTCTATTCTCTTTAAAAGGCAACTATAGCGAGGGTCTCACTAAGAAATCACTGACCCTATGAGTTCAACGGTGCCCTCAGAATTAAAATCCAAGCACCGGTTAAAAAAATACAAAATCATGTTCATACGTTTACTGAATGTACCCGAAAAAACTTCAGAAATTGATTTTGGGCACACTGGGCCTCAGAATCAGGCGCCGTCAGAAGCTGTGGACTCGTAAAATTCCCATGTATTTACGAAAAAAATTCCTTGGAATTTATAGGTCTTTACAAATATTTTATCATTGTTCTATATAATTTTTATTATGATATTTTATTAACTATTACCTACCTTTATCTAAGTAATGCAATAAATGAAAATGTTTCTTGTATCATGCTTGGTTCACTGCCACTATGGATATATTATTTCATTTTCCATGACCCCAAAAAATTGTTTGTTCTAAAAATATATGTTATTATTAAATATTAATTTTATGCAGATATTAATAGTAATAAATAATTACCATAATATAAATGAAATTTTGCAATAAATAATCATAGAATTTTTTATCACCACGAATGGGAAGAAAAATTAAATTTTTATAATTTAAAAGAATTTTAAAAAAATAATTAGATATGTATAATTTTTATATGAATGATAAATAATAAATAACTATATAATTTTGGATATTTTGGAACTATTTTAACCCAATTTCTCTTGTTTAGTAATTATATTTTACTGAAATTTACAAAATAACCACAAGAGGTTGATAAACAAAAAAACTAAATAAATAAATAAATAAAATGTGATAATAAATGAACCACAAAAATTGGAATATAAATGAAAATGGTCTTTAAAAATCATTTTATGCTATGTTTTATTATTCATCACATTACACACACATACCAATATATTGAGGAGTCTGTTTAAGGCGTCTTCTTAACCACTAACTATTCCATTAGGTTATGAATTCCCTCTCGACCATTTTTTCCATATAATATTTCATTGTACTTAAATAATTGTTTATATGAATGTGTATCATAAACATACCTAATATTTAATCTGTTACAATGGATATACAATTTTTCAGGTCCTTTGTCCATCAAATCTCTAATGAAAAAAGATTAATGTGAACATTCATATTTTTATTCTTTCTACTATGAAAATACATTAAGGATTCTTCTTATACATTATTTCCAAAATTAATAACTATTATCTACAAAACCCAAAAAAACTATTACTAGTTTTATGAAAAAACATATGTTCATGCTTTCTCCATATATTCATTACTCATTCAATGAAACATTTATTATGTGGTTTAGTTTCTTACCAAGATCAACAATTATTTCCAAATAATATTCTTAATTTTATCATCCTATTAAAAACTATGAATTTTTATATGAACATATAGGTATAAAAATATTTAATTCAATCTTTCCATTTTAGATATAATTATATATCATTTGTTTATTTTTAACTGGATTATACAACCCATTCATATTTTAGTGGTTTTTTATATGATTAGGTTTTATAAATGATTTAATATTTTTGGACACATATTTTGTTAAGAATTATTATATTAATAGTGGGTTTATATTTATAATCACCTAGAATTCATTGTTAATGTTATCACCTTCTATGTTTCCATGTATGGTATGTAGGTGGAAACCCTATCACACTGTGTTATTTTGTCATCATAGTGAGACTTGAATTTTTCTAATGATGTAATGAATAATATTGGTATAAAATTATACTATTTTCAGGATTCTATTATATCTACTTATTTATAAATTACATCACATGATGATATTTGACCATCCACTTTTATGATTTCCTGTTATTCCTCTAAAATCTAATGTTACATAATATATTTCTTCCCTTAAAGGTATTTATTGATAACATTTCAAATTATATATTTCTAAAAGGTACCCATGTGATGTAATATATGTTTATTGGGTCATAGGATAATGTTATTATGATCAAAGTAATAATAATTAATCACAAGATATATATTGTGTGTCGTGTTTCTCATCTCAAAAAATT
Organism: Viscum album; assembly: GCA_963277665.1. Classification (NCBI taxonomy): domain Eukaryota; kingdom Viridiplantae; phylum Streptophyta; class Magnoliopsida; order Santalales; family Viscaceae; genus Viscum; species Viscum album. The sequence goes on from OY728151.1 coordinate 810,422,079, forward strand.
CTATACCTCCAGAAAACATTGTTGTTTTCTATAAAATTATTTTAAAAGTAATGTATTAATATCCCCACGTGAGTCAAGATAATATAAAAAAATTATATCTAAGGATATTTATATGTTTTAGAAAATATGGATTGAACCTATTCCAATATGTTTTGAGGTTATTCCAATAGAGATTTTTTATATTCTATAAATTTCAATGAATTTTCATGTGCAACATCCATTTTATATTTTACCATGGTTCATCATTATTATATGATTATTTAACATCCATTCACTATTTTACAAGTTATGAATTTTAGATTATACTTTTATTTTTTTATTTCATGATATAATATAACAGAATAACACCATTGAATCAACTCAATAGATTTCATTATCTTATTAAGATAATCTAATAATTTATGTATTGATGATTTATCTTAGTTGTTTTAAGCAATTGATAATTATTTTATTCCTCGAAATAATGTTTTAATCCATACATAGAATCTATGGTCCCTTTATTACACAATTTTCTAATTTCGCTATGTAATCATTGTTTTTAATCAGATTGTGATCATACCATAAGCGGTGTTTGTTAATGGTTTTGAAAACTCTTATTTGACAAGTGTATGTTAACCTATAAAAAATTACATACACCCAAATTACAAGAATATTTTTAATTATTTTTGGATTTCATTTATCATATATGAAAATAAATTATGCATATTTAGTAAAATATTCTTTTACTACAGATTTTGTGAGTATTTTATTTGAAATCAGGGCAGTGTTTAGAAATATTTTCTTATTTAGATTAAGAATATTATTTAGTATTTATTCATATATGTGTATCCATAACATGGTTTGTATTGAAAAAATTATAACAACGTCAATTTGATATTATATCATGATGTTCTAGTTCACTAAAACAATTTTAGGGCATCCTAAGGGCCCATGGTTGCATTCATGCATCGAACAATCAGATATGTATAGATAACCGGCTAGGTCATGTTGTGGGGAAATATCGCATTGATATTTGGTAACAATAACTCAACAACATAGTAATGGGATAAAAAATATTTATAATAATTTAAATATATCGCATTTAAATTGTATATGAATTCCTATGATGTGTCACATTATTGAAAGACTAGTAATAACTCTATGTCACAATAATCTAAACATATAGTTGATCAATAAATATAGATAATGAAATAAATAAATAACATTAAAGTTAGATAGGAAAAATATAATAGATTATATCTAGGAATCACTAGAAATACCCTATAAACTACACATGTACAGTAATCAATATTATGACCCTATCCATTTACAGGATTCCTAAATAACCAATTGTGCATTGGAATTACATTGTGTCGTTTGAGTAATAAACATTGTAGAAAACCAAAAAATTACCTTATTATAATTAAACTAAATATATGATATTCTATGAACATGTAGAATTAATTTAATAAATAACATACACTTTTATTATTTAATTATTTAAAAATTAATCAAATTTGAATCCCATTTATACTTAAATCAACTGTATTCATAATGGAATAGTCATATCTAGAAACAAATACATTATTAATAATGGAATTTTTCATCTTATTAATGACATAGTCCAACATCATGCATTGTATACCAATATCTCACATAGAGGAAGTCACTCATCTTTACTTGCGCCCTCCCGTCCCATTTAGAGAAAAAATACATCATATACTAGGATATTAAAACTCACTAATGAGTTTTTACATAAAAAATATTGAATCATGAACTCTCACATAAAGGAGGTTCCCTATTGAATTATACATCTCATGCATGGGAGGTCTCAACCTTCTCTAACATTGAGATTTCGTGTCTCTCACCAATGAAACTCATCAGAACATATGTTGCACTTTTTAGATTTCTTATATGATGATGAAAAACATGTTTATTTTTTTTCACTACTCAGATTTACATTTTTATGCTCAGTGTGAAGAAAGGCTCATCCACTAAACTAGAAAATTCATAATCCCTTCGATTTTCTTATGGTAAAAAAACTATGGACGTTGTAACTTCTAAATTTAAATTAAATTGTATTTTGATGAAATAATAAATAATTTTATAAGGTTCAAGAGTATGATAATTCCATAACACTATTAATTTTAACTAAATAAATATTTAAATCAAAAAGTTGATTTTCTATAAATTTTTTAATTTTTTTATGTAATTAATATTATTTTTTATGATTTAACATTGTTGTTATATTTTGTAGTTTTTTATGACTATTATAAAAATTATTAATTTATGGAGAATAAATTAATACATTAAATTGAAATTTTTTTAATTTATAATAAATTATTTATATATTTTTCCCTATGTTATTTTTTATACTAATAAATTACTAATTATATACATTACCACCTATTTTGTATTCAAAATATTCTTTTAAATAATTCCTATGTTTAAAACACCAATAACTCAAGAATATTAATTAAAAAGGATCATTAGTATGTATATTATTCAAAATCTGTATCTTACATTTGTTTCTTTTTGAATAAATATTTTTTTCTATAAATTTGTTCGTAATATATATATTAGGTTATTTGGGGGGATAATTGCATTCAAACACACAGACACACAGACACACCCCTCACACACTAGTTGGAATAGAGGGACATATCCCTCTAGAGGATATCCCACCCAACAAGCATTATATATGTAAGTACAAAACCCGTATACCCAAGGGAAATGAATCTCATTACAAGGTACAAAATCCAATTAATTTTCACAGACGGATAGTGTATCCCCGTGCATAAATCATCCTGCCTATGTCACTAGGCTTATGTTATGCCCATGTCTCTGCATGCCTACGACATGAATTATGAATACACAATTTCCATCCCATATCATTATCTACATATAATCCTAAATAGACCCATAATAGCACCAAAAACCATCATGGATTGAACCATGGATGTCCTGGATCAGTTCTATAATGACATGATGCCACCCTGTCGTGGACATAAAAACTCTAAAAAATGTTTTAATTTAATATATAATTTCATAAATGTTTATTTATATGAACATTATGATATGAATTAAATAAACCAATATGGAATATTATAAATTAAAATAACAATAATTTCATAAAAAAGTAAATTATTTTTTATTTTAGACAAATAATATATCATGGAAATAATTAGTAACTACATTAACGGTTAAAATTATAACACCCTAGAAATTCTAAAAGAATATAATTTTATTCAAAGATATGAATGGGAAACAACACAAAAAATAAAAGGTAATATAAAATCCAATAAAAGTAAAATATATATAATATTTTTTAAAAATTATATATTTTATATAGATTTTAATTCTGGAAATACTAATTTTTCTTACGTCACATGAAATCATGAGATTCATTAGTTACTTTAGATACACGCAATACAGTTTTTTATAGAAAAATAATATAATATTAACATTAATTTTGTATATGATAGTTATATCTTTGACATTTCATTTTTTGTTATAAATAGGATTAAATAAATGTTAATATATATTTTTTGAATTTATTTGTTGATAATTAATTATAAATGTATATAAAAATATTTAATATAAAATAATGTTTTGAAAAATATTATTTTATATGCACCAAAGGCGTTTTATCCTAATAAAATTAATAAAATAATAATATTGAATTATATAAATTAAATATATATATATTTATATATTAAAAAAAGGTTTTACATAAATCTAATATGTTTTTCTAGTAAAAATATTAGAATAAATATAATTTTACACATACAAAAAGATATATATTTCTATAGACATTTTTGTAACCAATTAATGTCGCGATTGTTTCAAAACAAAATATTGGAAATTTTTAAACATTTAATAAGAAAAAAACAATTATTTTTTTATTATTAATATATAAAATTAACTTAGGGTTATTATTCGGTATTTTTCAATGAAGTTTCATTTTTGATGAATATTGATACTATCGAATTTTAATTAAATTTTTTTTATATAAATGATTTATATTGTTAAATAATATTTTTAATTACATTTAATGAAAAAAATAGTAAATTCTACATATATTAATCCATTATATGAAATAACTATCATTATTATATCAAATATAAATATAAATATATATATATATATATATATAAACATAGTAAACTTGGTGACATTTTAGCATCAAAACCATAATTTCTTATCCAGTTTATATGATTAATTTTGAATTAATTTTACCTCTTAAGAAAATTGAATTTGAAAAAAATGATTAAATATTTGGAATCATAATAATTTATAAAGTTAAATATCGAATTTTTATTTTAAAACCCACATATTTCATTAATGCCATTAAAATTAATTACATCGATTAAGATAAAAATGAGTTTACCAAGGGTCTAAACAATAACCATAATTAGGTAAATTACCCCAAACAGGAAAATAAACCCATTTAATGGCCGTATTTATACCTTATAACTTAAATTATGTTTTTATTCAGTATTAGAGTCATTTTACAAGGATAAAACGCGGGTGGAATCTCCTCTTACAATTATTTACAATTGTGCCAGTCACTACAATTATAAATGGCCCCACTCTCCCCCTTCTCCACAACTATCTAAAAACATATGTTCAAAAAATTGGATACCAATTCAATTAAAAATTATCTTCCATGATTATATATTTTTAATATTGGGATTACATTTGTATATGGAAGGAATTAGTGTAAACATAAAGGGGATACCTGAAGAAGTGCTAAAAATATTTTAAAAGAATTTTTAATTTATTTCATTTTCCAAACATTTAAATTATTTTTATATCATTACTATTTAAAAAAATTATTATATTAAATATACTAATATTTTTTAATGTTAAGGGTATGATGCACAACATCACAAAATTCTATCAAATGGGATACACAGTCATCTTTAATGTGTAAGACAAACTACCCCCTCACAAACTGATTTCATTCATTCTTCCATTACCCCCTCTCAGGTTTTGAAAAAATGACATACATACAGTTTATATAATATATATAAATAATAGTAATTATTTATTTTGTAATCTATAATTATTTTTTAACTCATAACATCATATGTTCCATTTTTTAGAAATATGATAATGTTGTTCGTGTGTACGACAGACTACTACCACACAGAACCCTGTGATTTGTTCAAAATCTATATAGAATTTATTAATTATGGGTTTAATAAAACAAAATGACATATATGATATAAAAAATATACTAGAATACTATATATAGATATATTAATTTTCTTTCATTCAATGTGACAATAAATGGAAACAACGTTAATGCTTACGTATGATCAACCATCTCTATAAACAATGTATTTAATTTACAATCAAAATATGTGATAGACGGAAATAAATATATATATAATGTATATATATTTATTAAATTTAGATCATTTTGTTACATTATTGAGATTATTAAATCATGATACAATTATAAGGAACCAAAAACAACATGTCAAAACATACATGAAAAAAGGAAATTAAAAGTCCAAAACAAAATGTTAACAAATGGGTAATAAAATTATATAAAGGGTTCATATGTGATATAATAAATATTAATATGGGTTTATAATAAGTTTAAGAATTTTTTAAATACATTTTACTAGATGTTAAATAATGTACGACTAAAATAAAGTCCATGTTAAGGGGTTTCATCTCAATTTCATTTCGTAGAGAAATATTGAAATGTTAGGCCTAAAACATCTATATATTATATATAATGATACATGACGAGTAATATCATGAATAATTAATTCTACATTTTATTTTAACATTTAAATTTTAATTATTTCACTTAAGGGTATATGAATTATAAGTTTTCATGTAGTAACAAATTTTGTATCCAATTCGATTTTCAATGGATTAAAATACTCCCTTACTGTCTTTAATATGATAATATTATGTGTATAAATGCCATTGAATCTTTATTGTTCTATTCCCAATTTTAAATGTGGATTTACAGTTAATACAAATAATATAATTATTTATTATTTCTCAATTAAATCTAATATTGATATTAATCTTTTATTTAACCAAATCATTCAATTAAAGATTTTTTATTCTTGAATTTCCATCAAGGAAACTTATATGATATATTATTAAATGGAACCATAATTTTTTCTATTCAACTTATTCCAAATGTTTTTATGTTAATGTTCCATTTTTATACTCCGTTGTATTAAAAATTATTTATAAAATGTATTCATGAATATCTAATATTATTTTTCCCTTCATATAAATATATATTTTGTTCCAAAACCATGTTTTCAAAAAATATTTTAAAAAATGTTTTATAACATTAAAGTATTTAATAGATAAAATTTAAATCTATTTTTCTCTATCAAATCTATTTTTAAAAGTGAGTTTCAATGAAAAAAATTTTCATATATTTTTAAAAATTAAAAGTTTATTTTCATCAATAATGTTTTGAAGACATTTTTAGGGAATTTCATTCATAAAAGACGTTTTATGTACATCAATGGGAGTATTTTATATTGATAAATTCTACATTCCTTATGTAGATGTTCTATAATTACTTTGACTATAGATGTCCTATTTTGATACCATTTCCATATTAAATTGGGAGGTTTATGGTTTTTTTATAATTGGGGATGTATTAACATTTCACGTGTAAGATCATTTATATGAATATTTATATTGTTCATATTTTACCCCATCCCAATCAGGTATGCAACACAGATAGTTTGTGAAGTTCTATGTCAGTTATATCCCCTAGATGCATCTTTAGGGTTGATGAGAGAAACTAGATATTATTTTGGACCAGGCCTTAAACATTTATTACATTAATTTCACAAAGCATAAATCATATTATATTCTTGGTAGGCATCCCTGACACTGTTATATTCATTCCATTAACCCTATATGGTATATTTATATAACCATATTTATTCATTCCTTCATTATTAATTTAGTTAGTGATATTTAATGTTATTATTTGATTAATTTCAATATCCATGGTTATGTTTCAAGCTCATGTGACTGTTTATGTATAATTATTTTATCACCATTTTTTATTTACTATTTTTCTCATTTTATTATTTTAATGGAATCCATTTAATTTAGTTACCATAAAATTTTATTAAACATAATTTTTTCATCTCTTTTGATGTATACATACCCTTACTAAGAATTTCATCTCACCGTTATTTTGTTTCCTTTCCCTAGGATTCATTTATTTTCACAATGAATGATATGTATGGATATACTATATATAGAAAATATTTTCCAGATAATTGAAGGAAAAGGAAAATTATTTTCTAATTTGTGTATTCCATTATTATTTAATAGCCATATATGTATATTATTTACAATAATACTAAACTGATTGATCCTTTGGCATGGAATTCAATGTATCACAGTAAAATTCCATGGAGGTAGAAACCAAATTTGGTCTATTAGGTCTCGAGGCACTATATTTGGTATCAGGTTATATTTAGTGGAAAAATTAGGAACTAGATTTAGGAAAATATTTATTTGATAACATAACCTCATGATAGTATTTTTTAGATAATTATATAATAATGTCATAAAGAAACCATTTTTATTCTTGTAAATTAGATATGCGTAATTTTTTTTAATTATGTAAATTTTTTCATAATATTTATGATTATAAATTATATTTTATATTTCTATGATATAATATTTTTTATTTCATAATTTAGAATTTTTCATTGTAGAAGGAATGTGAACTTTACCAGTGAACGTAATCGAATGATTAAGAAGGATTATATCTTTTATTGTATTATGAAAATATTTATAATATAATTAGTCTTCCAAACATTATCCTCAAAGGAAGACATAATATTAATGTATTACAAGATAGTGAAATATTTATCATAGAAATATGATATTTTAGTGACAAATGATAACAATATGGTAGATGAAAAACATGGATAATGGGTAGACAAGAAATTTTTATTTTACCACATGTGAAAATTATGGAAAGGAACTCACTGGAACTTTTTAAAAGGCATAGAATTTTTCTACAACTCTTGAGATAAAGGTAACCATTATTTTTATTAGAAGGGTAAGAAAAATATTTTAAATATACAATGTTTCAACAACAAAGATATGGGTCACCACACATATCAGAGTATTATGAATCAACAGAATATACCACAAAAGAGTATAATGGGTCATGGTAAAGCTTATACTACTGCCACAGATGACTATGATGGATTAATATGTATGTGTTTAGATTCACATGTTATGTTATTTATGTATTATATCATTGAAATAATTGTTCTATGAATTATGAAATATTTTAGTATTATAATGTAGTATTATTCAATAAAATATTATAAATAGAATACTCAATTAAACCAAGAAATATAATTCAATAGAAATTTTAACTTCTTAAAATGCTCGTCATTGAGTGAACTATAACCCTTAATATATTCCTGACTTTGAGATAATGTTGTTTGGATAAATATATTTTATATATGTATTGATTAAATATTACATTTCTGACTACCGTGGAACTGAATAATTATTTTTTTGGAAAAGTTTTTATGCTATCATTGATGGACTCTACAACATTTTTTGATTTATGGAATATATCCAACAACCTATGTTGTAATAATAAATAATTTTGAATTATTGTATTAAATCTATTTTATGCTAATTCTTGTTATTTCCAGGTTTCAATAGAATATCTGAAGTAGGTTTTCACATGTTTGGTATGTGATGATTTAGAGATAGTTAATTTGATCTAGATTAATGATAATTTCATTTTGAAAATTTACTGACCTTATACACTTATAGATCATAACATTTTGGAGGTTTATAATGTTATTAATTCTGTAAATTTTTTATGATTAATATTGGATGAGATTTTAATTGGAAGAATATTTCACTATTATATAGTGATTTGGGCATATTGGATAAACTATGTTAACAATTTTATTATAATGATAATTGATGAATAAAGTTAATATATAAATCTTGTGATCCATTAGTGTATAAGGTATGATAAATTCATCTTCATTTCGTTGTGTAAGAGGTTTAATGTAAATTAATAATACTACAACCAAAGTGTATGACTTTACATAATGAAATTGAAATATATCATGTCTGTATATTTCTTTATATTTTTAGGGAGAGAATGAATTACTTAACATTTGGGAAAAGGATCCTAAAAAAATGATTCCCTATTATCATAATTTTTTTGATATTAATGACCATTTTCTAACCACAATTAAATATATTTTCATTCAGTAAATTTTTCCTAAACATGTTCCTTATCACCCTCCTTTTGTATTAGATTGTTTGTTTTCTATTCCATGTGCATGTTTTCATTCCCTTCCTATATTCTTATATAATAAAACGTTGTTATGTGATTATTCTAGATGAGTTTTATACTTATCAATCTCTATTATTATAATTATGTTTCATTAAATCTCTATAATATGTGGTTTTTTCAACTATGGAATTTCCAAATGTGAAACCCATGATTATTGAGATCATGTTTAAATTACATGGATGTAATACTATTTAAGGCAGGGAAAATGTTACAAAATTAATATTCTAAAAGAATAAAATTTAATTCAACAACATCTATGACGACCAACACTAATAATATATTGGAATCATATATCCAAACATAGTAAAATATAATTAATATTTAATATAAATTCAATCTATGATATAGATTTTAATGAACACAATATTGATTTAGCTTGTGTTATACGTAATAACAAGATTCTATGATATCTTTCACTACATGCAATACCACATTTTATCAGACAATAATTTACTATTTAAAATATAATTTAATATTATATTTATCATATTGAAATTAAATTTCTATTAATAAATATTATTAAAGAACTTATGAAAATATATGGTTGAATTCCTATGATACAATTTAATTAGAATTGAAAATAATAATCAATCAAATATAATTGAAGTGTTTTTATAAAAAACAATTTTTATGGTCAAATAAATTTTATAATCATAAATTATATCGATTAATAATAATTAATTATATGAATTATATTTATATATTATATATTCAATAAATTTTTTTAAATTCCTAGAGAATTGTTTATTTTCATAAGACAAAAAAATACTATTTTACACATTAAAAGATGTGTTTTTCTAATAGATTTTGTTTTTCTATATTTTAATTGAGGAAATTTAAAAAATTACCTTAAACCATTATAAATTTCTAACTTAAATTTGAAAATATACTTTGAATATTTAATATCAGAATTTTATTAGGGCTAATTTTTTGTATTTTTCTATGATGTTTCATTTTATGAGAAACACTGAAAAAAATTATTTTAATTGAAAATAAACATTACATCTAAATAATTAATAATCATAAATTATTAATTAATTTTTTTTAAAGTTAAAATAGTTAAATTATATAAATATTAATCAAATTTAGGTATTTAATTTCATTTGTATATAAAATTTAGATATAGAAAAAGAGTAACCATTTGGTCATTATCACTTTAAGAACCTGCTTTCTAATCTTATAAATGACATTAATTTTATATTATTTTTTCCACATCTATTTAATGGTTTTTTTAAAATGGATTCAATATTGTAATGATCATAATTAATAATTTATAATAATTAATACTTAATTTTTGACAAGGGTATTTATTGAAAATATATTAAATTATTTTCATTGACTATGAGAAAAATGATATTACCAAGGTACTAAAATTTATTCATAAGGGGGAAAATGACCTAGAATCATGTTCAAAACCCATTGTATGTCCATCTTTAGACAATATAACTTCTTTGAACGAGTATTTATCATTAATGGATCCAACTAATCTAGAAAATATGGGTGGAATTATATCATTGAAACATTTAAAAATTATCCACTCACCTATCTTATAAACGGCCTCAAACTCCTCCCTTGTTACCACCTATAAGAAAACATTTTATTGAATAAATTCACTACCAATTCCCTCCCCATAATGACTATCATAATACTATAAGCCTTATATTGGGCCTATTTACAACTTTGGAAGGAATTAGAGAATTCATAATGTGGATACCCGTAGATAAGTTATTGATCTTCTAAAAGTGTTTTTTTTATCATTTTCTTCTACACCTCCTAAAATTAATTTTATATCATAATTGGATAATAACCTCATTATCATAAATATTTTAATATGTGTTTATATTAAAATTAAAACATAAAATTACACATATTTCTATCAAATGGGAGACACAATTATCATTCTTTTATATGCCTATAAACCCACGCACAAACACATGTTGTTTGTTCTTCAATTAAAACCTCTCATGGTTGTGAATTAGGATTTAAATGTTGTACAAATGTATGATATTTATGATATTTATGATTCCTTGGTATTACATAATTATTATATAACACATACCATCATACATTCCATTTTGTGGGAATATGATAACGTCATTCTTATATATGGTGGACTACCTCATGAAGGGTTGTGATGCATTCTCTATTTACCTGAAAGGTATCAAGGTTGGGTTCAATTTACATGTGAGATATATGTGAAATAATAATTACACTGAAATAATAATGTATTTATATAATTTAATTTTCTTTCATTAATTACAATGTGAAAATGGAAACAACATTCATTCGCATGTATGGCCTACCGTCACAATGAATGGTGTCTTACTTTTCCTAGAAATAACTATTATGTCATAATATATATGAATATATAATTAAAACTCATGATATTTGAATCATAATTTACATTATTATTATTATTAAATAATGATAAATGTATGATGAAAAAAACAAAATGTCCAAACATACATGAAAAAGATGATATTAACACTCGAAAAAAAGAAAATAATAAAAGAATATTTGTGAAAGATTAATAAAAAGTTATAAAAGATTCATATAGGATATAATAAATATTAACATGGTTTTTATCAGATGAAAAAAAATTTAGAACCAATATAAAGGAGGTTAAATAGTTTTTTTTAAAATAAATGAATGGAAATGGATTTCATCTCAATATTATTTTATTTAGACATATAGAAATAGTATGCGCCTAATAAATTTTATATGAAGTATATACATACCCTTGAAATGTAATGTCATCAATAAATCATTTTTCATTTTATTTTATGTTTTAATTTTAATTATTTTATTTATTGGGATTGTAATGAAAATATTATAGGTGGTAATGAAATACATAACCCAATTCATTTTAATTAGGTTATATTACTTCCTTGTGGTCATTAATATGAGAATATTATGGGTACAAAAAACATTTAATATATATTGTTCTATATAAACATGTATTATTTGTGTTTATAGTTGATACTCATAATTAATTCATTGATAAATTCTTATTTCATCTTTATGATCATTTTAATGTTTTATTTCATAATCTCATTCAAAACGAGATTATTAAATAATGAATTCCCATTAGAATAAATTATATGATAATTATTTTATAGAAAAATTAAAATTATTCTAATCTAGTTTTTCAAGTTATATTTTAGGTAAGATTACACATTTTACATCTTTGGTACTTGGAATGATTAATAAATTGTTATAAAAAAATAGGACATCTTTTCTCCCTTCACCCAAAAATATGTTTTCATAAAAAACCATGGTTTCTAAAAATGATTTAAAAAATATTATAACATATAAAAATTGTATATAAAATAAAATTTTAACAAATATAACTTTTTAAAAATTGTTTTTATAATGTTATTTTTATTGAAAAAAGTTTTCTAAATGTTTTTGAAACTGAAAATTATATTTTCCTTAAAAATGATTTCAATGATATTTTATAGTATTTATATTATTCAATGACAAAAAAAATTATTTTTACACCAATGGGTATATATTCAATTTATACCATCCTTATACTATCAATGGATTTTTGTTATTAGATCGAATTTGGATGTTCTACTTTGATGCCATCTTTCATATTACTATGACTGCTTTATGGTTATGTTAACTAATATTGGATGGATTCACATTTTGTATGCTATAATTTTAATATTAGTGTTTTTGTGGTTAATGTTTTACCACGTTCATGTCAGGAATGAGAAAAACTCACTATATGATGGCATGCATCCTTTATTACCCTTTAAATCATGAATATGATTCATGAGACACACTATATATGGTTATTACTAAGGTCATACCTGATTATTAGATTCGTGGCACTAGTCCTTGATTAAATTAGATTCCTGGTATAAATCATTGGCAATGATAGATTCTTGGTATGAATCCTCAGTGGAATGTTTTATATATCAATTTTTTTTAATTCTATAATTATGAATTATGTTATTGATAACCCTTTTCATTATTTTATTAGTTATAAAATACAAGAAAAAATTCATTTTTCCATGAATTTTAGTATGGAATTATTTGATCACCACATATTATGGCCATATTATGATAATGTTATTTATTTCAAAAAAAAATAATTTGGTTTTATACATTAACATTTTGATTTTTTTATTTTTTTAACATCATCATATGTACTCTTACCCTTACATTTCATTTGATATCACTATTATTTTTTTTCCATTAACTATGATTCTAAAAAATCAAAAACGAATGATATGTTGGTATACTGTAGATGGGATAATGTTATTTTTGAAAAAGAAAAGATTTTTTTATAATGTGTGTATTCAATTTTAATGCAATAATCATATATGTATCAGGTTTACCAAGACATATAAATTGATCAATCCATCAGGATGATATCCCATTTATTTTATTATGATGTTATGGTATCAGGCACCAACTTCAGGCTACTGGGGTTCAAGTTACCAAAAAATTGATGCAAAAACATTAAATCAAGAGTTAATGTAAAAAATAATCCATAAAAAATTTATCATAATTGATGTATGAGGTATTAAATAATCTCATCATATTTTATCCTCAACATTTATAAATATTTTATCTATATACCCTGTATATATAATTAAATTAATTCCTGTTAATTAATATTTTATAAAATAAAACCACACTCACTTATAAATTGACTATTTCAAAACCCCTAAAACATAACCATTTTAAAACTCATTGAAATGTTAGAAATATTATGTAATCATAAAAATAGAACCCTTTAACTGCATAATTCTATTCATAAAGGCGTTTAATGGAGGACTAATCTAAGAACTCATAATCAAATTTTTTCATTATTTGTTCTTATTTACTATTCCATCTCACCTAATTATATTATCATTACCAAAATATAATGAATATTGTCACAACCCGTCCTCGGGGCCCATGCCATGACTAACCCAAGGCCGCCTTCTATAGGCCAGGGGCTAGTGACTAGCACCAAAGGTGAATCCATGATAAAAAGGGAAGTCATTGCCTTTAAACTTGTAACACACACAGTCTGAACATGAGCATTAGAAGTAACAAGTACTAATAGAGAAACGAATGGTGTGATGAATTTAAGTGGGCTAGTATACAAAACCAACTGAACAACAAGTACAAGTACAAGTAAGAAGGGAAAAACAGATCCAAGATCATCCACTAGGAAATCTTACCAGATGGGTAGGTATAGATCTCGAACAAATCGTCCCTACGGTACGTCCTGTCTAGTCCAGCTCTGAGCAGCCTCCCGTCTGTCACCCACTACCTTGATCACTGCTTACTTTCATCTGTACAGAACACAACAAGGTGCGGGCGAAGCCCAGGTAGGGGTGAGAATAACAATACTCAGTAGGGGACCCCGAGACCCCCAATGGTCTCCCAGAATCCACTAATTATAAACCACAGTAGTAAGGTACAATAACAAAGTATTAACCATCCCTACTTAGGTATATTCCCATACATATACCTAAGTTACCAAACATAGACTGGCTCCAACACTCAAGCCCAAGCCCAACCCATTCCACAAAGGAAGTAAAGTCAATCATCTCGATGATAACAACTGAAAGACAAGACTAAGCTCACACGGGTATACAACTCTTGATTAGGGGTAAAGATGATTAGTTCTATCTAGTGAATCATCTCTTTTGTCAAACCCACATAGGATCCTGGTACAGTATGAGCATTGTCGAACCCATGGAGGATCCCACTACAAAATTCATCGTAGTCGAACCCACGGAGGATCCCGGTACAGAAGTCATCACTATCGAACCCACTGAGGATTATGGTACAGTAGTAGGTCCACATAGGATCCTATCATCATAGTCGCAACCAGCCATAGTGTCTTCGCACATAGCACACTCAATTATGGGAGGGTCCTCTACTCGAGCAACGTGTTGATACATCAACTACCATGATGTCTCGAGATGATGTATCCCGTTGTTCCATCTCATCATAAGAAACTCAAAGCGACATACAGCGTGTCAATCGGACGCTCGGTCTGAGAGTTATTGGCATTTCCGTTCCAGGGGCCCGGTTGGTTTTTAAGTTCAAACCAACCTGACCGTACCCCAACTGTGTGAAAACCTCAAGTGGGGTATTCCAAGAGAACCATCATGCTTTAAGTCTTTCATTTCCGTAGACGGTTCGTTGTTTAGACACATTTAGGCCAAAATATGGGCGGGAAGGTGAAGCAGGCCATAGCGGGTCCGGGTCCGGTCAATCCCAGTTGGAGCGACTCGACCCGACCCGATCTGAGTCGGGGTCCGACCGGGTCCGATGGTCTGACCCATTCCAATTAAATAGCCTGGTCCAAGGGCGGCCCGGTGGTGGGTGGCCCAGCGAATGGCGGCCCGGCGGGGGGCGGCCCGGTGTGGGGCGGCCCGGCGGGGGGTGGCCCAGCGGGGGGCGACCTTTTGGAGGGCAGCCTGGCCGATGGTGGCTCGGCCGATGGCGGCCCGGCCGAGGGCGGCCTAGAGGCTTTCCCTAGCCGCGCACAAGGGGGTGGCGCGCACCCCCTGGCACGCTAATGGTATAACCGTTTGGTGGGCAGCCCAGCGAAGGGAGACCCGACGGAGGGTGGCCCAGCGGGGGGCGGCCCGGCGGGGGGCAGCCCGGCAGAGGGCATCCCAGCCTATGGGGGGTCGGCCGATGCGGGGTCGGCCGATGGGGGGTCGGCCGATGGCGGCCCGGCCGAGGACGGCCTGGAGTCTTGCCCTAGCCAGACACAAGGGGGTGGTGCACACACCCTGGCACCCAAACAGTATAACCATTTAGGTGGATTGAACTGGTGCCAGGTGGCACCGGTCCTGCTCACGTGGGACCTGACAGGGTCCGACTCCTCCTTTCTGGCCGAGCGGCCCGCTGCTCCGGCTCCACGAAGTCCAGCCTGGCCGGCCACCACCGCACCTCCACTGCGGCACGACAATGCTACGGTCCTCCTGCCCTCTGCGCGGCGTAGCGGGATGCGCACCCACCACCATGGCCTGGCCTGGCCGCGGCCCTCGGCTCCACCGCAAGGCGCGATGGTGCCGCGCGCCTCCTCCGCATCCCGTCATGGCTGCGGCTCTCCTTCTGCATGGAATGATTGTGGCACACCCTCTTTCCTACCTGGCGGCGTTGCATAACCAGTTTTCTTCGCGGTCCACCTCCATCGTCAACAAACAATAATACCCATAGTGGGATGGTCGGGCCGTGTTCGTGTTGTCCAAACCCTCCTCATCATGGAAATAACATTTGGCATAAAAAATCCGAGGTTTGAATGACAAAGATCAAGAATGAGAATTCTACTCAAACCCCTACCTCAGTTCAATGATCATTGACAAAGCCACAGGAAAAGGTGGCGTTGATTCGTTGACATCGGGAAGTGTCCGAGGAAGAAGTGTCATCGACATTTATCATGGGCGGCTCCTTCTCTTTTAGCATGATCGAAGATCAAAGATGGTGTTCATCGTTCTTTGGTGTAAAGGATGAACTTCTGCCAAGAGGTCTCCAATGCTCCACCAAAAATAATCACCAACCAAAATATTTGGTTAAGACAACCCATTATTTTGTTATTGGTAATATAATTCAATGGAATTCAAAAGATTTCAAAAGATTTAATTAATTTAAGGCATTAATTAATTTTTGGGTGAATTGGCACCATTAAGGGGAAGTTCAAGAGCTCCCCCATTCATAGAGAGTTCAAGGGTTTGAAGGGGGGGGGGGGGGGGTTAGAAGAGATAAAGGGCTCGGGTGGGACCCACCTAAAAACATCCTCCCAAGGGAGGTTAGGATGTGGTGGGACTAACCTCTAACCTCTACTTGGAAGTTTTAACGACCCAAAAAATAAAAATAATGTAACACCTTTATTTTTAATTAATTTAATTAGAAACCCCATAAACTAACATCCAATCTCGTTAAAATGCGACTACGGTGAGGGTATCAATAAGGAATCATAGACGCTGTGAGTTGAATGGTTCCCTCATATTTCAATTTCGAGCACCGGTTCAAAAGATATAAAATCCTACTCTTATATTTACTGAACGTACCCAAAAAAACATCAGAAATTGATTCCGAGCACACCGGGCCTCTGAATCAAGTGTCGTCAGAAACTGAGGACTCGTAAAATTCCCATGTATTTATGAGAAAAAATTCCTTGGAATTTCTGAGTCGTTACATTCTCCCCACCTTAGGTATTTATGTATCTGTAAGCTACAACTCACACTAAGGGAAAAAATGGGGGTACATATAATGTTTCTGAGCCTCTCGCTCTCATGTGCTCTCCAGTAGGTTTTCATGCTTCCAGCGAACATGTACCAGAGGTATCGACCATCCACGTAGGACCAGCTCATATCAATCCTCAATCTCCACTGGAACCTTCGTGGAAGTCATCCCCTCATCGATGTCCATCTCCCCATGGTTGATGATGTTGGACGGGTCGTGAACGTATCTCCTCAGCTGAGATACGTAGAAGACGTCATGCACTCAGTGCAATAGACGAGGAATGGCCATGTGTTAATCCCCCTTATCTACTCTTCTAAGGACCTGTAATGTTCCGATGAACCTTAGATATAACGTGGCGACTCAGCCCAATCTCTATAGACCTCATCGTGGTGAGACCCGTAGGAAGACATGGTTTTCATCCTCGAACTCTATAGGTCTCTGTCTCCTATCAAAATATGACTTATGTATGATCTATGCAGTCTTCATCTTCAACTGGATGATCTGAACCTTCTATGTAGTAGACTATACCATCTATGGTCCCACTAGTGCTGACTCCCCTGTGTCTGTCCAGCACAGTGGCGATCTGCAAGG
Source organism: Viscum album (assembly GCA_963277665.1). NCBI lineage: Eukaryota > Viridiplantae > Streptophyta > Magnoliopsida > Santalales > Viscaceae > Viscum > Viscum album. The sequence goes on from OY728151.1 coordinate 810,440,215, forward strand.
TTGTCCGTACAAGGCCTAAAAAGGTGCCATACTAATGGTAGAATGATAAATGTTATTGTAGGAAAACTCCACCAAAGGAAAGTGATCCTCTTAGATACGACAGAAGTCTAGGACGCATGTACGTAGCATGTCATCGAGGGTCTGGATGGTCCTCTCAATCTGACCATCCATCTGAGGATGAAAGGTGGTGCTCAAGAAAAGCTGTGTCCTAAAAGCTTCCTGCAACCCCTTCCATAGTCGGGAAGTAAATCATATTTCATGGTCGGAGACAATAGAATATGTTACTCCATGAAAACGGACAATCTCTTGCACATAGAGGTATCCCATGCACTCTACCGAGCCCTGATCTCTGATCATTAGAAAGTGGGGCGACTTGGTGAGTCAGTCGACAATCACCCAAATCGAGTCATGACCCCTGGATGTATGTGGAATACCCATCACAATGTCCATGGATATCCTATCCCACTTTCACTCAGGGACTTATAAGGGCTTAATCTAGCCTACTGGTACCTGGTGATCCACCTTCACTTGCTGACAAGAGAGGCATCGTGAGACAAACTCAGCTACTCCCTTCTTCATACCTAGCCACCAGTGCTGTCATCGAAGGCCCTAGTACATATTCGCCACAGATGAATATCCCGCTAATGGAGATGTGTGAAACTCCCTCAACACATTCTCCTGATGTAAAAAAGAGTACCATGTGACGCCCTCTAAAGAGAATTAAGTGCTCCCCATCATTAGAAAATTCATCAGGTGTCTACCCTGTGGATATCTTAGCACATCGCATCTCACAGTCAACGCCGCCACACTGTTCCTCTTTGTATTGCTGAAGAAGTGGAGGAGTGACTATGAGAGACTATATAATGGCTGCTCCATCTCGATCCACAAAATATATGTGAAACGCGGCCAGCTGCTTTGTCTCCTCTCCTAGTAGCTGAATGGATGATCTCCTGCTGAGAGAATCTGCTACAATGTTTCCCTTCGCATGAGTATAGACTATCCCGAAGTCATAGTCCTGGAGGAACTCAAGCCATCGTCGTTGTCTTAGGTTCAGGTCCTTCTACGAGAAGATATACCTGAGACTCTTGTGATCATAGTACAAAGTAAAACGCTCTCCCATCAGATAGTTCTGCCACATCTTCAAGGCGAATACCACTACTGCTTACTCCAGGTCATAGGTAGCGTAGTTCTGCTCATGCTGTCTCAACTGCCAAAAACCATACGTGATCGCTTCTCGCTCTAACATCAGGACACACCCGAGTCTGGTCCCTGATGCATCATAGTATACTACGTACCCTATTCCTTCCTCTGGAATCCTCAAGATGGGGGGACTAGTCATCATCTTCCTTAGCTCTTGAAAGATCAGCTGGCATCTCTCCGACCACACAAAGGGTTTCCCCTTATTTACCATGGCTGAATGTGGAGTTTCAATTCTGGAGACATCTATAATGGACCTCTGATAGTATCCGGCCAAACCCAAGAAAATGTGAACCTCCGTCACACTCTTGGTTGGCTCCCATGCATGCACTGCCACAATCTTCGCTAGATCCATTGCAACTCCAGCCTTAGAGATGATGTGTCCTAAGAAGTGAACCTCTCGATTCCAAAACTGTCACTTTGAGAGCTTTACATAAAGCTGGTTCTCTCGAAGTGTGTCCAGTACTACCTGAAAATGGTAGGCATGCTCCTCCTCAGTAGTCCAGTAGATCAGTATGTCGTTGATGTAGACTAAGACAAAGTGATAGAGGTAAGGCAAGAAGATCCTGTTCATGAAACTCATGAACAATGCTGGAGCATTGGATACGTGGAAGGGAATAACTATGAACTCGTAGTGGCCATACCAACACATGAATTCCATCTTCTACAAATCCCCGTCTCGAACTATGAGATAGTGATAGCCTAACCTAGGGTCTATCTTTGAGAACCACTATGCTCCCTTGAGCTGATCAAAGAGGAAGTCAATCCTCGTGAGTGGGAAATTATTTTTCACAGTCACCTGGTTCAGGCACCAGTAATCAACAAACAGTCGCAATCTCCCATCCGCCTTCTTGGCGAACAAAATCGGGGATTCCCGAGGTGCAACACTGGGTCAGATAAATCCCTTCCCCCGCAAGTCCTTTAGCTGTACCTGCAGCTCACAAATCTCAGTGGGAGCCATCCAATATGCTGGAGTAGATATCAGTGTTTTCCAGTGGTATAGGTCAATGTAGATGTCCACCTCTCTGTGAGGAGGTAGTCTTTGAACATCATCTGGGAAAACAACAGTGTACTCATCCTCCACAACAAGAATACTTGGACTCCACACATCAACCGCTCCAAGAATGAGACTACCCAACTGATGTGTGATCAGTTACCCCCTCCTCTAGGTAATTTCACCCTATACTGAAAATCCTCTCTTCTCGCTAGTGATGTAACCTCATCCCATCCTCGCTGACACACCGCACATTCCTGCTAATAAAATCAATATGAGCATGAACTCTGGAAAACCAGTCCATACCCAAGACGACGTCGTAAGGCCTCGACGCTGCTATGAGGAGATCACATTCGAAGCTCTCGCCTCCTAGAGTATGTTCACACTGCCTGCACAAGTGCGTAATCATCGAGTCTACTCCCGTGGGAGTCCGTAGCCGTAAGGATCAAGCCAACGACTCTGTCAGATTCTCTAAGCTCTGAACGATAGAAGTCGCAATAAAAGGATGACTCTCACATGTGTCTATAAGTTCTGCATCAAAGGTGTATTATACACAGATTGTACCTCGAATCATCTCAGATGCACCGTTGTTGTAGGGTTCGACTGCCTGGAGCTGATCCCACCACATTCTTCCAGCTCCCTGTAGTCGGGGTGGACCTCCTAGTAGTGGTAGTGGTAGGGCCTCGAACCGTCGTACACCTCCTGATGCTCGGCCAGCTCGTTTTCCACATCCGCATGCTCCCGGTGGACCAACATGGTCCAACCTCTGCCTCTGCCTGGGAGGTCCCTCTACTGTCTGCTGCTCATCTGTATGGCGGGTCAGGCAGTCACGAGCCATGTGACCCTTCCCGCCGCATGCATAGCACTACCTACTCCTCGTATGGTTGGCTTTGTCCCATGTTCCCTACACACCGAACCTGTATCCTGGGGTTGCCCACCTGATGGCCTGGTCTGTTTGGACCTCTACGACATCTGTCTACTGTCGGCTGCAGAAGACTAGGCTACGTGTTTCCATGTGGTCGGTATCGCTACTGGTGACTGCTCCACAAAAAAAAACTCTCCTCTAGAAGGGCTCGCTTCAGCACCCCCTCCTGTGTCAGGATGCTGAGTGAGATCATCGAAGCCCTGATCTGATGCCTGAGTCCCAGCTCGAAGGTCCATGCCCTGAAGAATGGGTTCTGCACCATATACATGGAGTAGAGCGAATGGTCGGTGAACCTCATTGAGTACTGAGCTACTGTTATGCTTCCCTACGGAAGATGAATTAACTCTTAAATCCGCACTGCAAGAAGTGTGGGTAGAACAAACTCTGACTGGAAGAGACTCTCAATGTCTGCCCAGAGTAATGATGCCTCACCATGCACCTGGATCCTCAGGCTCCACCATCTGCCTTATGATGCATGCAGGAGACTCGCGAAAAGGATCACGATGAGGTCAGCTGGTGTTCCTACTAATCTGAAAACTCTTACAACAGCCTCCATCCAATCCTCAGCTGCTGTGGGAATATCTCTCCCCAAAACCTTAGCGGCCTTTGGTGCTGGAACTTGTGCAATGCACTCAGACAGCGTGCACTCTTTGCTGCTAGAGCTGGTGGTATGAGTGGCCCAACAGGTAAGGGTACTGCTGGTACCTGCACAGTGATGGGGCCCTACAACGAGGCCTCATGTCTCGGAGGGACACCATCTCGTTTGAAAATCTGAACCCTATATGGCTACTTACGTGCGGCCTTTTTGAAAAAAAAGGTGCACCACCGTCAAAACAATATAACTTGTGAGATGACACACTGTAATCATGAAGAAAAAATTTCAAAATAAACACCCATGCAATCAGTGTTTTCATGCACTGAGTCAGAAATCATAAGTTAGAGTTCTAGTGTATGGATACGTCAGCCACCGAACCAACACCTGTTTCCGAAAACTGATAACCACATAAAAAAAACATAACACTATTTCTATTAAAAGAAATATCCGAGTCATATGTTTTGCTGTAGATCCAACTCCACTAATACCAATTTGTCACGACCCATCCTCAGGGCCCGTTCCGGGACTACCCCAAGCCCGCCCTCCATAGGCCAGGGGCTAGGCACTAGCACCAAAGGCGAATCCCTGATAAAATGGGAAGGCATTTCCTTTTCTAATGCCCCGATGCCAGTTACGCAGAGTCGGTGCATTATTACATAACATTAGAATGATCACAAGAAATATCAAATGTCGAATGATCTATTAGTTTAGTATCCTTGGGAACACTAGTTATATTCATAATTTGTACATTACATCATAAAAATGAAAACTACAACAAAATAGTCTCCATAGTCCACACTCATATCCCCACATACTATCCCTGCAGGTCATTCATAAATTACTTCTTCACATCCTGGGAAAAATAAAACATTGAAAGGGGTGAGCTCAGATGCTCATTAAGGAAAACAACATAGCAGAAACTTTCATAAATAAACATAAACATTTAAGGCAATGTATAACTAAAACAAAATCCTTTTAAACATTATCTTTAGCATAATATGGAAAAGATAAAATGAAATAATTCCATTTATTCATTCACATGGTTATTCTACTAGTCGAATAATCACATGCAATATCAATAACCACTTTCATAATGACAAAATACATAATGGAAGACTATCATAAACACGTAGCCAAGGCCTCGTTCCAAGACTACAAATAAGAATTTATCAAGGCCTCATGCCAAGACACTAGTTTGTCTCAGGAGACCTATCGATGGATCTATTAGCTATAGTGGGTCCAACCGTCACTTATTAAGTCTAATGCATTCCTCATATGATCAGGTTTAAAAAATACATAAATATTCATATTAAAACTGGAATAAGAAATGTCAATACATTCCCCATAAACCATGAATGGTATAAAAATAACACATCCACAGTCAATCATATCACAAAACCTTCAATACAATATTGAAGTTTTGTATCATAATAAAACAACTTCAAATAAACATAAAATCCATCATAGGATGTTGACATAGATGAAAATCAAATCTATTTGTGAGAAATATCACTATTTTTTAAATCATTTAAAAGTCACATAATTCTACCAAAAACCATTATTTTGAAAATATTCTTATAAGCTTGTAAGTGATGATTCAAAGGTGTAAAATGGCGGAGAATAACGACACCCACTGTATAAGTTAAAAAAGATATTCTTACCTTAATTCTGTCGAAAAGGTTAAAAATGACCTTGTTTGGAAAAAGACGGAAAGATTCCTTTATAAACTTATTATAAAAAGTCAATAGAGGGTATAAATGACTTTAAACCAAATTATTTATAATAGTAATAATGTATTGAAATACATTTTTAAGAAATATGGATGTGGATGATAAAGAGGTCCCAGTAGATAATTACGTATAAACAACCGCAGATAATGAAGAGATTGTGAAATAAACCCTTACCTTGTACATTTACTTAGTTGAGGGTTGGTTAACCTCCTGTATAATGGTGAAATAATTGATATTAAATTATACAATAATCATATACATTAATATGATATCACATAGGATCTTTTAATATTTCTTTGTTGATAATATATTAGTATTATCATTGTTTTGGGTGTTAACTTACTCATTTTATTTTATATGTTTTGTTACATAAGCCACGTTAATTATAGATATGTTGTATCTTATTCATATCTAGAATGATATCAAGTTCTTAAATATTATTTTTAATCATCCAATAATATTTAGTCTTGAATGGATACGATGGGGAATGAATCTCATCGCGTTCGTGGAGACGGTAATACGTACGTACGCACGAGCGACAATATCATTCTTTTGATATTAAAATAATATATAATTGGATGGTATATAATATAGACATAATCATTATCATGTTATATTTATTATTTACATGATATATACATCATTATTATACCCAATAAATAAATATATATTGAATAACAATTACACCACAACGTGGAGACAGTAGGTCGTACGTACACACGTATGGTGACTTGTCATTCAAGGGATGGATAAAATAATGAATTTGTTTGTTCCATAATTATAATAACATCACAGTATATATAATATACTGAATTTATTATTTTAGAATTAAAATACAAAAAATGACGAAGTTGAAGAAGAAATGAACTTTCAAGATGGTGGTGAAGACGTTACCTCTTCTTCGGGTTCTTCCTTTTGATTTGATCTAAAGGCCTCCTTAGGTTGGATTTCTGATCAAACTAAGGCATCTAGGATGAATTGAGGGAGGTTGGGAGGATATGTGGGTAGAGTTTGGCTGAGCCAAATGGATTTGAAGGTGTGAATTAATGAGAAGGGGGAGTGCCCTTTTATTAGAGGGGTGAGGGGCTCTTTTGGAAAAAAATAATGTAATATTTTATAATAAAATCATATTTGGTTTCTAATGAATAAAAAGTGAATTATTCAAAGTCTATGTTGGGGATGGGTCTAAATCCTTTCAACCAATAGATTTTAGATAGGTTTTGGTCATTATATTAACCTTATCTTTTAGCTTTAGCTCTTAGTTAATTAATTTGACACTTACCATGTCACTTTGTATTTTTATATTATATATTTAATAAACTTACTATATACCTCCAAGAGACCCCCAAGTGGTCCATTAATGATACAAAAATAATGATATAAGTCCTATGGATGATCCTTGGATCTTTAGGAATAGAATATAAATTAATAATATAATATTTGTTTTAAAAACTCATTTATGTCAAATTTGAAACTACTCAATGATTGATTTTTGTTAAAGTCTGAACAACATTATTAATTCGAAAAAAATTCATTTAAGAAATATAAACATGTCATATTAACCAATAAAATTCGTGTATGTCATCAAAACTTTCAAATTATATTTACTTTAACATTTATAATACCAATTATTTGATTCTTTCATTAATAAAGAAAAATACTACATCATTATTATGTAATATATATTTTTACTCTTTCAATGTCTAAAAATTATAAATAATATACCATAATGTAGGAAATATTTTTATCTTTATAATTAAAATTTATTATAAAAAATATAACGTATATAACCCTATGTGAAAAATGTTTTTCTAAAAGATATAAGCTTATGTCATTTTCATATTTACTTTAACTTAATTAATATAAAGTGTCCCTATCACCTACAAGTGGCTCCATGGGGTCAAAAAATCGACCCAAATATGACCATGGATGGAAATGATTCCACCAATAAGGTTAGGACACGTTTTAGGGTGATTTATTATTATTATAATATTATTTTTTTACCCTTATTTACCGAATTTACACTTTAACCATGGTAAATAAAATATTTACCAAATTAATTATTTAAAATGTCTAAAAATAAAAGTCACCTATTTACATAGTTTAGAAATCCTGATTCCAAATATGGAATTCATTTTTCCAAATTCAAAACACAGAAGTGGAAGAAATTAATTTAAAATTTATTCCCGCTGTCAAAACAAAAAGCGTGTTTTTAAGATATAATAACTATCAAAAGATTGACACTTGTTTATGTCCGGTTTAACTATGAAATTATGTCCAATGACCAATGTAGTATTAAATGGTAAATATATATTTTAAATATACTTTAAAAGCAATCAAATTAATAAACTATCACTATTAATTATTTTGATTAAAAATATTTTTTTAATTAAAATTTAGTAATTTTCACTATTCATAAAAATATAAAAGTTATCCGAAAAGTACCAAAACATAACCCTAGGATAAGTTCGATATTCCAAATCCAAAAAATGAAGTCCATTTTGAGAGATAAAATTCATAATATTTCAAAAATTAGGTATTACTATTCATAATGGTTAGTTCGATTGGTTGTGGTGTGTGTTAGAACTTGAAGTTGCGTACAACACACGCTACTGTATTATTCAAAGAGAAGCGTACCGTGGAAGCTTGGGGTGTTACATTATCCCCTCCTTAAAATAATTTCATCCTACAAATTTCATATAATATTACTGCATAAAAAGAATCGGGTGATTCTTCATCATATGTTTTTCAGGTTCCCACGTTGCCTCTTCTATCTTATTGTTTATCTATAGAACTTTTACCAGATGAGTCATCCGGTTTCTCAGCACTTGTTCTCGTGTATCAAGAATCTGGACATGCTCTTCACAATAAGATAGGTTTGGTTCTAGTTCTAATTCCTCATTGGTGAGTACATGCGTTGGGTCGGGCATGTATTTTCTAAAGAGTTATACGTGGAACACATCATGAACTTTGAAGAGACTTGACGGAATTGCCAAACGGTAAGCTACATCCCCAATTCATTCTAGAATTTCAAAAGGTCCGATGTACCTGGGACTCAATTACCCTTCTTTCCAAAACGTATAACTCCCTTCCATGGAGATACCTTCAAGAAAACCTGATCTCCTACCTGAAATTCCAAATCATTCCTTCAGTTGTCAGCATAGATCTTCTTCCTACTTTGAGCTGCTTTGATGTGGTTTTGGATTATCTTCACCTTTTCCATCATCTCCTCCACCAGTTATGGGCCTACAAGTTTTCTTTCACCAATGTCATCCCAACAGGTTGGTGTGCGACATCTCATTCTGTATAACGCTTCATATGGTGCCATCTGAATACTTTAATGGAAGCTATTATTATAGGAAAAATCTTCTATAGGTCAATATTGATCCCACATACCCTGAAAGTCAAGTGAGCATGCTCTCAACATGTCTTCTAAGGTTTGAATAGTTTTTTCTGATTGTCCTTCTATTTGAGGGTGGTAAGCAGTGCTCAAACGATGTTCAGTATCCAAGGCCTTTTGAATACTTTTCCAAAATCTTGTTGTAAAATGGGTATCATTATCTGAGACAATCGATAGGGGTACTCCATGAAGTCTCACAAAATCGTTAATATATAGTCTTACTAGACGATCAAGTGGTAAATCCTCCCTTATAACAAGGAAATGTGCTGAATTGGTAAGACGATCAACAATGAACCATATTGCATCATTCCTTCTAGGAGTCCTTGGTAGTCCCATGAAAAAGTCCATCATGATATTATCCCATTTCCACTCAGGTATGGGAAGAGGTTACAATACTCCACCAGGTTGTTGCCTTCCAGATTTCACTTGTTGAAAAACCATACATCTTGACACAAAATCAGCAATCTCTCTCTTCATGTTGTCCCACAAAAAATTTTCCTTCAATTCTCTATACATTTTGGTTCTCCCAGGGTGTATAGAGAAATTGGAACTATGAGCATCATCTAACAATTACCTTTTTAAATCAGGTATATCGGGAAAACAGAGTCTCCTCCAAAATTTCAAAATTCCATCTTCATACACAAAGTCACTCAATCTCCCATCATTCACAGTTTAATCTTCTTTTTAAACTCTTCATCACCAGCCTGTGAACTCTTTATCCTTTCTAATAAAGATGGTTTGTCTACCATTTGAAAAGTTTTGATGTTTTACCTTCAATGGTGATTCCCAAATCCATCTTTACAAGATCTATGAAAATAAGATCCCTTTACACTCTCATCATGTTAAAAAATCCATGATCTTTTCGACTCAAAGCATCTGTAACCTTATTTTCCTTCCCCGGGTGGTAGTGTATCTTGCAATCATAATCCTTGAGTAGTTAAAGCCTTCTCCATTTCCTCATGTTGAGTTTTTTTGTGAGAAAATATACGTCAAACTCTTGTGATCGGTATATATATCACATTTTTAACCATAGAGATAATGTCTCCATATCTTCAAGGAAAATATTACAGCAGCTAACTCGAGATAATGAGTAGAATAGTTTTTCTCATGAATTTTTAGCTGTCACGACGCATAGGCAATTACCCTATAATTCTTCATAAGGACACAACCATGTCCTTTATTCGATGCATCACTATAAATAATGAACCCATCATTCCCCGATGATAGAGTCAGTATAAGATCCTTTACTAATCTTATCTTCAGTTCATAAAAACATTCTTCACACTCTTTTGTACAAAAAAATTTAACCCCTTTACGTGTGATCTTTATTAATGGGTTAGCCAACCAAGAAAAATTCTGGACGAACCATCGATAATAACCCACCAAACCAATAAAACTGCGTACCTTAGTTATACTCGTCGGTGCTGTCCATTCTTGGATTGCCTTGGCCTTAGAAGGATCAACAAAAATTCCATCCTTAGAGACAATATGGCCAAGAAAATAAATCCCCTAAAGACAGAATTCACACTTGCTAAACTTACCATAAAATTCATGTCATCTAAGAGTCTTCAAGATAATGCGCAAGTGATTTTCATGATCTTCGTAGCTTTTGGAGTATACTAAGATATCATCAATAAATACCACCACAAAATCATCGAGATATTCCTTGAAAACTCTATTCATTAGATCCATGAATACATAGGGTGCATTAGTCAATCCAAAAGGCATTACTATAAACTCGTAATGCCCGTACCTGGTTCCAAATGCTGTATTCGGAATTTATTCCTTCTTCACACATAACTGATGATCTCCATATCGAATTTCAATCTTTAAAAAGTATTGAGCTCCCTGCAGTTGGTCAAAGAAATCATCAAGGCGTGGTAGGGGATACTTGTTCTTTATTGTTAGAGCATTGATCTCACTATAGTCAATCCACAACCTCATAGATCAATATTTCTTCTTAACAAAATGGACATGGGCTCCCCATGGAGAAACACTAGGGGGAATAAATCCCTTATTAATCAATTCCTCTAGTTGTTTCTTTAGTTCAAATAATTCCACAGTGCCCATTCCATAAGGGGTTATTGATACATGACTTGATCAAGGAATTAAATCAATGGAAAACTTAACTTCTCGTTCTGGAGTATGTCCAGGTAAATATTCCAGAAACACATCTATATATTCTTTCACAATTGGTACATCCTCTATTTGAACATTCCTTTCCTCACCCACAGTTATTTCATTCTCTTCCTCCCCGATAATTAAATTTTGTAGAGATACTGGGGGTGAATCTAGATAATTATTAGGTGGTGACGATTCTGCTCTAAAGATAAGGTGTTCCTTATCATCATCATCAAAAATAGTATCCTCATTCTTAATATAATAAATCTTTGCATCATGGTCAGAAAGCCAATCCATACTGAGGATTATATCAAAATCAATCATAGTTATGACAATGAGATCAGAGGATAAAGAACATTTATGTGCTCTTCAGGGGACTGATTCAGAGAAAATTGTTGCAATGATACTTCCCTTAGGGGTTTTGACTAACTAATCTCTTGTTAAATCAAATTGGAAATTTCTAATTTTCTTAGTAAACTAGGAAGAAATGAAACAACACGATGATCCAGAATCAAATAATTCATTTGCTAAACCTGAGGAAACCATTAAATTACCTACCACCATGTCTTTCGGAGATTCTACCTCAGCAGTAGTGATAGCATAATCTTGGCCTTAATCCCTTGGCCTTTTCCTAGGAAATTTACCTTGAAGCTTATGACATTGATTTGCATAATGTCCCATATCTCTACAATTATAGCATTCCATGTTGACAACAACTATCTTTCCCTTGCAATCATGAGCTTGGTGGCCTTTTTCACCACACTTGTAACAGACTCCCATTCCTTTTAGGCATGTACAGAGGTGATTCTTCTCACATTTACTGCAGGATGCATTTTCAACTTTTCCCTTTTTCTGCTTATTTCCATTTCTAGATTGATCAGGAGATCTCTTCTTCTCTTGATTTTCTTTAAATTCATAAGACATAGAGAATTCATTTTCTGTCTTGATAGCACATGAGACAATATCATCGTACGAAGAGAAGGTTTGAGAGACTATTTCTCGACGGAGAAATGGTTTTAACCCATCACAAAAACGATCAATCTTACTCCTTGGGTAACGTATATAATCAGCAGCATGCCTCCCTTACATTGTAATGTTAGCCACATACTTTGTGACGTTCCCATCCTCTTTCTGCCTCAGACTTAGAAATTTCCTTTCCATATCTGCTCGATGGTCTCGAGGAATGAATTTTTCTAAGAACAGCTCTTTGAACTCCCTCCATTCCATATCTATCACTTCATCATCTTCATTTGTGTTTTTTATCAATGACCACCATTGATCAACATCTCTAGTGAGGTGAAAAACTGCCATGACAACTATTTCCCTTTCACTACTCCCAAGGCATGAAATATTTATTCTAAGGAAATTATCCATTGCTCAGCTACTATGGGATTTGTACTCCCATTGAATGTTGGTGGTTGTTGCCTCATGAAGTGATCTAACATTGATCCTCTACGCTGCGGATCAGGGTGCTCCATATGGGTAAGGTTATTATTCATATCCTGAGTGAGTTGTCCCAGTATGGTGATTAGCTGTTCCGCACAAGTTGCATCACTAGCTCCACTATAATTATATGGACCATGAGGGAAATCCCTACATGGAGTGCGTGCATTGATACAGTTTCTATTCCTTCCACTAGGCTTCATTTCTAAACAATGGCATAAACTAGATTTTTTTATGAGTCAAAATACATAATTCAATACATGTAAAACACTTTACATAAATTGAACGGTTTATTGATATAATCCATAATCATAAAAAAAATTCATTGAGAAAGTATATACTCATAAACCCTTAATAATGGTTTGTAAAGAAAATGAGAATAATCCAAAGCATATCCCCTAGGAGTGTCGTACCAAAAGAGTGCAGCAAGGCCCGTTGTCGTGCACCATTTCCCGTTCGAGTCTAGCTCAAAGTGGTGTTTTCGGGTTTTACCAGTAGGTACATCTGTGCAAGAGCCACCTCTACCTGCTCGTATCCAGAAAGGGATGTATTGCTCGGAAAACTCTCAAAAAATCTATACAATACCAAAATTCTAGGAAGTTCTTCTATACTAATCCTCAACGTCCATCTTAGGTCTATGTGCTCTAATTAGAGTTTATATAAATCTAGATTCCAAAGTTTGTACTAAAAATTCTCTGATACCAACTGTAACGCCCTGACCCCAGTTACCCAGAGCTGGTGCATTATTACATAACATTTCCATGATCACAAGAAAGATACAATCTAGAAAGATCGATTAGTTTAGTATCCTTGGAAACACCAGATATATTCATAATACTTACATTACATCATAAAAATGAAAACTACAAAATCATAGTCTCCATAGTCCACACACATATCCCCACATACTGTCCCTATGGATCATTCATAAATTACTTCTTCACATCCTTGGAAAAATAAATCATTGAAAGCAGTGAGCTCAGATGCTCAGAAATGATAACAATATAGTGGAAACTTTCATAAATAAACATAAACATTTAAGGCAACGTATAACTAAAACAAAAGCCTTTTAAACTTTAGCTTCATCATAATATGGAAAAGATAAACTGAAATAATTCCATTTACATATTCACATTGATATTATACTAGTTGAATAATCACATGCAATATCAATGACCACTTTAATAATGATAGAATTCATAATGCGAGACTATCATAAACACGTATCCAAGGCCTCTTTCCAAGACTACAAATAAGATTTTGTCAAGGCCTCGTGCCAAGACACTAGTTTGTCTCATGAGACCAACCGATGCATCGAGTAGCTATTGAGGGCTCCACCATTCAATTATTAAGTCCAATGCATTTCTCATATGAAGAGGTTTAAACAACACATAACCATTCGTATTAAAACTAGAATACGAAATATCAATAATTTCTCTATAAACCATGAATGGTATAAAAATAACACATCCACATTCAATCATATCAAAAAACCATCAATACAATATGGAAGTTTTGTATCATAACAAATCAACTTCAAATAAACTTAAAATCCATCAATGGATGTTGAAATAGATGAAAATCAAAAATATTTGAGAGAAATATCACTTTTTTTGAAACATTTAAAAGTAACATAATTATAAAGAAAAACATTATTTTGAAAATATTCTTATAATCTTGTAAGGTAAGCTTCAAAGTTGAAAAACGGTGGAGAATAATCGCACCCACCATATAAGTTAAAAAAATACATTCTTACCTTAATTCTGTCAAAAAGGTTTAAAAGGAGCTTGTTTGGAAAACGACAAGAATATTCCTTTATAAACATCTTATAAAAATTCAATCATGGTTATAAATGAATTTAAACCATATTCTTTATAATATTAAAAAGTTTTTTAAATACATTTGTAAGAAACATGGATGTGGATGATAAAGAGGTCCCAGTAGATAATTGCGTATAAACAACCTCTGATAATGAAGAGATTGTGAAATAAACCCGTACCTTGTAATTTTACATGGTCGAGGGTTGTTTAACCTCCTATATAATTGTGAAATAATTGTTATTAAATTATACAGGAATCATATACATTAATATGATATCATATATGAACTATTAATGTTTCTTTGTTGATAATATCTTCGTATTATCATTGTTTCGGGTGTTAACTTACTCTTTTCTTTTATATGTATTGTTACATAAGCCACGGTTGTTATGGATAGGTTGTATCTTAATCATATCCAGAATGATATGAAGTCCTTAAATATTATTTTTAATCATCCAATAAAGTTTACTCTTCAATGGATATGATGGGGAATGAATCTCATCGCGTTCGTGTAGACGGTAATACGTACGTACGCACAAGCGACAATATCATTATTTTGATATTAAAATAATATATAATTTAATTGTATATCATATAGACAGAATCTTTATCATTTTATATTTATTATTTACATGAATTATATATCATTATTATACCAATCTAAATAATAATATATTGAATAACAATTACACCACAACGTGGAGACGGTAGGCCGTATGTACGCACGTATGGTGACATTACATTCAAGGGACGCATAGAATAATGAATTTTTTTGTTCCATAATTATAATAAAATCACAGTATATAGAATATACTAGAGTTATTATTTTAGAATGTAACTAACAAGGAATGAAAATGTTGAAGAAGAAAGGAACTTTAAAGAGGGTGGTGAAGACATTACCTCTTCTTCGGGTTCTTCCTTTTGATTTGATAAAAAGAGATCCTTAGGTTGTTTTTATGATCAAACTAAGGACTCCATGATTAAGTGAAAGAAGTTGGAAGGATATTTGGGAAGAGTTTGGCCTAGCCAAATTTCTTTGATGGAGTGAATTAATGAGAAGGGGGAGTGCCCTTTTATAAGAGGGGTGAGGGGCTCTTTAGAAAAATCAAAAACTAATATTTTCTAGTAAAATCATATTCGGGTTATAATAGATCCAGAGTGGATTATTCAAACTCTAAGGTGGATATGGGTCGAAATCCTTTCATCCAACAGATTTTAGACAGGTTTGTGTCATAATATTAACCTTATCATTTAGTTTTAACTCTCAGTTAATTAGTTTGACGCTTACCATGTCACTTTGTATTTTTATATTATATAGTTAATAAACTTACTATATATGTCCAAGAGGCCCCCAAGTAGTCAATTAATGATACACCAATAAATATACAAGTCCTATGGTAGAACCATAGATTTTTAGGAATAGAATATAAATTAATAATATAATATTTGTTTTAAAAACTCATTTATGTCAATTTTGACACTACTCAATAATTGATTTTTCTTAAAGGCTTAACAACATTATTAATTCTAACAAAATTCATTTAATCAATCTAAACATGTCATATTAACCAATAAAATTCGTTTATGTCATCAAAACACTCAAATTATATTTATTTTAACATTTATAATACCAATTATTTGATTCTTTCATTAATAAGGAAAATACTGCATCATTATTGTGTCATATATATTTTTACTTTTTCAATGTCTAAAAATTATATATAATATACCATTATGTAGGAAATAATTTTAGATTTATAATGAATATATATAATCGAATATATATCATATATAACCCTATGTAAAAATTGTTTTTCTAAAAGATATAAGCTTATGTCATTTTTGTATTCACTTTAACTTAATAAATATAAAGTGTCCCTATCACCTTCAAGTGGCTCCATGGGGTCCCAAAATCATCCCAAAGATTTCCATGGTCGGACAAGTCTCCAACAATAATTTTAGGACAAGATTTAGGGTAAATTATTATTATTATAATATTATTTTTTTACCCTTATTTACCGGATTTTTCCTTTAACCATGGTAAACAAAATATTTACCGAAGTAATTATTTAAAATGTCTAAAAATAAAAGTTAACTATTTAGAAAAATTGGACATCCTGATTCCAAATATGGAATTCATTTTTCCAAATTCAAAACATAGAAGTGACAAAAATTAATTTAAAGTTAATTCCCGTTGTAAAAAAAAGCGTGTTTTTATGATATATTAACTATCAAAAGATTAACACATGTTTATGTCGGGTTTAATTGTGAAATTATGTCCAATTACCAACATTGTATTAAATGGTAAAAATATATTCTAAATATACTTTAAAACCACTCAAATTCATAATTTATCACTATGAATTATTTTGATTAAAAAAGTTGTTTTTAATTAAAATTTAGTAATTTTCACTATTCATCAAAATTTAAAAGTTATCAGAAAAGGTCCAAAATTTCACCTTATGCTAATTTAGATATTATTAATCCAAAAATAATGTCCATTTTGAGAGATAAAATTTATAAAATTTCAAAAGGTAGGTATCACTATTCATAACTGCTAGTTCGATTGGTTGTGGTGTGTGTTAGAACTCGAAGTTGCGTACAACACACGCTATTATATTATTCAAAGAGAATCGTACCATGGAAGCTTGGGGTGTTACACCATAAAATTTGTAGCTCACATAGTCTGAAAACATGTAGTTGAAGTAACAAGTATTAATATAGAAAAGAAATGTGTGCTGAAACTAAGTGGGCCATTATATAGACCCAACTGAACATCAAGTAAATGTACAAGTAAAAAGGGAAAAACAGATCATGGATCGTCCATTGGGGAATCCTACCTGAAGGGTAGGTGCATATCATGAACAACTTCTCCTTGTGGTACGTCCCGTCTTGTCTAGCTCCGATCAACCATTCGTCCATCACCCTCTTCCTCGATCACTGTCGACCGTCGTCTGCACAAAACACAACAAGGTGTTGGCGAAGCCCGTGTAGGGGTGAGTATAACAATACCTAGTAGGGGACCACTTGACCCTTGAAGGTAACATAGAATCCAATAAGGATAAACCATAGTAGTAAGATAAATTCACAGAGTATCAACCACCCCTACATAGGTATATGCCCATACATATACATATGTTACCAAACACAGTCTTGCTCTAACACTCGAGCACAAGAACAACCCATTCCAAAAAGGAGGTAAAGTCATTCATCTTGATGATAACAACTGAAAGACAAGACTTAGCTCACACAGGTACAAAAATCATGAAGAGGGGTAGAGATGATTAGTTGTAGCCACTGAATCATCTCCTCTGTCGAACCCACGTAGGATCTTGGTACAATATCAGCATTGTCGAACCCACGAAGGATCCAGGTATAGAAGTCATCGCTGTTGAATCCACTGAGGATCCCGATACAGAACTCATTGTTGTCAAATCCACGGAGGATCCTCATACATAAGTCATCACTGTCGAACCAACAGAGGACCCTCGTACAGTAGTAGGTCCATGTAGGATCCTATCATCATAGTTGCAACCAACCATAGGGTCCTTGCACACAGCACGCTCGATCCGAGGAGGGTACGATTCTCGAGTAATGTTTTGATAAATCAACTACCACTAAGTCTCGCGTTGATGTATCCCATATTTTTGTCTCATAATAAAGAACTCAACGTGATAGAAGGAGCATCAATCGGACGCCCCGGTCTGATAGTTATTGGCATTTCCGTTCCAGGGACCCGGTTGGTTTTTAAGTTCAAACCAACCCGACCATACCCCAACTATTTCCAAACCTCAATTAGGGTTTTCCAGAAGAACTGTACTACTCTAATCCTTCTGTTGCCATAGACGGTTCATCGTTCAGACACCTGTAGCAAAAAATATGGGCGGGAAGGTGAAACGGGCCAAAGAAGGTCCGGGTCCGGTCCGACCCAGTCGGAGCGACCCGGTTCAGAACAGGGTCCGACCCCGTTTGGGGGTCCGACCCGGTCTGAGGAAACGGCCCGGCCCGAGGGCGGCCCAGCCTGAGGGTGGCCCGACGGTCTGCCCAAGCCATTCCCAGGGGGCTGGCGTGCAACCCCTGGTACCCGAATGATATAACCGTTAGGGTGGACCGAAACAGCGCCAAGTGGTGCCGTTCTGACTCACACGGGACCGAACTGGGTCCCGCTCTTCCCGGCTAGCTGAGCAGCCTTCCGTTCTGTCTCAATGGCGGCCGGCCAGGCCGGCCGCCACCACACCTCCACCGCGGCGTGACAGTACCGCGCTCCCGCCGCCATGGCCTAGCTTAACCATGCCCCTCGGCTCCACCTCGCGGCGCGATAACGCCTCGCACCTCCGCCGCGGTCCATCATGGCTGTGACTCTCTTTCCGCGTGGCCCGATGGTGTCGCACCCTCATTGCTACCCAACGGCCTTGCACCACTGGGTTTTTTTTGCGGTTCTCCTCCCTCGTCAAAAAACAATAAAACACATAGAGGGAGGGTTGGGCCTTGTTCATGTGGTCCGAACCCTCCTCATCATGGCAATAACATTTGGCATAAAATAATCTGAGGTTTGAACGATGAAGAACAAAAATGAGAATTCTACTCAAACACTTAACTTGTTTCGATGATCGTTGATGAAGTAATGGGAAAATGCGGCGTTGATTCATGGACGTTGGGAAGCGTCCGAGGAAGAAGCGTCATTGGATATCTTCACGGGTGGCTCCTTCTCTTTTGGCTTGATCGAAGATCGAAAATGGTGTTCGTCATTCTTCAGTGGAAAGGATGAAGTTCTTCCAACAGTTCTCTAAAGCTCCACCAAAAAATAATCGCCCACAAAAATAAGGGGTTAAGCCAACCCATTATTTTATTGTTGGAAAAAGAATTGAAAAGAATTCAAAAGATTTCAAAAAAAAATTAATTAATTGAAGGCATTAATTAATTTTATGGTGAATTGGCACCATTAAGGGGAAGTTCAAGAGTTCCTCCATTTATGGGGAGTTCAAGGGTTTTAATGGCGAGATAGAAGAGATAAAGGGATCGGGTGGGCCCCACCTAAAAACATCCTCCCAAGAGAGGTCAGGTTGTGGTGGGCCCCACCTTTATCCACCACTTGAAGGTTTTAACCACCCAACAAATAAAAATAAATTAACACCGTTATTTTTATTTAATTTAATTAAAAACCCCATAAACTAACTTCTATTCTCTTTAAAAGGAAACTATAGTGTGGGTATCACTATGAAATAACTGACCCTATGAGTTCAACGGTGCCCTCAGAATTCAAATCCAAGAACCTATTCAAAAGATATAAAATCATGTTCGTACATTTACTGAACGTACCAGAACAAAACTTCAGAAATTGATTTCGGGCACACCGGGCCTCAGAATCAGGCACCGTCAGAAGCTGCGAACTCGTAAAATTCCCATGTATTTACGAAAAGAATTTCCATGGAATATCTGGGTGTTTAAAAATATTTTATCATTGTTCTATATAATTTTTATTATGATATTTGATTAACTATTACCTACCTTTATCTAAGTAATTCAATAAATGAAAATGTTTCTTGTATCATGCTTGGTTCACGGCCACTATGGATATATTATTTCATTTTTCATGACCCCAAATTTTTTTTTCTAAACATATATGTTATTATTAAATATTAATTTTATGCAGATATTATTAGTAATAAAAAATTACCATAATATAAATGAAATTTTTCAATAAATAATCATGGAATTTTTTATCACCCCGAATGGGAAGAAAAATTACATTTTTATAATTTAAAAGAATTTAAAAAATAATAATAAGATATGTATAATTTTTAAATGAATGATAAATAATAAATAACTATACAATTTTGGATATTTTGGAACTATTTTAACACAATTTCTCTTGTTTAGTAATTATATTTTACTGAAATTTACAAAATAACCACAAGAGGTAGATAAACAAAAAACTAAATAAATAAATAAATTAAATGTGATAATAAATGATCCATAACAATAGAAATATAAATGAAAATGGTTTTTAAAAATCATTTTATCCTATGTTATATTATTCATCACATTACACACACATACCAATATATTGAGGAGTCCGTGTAAGGCATATTCTTAACCACCAACTATTCCATTAGGTTATGAATTCTCTCTCTACCATTTTTTCCATATAATATTTCATTGTACATAAATAATTATTTACATGAATGTGTATCAGAAGCATACATAATATTTAATCCGTTACAATGGATATACAATTTTTCGGGTCCTTTGTCCATCAAATCTCTAATGGAAAAAAAATTAACGTGAACATTCATGTTTTTTAATTCTTTCTACTGTGAAAATACATTGAGGATTCTTCTTATACATTATTTCCAAAATTAATAACTATTATCTACAAAACCCAAAAAAAACTAATATTAGTTTTAAGAAAAAACATATGTTCATGCTTTCTCCATAGATTCATTACTCATTCCAGGAAAGATTTATTAGGTGGCTCAGTTTCTTACCAAGATCAACAATTATTTCCAAAGAATATTCTTAATTTTTTCATCTTATTAAAACCTATGAATTTTTATACGAACATATAGGTATAAAAATATTTAATTCAATCTTTCCATTTTAGGTATAATTATATATAATTTGTTTATTTTTTACTAGATTATATAACCCATTCATATTTCAGAGGTTTTTTATATGATTAGGTTTTATAAATGATTTTATATTTTTGGACATATATTTTGTTAAGAATTATTATATTAATAGTGGGTTTATATTTATAATAACCTATAATTCATTGGTAATGTTATCACCTTGTATGTTTCCGTGTATGGTATGTAGGTGGAAACCCCATCACACTATGTTATTTTGTCATCATAGTGAGACTTAAATTTTTCTAATGATGTAATGAATAAAATTGGTATAAAATTATACTATTTTCAAGAACCTATTATATCTACTTATTTATAAATTACATCACATGATGATATTTGACCCTCCACTTTTATGATTGCATGTTATTCCTCTAAAATCTAATGTTACATAATATATTTCTTCCCTTACGGGTATTTATTGATAACATTTTAAATTATATATTTTTAAAAGGTACCCATGTGATGTAATATATGTTTAGTGGGTCATAGGATAATGCTATTATGATCATAATAATAATGATTAATCACTAGATATATATTGTGTGTCATGTTTCTCATCTCAAAACAATTCTATACCTCCAAAAAACATTGTTCTTTTCTGTAAATTTTTTTTATAAGTAATGTATTAATATCTACACGTGAGTCAAGATAATGTAAAAAATTTATATCTAACGATATTTATATGTTTTAGAAAATATGGATTGAACCTATTCCAATATGTTTTGAGGTTATTCCAATAGATATTTTTTATATTCTAAACATTTCAATTAATTTTCATGTGCAACATCCATTTTATATTTTATCATGGCTCATGATTATTCTATGATTATTTAACATCCATTAACTATTTTAAAAGTTATGAATTTTAGATTATACTTTTCTTTTTTTATTTCATGATATAATATAATATAATCACACCATTGAATCAGCTCAATAGATTTCATTATCTTATTAAGATAATCAAATAATTTATGTATTGATGATTTACCTTAGCAGTTTTAATCAATTGATAATTATTTTATTCCTCAAAATAATGTTTTAATCCATACATAGAATCTATGGTCCCTTTATTACACGATTTTATTATTTCCTTAAGTAATCATTGTTTTTAATCAGATTGTGATCATACAATAAGCGGTGTTTGTTAATGGTTTTGAAAACTCTTATTTGACAAGTGTAGGTTAACTTATAAAAAATTACATACACCCAAATTAAAAGAATATTTTTAATTTTTTTATTATTTCTTCCATAATATATGAAAATAAATTATGCATATTTAGTAAAATATTCTTTTACTATAGATTTTGTGATTATTTCATTTGAAATCAGAGCAATGTTTAGAAATATTTTATTATTTAGATTAAGAATATTATTTAGTATTTATTCATATATGTGCATCCATAACATGGGTTGTATTTAACTAATTATAACTACGTCAATTTGATAGTATATAATGATGTTCTAGTTCACTAAAACAATTTTAGGGCATCCTAGGGGCCTATGGTTGCATTCATGAATCGAAAAATCAGATATGTATAGATAACCAGCTAGGTCATGTTGTGGGGAAATATCACATTGATATTTGGTAACAATAACCCATCAACATAGTAATGGGATAAAAAATAGTTATAATTATTTAAATATATCGCATTCTAAATTGTATATGCACTCCTATGAAGTATCACGTTATTGAAATACTAGTAATACCTCTATGTCACAATAATCTAAACATATAGTTGATCAATAAATATAGATAAAGAAATAAATAAATAACATTAATGTTAGATAGGAAAAATATAATAGATTATGTCTAGGAATCACTAGAAATACCCTACAAACTACACATGTAGAGTAGTCCATATTATGGCCCTATCTATTTACAGGATCCCTAAATATCCAACTGTGCATTGGGATTACTTTGTATTATTTGAGTAATAAACAATGTAGAAAACCAAAAAAATGACCTTCTCATAATTAAACTAAATATATGATAATCTATGAACATGTAGAATTAATTTAATAAATAACATAAACATTTATTATTTAATTATTTACAAATTAATCCAATTTGAATCCCATTTATACTTAAATCAACTGTATTCATAATGGAATTGTCAAATATAGAAACAAATACATTATTAATAATGGAATTTTGCTTCTTATTAATGACATAGTCCAACATCATGCATTTTATACCAATATCTCACATAGCGGAAGTAACACATCTTTACTTGCGCCCTCCCATCCCATTTAGAGCAAAAAATCCATCATATACTAGGCTATTAAAACTCACTAATGAGTTTTTACATAAAAAATATTCAATCATGAACTCTCACATAATGGAGGTTCCCCATTGAATTATACATCTCATGCATGGGAGGTCTCAACCTTCTCCAACATTGAGATTACGTGTCTCTTACTAATGAAACTCATCAGAACATATGTGGCACTTTTTAGATTTCTTATATGATGATGAAAAACATGTTTATTTTTTTCACTACTCAGATTTACATTTTTATGCTCAGTGTGAAGAAAGGCTCATCCACTAAACTAGAAAATTCATAATCCCTTCGATTTTCTTATGGTAAAAAAACTCAGGATGTTGTAACTTCTAAATTTAAATTATATTGTATTTTGATGAAATAATAAATACTTTTATAAGGTTCAAGAGTATGGTAATTCCATAACACTATTACTTTTCACTAAATAAATATTTAAATCAAAAACTTGATTTTCTATAAATTCTGTAATATTTTTATGTAATTAATTTTATTTTTTATGATTTAACATTGTTGTTATATTTCATAGTTTTTTATGACTATTATAAAAATTATTAATTTATGGAGAATAAATTAAGATTTTAAATTGAATTATTTTTAATTTATAATAAATTATTTATATATTTTTCCCTGAGTTATGTTTTATACTAATAAATTACTAATTATATACATTACCACTTATTTTGTATTCACAATATTCTTTTAAATAATTCATATGTTTAAAACACCAATAACTCAAGAATATTAATTAAAAAGGATCATTTATGTGTATATTATTCAAACTCATTATCTTACATTGGTTTCTTTTTGAATAAATATATTTTTCTATAAAATTGTTCTTAATATATATATTCATTTATTTGGGGGTATAATTGCATTCAAACACACAGACACACAGATACACCCCTCACACACTGGTTGGAATAGAGGGACATATCCGTCTAGAGGATATCCCACTCAACAAGCCTTATATATGTAAGTACAAAACCCATGAATCTCATTACAAGGTATAACAACCAATTAATTTTCACAGACAGATAGTGTATCCTCGTGCATAAATCCTTGTGCCTATGTCACTTGGCCAATGTTATGCCCATGTCTCTGCCTGCCTACAACATGCATTATGCCTACATAATTTCAATCCCATATCATTATCTACATATAATCCTGAATAGAACCATAATAGCACCAAAAAACATTAAGGATTAAACCATGGATATCCTGGATCAGTTCTATAATGACATGATGCCACCCTGTCGTGGACATAAAAACTCTAAAAAATGTTTTAATTTAATGTATAATTTCATAAACGTTTATTTATATCAACATTATGATATGAATTAAATAAACCAATATGGAATTTTATAAATTAAAATAACAATAATTTCATAAAAAAGTAAATTACTTTTTATTTAAGATGAATAATATATCATGGAAATAACTAGTAACTATATTAACGGTTAAATTTATAACACCCTAGAAATTCTAAAAGAATATAATTTTATTCAATGGTATGAATGGGAAACAACACAAAAAAATAAAAGGTAATATAAAATTCAAAAAAGTAAAATATATATAATATATTATAAAAATTATATATTTTATATAGATTTCAATTCTGGAAATACTAATTTTTCTTGTGTTACATGAAATCAATAGATTCATTAGTTACTTTAGATACACGCAATACAATGTTTTACATAAAAATAATATAATATTAACATTAATTTTCTATATGACAGTTATATCTTTTAAATTTCATTTTTTGTTATAAATAGGATTAAATAAATGTTAATATATATTTTTTGAATTTATTGGTTAATAATTAATTATAAATGTATATAAAAAAATTTAATATAAAATAATGATTTGAAAAATATTATTTTGTATGCACCAAAGGCGTTTTATCCTAATAAAATTAATAAAATAATTATATTGAATTATATAAAAAAAATATATATATATATATTAAAAATGGTTTTACATAAATCTAATATTTTTTTCTAGTAAAAATATAAGAATAAATCTAATTTTACACATAAAAAAAGATATATATTTCTATAGACATTTTTGTAACCAATTAATGTCACGATTGTTTTAAAACTAAATATTGGAAATTTTTAAACATTTAATTAGAAAAAAACAATTATTTTTTTAATATTAATATATAAAATTAACTTAGGGTTATTATTCTGTATTTTTCAATGAAGTTTCGTTTTTGATGAATATTGATACTATCGAATTTTAATTGAAAAAAGGTTTTTTTATATAAATGATTTATAATATTAAATAATATTTTTAATTACATTTAATGAAAAAATAGTAAATTATACATATATTAATCTATTATAATAAATAAGTATCATTATTATATCAAATATAAATAAATAAATATATATAAACATAGTATAGTTGGAGACATTTTAGCATCAAAACCATAATTTCTTATCCAGTTTATATGATTAATTTTGAATTAAATTTACCTCTTAAGAAAATTGAATTTGAAAAAAATGATTAAATATTTGGAATCATAATAATTTATAAAGTTAAATATAGATAATTTATTTTTGAAACCCACATATTTCATGAATGTCGTTAAAATTAATTACATCGATTAAGAAAAAAATTAGTTTACCAAGGGTCTAAACAATAACCATAATTAGACAAATTACCCAAAACAGGAAACTAAACCCATTTAATGGCCATATTTATACCTTATAACTTAAATTATGTTTTTATTCAGTATTAGAGTCATTTTACAAGGATAAAACGGGGGTGGAATTTCCTCTTATAATTATTTACAATTGTGCCAGTCACCACAATTATAAATGGCCCCACTCTCCCCATTCTCCACAACTATCTAAAAACATATGTTCAAAAAATTGGATACCAATTCAATTAAAAAATTTCTTCCAAGATTATATATTTCTAATATTGGGATTACATTTATATAGGGAATGAATTAGAGAAAACATAAAGGGGATACCTGAAGAAGTACTAAAAATATTTTAAAATAATTTTTACTTTATTTCATTTTCCAAAAATTTAAATTATTTTTATATCATGACTATTTAATAAAATTATTATATTAAATATACTAATATTTTTTTATGTTAAGGGTATGACGCACAACATCACAAACTTCTATCAAATGGGATACTTAGTCATCTTTAATGTGTATGATAGACTACCCCCCTCACAAACTGATTTCATTCATTTTTCCATTACCCCCTCTCAGGGTTTGAAAAATTGAAATACATACAGTTTATATAATATATATAAATAATTGTAACTATGTATTTTGTAATCTGTAATTATTTTTTAACTCATAACATCATATATTTCATTTTTTAGAAATATTATAATGTTGTTCGTGTGTACGACAGACTACTACCTCACAGAACCATGTGATTTGTTCAAAATATATATGGAATTTATTAATTATGGGTTTAATAAAAAAATATGACATATATGATATGATAAAGATACTAGAAGACTATATCTATATATATTAATTTTCTTTCATTAAATGTGTCAAAAAATGGAAACAACGTTAATGCTTACGTATGACCAACCATCTCTATAAACTATGTATTTCATTTCCTATCACAAAATGTGATAGAAGAAAATAAATAAATATATAATGTATATATATTTATTAAATTTAGATCATTTTGTTACATTATTGAGATTATTAAATCATGATACAAGTATAAGGAACCAAAAACAACATGTCAAAACATACATGAAAAAAGGCAATTAAAAATCCAAAACAAAATGTTAAAAAATGGGTAATAAAATTATATAAAGGGTTAATATGTGATATAATAAATATTAATATGGTTTTATAATAAGTTTATGAATTTTTAAAATAAATTTTACTAGATGTTAAATAATGTACGACTAAAATAAAGTGCATGTTAAGGGGTTTCATCTCAATTTCATTTCGTTGAGAAATATTGAAATGTTAGGCCTAATAACATCTATATAGTATATATAATGATACATGATGAGTAATATCATGAATAATTCATTCTACATTTTATTTTAACATTTAAATTTGAATTATTTCACTTAAGGGTATATGAATTATATGTTTTCATGTAGTAACAAATTTTGTTTCCAATTCGATTTTTAATGGATTAAAATACTCCCTCATTGTCTTTAATATGATAATATTATGTGTATAAATACCATTGTATCTTTATTGTTCTATTCCCAATTTTAAATGTGGATTTACAGTTAATACAAATAATTTAATTAATGATTATTTCTCAATTCAATTTTATATTGATATTAATCTTTTATTTAACCAAATCCTTCAAATAGAGATTATTTATTTTTGAATTTCCACCAAGGAAACATATATGATACATTATTAAATAAAACCATAATTTTTTCCATTCCATTTATTCCAAATGTTTTTATGTTAATGTGCCATTTTTTCTACTCTTTTGTATTGAAAATTATTTATAAAATGTATTCATGAATATCTAATATTATTTTTCCCTTCATATAAATATATGTTTTGTTCCAAAACCATGTTTCCAGAAAATATTTTTAAAAATGTTTTAAAACATTAAAATATTTAATATAATACATTTAAATCTATTTTTCTCTGTAAAATCTATTTTTAAAACTGATTTTCAATGAATGAAAGTTTCATATATTTTTAAAAATTAAAAGTTTATTTTCATCAATAATGTTTTGAGGACATTTTTAGGGAATTTCAATTCATAAAAAACGTTTTTTGTACTTCAATGGGTGTATTTTTATTGATAAATTCTAAATTCCTTATGTAGAAGTTTTATAATTACTTTGACTATAGATGTCCTATTTTGATACCATTCCCATATTACATTGAGAGGTTTATGGTTTTTTTCTAATTGGGGATGTATTAACATTTCATGTGTAAGAACATCTATATGAATATTTATATTGTTCATATTTTACCCCATCCCAATCAGGTATGCGACACAGATAGTTTGGGAAGTTCTATGTAAATTATATCCCCTAGATGCATCTTTAGGGTTGATGAGACAAACTAGATATTTTTTTGGACCAAGCCTTAAACATTTATTATATTAATTTCACAAAGCGTAAATCATATTACATTCTTGGTAGGCATCCCTGACACTGTTATATTCATTCCATTAACCCTATATGGTATATTTATATAACCATCTTTATTCATTCCTTAATTATTAATTTAGTTAGTGATATTTCATGTAATTATTTGATTAATTTCTATATCCATGGTTCTGTTTCAAGCTCATGTGACTATTTATGTAGAATTATTTGATCACCATTTTTTATTTCGTATTTTTCTCATTTTATTAATTTAATGGAATCCATTTAATTTAGTTACCATAAATATTTTATTAATAATAAATTTTTCATCTCTTTTGATGTATAAATACTCTTACTAATAATTTCATCTCACCGTTATTTTTTTTCCTTTCCCTAAGATTCATTTATTTTCATAATGAATGATATGTATGGATATACTATATATAGAAAATATTTTCCAGATAATTGAAGGAAAAGGAAAATTATCTTCTAATTTGTGTATTCCATTGTTATGTAATGACCATATATGTATATTTTTTACAAAAATACTAAACTGATTGATCCTTTGGCATGGGATTCAATGTATCACAGTGAAATTCCATGGAGGTAGGAACCAAAGTTGGTCTATTAGGTCTCGAGGCACTATATTTGGTATCAGGTTATGTTTAGTGGAAAAATTAAGAACTAGATGTAGGAAAATATTTATTTGATAACATAACCTCATGATAGTATTTTTTAGATAATTATATAATAATGTCATAAAGAAACCATTATTATTATTGTGAAGTTAGATATGTGTAATTTTTTTTAATTATGTAATGTTTTTTACAAGATCTATGATTATACATTATGTTTTATATTTTTATGATATAATATTTTTTATTTCATAATTTAGAATTTTTCCTTGTAGAAGGAATGTGAACCTAACTTGTGAATGTAATCCAATGATTAGGAATGATCATATCTTTTATTGTATTATGAAAATATTTATAAACGAATTAGTCTTCCAAACATTCTCCTCAAAGGAAAACAAAATATTAAGATATTACGAGATAGTGAAATATTTATCATAGAAATATGGTATTATAGTGATGAATGATAACAATATGGTAGATGAAAAAACATGGATAATGGGTAGACAAGAAATTTTTATTTTACAACATGTGAAAATTATGGAAAGGAACTCACTGGAACTTTTTAAAAGGCATAGATGTTTTCTACAACTCTTGAGATAAAGGTAACCATTATTTTGATTAGAAGGGTAAGAAAAATATTTTAAATATAAAATGTTTCAACAATAAAGATATGGGTCACCCCACATATCAGAGTATTATGAATCAAAATAATATACCACAAAAGAGTATAATGGGTCATGGTAAATCTTATAATACTTTCACAGATGATGATGATGAATTAATATATATGTGTTTAGATTCACATGTTATGTTATTTAAGTATTATATCATTGAAATAATTTTTCTATGAATTATGAAATATTTTAGTATTATAATGTAGTATTATTCAATTAAATATTAGAAATAAAATACTCAATTGAACCAAGAAATATAATTCAATGGAAATTTGAACTTCTTCGAATGCTCGTCATTGAGTGAACAATAACCCTTAATATATTTCTGATGTTGAGATAATGTTGTTCGGATAAAGAGATTTTATATATGTATTGATTAAATGTTACATTTCTGACTACCGTAGAACTGAATAATTATTTTTTTGGAAGAGTTTTTATGCTATCATTGATGGAGTCTACAACATTTTTTGATTTATGGAATATATCCAACAACTTATGTTGTAATAATAAATAATTTTGAATTATTGTATTAAATCTATTTTATGGTAATTCTTGTTATTAACATGTTTCAATAGAATATATGAAGCAGGTTTTACATGTTTGGTATGTGATGATTTAGAGATAGTTAATTTGATCTAGATTAAATATAATTTCATTTTAAAAATTTACTGACCTTATACACTTATAGATCATAACATTTTGGAGGTTTATAATGTTATTAATTTTTGAAAATTTTTATTATTAAAATTGGATGAGATTTTAATTGGAAGAATATTTCTCTATTATATAGTGATTTGTGCATATTGGATAAACTGTGTTAACAATTCTATTATAATGATAATTGATGAATAAAGCTAATATATAAATTTTGTGATCCATTAGTGCATAAGGTATTATAAATTCATCTTCATTTCGTTATGTAAGATGTTTAATGTAAATTAATAATGCTATAACCAAAGTGTATGACTTCACGTAAAGAAATATAAATATATCATGTATGTATATTTCAGTATATTTTTAGGGAGAGAAATAATTACTTAACATTTGGGAAAAGGGTCCAAAAAAGTGAATCCCTATTATCATATTTTTTGATATTAATGACCATTTTCTAACCACTATTTAATATCTTTTCATTCAGTAACTTTTCCCTAAACATGTTCCTTATCACTCTCCTTTTGTATTTGATTGTTTGTTTTCTCTTCCATGTGCATGTTTTCATTCCCTTCCTATGTTCTTATATAATAAAACATTGTTATGTGATTATTCTAGATGAGTTTTATACTTATCATTATCTGTTATTATAATTATGTTTCATTAAATCTCTATAATTGTGGTTTTTTCAACTATGGCATTTCCAAATGTGAAACCCATGATTATTGAGATCATGTTTAAATTACATGGATGGAATACTATTTAAGGTGGGGAAAATGTTACACAATTAATATTCTAAAAGAATAAAATTTTATTCAATAACATCTATAACGACCAACACTAATAATATATTGGAATCATATATCCAAAAATAGTAAAATATAATTAATATTTAATATAAATTCAATCTATGATATAGATTTTAATGAAAACAATATTGATATATCTTTTGTTATAAGAAATAACAAGATTCTATGATAGCTTGCACTACATGCAATACCACATTTTATCAGATAATAATTTAATATTTAAAATATAATTTAATATTATATTTATCATATAGACATTAAAGTTCTATTAATAAATATTATTAAAGAACATATGAAAATATATGGTTGAATTCATTTGATACAATTTAATTAGAATTGAAAATAATAATCAATCCAATATAATTGAAGTGTTTTTATAAAAAACTATTTTTATGGTCAAATGAGTTTTATAATTTTAAATTAAATCGATTAATAATAATTAATTATATGTATTATATTTATATATTATATATTCAATCAATTTTTTTAAATTCCTAGAGAATTGTTTATTTTCATAAGACAAAAACAAATACTATTTTACACATTAAAAGATGTGTTTTTCTAATGGATTTTATTTCTGTATTTTAATTGAGGAAGTTTTAAAAATTACCTTAAACAATTATAAATTTCTAACTGAAAATTGAAAATATACATTGAATATTTAATATCAGAATTTTATTATGGCTAATTTTTTGTATTTTTCTATGATGTTCCATTTTATGAGAACCACTGAAAAAAATATTTTAATTGAAAATAAACATTACATCTAAATAATTAATAATCATAAATTATTATTTAATTTTTTTTGAAAGTAATAATATTTCAATTATATAAATATTAATCAAATTTAGGTATTTAATTTCATTTTTATATAAAATTTAGATATAGATAAAGAGTAACCATTTGATCATTATCACTTTAAAAACTTCTTTTCTAATCTTGTAAATTGCATTAATTTTATATTATTTTTTCCACATCTATTTAATGGTTTTTTAAAAAAGGATTCAATTTTGGAATGATCATAATTAATAATTAATAATAATTAATACTTAATTTTTGACAATTGTATTTATTGAAAATATATTAAATTATTTTCATTGACTATGAGAAAAATGATATTACCAAGGTACTAAAATTTAATCATAAGGGGGAAAATAACCTAGAATCATGTTCAAAACCCATTGTATGTTTATATTTATACAATATAACTTCTTTGAACTAGTTTTTATCATTAATGGATCCAATTAATCTAGAAAAAATGGGTGGAATTCTATCTTTCAAACATTTACAAGTTATCCACTCACCTAACTTATAAAAGGCCTCAAACTCCTCCCTTGTTACCACCTATAAGAAAAATTTTTATTCAATAAATTCACTACCAATTTTCTCCCCATAATAACTATCATAATACTATAAGCCTTATATTGGGCCTATTTAAAACCTTGTAAGGAATTAGGGAAATCATAATGTGGATACCCGTAGAAAAGTTATTGATCTTCTAAAAGTGTTTTTATATGATTTTCTTCTACACCTCCTACAATTAATTTTATATCATAATTGGATAATAACCTCATTATAATAAATATATTAATATGTGTTTATATTAAAATTAGAACATAAAATTTCACATACATCTATCAAATGAGAGACACAATTATCATTCTTTTGTACGCCTATAAACCCCCGCACAAACACATGTTGTTTGTTCTTCAATTAAAACCTCTCATGGTTGTGAATTAGGATTTAAATGTTGAAAAAATGTATGATATTTATGTTTCTTTGGGATTACATAATTATTATATAAAACATACCATCATAAATTCCATTTTGTGGGAATATGATAACATCATTCTTGTGTATGGTGGACTACCTCATGAAGGGTTGTGATGCATTCACTATTTACCTGAAAGGTATCAAGTTTGGGTTCAATATCCACGTGAGATATATGTGAAATAATAATTACACTGAAATAATAATATATTTATATAATTTAATTTTCTTTCATTCATTACAATGTGAAAATGGAAACAATATTCATTCGCATGGATGGCCTACCGTCACAATGAATGGTATCTTCCATTTCCTAGAACTAACTATTATGTAATAATATATATGAATATATAATTAAAACTCATGATATTTAAATCATAATTTACATTATTATTATTATTAAATAATGATAAATTTATGATGAAAAAAATAAAATGTCCAAACATACATGATAAATGATGATATTAACACTCAAATAAAGAAAATAATAAAAAAAAAATTGTGAAAGATTAATGAAAAGTTATAAAATAATCATATAGGATATAATAAATATTAATATGGTTTTTATCAGATGAAAAAAACTTTAGAACCAATACAAATGAGGTTAAATTGTTTTTTTAAAGAAATGAATAGAAATTGATTTCATCTCAATATTATTTCATTTAGACATATATAAATATTATGCACCTAATAACTTTTATATGATGTATATACATCCACTTGAAATGTAATGTCATCAATAAATCATTTTTCATTTTATTTTGTGTTTGAATTTTAATTATTTTATTTATTGGGATTGGAATGAAAATATTATAGGTGGTAATGAAATACATAACCCAATTCATTTTAATTAGGTTATATTACTTCCTCGTGGTCATTAATATGAGAATATTATGGGTAATTAAACATTTTATATATATTGTTATATATAAACATGTATAATTTTTATATATAGTTGATACTCATAATTAATTCATTGATAATTTCTCATTTCATCTTTATGATCATTTTAATGTTTTCTTTAATAATCTCATTCAAAACCAGATTATTAATTAATGAATTCCAATTAGAATAAATTATATGATAATTCTTTTATATAAAAATTAAAAATATTCTAATCTAGTTATTCGAGTTATATTTTAGGTACGATTACACATTTTACATCCTTGGTACTTGAAATGATTAATAAAATGAAATAAAAAATAGGAAATCTTTTCTCTCTTCACCCAGAAATATGTTTTCATAAAAAAACCATGGTTTCTAAAAATGATTTAAAAAATATTATAACATATAGAAATTGTATATAAAATAAAATTTTAACAAATTTTACTTTTTAAAAATTGTTTTTATAATGTTATTTTTATTGAAAATAGTTTTCTAAATGTTTTTCAAACTGAAAAATATATTTTCCTTAAAAATGATTCCAGTGATGTTTTATAGTATTTATATTCATCAATGACAAAAAAATTATTATTACACCAATGGGTATATATAGAATTGATACCATCCTTATACTATCAATGGATTTTTGTTATTTGATTGAATTTGGATGTTCTACTTAGATACCAGCTTTCATATTACTATGACTGCTTTATGGTTATGTTAACTAATATTAGATGGATTCACATTTTGTATTCTATAATTTTAATATGAGTGTTTTTGTGGTTAATGTTTTACCACATTCATATGAGGAATGAAAAAAACTCACTATATGATAGAATGTATCCTTTTTACCCTTTAATTCATGAATAGTATTCATTAGACACACTATATACGGTTATTACTAAGGTCATACCAGATTATTAGATTCATGGAACTAGTCCTTGATTATATTAGATTCCTGGTATAAATTATTGGAAATGATAGATTCTTGGTTTGAAGCCTCAGTGGAATGTTTTATATATCCATTATTTTTAATTCTATAATTATGAATTATGTTATTGATAATCCTTTTCATTATTTTACTA
Organism: Viscum album; assembly: GCA_963277665.1. NCBI lineage: Eukaryota > Viridiplantae > Streptophyta > Magnoliopsida > Santalales > Viscaceae > Viscum > Viscum album. Next base: position 810,474,927 of record OY728151.1, read on the forward strand.
GTTATAAAAAAAATAACAAGATTAATTTTTCCATGAATTTTAATATGGAATTATTTGATCACCACATATTATGGCCATATTATGATAATTTTATTTATTTCAAAAAAAATAATTTGGTTTTATACCATAACATTTTGATTTTTTTTATTTTTTCACATCATCATATGTACTCTTACCCTCACATTTCATTTGATATCACTATTTTTTTTCCATTAACTGTGATTCAACAAAATTTAAAACGAATGATATGTTGGTATACTATAGATGGGATAATGTTATTTTTGAAAAAGAAACGTATTTTTTTTGAAATGTGTATATTCAATTTTAATGCAATAATCATATATATATTAGGTTTATCAGGAAATATAAATTGATCGATCCATCAGGATGATATACCATGTATCATATTATGATGTAATGGTATCAGGAACCATCTTCGGGCTACTGGGGTTCAAGTTACCAAAAAATTGATGTAAGAACATTAAATCCAGAGTTAATGTAAATAAAAATCCATAAAAAATTTATCATAATTGATGTATGAGGTATTAAATAATCTCATCATATTTTATCCTCAACATTTATAAATTTTTTATCTAGATACCTTGAATATATAATTACATTAATTCCTGTTAATTAATATTTTATAAAATGAAACCACACTCACTTATAAATTGACTATTTCGACACCCCTAAAACATAATCATTTTAAAACTCATAGAAATGTTAGAAATATTATGTAATCATAAAAATATAACCCTTTAATTGCATAATCCTATTCATAAAGGTGTCTTATGGAGGACTAATCTATGAACTCATAATCAAATTTTTTTATTATTTGTTCTTTTTTACTATTACATCTCACCCAATTATATTATAATTACCAAAATATAATGAATATTGTCACAACCCGTCCTCGGGGCCCATTCTATGACTACCCCAAGCCTGCCTTCTATAGGACAGGGGCTGGTGACTAGCACCAAAGGTGAATCCAGGATAAAAAGGGAAGGCATTGCCTTTAAACTAGTAACCCACACAGTCTAAACATGAGCAGTAGAAGTTACAAGTACTAATAAAGAAACGAATGGTGTGATGAATTTAAGTGGGATAGTATACAAAACCAACTAAACAACAAGTACAAGTACATGTAAAAAGGAAAAAATAGATCCGAGATCATCCACTGGGAAATCCTACCAAAAGGGTAGGTATAGATCTCGAACAACTCGTCCCTGCGGTACGTCCTGTCTAGTCCAGCTCAGAGCAGCCTCCCATCTGTCACCCTCTACCTCGATCACTTCTTACTATCGTTTGCACAGAACACAACAAGGTGCGGGCAAAGTCTATGTAGGGGTGAGAATAACAATACTCAGTAGGGGACCCTGAGACCCCCAATGGTCTCCCAGAATCCACTAATTATAAACCAAAGTAGTAATATACAATAAATAAGTATTAACCATAACTACTTAGATATATGCGCATACATATACCTAAGTTACCAAACATAGACTGGCTCCAAAACTCAAGCCCAAGCAAAACCCATTCCACAAAGGAAGTAAAGTCAATAATCTCGATGATAACAACTAAAAGGCAAGACAAAGCTCACACAGTTATATAACTCTTGATGAGGGGTAGAGATGATTAGTTCTATCCGGTGAATCATCTCTTTTGTCGAACCCAGAAAGGATCCTCGTACAGTATCAGCACTGTCGATCCCACAGAGGATCTGGGTACAGAAGTCATTGCTGTCAAACCAACAGAGGATCCCACTACAGAATTCATCGTAGTCGAACCCACGGAGGATTCCAGTACAGAAGTCATCACTATCGAACCCATGGAGGAATATGGTACAGTAGTAGGTCCACGTAAGATCCTATCATCATAGTCGCAGCCAGCCATAGTGTCTTTGCACATAGCACGCTCAATTCTGGGAGGGTCCGCTCCTCGAACAACGTGTTGATACATCAACTACCAAGATGTCTCGAGATGATGTATCCCGTTGTTCTTTCTCATCATAAGCAACTCAAAGCGACAGACGGCGTGTCAATCAGACGCCCGGTCTGAGAGTTATTGCCATTTCCGTTCCAGGGGCCCGGTTGGTTTTTAAGTTCAAACCAACCTGACCATACCCCAATAGTGTCAAAACCTCAAGTGGGGTATTCAAAAAGAACTGTCATGCTTTAAGCCTTTCGTTTCCGTAGACGGTTCGTCGTTCGGACACCTTTAGCCCAAAATATGGGTGAGAAGGTGACACAGGCCATAGCGGGTCCGGGTCCGGTCGAACCCAGTCAGAGCGACCCGGCCCAACCCGATCTGAGCCGGGGTCCGACCCGGTCCGAGGGTCCGACCCGGTCTAAGTAAATGGCCTGGTCCTAGGGCGGCCTGGCAGGGGGCGGCCCGGTGGGGGGCGTCCCTGCAGAGGGTGGCCCGACCGATGGTGGCTCGGCTGATGGCGGCCCGGCCGAGGGCGGCCTGGAGGCTTTCCCTAGCCGCGCACAAGGGGGTGGCGCGCACCCCATGGCACCCGAATGGTATAACCATTCGGTGGGATGCCCCGCGAAGGGAGGCCCGGAAGACGGCGGCCTGACGGGGGGCGGCACAGTGGGGGGCGGCCTGATGGGGGGCGGTCTGGCGAAGGGCAGCACGGCGGAGGGTTGCCCGGCCGATTGGGGGTCGGCCAATGGGGGCTCTGCCGATGGTGGTCCGGCCGAGGGCGGCCTGGAGGCTTTCCCTTAACACGCACTAGGAGGTGGTGCACACCCCTGGCACCCGAACGGTATAACCGTTCGTGTGGATTGAACTGGCGCCAGGTGGCACCGGTCCTGCTCATGCGGGACCCGATGGGGTCTCGCTCCTCCCTGCTGGCCGAGCAGCCCGCCACTCCGGCTCCACTCCGGCCGGCCTGGCCAGCCGCCACCGCACCTCCAACGTGGCGCGACAATGCTACGGTCCTACTGCCCTCTGCACGGCGCAGTGGGCTGCGCCCCCACCGCCGTGGCCTGGCCTGGCCGCGAACCTCGGTTCGTCCGCAAGGCGCGACGGTGTCGCGCACCTCCTCCGCGGCCCGTCGTGGCTGCGGTACTCCTTCCGCATGGAATGATGGTGGCACACCCTCTTTGATACCCGACGGCGTTTCATAGCCAGTTTTCTTCGCGGTCCACCTCCATCGTCAACAAACAATAATACCCATAGGGGGATGGTCGGGCTGTGTTCGTTTTTTTCCGAACCCTCCTCATCATGGCAATAACATTTGGCATAAAAAATATGAGGTTTGAACGACAAAGATCAAGAATGATAATTCTACTCAAACCCCTACCTTAGATCAATGATCATTGACAAAGCCACTAGAAAAGGAGGCGTTGATTCGTTAACATCGAGAAGCATCCGAGGAAGAAGCGTCGTCGACATTCTTCGCAGGTGTCTCCTTCTCTTTTGGCTTGATCGAAGATCGAAGATGGTGTTCGTTGTTCTTTGGTGTAAAGTATTAACTTCTTCCAAGAGGTCTCCAATGCTCCACCAAAAATAATCACCAACCAAAATATTTGGTTATGACAACCCATTATTATGGTGTTGGTAATATAATTCAATAAAATTCAAAATATTTCAAAAAAATTAATTAATTGAAGTCATTAATTAATTTTATGGTGAATTGCCACCATTAAGGTGAAGTTCAAGAGCTCCCCCATTCATGGGGAGTTCAAGGGGTTTAGGGGGGGGGGGGGGGGGGGTTAGAAGAGATAACGGGATCGGGTGGGACCCACCTAAAAACAACCTCCCAAGGGAGGTTAGGGTCTCGTGGGCCTAACCTCTAACCTCTACTTGGAAGTTTTAACGACCCAACAAATAAAAATAATGTAAAATCTTTATTTTTAATTAATTAAATCATAAACCCCATAAAGTAACTTCCATTCACGTTAAAACACAACTACGGTGAGGGTATCACTAAGGAATCACAGACGCTGTGAGTGGAATGGTGCCCTCAGATTTCAATTCCGAGAACCGATTTAAAAGATATAAAATCCTACTCTTACATTTACTGAACGTACCCAAGAAAAACATCGGAAATTGATTCCGGGCACACCGGGCCTCTGAATCAAGTGTCTTCAGAAACTACGGACTCGTAAAATTCCCATGTATTCATGAGAACAAATTCCTTGGAATTTCCAGGTCGTTACATTCTCCCCACCTTAGAGATTTATGTCCATGTAAGATACAACTCATACTAAGGGAACAAATGGGGGTACATATAATCTTTCTGAGCCCCCTGCTCCCATGTGCTCTCCTGGAGGTTCCCGTGCTTCCAGTGAACATGTACTAGAGGTATCGACCATCCATGTAGGACCTGCTCCTATCAATCCTCAATCTCCACTGGAACCTTCGTGGAAGTCGCCCCCTCATCGATGTCCATCTCCCCATGGTTGATGATGTTGGACGGGTTGTGAACGTATCTCCTCAGCTGAGATACGTAGAAGACGTCATGCACTCAGTGCCACAGAGGTGGAAGATCCAAGTGGTAATCCCCCTCGTCTACTCTACTAAGGACCTAGAATGGTATGATGAACCTCAGATATAACTTGGCAACTCGACCCAATCTCTATAGACCTCATCTTAGTGAGACCCGTAGGAAGACATGGTTGTCATCCTCGAACTCTAGAGGTCTCTATCTCCTATCAGCATATGACTTCTGTATGCTCTGTGCAGTCTTCATCTTCTCCTGGATGACCTGCACCTTCTCAGTAGTAGCCCGTACCATCTCTGGTCCCACTAGTGCTGACTCCCCTAGGTTTGTCCAGCACAGTGGCGATCTGCAAGGTTGTCCGTACAGGGCTTCAAAAGGTTCCATACCGATGGTAGAATGATAAATGTTATTGTAGGAAAACTCCAACAAAGGAAAGTGATCCTCCCAGATACGACAGATGTCTAGGACGCATGTAAGTAGCATGTCATCGAGGGTCTGGATGGTCCTCTCAATCTGTCCATCCGTCTAAGGATGAAAGGTGGTGCTCATGAAAAGCTGTGTCCCGAAAGCTTCCTGAAACCCCTTCCATAGCCGGGAAGTAAATCATATGTCATGGTCGGAGACAATAGAAGATGTTACTCCACAAAAACGAACAACCCCTGCATATAGAGGCGTCCCATGCTCTCTAATGAGCCCTGATCTCGGATCAGTATGAAGTGGGCCGACTTGGTGAGTCGGTCGACAATCACCCAATTTGAGTCATGACCCCTGGATGTATGTGGAAGACCCATCACAATGTACATGGATATCCTATCCCAATTTCACTCTGGGACCTATAAGGGATGAATCTAGCCTGCTGGTACCTGGTGATCCACATTCACTTACTGACAAGAGAGGCATCGTGAAACAAACTCAGCTACTCCCTTCTTCATACCTGGCCACCAGTGCTTTCATCGAAGGTCCTAGTACATATTCGCCACAGATGGATGTACCATTAAAGGAGATGTGTGAAACTCCCACAAAACATCCTCCTGATGTGAAACGGGTACCATGTTACTCCCTCTAAAGAGAATGTAGTGCTACCCACCTTTAGAAAATTCATCAGGTGTCTACCCTATGGATATCTTAGCACGTCACATCTCACAGTCAACTTTTCCACATTGTTCCTCTTTGTATCGCTGAAGAAGTGGAGGAGTGACTGTGAGAGACTATATAAAGGTTGTACCATCCTGATCCAAAAAAGATATCTTAAATGTGACCATCTGCTTTGTCTCCTATCCTAGTAACTGAATGGCTGATCTCCTACCGAGATCATCTGCTACAATGTTTCCCTTCCCATGAGTATAGACTATCCCGAAGTCATAGTCCTCGAGGAACTCAAGCCATCGTCGATGTCTCATGTTCAGGTCCTTCTGCGAGAAGATATACCTGAGACTCTTGTGATCATAGTACAAAGTAAAACGCTCTCCCATCAGATAGTTCTGCCACATCTTCAAGGCGAATACCACTACTGCTTACTCCAGGTCATAGGTAGCGTAGTTCTGCTCATGCTGTCTCAACTGCCAAAAACCATACGTGATCGCTGCTCGGTCCAACATCAGGAAACACCCGAGTCTGGCCCCTGATGCATCACAGTATACTACGTATCCTATGCCTTATTCTGGAATCTTCAAGATGGGGGAACCAGTCAGCATCTTCCTTATCTCTTGAAAGATCTCCTGGAATCTCTCCGACCACACGAAGGGTTTCCCCTTCCTTACCATGGCTGAATGTGGAGTTGCAATTCTGGAGACATCTGGAATGGACCTCCGATAGTATCTGGCCAAACCCAAGAAACTGTGAACCTCCATCACACTCCTGGTTGGCTCCCATGCATGCACTGCCACAATCTTCTCTAGATCCATTGCAACTCTAGCCTCAGAGATGATGTGTCCTAAGAAGTGAACCTCTCGAATCCATAACTGGAACTTCGAGATCTTAACATAAAGCTGGTTCTATCGAAGTGTGTTCAGTACTACCTGAAAATGGTAGGCATGCTCCTCCTCAGTAGTCCATTAGATCATTATTTCGTCGATGTAGACTAAGAAAAAGTGATAGAGGAAAGGAAAGAAGATCATGTTCATGAAACTCATGAACAATGCTGGAGAAATGGTTACACAGAAGGGCATAACTAAGAACTCGAAGTGGACATACCAACACATGAATTCCATATTCTACACATCCTCATCTCGAACTATGAGATGGTGATAGCCTGACCTAGGGTCCATCTTTGAGAACCACTGTACTCCCTTGAGCTGATCAAAGAGGACATCAATCCTCGTGAGTGGGTAATTATTTTTCACGGTCACCTGGTTCAGGCACTGGTAATTAACAAACAGTCATAAGCTCCCATCCGCCTTCTTGGAGAACAAAATCGGGGATGCCCGGGGTGAAACACTGGGTCAGATAAATCCCTTCCCCTTCAAGTCCTTCAGCTATACCTGCAGCTCACAAATCTCGGTGGGAGCCATCTGATATGCTGGAGTAGATATCAGTGTTGTCATGTGGTACATGTCAATGTAGAAGTCCACCTCTCTATGAGGAGGTAGTCCTGGAACATCATCCGGGAAAACAACAGTGTACTGATCCTCTTCAACAAGAATACTCGGACTCCGCACAGGAACCGCTCCGAGAATGAGACTACCCAACTGATGTGTGATCAGCTACCCCCTCCTCTGGGTAAGTTCACCCTATACTGCAAATCCTACCTTATCGCAAGTGATGTAAATCTCATCACATCCTCACTGACATACCACACATTCCTCATAATAAAATCAATCTGAGGATGAACTCTAGATAACCAGTCCATACCCAAGATGACGTCGTAAGGCCTCGACGCTACTATGAGGAGATCACAGTCGAAGCTCTCGCCTCCTAGAGTAAGTTCACACTACCTGCACCAGTTCGTAATCATCGTGTCTACTCCCGTAGGAGTCTGTAGCAGTAAGGATCAAGCCAACGACTCTTTCGGATTCTCCGAGCTCCGAACGATTGAAGTCGCAAGAAAATGATGACTCTCACATGTGTCTATAAGTTCTACAACAAAAGTGTATTATACATAGATAGTACCTCAAATCATCTCAGGTGCGCCATGGTCTTAGGGTTTGACTGCCTGGAGCTGAGCCTGCCATTGTCTGCTAGCTCTATGTAGTCGGGGTGGAGTTCCTGGTAGTGGTGGTGGTAGGGCCTCTAAACCACGTACACCACCTGATGCTCGGACAGCTCATTTTCCGCGTCCGCCTGATCCCGGTGGACCACCACGGTCCAACCTCTACCTCTTCCTGGGAGGTCCCTCTACTGCCTGCTGCTCATCTGTATGGCGGGTCAGGCTGTCACGAGCCATGTGACCCTTCCCGTCGTATGCACAACAATACCTTCTCCTCATATGGTTGGCTCCGTTCTGTGTTCCCTACACAACCCAACCTATATCCTAGGGTCGCCCACCTGATGGCCTGGTCCGCATGGACCTCTACGACATCTGTCTACTGTCGGCTGCAGAAGACTACGCTACGTGTCTTCATGTGGTTGGTATCGCTGCTGGTGACTGCTCCGCAAAAAAAAACTCTCCACTAGAAGGGCTCGCTTCAGCACCCCCGCCTGTGCCGGGATGTTGAGCGAGATCATCGAAGCCCTAATCTCATTCCTGAGTCCCATCTTGAAGGTCCATGCCTTTAAGAATGGGTCCGGCACTATATACATGGATTACAGAGAATGGTCGGTGAACCTCATTGAGTACTGACCTATTGTCATGCTTCCCTACGGCAGATGAATTAACTCCTGAATCCGCACTACAAGAAGTGTGGATGGAACAAACTCTGACTAGAAGAGACTCTCGATGTCTTCCTAGAGTAATGATGCCTCACCATGCACCTGGATCATCAGGCTCCACCATCTTTCTACTGATGCATGAAGGAGACTCGCGACAAGGATCAGCATGAGGTCAGCTGGTGTTCCTACTAATCTTAAAACTTTTACAACAGCCTCCATCCAATCCTCAACTGTTGTGGGTTCATCTTTCCTCAAAACCTAGGAGTCCTTTGGTGCTAGAACTCGTGCAATTCACTCAGACATCGTGCACTCTTTTCTACTAGAGCTGTTGGTATCAATGGCTCAACGGGTAAGGGTACCGATGGTACCTGCACAGTGATAGGGCCCTGCAACGAGGCCTCATCTCTCGGAGGGACACCCTCTCATATGAAAATACGAACCCAATCTGGCTACTTATGTGCAACCTTTTTGAAAAAAAGGTGCACCAAAGTCAAAACAATATAACTGGTGAGCTGACACAATGTAATCAAGAAGAAAAAATTTCAAATTAAACACACACGCAATCAGTGTTTTTGTGCACTGAGTCAGAAATCATAAGTTAGAGTCCTACTGTATGGATACGTCAGCCACCAAACCAACACCAGTTTCCCTAAACTGATAACCACACCAAAAAAACATAACACTATTCCTATTAAAAGAAATATCCGAGTCGTATGTTCAACTGTAGATCCAACTCCACGAATACCAATTTGTCACGACCCATCCTCAGGGCCCGTGGCGTGACTACCCTAAGCCCTCCTTCCATAGGCCAGGGGCTGGCCACTAGCACCAATGGAAAATCCCTGATAAAAAGGGAAGGCATTTCATTTTGTAACGCCCCGACCCCAGTTACGCAGAGTCGGTGCATTATTACATAACATTGGAATGATCACAAGAAAGATCAAATGTCGAAAGATTGATTAGTTTAGTAGCCTTGCGAACACTAGATATATTAATAATTCGTACATTACATCATAAAAATGAAAACTACAACAACATAGTCTCCATAGTCCACACTCATATCCCCACATACTATCCCATCAGGTCATTCATAAATTACTTCTTCACATCCTGGAAAAAATAAAACATTGAAAGGGGTGAGCTCAGATGCTCAGTAAGGAAAACAACATAGCGGAAACTTTCATAAATAAACATAAACATTTAAGGCAATGTATAACTAAAACAAAATCATTTTAAACATTATATTTAGCATAATATGGAAAAGATAAAATGAAATAATTCCATTTATTTATTCACATGGTTATTCTACTAGTCGAATAATCACATGCAATATCAATAACCACTTCTATAATGACAGAATGCATAATGGCAGACTATCATAAACATGTATCCAAGGCCTCGTTCCAAGACTACAAATAAGATTTTATCAAGGCCTCCTGCCAAGACACTAGTTTGTATAATGAGACCTACTGATTCATCGAGGAGCTATAGTGGGCTCCACTCGTCACTTATTATGTCCAATGCATTCCTCATAAGAACAGGTTTAAACAATACATAAACATTCGTATTAAAACTGGAATACGAAATGTCAATACATTCTCCACAAACCATGAATGATATAAAAATAACACATCCATAGTCAATCATATCACAAAAACTTCAATACAATATGGATTTTTTGTATCATAATAAAACAACTTCAAATAAATTTAAAATCCATCAAAGGATGTTGACATAGATGAAAATCAAAACTATTTGAGAGAAATATCACTTTTTTTTAAATCATTTAAAAGTCACATAATTCTACCAAAAACCATTATTTTGAAAATATTCTTATAAGCTTGTAAGGTATGATTCAAAGGTGTAAAACGGCAGAGAATAACCACACCCACCGTATATGTAAAAAAAAGACATTCTTACCTTAATTTTGTCGAAAAGGTTAAAAAGGACATTGTTTGGAAAACGACGGAAAGATTCCTTTATAAACTTATTATAAAAAGTCAATAGAGGGTATAAATAACTTTAAACCATATTATTTATAATAGTATGAATGTTTTGAAATACCTTTTTAAGAAATATGGATGTGGTTGATAAATAGGACATCATAGATAATTACGTATAAACAACCTCAGATAATGAAGAGATCATGAAATAAACCCTTAACTTGTACATTTACTTGGTCGAGGATTGGTTAACCTCCTGTATAATGGTGAAATAATTGTTATTAAATTATACAATAATCATATACATTAATATGATATCAAATATGATCTTTTAATATTTTTTTGTTGATAATATCTTAGTATTATCATTGTTTTGGGTGTTAACTTACTCGTTTTATTTTATATGTTTTGTTACATAAGCCACCTTTTTTATGGATAGGTTGTATCTTATTTATATCGAGAATGATATCAAGTCCTTAAATATTATTTTTAATCATCCAATATAATTCAGTCTTGAATGGATACGATGGGGAATGAATCTCATCGCGTTCATGGAGACGGTAATACGTACATACGCACGAGTGACAATATCATTTTTTTGATATTAAAATAATATATAATTGGATGGTATATCATATAGAAATAATCATTATCATTTTATATTTATTATTTACATGATGTATACATCATTATTATACCCATTAAATAATAATATGTTGAATATCAATTACACCACAATGTGGAGACGGTAGGCCGTACGTACACACGTATGGTGACATTTCATTCAAGGGATGGATAAAATAATGAATTTGTTTGTTCCATAATTATTATAACATCACAGTATATATAAGATACTGGAGTTATTATTTTAGAATTAAAATAACAAGGAATGAAGAAGTTGAAGAAGAAAGGAACTTTCAAGATGGTGGTGAAGACGTTACATCTTCTTCGGGTTCTTCCTTTTGATTTGATCTAAAGGGCTCCTTAGGTTGGCTTTTTGATCAAACTAAGGAATCTAGGATGAAATGAGGGAGGTTGGGAGGATATGTGGGTAGAGGTTGGCCGAGACAAATGGATTTGAAGGTGTGAATTAATGAGAAGGGGGAGTGCCCTTTTATTAGAGGGGTGAGGGGCTCTTTTGGAAAAAATTAAAGTAATATTTTATAATAAACTCATATTCGGTTTCTAATGAATCAAAAGTGGATTATTCAAAGTCTATGGTGGGTATGGGTCTAAATAATTTCAACCAATAGATTTTAGATAGGTTTGGGTCATTATATTAACCTTATCTTTTATCTTTAACTCTTAGTTAATTAATTTGACACTTACCATGTCACTTTGTATTTTTATATTATATAGTTAATAAACATACTATATATCTCCAAGAGACTCCCAAGTGGTCCATTAATGATACACCAATTATTATATAAGTCTTATGGACGACCCTTGGATTTTTAGGAATAGAATATAAATTAATAATATAATATTTGTTTTAAGAACTCATTTATGTCAAATTTGAAACTACTTAATAATTTATTTTTGTTAAAGTCTTAACAACATTCTTAATTCAAAAAAAATTCATTTAAGAAATATAAACATATCATATTAACCAATAAAATTAGTGTATGTCATCAAAACTTTCAAATTATATTTATTTTAACATTTATAATACCAATTATTTGATTCTTTCCTTAATAAGGAAAATACTACATCATTATTGTGTAATATATATTTTTACTCTTTTAATGTATAAAAATTATAAATAATATACCATTATGTAGAAAATATTTTTATCTTTATAATTAATATTAATTATCAAATATATAACATATATAACCCTATGTAAAAATTGTTTTTCTAAAAGATATAATCTTATGTCATTTTTGTATTTACTTTAACTTAATTAATATAAAGTGTACCTATCACCTACAAGTGGCTCCATGGGGTCCCAAAATCGACCCAATGATGTCCATGGTTGGACATGTATCCACCAATAAGGTTAGTACACGTTTTAGGGTAATTTATTATTATTAATATATTATTTTTAACATTTATTTACCAGATTTACCCTTTAACCATGGTAAATAAAATATTTACGAAAGTAATTATTTAAAATGTCTAAAAATAAAAGTCACCTATTTACACAATTTATAAATCCTGATTCCAAATATGGAATTCAGTTTTCCAAATTCAAAACACAGAAGTGGAAGAAATTAATTTCAAATTTATTCCCACTGTCAAAACAAAAAGCGTGTTTTTAAGATATAATAACTATCAAAAGATTGACACTTGTTTATTCCGGTTTAATTGTGAAATTACGTCCAATGACCAACATTGTATTAAATTGTAAAAATATATTTTAAATATACTTTAAAACCAATCAAATTAATAATTTATCACTATTAATTATTTTAATTAAAAAAGTTTTTTTAATTAAAATTTAGTCATTTTCACTATTCATCAAACTATAAAAGTTATCCGAAAAGTACCAAAACATAACCCTAGGCTAAATTAGATATTCCAAATGTAAAAATGAAGTCCATTTTGAGAGATAAAATTCATAATATTTCAAAAATTAAGTATTACTATTCATAACGGCTAGTTCGATTGGTTGTGGTGTGTGTTAGAACTTGAAGTTGCGTATAACACACACTACTGTATTATTAAAAGAGAAGCATACCGTGGAAGCTTGGGGTGTTACAGTGTCCCCTCCTTCAAATAATTTCATCCTTCAAATTTCTTATAATATTACTGCATAAAAATACTCGGGTGATTCTTTATCATATGTTCCTCGGGTTCCCACGTTGCCTCTTCTATCTTATGGTTTCTCCATATAACTTTTACCAGACGAGTCGTCCGGTTTCTCAGCGCTTGTTCTTGTGTATCAAGAATCTAGACATGCTCTTCACAATAAGAAAGGTCGGGTTCTAGTTCTAATTCCTCATTGGTGAGTACATGCGTTGGGTCGGGCATGTATTTTCTCAAGAGTTATACGTGGACCACATCGTGAACTTTGAAGAGACCTAACGACATTGCCAAATAGTAAGCTACAACCCCAATTCATTATAGAATTCTGAAAAGGTCCGATGTACCTGGGACTCAATTACCCTTCTTTCTGAAACATATAACTCCCTTCCATGGAGACACCTTCAAGAAAACCTGACCTCCTACCTGAAATTCCAAATCCTTTCTTCGGTTGTCAGCATAGCTCTTCTACCTACTTTGAGATGCTTTGATGTGGTTTTGGATTACCTTCACCTTTTCCATCATTTCCTCCACCAGTTCTGGGCCTACAAGTTTTCTTTCACCAATGTCATCCCAACAGGTTGGTGTGAGACATCTCATTCTGTATAACGCTTTATATAGTGCCATCTGAATACTTGAATGGAAGATATTGTTATAGGAAAATACTACCACAGGTAAATATTGATCCCACATACCCTGAAAGTCTAGTGAGCATGATATCAACATGTCTTCTAATGTTTTAATAGTTCATTCTGATTGTCCTTCTGTTTGAGGGTGGTAAGCAGTGCTCAAATGATGTTCAGTATCCAAGGCCTTCTGAATATTTTTCCAGAATCTTGTTTCCAAATGGGGATCACGATCCGAGACAATCGATAGGGGTACTCCATGAAGTCTCACAACATCATTAATATATAGTCTTGCTAGATGATCAAGTGGTAAATCCTCCCTTATAGCAAGGAAATGTTCTGAATTGGTAAGACGATCAACAATGACCCATATTGCATCATTTCTTCTAGGAGTCCTTGTTAGTCCCATGACAAAGTCCATCGTGATACTATCCCATTTCCACTCAGGTATGGGAAGAGGTTACAATACTCCACTAGGCTGTTGCCTTCCAGATTTCACTTGTTGAAAAACCATACATCATGACACAAAATCAACAATCTCTATCTTCATTTTGTCCCACCAAAAATGTTCCTTCAATTCTCTATACATTTTGGTTCTCCCAGGGTGTATAGAGAAATTGAAACTATGGGCATCATCAAACAATTCCCTTTTTAAATCAGGTATATCGGGAACACAAAGTCTCCTCCCAAATTTCAAAATTCCATCTTCATACACAATGTCACTCAATCTCCCATAATTCACAGTTTAATCTTCTTTTTAAACTTTTCATCATCGGCCTGAGAACTCTTTATCCATTCTAATAAAGATGGTTTGTCTAAAATTTGAAAAAGTTTTGATGTTTCACCTTCCATTGTGATTCCCAAATCCATCTTTACAAGATCTATGAAAATATGATCCCTTTCAACTCTCATCATGTTCAAAACTCCATGATCTTTTCTACTCAAAGCATCTGAAACCTTATTTTCCTTCCCAGGATGGTAGTGTATCATGCAATCATAATCCTTGAGTAGTTCAAGACTTCTCCTTTTCCTCATGTTAAGTTCTTTTTGTGAGAAAATAAACTTCAAACTCTTGTGATCGGTATATATCTCACATTTTTCACCATAGAGATAATGTCTCCATATCATCAAGGAAAATATTACAACAGCTAACTCGAGATCATGAGTAGAATAGTTTTTCTCGTTAATTTTTAGCTGTCACGATGCATAGAAAATAACCCTATCATTCTGCATAAGGACACAACCAAGTCCTTTTTTCGATACATCACTATAAATAATGAACCCATCAATACTCGATGGTAGAGTCAATACAGAAGCCTTTACTAATATTATCTTCAGTTCTTAAAAACATTCTTCACACTCTTTTGTCCAAAAAACTTTAACCCCTTTACATGTGATCTTTGTTAATGGGTTATCCAACCGAGCAGAATTCTGGATGAAACATCGATAATAACCCGCCAAACCAATAAAATTGTGTACCTCAGTTATACTCTTCAGTGCTGGACATTCTTGGATTGCCTTGGTCTTAGAAGGATCAATGGAAATTCCATCCATAGAGACAATATGGCCAAGAAAATAAATCCCATGAAGCCAGAATTCACACTTTCTAAACTTCCCATAAAATTCATGTCATCTAAGAGTCTTTAGGATAACGCGCAAGTGATTTTCATGATCTTCGTAGCTTTTAGAGTATACCAAGATATCATCAATAAATACCACAAAAAAATTATCGAGATATTCCTTGAAAACTCTATTCATTAGATCCATGAATACAGAGGGTGCATTAGT
Organism: Viscum album; assembly: GCA_963277665.1. Lineage (NCBI taxonomy): Eukaryota > Viridiplantae > Streptophyta > Magnoliopsida > Santalales > Viscaceae > Viscum > Viscum album. Next base: position 810,490,289 of record OY728151.1, read on the forward strand.
CAATCCAAAAGGCATTACTGTAAACTCATAATGCCCGTACCTGGTTCCAAATTCTTTATTCGGAATGTATTCCTTCTTCACACATAACTGATGTTCTCCATATCAAATTTCAATCTTTGAAAATTATTGAGCTCCATGCAGTTGGTCAAATAAATCATCAATGCGAGGTAGGGGATACTTGTTATTTATCGTTAGAGAACTGATCTACCTATAGTCAATCCACAACCTCATAGATCCATATTTCTTCTTAACAAAATGGACATGGGCTCCCCATGGAGAAACACTAGGGGGAATAAATCCCTTATTAATCAATTCCTCTAGTTGTTTCTTTAGTTCAACTAATTCCACAGTGGCCATTCTATAAGGGGTCTTTGATATAGGCCTTGATCCTGGAATTAAATCAATGGAAAACTTAACTTCTCGTTCTGGAGGATGTCCAGATAAATATTCCGGAAACACATATATATATTAATTCACAATAGGTACATCCTCTATTTGAACATTCCTTTCCTCACCCACAGTTATTTCATTCTCTTCCTCCCCGATAATTGAATTTTGTTTAGCTAATGGGGGTGGATCAGGATAAGAATTAGGGGGTGATGATTCTGCTCTAAAGATAATGTGTTCCTTATCATCATCATCAAAAATAGTATCCTACTTCTTAATATAACAAATCTTCGCATAATGGTCAGAATGCCAATCCATACCGAGGATTATATGAAAATCAATCATAGTTATGACAATGAGATCAGAGGATAAAGAACATTTATGTGCCCTTCACGGGACTGATTCAAAGAACATTGTTTCAATGATACTTCCCTTAGGGGTTTTGACTGACTACTCTCTTGTTAAATCAAATTGGAAATATCTAATTTTCTTAACAAATTAGGATGATATGGAACAACGTGATGATCCAGAATCAAATAATTCATTTGCTAAACTTGAGGAAACCATTAGATTACCTGCCACCATGTCTTTTGGGGGTTCTACCTCAGTAGTAGTGATAGCATAAGCTTGGCCTTGATCCCTTGGCCTTTTATGAGGAAATTTCCATTGACTCTTAGGACATTCATTTTCATAATGTCCAATATCACTACAATTATAGAATTCCAAGTTGACAAGAACTCTCTTTCCCTTGCAATCATGAGCTTGGTGGCCTTCTCACCACACTTGTAACAGACTCCCATTCCTTTTAGGCATGTACCAGGGTAAATCATCCCACATTTACTATAGGATGTATTTTCAACTTTTCCCTTCTTACCCTTATTTCCATTTCAAGATTGATCTGCAGATATCTTCTTCTCTTGCTTTGCTTTAAAGTCATAAGACATAGAGAATTCCTTTTCTGTCTTGATAGCACACGAGACAATATCTTCGCACGACGAGAATGTTTGAGAGACTATTGCTCGACGGAGAAATGGTTTTAACCCATCACAGAAATGATCAATCTTACTCCTTGGGTTTCGTATATAATCAGCAGCATTCCTCACTTACCTTGTAATGTTAGCCACATACTTTGTGACATTCTCATCCTCTTTCTACCTCAGACTCATAAATTGCCTTTCCATATCTGCTCGATGGTCTTGAAGAAATTTTTTTTCTAAGAACATCTCTTTGAACTCCCTCCATTCCGTATCTGTCACTTCATCATATTCCTTTGTGTTTTTTTATCAATGACCACCATTGATCAGAATCTCCAGTGAGACGATAAACTGCCATGACAACTTTTTCCCATTCACTACTCCCCAAGGCATGGAATATTTAATCTAAGGAATTTTTCCATTGCTCAGCTACTATGGGATTTGTAATCCCATTAAATGTTGGTGGTTGTTTCCTCAGGAAGCGATATAACATTGATCATCTACGTCGCAGATCAGGGTGCTCTATTTGGGTAAGGTTATTATTCATAACCTGAGTGAGTTGTCCCTGTATGGTGATTAGCTGTTCCGCACTAGTTGCATCACTATCTCCACTATAATTATATTGAGCAGGAGGGAAATCCCTACATGGAGTGCGTGCGTTGATACAGTTTCTATTCCATCCACTAGGCTGCATTTCTAAACAACGGAATAAACTAGATTTTGTTATGAGTCAAAATACATAATTCCATACTTGTAAAACACTTTACGTAAATCGAACGGTTTATTGATATAATCCATAATCATAAAAAAATTTCTTTGAGAAAGTATATACTCATAAACCCTTAATAACGGTTTGTAATGAAAATCAGAATAATCCCAAGCATATCCCCTAGGAGTGTCGTACCAAAAGAGTGCTGCAAGGCCCGTTGTCGTGCACCAGTTCCTGTTCGAGTCTAGCTCAAAGTGGTGATTTCGGGTTTTACCCCTAGGTACATATGTGCAAGAGCCACCTCTACCTGCTCATAACCAAAAAGGGATGTATTTCTCGGAAAACTCACAAAATCTCTACAACACCAAAATTCTAAGAAGTTATTCTATACAGACCCTCAAAGTCCATCTTAGGTCTATGTGCTCCAATTAGAGTGTATATAAATCTAGATTCCAATGTTTTTACTAAACTTTCTCTGATACCAACTGTAACGCCATGACCCCAGTTAACAATAGATGGTGCATTATTACATAACATTGGAATGATCACAAGAATAATCCAATCAAGAAAGATCGATTAGTTTAGTAGCATTGGAAACACTAGATATATTCATAAGACTTACAATACATCATAAAAATGAAAACTACAACAACATAGTCTCCATAGTCCACACACATATCCCCACATAATATCCCTGAAGATCATTCATAAATTACTTCTTCATATCCTTGGAAAAATAAAACATTGAAAGGGGTGAGATCAGATGCACAGTAAAGATTACAATATAGCGGAAAATTTCATAAATAAAAATAAACATTTAAGGCAATGTATAACTAAAACAAAAGCCTTTTAAACTTTAACTTCATCATAATATGGCAAAGATAAACTGAAATAATGCCATTTACATATTCACATTGATATTCTACTAGTCGAATAATCACATGTAATATCAATGACCACATTAATAATGATAGAATGCATAATGCGAGACTATCAAAAACACGTAGCCAAGACCTCGTGCCAAGATTACAAATAAGATTTTGTCAAGGCCTCATGCCAAGACACTAGTATGTATCATGAGACCTACCGATGCATCGAGTAGCTATTGCGGGCTCCACCCGTCACTTATTAAGTCCAATGCATTTCTCATATGAACAGGTTTAAACAACACATAAACATTCATATTAAAACTAGAAAACGAAATGTCAATACTTTCTCCATAAACCATGAATGGTATAAAAATAACATATCCATATTCAATCATATCACAAAACCATCAATACAATATGAGAGTTTTGTATCATAATAAATCAACATCAAATAAACTTAAAATCCATCAATAGATGTTAACATTGATGAAAATCAAAAATATTTGAGAGAAATATCCCTTTTTTGAAATCATTTAAAAGTCACATAATTCTACAGAAAAGCATTATTTTGAAAATATTCTTATAATATTGTAAGGGAAGCTTCAAAGTTGAAAAATGGAGGAGAGTAACCGCACCCACCGTATAAATTAGAAAAAGACATTCTTACCTTAATTATGTCGAAAAGGTAAAAAAAAGATTATTTGGAAAACGACCGGAATATTCCTTTATAAACTTCTTATATAAATTCAATAAATGTTATAAATGAATTTAAACCATATTCATTAAAATACTAAGATGGTTTTTAAATACATTTGTAAGAAACATGGATGTGGATGATAAAGAGGTCCCAGTAGATAATTACGTATAAACAACCTCGGATAATAAAGAGATTGTGAAATAATCCTTTACCTTGTACTTTTATTTGGTCGAGGGTCGGTTAACCTCCTGTATAATAGTGAAATAATTGTTATTAAATTATAGAGGAATTATATACATTAATATGATATCAGATATGAACTTTTAATATTGCTTTGTTGATAATATCTTCGTATTATCGTTGTTTCGGGTGTTAACTTACTCATTTTATTTTATATGTTTTGTTACATAAGCCACATTTATTATGGATAGGTTGTATCATAACCATATCCAGAATGATATCAAGTCCTTAAATATTTTTTTAATCATCCAATAATGTTTATTCTTGAATGGATACGATGGGGAATGAATCTCATCACGTTCGTGTAGACGGTAATCCATACGTACACACGAGCGACAATATCATTATTTTGATATTAAAATAATATATAATTTAATGGTATATCATATAGAAAAAATCTTTATTTTGTTATATTTATTATTTACATGAATTATACATCATTATTATACCCATCTAAATAATAATATGTTGAATAACAATTACACCACAATGAGGAGACGGTAGGCCGTGTGTACGCACATATGGTGACATGAAATTCAAGGGACGGATAGAATAATGAATTTGTTTGTTCCATAATTATAATAACATCACAGTATATAGAATATACTAGAGTTATTATTTTATTATGTATATAACAAGGAATGAAAAAGTTTAAGAAGGAACTTTAAAGAGGGTGGTGAAGACGTTACCTCTTCTTCGGGTTGTTCCTTTTGATTTGATCAAAAGGAATCCTTAGGTTGTCTTTATGATCAATATAAGGACTCTAGGATGAAGTGAAGGAAGTTGGGAGGATATTTGGGAAGAGGTTGGCCGAGAAAAATGTCTTTGAAGGTGTGAATTAATGAGAATGGGGAGTGCCCTTTTATAAGAGGGGTGAGGGGCTCTTTAGAACAATCATAAACTAATATTTTATAGTAAAATCATATTCAGTAAATAATGGATCCAGAGTAGATTATTCAAAGTATATGGTGGAGATGGGTTGAAATCCTTTCATCCAATAGATTTTAGAAAGGTTTGGGTCATATTATTAACCTTATCATTTAGTTTTAACTCTTAGTTAATTAGTTTGACACTTACCATGTCACTTTGTATTTTTATATTATTTAGTTAATAAATATACTATATACGTCCTAGAGACCCCCAAGTGGTCAATTAATGATACAACAATAATGATATACGTCCTATGGTAGAACCATAGATTTTTAGGAATAGAATATAAATTAATAATTTAATATTTGTTTTCAAAACTCATTTATGTCAATTTTGACACTACTAAATAATTGATTTTTGTTAAAGACAAAAGAACATTATTAATTCGAAGCAAATAAATTTTAGTAATCTAAACATGAGATATTAACCAATAAAATTAGTTTATTTCATCAAAAAATTCAAATTATATTTATTTTAACATTTATAATACCAATTATTTGATTCTTTCATTAATAAGGAAAATACTGCATCATTATTGTGTCATATATATTTTTACTTTTTCAATTTCTAAAAATTATAAATAATATACCATTATGTAGGAAATATTTTTAGATTTATAATGAATATATATAATCTAAAATATAACATATATAACCCTATGTAAAAATTGTTTTTCTAAAAGATATAAGCTTATGTCATTTTTGTATTTACTTTAACTTAATTAATATAAAGTGTCCCTATCTCCTACAAGTGGCTCCATGGGGTCCCAGAATCTTCCCAAAGATGCCAATGGTCGGACATGTATCCACCAATAATTTTATGACACGTTTTAGGGTAATTTATTATTATTATAATATTATTTTTTACCATTATTTACCGGATTTATCCTTTAATCATGGTAAATAAAATATTTACCGAAGTAATTATTTAAAATGTATAAAAATAAAAGTTACCTATTTAAAAAATTTGGAAATCATGATTCCAAATAGTTAATTCATTTTTCCAAATTCAAAACACAGAAGTGGTAGAAATTAATTTAAAGTTAATTCCCACTGTCAAAACAAAAAGCGTGTTATTATGATATAATAACTATCAAAAGATTAACACATGTTTATGTCCGGTTTAATTGTGAAATTATGTCCAATTACCAACATTGTATTAAATTGTAAAAATATATTCTAAATATACTTTAAAACTACTCATATTCGAAATATATAACTATTAATTATTTTGATTAAAAAAGTTGTTTTTAATTAAAATTTACTAATTTTCACTATTCATAAAAATATAAAAGTTATCCGAAAAGTTCAAAAATTTCACCCTAGGCTAATTTCGACATTACGAATCCAAAAATGAAGTCCATTTTGATAGATAATATTTATAAAATTTTAAAAAGTAGGTATTACTATTCATAACGGCTAGTTCGATTGGTTGTGGTATGTGTTAGAACTCGAAGTTGCGTACAACACACACTATTATAGTATTCAAAGAGAATCGTACCATGGAAGCTTGGGGTGTTACAAATTAAAAGTTGTAACTCACACATTCTGAAAATAAAGAGAGTACCAGCAACAATAAAGAGAGAACCAGCAACAATACATGGTACATGGATAGTGGATGTTTCCAACACATGACTGGTAACAAAAGCTATTTTGAAAAGATTTTCAAAACGAAAGGGGGAAAGGTAACTTTCGGAGATAATGCTAATGGTGAGATTGTTGGTATTGGTAATATTGTTTTTCTTGGTAAAAAATTCATTTCAAATGTTCTTTTTGTTAAGGGTCTTAAGCACAACCTCATTATCAAAAGTCAGTTATGTGATGAAGGTTACCCTGTGAATTTTAGGAATGATAAGTGCTTAGTTCACAATTCCAAGGAAGAATTTATTTTCCCAGCCAATAGGCAAGATAATGCTTACACCTTGAAAATAGAAGACCTTAGAAGCCAAGATTTACCTTGCCTTAGTGCAACGGAAGATCATTCCTGGTTATGGCATAGAAGACTAGGTCACTATAATCTTAGGAACCTATGTAAACTCTCTAAGATGAAACTAGTTAAGGATCTACCGGAGATTATATTTGATTCTTCTAAAGTTTGTGATCCTTGTCAATATGGAAATCAACATAAATCTAGTTTTAAATCAATTGGTGAAGTCTCAACAACTGATGCATTACAGTTAGTGCACATGGATCTTTTTGGTCCAACACAAACTGGAAGTATTGGAGGAAAATACTATGTGTTTGTTCTAGTCGATGATTACACTAGATTTACTTGGGTCTATTTTCTAGAAAAGAAATCTGAAGCTTTTTCTTATTTCAAAAGTTTTAGATCTCAAGTTAAAAATGATAAAAACCTTCCATTGAAAACTATTCATAGTGATCATGGAGGAGAATTTCAAAATTCTGATTTTGAAACTTTTTGTAGTAGGAAAGTTATTACTCACAATTTTTCAGCACCTAGAACTCCTCAACAAAATGGTGTAGTAGAGTGAAGAAATATAATTCTTCAAGAGATAACTAGAACCATGTTGAGTGAGTATTCCATATCTAGACACTTCTGGGATGAAGCTGTAAGTACTGCTTGCTATACTATAAATCGAGTTTTGATTAGACCTTTTATTAATAAAACCCCTTATGAGTTATGGAATGGAAGAAAACCAAGACTATCCTACTTCAAGGTTTTTGGTTGAAAAGTATTCATTTTTAATACTAAAGATAACCTACAATTGGTATCAAAGGAGGTATCTGAAATACTTATACTCACGTATAAGTTTTTCTTGCTAACTTTGTCATTCCGTACTTTCTCATTCCGAACTTTACCATTCTGAACTTTGTTATTACGAATCTTTTCTACTAACAAGTTTGTGTACCGAAGGTTTTTAAGTATGGCTGTAATTAATGTTGGTTCTATTGATAATCTAAATCCAACAAGACCACCAATCTTTGATGGTAATGACTATGAGTACTGGAGAGATCAAATGAAGACTTTTTTTATCAATACTGGAGTAGACAATTTTGTTATGCTTACTGGTGATTATAAAATTCCTGACAAGGAAGTTAGAACTTTTACTAACCAGGAAAAGAAAGAATATAAAATCAATTATAAGGTATGAAATACCTTACTTTGTTCAATAACTAGAAATATATATAGCCAAATTTCTTCTTGTGAAGCAGCTAACTATATCTGGAAGAAGTTATAGGTTACACTCTTTGGAACTTCTAAAGTGATTGAGACTATGAGAGCTATGCTTAGAGCTGAATATCATGGCTTCAACTTTCCTTATGGTGAACCAATCTGTAAAGTACCACAGAGATTTATGACTATCATCAACAGCCTACAGTCTATGGGAGAGAAAGGTTTATATGATGAAGCTCTTGTGGATAAGATAATTGATATTATGCCCAATGAGTGGGAATCCAAAAGAACAGCTATAGATGAGAACAGGAAAGTGACTCAAATTTCTCTTGATGATTTATTTGGAGGTCTTCTCCAACATCAATCCCAATTCTAAGGAAGTTCATTCCACACCTCCAAAACCAAAGAAGAATAAATCTTACCTAGATGAGGTTGTTGCTAAATGGAGGGAGATAAAAGAGAAGAGAGTGCAAGGGGAGCCTCAGTTTGGCTTGGACCCTGCGGAGGCTAAGGCCTTGAAGGAAAGAAATGCGGATTAGCTCAAAAAACAAGCAAAAGAAAAGAATCTAAAGAAGAAGATGACTGAAGCAGAGGTAGCTCAATCATTGTTGAAGTTCAATGAGATGGTTTCAGCAAATATTCATGTTCTGATATCTTTTTCATTGGAATCTCTACCTGAGACTCCAGGAAGAAATTTCGTTGCTCCGGAAGAAGATGTTGCTAAGACTGCTGAGGAAGTAGAGCAAGTTGAGCAAGTGGAAGAAGAAGAAGAAGTTTCTGAAGGATGTGGTGAAACCAGAGACGTATTGAAGCAAGTAGATGATTATAAGGGGACACCTTCAGAACACTTATTGCTCCAAACGTCAGAAGCTGAATCTTCGAAGCTAGTTACTCCAGAAATGGAAGAAGAGAAAGGAGAAGAATAAGTAGCTTATCATGGAGAGGGATACCAACTTCTACAAGATATTTCTCAAATGGAGAATATAGAGGATGGTGCTCAGAAAGTTCCTGATGAGGAAGACCATATTGTTCAAGTCTCAGATAGTGAAAAGAGAACTCCAGAACATGATTCTATTCCAAAAAAAGACAAGGGAAAGAAGATTCTTGCTGATACTCCGAGCTCAATAGTGGTGAAGAGAAAGTAAGTTGGTAGTTCTTCAAAGAGAAAGCTTGACCTTGTTGAAGAAAAAAATTATCCAAGCAAAGTTTTGGATTCGGAGTCATCTTCGTTGGGGCATGAATTTGTTGTTTAGTCTTTAAAGAAGTTGGTGGGAACTATTCCAACTTTCTCAAGTATTGATTCAAGATGCCAAATGCTTCAACATGATTTAAATCAGAAATCAGACTCTGTATCTATGGTTATGGAAAAGTGTGTTGAAATAGAGGCTCAGTTCAAAACATTTTTTGTTGGCTTTGAATCCCATAGAAAATCTTGCAAGAGGATGACAAACTGGTTGAGGAAGACTGTAGAAGAGATGAGGCTATTTGATGAATTTCAAGACAATGTTAAATATGATTTTGAGACTGAGGACAGGAAGATAAATGAGTTGACTTCCTCTTTTGAAGAGAAGCTGACAGATGGAAAGAACTTCCGGATTCAAGAAGTCAGAGATTTGAATGGGAATCTGAATTCCGTTTATCAAAACTGGAAGTTTGAAAGGGATCATCGGATTGACTTTGAAGCGAAATTGAAGGCTCAGGAAGAAAAGATTAAAGCCCAGGAAGAAAATCATAAAGCTCAAGAAGAAAAGATTGAAGCTCAATATGAAAAAATAGTGGTCTTAGAGAAGCAAGATGAAGAAGATCATAAAGACTTATAGAAGATAAAGACTATTCTAAAAGGTCTCATGGCGAAGGAGAAAGATCCCAAATAGACAGATCTGATCTTTTATTGTACCTTAACTCTTTTGTTGTTGAAATTTTCAAACTTAATAGAATTTGTTCTTGTCCATTTTTTGTTGTTGTTACTACTAATTTTTCAGGTACTTTGTTATATTTTCTATTCCCTTGAATTCTATTTGAAAATCACAAAGGGGGAGAAGGAAAAGATCTTTAATAAAAAATAACTCTAACAAGAGCTTATCTAAGGGGGAGTTTTTCATTAAAGAAGACTTTCTTATTCATAATGAAATGTCACTCCGGAAATCTAGAATACGATCCTTAGTGTTTCAAAGCCTAAGAGGGAGTTAGTCGTATTCATCAATATCCTTAAAGCAAAGGGAGATAAGGCTTAATGTTTTTCTTTCTTCTTAGAATTTCTTTTTCAAGGATGTTTGTGCTTTCCAAAAAGGTGGAGATTGTTTATTCAATAAGGTTTTCCTTATGAATTTTCCATTCCTTATTTTTTTGAAAATCACAAACACCTTTCTTTAAGAAAATCTATTTTATAAGAAAAATTGCCTTTATAAGAAAAATTACTTTTATAAGGAAGATTGCTTTTATAAGGAAAATTTCCTTTATAAGAAAAATCTCTTTTATACGGAAAATCGCTTTTGTAAGAAAAATTATGCTTATAATATTTTCATTCATATTTTTCCTAAGTATAAGATTCAGATTCATTTCTATATTCTCAGAATTGTTTGAAACATTGATATGAAGTATTCTGTTTTAGGATCCAAATTCTGGATAGGAACTGTAATAAAGTTTCACTCCGAAATCCAGAATGAAAACTTTGATAAAGTTTCATTCTGAATTCCGGATACGAACTCTAATTAAGTTCTTCTCCAGATTTACGATACGAATCCTTATGAAGTTTGACATTGAATTCTCATTACGAATTCTAATGACGAATTCTCATTACGAATTCTTAAGCTGAATTCTCATTACGAATTCTAATGACGAATTATCATTACAAATTCTTAAGATGAATTATCATTACGAATTGTAATGATGAATTATCATTTTAAATTATTAAGATGAGATCTCATTATGAATTCTGATGATGAATTCCCATTACGAAGTCTAATGATGGATTCTCATTACAAATTCTGATGATGAATTCTCATTACGAAACCTGATGATGAATTCTCATTACGAATTCTGATGATGAATTCTCATTACGAATTCTGATGATGAATTCTCTTTACGAATTTTGATGACGAATTCTCATTCCAAATTCTCATTCTGAATTCTCATTCCGAATTCTCATTCCGAACTCACCTATTAAACAGAATCTGATCATCTTTGTTTTATACACTCCGTATTTGTTTAGACTTTGAAAAAATATTTTTACACTCCTAACTTTTTAATTATGAATTAAAATGATGTCGTGTATTATGTTATGAACTAACCGTTGGTTAAGTTACACATGTACAGGTCCCTCCGATTTTTAAGGAAAACATGACCATTGGAAAGGAGGCCGACCTTAGCTATAAATAGGAGCTCATTTGAAAGAGCTCAGAGCTGAAAGGCTGACTGATCTTCGACTCATGTGATTACATTATTGAAGTGATTTCTAGAGAGAGAGGCTCTTATTAACTCTCAAAGCTTTGTGCGACTCCGAATGTTGGTGATTACATTCGAGGACTTCCGGGGATAGGAAGACAGAGGTTTCCAACACCTTGAAGTTGAGGCCTTCCTTGCTGAGGAAGACAGAGGTTGCCAACTACCTTGAAGTTGAGGGCTTGTGGGGATAGCAAGACAGAGACTTTGATCTTCGTATCGAGGGCTTACCCTGGTGTGGGTAATATAGACTTGTTTGAAAGTATAGATCAAGGGACCTTTATCCAAGGTTGTTGGATACCCTTCTCTTCGGGTAAAAAGACTTATATCTTGTTACTTGTAGTTTTACTACTTGTTTATTTCCGCTGAATTTTGTATTATAAGGAAAGTATAACTTTATTATACTTCCTTACTTGTACTCTGTTTCATTTAGATTCTATACGCTTTAAGGTAGAATCTCATATTGTAATATTTTGTTAAGTTTCAATTTCCGGAACCATATTTCTGGAACCTACTTTGGGAATCTCTTTCCAAGTTTTCATTTGGTATTAGAGGTGTTGTGAATTTACTTAAGTTTAACTTTTTTAAACTTAGCCCTTTCCTTTGCTTAAGGAAAACACAGTTATTCATAACTAACTTTAAAGGTTTCAAAGGAATTTTTAAAGTTTAAAATTCACCCCTCCACTTGTAAATTGAGCATCTACATCATTATTTCAATCCTACATGCATATCATGAACAAATTTTCCTTGTGGTACGTCCCATCTAGTCTAGCTCCGAGCAACCATTCGTCTATCACCCTCTTCCTCGATCACTGCCGAACTTCGTTTGCACAAAACACAACAAGGTGTTGGCGAAGCCCGTGTAGGGGTGAGTATAACAATACTCAGTAGGGGACCTCGAGACCCTTGAAGGTAACATAGAATCCAATAAGGATAAACCATAGTAGTAAGATACAATCACAAAGTATCAACCACCCGTACTTAGGTATATGCCCATATATATACCTATGTTACCAAACACAGTCTTGCTCCAACACTCGAGCACAAGAACAAACCATTGCAAAAAGGAAGTAAAGTCAATAATCTTGATGATAACAACTGAAAGACAAGACTTAGCTCACACAGGTATACAACTCATGAAGAGGGGTAGAGATGATTAGTTGTAGCCACTTAATCATCTCCTCTGTCGAACCCACGTAGGATCCTGGTATAGTATCATCATTGTCGAACCCACAGAGGATCCGTGTACAGAAGTCATCGCTATCAAATCCACTGAGGATCCCGGTACAAAAGTCATTGTTGTCGAATCCACGGAGGATCCTTATACATAAGTCATCGCTGTCGAACCAACAGAGGACCCTGGTATAGTAGTAGGTCCATGTAGGATCCTATCATCATAGTCGCAGCCAACCATAGGGTCCTTGAACACAGCATGCTCGATCCCAGGAGGGTCCGATTCTCGAGAAAAGTGTCGATAAATAAACTACCACTAAGTCTCACTTTGATATATCCCGTAATTCTGTCTCATAATAATGAACTCAACGTGACAGATGACGCGTCAATCAGACGACCGGTCTGATAGTTATTGGCATTTCTGTTCCAGGGGCCCGGTTGGTTTTTAAGTTCAAACCAACCCAACCATACCCCAACTGTTTCCAAACCTCATGTAGGGTATTCCAAAAGAACTGTACTAATCTAATCCTTCTGTCGTTGTAGACGGTTCATCGTTCGGACACCTATAGCAGAAAATAATGGCTAGAAGGTGAAATAGGCCATAGCGTGTCTGGGTCCGATCTGACCCAGTCGGAGCGACCCAGTTCAGAATGGGGTCCGACCCCATCTGAGGGTCCGACCCGGTTTAGAATGGTGTCTGACTCCATCTGAAGGTCCGACCCGGTCTGAGGAAACGGCCCGGCCCAAGGGCGGCCCATCCTAATGGCGGCCCAGCCAGAGGGCGGCCCGGCCGAGGGTGGCCCGACGGTCTTCCCTAGCCACGCCCGGGGGGCTGGCGCGCGGCCCCTATCACCCTAATGGTATAACCGTTAGGGTGGACCGAAATAGCGCCAGGTGGTTCTGTTCAGCCTCACACAGGACCCGACTGGGTCCTGCTCCTCCCGGCTAGCTGAGGATCCTGCTGCTCCGTCTCCATGGCGACCGGCCAGGCCGACCGCCCTCGCACCTCCCCCGCGGCATGACAGTGTCGTGCTCCCACCGCCGCGTCCTAGCTTAGCCCTGCCCGTCGGATCCTCCTCGCGGCGCGACAGTGCCGCACACCTCTGCCGTGGCCCATCATAGTCGTGACTCTCTTTCTGCGTGGCCTGACGGTGTCGCACCCTCATTGCTACCCGACGACCTTGCACCACCGGTTTTTTTAGAGGTCCTCCTCCCTCATCAAAAAACAAGAAAACCCATAGGGGGAGGGTTGGGCCGTGTTCGTGGGGTCCGAACCCTCCTCATCATGGTGATAATATTTGGCATAAAATAATCTGAGGTTTGAAGGACGAAGAACAAGAATGATAATTATACTCACACACTTAACTTGTTTCGATGATCATTGACGAGGCCATGGGAAAATACGTCGTCGATTCATGGACGTTGGGAAGCGTTCAAAGGAGAAGTTTCATTGGAGATATTCATGGGTGGCTTCTTCTCTATTGGCTTGATCGAAGATCGAAGATGGTGTTTGTCATTCTTCGGTGGAAAGGATGAATTTCTTCCAACAGTTCTCTAAAGCTCCACAAAAAATAATCGCCAAAAAAATAATGGGTTAAGCCAACCCATTATTTTATTGTTGGAAAAATAATTGAAAGGAATTAAAAAGATTTCAAAAAAATTAATTAATTAATGGAATTAATTAATTTTATGGTGAATTGGCACCATTAAGGGGAATTTCAAGAGCTCCCCCATTTATGGGGAGTTCAAGGGGTTTAAAGGCGGGATAGAAGAGAAAAAGGGCTTGGGTGGGCCCACCTAAAAACATCCTCCCAAGAGAGGTTAGGTTGTGGTGGGCCACACCTCTATCCTACACTTGAAGGTTTTAACCACCCAATAAATAAAAATAAATTAACACCTTTATTTTTATTTAATTTAATTAAAACCCCCTTAAACTAACTTCTATTCTCTTTAAAAGGCAACTATAGTTAGGGTCTCACAAAGAAATCACTGAACCTATGAGTTCAATGGTGCCCTCAGAATTCAAATCCAAGCACCGGTTCAAAAGATATAAAATCATGTTCGCACGTTTACCGAATGTACCCGAACAAAACTTCAGTAATTGATTTCGGGCACACCGGGCCTCGGAATCAGGCGTCGTCAGATGCTGCGAACTCGTAAAATTCCCATGAATTTATGAAAAAAATTCCATGGAATTTCTGGGTATTTACAAATATTTTATCGTTTTTCTATATAATTTTTATTATGATATTTGATTAACTATTACCTACCTTTATCTAAGTAATGCAATAAATGAAAATGTTTCTTGTATCATGCTTGGTTCACTGCCAGTATGGATATATTATTTCATTTTTCATGACCCCAAAAAATTGTTTATTATAAAAATATATGTTATTATTACATATTAATTTTATGAATATATTAATAGTCAAAAAAAATTACCATAATATAAATGAAATTTTTCAATAAATAATCAGAGAATTTTTTATCACCCTGAATGGGAAGAAAAATTTAATTTTTATAATTTAAAATAATTTAAAAATAATAATAAGATATGTATAATTTTTAAATGAATGATAAATAATAAATAACTATATAATTTTGGATATTTTGGAACTATTTTAACATAATTTCTCTTGTTTAGTAATTATATTTTACTGAAATTTTCAAAATAACCACAAGAGGTAGATAAACAAAAACCTAAATAAATAAATAAATGAAATGTGAAATAAATGAACCATAACAATTGAAATATAAATGAAAATGGTTTTTATAAATCATTTTATGCTATGTTTTATTATTCATCACATTACACACACATACCAATATATTGAGGAGTCTGTGTAAGGCGTCTTCTTAACCACCAACTATTCCATTAGGTTATGAATTCTATCTCTACCATTTTTTCAATATAATACTTCATTGTAGTTAAATAATTATTTACATGAATGTGTATCAGAAACATACCTAATATTTAATCCTTTACAATGGATATACAATTTTTCGGGTCCTTTGTCCATCAAATCTCTAAGGAAAAAATAATTAACGTGAACTTTCATATTTTTTTATTCTTTCTACCATGAAAATACATTGAGGATTCTTCATAAACATTATTTCCAAAATTAATAACTATTATCTACAAAACCCAATAAAAACTACAACTAGTTTTAAAAAAACATATGCTCATGCTTTCTCCGTAGATTCATTACTCATTCCATGAATCATTTATTATGTTGTTCAGTTTCTTACCAAGATCAACAATTATTTTCAAAGAATATTCTTAATTTTATCATCTTATTAAAACCTATGAATTTTTATATGAACATATAGGTATAAAAATATTTAATTCAATCTTTACATTTTAGATATAATTATATATCATTTGTTTATTTTTTACTACATTGTATAACCCATTCATATTTTAGAGGTTTTTTATATTATTAGGTTTTATAAATGATTTTATATTTTTGGACACATATTTGGATAACAATTATTATATTAATAGTGGGTCTATATTTATAATAACCTAGAATTCATTGGTAATGTTTTCAACTTCTATGTTTCTATGTATGGTATGTAGGTGGAAACCGTATCACACTATGTTATTTTGTCATCATAGTAAGACTTGAATTTTTCTAATGATGTAATGAATAATATTGGTATAAAATTATACTATTTTCAGGATCCTATTATATCTACTTATTTATAAATTACATCACATGATGATATTTGACCCTCCACTTTTATGATTGCATTTTATTCCTCTAAAATCTAATGTTACATAATATATTTCTTCCCTTACAGGTATTTATTGATAAAATTTTAAATTATATATTCCTAAACCGTACCCATGTGATGTAATATATGTTTAGTGGGTCATAGGATAATGTTATTATGATCAAAATAATAATGATTAATCATAAGATATATATTGTGTGTCATGTTTCTCATCTCAAAAAAATTCTATACCTCCAGAAAACATTGTTGTTTTCTGTAAAATTATTTTAAAAGTAATGTATTAATATCTACACGTGAGTCAAGATAATTTAAAAAATTTATATCTAAGGATATTTATATGTTTTAGAAAATATGGATTGAACCTATTCCAATATTTTTTGAGGTTATTCCTATAGAGATTTATTATATTCTATAAATTTTAATGAATTTTCATGTGCAACATCCATTTTATATTTTACCGTGGTTCATGATTATTATATGATTATTTAACATCCATTCACTATTTTACAAGTTATGTATTTTAGATTATACTTTTATTTTTTTATTTCCTGATATAATATAATAGAATCACACTATTGAATCAGCTCAATAGATTTCATTATCTTATTAAGATAATCAAACAATTTATGTATTGACGATTTATCTTAGATGTTTTAATCAATTGATAATTATTTTATTCCTTGAAATAATGTTTTAATACATACATAGAATCTATAGTCCCTATATTACACGATTTTCTAATTTCCCTATGTAATCGTTGATTGTAATAAGATTGTGATCATACAAAAAGCGGTGTTTGTTAATGGTTTTGAAAACTCTTAGTTGACATGTGTAGGTTAACTTATTAAAAATTACATACACCCAAATTACAAGAATATTTTTATTTTTTTTGGATTTCTTCCATCAAATATGAAAATAAATTATGTATATTTTGTAAAATATTCTTTTACTACAGATTTTGTGAGTATTTCATTTGAAATCAGAGCAATGTTTAGAAATATTTTCTTATTTAGATTAAGAATATTTTTTAGTATTTATTCATATATGTGCATCCATAACATTTTTTGTATTGAACTAATTATAAATACATCAATTTGATAGTATATCATGATGTTCTAGTTCACTAAAACAATTTTAGGGCATCCTAAGGGCCCATGGTTGCATTCATGCATCGAACAATCAGATATGTATAGATAACAGGCTAGGTCATGTTGTGGGGAAATATCACATTGATATTTGGTAAAAATAACTCATGAACATAGTAATGGGATAAAAAATAGTTATAATTATTTAAATATATCGCATTCTAAATTGTATATACACTCCTATGTAGTATCACATTTTTGAAAGACTAGTAATACCTCTATGTCACAATTATCTAAACATATATTTGATCAATAAATATAGATAATGAAATAAATAAATGAAATTAATGTTAGATAGGAAAAATATAATAGTTTATATCTAGGAATCACTAGAAATACCCTACAAACTACACACATACTATAGTCCATATTATGGCCCTATCCATTTACAGGATCCCTAAATAACCAATTGTGAATTGGGATTACTATGTATCGTTTGAGTAACAAACATTGTAGAAAAAAAAAATGACCTTATCATAATTAAACTAAATATATGATAATCTATGAACATGTAGAATTAATTTAATAAATAACATACACATTTATTATTTAATTATTTACAAATTAATCCATTTTGAATCCCATTTATACTTAAATCAACTGTATTTATAATGGAATAGTTATCTCTAGAAACAAATGCATTATTAATAATGGAATTTTGCTTCTTATTAATGACATAGTCCAACATCATGCATTGTATACCAATCTCTCACATAGAGGAAGTCACACATCTTTACTTGCACCCTCCCGTCCCATTTAGAGAAAAAAAATCCATCATATACTAGGCTATTAAAACTCACTAATGAGTTTTTACATAAAAAATATTGAATCATGAACTCTCACATAATGGAGTTTCCCCATTAAATTATACATCTCATGCATGGGAGGTCTCATAATATATACATTATAATAACCTACCACTTACAATGGACTAAACACCCATGATCCCATGCATAGAATTAAATTCTATCTACCAGTCACTCAAGACAGGGAGATCACCATAAGTTACATGGTTGAAATAATGAAATAATACTATGAAACACTATAGATAACTGAAATTACATGTATTTGTCTAGTAGATATTTTAAATGTATTTTATTCATTAAAATAACCTATATGAAATCCTACTATGTAATTAATGCCTTAATCATCCCTTAACATCTAATTGTAGGACACAATTCACTATTGATGGTTCTCCTTCCCCTTTCACCATCATAAGGCATAGTGACTAAATTTTTAATGAATTTTATAGATTAAGGGCTTATATAGTGTCCACTATCACATCTTTATACCACTTGACCAAAATGGTAAAAAAATAAATGGGAAAATTGGATAACTTAATAATCATCATTATTATCATTCCATTATGCCGATTATATGCACTATAACATGGTAAAATATTCTAGCTATATTATTTTATCAAACCTACCATTCAAACCCTCTAAAAAAGTACTAAATCTTGTTCTCCACTGATTTGAAGGGAATTCCCAATACCCACAAGCTTAAAACTAGTACTTTGTCATCAGAAAACAACCTTAGGGTGTGATTTTAGTAGACATAAAACAGGAATTTCGGAATATATTTAATAGAATAAAGAAAATTAAATGAAATATTACATAAAGAAACAAAAAAAATCATTAGAGATAAAACTCAAAATAACCCATACAGAGAAACTCCAAAGTACATGACCTATAAATATATGGTCAACAAA
This sequence comes from Viscum album, assembly GCA_963277665.1. NCBI lineage: Eukaryota > Viridiplantae > Streptophyta > Magnoliopsida > Santalales > Viscaceae > Viscum > Viscum album. Next base: position 810,509,438 of record OY728151.1, read on the forward strand.
ATAGGAAAAAAATATCTTATCTATAATGTGTTAAATAACCCACCATATCACCACTAGCTACCCATACACAACTAATGTAAACATGTGCACCTCACTATGACACCTTGAACGATCCTAGATGAAAACACATTTTAATGGTCTACATATTTCCTTGATAATTTTCTAGTGGGTAACTAATGTAGATCAACATGAACCCACCAAGTTATTATATACCAAGCCTTTCTACAATAATCTAAACATGGTAATTCTAATGAAATATAAGTCATGAATAAAAAATTTTCTATTTAACAATAAAATTTTAAATAATTCCCCTTTTCAATAGTCCTAAATAAAATCTAGTTAAAATAATTTCAAAACAAACTAATCAAATCATTTCTAATTTATAATAAATGAGTGTATCAAATAAAATTCAATAAAATTTAGATGTAAATTTTTTAATCACTCAACAGATAACTTAATTTCATTTTCTTTATCCCACAAATATATCAATCAATAAAACTTCACAACACAATTACATAAAAGACACTCATGAAGCTCTAAGGAAAAGTTGATCTCCCCTAAAAGTGAACCCTTTTTCCATACTAATCAATTTGTATATGTGAATGAATCTCAATCTAGTAATATAAGAACACACCAACATGTGACCCGTAGAGAAAAAATGGATGATACTTAATACTACAACGCCAACCAATGTTCCCATGGACCTCATGTGCTGAATTTATAAAATCATTGCAAATGGCATAAGAATATTACATTCCAATACAAAACAAATTTTATTCCATAAATAAAATCATTGAAAATCCAATTTTAAATCCATTCAAAATGTTCTAAAAATCACATTTCATTTAAAAAAACATTGGGATGAACATCTTATTTTAATAACTCATTTACTCATGAAATTTAGTCATCTGATATTATGGATATTCATTTATATAATAATTTATAAAACCAATAAAAATTATGGCTATTATAATTTAGGCTAGAAACTAAACCATATAAATCAATACTGAGTCACATACCACCGGTAATCGAATCCACACCCTGTAAAATAAATGAAACTCTTTGACTAAACTTGAATCGAATGGCCTATATCATTACCCTTATAGAGAAATACAAAAAAACAGAATTCATAATCATTACCTAGTGATGAATATATGGAAAACACATATAATGAAATATGGAATAAACCCAAAACCATAGATAATATATCTCCAGTGGTCTGGGGTAGAATAATATAAAACATTTATGTAAGAATTCATTAATATGAACATGTGTTTCCCATGTATTTGAAAAATGTTGGGAGGGTGATTTAATTTGAATAAATTTTTATATTAAGCCTAGTCTATAATAAATAGGACATTAAATAAACACCAATCACAAAGGTTTATCCTTTCTTGACCATAATAATGAACCCCTATCCATATCATAGTTTACCTAAGACTGTGAAATAACCTAAAACACTACAATATAGTTTACTATGATCATGTTAGCCTACATATTTCATAGAACATATATCACCCTCTTTTAATTTTCCCTCTGAAAGGATACAAATAATTTTGTACACCACCACATTACAACCACAAAAAAAATTGGAACAACTAACAAAAACAACCACATGGAACTCTATGCTACATCTACCCTCATCCATTCTCTAACTAGCCAACTCCACACTACCTCTGATATTTCTGTGGTGTAGTAATATAAAAAAATATAGGTTATATCTTCTATCCCCATAACATGAAATAAAATCAATAAAATGAATAAATGGGAGAGCACCTTAAAATATATTTTATAACATTGCCCTGTATTTTAATTCCATCACTAAAACGTCATATAGAAAATGGAATCTCTAGAAGTGATGAGTCCACTACTCCATCTCTGATGTTTCACTATCCCATGTATCATGAGAATATTACCCATGATAACAGAAAACATTAATCAACACGATATAATTTCATATTAAAATCCAAAATTTACACTACTCATTCAAAAATGATAATATCTACCTCCAACTCAATCACCCACCAACTTATAAAATGAGATGATCCCTAATTTTATTTTTTGAGAAAATATATGTGGGAGAAATAATGTATATATCTCAAATTATCATTAACTATATCAAATGAAACATTACCAAGATCATCAATGTCTTTATGAATTTTATCATATTTCAATGATTTATTTCGCTATTTCCTAAGACTATGCTGACCTAACCAAAGCGAACTTGTGAACAACCTATTCACAAATGGAAAACTCTAATGTTTGGAATCAAAATGCCATATATTATTTTCATCGATTATGATATATTAAAAAGAGTAAATTATTATCTTGAATACTCTTTGGCATCTCTTGAATGAGATTTTTCCTCTCAAGATAGGTATTTATTACATATTTATAATATTTTTTGACTAGGGTGGGTGAGAATAAAAATATTCAAAGGGAGGTATTCTTGAAACTAATTTATTGATATCATTATATGTAAACAGGACATGTCATAGATGTTTTTTCCTTGATACACTAAAATACATAATGCATGAATTGATCATATCTTCCAAAATATGAATAGCTCACCCAATCTGATGTTTTTTCTATTGATGGTGTGTTATGACCAACCCGACGAGAGTCTCCATCACCTCAAAGTGACACCTCTTGAATCTTGAAGTAATCATGGAATCCTTTTCTACGATAATGGATGTAGGGACCTTAGGAATCCTAAATATATATTTCACAATCATATTACTTATATCATCAATCTTGGTGGTGTCTCTAATCTAGAAAATATGAAAGTTTTAGAATTTTATCAATAAAAACTAAAATAAATTTCATCCCATTAGGACTATGTGGTAATCCAACAATAATGTCAATAGAAACATATTACCACAACTAATCAAACACTTGAATAGGCTAGATCACTATAAAATGCCTCATGTGCTCTGCCATTATATACAGCTAGGTTTGATAGCTGGAAAAATGATCAGTGAAGTAATGCATTACACCAAGACACCGAAACAAATTCTCATTTTATAATATTTCATTATTGTGTTAGAAAAAATGGAAAATCTAGAACTATGAGTATCATGAAACACTTAATTCCTCATAGGTTAATGGATCTAAAACCAGACCCCTATATTTATAATACTTAATAATGTTAGAGTCCAAACAAAAATGGCATACCAACTATATAATTTTTTCTTGCATTATATCTATATATTATCTTATTATTGATCATAAAGAATAAACTCAAGGAGGTATGATGATAATTGAGAACTTGTCAGAACCATACATGAACCATACACCAACACATCATGATGAATCTAAGTTAAATTACCCATTAAGATATAGTTTTATTTGTATTATGAAATAGAATTTAGTGTATCTTTCTTATTAAGAGTGTCTACAACATCATTACCCTTTCTAGTATGTAATAGATGTTGATGTAAAATCCATATACCTATTCCACCAACTATCTCAATAAATGATTCATTTTCATCTATCACAAGACAGATATTATATTTTAATGATAAAAAAATCTTGTGAAAAAATCCCCTAATATACAGTTCTCCAAATAATTATGTTCTTTGTTAACTATTGGAATATCTAAATAATGAGTGAGGATAATTATTTTCATGCAACAAATGTAGATGAATGTCAAAAGACACCATCTGGTCATCCTACATACTCAAACAACCCGTACCATCACTGGATGAAAAATATCATAACAAAACATACATAATAGGGTATGTTAAGATCTTAATATGAGATGATTTATGAATCTATGTCAAATAAAACAAGAATTATAAAATTTAGAATCACATTTAAAGATCACCCCATTATTGGAAATTAAATAAAAATTTTGATTCCAACATTGAATCATCATTGATGTATCAAAAATAGTATCATACCAAACATAGGACCCTCAGCACCTTGAATAAACTTTACATTTGTTCCTATAATATATGAACTTACACTTTCCTGGGACCACCAGAATGTCAACACTCAATAAATCATATTCCTTAAAAAATTTACTTTGTCGAATTGGAAATTATTTGACAAAATTTTTTTATTAACTTTTTGACTCCTATGTAATTCTAAAACTAGATTTAAATAGTTCTCATGGTCATGATATGATACCAAATAAACCATGTAATCCTCAACACATATTATAAGCTAGGGCCCGTATTATTTTTGAATATACTTTTAATCAAAAAATAAAAACAATAGGAGTATATGTCGACCAAAATAAATCCAAATATACTCAAAATTTCAATATATAGTCATGATTTTGGTATTCATTATATTAGAATAATGAAATCATAAATGATGCTAACCTGATTGATGATCAATTTTGGAAAACCACTCACCCATAACAAATCAATGATTTCATCCACATTGGGAAAAGGGTATTTAATCTCCCGTGATAAAACATATGATATCCAAAAAATTAAAATGAAACCTTAGTCTTCTATCCAGTGATAACATGTAATCCTAATGAATTTTTTTAAAGAGAACATAACCATTCTACATCCAATCATTGAACTAGAGTTTAAACTCTATAAGCATTATAGGTTCCATATAATAGGAAGGTATCTAGTACAGTTGTGTATCTGGCACTAGATCAATCATGAACTCTACTCCCCTATCGAGAAGAATACATAGAAGTCTTCTAGGAATATGATTGAGAATATCCAAATAATAATGGAAATATTAAAATTAGATAAAACATCATCTTTCTCAAATAAAATTGATTATAGGAAAATTTAAGCCTCTATGTGTGAGGGTATTGCATATTTGAGCCATGGATCACACTATCCTAAAAAGACCACAGTTCACTGATTTGTGGATTAGAATGAATCACACTAATGATATAACTCAATCTAAAATGGTTAAAAACTAGTTAATCCATCACGATGATGATATGGAAAATATCCACATTGAGAACAAATAAATCCTAGACCCGATCTATGAAACTTATTGATAGATAATGACACGTACATTGAAACAATTACACTTTCATATTTTTATGATTTTTCTATATCTCAATAATAAATTATATGAGCTCAGTTGGATTTTAATTTTCAACAACAAATTGGATGATTTGAACAAGGATTTGTAACCTATTAAAATTAAATTAGATTCCATAAAAAATATTACCAAAATTGGACTACTCACTATTGCATGGTCCACATGATCCTCTATGAGAAACTCATCCAATACAAGATGGTTATTTACTAATAACACATGAGACTACATCCCAATGAAATTAATGTATCTAACTACCCCACAACAACATTTGGAGATGAATTTATCTTCCCATAATGAGGAATATATAAATATCTTATAAGAACCACATTAGGTTTCCAATTAGGTTACTAGTATAACATGTCTATACAGGCGTGGGAATAATTTGTATGGTGTTTCTAACACTGACACATTGATAATAGGTTAGTGACACGGTACTTGTTATTGATGTAGGTGTAGATGGTTATCACTAATGATAACCACATCCACAAATAATGTAATTTTTGTTCCATATCCACTTTTCACACTTATATTCCACTGATGTTGTCACTTGGTAGTAGGTAATAAATAGTAAAGCCTTGTATTACTTCAATATCAATATATTCCATTATTGAACATTCTACCACACTATTATTATTTTTAAGATTCTTAATATACACAAATAATCATATTTCTTGTCACAAACCCTATGAGAATTTATATGATCTCGCCTGATTATTCATCACACCCTATAGAATAAAATTATCCATAAAAAATCAGTGATAGGTTCATTCAATCTATGATAACCCACCCTTCAACATAGAGTTTATATCTAGGGAATATTCACTCATTATATACATTTTCCAGATCATCATAAATATGGGGGTCTTCAAACCCTACAAATACAAGACAACCTATTGATATTCATTCATAATTGAATACAACCACCGCTTTTATTTAACATTGAGTCTAATGGTTAGACAATTTTCCATTAAATCCTCAAGTATATATAGGATTTCACGAAATGGATTAATCTTGTATAACACGTATTGAGACTCTTGAGGTTCATTTGTTACCAAATTTGATGGTCGATTCTCACATTAGAACTCTAACGATATGTCTTAGTCTCATCTAGATCCTTGTAGTCTCTCAGTAAATGGGTTCTTCACTTGGGTTTCATTATGGTCTAGTACAAAAACATTTGAAATGATAGATTCGATAATATTATTATCTAGAAGAGTATTCCAATGATGATGATCTATCCCCACAATCTCTTACATAACCATCAAAAGTAGTTCTAAAGTTATGTAACTACATACTAGAAACAAAAAAAATGCTTAATCAGCAGAATAATACTAGTATAAAATAGAATTAAATAAAATATAATTGATATTATGAAAAAAACACAACATCGAATATGAACATCCAAAAATTCCCTGGTATCACAAGTCAAATCAACGAAATATCTATATAGAAACTCACCAAAAAAACCAATCATGTTTCAATAATATAATATACTATCTACCAACCATCCCCAAATAATAACACATGAATATAAACAATATTTTTATAGTAATCATAATGAACCTACCAAGGATAGACTATTATCCTATTCTTAAACTGATTTTCCACTGACCTGAAGAGAATTACCAGTCCACAGGTTCTAGCAATAAGTGCCCAGGAATCGAACAATATCCTTGGGGAATGATTTAATTTAAACTACAAAATGGCATAGGGAAAATATTTACATGATAAATATTATCCAAAAGTGAAATATAACATAATAAATGAACAAAAAATGGTAGTGATACAACTGAGATGAATAAAGTGTGATGAAACTCTAAAGTAGTTATCCATAAAACAAATCGGAAACCAACACTAGAAATAACTACAACTTAATATATAGGTTAAATGACCCAACATCATTCTAACATCTAACCATACCCTGCTGACATAAACATCCCCACCTTACTATGTCTCCTTTAGTTTTCCTAAATAAAAATAAAATATAGGTTCTACACATTTTCATGGTAATGTGAAAATTTTCAAATAAATAGGCTCAGTAGGATCTATTCCAATTTTTCCTTATCAATTATCAGTACAATAATCGAAATAAATCAATTTATAAGAATTTGAGGCATGATAAGATGTTAAATAATTTCATATCCATGAATTGAACACAATTCCCCATTCTTATAGTTTCTAAAGCCTCGATAATAATGTTGTAGTTAATAATTTACAATTATTTCACTTTTGTTAAAAATATTTATATTAATGAAACACAATACAATGTCGAAAGAAAGGGTAAAAATATCATGGATATATTATGTTCAATATTTGAAGGTCATAGGTACATCAATCATGAATATTTTATACTAAATGTCTATAAAAACAGAAGATCAAGGATTAAGGAATATAGGAAGACCATTGAAAATGAACCCAATTACCATGTCAACAGTTTCATAGATCCAAATTATTTTCATTCTATGAATGTGAGAACACCCTATAATGTTACCCCTTTATAAAACTAAAGGATGATACCTAATACCAAATAATCAACTTATGTACATAAGGTTCCCATGGAATTCATTTATCAAAACATATAAATAAGCTTAAACATTTCATAGTAAAATTTAAAAAACCATTTCCCTTCAAAACCTTATTTGAAAAACCATTCCACAACTAATTTTTCAATGATTTAAATGTAACATTTTTTTACCAAAAGGGGATTTTTTCCCAAAGAATCCATTTACACATATACAAAAAGTATTCTGGCATAATTTCACATCATTTAAAAAACTAATTAAACCCATTACATTTTTTATTAATTCAAATTAGGATAGAGACAGATCTTCCAAACTCAAAATCAGGCTACAATCCACCTTCATTAGATCCACACTACGATGTAGTATGGTAATGTCTATGATAAACTAATCACAAAACATCCCAAAAAATTCCCATTCTATATATAAACAAAAACCAAGTAATAATAATGCAACATTGTTCCCTCGATGATGACTAGGGAGAAAACAAGTTTAAATAATGATATAAGTCAACATCAAACAGATAGGATCTGTCTCCCAATGTCAAGGATGGAATATAATCAAAAGGGGATGAATTTATTATATGAAATACAAATGTGTCTTATAAGAATCAAGAGAGTATATTTATGAATTATTTGATTCAATTTTCTAAAATAGAATTAAATCACACAACCCTCAAAACCATTCTGTAGACAATCAATGCCATGGTGGAGAACCCCTCTACACACCACAGTTAACCTATACAGTCAATATAACCATATAATCTACAACACAATCACCCCTAGTTAATATAGCCTCTATATTCCATAGTAAAAATATTACCCTTACCTTTTTAACTAATACATGGCATTATAGAAAACCACACCCCATGCTGCATCTCCCACCAATATGAAAGAACCATGAATGTACACCACTAGACTGTACCTTCAATCCCCACTAGTCTATTCTAAATTGATCTTACACCACACTGCAGATTAAATATCCATTGTAAAGTCCCCTAAAATAATATATCACATCCTCTAATTCTGTAGAAATGAAAATTAAAAATATCAAACAAAAAATGAGATTATACCATAAGTGTGATTTTACAAATCTAATGGGAGAATAATTTAAAATGTTTATATTATATTTTTGAATTATCCACTAAAATGATTACAATTTCCACAAAATATTATAATTAAATATTTAATTTTTTTTTCCATACAATAGACGTGGAATGAATAAAAAGGAAATTAATGGAGTTAGATTTATCAAAAAAATATGCTTGGTAAAAATTAACATTAAACCGATAAAGTTAGTAGGAGGAGAATCTTTGGAATCCATAGAATAGGTTTATGTTTTTTATAAAACTTTAGAGGTAAATATAAATGAAGTTTTAAAGTAATTTGGGTTATGAGTTAAAATTTCATAATTTTTATGAAAAAACTGTAAATATAGTAGGTTATGATGTGACCATGTTGGTTACAAAATAATGCATTACTATAAGAACAACATCATGGGGTGGACCTCAAGATCAAGAGACACTCACCTCCAAAAAAGTGGGAATTATCCAAAGAAAGTAATGATTAAGGAATTACTATATGTATCAGTACAAAATTTACTACTCGATATATTATTAATGTTTATACCTCCACTATATTCCCATGAGTTTTTCTATCTTCAGATCATCACACCTTGGTACCCTCATGTTAATGACATAACATCTTAGCCGATGTAGAATCTTGATCTTTGTATCATGCCTAATATTTGAAAACCTTGTATCATGCCAATGAAAAAATATATAATATATAATATTCATCATTATATAAACTATTTGAAAAGAAAAATTACAAAAATCACACTATGAGTTTTAACGGGTGATATAGACTCCAACAATTAGGTCTCTTGGCCTTTTAAAATCATCTCTTAAGGTCCTCACTATAATACCCCATAAACTAGAACAATAATATTTACTTAATCCGAAAAAATTACCTCTATATATGATCATGTTTTTTTAGAGATTGATAATATAAATTTTCATTCCATATAATACATTCTTTCTTTGATCTATTATACACAGTAGGAAATTTTTAAAGGAATAATGTAGTTCAAAGCCAATATTATTACTACCAGTCATATATATGTGTTCTAATCACAAATCATGTTTTATAACAGTTAATACATATAATGAATAAATTTTTTTATAAATTAATAAAAAAATGAATTAAATTATTTAAATATGATCCATAATCATAAATGGACCATACGGTGTACAATGAAATTTATTCATACTATTATATGATTTTTCAAGAAAATATAGTAAACACCAATAATTATCAAAAGTAAAAATGTATTTTTTTGTCGAGTATAATTAAATATCAATAAGTTTTCAAAATTATAAATAATTATTTTAATGTCTATAATGTGCTCAAATATTCCCCTGATATTCCAAAACATTGTTGAGTAACATGGGGAATGCACTAACAAAAGGGGTGTGCTATGAAGCATAGTACTGGAATATGATAGGTAACAATGAAAACAGTGAGTTAAATGATATAACATGATATCATGAAACAAAGGGATCCTTAATAATAAAATTGATCAACATGTTACTCAATATAGAATAATATGATCATGACCACATAGCAATGCCGAAAATCTAAATTCACGACACCATATATATATGTCTAGTCTCATGATGAAGACTTGAAAACATACTAGATAGAACCTCCTAACGGATTGGGTTTACTCCCTATTACCATACATACAATTTCATTAGATATAAATAGTACATAATGTATTGGATCTCTATTTTGGTTGAGTTATCATGTCACGCACATGCATATATGTTCAATATAGGGAAATCGACCATATTGAATATGTATAAGAAATACCCATCGAAATAAATGACTTAGCTAAACTTTCATAAAATAATGAATAAAGGATGTCTCATAAAGATTCAAAAGAGGAGAAAGAATTAAATATTTTTATTATTAATTTTTTTTTGTTTTTTGGTACATCACTTAGATAAGGACCCCATTTGAAAAATATTACATTAAAAAGGTAAGATAATTAATTTTGGATTTAACCATACTTATTGAGGTTTTATGATATTTGTTAGGAATCCCTAATGATGGCTTAAAATACATATTTTTCAAACAATTATAAATTAATTATAAGGTTTATCTATAAAATAATTAATATATATATAAAACAGTGATTAAATAATTTCATGATGTGGTTTATAAAAAGGAATAATAATTATAAGTTCCTTTAAATCGAGTTGCAAGAAAGAATGATTCTAGAATACAACATCAAGAGATTTCTTATCCCAAGATAGGAAAGAGATAAAATGATAACAATTTATATAAGAGACATATATACCAAATTTAGAATCAACCAACAATATTTAATATATAGATAATTTTTGGAAGAGAGAGATAAATCATAATAGGAATAATAATGGTTGGTTCATAGAGTTCCCTTTCCTATGGTCTGGATTCATACTATACATTAACTAATGAAAATGTATAATAAAATTAGGATTATTAAATACATGATTGAGATCATATATATAATATATTATTTATTTTATTTTTAGGTCATTTAATCATCATTATTTGGGATAAAATATCTATGATCTAGGTGTCAGGGTTATTAATGTTTTAGTTTTAAGGAGGAATAAATAAATAATTAATTATAAGAGTACTTATACTATGGTTCAATAACTCAAATAGTGGGATAAAATTTATTTACATTAATTCATGTCATATTAAATGGTTTTAAATTTCTAATATCTTTATAATACATATTTTTCAATGTCTATTAGAATTATCATTTTATGGTTCATTCCCTTGTGTGTTTTTTACAAAAATGGTGAAATTACAATGATTTATTTTACAGTACTATATTTTATGAATTATAAAATATGAAAAAATCTATATATTTTCAAAAAATCACAATTATAAATTCATTATGATAATATTTCAAGTTGGTGGATAAAAATGATGTTTTTTGATGCTGAAGGTGCTGAACTGGCCAAAATGTGAAAACATATTTGGATTCCAATGAGATGAGGTTGTAAAATGGATATTCAATTAAATAATTAAAATTATAAATTTTTTTTTGTAATGGATTCATTATTTTAAATTCCTTGGATGGGATATAGAGATTCTAGAAAATAAAAATAGTTAAATTAATTGAGTTGAGAATATTCCCTCTATGGATGTCCACTCCAAAAAACACCATACTACACCATGGGATTGTCTTATTATGAGAATAGTATTAATAATACATGTGTACAGAATTGATATTATAAATAACATGGAACATGTAAATCCCTATAAAATATAATGTGTGGGAAGTTGTTATAGTGATGGGTGGTATTTATTATAGAGAATAGGGGTGTTTTAAATATAATATTTATTAAATTTTTATTTTACTTCAAGACTAAATATTGATATATTTTTTGTGACTATATATAGCAAGAAGTGCATGATAATTCAAGATAAGGCTTTCATAGATTATTCAAAACTCCCTAATTACATTATTTAACTTATAATTTTAAATCCCTAAATTTGTTATATATCATTATTCCCTAAGAATTCAATAATTACCAAAAAATACAAAAAATAAACCTAAATAGTTTATGATGTGTGATTTGAAAAAAAATAAAATCTATTTTATGAATATGATTTTCTAAATATTTGAATACCATTTTACATTGTGTATTCTAATTTATTTTTAAAAATCGTAATTTTATTATTAAAATTATTATACTAATCTATTAAAAAATAAATTCTATTATCATAAAATTATATTAATATTCTGATACTACATGATTTTTTTTTCTAAACCCATATATTGAAAATTAAATTCTATTTAATTTTAAAATTCATCATAAGAATATAAATTAATTGATTTTTAATATATTTAAAACAATTATACTATCAATTATAACATTTTTATTTATTTTTTTATTATGTTAATTTCTTATATTTTAATATTATGAGATTAAAAAATATTATTTAATAATTTCATTAGAAAAATATCTATTCTAACAGTTAGGTTACATTTACAAATTATCTGATTACTATTCAATTAGTTATTTTTAAAATATCCATATAGATTCCCAACATTATAAAAACACCACATATTCCATTCATTAGTTATTCAATTCAATTTTTTCTCAAGGTTATATTTTTTTTACCTTTTTATTGAATTATTTTTAATTAATATTTTCATTCATTTTTAGAGTTTTTATCATGTGTGAGACCATTTATGGTGATAGATAATATCCAAATTATCATAATATTGTTATCTTAATTTCTATTTTATTCCATTTTAATGTTATCTGTTTTATTTAATATTTTTATACTCTAAAAATAATGATGAAATCAATAAAAGAAAAAATTATTTATCATATCATTTGGTGAATTTGGTTTAATATAATACTAAATATTATATGGTAATATAATTCAAAGAGAAATTAAATTGATAAAATGAGGGCTCACATAATTCATTACATATATTAAATTTTACATATTAAATATCCTTTCACCTACTAATATGAATGTTATGAGGGTACAAATTTTTCAATACATCCACCAGATCCCTTATTTCCAAACCACAATTTTTCATCCACAATATTACATTTATTAGGAGATTCTCCCTTTTACGTTGAAATTTTTCTATATGATCCAATATATTCACTTACATCTCTGCATAAGGTAGGTTATGTACTAATCATTCCAAATAATTTTTTTTAAAATTTATGTGATTCGTTATGTAATTTCTCAAAATAGATTGGATATACATGTTATGTAATTGAGACATTGTTGGAGGGATTAACATATGATAAGAAACCACTCTGATGTGATCAAGAATCTCAAAATATCTAATGTTTTTAGATCAATGATTTCCCTTCATGATATATCTCATGAATCTGCACAATATATGTATGCTGAGGAATAATTTAACTCAAATATTAAACTATATTTTTCCCTTACAAATTCAGAGTTTCACCCGACCTTTTACCTGACATAGTGTGCGGGATGACCAAGAGGGCATTCCATACCCTCACGGGCTCTACACATCTGCATGGGTATCAAAAAAAAATTGCAAATTATTTCACCTATTTTTTCTAAAATTGATATTTTTTATATTCCAACTATGTTAAAGGATATGTGTGAACCTTAACAATTTTCCAACGAAGATAATAACTAAAGAGATTCAAAACCTCCACAACCCACCCACTTCAAAATCCACAATGTCCCACCATCAAGTAAAAAATTTAATATCATGAAATCAACCACCACCATCAATTCTATCGACGAATCCCCAATGTGGTGAAACCAAAAAAACTTTTCATATTTTGAAATTAATAAACAGAAAAACCATCATCATCCCTGGGTCACCATCATTAAGATATTCTTAACACCATCAACCATCATCATTCCTCGGTCACCGTCACCAATAGAAAAAGTCATCACCATCATCCCCAATGAACCACCCGAAACCATATTCACCATCGAACCATCCAAAACCATCTTTATTGTAGAAAATAGGAAATTGTCATCGTCGAGACACCAATACTTGTAGTAATAACCACTATAATGTCTCTATTCCATCGAAGATGTTATAAACTGAAGCATGGAAGAAGACACCATGTGAATAACACCATAATGTACCATTCATCAAATCACTAAATCCAAAAAACATCAACAACGTCTGAGACATTCACCGAAACCCACCACCGTGGTCAAATACCAACCTAATCTAGTGATCTTCTTGAGGAACCCATCATCGAAGACATCAACCTCATGCTGCTGACGACAACCAGGAAAACATAGGCATAAAATCTATGGAGTTAATACAGCACCATCAAATGATTGGATGCAACAACACATATTAACCCCAAGACATTATGAAGGAAAATTAAATAGAGGGATAACCAATCTATTGAAATAAGATAATAAGATTATCATAAAAAAGCATTTGATTCTTGATCAACACCTCCCATGCCACCCTGAGAGACATTACACCAAGCCAAGACAAGGTCTATAAGTAAACCATATAGTGATAATAGTAGAGAATAATCCAATGGAGACCTTAACCAGGAGCCATGAATGAAAGAAAAAACATGGAATGTAAAAAGGGGAGAATGTGAATGAAACTCGAAGAACAATGAAAAGGAAGAAACTTCCAAAAAATAATGTCCACACACCAAATATCCAAACTCCAATATCCAATTTCCATCTGAGAAACCAACACAACATACCAATATTGGGTCAAGTGTGTTGGGCTAAACTGGATGAGTATTGTAGAAGAGTGGAATTTACCAAGCCATATGGCCTGGAAGGATGAACCAAAGGGAAAGGAAATAGAGAACCCTAACCTTGAATAAGGGAACCCTAGAAAGGAGTGGCCATCGAGAATATGGGACAGAGAAAAAGAAACTTTAAATAACATGCTGAAGAACTAGGAGAAGGAGCCATCTCCACCAGGGTATTTTCAAAACCCATGAAGGATGGAAAGAGCAGATAATGGGAGCCAGGCGAATGATGAGCCATTACTTCCCTCATAATGTTTCAACCATTTCCAAAAGAAAAATAACAACCCAAAATAATCAATACAAAATTGATGAATGAATTCGAAACATGGTACAACAATTTTTATATTCAAAGAATTACACTTATAACCATAAAATAGAATACTACACTAGAATGAAAAAAAGACATTTCGAAAACCCCCCAACAACATGAGGGGTAGCACACTCAAGCAATCACCAGTAATACCATCATCAAGTAAAACACATAAATCCAAACCATTGAAATCCACAACAAATCATTCCACTACCTGGGTCATAAAAAATTCTCTATACACACACGAAGGAGTGTATAGGGTCTGATTCAAAGACCATATGGATTCAACCCAAATAGATTTTTTTTGTGATGTAACATTAATAGAAAATTTAATATACACGTATTAAAAAAATTCTTTAGAACATATTCAAGAAAAAATATAAAAAAAATCATTTCTATGAGAATAATTCTACCGAAATCCATTGTTTCATAGAAACATTATAAGAACAACACTTTTAATGGAAATATATCAATGGGAAACTTTAACACAATGAATATTCATTTTATGTCAATTACACCCAAATACTATCATATACCGATTGTTGACACCCCAGCCTATAAGTCCAAAGAGATCACTGTGGGTAAATCCTTAAGGGAAATCTAGGTTCAGTAAGACTCTAAAACCTCAATCCTTGGTGAAATATGGTATAGTAACCATGACTATCAGTTTCTCATGTATTTTCTTCTAGGAGGGGACACCCCAATGGACTAGTGGTCTCTAATCATCATACATGTTTAGTTAGTGTTGTAATTGTCAATCCATACAAATGAAACGTAGAAAAGGAACAAATAAATCAATATAATACCATGAGCAGTCGTCCCACCAAGATATTGATGAGTCCCTTGTTCTAAACCCTTAATTTTCCATGTTTCAAATAACCCCCTTTTTCACATTCAAAATTTTAGCATTATAACATACCAATAAATCACAGTTTTCCATAAACAAAACCACTTACCATTGTACACATAACAAATAATGCATTCAAATACCTTCGACATTATATAAAAAATTCATAAATCCATATTTTATTAAACACACAATTGATCACCAAATTCCATGGGCCAAACCTATTTTTAAATCCACACATAAGCCAATATTTTTTTTGAAACATTTATTTTATCATTTAAAAAATTTATTATTCATATATAAGGGTGGAAAATAAAATCAGTCATGCGAAAGAACCCAATTTCCTTTAAAAACATACATTTAGACTCACTATCACCTTATGTACCATTGAAATCATATTTTTTAACCTTTTATAAAATCATAAAACACTTTAATGAAGCACCATAAGGCACACAAAATAACACAACCATTTCCCATTATGAAAATCCATTTCTATCAAATAATCATGTGAATCTCTTCAAAAACATTTTTCAAAACACAAAATCAAATCATATAAAAAATAATATAAAAATCATCCAAAAATGTTATGGCATGGAACCACCTCCCTCATGTATAGAAAAATCTAGAAGTTGTTACAAAATCGCAATCACAACACCATAAAACCCAAGAAAGGCGTGATCAAATTCAAAAAATATTGACTGAATCCTAATAAAAATTATTCAACCATTAAAGGTCCACCAACCTGAAAAAGATATGAATACCCTTGAAAGTAGAGAAACCGTATAAAAGCGGGAATAATAGAGAGTGAAACCAATCGATGATCTTTTTATGAAACCACATCCAAGACAACAAAGGGGAGGGATACCAAGGGATCTAGGGGGAAGAGAAGAGGATCTTAGGGCTATCTAGGCCAAATGGGATGAGTAAGGGGTTTTGGGAAAAAATCTATAGTGGACATTATATGGTATTTTAGATTTATAATGACAGTGAAAAGTCACATGGTTTAACCACACCATTTTTCAAACACTATGGAAACCGTGCTCCCCTCACTATCAAACTGGGAAGAGCCACACTGTTTTCCCACATGGAATACAAACTATAAGCTAACCATGTGATAAGCCTCTATCCAAAAACCCAACATGGTAGCACATTTACCTAGGAAAGGGAGAACAATTTAACAAATGTTCCCCAACTATTTTCTCCCTACGGTTTACCCCAAAAAAATAAATTTTTCATGATAACTAATGGGTCAAACTCATGGGAAATTACTTGAATAAAAAAATTAATGTAAATAACCAATAATTCAAAATCATCACAAATAGAACATGATAGATAAATCAAAATCCAAAAATGGACTGAAACAATCAGTGAAATCAAAAAACCAGGTGTTAAAATTATCCAAATCATAACTCTTTCCATCATCGAAAAGTAACAACATGAATTAGTCTAAAAACAAAAACCAATGCTCCTCCAAAACTATAGAATATTCCAAAAAGAATATACATGAATAAAAAAATTACTCCATGAACAAGAAAAATAGGTCCACAAGATATACATTTTTAAGAAAAAATGAAATCCGCACACATGCGTTCTTACCCTAGAAATCCACAACACCTCTAGCTGATCGATCAAGAGAAAAGGAATTCCCATGATGCCCAATTCAGGACCACTATATAAATTACCAAAAGAAACACTTACATCTTTCTTGAATTTAATAAATGAACTCAATCCACTTATGGATGAATTATCATGTAATCTTTATTTAACGATACCGTCGAGCACAATCCAACCACACATTTTACACATGGAGGGGAATAAAAATTAGATATCTCCGAATGAGACTACCCACTTCCATGAAAACAGTAGAAATGAATCCAAATTATCAATATGGGGAGGCTAGAATGGACTTCCCACTATATGAATCAAATCAACACCTATATATCCTATTAAAATTCTCAGTGAGACCCATAGTGGGTCTGCCCACCATAAGATCCTATAGAAGTTACTAATTTGATGAGACTGAAACTAGAAAACCGACATGGTTGAACATGGTCAATTCTCACACCGACCAGAAAAAATGAACCAACAAACCCCTCAAAGTGGATATTTAGAGAGAAACACCAAATGAAAAGGTGAACACTATGAAATTCACTATTCATAAAGGATTTGACCAATTAATTTTGACAACAACCAAAACTAAAACTGATTTTTACGCTATACAGACATGGAGAACTACATGGAGAATCACGTCCAAATGAGTATATCCACTGGAGTTTAACAATATGTGGAAAAAAACACCTCAAAACCAAGGAGGAAATATTTCACATGCACGGGGTAGCAATGAGTAAAGAGCCATTCATTCCATTTCCCACAATATGGTGCATTTCCAATCCATGTTGTTGCAATAACGAAGCATGAATTTTTCCAATTCAATTGTGGAGACCCAACCATACCATTGTCCCTTACATCCCTATGGTTCTTGAAAAGACACCATATCCAAATAGGATCCTATTAATAGAGCCATGATGTCTAAAGAATCTCCATACTAATAGTTATGCATTGAAGATATATAGTTGATACACTTTCATTAGTTTCTTGAGTAAC
This sequence comes from Viscum album, assembly GCA_963277665.1. Lineage (NCBI taxonomy): Eukaryota > Viridiplantae > Streptophyta > Magnoliopsida > Santalales > Viscaceae > Viscum > Viscum album. The sequence goes on from OY728151.1 coordinate 810,528,052, forward strand.
CATGTCATGCTCAAGGATGAACAAAAGGATAACAACATGTCATAGAATTTACATTACCTCAACATGGTTCTATAAAAAATAAATTGACCTAGAATATTCCCACACATCATCTCCTTTCACCAAGAATGATAAATAATGTATCCAAATCCTACTAAAGTCACCTTCATCTATAATAGTGAAATTCATTATTTTTAATGAAAATCCGGACACCATAAGATGCCACTAAAAATGACTATTTCCAGAAAAAATAATTACAAGGAATGTGACATTAAATGAATCTCTATCTGCACAGTTTTATTACAAGAAGACATGATGGTTTCCTATGACCACACTTACTACACAAATGGAATATCATAATCCCACACTAATAAGAAGTCGATGAATGATATAAGGGCCTTTAAAACACTGTGGCCAGCACTAATGGTCTTAGGCTGCATTCCATTATAATTAATGGAACACCCTTCACTGCATACAGAACGGACCTTCAGACATAGAGGTTTCAAATAACACCTTTAACCACATAGAAGTTGAAAGATACAGTAGTTTCATTCAATTTCCCACATCAAAACATCCACATGTTGAGGAATCACATGATCATAAAAGATAAAAGGTTCAACATCAAAAAAATTGAAAGGATGTCTATGGATTGATCAACTAGAGGGTTCACTGATAGTGAATCCATTATGTCTGCACTTCAATTATTCACCTATTCATTCTGGGGGCACACACTATCCAATAGGGAATCCAAGAACCCAATAAAACTAGTCTATATACCAATATATACAACAAAAAACATTGAGCACACAATGAAAAACTAATAAATGTATTCAAAAACATTGTTTCAATAAACCAAACCAACCATTAACATAGAACCAGCACACTAATAGGGATCAATCATGAAACCACATTAAAAAAAGAGTTCTAAAACTCAAACACCACACAACTACTAGTTATCAAAAAATCACATTCTCTGAAATGAACCATTTAATATAAAACATGATTGATGGATTTATCATTCAACAATGTTATTCTATGGAGTCTCACACATGTAACTACTTATTCTAAATCGGCACTACTCAACTCATGTATTTAATCACCCACATTTACCATATGTATCATACATGTAGTCATATATAGAAACAACATCACACAAAAATGTCATTCCAACTTTTCATAACAAAAAATTCAACCCGCAAATTCATTATTTAAAAATTTATAAAAACATTCAAGACTTAAATAACCAGTAAATTGAAAAAAAATTACAACTCCCCACATTAATCTAAAACATCTCATCCCCTTTCAAACTGTTACAAATAGTTTTAAAAAATTCCATTTAAAAAAATTCCTAGAACCACTCTTGAAAATAGTTCATGCTTTCTAAACCACCAATTTTAATAAACCACATGTTTTGATTATAAAAACTCAATTCTCATTGAACAAATTACCCTATTTAATAAAAAAACATTTAAAAGATCATTCCAAAAGACCCCTTAAAAATGATTCATAAATTCCATCTCCCATATTTACAAAATAAACCATTTCTTCCATTAAAATATAATTTTTTTAAAATTAAAAAATAAGGGTTTTCAAAAAAAATTCCAAAATGAACGATCAAATACAAAACATTAATATTTATCCTTAAAAAATTATTAAATTCAAAAAATTCCAGCCATCCCACTAGTGATATGAATCCCTAAGATAAGAGAGTAGAAACCCTAATAAATAAGGAAAAAATAAGAGAGAGAAAAAAATTAGTTGGAGGTTATTTGAATAAATCACATAAAATCCACCAAAGGTGTAATGACCTGAAAATTTCAACGAATATGTTTCTTAAATACTTTTGAATTTTACGAGTCTGCGGTTTCTAACGGCACTTGATTCCAAGGCCCGGTGTGCCCAGAATCAATTTCTCATGTTTTTTCTGGGTATGTTCAGTAAACGTGCATGCAGGTTTTTCAATCTTTTGAATCAGTGATTGGAATTGAAATATGAGGACAGCAATTAACTCACAATGCCGATATTCTCTTAAGGAGACATTTACCGCAGTTGCGTTTAATGCGGGTTGAATGGTAATTTTGGGGATTTAGAATACAATAAATAAAATTATGGAACACAATTTTATTTTATATATGGTAGTTATTTTCTCCCAAGGAGAGTTAGAAGTGGGACCCACACCCACATAACCTCAAATGAGAGGATATAGTGTGGTGGGACCCACACATGCCCTAAACCTTTCATCTCCCCTTAAACCCCCCATGAACACTGCCCTTCATTAATTTTTGACAACTCCCCCTAATTTATTCTGATCATTCCACCTTACCATGTCCCTTTATTTTTATGACAACAAATTTAATTAATGAATTGAACTACAATTAATTAATTAATGTGGATTGAATTTTTAATTACATGTGTTAATAAAATAATATCCTTAGATAATATTTTATTTTGGGCATATGTTTTGTTGAGAGGATTTTTGGGAGAACTCATGAGAAATTGAAGAGGAGAGTTCTTCTTTTGTAGAGGAACACCGTCCTTCCTTCGAAGAACTTCTAAAGAACGATGATCGTATCCTTCGATCTTTAGCCAAGAAAAAGGAAAAGGAGCCACCCGCAAGGAACGCCGATGATGCGCAATCCTCGACACCTTCTTCCCCAATGTCAACGAGTTGATGCCATATCCCCGTGACACCTTCTTCTGTGATGCCTGACTACCACGAACCTTATTTCAAGGTATGGATTTTTTCAGTTTGAATTGATTATTTTGTACCCTGTTCTTCGTTTAAAATCATAGTTTGCATTTGGGCAACTGCTGCCACCTAACACGGAGGGCGCTGGCGGAACGCACAAGGACCGATGACCCTCTATAGTCTCTTTTGATTGCGATGGAGACCATGATAGAAAGGTGGTGATGAGCGAAGACGGTGGCCGCGTGACGACCACATGTAGAAGAACCGCATCCCACAACTGCGGGGGCGCTCGTACAAGGAAGAACTGGTCGGCCATAGATTTCCAGACCAAAGAGACCGCAGTGCCTCAAGGGGCACCGCGATGCGGAGGACCGTGGCCCGCGCTCCGTTCACCGCTTGGCAGGCGAACCTGACGACTCTTCGGCAGACCCAGCGGATGAAGGGTGCGACACCCATGGTGCCACATAGAGATACCACGACCCACCCTTGAAGGCCGCTCATGGAAAGATGGCGGGCTAGCTTCGGTCGGCCGTATTTGAGGGGCAGCGCCACTCGCTGCCCCCAGTTCGGGAGAGTGGGGGGCCGCGCCCCCCGCGGTGCTCGGCCAGCAGGGTTGAGCCGCGGCCAGTTGGCCCGGACCGTGCCGCGCCGTGCCTAACGGGGTCTCTCCGCACCGGTCCGGGCCGCGCCGCGCCGGGCCGCGATGGGCCGAGCCATGCCGTGCCGGGCAAGGCCACGCCCTTTCGGGTCGGGCAGCTCCGTGCTGGGCCGGGCCTAGCCCCATCAGGCCGGGCCGCACCGAGCCGGGAAAGGTCACACCCTGCTTGGTCGAGCTGTGCCCCTCGGGCCGGGCTGCATGCTTCACCAAGCCTATCCGACCCTCTGCTAGGTCGGACCCACCGAACCATGTCGGACCGACTCGCCAGCCCACTGGGCTTGACCGGCCAGGCCCGTTATTCTTAAAAGCAAATAACTTAAAGACTGCGCGTCTGATCAATGCACCTTCTGCGGCATTGGGACACTCTCAATGAAGTGGTCCTTTTGTGATTCTCTAAGTGAGTTTTGAACAACTTTGGAAAACAGATGGGTTTTGGAACGAGCGTATTTCCAACCAAGCCCCTGGAACGAAAAAGCCAATATCTCTCATGTCGGGAATCTGATTGATGCACCGTCTATCGCATTGGGTTCCTTTTTAAGAGACAGAACTTCAGGGTACATCATCTTTAGAATTCATGATAGTTGATGTCAAGGCCTCTTTTCTCAAGGAGCAGACCTTCCCGGAATCGAGGGTGATGTGTGCGGGAACCCTAGAGCTGGTTGAAAATGCTTCGACAACTGTACTGGAATCCTCCGTGGGTTCGGCAGCGACAAAAACTGTATTGGAATCCTCCGTGGGTTCGGTAGAGAAGAAAATTGTACTGGAATCCATCCTGGGTTCGGCAGCGATGAAAACTGTACCAGAATCATCCGTGGGTTCAGCAGTGAAGAAAACGGTACTAGAATCCTTTATGGGTTCGGCATCGATGACAACTGTACTAGAATAATCCGTGGGTTCGGTAGAGACGATGAATCGGGGAATACATCTGATCATCCCAATCATGTTACGAAAGATTATACATGTGTGAGTTGAGTCTTGAATTTCAATCATTATCATATATGTGATTGACTTTACTTCAAGTGTGGACTGGGTTGTTCTTGGGCTCAAGATTTGGAGCCTAACTGAGATTTTTATCTTAGGCATTTGTATGGGAATATACCTAATTAGAGTTGGTTGATACTTTGTGATTGTATATTTCCTTTTGTGGTTATCCTTTTTGAATTCTAGGAGACCGTCGGGGGTCTCGGGGACCCTACTGAGTATCGTATACTCAACCCTGCACGGGATATGCCCACACTACATTGTGTTGGATGTAGACTACGAACATCACTGAACAAGGTGGAGGATTGTGGAGGTAGACAGTACCCGGAGGTGGAACACTTGGTGAGACATACATAGAGTGGACGGTTGGACCCAAGGTGCTGAGGAGGCCATCTGTACCCACCCTTCAGGTGGGATACCTGAAGGATGACTCGGTGGTTGCTGTTTTACATTACTGTAGTTGTAGTAGCTTTTAGTGATACCAAGGGAACACCTTACTAGATAGACTATTGATGCCCAATTAAATATTACTCACATTGATTCATAGATCCATAATAGGAAAAAATAATGGGATTTAAAGAAATTGTCGAGCCTCTAAGGTAATTAAATTCTCCAAATCCATTGACTCTATATTCTAATAAGACTACGAAAACTCACTTTAGGGAGTACGAAAAAACCCACACTACATCAACACGAATATTCCAATGAGGGGTCAAAATACTATGATGATGAATTTATACAAAAACCCTCTTGTGGGGACCCACTCAACTCTGCTATTCTAGACACCATGAGGAGAAAAATCAAGGGAACCCAATCAAACATGTCAATATAATAATCACAATCCCAAGGACCCACACATCATATCATTCATACCAATCATCCTACACCTAAACTGTGGAAACTATTGCGTTCTATGTAGAAATTTACATAGTATAGGCTTCTCACAGGTCGGAATATGATCTATAGAAGAGGATATACAAAATGCGGAAAATTCTCCATGGGAGACAACATGGTGTTTTAGGGGGTCTACAAGGTGTGTGACCATGACTAAAACCTCTACAATTTTACCAACCCATATATCTTGGATATAGCATGGGTAACAACATGGTGTGTACCATTGGAACATAGAGTGTACCACCTCACCCAAGCCCCGATCATGTATTCCCTTCATACAGATCATCCATCCCTGTAAACCACATTGTGTGAACCCCTGGTACGTGCAGTGTCCTAACTATAGGCTCCCCTTGACCATGTTTCGTGCATTTTCCCATATCTATCACCCTGTGTTGGTGTACTATGGCCATGTACTTTTAGATGATCATGAAAATATCATGGATTCTCTTTCTATGTCACCAAGGAAAATGACATGGGGATACTACATGATGTATATGTCATAGTACATGGTGTGTAGTAACCAAAAAACATTTTCCCCCATTTAGAAGAACACATGGAATGTGCCACTAGTATACACACCGTGAAGATAAGAAACTCAATTGGGATTTCCCTACAAATGACCCAGATCACCCCAGTTCACCCCATAACACACAGATCGACCCACAATGGGGAACTAGAAACCATCTCAGTGCTCTAAAACCATAAAACATGCATAAACAATTGAATAGGGACATAAAACATAAAATTCCTACCTTGCATGTGAAAATCCAATGCTTCAGGGTCAAAATAGTACTCAGAATATAGTACTGCATGGTTCGGTAGTGATCGTCATCAAGATCTAAGACCGACCATAGATTGTTTTGATGATTTGGCCTTCAAGAATTTCATAACCAAAGGGGAATATGAGGAATAAGGGGATTAGATCCTAACATCATGTGGACCAAGGGAGAATAAGTCGGTGATGAATATTGTTTTAATTTGATTAAAACAATATCCTTTATTTAAAAACCCACTGCCGACTTTCCTCCAACTGAACATTCAGTGTCAAATTTTACATCGCCCTTAGGGTAAAAACACTGTACTGAACTCAACCACTATCTCGTATGTTTGGTCCGAGACTCTGTTCAATAGAAATTACATGTTTCCAAATAAAATGTTCTTGGGGTGATAAATATGTATTTAATATTTTTTTAAACCACAACATCATGGAACTCTATGCCTGGGAACATTGCGCTGACTCAGTGACTGGCTTCAAAAATTATCGTTGTAATATATAAATGTATTATAGGTCAAGAACCGAGTCACTTCACATAATTATATTATCATTATATTTGGATGGTTGAAGAAAATAGTTCACCACTTCTAATCAATAAGGTCTCGTAAAATTTATTAACTAAAATGTGGCATCCACTTAATACTAACCATAACACGTTCCATTCCTTACAAGCAATGGTCCATGACTCAATGGTCAAGATTCAGTTTCATAGGGTGTCCTATATAGCCAATAAAGGTCGACACTATTTATGTTACAAAAGACACACCATGTACCAACTATGTTTTCTCAATCCCTTTCATAATGTATTTTTAAATACAATATTAATATCACAGGAGTCAAATATAATAAATTCATGATGTTAAGAAATACATCATAAAATTAATGGAAAAATAAATAACATATATCTCTTAATATGTTTCTAAAATTTGGTTATTAAATGATTCATATCCCTCATCTTATAGAACCAAGGATGGAAAGTAATCACCCATCATATCAATAATTATATAGCAACTCTATTGTGTTACCCAATTGTAGAATAAAATAAAATAATATAATTATCTAGTGTTATTATATTAAATTAAAATCCCATAGGGTAAAAATATAATTCAATCTTATATAATTTGAATATAAGGATAATCTCTCTAAAAGAGATATTTACCCCCCATATTTAGAGCCTATTTAACCACTTCCAATTCAAAATCATAGTTATTGTTTTTATTCTCATGGGGTTGTAACAATATAGATCCATAATCCATCACCTAATACACCTACTACAATACATAACCCATAAAAATACCAAAATACTTATATAAAACATCAAATCATACTAGATCTAATTCAAAAATACCTTATTTTTTTTCAATTCATCACTAAAAATTTTCACTCCACAAAAAAATTAAACCATTTCAGGTAAAATTTTTCATTAAACATACAATCTCATAAAAGAACTGAATAAGCCCCAAAAAATAATTGGACAAGACCAAGAAGATTCAGTCCTCAAATACAATTTTCAGAGGCTCAAAAAAATTGACTACAAAAATATTTTTAGGACCGAATAAGTCACCTCTATCAAATACATCATTCCCCCAAAACAACACTTTATAGATCAAAAATTCGTTATTTGGAATCATAACATAAAATTTCTATTCTCTAAATTTTATAAGGATACAATCCAATTTATCTATTTTCTATTCCCCTGACTTTTAGTGTACCGATTTTTCATCCTTGAACACTATAAAAATTGAGTCCAATAACTAATGATTGATTATGTTCATCAAAAATATAAATACCATAGTATAATTATCAAGACCAAATAGAAAAAAATAATTATAAATTCCCATAATGTATCCTAAATAAAAAACTAGGTATCTCCTCTTATTAGACACTCAGTTGTGGGTACCTTTATCTAATGTCAAAAATTGAAAAACAATGATACCATCTGAGTTTGTAAAATATATCATTAATTATTGTAATGGGTTAATAATTATTCTTATTCATTAGTAAAATCATCCAATAATACACCTAATGTCAATGGGATCCATATATCATTCCATGAAAAGAAACTAGGTAATTTCAAAGGATAATCATTAGAAAATAAATTAATATAGAGTCAATATCTTCAGGATGTACAATATGTTACTTCTAATCAAGAAGATACTTTCTATATGATATTAGAGAGATATTATTCATACCATGTTGATTTTTAAAGTTGAAAATGACTTATATATGGGGTAGTAACCAAGGAAAACATCTGGGATGACATTTGGGTACAAATTCACTACTTCTAAAAGCGTACTTCATAAACATGGGCCAAAAACATATTGTAACATCTCTAACAACATATATCAGATAACTATGGCATATTGAAATGATTCCCTCCACTCGATGAACTACACTCCCAAAAAACCCAGATGAAATGAGATATTACATCAAGATATTGATATGGGAATCAATGAAGCTAAGAGTTGAGATATTCCAAAACATTGATATTCCAATCCATGGAAATAATTATGTCAAACATTTCATGATCAAGAACAATAATTTCCCACACCACATCAATCATGGATACCAACACTAGACACATGGGAAATTCAAAATATCGATCCATACTTTTTCTATAAGGTATGAAAATACAAAAAAAAAATCATTCTATTATAAATAAAAATCCAGCATTTTTACCCTAATATATGAGAAAAAATAATATGTATTTCTCGTATCAAATAAATATTCCACTATAAGAGAAAAAATAAACAATGTAACATTAAAATTAGTTTCCCTGGACAAATATTATTATATGATATACTTCCCTTAATAAATATTCTTGGTCATGGATCCACCATGATCATTCATAGAGAAATGGGAAACATCCATGGGATAAGGTTTTGACCCACCCCCCTTGGAAGCATCATGACATACCATTAAACCTTTTTTAAGAGTGGTTAGTTCCTTACATCTATTGGGCATCCTTCTAAAAATTATTTTTGTTACTAGGACTTCTTTATTGTCAATATATACATGGATCATTCATGTAGTTAGGATTGGATTGAGTCGGCATGACACATTAATTATAGATGACCATCAAATATCATGAAGAAGTCTCCTAAACTGGGATTTATGAAAATAAATCACCCTTGAAATTTACTTTTTGGCCATAAGACAAGGCATAGATTACTAATACACTAACTAAAGCTCCACTAAAACTAATTCCCTTATGAATTTTTTTCACATCAATAGTCTCTTTTTTCCTCCTCAATAATTTTCAAATGTAATAATACAATCATCATCCACTGAATATCATCCCTCAAACCCATCTCAAACTTTTGATCATTAAGGTAATAATTTATTACAAGACCAGGTTCTAGGTTCCCTCACTCAATAAAATCAGTGAGATACTCCAAAAATGTAACCTCAAAAATCTCTATGTTGAGAAAATTATTTGTTTTTACTACACTAATGTTCTCACAATAACACTCTTGAAGAAGTTTCACTTGAATGATGTCTGGATATGATCCCAATAAAATATAGCTTAAATGATGGAGTTCTACAATCTCATTCATATTCAATAATGTATATATGTGGTGGAACTATCCATATTGTTCTCATGATTATTTATAAAAAAAGGAAACATTAAGTCTTCTCAATCCATTTCTCATACACCTTGGGAAAAGTTTTCAATTTAAAATAGGTGGATTATTTTTAAAATATTTTGATCCATAATCTACCACTCATCATTGGTTCCCAATAGACACCACACATAGAGAATTAGTAGTGTATATTATTGCATCAAAAAAATAAGGGTCCACTAATTTATTTTCATTTCAAACTTATTATGTTCTTTCTCAATTTATTCATAAGATTACTTCTAGTGGTATTTTCTGGTAAAAAATAAAACAACACATTATCTTCTAAAAAAATACCCAATAATAATACCATATTCCAGAATGTATAATTTTACCATTAAATATATTTTTTATATAAATTATGTATTCCCCAAAAGACGGTCAATATTGTTATAAGGAACATGTCCATTTAAATAAACATTGTATTAATTTCATTTATATGACCTATACCATCATGTGTCAATATTCATAAAAACTTCCCACCACCGATGGAAACTCACCTTCAAACATGTTTGTAATATAGTTAGAAACACACCATCACATACTCCATAAATTATTATGGTCCTAACATCATTCCACCAAATACCATAATCCACACTCAGGTAGTTTCATAACACATCTATTTGGAAAATGGATACGATACCATATTTTATTGAACCAATCATGTTATACTCAAAAAGACACCAAAATCACCCCATAAGATAATAATCCAAACATGGATCATGTATAATAGAAAGGATTAAACTATTGTATTACAAAATATAAGAATAGTATCAAATCCTTGAGTCAAACTATTTCCACTAAACCATCCAAATATGAATTTGACGACTATCATGATATACTAGAAAACTTAAAAATTTCATTTCCTTTATCTAATTCCTAAAAATCACATATAAAAACAACTAATGAAAAATATATTTTGTAACCAAATTGCATAATATTATTTCACCAAAGAAACTGTAATAAGTTATAATTTCATGAATAAATAAGATAAAAAATTAAAAAAATACAGTTTATAACAAATTTTAAAATAGTAAAACAATTTTGTAGAAAATGATTTGGGTTTTCAAAAAAAAATAATTTCATATTAACAAAATAATGAATTTGAAAAGAAACTATAAGAATGTGGGTGAGCATAATAAAATCCTATAATGGAAAAAACAAAAGATAAATATTTTATAAAATAAACATAATATATGCCATCATTTCTAAAACTAAACATAAATGAAGAATTAAACCATTTGGGATCTAAACTATAGAAATATATATTAAACCTAAAAATAAGTCACCAATTATTTCTTTATATAAATCTAATCAATATTGAGTTCTTCCAGAGTCTATCAATATGAAAACCCTATTGGGGTGTATCACACAATAAAATGACATGTTCATTTTTGGATGATCCGAAAGTCCCCAATTTTCAATGCTTTCCAAAAACGATTTAAAAACCACTACAACAATATATAAATCATTTTACATAAAAAAATAATCTATGATTCCATCCATGAAATATGATTTTTAATAAAAATGGCTATTATAGAATTTAGTCCTCACATAGTTTTTTCAAAACCATTTCCAATGAATATACCTTTGAAGACAAAGATCTCAAGTAAACATTGATCCTTGATTTCAGATCCATCTATTTCATAAAAATAATTGATCAATGACATGAAGAATTTCATACATTATAATTTTTTATACATACATTTGCCTCATTAATAGTGATTTAACACCCTACATTTATATCCCAAGTCATGTTATTGAATCAAAACAAAAAAGGGATCCAAAGGCCTTCCAAATTATCCCTTAGGCAACTAAAGTTCAAAAGATAATGGTAAAAGATAGACTAAATTTGAGGGAAGTTGAACATAGATAGAAATATTGGAATATATAAATCCAAAGAATAGGCTATTAGATTATAATGTACATCCAATATACTATTATAATAATATATTTTCTATGCCTCTATATCTATTTTATAACTATCCTATGGAACTCAAATCAGTGAACTCACCCTGATCCTATTCTCCCATGACCAGGATATTGAAAATTACATACACAACTATTCAACTACCATAAAAATGAGAAAATATTAGACTCCCACTCATGGAAATGTACACTAGAAAATTATCCTCCACATCATACTATTCAACTAATAATAAGTCTTTCATAAGATCTATTCTTTCCTAATGATGTTATACCAAAAATGAACGAAACTTTAGAATCTTTATCTTGAGATCCAATTCATTGGATAATCCTTATTCCGCATCCATAATAGGGTTTAAAAAATAAAAATAATTCATTTGTGGTGTTATTAAATATAATATTGTTCTATGCCACAATTATTGCACTTCACATCATAGTTTATACCCGCGGTAGTACAGTAACTTAAAATTCGTAGAAAGAAAAAAAAATTCACCAAAAAACACTCCACTCAATGTTAAAACTCTTAAAACTAAAAAAAGGTTTTTCCAAAACCATTATGAAATAAAAAAATATTAAATAAAAACATAATGGGACAATAAATTGAATAGAAATGATAGTTTTTAAATGAAATTGATATTTTAACTATTCACTAAAAAATAAATCATTTTAATGAAATCCCATAAATTCAGGATAATATAATATTTACATGATGATATTTGAAATTATAATCATTTAATCAAAAATATTTACTAAATAATTATATAAATTTACCCTAATGTTCTCATATAAAAATTTTTTAACAAATTTTTTTATGAAAATAATACTTTCAAGAAAGAATTTTTTTTCTAAAAAATGATAATAAATTTATTATCCAATAATCAATAAATTTTTATTATTGATATCCTTTGGAAAAATATTTATAATGTATATATTAATAAAAAAATAATTTTAACTATATAATAGTTTAATATATCAGGTTTTATATGGGTATAGGGTTTCATGAAAGGCAATATATTAATAACTTATAAATAATTTAAATAATATATGATCTAAAATCTCATCGTGTAATATTCTTCCCCTACATAAAATAAATTACAGACACATTATAATTAGAATTGATATAATATGGTTGATATTACAAAATACCATTATTTAAAACCCACATCATGCAAAGTAATTATAGAATATACATTGAAAGGGGAAGTAGGATATTTAAATTTTACCATAGGTAACACAAAATTAGGTTCTCATATAAGGAGAACAGCTATGAGAAGTGAAAATATAGACATGTGGGGTTAATATAACATCAAAATAATAAAAAATATTGATATAGAATTTTTTCATTAGAAATATAATTAACAACAAACCATAAATTCGTGATGAGTGAAAACAAACATCAATTCAACAGTAAAATTTTTAAAAAAGTTAACATTTTAATTTTAATGATGATTTTTAATATATTAGAAAAAATATTTTACCATATAATATGAAATAATAAATAATATTGTTTTCATCATATTCATAATTGAAATTTAATCTTCTGGTATTCTGTCCGAAATTGTTTTTTCCTATTTTCATCCATATTCAAAAGCTGAAAAATACATATATATTTTTTATTCTAGAAGAAATAATATTAATTTTAATAGATCAATATATCTTTTACGAATGATAATTAATTCCATTTTTGTCAACATATTTACCAAAAAATGGTTTGATATGGTTATCCAAGATGGGAAATTCTTTATATTACTAAAAAATACAATAATCTATAAATCCAAAACAATAACACCCAATGTTCAAAATAAACCATTCTATAAATAGTTAACGTGAAGAATTCTCCAATATATGTATAACCAAACTTTAGTACCAAAATTTTTAAAAAAATTTCACAAATAATCATAAAAATGATAATATTTTTCCAAAAAAGCAAAAAATATTTCATATGGTCACATAGATACTATCTAAATAATATGATCAAATATTCCTCTAAAAAATTTTAATAAACCGAATCACTATAAAACCACTATGAAAAAATATATGCATTCAAAATAAGAATATATCAATTTATCTCAAATCAAATCACGAATTTATAATAAATTCCCTAATCCTATAAATTTTAAAATCATGTCACATATTACATAAAACACTGTATCATCAGATCAATATTCAATTACATTGTCACTAATACAATCCAATTTCATTTATCAATATTTATCATCTCTTAAACTCAACTAATCACTATCATCAAAACCTTGGTATCATTATTTAGGGTTATTTATGCCTCAATAATGTGTTTTACAAAAATATCACCTTAACATTTCATTAGGTAATTTATACCATTCAACATATTCTTGAAAACATTTATTGAAAAACATGTACATAATCATCCTTATATGTTTTAGTATTCTCATAACTAGAATATAATTATTAATACACTTGGATAATATCATTCTGAAATCCTAGTAGATAAATACTTCAGTCATTCATATTCAATAATTGGACTTTAGTATGACATTTCTTAATATATGTTTTATCCCATTTATTGTGGAATTGTCTTGGTTAATTGCCATATTCCCCACACTTAATTCAATGAACTGTTCATTTTTCTTTGGGATGTTCTTCATTTACAGTCATATCACCATGAAACTATATTTTTCTTTATTTTTTTAATTTATAATCTCATCGTTGTGTATTTATTTTATCATATAATGAGATTTAACGTTATTTATAACCAAAAACGTTCTTATTCCATTTCCCTAAAAATTTTATTTTAATTGATGAAAATCAATTAATCATCCTTCAAATTTTGAATTAAAATGATTCTTCAGGGATCAATTCATTTAGTGAAACCAAAAATATATTGAGGGTAAAATTAATGTGTAATTTTCTACTAATGAAAAATATTTCATACTATTTCTAAACCATAATACAATAATTTCAACCTATAAAATCTTAGATTTATCCATGTTAATCCATTTTCATTATCCCTAAACCCTAAATGTACATAACGAATATGATTTTTATTATAATAACATTCACTAGGGGTGTCATACCATATTACTGGTAATGGAATATTCACCATGCCCTCAAATGATGGTCAAGATATATAGAACATACTCATTTGGGATAATTTCACATAGATGGTTATGTTCTAAAAACCTATTCATCTTGTAGTTCCAAGAAACAGAAGTATTTTATTTGGGAAACTAGCATCCTTGCTTTATAATAACAGAGGATTTTCTACAATAAATTGGAAAATCCTAAAGTATTTCATAAAATTATTCTCTATCTTGTTTCATAATGTTACAAAATCTATCACTTATATAAAATATCATGACCACAAAAATTTCAGACAAAAATCATACATCTTAAAAGTGGATTATTTGTAATATATCAATTTTATCCATGCCAAAACAAATAAAAGTTTTTTTTATATGGGAACCTAGATTAGTAAACGCAATATATATAAAATATCTATAAATTTTCTTGATAATTTCAACACAAAATACACACTTCTTAGACATATCATACTTAATACCATTCTATATAACTTTGGTAAACAAAACATAAGAGTGTGTGTGCACAGATTATTAGTAAGTTAAAAAAAGTGATATCAGTCAATGAATCTAAGAGATCATAAGATATGAATAAAAGTATCACATCATGAGAAAAACATTAAATAATCATAATCATTTATTCAATGGCATTTAATCATGTATCAAATTACAAGTTTTATCATTAAAAATACATAAAGAATTTGAATGGAATAATCATAATTTCATAATGACTCATGATAACGTATCTAAAAAATAAGTTATATTTTTTTTGAATTCACTTAATAATAGAAAATAAAATAATTATTCAATCTTTAATCCCAAGAGAATCATTGTGGAAAATTTACCATAATGGAAATACTTAACTATACATTTCCATCATTCTCTTAGGAGTAACATCCATCGAGATAATTTAGCCATCTCTAAGAATTTCATCCAATAATTTAGCAGCACCGAGTTCATTATCGCTCTATAAAGATCCCCTCAGCCTTGATTTATAATTTTACAACCCAAAATTGATTTATAATTCAGTCACCAAACACATAATGAAATACCATTATTATGTATTACACAGTATCATGATAATATTTCTCATGATTTTGAAAATAAGATAATGAAACCATTAATATATATCTGAATTGATTTATAATCAAATAAAAATCCTAAGTATCAAATTTTTATTTATTATATTTCTATAATATAATCATATTAATATATATTATATCATATATAATCCCGTTTTATATTTTAAACACCTATTTATTAATAATAATATGTTAAATGTATTATTCTGGGTGTTTAATACCATGTTTTTGGAATTTGATATTATTTTTCTTGTTATGGTGCATGAAATTTGATAATGCATACTCAATATATAAAATTTTAATCAATATATAAATTCCTTATATATTTATTATATATTTTTATAATTTTTTATATTATGGTTTGAAGAAAAATTAATTACATTTCTTCGTAGAGAATGTAATTCATATGTACAACTGAGTATTGTATACATTTTTCAACGGATGGAATTGAATAAAGATACTCTATAAGTAACCACTATAGACTCATTATTATATTATATTTTTTAATTAAATATATCCTTTTTCCATCCAGTAAAAGTTGAAATGACCAACAAATCTCATCTCTTTATGGTGGTGGCAGTCAATACTTAAGTATAAGCGATTTGATAATTTACAAATGCATTTAATACTATGAAGGTATACAATATATTATAATTTAAATTGAATTATTTTTTTATAAATTAATATATAAAAATTTAATTCATCATTATTATGACCTATGAAATATGGGGATGTAAAAATAAAAAAAATTTATGTGGAGGCGGTAGTCCAAACATAAGCACGAGTGATTATTTCAGATCCCATATGATAGAGGGGAGGTGGTAAATGGAGTTAATTATTAATAACATGTTATTATATTGATGATACATTATACATTCAATTTTTTTGAATTAATTTGTTTTACTAGATTTATGAGGAGAAGTAAAATCGAAGTAACTCGTTAAGGATTTATAACACATATTTGAAAGAACACATTTGGAATACTCATCATAACTTGATGGATTTGTATTATGATTAGTAAAAAATATCTTTTATGAATGTAATTAATATAATGTGATTTTTATTTGGTATTTTGTGGTACATAATAAACAATTGGTGTGAATAAGGGAGGATGATTGGTGCCCATTTATAGGTGAGGGGTAAAAATTACATTAAAATTTTAAATCAATTTCAATGATATATGGTCATATACATTGGAAAAGGGATACAAATGGAAAATTATTCAATATTATGTTATTATGAGGATGAATTATCTTTACCCATAAAATATTATATGAGTTTTTTTATAAATTATATAATTATCTCTTGGCTTACCCCCACCCCCATTGTAAACCAGTTTTAACCTTAAATGTGGTTAAACAAATTTACTTTTTCTACTGTACACTATTAAAAATAAATATGGTATAACCTATTAAATTAAATATATTATATATATTCCAAATATTTAGTCAAATTTATAAGCTTAAAATTATATTATTTACAAAATTTAATTTAAATTATTCATTAAAACATGAAAAGAACCCCGTTTCAAAAAAAATGAATATCTAAGAAAAAAATAACAATTTAAGTCCCATTCAAGAAATGTAACGACAATAAAATGAGTGATAAATTATATACATAAATATATAATCTATAAATTTAAAAAAACTATTAATCAATGCAGAATATTTTATTTTTTTAATAGATTAACATATTGTTCACATAAAATAATTTTTTAACTATTTTAATGTCAAAAAAATAACTTATTCCAAAATCAGGTTTCTTGATGATTTCAGTACAATTAAATATATATTTTATAATTAAAGGATAAATATATTAAATAATTATTTAATAAAAAATATAATTGGTCTTTCTATTGAAATTAGTTTTTAGTTTTTATAAATAATGGTACTATTAATTATTAATTAAAAAATAAACCATGTATTTAAATCCTAAATAATCTCATAAGACAATATTAAGATTATAATTTTTAAAATTTTATTAATTTACCAAAATTAACACTAGAAAATGGTCAAAATTAAAATTAATATTAATGTGATAAAATATGAGAATCCCCCTTTTTGGGAAATCAAATTTTTGAGGCATGAAATAAATTTATAGAAAGTTGGCTAATTATTTATTACAAATTATTAAACAAAAAAATTAAGAAAAATTATAAAAAAAATTCATTATTTTTATCTTACTATTCATAAAAAAAATATTCAATGGCTATCTTATGACTATTTTCTATTTAACTGTTAATATAGACTAAGTATTGCGTGTATAGAAAACTATAAAACACTTATAATTTACTAAATAAAAAAATATTATATAATATTATGGTGTTACACATCAACATCTTGGCCACATAAAGGTTTCTTATATCATATAACATGATATAATATTTTGATTTCACTACTGTTTTATAAGTTGGTTCCCTTGACCCAACATAATCAGTATATTTTAATTACCAAATCATCTATACATTTAGTTAAGAATAATGTGCACTTACAATAATAGGGTTGATACATTTTCATTATCAATTTATATGGTAATTTACATAAATTTTTTTCTTATCTAATGTATATACAAATTACAATTATATAATGAGAACATTGAGATACGATGACATTAAACATAAAAATATGTAATATTTTCTAGAAGAACATATTGGGAAGACACCGTTGATGTGTGACTCAAATGTGATATGGCCTTCTAATAATTGATAATTCATCTCATGATGTTCTCACATTTTCATCTTGATTTGATTATATCATGAAGAATAAACAAGCAATAGGAAAATCACATGTTTTAGGTTTCATTGATAGTTCATAATTTTGTGCATGTTTATTTTTCACAAGACATGAGATTATTATCAATTTGAATCATTTGATCTTGTTCATTTCTTAATGATGAAATACATGGAATTTATTATATAGATATTTACTTTTTGTTGATACAAAATTAGTTTTATGACATTGAAAGAATGATCCAAATAGTTCATGTCACTTATTAAAGGATGATATGTCCCTACCATAGTTGAACATGATTGTAGAACCATTATAAAATCCATGTATATGGTTATTAAAGGTATATTTTAAAAATAAGTTAAATAAATAATTGTTAAATAATGGATGAGGACATGATGTGTTTGTTCAACTTTACATGATATCATAACATAAAGATATAATATAACACATCATGTGTTTAATGGGGGTTTTTATTACTATTAATATTATTTAACATTGTAAGTTCCATGAGGCATTTCTAGACTCAAACCATGGTGTGTAATGAGTATTAACTACAATTTAGATATTCTCTTAGATGGTCATACACAATTTGTATTCAAAAGCTTGGTCAGTTCTAGTGATTAATGTTTTTGACCTGGTTTTCCAATTTATGATGTATAGGTAATGTCTATGTATGTATGAACAAAATGTAAATAAATAAATTCAGTAATATTTGTTTTTAATGTAATATCCATTAAATATATAATTAATAATTTTAAAAATTATTCTGTGAATATAATAAAAAATATTTTTTAACATATGAAAAATATTTAATATTAAAGGGGTGTTTAACATTTTTTTTGAATCTGAATCAAGTTAATAACACTTATTTTATCATGTAACACATATGAGTGTTATAATCATGTGATAAAATATACATGACATTTGAGGAATTTCATTGTTTCATTTATATAGTTTCTGGGTAAGTATTATGGGATAACATCCACATGTTCCAAAACAAAATTTATTTAAATGAAAACCTATGTATATAAAATAATTTAATATCAAAACTTATACTGGGAAGTGATTGAACCAATTCTATATCATCAACCCCTATCTCTCCAATCCTAGAGAGTGAAATAGAATGGTATATCATATAGTTCATTATAAAATCTCAAGGATAATTTTATTCATCTCCATATTTAAATTTAATATCATAGAGAATGCAATTTCTTATGTAATTACTAATTTTTTATTGGATGACAATTGGACAATCATCCTAAATATGAAAAGAATATCTTGATGGATCCTATATCAGTCACATCAAGAAACGATCTCAAATTATGGAATAATTATGTTGCAATCAGATTTGGGATATTTTTTATTTTTATTTATATATATAATTCAAAAATTGTTGTGTTTAAATAAATTTCAAATGATATATAGATGAATTTGGGCCACGTTACATATGATTTTTTATTTCAACACTAATCATGACTTAAAAAATTTAATTTATATTTTTTCATGATAAAAAACCCATATTTCAATGATTTATTATATGGGTGAGGTTTTTATTTAATTATGTATAAATAAATAGAAAAATTTCCCCCTATTAAATAATATGGAATCTCTATTATCCTACTCTCATAAAAAGTGCATTAATCAAAGATCAGATGACCAATATATTATCATCCAAATATCAAAAAATATATTATTAGGCTTGATACTGTTAACCCACATATATATATATATATATCGATTTGGTGGGTTTATTTCCTCGATGACCCTAGACATGGGGTCAAAAGAAATTCTAAGAACCTTGCCCATATGAGATGCATTCGACTGAGATTCAGTAGCATGGATGACTGAATCATTGATGACTGAATTTACAAATTCATTAATATACATATACATATAAATACATATTTTTTAATTAATATATATTTTATAATATATATACATACATACATATATATATACATATATACACCTGGGGTAGAATTAGTTCCCCATGACTCTATGATAATTCCCAAACCTATTTAGGATTTTGAAAAGTTTGATATATATATATATATGTTATTATATACAATTGAAAGAATATATATATTATATATATAAACATGAATATATAAATAGGTGGGTATGTTTACACATATCAATAATCTTTTTTTCACATGAATGTATTATATGATTTAATATTTATAAAAAACACAACATATAGGAAACTGGGTTGGGGATAGCTCAACCAGGAGAACATTATTTTCAAAAGGAAAATGTGTCTCACCCCCAACTTAGTAAAATAGTTATTGTGTTTTAATAGGGCTTGGGGTGTTTGAATACCTATTTTCATATGAAGAACCCCATTTTAGATGTGGCCGGAAGAAAAACAATTCATCAAAATATAATTTTATATTTTTGGTTTCCAAAATAGAAAACCCTTCACCATTCGTATTTTCTTAGTGTGTGGATTCATATTCAATCTAACTTGTAACCATGTCCGGGTTCACCCCACAAAAATCAAGTGATTTTATGTTCTGTATGACCCATCTGACTAGTTTGGGTATCTCCCCATATTCAGTAACCCCTCTGGGTGTATAAATATACTTTTTTAGACAAAATAAATTTTAAAAATGTCCAAAAAACTAATTTATTTTTTCAAATTTTATTATATATTTTATTATACCATGAAAAAGGGTATATAAATTATAATAATATTAAAATTATTTTACTTCTTGAAAAATAACTCATGATGAATCTAACTCAAGTTTAGTTGACATACACAACATTAATTTTCATTGACTAATCCTTAGTCATATAATAACAAACAATCTTCCAGTATTTTATTTATCATTTAAGAAATTATTAAAATGAATTGTTTTCTAAAATTGAATAATAAATGGTGAGTTTCATAAGTTCATTTGTGAAATTATTTTTTAAGGGCCTACACATATATTAAAAATATATATTTATCTACATTCAAAATTTCCATGACAACATCACCTATGTAGGAAAATTATCATGTAATTATGAGGATGATAAGTATATTTGTTGATGTATATCATTTTCATGACAATGCATGAGACATAGAAACAATGGATGAGTGTGTGTTGTAAATTTATTTTCATGCATGGAGACATAAGGAGTTACCCTTAACGCCTAGGTTGATTCATTATTTTCTCAATGGATAGACCATTAGTATTAGCTCCTGATCAGGTCATTTAATTTTATTTATGTATTTAATATTATTTTTATGTATTTTTTGAATTACATGTGTTGATATAGAAAAATAAGGGATCATGAATAGATAAAATGTACACATGCAGGTAATGGTATACTATTTATTTCACTTAGAAGATTTGATTGTGGTAATACAGATCAAATAATGTAAATAAAGATTGATTAAATTCACCTAGAACAATAAAAAACAATTAAATATGAAGTCATAATTCCTTCAATGGATTTAATTTGAGAAACAATTTCTTGTATGAGGTGATTAAAATACCTACATTTTAGTGACTCATATCACAAGTGAGTTTTATGAGTGTGGTGTGTCATCATAAATTATTTATAGAATAGAGAAGTGTCCAAAACTATCATTCGTTTAATATTAGAGTAATGTGTTGATAAATTCAATGTTAGTTTTTCATAATAATTGACTCCAATAATGAAATTAAGAAGCTTGAGTTTATAGGGATGGAGAGAAAAAATCTACATTAATACTCTTAGAGTACTGGAGATGCTATTTCATGGACCATGATGATGGTTCTTCAGCATCCTTATCACTATAATAATCTGACGACTTTATATTCTTATTGTAGATAGTTTGGGACACAAAAATTCGACTAAATAATAGGGAAATTTATGGTAATAAAATTAATAATGTGTAATTAACATGTAATAACCAAAAAATTATTAATCTGATTAAAAAAAATTACCTTGAATAATTGATAATAACACTAAATGTTCACAACAATATATATAAAAAAATGTACATGCCATCACTAGCATGAATTTCTTAGTGTAGTATAAGTGCTTGGAAATTATACTTTAATGTTCATGGAAATTTTATTTCTAAGATTCTACACTAGCTATTGATCCACCACAGGATGAGAGGTTGAAAAGCAAGAATATAGGGACACATGGATGAAACATTTTATTACTACATTATAATATTTTCTTTTTTATCTACTATGTATTAGAAAAAATATCTGAACATGGATAGAGTCACATAATGTCTTATCAATGGGAATTTTACAAGGATACAATGAAGTGATAAATTCATGTGATGATGACTACACTATAAATTTTTAAATTGTAATATATATCATTGTAATTAGATACATTCTTTTCAAATGTCTTTATCATTAAATTAATAATGATCATTTAAGATTATATAAAAATAACATTTTGGATAAAATATTTAATTACCTTTTTCCAATGATTTATTAACAAGATCATAACTCAATAAAATATTAATCTTTATTTCAATGCTTATCATTTTTAAATACTAGGAGAAAAGTACAATAGAATGTGTAATATTCATGACTGCATCAAAATTAACATGAATGAAAAAAGGATTATCATTGTACATGAAAATATTTTCAAAAAATTTTATAAGATAGGTGTATAACAGTAAAAATTTAATGAATTAAAGTAATAAAATAAGAGTCTTCCACTTAGTATATATTAAAATTATTCTATGGTGTTTAACTTTTTTACATCATATGTATTAGATATTGAATATTTGCCACAATGTTTTGTAAAAATATAAAAACAAATTATTTATTGAGGCATTACAAGATGGAATTTTAATTTTATATGTAGTTGGAAAAGTGAGATTAATATGTCAATGGTGAGAAAAAAAATATATAATTAAAAAAATTAATGATTCTAGATAATATTTTACTGAGTATTATGAAAACATTTATATCACATTTCTATTGGAAACAAGGATAAATTATTGTATTTTTTTATTGAATGATGATTGTGGTGTCTCGTACTCAATTAAATATTCTGTAACACATGAATCATTAGAAATATCTAATAGATTTTAATTCAATAAACTATATACCTTGTTAGGGATGGATTATTCCTTGTCTAGTTAAGATGAATGTAGCTATCAATGAAATAACCATTATGGTATTTATAATATTTTGATATAAATCCAAAGGTATTATGCAAACGATTTCTAATCATTCTTTAATATAGAAACCATTATAAATAATCTTAATACACAATGAATTTGGAATTAGTTTAGATAAATGAATTTGAACTATCCTATGGGTAATTTGTGGTTAATTCATACACTTTATAAAATAACATTAATAGAATTGTAAAATGTAAATGTTAATAAAGGAATATTCATGGTTTAATGATATGATTTTTTAGGGAACTGTGATGATGATATTTATCAACTATTAATTCATTGATCATTATAAATACAGAGTATATTGATTCATAAACTCACATTTCCTTATATAAATTATATATGTGATGTTTGTTAATGAAGGATCAATGATTAGTATTATATAGAAACAATGATCATTAAAATGTATATTGTAATAATTTGTAAACACACCTTTTCTAATTCACATAAATTTCATGGTGATAGTAAAAAAACAGAATAATTGAGGATATTTGATAAAACATGAAAAATATAACAATATACATTCGATACATGCATCAAGAAGACTGGAATTACCCATAACTACATGCCAACTATAATTAAAAATACATATAATATGACCTATAGTGTGAAATAAATACATTATTTCATAATCTATATGTTTAAATGAAAATCGTTTTTTGAGGACATGTTAACGAAACATATGCATCAAGAATGACATAAAAGGCATGTATGGTAACTTTCCGAAAAAATCCATAAGTATATTATGGTAATACATTTCATTTAAATGTTATAATCAAGTGAAATAATCGATTTCTATGAAATCATGAAAATCTATAATTGATCTAATGTATACTATACATAATGTTAAGACATGGAATTCACAAGTACATGGAATTTGATAAAGTTCTACAAAACCTTAGGGAAAATTAATATTTCCAAAATGACATACAATATAGGTCGGATAAAACCATTGTGGTGGTTTTATATTCACCCTATCATGTGTTGTTATTTAATAAGAATGATGAATCCCATAAGGAAATATTAAATGGATTTATAAAATGATTTTATAGTTCATAAGAAATAAAAAACGGATTCTAATTAATAAAGTCAACTGTTTATTTTTGTTGTCACAATAATTTATTTAAGATCGTGGTCGGGTATTCAATAGAAACGATACATGTATGGTAAAATAATTCTTTGAATAAGGATTGATTGGGTATACCAAATCATCATAATTAAATCCATCTAAATTCTACTTTTCAATGAATAATATTTTATCATTATATTAGACATTGGATTCTAAGACCACCATTCATGAATGTTTTATATATTAATCAACCAAAAAGTGTTGTAGACACAATCGAATGCCAATGTAGACTGTAATATTTAAACATCATTTTAGGATTAATTCATGAATCATGTTTATAAAATATTCATTTAGAATAAATATATTCTGGCTGTATATAAGAGGCTACTGGTCATGTCATAGTTTCCATGTAGAATTGGTTGATAACATATGAAGAAATGGTTACTAGTACGGTTAGTTAATATTTTGTTGAAAAACACTAAAAAATTGTCTTCACATAGAAACACATGTTATAGGGAACAATATATACTAAGGATAGTCTATGGTTTTATTAAAAAAATTTAATATATATATATACTAATAGTCCTTTGGTACAATTTGAGATACAATTATTTAAAATTTAACTCTGCATAAATCATTCCCAAAATAAATGTATAATATATATTAGGTAAATGAAATGCTGAGTAGATTTTGGTTTCCATATACATGGATCTATCATATATATAACGCAATGTTCATGTTATTTAAAATATATAATATATATTAGGAAAATTTCAGTTTGATATATGAAAAATTACTTACAAAGAAGTCAAAACTATCATATTGTTTATGATTATGTTAATGAGGTATATACATCGTACTTGGATAGATGAAGAAATTACTTATAATGGTTCATAGAATATTATTCTATTTGTCCAATAATTTCTAATATTATTGTTTTGATATGTAAATTAGCAAGAGAAGATCATGAAAGCCTTTGGTAACTATATATAAAAAAACTAGTATGTTCAAGTTTCTAATATAGCTGAAAAGGTAGTATAAGATTTACAAAAATTTGTTCTACTTCATAGGATCATACATTGAAATTAATATATTTTTATAATTATGATAATATTAACATATTTTAACTATAAAATATGTCATTTATTTAAATATTATAAATTTAATATACTCAAGGATATCACCTATTAGAATGATATACTAAATTATTTGAAGTTGGAAATAGAAAAGAAGACATGAAAGAAAGTATATAAGGCCGAATGTGTAAATAAATAACTCAGAACATCCATGATATTATCATGTTTGATCCATCATGTTGATTGTTAGAATTATGGATCTAATTTATGTAGGAGAGGTTCAATAATGGGTTCCTTAGACCTTATATTATCCATACAGTTTTATTACCATATCATATATACAGTGAGTATTGTACGATGTAAAAATTATATATTAGGGTTTATATTTCTATGTCTACTAATTATATAGTAATTTACATAGATTATATGTCATTTAAAATGGTTTCAGACAATGTCATTAATATTATACAAATTTCATACGGTCCAAAAAAACATTCTAATGGGGCATTGATGTTTTGTGACAATCAATTCTTGAGGGTTAAAAAACTCTGAGACGTATTCTCAGAAAATATTCACTTAGTGGTATTGAATATATGGGATCATGAGGAATGACCAGCCAATAGTAAAAACACATGTTTCTAGTTCAATTAATAGTTTCTATTTTTTATCATGTTATTTAGTATATAGAATTGAGATCATTGCCAATGTGTGCCATTTAATTTGGATCATTTATTCTACTCAAAAACAATGTTTTTTATTTTTTGGTGAGGTACCTTGAGTTGGGTGATTAATTTTTGGTATAACATTGTTTTAATGAATAATATTAATGTTTCCACTTTGAAATGATTGATTTGTCTCAGGCCCAATTCACCTTGATAGTAGTAGTGTTATTTATTCAAAGGGAATAGTGATTAATGGTATGTCTATATAGTATGGTTAATTAATAATAATGATTGACAATATGATTATATAAAGTGTGAATCCAAAATTATAATATATCTTTATATACAGAGATTGTATTACATGGAATGTTATCATAGTATGTTACCTTTTTTATAACTATTCATTAACTCTTTAGTGGAAAATATTGTTCGCTAGACTCGACTATCGATATCTAAGTAGTTTTTAGTGCTTTTGAGATATGGTTCTAGAGGGTTATACACAAAGTGTATTTAGAATATTATAAAATTTTAGTGGTTGGAGATCAGGACATGGTGGGACCCATGGTGGTGGATGAGTAATGTAGATGTTCATACAATCAAAATTCGAAGAAAAAATTCAATATTATTAGATTATAGAATAATAGACATATAATTGATTTAATTATTATATTTACAATTTATTTTTTTAAAATAATACAATTATTTTCGAATGAACATAAAATATTAAATATGAAAGCATTATTTATCATTTTTGGGGGAGAAATGTCATGTTATTTACTCATGTTTTATCATGTAATATAATTTAGGTGATACAAGCATGTTATAAAGTATCTATGACATTTTTTGTACATTTTAATGTTCATAGATATATGATTTTGGTATGTTTGACTAGGTATCTTCGATGAAGACCTAAATTATATTTATAGAATTAAAATAAAAGTTATATAGGAGTTATTATTTCCTATAATGAGAGAGGTATGTGCTTCCCTGAATTCTTTATCTTCTCCCTTACTCTGTTAAGACCTTGGGAGAGATAACATTGAAGATCAAATATTACTTGATCTGTGTTTATGGATCACTGCCCTGATCTACATTGATTTATATTTTGTAATAGAGCCTCTTATTCTCTACAAGAAAACCTTGATTTTGTAGGTTTATGATAAATCATGATTCTAGAATATGTGTGGATGATTTAAAAGGATCAAACATTGGTTCCTTTGAGTGATTGTCTTCGATAATGACTGAAACATGTTTCTGATTGCTGTAAGATGAGGTATGTTATAGATTTAATTTATCATTATTAACTCATCCTACATAATTAAATTTAACATGATACAAGTATTAAATCTTGAATTTATATATTGGAATGTTTTTTTTATTGAAATGGATCCCAAAAAATTTTAATATAAAATTTTCCATGCTTCAACAATTCCCAATGATCATTTAAGAACACACACGATTATCTTGATATTGTACCCTCATATCCCATTGTATACATAGAGTGGATAATATGAAATATGGAGTATTTATCAATCCATTATTTTAGTAATCTAGATGTTTGGAGAGAACACTATGAAACCAAAACATCAATCATTTGGTATGATTATCATTCATCAGTGTGTTTTATAGGAAATTTTCACACATGTGGTTTAATTATAAAATATTTTATCTTTTCTTTTTTATCATAACAAATAAATTTATATTCCAATGGTTTGTTCCTAGAAAAAAGATAAGTTTGGTCATAAATCTAGTGGTTCACGGTTTTCTAATGCTTAGGGAAAACCATATTGTATCTCTAGTAATATACATGAGGTATAGATAGTGGAATTGTCCATGAAAAAAGGATAGTTACTTAGTAATGGACCCATAATAGAAAATCACACGACCTCCCTCTCCACTTAAATAAATGTGTGGCATGATTGGTTTACGGATTGGAAGATAGTGTTACCAAACCATGGTTCTTGGAGGGTTCTTAATAAAAATTTAATTTCCAACTATCCCCCTCTAGGATTTGTACCCTATAACACCCCTATTTATACATTAGTCCTCTACCAGACCTGGTAACACCTCTCCTCCTCCTACACACCTTTTTGGATCTATTTTTTGTTATATGTGAGATTTATTCATCATGAAATCTTAAAATGTTGTACCTCATATAATATTCTTTTCACTACCTATCTGTTTATTCTTATGTTTCCTTTTATCTAGTATTTATGTGATATATAATGGGTTTAATCCATTAATTTTGGTTTTGATGTTTATGTCTATGGTGTATTTTTTCATAGGATCCACTCTCGAATTGTCTTTTGGTTTCCAACCCATTATTGGTGGTATTATAGTAAATGGTCATTGGTAACATGTTTTCCTATTTCTTGATTATTTAAATATGATTTACTTAGTTTATAATTTTATTAATAAATAATTTAATGTTTTTAAATTGTCATATTCAAAATATTTGTTAATATAATGTTTTGAAATAGTTATACCACAATGTAAATTGTGTTATTGGGTATTCAGATGACTGATAAAGAATGAAGTTTACGGGTTTGGAAATTATATGAATTAAGAAGGATTATTGGATAACTATGTGGTTAGAAGGGTAGAAGTACACTATGAATGACCCTCCCTACCTAGAAGGTTTTTGATAAAACACTAAAATTTTTTTTGATGGGGAATGGTTTTCTTGAGTAAAAGACTGATCATCATATCTAAGATATATCACCAAGAGTACCAGTATTCAAGGTCTATAATATCCATAAGATCATAGGTATTTACTATAGTGAATATGGTTTTTTAAATTTTCTATTATACTAATGTAACTTAAAAATTTTTTGACGACAAGGAATGTTTTTTTAAATAAAAAATTTTTAATTTTTTTTGAAAATAGAATTTTTATTTATCTTTAAAAGAAATTGAATGTACATATTAATGACTCCTAATGGGAAAGTCAGATCACACACTTTGTATTCACTCAGGTCTATGTATATATTTTATTTTATAATCCATATATGGGAATGTCCCTATTTAGAAGTGTATTTGGTTACACATGTTAGCATCCCTTCTGGAAGGTGTTCATGGTGGTGGTGTGGTGGGTGTCGTCCTACATGTCATGAGGAGGATTTTTTCATCTGGTTAAACCCATCCCACTTTTTGGTTATTTTATTATCTATTTAAAAAACTTAAATATGAAATATTATGATCATGTCTGATTACCTTTTTTTCTTGTAATGGTAGTTGTTCGTGATGTTATGTAATATTTTTATGGATGTCGGTTATTGTTCTCAATAGAAAAACCATTCCAAATAGTGTTCCATGATATCAAAGCACTAGTTTCTATCCATTAGGGATTGGTAATTCCCTTATAGTCATTCTATAGACTTGGACCGATGTAGGGTTGTATGGAATCCTAGTCCAGATAGTGAAAATGGTGTCATATCCAGGTCCTCCCTTATTTAGTGTCATTTATCTTTGAAGTATGGATAGAAATGATCTATGACTATCTAGGCTTAGGGATCTAGTTTTGAATGGGGTTTTTATCCAACACACCTCATGATGGACCATCAATATCCATGGGATGTATTATTTTTTCTTTGAAAACATATTTTTGTATGATTCATAGGCTACGTTCTAGGAATTGGAACTATGGATTAGTGTAGTGGTTTCTAATTATTGCTTGAGATCATCGTGGTTTAAACTCTTATTCATCAAAATGATTGAATTATGTTACTAATTATTTTGATATAGGATGATGTATTGATAATTTAATTTTTTTATTACTTTTGTAGTATCATGCCTTATTTGGGATATACCTTATAGGCATTGGAAGATGATGGATAGATTTATACATCATAATTTGATCTGTGATTAGTTTAAGTAATGGTATGGGTAGACCATGCTCTGGATCCGAGAGTAGACTCTGGTCCAACATAGGATATGGAAACTGAACCATATCATAGAATGGATAGATATCAAGAGTTCCCCAAGAATGAAACATATTCTTTTATTTGAATAATGGAATCCTTAGAAGATGATGATTATGTTGAGAAGAATGATAGGATCACTGGGTTCCCCAGTCCTTCGTAATAATTCATTGTGATGTGTTATAGGTTTATGTTTTCAAGGTCTAATCACAAGTGGTGGGGGTCATTGTTTCATTTAGGGATTCACAATAATGGTATGAATGTATTTTAAGGATCCCTTCAATGTGTAGTATTTCTCTAAGATACTGGCCATTCTAAATACCTGGTTGTTTTTTGACCACCATAAAGGAGAACATTCAATGTTTTATTGTGACAACCTTATTCCAGAGTTAGACCATTTCACTCCCGAGGTATTTTCCCCTAAACTGATGATGTACCAATGGTTTG
Organism: Viscum album; assembly: GCA_963277665.1. Taxonomy (NCBI): domain Eukaryota; kingdom Viridiplantae; phylum Streptophyta; class Magnoliopsida; order Santalales; family Viscaceae; genus Viscum; species Viscum album. Next base: position 810,558,758 of record OY728151.1, read on the forward strand.
ATATGGTTTTATGACTTGATATTCAACCCCATATATTCTTTTTCATGTCTAATATGTTTGCTGATGTGCATTGTTGAACCCCGATAGAAGATGTTAAATCGGAATTTATGTATAGTTTTATTAGGGAAGTTTAAGATATGTTCACAGATATAAATTACCTTTCTAAAAATAATATGTTGTTTGAAGAGTATAAGAGTTAGAGTGATGGAATCCATAGATACCTGTATCTATTGACTTTGTTAATATTGTTTTGTGGTGGATCTATTGTGTTTCATTACTGCGTAAGGTCAAGTAGCATTCCTTATACGTGTATAGTTCTTCTTAATCACTACCATCATTGTGGATTTTGGGGTACCTTGATTATATTTGGTAATAGTTTAAATCCTTCTTAATGTGAAGTAGGCATCGTAGTGTACATGAAGTTATTTTCTCAGTTTTATTCTTCCTTGAAAATGTTTTCTCAATCATATAATAATTTTTTTAGTTTTTTATTTTCCCATGGACATATTTATCTCAAAGAGTATTCATAAATCATAATTCAAACCCAAGATTAAGAAAATATGAACCTCTATTAAAATAGAGATTAGGTTCTAGTGTTGTCGTTTTTAGGACCTACAATAGTTTGAGGTACTATGATTCTTCAACATCATCAATATATGTTTAATTATTTGATACAAGTTTTACTAAATAATTTATTTCTTCTCACGATGTGGATTTTTTAAAATAATCTAATGATATTATTCCCTATTCTAGGGATTCATTTATGCCTCCTAGTACAAATATTATAAATTTCATCATATGTAGGTCTTGTGTTTTGAACCATTAAATGAGAATGTTAAATTGGATTTACTTGTTCGGGAAATCGATCACTATGATGTATTCATACGAATGTATGTTATTATATGGTTTAAGGTTCAAATACATTTCCATAAATAAAAAATTAGTTTTATGGAACTATATGGGATTACTTTGGTCTTCCAAGGACAAATGGATCATTGGTCATGATGACTTGGACCTCATCTACTAGATTTTGGTAATTTTTATCTCATGTTATTTTCTTTCATGTTGGAAGATTGTTGGATGTTATCTATGAATATGTTGCCTCCCTTAGTGGATTATTTACCAATGAAATTAAAAGATGAATTTTCAGGTTTCCATCTAGAATGGTGCGTGGAGTACGCTATATTTTTGGAACCAATAATACAACTCATATATCTTCCCTTATATTATATGGCCCCTAATTAGTTGAGATAATCCAATATAATTTTAGATGGTTTAGAATCTATATGGTTCATTCACCCAATACAATCAAATTGGGAGACTACAATTCTCATTAATAAAAATGTCGATGGATCTTTTGTTTTATATATCAATTACCAAAAAATTACTAGGGTCACCATAATGAATAAATACCCCATTCCACCCATCGGTGATATTTCTAACTAGATCAATGGGGAAAGGTAGTGTTCCAAGATTGACCTGCACTCCGAGTATCACAATGTTTATCTGAGAGAATATGAAATTTCCAAAACAAGTTTATGATAAAGGTATGACCATTTTTCAGTATTGTTTTTTGAATTCATACCAACAATTTCTCCTGGAGTTTTTGTAGACCCTATTAACCATGTTTTTCATAAATACCTCTATTATTTATTCATTGTTTTTATGGATGAGATCCCAGTATACTCAGAGATGGAAGAGAAACATGTGAAATACAAGATAATAATATCATCCATGTTGTGAGATCATCATATTTATTTTATATTCTCCATGTTCAATTTATGGATCCATGGAGTTTAGTTTCTGGTAAATTTGATATCTAATAATGGTGTTTTAGTAGGCCGATAGAGTGTAAAATATTACATTCATGGGTGGATTTATAAAATTTCATCAATATCAGTTTATTTTTTGACATGGTAGGATGTTTTAGGTTATTTTTCATATATTTATATTGACCATCATTTTAAATAATTATTTTCAACCTAAAATTTTTGACGTTTTCTTGGTGTCCCAAATTACAGGAATATTTTGTAGAATAATGATTCAATTGACCACTTCACTTAACAGGAGTTTACCTAAGGTTTGAATGTGATATGTAAACTGTTGTGAAACTTACTGTTAAGGGTTGGGGGTATGTTCTTATGTTTGGTGACCATGGGGTGGATTATGGATCACATAATCTCTAAAAACATGATAAAAATTATCCAAACCACAACTTCAATCTTGTTGAGTAATACATACCATGAAATCATGGTGTAAATACATTTTAAAGAAGAAAGTTATTATTTTATTAGTCCATAAAATCCATTCCTACACTTTATTCAAAAATTATTTGAACAAAAAATTAGGGTGTGGGGTTGAGTAAGTACAGGGATTCGATTTCAATTTCATCAATATCATTGGTAAATAAAATGTGTCTAATGATGATTGTTTTTGGAAAATAAATACTTAGTCTAGGAAGGAGGCATGTAATGATTGGAATATGATGTTTATTTTCCCATTTATTCATTTAGAAGCCAAGGAGCATAGTGGAGGAATGTCATTGTCTAGAATTCAATTGACTCCCTCCAATAATAAATTGATATAAGGATACACCAATAAATATGACATCATCCATCACACTATATATCTCTTTAATATTGGGGATCTGCCTGCTAGATGATTAATATCTTTTTATGGCTTTCATTTATTCAATGGTATCTTATTTGTGTTGTATTCTCTATGAGAGAGGGTGATTATAGATATCCAACTAGTACCATTGGTAAATCCATCTTAGACCCACCACGATTTTCTATATTGTGAATCTCCAATTCTGGTGTTCATATAAGAGAAATGTCATTGATGATTTTGTTTATAGATTTTATATCATTCAAATTATTAATGAAAAGAACATGAACCCCTCTATTATGTACTAATCATAACCCATTTCTATCTAAATGTGGGACATGTTTTCCATGTATTTCATCATTGGGTTACCATACCCCCTAGGAAATGATCAAAATTTGTGTTCTTATTGATCACCTAAAAAACTATTACCTCTATAGTCTGCTAATGGTTTCGACCATAGTTGAATAATTTGAATGATTATAGGTTAATAAATAATGACTCATTTTGGATTGTTATTTATGATTATTTGTGATATGTAACCGTATTTTACCTCTTGGTTAGGGGAGTAAATTCATAAAGAAATGCGGTCTTTGGTCAACCTTAACACAATTTCCATCCACAAAAATATGGTTAGGAATAACAAGAAAAACATCTTCAATAATACTTAATATGTGCAGGCATGTTTGATTTTAGTGGTTCATTTGGCAATAATATTTGTTTTTAAATTTTCATAAAATAATAGTGACCGAATATTAATTAATATGTATCCCTAAATGAGTTATATGGGAGTCCATTACAAACACCTATGTGTGTGACGGATAAGGGTGAGACTTCTTTGTTGTGGTAAAGTCTTATGTATAACCCCTTCACAATGTTTTTCTTTAATCCTTAACATGTCCTTGTACCTCTTCCAACCTGGTCATCTGAAACCCCATACAAATACTGTGTTCCTCCTAAGACATGACATGAACTTAAATATTCCCTCTAGCCTTGGTCCACTTGCTTAGCTAGAACTGTATGGTTTCTCCTGGTGTAATGCAACATGATGTGCACACTCATGACATGGTGTCTACTAGAAGGTTTCATCCCCCAGTTTTTTAGTCAAACGGTCGGATAAATGGTTGATTGTTACATGACGTGTACTCCCTGTATAGGGAGTGTCCAACCAAAAGGATACCAACTCCATGTCACTGCTCACACAATCAATAACATGGTGTAAAGATACAGAACGTGTACCTTAGGTACATGGAATGTACATTAAAATATTCATTTATTCAAGATAAGAACACATGGTGGGAGTTCATAACACCACACAATGTGTTTTCTGGTTTATCTTTATTGTAATCCTATGAAAATTCATTAGAACCCAAAAGTCATAATATTTTTCCATTGAATTCCACATTATGATCCATGAGATCCCTTACTCACCTAGAATCAATGTTTGTAATCCTTATTTATATCATATCAAAAAATAATTCATTTAATGTCCAAACAGGATCCACCAAATTCTCATCCAAGAAGGCCTATAACACAAAAGCGACCAAAGTTTGGCATCTATATAGTGAAACGTTGCATATACCAATAACTATAATAATATTTGGAATTCTATCATGGAATCTATCACAAAAAAAATGAATATCTAGCATAATATTTATTACAACATCATAAAACCAATAATGATCCCTAAATTGAATGGAAATAATTCATTGTATGTGATTTCTAACTAGTGCCTATATGATGAATGAGATGGCATACCCTCACATCATCGGGTCAAAGTAGAATAAATCCTAAAACAATATTAATGATAACAGAATAATACATGTGTATACCCAAATGATTAAATCAATTAAATAGTATCAATTTTAAAATAATAAAATGACTGAAATATTAGAGGTAATTTAAATTGTCCCTATACACAGGGTAGCTACTCCTGGGTACAGATTATTACCAAACAAAATTTCCTACCAATCACTTTCTAATGTTTTCAAAGTTTATGAAAACGAAGAAAAAAACCTTATATGATACCATATTGTATATTCCCCAATCATGGTTTCCCCCAAAGGATCCCTGAACTCGGATAGTCACATATACTCAATAAAACATCAACAAAATCCAGAGGCTGTTGACAAGCAGAGATAGAAAAGGTGTTATAATGGGAAAAATATTCCCGCATTGGCATAGTATACATAACAAAATCAAATATTAAACAATAGTGGAAGAAATAATACAAAATAGGATTAATAGTTTAAGAATGAAAGTAAATCCAATAGAAGACATAAAATGTATATTTATGATGCATTTAATATGTATCTATGAAAACATCCAAACAAGACACAATGCTAGAAATTAAATATTGAAACCATAGTATAGAAAAATAGAAATATACAATAGCATGGAAAGACTTATCCTAGTCACATGCTCTCCATCTCCAATAGCAATCATGTACTTGATGAAGAATGGTACATTCCATTTTCTACACCTTCTATCATATAATCATTTTTGGTTCCAAAAGCATGAATCAAACAGGGTGTGAGATGAATCCCTATACACAAACACCAAATGATTTGTGCCTAACTGTTAGTGAATATATATTGTAGGTAATATGCATGAATGAAGCAATAAAGTAAGAAGTACTCAAAAGTTAGAAAAATCCTACAGTTTCTAATTACATTAATTTAACATTTATTATTCATCTGTTGAATCATGTAAACATGGGATATAGCATAATATCTATATCCCCTATGTAAAGTACCAAAAAAAAAAGTCTCAAAAGACCATATAAATAATCTATTAAGACCAAATCCATGATATTTCATTGTCTTGGAAGACTCATCACAATCATTAAACTATTCACTAATGACCCCCTAGAAATTCTCTCACTTTATAAACCCTTTGGTTCAACATGAGACCAATTCAATAATTAACGATCCTCTAGGAAATATCTCACATTCTAAACCCTTTTCATCTAAAAGAAACAGTTCATTTAAATAAATAACCTCAGGGAATTCTCTCATAGTATATCACATTTGGTCTAATATTATGAATTCATATAAATATCTATCCCCTAGGAATTATCTCATGGTATAACCCATTTTTTATAAAATAAAATCAGGGAAAATACAAATGACCACCTCAGAAAGTTGTCACGGTCTAATCCCCTCAGGTTAAATATCGACATCAAGGCTCTCATGATCCTGTGTAAATAAAATGGAATCCCCTTCAGTCTCCCTTCTCCAAGCCTCTCACGGTCCATTAAATAAATAGTTCATATATTATGTCATCCCGCCTTTTTATTACATAACTATTCATTACATTTTACAAACAGAGGATATTTAAAGTCTAGTGTATTGGAAATCAAGAACATAATACATGAAAACAACATAAAAACAATTCTTCTAAACCACTTTTAAGGCTTCATAATAGGTTTATCCTTTGTGCAATTACTGCATCTCATATCCTGGAGACATACATCAATGGAAAGGGTGAGCAGAAGGCCCTGTAAGGGTAAACAAGGGAATCAATGTACTTATAATATCAATAATAACTTGAATAAAAACATAAAGACCTGAGCAATGTAAGTATAAGCATATCATAATGAAAAAACATGGAACATAACATGAATATGTGGCTACAGCACTTTATTTAGACATTAATGAACATATCACCATGGTCCATCCCCAAGGTGTAATAAAAATTGCCAATGATATTCACCAAGGTATCATGAAACATGTCATCTCTTGAGATTAAATATTTTCCCAATGCATAGGAGTGCTATTAAGGTACACCCTTAATATGTCATTACATACATGTGATACACATATATCATAATAAAAAATTTCATAAATAACACATGGAGAAGATAAGAAATGGGTTTCATTTCAAAATCATGACATTTTAAATGTTCTTATAAAAAAAGTTCATTATGTCATTTATAACCCATGGAAAGGGATTGAGGGTTATATGTATGACAATTCCAGAATAAAATACATTATCATTATATATTTATGAACACCCAAAGAAATGAAATAGGTCTGGGTATTCACATAAATAAAACAAGAGAATTTATGAAGATAAATAGATATAAATTTTGAGGCGAAATTTATGCAACATAACGGCTATATGACATGGTTCTAGAAAACATTAGAAAGAGAGAGTACAAGAGTAACCAAATCAATAATAACTTATAATAAAATATAAATACAGAAAAACATATAGATAAGAACATGGTATGGAAATTTGAATGACATACCAAATAAAAAGGAAACATGATAGAAAAGAGAAGACGCGATTCCTTTTACAAGAAATTCGGCAGCCTAACGACGTCACATAGAAATTCAAAAAACAAATTTATGAGAGAGGAAAGTGTCTCTCGTCATTTGGGCATGAAATAAATTGTAATAAGAATATATAATAACATACCCTCAACATAAATATATTGAAAATATAAGACACAACATAAAGGAAGTCATGACTTAAAGGAGGAGGGTGAAAGAATCCCTAACCTTGAACAGTAACTCCGAAAGCTTGAAGGTCGGGACATTGGGAGGAATTATTGGAAGGTAAAGAGACCAGAACATTGTTGCAAAGGATTTTGAAATGAAATTAATGAGGTAATGGCTTGGAATTTATAGGAGAAGTGAGGGGACAAGTCATAAATGGCCAAGGGACATCTCATCGGTGATATTGGAAAAACCATGGGCTTGCCCATGGTATTTTCCAAAGGTATTGGTAACATGGGACACCTCCTAACTTATCTTACTATTCATAAGTCAACTAGAATAATTTCATTTTTATTACATCCTTATTGTTGTCATTAAACACCCGAAACTCAAAACATTATTTTCACTATTCACCAAAAAATCAACTTTCTCAGATAAATCCAAAAAATCCACCTTAACCAAATATCGATGCTATGATTTAAAAAATGAGCTCCATTTTATGAAAATAATTTTATAAAATTTTTTAATTTAATTTTTAAATAAAAACACTATTTTATGAAAATTCAACTTTCTCATAAAAATCCCAAAAATTCACCTTAACCAAATATCGATGATCTGATTTCAAAAATGATCTCCATTTTAGTAAAATATTTTTTAATTAAATTTTAAAATAAAAACACTATTCACCTGGAAAAACTAATACTTGACCAACAATTTCTGAAACAGTTATTTACCTACTTTATTTAATCACATTACTTAATCATGCTTCTTAAGTTTTATTAATAATTTCTTTACGTAATATTACTAATCCATTTGGTCACATAACTAATCCTTAGCGTAAAATCACTATTTATAATTTACTATTCATAAAAATTAAGTAGATCATTTTAGATTCTAAATTTCTTACTGAACACTTTTCTAGAAGACCTTTTTTTTGAAAATCAATACAAATAATTAATTATTTAAGGTGTAAATAAATATTTTAAAATATCCCCTTTCTCAAAAATTCATCAATATCATCCTATATTTATTAGAATATCTGAAAAAAACACAAACATCATCATAGGAATAAATCAAAATTTTATTTACCTTAATGGATTATCCAATGTAGCTACGGTCTCATTACGTAGCCCCTTATAACCCCATGATATGACCTAAGTGTAAGGTGTGCTAAGATGATAGTATCTTGGGGCGTCTTGGCCAACAATGCCCAAGTGGTGATTTATATCATCATGAACTTCTCACGAAGGCAATTCCGTTCTAATATTACATGATGTAGTTCATCTTGGGTTTGCTCCAGAGAAAATCCCAGTGGTGCTACCTCCATCCTAAGTTCCGTCAGATGGGCTTCAAATCAGCCCAAGACTACTGGATGATCCCATCTAATCTTCTTTCAATATTAATTTACCAAGATCACTTGTATTTATAGAAAATAATCGCAACATTTAGTTTTCAATGTTCATACTGACCAATGGTCGTATAATAGTTGAAACCTAATGGTCCCATTTTAATTATACTAATTTTATTAAATGAAATAGTTTTGTTGAGTATAAAATAAAATAACACAAAAAATTAGGAAACAAAATTTATTCAAAATTTGGGGACATTACATTCTCTCCCCCTTAAGAAATTACGTCCCAGAAATTGTAAAATTGGGCTTGAGAATTTCTTTGAATGTCTCACATCGGAAAAATAGTCAGTAATAGTATTAATTTAAATGAAAGAATGGGAAGTACAAAGGTCACCCGAGTTAACCCATACTAGGATTCTATGCAGAAAAACATGGATATAGAAAATAAAAAGGGTCAAGTTCTGATGGAGAGTGATATAAAACATGATTAGGAGAAAATTAAACACAAGATGATCACGAACTTATGATGTGTTAAATGGTCTTTGATTACCGAGTAGGAAACTTAAACAACAATTTTTTTGTTTTACATTGATTCTCGTAATTTTGAGGAATTCATTTACTACATAGAATAAAAAAATATGGATATAAACTTACGTTCAGGTAGAGTTTTATCCTTTAATATGTTTCTACGAAGACTAATATTTTCTCAAAACAATGAGAATTAAAAAAGACTTGGTCTCATCAAAAGAACAAGAATCCTCTTCTAGAGAATCACATAATCCACAAAACAAGAACTATAGATTTTCCTTGTCTTTAGTGATCAAATGAAACTAAAATGGTTAGTACGAGATCATATAATCCCCAAAAAGTATAAGCCTTTATAAAAATAAATATTTCTGTTAATCTCAAAAATTCAACAAATTAATGTACCCAAACTTCCAGAAATACCATTCAACACACAATCAACCTTAAAATTCATCAGAATAATCCAAACCAAGATTGGACCCCAAAACTCAGATGGATTTAATCACATAGTCTTCCATAATAAATCTTAACATTTATCTCCAAATAACATCAACTACTATTAAATTATCATACTAATGTGTAATTAACCTAATCACATATTCTCTATAATAGGTTAATCATTTTACAAAAATAACCCAAATCACCATATGTCCACAATAAATACGTATATTCATAAAAAAATTCAACCATTCCTCCACAAATTAAATCCTATAGTATTTTATTTTCCGTTGGCATATAGTATTCTAAAAGAGAAAATGTAATCAAAAATAAAATTTATCATTTAATCACCAAATAATTATCCAATAAAAAGGTTATCCATTTGATATAATTTTCCAAAATCAGCTTATTCTTGATCCATAAAAATAGCAGGTGCATTAGTCTGAAGGGCATAACAAGAAACTCATAATTCCCATATCCTGATCGGAAGGCAGTTTTTGGAGTATCATCATTCTTTACCCTCAATTGATGTTAACCAGAATGAAAATCAATCATAGAGAATAATTGATTCTCACGAACTTGGTCAAATAAGTCATCAATTCTTGGAAGAGGGTATTTTTTCTTTACTATGATCCCATTCAGTTCTCTATAATAAATCATAGCCACATAGATCCATCCTTCATCTTCACAAAGAGAAATGGTGCTCCCCAAGGAGACACACTTGGTCGGATAAATCCCTAAACCAAAAGACTTTGGAGTTGTTTCTTTAATTCATATAGATCTACATTTTCCATCCTATAGGGGGTCTTTGACATATAATTAGAACCAGGTACAAGTTCAATGGAGAACTCTACCTCTCTTTATGGGGGAGGTTCGGGTAACACCTCAAGAAATAAATCAATGTATTTCTAGTCAATATGGAAATTTTCATAAAAGAATAAATCCTTCGTGAGAAACTTATTTCTTTTACGAATATTTTAACTAAAAAGTAATTTAGGTCTTAAAACTTCATCCTTAGATAATTACACTTTTCTATAATTCCTTCATAATGATTCATAAAAATATTGTGATTAACCAAACATATCCCCCAGGAGTGTCGTATTCAAGAGTGAAACAAGGCCCATTATCATGTACCAGTTTCCATTCAATTCTAGCTCAAAGCGGTGTTTTCAGGTTTTACGCCTATGTACAACTGTGCTAGAGCCACCTCTACCTGCTCGTATCCATAAAGGGATGTATTTTTTGGATAAACCACTTACTCAATACTCACCAAAATACCAAAAAGATTTTCTATATTTAATCTTTTATATAGAGTTCTTCTTAATGTTTTCATATCCTAACTTCCATAAATAACTAAACTATCCATTGATACCAACTATGCAACCCCCTTTGTATTACATAACTTTTCATTACATTTTACGAAAAAATGATCTTTAAAGTATGGTGTCTTGGAAATGAAGAAAATAATACATGAAAACAACATAAAAATAAATTTTTTAAACCAATTGTAAGGCTTCATCATAGGTTCATACTATGTGAAATTACTGCATCTCATATCATGGAGACATACATCAAACGAAAGGGTGAGCCGAAGGCCCGGTAAGGGTAAACAAGGGAATCAATGTACGTGTGATATCAATAAGAACTTGAATAAAAACATAAAGACATTAGAAATGGAAGTATAGGCATATCATTCTAAAAAGAACATGGATTATAACGTGAATATGTGGCTTCAAAATTTCATTTAGATATTAATGAAAATATCACCAAGGTCCATCCCTAAGGTGTCATAATAATTACCAAGGTTATTCATCAAGGTATCGTGAAACTTGTCATCTCAAGAGATTAAATCATTACCCAATGCATTGGAGCTCTATCAGGGATCACCCTTAACATTTCATTATGTACATGTGAGCCAAATAGATCATAATAAAACATTTCATTAATATCCCATGGAGAATATAAGAATTGGGTTTCATTTCAAGATCATGACGTTTTATAAGTTCTTAAAACAATAAGATCATTATGTCATTTATAACCCATGGAAAGGGAGTGAGGGTTATATGTATGTAAATTACAGAATAAAATACATTATATTTATATATATATGATCACACAAAGAAACCAAATAAGTCTGGGTATTCACATAAATTAAACAAGGGAATTTTAAGGGAGAAATAGAAAGAAATTTTGAGGCGAAAGTTCTGCAGCATAACGGCTATATAACATGGTTTTAGAAAACATTGGGAAGAGAGGGTACAAGAGTAACCCACTCATAAATAACTTATAATAAAATATAAATATTTAAAAAACATGGAGATAAGTACATGGTATGGAAATTTTAATGGCATACCACATAAAAAAGAAAACATGAATGAAAAGAGAAGACATGATTCCTTTTATGAAAAATTCGGCAGCCTAAAGGCATCACAAAGAAATTCAGAAAACGAATTTATGATAGAAGAAAGGGTCTCTCATAATTTGGGCATGAAATGGACAATAATAAGATAATATAATAACATACCCTCAACATGAAGAGATGGAAAAATTAAGACACAACATAAAAGAAGTCATGAATTAAAAGAGGATGGTGAAAGAATCCCTTACCTTGAAGAGTAACTTCAAAACCATGAACGTCGGGACCACGGGAGGATTAAGGGAACCTTGGGAAGAATTATTGGAATGTTTAAAGACCAAAAAATTTTTGGGGAGGATTAGGAAATTAAATGAATGAGGGAATGTCTTGGTATTTATAGGAGAAGTGAGGGGACAGGTAGTTAATGTCCAAGGAACATCCCATCGTTGGTATTGGAAAAACCATGGCCTTTCCCATGGTATTTTCCCATGGTATTGGCCACTTGGAAACCTCATACCTTATATTACTATTCATAAGTCTACCAGAATTATTTCATAATTATTACATCCTTAATGATGTCATTAAACACCCGAAACTCAAAACTGTATTTTCACTATTTACCGAAAATTCATCTTTTTCAGAAAAATCCCCGAAATTAACCATAACCAAATATCAATTATATTATTTCAAAAATGAACTCCATTTTATGAAAATAAATTTCTAAATATTTTTAATTTAATTTTTAAGTAAAAACACTATTCACTAAAAATTCAACTTTGTCAGAAAAATCCCCAAAATTCACCTTAACCAAATATCGATGCTCTGATTTCAAAAATAAACTCCATTTTGTGAAAATAATTTTCTAAATAATTTTAATTTAATTTTTAAAATAAAAAATAGTATTCACCTTGAAAAACTAATACTTAACCTATAATTTATGAAACATTTATTTACCTAATTTATTGAATAATGTCACATAATCAAGGTGCCGAAATTATATTAATACTTTCTTTATGTAAGATTACTAATACATTTGGTCACATTTATAATCCTAAGCGTAAAATCACTATTCATAATTTACTTTTCACAAAATAATTATGTTGATCTTATTAGGTTTTAAATTTCTTACTAAACACATTTATAGAAGACCATTTTCTAAAATCATCACACATCATTATTTATTTGAGGATTACATAAATATTTTAAAATATCCACTTTTTCCAAAATTTATCAATATATATCCTATATTTATTTGAATATCTAAAGAAAAAAACACAAACGTAATCATAGGAATAAATCACAATTTTATTTACCTCAAAGGATTACACAAAGTAGAAATGGTCTCATTACATATCCCCTTGTAACCCCAACATATGACCTAAGTGTCAGGTGTTCTATGGTGATAGAATCTTAGGGCAGCTTGGCCAAAATTTCCAGAGTGGTGATTTATATCAGCTTGAACTTCTCAGGAAGGCGATTCCATTCCAGTTTCACACGATGAAGTTCAGCTTGGGTTTGGTTTAGAGCAAAGCCCAGTGGTGCTATTTCCTTCCCATGTTCCGTCAGATGGGATTCAATCGGCCTGAGACTTCTGGATGAGGCCATCAAATCTACTTTCTATATTTATTAACCAAGATCACTTGTATTTATAAACAATAATCACAACATTTAGTTTCCAATGGTCATACTGGCCAATAGTCATATAACAGTCGAAACCCAATGGTCCCATTTTAATTATACACTAATTATTAAATGAAATAGTTTTGTTGAGAATAAAATAAAATAACACACAAAATTAGGAAACAAAATTTATTCAAAATTTCGGGTCGTTACATATATCATATCACGTAGCTCATGTAATCTATAACTAATACATGGATAAACATTCACAATGCATTTCACATGATTTTTATATAATCAATCTAACTCTATCCTACTCATACAAGGAATGTAATACATGGTATGCCACAAAGTCAACCTAGACATAATGGCCCAAAAATATCAATCTAGGGGAAACAAACCCATGGTTTGTCCCTTAGACAAGGTTTATATCTGAACACATAAGAAAAATCCTTTATCAATTAACCATACAATAATACGTAATAACATTGTTTAATTACAAAATCACACAATTCTTAAAATTTGGGTAGGGTGCACTTTTGGCATATATAATCTAAATTCAAACAATAAATGTGACAAACCAACTATCTCAATATCGTACGATTGATAAACAAGAACATCGACCCTTTAATCATACTAGATAGGCAAATATCTAAAAAATAGTTAAAATATCCCAACAACGAATATCTCACTAGAGTGGATGAATCAGGAAGAAAGGATCTAACCGTTTTGAGAACTCAAAAGTGGGATTACTATGCACCCTACGATGTCTCAATCAGATCTTGGATAGTGAATCAAGAGGGGATCAGAGATCATCTATCATTCCATAACACTCTTAAACAAAACATGGGGAGAATATTTTTTCTGTACATGAGACATGAACCCCTTCCGATATATCATATAAAAATAAAACACAATGGTATTTTCATTAAAACAACATGCGTTGTAGAATCCTTAATTTGTACCTAGCTTTAGCGGGTCTTCCTGGTCACCATACTGTTTTGTAATTGGTCATTACACGGTCAGTACATGGTTGTGTGCGGAGTGAAAAGTACATGGCATGTACTTAGAAGTACATGGAATGTACATATAAAATCCATTTTTCTTCATTTTTCCTCAAAACAACCAAAAATCAAGAACCATTTATGAAATGAAGATATAGGTTCATACAATACTGGCTGTTATATTATATTATGAATATAAATAATAAAAAATTTCTCACACTTGACATTAATATATATAATATTTTACCGTAACAATAAGATTCTTTAATAATAATTTCTAGGTTTTAATTTTTAATACTAAATATGTTTTTATCAGGTAAATAAATTTTAAATTTTAGTAATTTAATAATAATCCTAAATTATTATTCAACAATGATATAATATTTAGTCAATTAATATAATAAATAGATTAATTGATTTTAAAAATAATAAAATAATGATGTTTTGGAAGGATTATTATTTACCAAAAATTTTATTTAAAATTATCACATATTAGGGATGCATTACTGGTCATGATTTGAATTATAACATTGTTTTCATGTTTTTTAATTCAATTTAAATGAATAGTTCTATAAATGAAATTACTGATATTTTATGAAAATTATATTTTCATTAAAATATATAAAAACAGTAAAAAATTTCATTGAAGCTAGGGATCATAAAATATGGTTAAAAATTTCATTGAATGGTCATTTATCATCTAATTTTAATCTTATATGTAAAATTATAGTCGTTAAATACTAAAAATTCATTACCATGGTTATATTTATAATTGGATGACCAAGGGGCTAACCTAATTGAAATGGGTTAGGATGACATAAAAAAAAATCATAAATTCATTTCATGTTGTTGTCAATTACGTATCCACTATTTCTTCAAACCTCCAACCATTTGGAGTCATTTTTATTTAAAAAACTTATTGATTTTTTTATCTTTCTGTTAATTCCTAGGGTGTTTTCTCTTCCTTATGAAATTCACCCCTTATCTTACAACAAATTGATCTATCTAACTTGATGTAAACATAAATTTATAGTTTCAATGAAACCATATAAACATTTTAGAGATGTTGTGTCCCACATGGATTTTGGTTTTCATCATTTATTCAGGATTAAATTTTGGCTCTTGGTTTTTCACCCGAGTTTTGGGTGTTCTAGATTTAATATTTATATTTTAATGGTTGTGGGTGGTCTTTTGACCTATTAGTGGATAAAATGAATGATATGATGAGGTTTTGTCTTGGAAAATTTGTTTTTAACACACTTAGAGGAACATTTTTATTTGGATGTTTTTTGGATGGTTTATCCTCATGAGTTTAATGAGTTTTGGGGTAAAATGGGTGGCATTGGGAACATTTTCATGTTCACATGGTTAAAGCACACAATTATATTAATCAATACAATAAGTGTGTAGTGGTTGGATGGTAATTTCCGATGGTATAAGAAACCATCCACTCTATTTGTGTAGCCCGTGAAGCATTAGACTGTGTGAAAATCCGATGGTTTGTTCTCGGTTTGTTAAACTGTGCGAGCTAATCATGATTCCCCCTTGGGAAAGGGTATTTTTTTATTTTCTCCTACTTTTTAATTAGGGTTTCTTCCATTATCATCCACTATTGGAACCATATGACCACAACGCCTCTTATTATTGTTTTTTCTTCTTACAACCCCCTTCATTTAGATTTCAATGTTATTTCTTGGTGAATCTTTACCCAGTTTGAATGGTTAAAGATCCACTCTCTTTCTCCTCTGTTTTAATACATTTTTTATTTCTCTACTAACCATATAGGCCATATTGGGATGATTTTCATATATAGGGTGGAGAGAAATTGATGTTTTCTCTTAAATATGGTTTCTCATTGATGTTCTTGGACCTTCGTACATCAATGGAGTTGTTTCCGGTGGGCATTTTTCTAGCATCACGAGTTTATGGTAGTTCCCCCTTTCACTTACCTTTATGAATTATGATTCAATGGTTTTAGGATTTAGAAACATATTTTCATATTAATTAATGAATTATGAATTTTTTAATTATTTTTTGCTATGAAAATTGATGATTCCATTATTAGTTTAAAGTATATAGCCTTGTTTTGTAAAAAATTTCACAATGAGTGTTCAATAAAATGCCCAATTAGATTCTATGAGTAATTCTTTGTATGTAAAAAATATATAGTAATTTTGATAATTATTTTTAATTATAAATTATAACATCGGATGTCTTTAATGAGTTTAAATTTCATTTATGTTACTTAGATGGGTGTATTTGGCATTTGAATGTTGTTTGAAACATGATGTTGGATTGTGGCCCATTTAGAATTTTAATAAAACATAATTTTGTATTTTAATGTGATATGAGTTATTTAAATATATTTTCTATAAATGGTAATGAAATAGAAAGTGATGTGTCCTCTTCTTTTGGACAGATGGGTTGTTTCCTCTAAAATATATGATTTTTTAAAGGATGTTGAGGCTTGTTTGGATCTTTTTTGAATGTGGTGAGAGTATTTATTTTGAAAACCTCCATTAGATGATTATATTTCCTTTTTTATATTTAATTGATGGGATTTACACACTATTGAATAATTGAAATAATTTATGAGAATGGGATTTCCCAATTATGGACTTCTTCCAGAACTATTTGTTACATGGCATGAGATCAATCATTGGTGAGACTCAAATGATGCATGTTTTTGAATTAATATTACATGTACATGTTATTGGATTCCTGGTTGAAAAAAGTTGTATCACCCATTAATACATGATATAAGAGAACATGGGGAGTGAGAGAATTTCTTGAGAACAATGGATGCACTAGAGAGAATATTCATTAGTTGGTGGCCTAGATTATGTGTGTATATTGGTTTTATTGCACTGGGATTTCCCCTCGGTCTTCCCCATGTTTTAGTGACTGGGTGAATTTAGGGTACTTCTGAATTAATTATGTGAGGAATGCATCTAGGGGTTTCTCTTGTGTATCATAATATTCATGATTATTCTTAATCTTCTAGGTTCACCCATGTCTATTAGAAGATAGTTTCTTGAATTGATGGAATATAAACTTTGTTACTCTTGTGTGCTTTTTTTCCATTGACATTATATTTTTATTATTATTGTGCTTTCTAGTGTTTTTCATTTATTTGGGATGTTATGGGACAAATTATGAATATTTTTGTGAAAAATATTTGAATGTATTAAATTTTTTTTATTCACTTTTAATTTTTTGAAATAAAACAATCATATTCCCATAGAAATGGTTAATGTCACTTTGATATAAGAGTATCCAGATTTGGAATGGAAATGAGGAAATGAAACATGTATATTATATGCAAAATATGTTGAAAAACGTATTTTATATATGTTATTTCAAACATGATATTGATGTTCAGTTCATCTTGAATGATGTGCATTGAGAATATAATGTAGGGGACTGCTTACAGATTTTTAATACTCACACATACAGTTCATTCTAGTTTTTACCTTATAGTGTGTGTTTCATATTGGTATCAATCATCGTAGGGGATGGTTGTTCTTAGTATTAGAGAGTGAGACTCAGGGTCACATGGACAAATTATTGTGGTCTTTAGGTTTTGTTTGGTTTTATCATATTTCATGTTTTTGTAAAAAGATGTTTAGTTTGTATTTTCAACTGTTGTCTTTATATATGAAATTCTCTATTTAGATTAGTTGTTTTATATATTTCTTTATTATTCTTGGTTTAAATATTTCCCTCATGAATATTTTTTGATGTCCGGACCTAGTGTCCAGTTTGTGGGTATCGGGAATGCCCTTTAGGCCATTTTTTTGGATTAGATTTGGTGATGAGTTTAGGGTTGACACAGGTTGGTTCATGAGGAAATGGCATCAGAGGAATTTTTTTGAGGTCCTTGATTTCATAGTGCCCTATGTTTTTTGTGGATTCCAAGGTAGATCTTCTATTGGAAATATTGGGAATAGATATATTGGAATGGGAAAGACATCATGAACCCTTTCTTATTTAGATCCTTTAGTTTCTATGTGATCTTTTATTTCATCCCCTTCATTTTGTTCTTGTTGTTTTTTGGTATTTCTAATAAGAAAATAGAATTTAAATAGTGGTCTTAGAGAGCCTTCTTGGTTTTTATAGCCATGTGTAGCTATGGAAATGGTCCTAGAATACACTCTATAGTGGTGGAGTTATTGGCATATGGCTGCCAACCATATGGAAATGTCACCCACCAATAGTAGTTCTCTCTTGTGAGGTGTTTTGGGTCTTACATTATTCAATAAATTTATTGTGAATATTATAATTTATGAATATGGAAATCCTTTTTTTAGAATATTGGTTGGATTTTTAGTTGGTTTAAAATTGATTTTTAGAATTAACATTGATGAATGAATTTATGAAAATATATTTTTTTAAGGACAATTTTTGGGGTGAAATGAAAATATTTTAATGAGATTAAATTTTTATAAAAAATCATAGAGTTTGATGGCATTTTTTAATTAAAAATATGAAATTTATTATTATATATAGTTTTGAAATTTGTTTTGAATATGAAAAAATGGTTTTAACCAAATGATTTTGGTGGAATGTGTTTGTTGAGTTGTTAAAACAGTTTTTACTGTTATGAGTAGTGATTTTTATTGGATTTTAATGGATTTATTTATGATGATTCTAAATGGTTTTCTTATTAGTGGTTGTTCATATATTGAAAATATTTACGAATATTGAAATTTAACATAGATTGAATGTTTAAAATTCATCAGTGGATTGTTTGTTTTTTAAAATACAAATGTTTTATTTAACCTTTGGTATTTTCCAATGGTGAGAACATGCAGGGATATGTGTATAATTTTTATGTATGGTGATGTGGGTGGATAAGTGTCATTATTGGAAATGATGATGGGTTCTCGGGGTGGCACAATAATGTGAATGTGAGTGAGAAACTATAGAATAACATATCTGAGTGTGAAAATCAAACATGTTTTTTCCATTAAAAATGTTTACAAGAGAGAAATTGTAGTGTTTAGACAAATAATGTTGTTTTCTGTTTTACCTCATGATTTTTATGTGTTTTTATGATTTTGATTTGTTTGAAATCTTGTTGTTGGTCCAATTTCAATGTGGTCCTTAGATGGATTCTAGAAAGGTTTTGACAGTATTTGATCTAGATTATGTTAATGTTAGTGTTAGTTTGAGGTTTGTTTTGTTTAATGGGTAAGATTTTATTGAGAAATTGTTTTTTCTATTACATTTTCTCCACTAACATTATTATTCTTTGAATATTTGATGTTGTGCCACAGGTGGTATACCATTGGTAGACCATCTAGTTGATCAAACAAATGATATCCTTCATGAATTTCAGAAGATAAATCCACCCTTATTTTATAGTCATATATACCCTCTTGAAGTGGAAGAGTTGAAGTGTAAACTAAACATTAAATTCATTATCCTTGAGTTTCCTAAGTCATTAATTATTATGTTTGGAACCTATATTTTTGGTCTTAAATTAAATTATCTTTCTCATGTACAATTTCCTTCTGTTATGGTGGTTTGGAGTTGTGTTTTTTTATTTTATTTGTAACATTTGGGGGTATTATGGATATCTAGGGAAATTTTTTTCCAATGTAATTGTGTTTATCTTCATAAATAATAACTCCTTATCATATATGTAATGTTAATCCTATAGTTCCTTGCGTTATGTTGGTTTTTCCTAGCATATTGTGTGGTTTTTTGTGTCAATAATAGGATGAGTTCTAATTTGGGTTCATTAGCTTCTGAATATGTGGCAGTATATGCTTGAAGAATTAGTTCTCCATCAATATGTCTCAATATGGAGCTCATGCATAGTAAAAAATCCCATGTGCGTGGGAAGCATTTTCTGGATTTTTTCTCTTGTGTTGGATGGGGGGAAGTTTATTTTTTTCTGTATGTTTGTTCTCATGTGTATTATACCTTTTGTTTCGGTTTTAGTTTTGTTTATGTTTATCTAGATGTGGTTTTATCATATGAAGATGATGAATTGTGTTTTTCATTATAGTTTTGTTTTATTGAATTTTCCCAAAATTGTGTTTTTTATTGGCTTGTTTTTGTTGGCCTCTGTGGGGAGTTCTGGGATGGTTCATATTTGGTTTCGAATATCAGTTTAATCATGTCGGTTCCTAAATGGTGGGGAGACACACCATAGGTCCCCATTTAGTTTTCATCTATATTGATCTATTCAAATTCATTAAAAATTTTGGGGATTCATTTTTTGAAAACTTATGTTGGTCATCCTATGTAGTTTTTTATGATGACTTAAAAACACATGTTTTCATTTGATTTTATTTAATCTCAAGTTCCCCTATAGTTGGGGAAAAGTTTGGATTTTGGATCACACTTGAATGATTATTCTGTAGCTGGGTTATGTTGGTTTTTGTTTTTGTTTTCTGATATTTCTCATTAAGTGGTTTTTGTTTGTTGGTTTGTTTAAAGTATGTGGTGAGTGATTAGTTTAGTGGTGGTCATGGTGTAATTGATTTGAGTGGTTGGAATCATCATGTTGTTGAAATAATTTTTCTTTAATTTATCAACTTAGAAATTTTGTGACTTTCTATGGGTGGAATGCACTATGGTGGGGGGAACTATCATACAATTTTTTTTGTTTTCATCCTTTGTTTGATCTTATCTTTTGGCTCTTAGTTTTTCTATCGAGTTACAATTGTTCTTGATTTTAATGTCATGGTTTTAGGATTTTTGGTGATATTTGGACCTTTTTTGGTTTAGTGAGAAATGTATGAGGAGTAGGTGGCTTCACAAATTAGTTTTCATCACCCGTAGTGGAAAATATTTATTAGTTATGTTTGTTGGATGGTTTCTACCCATGATTTAAATGAAGTTTTGGGTAAATTGCGTAATTTTTAGGAAATTTTCTCAAGCCTCATTATTAATGTCAATGCACAGTATAATCATGCAGCTAAGTGTGAAGGGGGCGCATGGTTTGGTATCATAGTTTAACTAACCGTGCAGCCTATGTGTGAAGCCCATACAGTACTATATAGTAAGAAATTGCATAGTTTGGGCATGTTTTGTAAAACCATGTGAGCTAACCATGAAACCCACTCAGAAAATGGTAATTTGGGGTTTTCTACGTCTTTTTAATTGGTATTTATTCCCTTATCCTCCACCATTTGATCCCTATGACCAAAACAACTCCCATGTTTGTTTTTTTCTCCTATAATCCCCTCAAAGTTGATTTCAAGGTAGTTTCTTATTGAATCTTTACCTAGTTTGAATGGTCTGGGATACCCTCCAATTATCCTTTTCATTTCATAAATTTTCACATTCCCTATAACTCATGTGATTATGTTTGGAAAATTTCTATACCTAGGGTTGTGTGAAATTTGGGTTTATTCTTTATTGAGTTTTCTCTTGGATGTTCTTGGTCCTACGAACCTTCATGGAGTTGTATCAGGTGTGCATTGTTAGAGTGCCTTAAGTTTGAGGTAGATTTTCCCTTTTCACTTGGATTTATGAATTATGATTCATTGGTTTCATGCTTTCTAACCAACCATACATGCTAAATAATGATGTATGTTATTTTTTTGATTTTTTTGGTTTGAAAATTGATAATTCCATTACTATTTTAATGTATATAGAACTGTTTTTATAAATATTCCACATGAAGTGTTCGATTAAATGCACATATTGATTTTGTGAGTAATTATTTTTACGTAAAGCATGTTTTTGATTGGATAATAAATATGTGTCATGTGAAATAAATAATTTTTGGTTCTTGAATGATTTTCAAGTGGTTTTATGTTTTGAAGAAGTGTTTATCTATATTGTAAAAGTGGCATGACATGTGATGATGGCATGTGGACCATTTGGAATTTTAATAAAAATGGATTTTTATTCTAAATATCGTATAAAAGCATTAATTTAATTTTTTTTAAAATTTGTTTTGAAGTGGAAATAGGTGTGTTTTCTCATTTTGGAATGATGGTTTGTTTCATCAAAAAATTATGGTTCTATGAAAAGAGAATGATGCTTGTTTTGAACTTTTGTAAGAGTGCTGAAAGTATTTATTATGAAAAACTACATTGGAGGATCATATTTTCTTTGTTTATGATTAGATATCCTCACAGTCAACTCCTTGAGATCCATTATGAGAATGTGAGATCCTCGGTATGGAATCCTTTAATATATATTAGTTCCTTGGCATGAGATCGATCCTTGGGGTGACTTGGGTGATGGAACTTGTTGAATTAAAATTATTTGTGAAAGTCATTAGATGCTTGGTTGGCATCGGTCACTTTAAACCATTATACAAGAGACATGGGAAACAATAATTGCGAGATATATTTCTATGAACGATTGCTGCATTATCTAATGATGCACTGGATAATGGACCATAATAGGTGGATATATTGGTTTTATTTGTATTGGATTTGACACCCTATTTATCAGAACATAGGGTGGATGGGATTATTGAGGGTGCTTTTTATTTCATCATGTGTGGCATACTTTTGAGGATGGGTCTTATGTATCAGTATGTTATGGAATATTCATGACATCCTTGGTTCACCCATGTCGGTTTTATATAAGTTTATTTCAGGGATGGCATAGATACAAGGTTAACCTTTTGTTCTTTTTCATTTCCTTTATATAGTCATTATTATGGTTTTATCCTGTGCGGTTTATTTATTTGGGAATTGATGGATTATCTTATAAAATGGATTGTGAAAAATATATGATTGTTGTAAAAGTTTTTAACCCTCTTAGGGTTTTTGGAAATAAAAGAATCAATTTCCCCATGAAATGATTAATGTCCCATTTATTGAAAACAATATTGAATTGTATTTAAAATGTGGAAATGGTTTTAGTTTTATTTTTATATGGAAAATTTGTGGCAAAACATTATTTTTATATATTTTATTTCAAAATTGATATTGATTTTTGTTTTTATATCAACATATGTTCATTGGGAAGAAATTATGTGGGCATTCTTCTAGAGTTTTATTAATCACTTCTATAGTTCATTATTATTTTTACCTTATGGTTCTTGCTTCATTTGGTATCGATCTCGCTGGGTGATTGTTGATCATTGTATCCGAGAGTGACCCTCAGGGTCACATAGAGATGTTCTTTAGTCTTCAGGTTTAGTTTTCTTTTTGTGGTATTTGGATTTTGTGTAAAAGATGTTTATTTTATATAATATAACTATTTTATTTGTATTTTGGATAATATGTTTAGTTTTTTATGTTTTATTTCATTATTAATTTATCTTTGGAGAAAGAATTATCTCATATATAACTATTTTTTCTCGACAATAGTTTACAGGCCGTTGGGATCAGGAGTGCCCATCGGGCCTAGTTGTGGATTTTCTCAGGTCATCGGTCTCGGGTCGACCTAGGCTAGTTCGTGAAAAATTTTATCAAAGGAAGATTTATTTTCTTGACCATCCTCTCAGACCGCCCCATGTTATTTGGGGATGTGAAGGTAGATCAAATATTGGGACTTTCTATAGTTGAGAGGTTCGAATGGGAAGGAAATCATGAACCCTTTCTCGTTCTCATCGTCATGTTGCCTTGGGAATTCCCATTTTATTTGTTTTATTTGGTTTATTTGGTTCTTATGATTTCTTGGTATTTCGAATAAGAAAAAGAGTTGGACTAATGGCCTTAGTGAGCTCATAGGGCATGGAAATCCATGTGTATAAGGAGACATGGTTCTACAGTACTCTCCATAGTGGTTGTGTTATTGGCATGTGGCCACCAACCATATGGCCAGGTTAGCCACAAAAACTATTTCCCTCTTGTGAATTGTTTTGGGTCTTCCGGGATTCTGAATATTTATTTGGAAACTATTTTTTTTTAAATTTAGAATGTAGTGTTTTAGTTATAATGGTTGAATTTTTGTAATGTGTAAAAATAGTTTTTAGAATTATCTTTTAGGAAATGATTTAGAAAAATTGATTTTTTTTAAAATGACCCTTTATGGTGGGAAACAGAAATAGTTATATGAGATAGAATCTTTATAATAAAATCATGGAGTTTTATTTGAAATTATTTGTTTAGAAATCAGAAATATATTCTTGAATAGAGTTTGGATATTTTTTTGATGGAGTAAGAATTGATTTTTAAACAAATGGTATTTATGAAATTGTTTTTTAGAGAATAATTTTTTTTGGAACGGTATAAGTTAATATTTTTAATTGATATAAAAGGATTGATGTGTTCCATATGAAAAAAAGTTTTTTCATTAGTGGTTGTTAATATTTAGAAATAATTTTTGAATTTTTAAATGTAAAGTGGATTTAATACATGAAAAGATTCAGTGGATTGGTTGTTTTGGAAAATTGGGATATTTTATGTTTACCTTAGGTATAATAAATTGGTACTAATATACATGGATATGTGTGGGAAGATTATGGATGATCATTTGGGAGGATGAGTTCCCAGACTGGCAAGGTTCATGGGTGGAATGATAATGTGAATTTGAGTGAGACTCCATGGAATAATAATAGTTAGTGTTACAATTGACCACATTTTTTTCATTCCATCATGATATCATGATTAAAATTATGTTGTTTTGAAAACCAATATTTTATGGTGTGTTATATAATGATTTGGAAGTGTTGGTCATTATTCTATTCTGAGGTAAAAATCTTGTCTTTGAACCAATTTTGATGTTAGTTTTAGAGGGCCTCTATAAAATACTTCACAAACAGTGATCTGATTTCCCTTTTTGATGGAATCTGTTTGAGGTGAGTTTTGGTTAATGGGTAGGTTTTCTTGAAATCGTGGATTTCTTATTGCATAATATTCAATCCCAAAAATATTTTATGGATATTTCAAGCACGTCTAGGGGTGGTGTAATGTTTCCAAACCCTCTTATTGGTTAACATAATGATTCCTTCATAAATTTCAAAAGTTAAATCAACCTAAATTTTATGGTCGAGAGAATTCTCTTGAAGTGAAATAGTGGAAGTGGACAATAGAATGTACATTCATTATCCTAGAGTTTACAGACTCATTAAAGGTTGTGTTTGTTTTTTTTATTTTTCATCTTGAATTAAATCCCCTTTCTATTATAGTGTTTCCTTCAATTGTGCGAGTTGTGCCTTATGGTTTTCTCTTAGTCATGTATATTAAGGGGATTCTATGGATCTACTGTGAATTTGTTTCCAATGTAATCATATTTCTAAATAGGAAACTATGAATCCATATAATCTGAGCGAAGTGTGTTCCATGGTTCCACATGTTATGTTGGTTTTCCTATGTTTCTGTTTGTCACTCACAGCTTAGAGTGAATCTACCTTCTATTTAGAAATACCCACGACATGGGAAACATTAGTCAAGATTTTTCCAACAATGTTGGATGGAGGAAAGATTATGTTTTTCTTTTTGCTTGTCCTTGTGAAGAACATATGACATGTCCTCCAAATCACATGAGACTCAAGTAAACTAACACCGAATAGATCTTAGGCCTTCAAAAAACAAGGGATAGGACAAAAATCCATGGTGAAAGGACTATGAAAAAAAACACGTTCTATGAACCTCAAATGCTTCATGTATGTCACCTGAAGGCACGCAACAACAGCAGGTCCCTTCACTCAGATATTGTGACAATTCTTTGAAATTCCATTTGGGACACAAAACATACTATATAAATGGTATAACTAGTCACATTCCCACTGAACAAACCTATTTGATCTCATAAACCCACTGGTTTTATCATCCAGGACATGCTACATTTTTCGTACACATCACATGACTCATATGATGGAACCCACCCATATCAACCTTGTCTCGCGAGTGCATCTGGACATGATACCAAGATCCCATTAAAACCTCTAGGAAAGCCAGCGGAGGTTCACGATGCCATATAGACTAGTCATTCATGTCTCAAAGAGTCTCCCATAGGTGTCATCCAAGACTCACAATGTCTCTAGGACTACGTCCCACTGATTTTTTTGTGACACCCTCCATAGGTCTCAAGCCAGGTCATGAGATAACCTCAAGCATGTTCCAACTGGGACTTGCAATGTCTTCCAGACTATAAGGCTACAGCACTAGGGAATCACATGACTAGACAATATTTTTTATCCCCGACATGTAAGGCCAGATTAAAATGGAAACCTCGGTGTGTAATCTCTAACATAAATAAAACTATGAAGTCTCTGATTCCTTTCATATTGAAGATATGTAAGCCAGCTCTCTATGGGGTCTGAGATCCAAATTCATCATCTATGGAGGGAACAACATAGGAATACCTAGTCTAAATAAATGATATTAATTAATTTTAATCCCTTGTTTATCCCCAATGAGCATAACTCACATTGCAATAGGGAGTTGAAATGGAAATATTATCTACCTTATAAATAGTAACAATTAAATTGGTAAGCCTCACTATATATGCCCCAACAGAAAATTAAATATGAGAACTATGATTCCATCCATATCCCGGATACGTAGGATGAATCCCTCAGGCAGATTCTCTATACCAAACAACCCAAGGAGTATTCAAATATTTGATTCCCATACCCATACGCCACGTAGAATATCATCTTATCCCCCTTATTTCTAACCTCAAAAATGGTTTATGTGTATTAGGGGGATTCAATGAACACTTAATTGGCATAATAAATCTTCATCATCTAGGGAAACATTAGTGTATAAGCCTATATATAGATTGAACTATGAAAAATATGATTCTTACCATACGTAGGATATGTAGTTCACCGCCCTACATTGTTCAGGATCTATTTTGATCATTCATGGCGATCCTTGCATCTATGTCCTTTACAAATAGAAATATCATTCCATACTTATTATCCCTTTTTTCTCACACCTAGCATGGATCACGTGAATTTAGGGAGTTGTGGAAATCACGTCATTTGCATGAAAAGTATCTATAATGATACAATTAACTCTAATATATTTGTTATGAAATAATGAACTATGAAATCTCTCATCCTCATTATGTCTAGGATATATAGGACACAAATCTTGGACACAAGCATTAATATTTCATAGAGCTCTCATATAATTCATTCCACATTCTTTAAAACTACATATATTGAACTAAATACATGGGTTATGATTATTGCAATAAATAGGATTTGTAGGCCTCCTCAAAATAGATCAATCCCATCCATCGATTATAATTTTCCTCCTTATATGGGAGTATATTCTTAAGAATCTTTTTATATTGTTTTAGTATATAAGGAGACACCTATTACTAATGTTTGACAAAGAACTCAGACACATACATATCGACTCACGAAATAGATCTAGGTCTTTTTCATAAAAAAGAGAATTGGTCTAAATTAATATCATCAGGGTAACCAGTCACATATTGGGATTAAAAAAAATATTCAAGAACATATATTAAATATATAAGAGGTTCCCATATTAGGCACCCCCCCAAGGGTGTGATGAGCCTGACCTCCCATCATCCTGACCAATGCGAGTACCTATGAGTAGTTGGGAATAAAAAACATGGCAAACATATTACTTCAGAATGATGGGTTGTACCCAACTACAGATGGGGGAACCATTGAGAGTTTAATGGGAAGTTAAAAATGGAAAATGGGTGAGAGAAATTCATTCCACACCACATTTTCCAATGAGACACACCACTAGACATTTAATCTGCCCTGGGTACCAATGGATCCCAGAGAGGGTGTGAGATAAAACACAATTGGACACCACCAAAGGTGTCTATAACATGTGTCCCATGTAATTTGATTGGAATAGTGCATTATAAATCATATATAATGAAATGTAGTACAATGTAACTAAAATGACCAAGGACCCAATTCACTCCTCGAATGGATTCTGAGCACATAAAGAGGCAATTCGTTAATTATAAATAATTTATAAATAAGTCACATTCAAGAAATAGGGAAGGTTCATATATCTAATAAGATAACCTAAAATAATATTAATTAATGAGATTGCATGGTAATAACTAAGGAAAAATAGACCTCATGGGTCTCCAACTCTATAAGAAACTATATCCTGGCTGAG
Organism: Viscum album; assembly: GCA_963277665.1. NCBI lineage: Eukaryota > Viridiplantae > Streptophyta > Magnoliopsida > Santalales > Viscaceae > Viscum > Viscum album. Next base: position 810,587,089 of record OY728151.1, read on the forward strand.
GGTAAGAGTGTAATCTAAGGATCACTGTCCATGGAATTCCAAAATAAGACTCCTATAGAGTCCAAGGATTATAACATTAGTAAAATTATGATAATAAATGATTAGTCCTAGTGGGAATTAATCATGGAACTTCTTTTTAATGTTGGATCCAAAGATTGTATCCAAGGCATCTTGTAATATCATTCAACAGATCCTCTGTTGTCATACCAAGTATCTGAGAATAGACAAGGATAATGTTCTAGGTGGTTCTCAACCAAAGAAATCCACATCCTTGAATTTGAATTGGGTTCCCTACTGCTCATGGAATTGGCTATGGAATCTACGGTGAGCATAGGCCAGGCCACTCCTTTTTGATAATGAATACATAAAATATTCCATTTAGGTCACATCTTTCCTTTCCTTACATTGAGAAGGCCATGTAGCATGAATACATTTATTTAATATATTTATGTCATTTCAACAAAACACGGTGAACTACTCTACATTATGTTAACATGATAAAGGGTTCTATATATATGAAACCAATTAATCAATTACATTTAAAAAGTTCAAGTCAAATACTTTGTATCCTATCCTATATCCATTTCACATTTAATTATAAAATTTATTTATTTACCTATGGTGGGACAAGGGGTGAGCATGCATTAAAAATTCAATAAAATTACATTATTTAATTCTCAATATTATTCAATCCATTTAATATATAAAATCATAACCTTAGAATGTTCATGACAAGCCACACCCAGACAATTGCTCTATCTTTTGAAAATAGTAAAATGAAAATTATGGAAAAGTAGCCTACATGGGATGGATGGTGTTGTGGGAATAACCACTATCAATTAATAACATATTCATAATGGAAATAACATAATTATTATAATGATTATATGAATATCATATAAAATTGATAAATGAAACCTAGAGAAATCAGCGATGCCCACACTACAATTCCAAAATCAACAAACTTGAGGGATGAGTTACAGAACAACTACCATAATCATGTACAAATCTCTTCAGGTAGTATTAGCCTCTAATTATTCTTAGAGTGTAATATATCTGAGATAATGTAAAAAATTACCAAACCTCAATAACTAGTTATAGGTCATAAAAGACGAATTTCATCTCAAATGTACTCGATTAAATACTGTTTCACATCCAACACGATGAAAACACACTTGAATGGACCCCAGATGAAGGAGATCTATTGATCAAAATGTATACACTTCCAAATTAACCAATATGATAGAAATGGAAGTAATATCCTGAAGAAATTGGATTTAGGAAGATGAAATGATTAATTAGACCATTAATGGTAAAAATGTAACATTACAAAGAATTTAGTCTATTCATAATTTTTTTGCATGGTTTTCCAAAATGCTCACAAACCATTCATGGGAACCTAGAGAAAAGGGGTCAATAATATGGTTATGTCACACGGTTAGAGAAACCATACTCCAAATAATTTAGTATGGTTCAGTAAGAAAATCATGTTACCCAGATAGTTTTCGCTAACCATTTGGTCTCCACAAACATTTTACTTCAAACTATGAGAAATGCCTAGTTATACAAAAAAAATACGGGTTCTAGGCTCAAAACATTCCCCAACCACCCTTTAGAAATTTTATAATTCAATAAGAATCCTTTTTAGTTCCAAAATGATGAATTAGACAAAAATTTAAATGATCTATATCTTAGTGAAAACCTATGTTCAGACAAATCAAATGACTAGATGATATCATAAATATTCAAACCATCAGGATGGTGATTTAATGATATTATTACAAATAATTGATATTACAGAGTTCTGGGAATAAATTCAACATAATACCTATTCCATGTATATTTGAGAGTACGTGGACCTTAAATATCAAGCCCCGCTTCAATTGAAGTGAATGAATATGTATTTATTTTTCTTATTGGTAATAGAGGTATCTATTGATCTATTCCATTGCTGGTATATATATTAGGGTATAAAATAGGATAATTACCATTTTTGACTAAAAAATACATTGAATTTACAATATTACAACAATATGAACTCCACATATTTCAATTTTGATAACATAACTCTTTGGTTTTCCTAGATAGCGTGATTATTGTTGACTGACTCCTCAGAATGTAAATAATCTTCTTATCCCATTGGGATAGTTCTTTTTGTTCATCCTTGAAATTTCTTACATATATGAAATTGATAATTCTTTAAATAATAATATTCATTAGATGACTATTAATGAGACTCCATCCTTCTATTATTTTTTTTGTTTTTGTGTTCAACCACGTTCAAATTATTAATTAGATTCCATGATATCATGATAATAATAATAAAAAAAATTCACTTGAGATCCTATTCTAAGAGATGGTTTGTGTAAAAAATATTCATATATTCATCACACCCATTTTTCCTTCTAGAACCATAAATAAAATAATATTTAATTTTATTCTTCAGTAGTGATGAAATTCTAAAAAATTATGAAATTATCAAAATATTCAATGTAATTCAACATCGAAACATATTTTTATTATATATTATTTACATTGACACATAGTAACTTTCTTTAAAACTATATCAAAAAAATTCCATGGAAACATTATGTTGTGATATCATATATATCTCAATCTAATAACTAATTCTTACTAATAAATTTATCATTTATTGTTTTTTATCAAATTTCATATGATAAATTGAATAGTATACCACAAAATTTTCAAAACAATTTACATTTATGCCTCATTTTCATGCATCTACTATTGATTGAGTTAATAGCTAACATTCCCTTTTTAGTGTTATTACCCATTAGCACATCTCTTCCTATGTCTGTTTCCCATTTTAGTATGTACAATGAATTTTATGTCGTAGTAAATCCATATAATTAATGTTTTAAAAATATTTTAGAATAATGTCCAATATTTAGACTGATCTCATTGGTTTATACTTAGGCCCTCTAACAAAATCCCCAAAATAATGGAACTAATCTAAATAAATAACTAAACCAAGATATGATTCCAACTAAATATACCCATTATAAACCATATTTAAATAATACATTAATCTCTTGAATTCAATAATAAATATCATAAAAAATAATGCATCCCTAGGACCTATAGGAGTAAATTATTTGAGATTCGAAACATAAACACAATATTTTTCAACACATGGAAATATTTACCAATAAATGTTTTTCTATAGAACCCTTATAGTAATATTACATGATATAATATTCATCATCATTAGGCTCATGAAAACATAAAAAAGGGGTGATGTTAGATGATAATTTAAGTTATTATATTTCTAAATGCGTGGGATCATAAACAAGAATGAGAACATGATAAATACATGCATATCATAATAAGATATCATAAGATCATAAATGATTATTAGAAATAATTATTGATAAAAATAATATAATTACAATAATTTTAATTAATCCTACACAAAACAAGAATGATCAAGGTACATATCAATTTTCATGAAACATCTGAAAATGATAATTATATGGAATAATTAAAAAAAGAAACCATGAAAACATGTAATTTCAAAAAAATGAAATGTATCTTGAAATATGGAAGATTTTGATAAACTAAATAATGAATTTCCACAACCATAAGAAAAACTAATTTTTTAAAGAACCCAATATTATAAATTATGTGTAATTAAACACATTATGTCCATTCCTGAAAATATTAGCTATATTATCATTACCTTGCATGTGTTAACAAGCTCAGTATGTCCATGCTAGAATATCCCAAGACATATAAACATAAAAAATATATTATAGTGTGATATAGGACCCCAAAAATTATCCCCAATAGAATTGTGTTCCACTTAATACAATCATATTGAACACATAAAGAACCAATAGAAAAAGTATAGCATTTATAGATATGAAAAAAAAAACATAATATAAAAATAAAATATATTTGGAGAAACAAATATCATTTAAAAAAATGATTAATTTAATAAAAAACAATAAAGTACGATAAAAAAACAATCCATGAGAGATAAACCTTAGAGAAAATATTGAATTCAAAATAAATTTTTTTTCATCAAAACCTCTTAAATTTTATTATAAAAGATGATATAAGATTTACATCCAGAATGATTTTTAAGCCAATGAGGAGAATATAAAAAATATTTTTACAAGGAATTTTAATTATAATATCCTTGAATAGACATAAATAATAAAAAAATTGAACTTTTTGACAAAAAATATTATTTTAATGGGATGTAAAACATTTTAAATTAATATTATATAATTCCTTTTTTTTGAAAAATCATATATTGAAAAATTTATTAAAAAATAATTATATAAAGGGTTATCAAATTATGAGAATTATAGAAAAATAATCAATAATATATTTCTAAAAAATAATTGAGAACACTCGTGGAAAAAAATATTGACAAGAATGAAAATATTTTTTTTGAGAATATGAGTTATTCTTTTATGCCTGACACATTGATTATTAAAAAACAATTATCAAAGAACATGTTATTTTAAAATAGAACTAATTTCAATACAGAAATAAATTATTTACAATTTAAAATAATGGAATTTTAGGAACATTGGAAATATGAAAATTATTATCAACTTCAAAATAAAATAAATAAATAAATAATACATTGAGTGGTTAAAAATATTATGGAGACAGTTTTATAATAAACTGTGGATCAGGGGCGGAAGGTCATGATATATAAATTAAAATATCATAAAATATGGTATATTTTTTCTATTTTTAATAATATGGTTATTTAATAGACCATATAAAATAAGTGATGGCACATAATATCAAACATTTCACATGTAAGTGAAAATGATACAATGAAACCTTATTCTTGTTTTCATTAATAGTCGAATGCAAATTATTCTATTGTACAATGAACATATATATATATATATATCATTATAACTAATTTTAAAACCATATAAATATATAAATAAATTATAATTTTCATTTATAATAATTATCTACATGTAATTTTTTTAAATATATTATATCATTGTAATTTTTAGTTTTGATCCTTTTTTTATTTATTATGAGATTTTTTTGTATTCATTTTTCTTTAATTTATCATTATATATGGCTAATTAAATTTATTTGAATAGATAAATTATAAAGATACATAATATATTTATTTCCTTTGATTGGTTTTTAATTCATTATCAATAACTATGAACCCGATAACAAGAACACCTTGATACCCATATTAACCAACAAAAGTTTCTCTATTAATTATTGATTTAAATATTTATACATTCATTCGAATAAAAACAATGAGTTATTTTAATATTAATATAACAATATACCATTAATATAACTATGTGGAATTGTTAAATTTGGTTGTTAAACCAACACAAACATTACCATAACATGGTTAATATATTATTATGTATTTATTTAGATTAAATATCATCATAATAGAAGAATAATTGTACGATCTCAGATATTAGAAAGGTATTTTGTTATAATATTTTTTGATCGGACTCTTATTTTTATGTAGATACGTGTTTCCCCCATATTTATGGGATGGATCATGGGTGTTTAGGGGTTTTGGGACACGAATGAGAATGAAAAAGGAGTTCATGATCATGTATTACATTTTTCACATGGATAGTGAAAATCGTGTGGGAATCCAAGGAAACCTTGCCACCATGAATAGACACATATGAACTATTGGATCATAGTTCAGAAAGATATGTGAAATCTTTATGAAATCATGTGAAGGGGTGTTATTAGGATAGTGGCTCATGCACGGTTTGTGCACGGTTTGGAAAACCATGTGGGTAAACCGTGTGACCCTATATTTTTGAGAAAATTACAAAAATTCCATATAGGGTTTTCAAAACCCCAACATGTGATTCTTCTCCATTCAACCCCTACAAACCTAGTGACAATATTTGATGAACCAATCTTTCGAAAGGTGGTTGTCTTCAAATCTTGGATGTTTGAAGCCTTGCTGGTTGCAGATTTAACCCTCGGGTAAGTCTAACACTTCTCTTGCTTCTCTTTTTCAGATTCAGGGTTTTACATTCATCCATCTCATTACAAAGTCCAAAAACCCTCCATTTCTAGTGCATCCAAGGATTGGATTCAAAGGGGATTTGAATTCAGATTTAGGTCCCTGATTAAGAGTGGCTTCATCATCAAATTCGGGGGAGGAAGTCTATAACTATTATCCCATTGTGTTATTTTAGATTTGGGCATGGAAACTTGTTTCCATATTTTCCCCTAATATTATTCATGGTTATATAAGAATTTTAACTAAAAACGGGTGTCTATGTGGCAAATTGGAACCCTCATGATCCCTATGGGTAGCATTGAGGATGACTTGACCATTTTAGGGCCACTCCCGGGGTGCACCGGTAATCCCAAACATAGAGAGTTGTAGAGGTATGTGAAGGATTGTAGACTAAAGTGTAAAGGAAATGTTTTAATATTTTATTAAGTTGTGAATATAATGATTATAGATATTCCTAGGGTGATAAGGGTGGATAGTGTTATTGTAATTACATGAAAATGAGAAATTGGGTAGAACGAAATTACGTCGATTGTTTGATGAATTTTTGCTGGAATTTCATAAGGGGATTAGTGAATATTAAATATTAGAATTGTAATTACGTAATGGAATAGAAAATGGGGAATATTTTGATGATATATAATAAGTTATCAGATGAATATGTTCAATGGGTAAATACATGGGAATTTTGTCGTAAACATATACGATAGAATGTAATATTGTAGTTTTATTATGTGATATGAGAATTATAATTTAGTTCATATGGGTTAAATTCTTCTAAAAAGTATAATATGATATGTGGTTTAGCATATGGTAATTGATGAATACAGGATATGGTATGGGGTTGTTGATTACACATAAGTGGATAATAAATGAGAATAAAAAATGGCTAAAAGATAGTGAATTAAAATTGGGAAATGTGTAAATGGGTTATAGAGTTTTGTTATTTCCCATTTTGTTGTTATGTATTTTGAATTATAAAAGAAGTGGTATGATTGGTCGTGTATTGTTATGGTTTTTATGATTTCATTAAAAAGAACGTGATCATGGCTTGGTAGATTGGGGTATTGTCATTATGTACTACGCCCAAGAGCTGATTTTTCCTGAGGCTATAAACTCCACCCCATAAAATAATGGGTATGGAAAGAAGACATAGGATCTATTCTCCTAACAATTTCATTCCACCCGGACTGAGGATTCAAGTTGAGGATAATGTGTTTATGTGATATGTGTATCTTTAGTGATATAGGGACATGACATATTTTTCATATAAAAAATTATTGATAGACATAGACCATTGTGGAGATGATATATAATCCTAACCCAAAGAACATTTGATAATGATGGATTATGTTGTGAAAATTGTGTGAGAAATGAAATTAGGATAAATACTAGTCGGTAATTAAATTAACATTGATTGCTAATAGAATTAGAAATTTCCCTTGTTTACTTACCATTTATTTTGTACTTGCATGAACTATCTATTAGATTAGATATTTTTATACAACGTTGGTGGTGGCCTTCATAGATTTGCACTGAAACTATGCTCGGGACATCATTGGGTACTAGAGTAGTTTATTTAGTTGTAGGCTTGGACAAGCGCAATGTCCCTACCATAGGAGGTTGACTTGGTATCCTATTGTACAAGGTGAAGGATCCTGAAATGGAGTCAGGAACCATTTGGGGATTGGGTTTTAGTGATAATTTTTGTTTTATTCACTTTCACTACTAATATTCCATGACATTGTTAATGTTGAGTTATGGTTCGTACCTAGTTTGGAGATGTTTGGTGTTTAGGTTTATTTTTTTTCATATTTTCAACTATTTATATTGTGTCTTGCTATGGATTTTTCTTGTAATGAGGGTATAGTCTCCCAACATGACTCATTAGATCCTTGTCGTGAGTTAAAAACCTCTAGAATATGGGGAGGCACACATGAGGCTATGTGATAACTCTACTCAGTGAACCAGTTTAGTGGCTTTTGTGTAGGGGATGTTACATAGTTGTATCAGAGGATTTCATTTCAGTTTCATACAATTTTGAGATGGTAGACATGATATTAGAATTTATCGGGCCATGCGAATGAGCATGTTCTCTAGAGTAGCTAAACCATGTATGAGCGAAATCCCAAGTCACCCTAGGTGGGGATTCTTTTTCTTGATGTGTGTTGTAATAGTTTAATGACATTTCAATGTTGGGTGATGCAAATGTAGTGTAATTTGACAATTTTTTTTATCATTCTCATAACAGCTTGAGGTTGTGCATTCATTCATCATTTAATGCACCTAAGTATATAGGTGGCATGTATCATTATTGGAACACACATATGATCAGTGTGCATGGGATTGAGAGTACAATACATTTTACTTCCATGCTAAATTTAATGAAATTGATCCCTAATATTGGTAATGAATGATGGTTAATGAAAATAAAGAAAATAAATATTTAATGAATATCATGTATGAAAAAAATGTTATAACATCGACAAAATTTTGGTGTTTGGAAAATTATAATGGTTGATTTAGTGTCTAAAAGAAAATATATTTCATAATGATGGGAAAAATGTGAATGAATTTTTCCTAATGAAAGGATTAAATTTGTAAAAATGGTGATTGTAACTATTTTTGAAATTAGAAATTTTATTAAGTGAAAAGTATCATGTTGTAAAAGAATAATTGGTTTGATGAGGTGTTGATGAAAGTGTAGTGATTAATTATATTGGTTACCCCATGATGACTATGACCCGCGGTAGGTATGGAAGAGGGTAGTTGTCAATGTTAGACAATGAACGTTGGGAGAGAGTATGAAGAATGTTTTTTCTAAGGTTGATAGAGTGAAATATTTTCAATCAGTGGTTAAATGAAATGGAAATAATTTGAAGAATCGGGTGAACAATATTTTTAATATGAGTTTGATTTATTTCAAAAGGGGGGATCCTTTGGATTTTCAGTTTGACCCTTGTATGTTTGGTTTAGGGAAATCATAGATCCCAATTTTGAGTCATTGGAATTGAATTGTGAGTCCATGACCGTACTAATATTTCCTAGGTGCTATGTTTATGGAACCCTAGTTAGGGTTATGGCCTTTGGGTTTGGAGGTATTGTTTGGTAATGTGACTGTGGAATCATTCATGGTTCATGACCATATGGAGTGCATGTTAGTCCCAAAGGATGGTGGTTGGGTCTTAGTGACCTTTTTATTAGAGACCTTGTGATTTGTGTTTTGAATCCCAGAGATGATGTTTTCTTCATAGTTCCAATGAATATGTATTCCTTTGGTACATAAACTATATTAAATGTTTGTTGGATTCTCTAGGAACAATGTTCACTATAATGGGTGTGAGAGTTCCATTCATGAGATTTTCTTTTTTCGTGTCATAATATGTATGGTTTAGAAAGAGGACCAATGAATTGTACTGGTTGTGACACCATTCAATGGAGTTGGTATCATCCAACATTCATGGTGTACCGTGTGACTGGTCTTATAGGGTTTCAAGTCTTATAAGGTGTGTGTCGTACATGTAGATGTTTTGGACACTGATAATGGGACTCAAAGAGTTTTATAATGCGGGTTCGGCCTAGAGGTATATGTGGGAAGGTTTATGGTTGGTGTGAAACTCGAGTTGTGGTTACCCAATGATAGTTTCATAAAATCAAGGGTGACCTCGTGGGGGGTTATGCCGATGGTGAAAGTACATTGGAATATAATTAATCATAGATTATTCAGAGGTGGTGTCAATGAATACAAAGTACCCCCAGGTTATAGTAAATGTTATTGTAGTGCATGGTTCTTTCTTAAAGTCTCCCTAATGATTTTGATAGGGTGTAATGTTTGTTTCTAAGGGTTTTATCATATGGATTCCCAACTCACCTTTATGAATGATGATTAATGGATCTCTAGATGTTTTTAAGGATATAAGATAAGGGTTAGTGAAGTGCTATTATATTCATTCTCTCAATTGTGTCACTCGAGGTGAAGGTGGTCATGTTGTTGACCATGTAAGAATAAATATTTTTTTGTTGGGTGAGATTTAAAGGCCTCCTCAGGGATGATGAAGATGAATAACCAAAATAAATGGTTAGGTATGTTAGCATGTGAATGGCTACAGATTGATAATGTTTGATTAGTAAGAGACTGTTGGTTTGATTAGTTTGGTATAAGATTGTGCTTGGTTGTTAGCTGTTAAGGACACATCAAAGTAGCACGAGAGAAGTGGTGGAAGTAGTGCCACATGAAATGTTGGTTCGCGAATACATGAAGATTTAGTTGGGGAGAAACTGTTAGAATTATTTGGAAATCACACCTATGTGGTGGTGGTTATGTTTTGATGAGATACATTCAACAGTGGAGTCTAAGATCCTTGGTCGGTCATGGTGTCCCATAGTTTGACATAAAAAATGGATAATTAGGTGGTTGTGTTATTGAATAACTTTTTATCATACCTTATCTAGTGACGACCCTTTCCAATATCTTCATATCCTACCAGGTATGATAAGAAGATCTAACTTTATGCTGAGATGCATAAAGGTGTTTGGTTGGATGAGTGGCATCATGGAGTTAACACTCATGGGAAAGGTATGTCTATTTTTTAATGATGGAATGTGAACCATCTATTGATTTGGGTGAGGTCCTCATGATGGACAGAATGTTGATAAACCTTATGTATAACATTCAAGGAATCTTTAAACAGGCACTAGGTGACGTTCATCTTCATGTTTTGGGAAAAGCTATATGTCCATGTCTATGTTTTGGGGTTCAATTTATGATCGATTGTATGATGTGGTGGTTGGAATCCCTCATTGAGAGAAATGGTAACAAAACACCTAAGGTAGGGAGTAATAATTTATCCCCAGATGTGGAAAGGATAACATCAGGTTGATGTAATTGAAAAAGGATGCCAATGAGGAACCAATGAGGTGCTTTTTTGGTTCTTCAAATAGGCATTGTGGGACTTGGATGTTGTGACTGATTTCATTGATATTAGGGTGGTTCAACATGAAACATGTGATGTATGTGATGAATTCGTATAAGGGTGTGTTTTGATATGAAAATATGTTGTGGGAAGAGAGGAATGGTTTTACAACATCAATGATGATCATGGTTAGACTCGAGTAATTCCTCCTTGGGTGGTTTTAGAACAACTTGATGTCGAGGGAAACATAGCTATGTGATATGGTGTTCTTCGTAGGGTAAAGCCCAATGTCATTCTAGATGGAGGTAATATTGTGATGATTGAATTCTTTTGGAATGTAGGATAAGTACCCATTAGGTCTGTGGGATGATAAATATAGTCTTAGAGTCAATAAGAACCTTTAGAAGGTGTGAAATGGCTAGCGTATCATCTATGTGAGGTGGGTGTTCTCAGATAATCCAGTTGAGTGTTGTCCTACCAGATATGGTAAACATTAATCTATGTGATGAGAGTCACCCATCTCTAAGTTCATGGTGTTGCCAAAACTGTGTTTTTTAAATAATGTTTTAACTTAGTGAGGTTGAGTTGATCTTAGTCCTTTAATGAATAGTGTATGAATGTCCACTCGGATGGTTTCGACAGTGCGATTGGATGAAAATGGAGAGTAATTCCACTATGGATGTTCGATCATGGCGAGTTGGAATTCATCAGGTGATGTGAATGTTGAGTTAATTTTCATGTGATATTTCCTCGAATGCTTTGAATCGATATATGTTTGGAAATGTGGATGAATAGACCATTAATTTTCATTTTGGAGATATTGAGTTTAGTTATAATTAGTGTTGAATAAAATGGAGGAATATGATGCCAAGTGATTTGGGTCTTGAGTTGTGTAGATGATCAAACCGAGGGGGTAAGGAATGGTTCCTCCAATATGATGTGATGTTTTTTATACAAGTTTCTTGTGTAGCGTGTCAAGAATTGTTGTCTATATTATATATGTGAGGTTTTATTGGCAGGGTGTGGTTGAAGTTAATGGATCCTTGAGGATATTTTGGTTTGTGTTATGGTTGTGGTGATGATGACTTATGAGGATAGTTTGTTCCTTTGATCCATGTTCGGAGTGCACTGTGATGTGCAACAAGAAACATATATGATGGGAATCGATAGGCCGGCCAAGTAGAATGACATCAAGTTACAAAATCTTAGTAATTCTTATAGGATATGATCTAGGATGAGCTTGTATAAGGTAAATCGGTTGTAGGATCACAGATTTTATTAATCTGTGTTTTTTTCTATTTTTTTGTTTGGATTATACAATTTGGAGAGATATTCTTGTTCCCATTTTTATGTGAAGGATCAAGGGAGTTCTATGGGTTCAGGAAACAAAAGGGGATGGAAAGGATGTTTTTATACGTGTTCCATTGTTTGAACACAATTAGTGAAAACTGTATAAGAATTCTAGGTAACAGTGAAGCCATGAATAAAGGCTTACACAAAATTAGCACACTGTTATGAAAACCATGAATAATACCCAAGAAACCATGTGAAGTGGTTTTTTTGTATTGTGTATCCAGATCTGTTTGTTCAAAATTTGGAAAACTATACAGGTAAACTCTGCAGTTCTATATTTTTGGGAAAATTACAAAAACACCACCCTAAGATTTTAAACCCCAACCCATGATTCTCCTCCGTTCCATTGCATATAACCCTAGTGATGAGATTGTATAAACCAGGAATCCCATAAGTGGTTCTCCTTATATTTATGTTCATTTGGAGTGCCATTGGTTGTTATTCGAATCCTCGGGTAAGTCTAACTATCCTCTAGATTCACTTTTTTTGTAATAGGATGGGAATTCAAATGGTTTATGAATTCAAATTCTAGAAAATGATTAATATTTCATTCATCATCAGATTCGTGGTTGGTGGTGTACATGTATTATCATGTAGTTTTATTTATTAATTTTTCATGGAAGATTGTGTTCTTCTTTTATCCCTAATCATGCTTGTTGTTCGGTTGGAGTGTTTGATAAAAAGGGATGTCTAGGTTACAAATTGAACACATAAAAATCTCTTTGGGATTTTTAGAAGATGACTTGACCATTTTAGGGTCACCCATGGGGTGAACTGGCAATACCAAACATAGGGAGTGGTAGAATTGAGTGAAGGATTTTTGAATATTGTGCTGAGCCCAGGTGGAACATGTTTTATGGTTGAATAAGTTGTAAATAAATTGATGATAAATATTACTATGGTCATATGGGAATATGATGTTATTGGAATGACATGATACTAATAAATTGGGTTGAAAGAGATTATGTCGATTTTTTAATGAATATTAGTTATAAATCCCTAATGGGACCGGTGCATATTAAATGGTGGACATGTAATTGGGTAATGAAATGAGAAGTGGAGAATATGTTAATTAGATGTAGAAATGGAATGGATGAAAATGTTTAATGGGTTAATACATGGTAATTATATGGTACACCTAAATGATCGAATGTAATAATTTTTTTGTGTTATGTGATATTATAATTGTACTTTAGTGCATAAGGTGTTAATACTTATGAAACTATTACTTATATATGTGGGTTAATATATGGTAGTTTATTAATACATGCTAAGGTATGTGGTTGTTTAATAAACTCAAGGGGTTTAGGAATGAGAATGGATAATTGGAAAAATATATATAAATTTCAATTGGTAAATGTATTCATTAGTTATGGCATATTGTTATTTACCATGTTGTTGTCATGTATTTTCAATTCTAAAGGCAGTCATTATGTTTGGTTGTGTAATGGTAAAGTTGTGGTGATTTGATTAAAATTAATGTTTACATGGCTTGGTAGAGTGGGTTATTGACATGAGGTTCTATTCCCAGGTGTCAAGTCAAAATGAGTATTTAAACTCCACCTTGTAAATGAACATATTAGTGAATGGGAGAGAGACTCTATTCCCCTAAAAGTTGCATTCCCCCCAGACTGAGGCTTTGAGATGAAGATAATGTGTTGATGTGATATGTGTATCCCTAGTGATATAGAGACTTGAATTATTTTCTGTATGAATAATTATTCATATCCTTATACCCATGTATAGATAAGGAATTTTCCTATCCCAAATAACATGTAATAAGAATGGACTATGTAGTAAAAATGTTATATGAAATTAAATTGGAATAATTACAAGTCAATAATTACATGGTATTTGTTAACTAATAGAACCTAAATTGTCCCTCGTTTACAAACCATTTATTTTATTACTTTCATTCACTATCTGTTAAACTTGATAGTTTTAGACACTATTGGTGGTGACCAACTGAGTTTTTTACTCACACCTTGCTTTGGCCACCGTATGGTACAGAAGAAATTTTTTGGTTTCATGTCAATATTACTGAAAAGTCCCTACCATAGGATGTTGATGTGGACTGAGAGTGTACAAGTAAAAGGATTCAAACATGAAGATAGTACCTATTTGAAGATTTTCCATTTTTATTTTTTTTCTATTTATTTACTTTCACAACTATAATGTCATGACATTGTTAATATTGAGTTATTGTTTTTACCCAATTGGGAGATGTTTAGATTTTATGTTTATTGGTTGTTCATATTGTTTCCACAATTTATATCTTGTTCTAATTTGGATTACTCTGGTAATAAGGGTATATTATCCCCACATGAATCATTTGACCCTCACCTCTAGTTGGTATCCTATGGAGTATGGGGAGCAAATCATGAGGTCATGTGATGACTCGGATCAGGGGACATGTTTAGTGGATTCTGGGGAAGGCACATTACAATAGTGATAAAAATTAGGGTTTCATTGTGTGATATTTCAAAATATTGAGGTCAAATATGATGAATTATTGAATATTGAATCATTACATAATATTAATAAATAGTTTTTTCATCGTCATATTTCTTATTTAAGATGGTTCGTTTTTTAATTATTGATTATCATCCAATTTCCTAATATATCATTCAATTTATATTATCAAAAGATTATTTATAACCAAAGAATAATATATATCCTATAAATATATCCTCATGTCTCTCAATATATGGTAGTGATGAGATTAAAATTTTAAATTTATCATTCCCTTGAGCGGGTAGTCCCGAAGTACACAAGGATGATAAATTCATTTTATACAGAATGAGGAATAAAGATAAATGGATTATTATTTTAGAATATATATTTTTTCCAAAATACATTTATATATATTAAATTTTTTATTAATACTATACATGTATTATTTTTATTGAAAATTAAACAACTGGTGTCATGGTGGTTCTAGTCATCACAACAGATGATTCATGGTTTTGTTTTTTTGAATGGAAATTGGGAGCATGGCTAATTATTATACCATTATTATAACATAAACCTCATATAGTAATGACATATATTTTATCATTACTGTTTTGTGAATATAAATTTTATGAATAAGGAATGAACATTATGAACTAAAATAGAGGAGGAGTGGTTAGAAATATATACCTTACTACTTGAATGGTCTCCTTTATGAAGATGGTTAATCATTTAACGGATGGAATTTTAAAGAGAACATAATTTACATGATGTGTATTGGTGTGTTTATGATATTTTTGGGATGATTTTTAACTGATCTAAATGTGTTTTCGTGTGAGGTAAAGTGAGTATTGGAGTGCCCTACTTATTTGTTAAAATGAATGGTAGTTTTATAATTACTAAAATCTATTCAAAAATGGTATTACAATATCTTGTAATTATTCCCTAAAAGTTAGAAATAAGTGGTTGGATAAGTGTTCAGTCCAATTAAAATAAAAAATATTCAATTTAAAACTTGCATTAACCTCTTGTTAACATTACATATTAAGTTACTAATTTGTAACTTTTTTTACCACGGAAAATTATATCCACTAAGGTAACTAATACTTTATCCCCACAAGTAAAATGGGATGTTTTGTTATTATTTAAACATAATGATTCCTAATTTGAAATTATTTTTTATATAATTTGATAATATGATGAATATTTATTTTAAATTACAGAAAACATAAATGTATTGGAAATAGTATTTTTAAATATATAACATATGGTTTGAAATTTAAAATATGGGAATATAATTAACAATAGTTTATTAAACTATATATTTATTTATAAATTACATATATTTATATAGATAACGGTTTCATGAATTTATTATTCAAATATACAATCTAATAATTAAAAAAAAACATTATATTTTTAAAGCACCATTTTAATAGATTCAATAAGAAGTAAAATTTTAAAGAAACTTTAAAAAATTAATGCTAAACTAATGTTGATATTCTAAAATAAGTAATAATAATTTAATTAATTTATATTTTATAAATTAAAAATACAATTTTTAAATTATAATGACAAAATGAAGAAAAAACATCTATAGAAAAATGTTATTTTTAACCATTACGTTTTCATAATATTATTTCATACCAATTTTAAACAAAAATAAATATAATAATTTTGTTATTTTAAATAAATATTTTATATTATCATTTAATATTAATTTTTTAAAAAAATTTGGATAAAATTTATAACACATCATAAAAATGATATTTAAGAATGATAAATTCAATTTAATATTAAATATCATTTATTAGTTTACCTAAAAATGTAATACATTTTGGTTTATTAATAAATCATACTTCTAGAGGTTTTTATTTGAATTATTTTTTATAAATAATATTCATCTATTATTTGTCGGATTATCTATGATTGGTGTTTTATGCTAAGAAAGCGACTCAACACATTGTTTATTTTAGGAAAATGAGGAGTGAAATATTATTGGTCATTGGAAAAGAGACATGGGGAAGATATTTACTATTTTTTAAGGGGATTTAGTGAACCCAGACACTATACCAGATGAGGAAGATGAATAATGAAAAATAAATAGCCTAATGTCACCTAACCTCATGTAAGGGACTTGTAAGGTGAAATGGGGAACTAGTAAAGTGTTCCCTTCATGGATGTGAATTCACCAAGAATATGTTCTTTTATGTAGTTATTCTATTACTAATTTCTTATTTATGGTTTCATTAATAATGGGATTTACTAATAGAATCACATATATTGGGAATTAATTTTAGAGGACATACAAAATAACTTCTTTGGGATGGGATTTGAGAACAGTCTCTTTCACAAATGGGATCTTTTTTAGGGGATATATGAAAGGACTCCTTCATATAGGGATATTGTAACAATATATTATTCTGTAAATTAAGTTCATTACCTATAGGATACATCTTTAGGATATTTGAGTCACTAGTTTCTCAAATTAGAACATTTTTTTTCTCTTGTATTTTTTATCTCTCATTCTCATTCAATTACATATAATGGAATTGGGTGTTTATTAGAGATGCTTGAACAGTGTAAATCCAAAAAAGTGATTCCATATAGTAGTTCCTAGAGTGTTATATGGTAAATAGTGGATACACAAAACATTATGTGAGAGGTTGGAAAAATATTTCTCTAAAAGAAAAATATTGTTATAAATGGGAGGTGGATGCTTTGAGAATAACATCAGGTTATATATGAACTCCATTAAATGAAACATTGGTAATTTTATGTGTTTAATTTTATTTAAATATAAATTTATATTCTGTGACAAAAGTGTGTAATCATTCATGGGAGGACAAATATCACAACCATGAACAATTCGAAAGAATGATTTAATGGAATACAATATTTTCATAAAAAGACACTCTATGTGATTGACAAAAGGGTCATTCACATAACATTCAATTTCTAGATTATAGAGTCCCTTTTACATCATTGGTAATATCCTCTATTAATGAAATTATTGTTGATTATTTCATTGAATATATTACAAATTAGGGTCCCCAACACCAATACAGTCAATGTTTTTTGGATTTTTAAGGGCTTATAAATAGTAAAAATTATGAGTGGATAGAAGTGTCTATCATGGAACTCAAATGAACCCAAAAAAGAGTATGATCTCACATTATGGTTGGAACATTAAAAATTATCATGGGTATTGGGAGTATTTTATATCTTTTTTATGGATAATATATAATTTTTTAGAGAGATTAACATGAAAATAATCAGTTATACAGATTTTATTCATATGAAATTATAATAAAGGTACCATATATTTATCTCAATAATCACTTATTCTAAAATTCATGTTATAACATTAACTGTTAGTGAAGCATACATAGTTTTACCTATTATCAAATACCTTCAATTTTGAAGAAAATATAATATAAATTCTATAAATATAAAAAGTGTATGGAAATATTATGGTGTGAAAATTCATTTCTAGAAAAATAAGATGTATCACTATCTGTGATAAAAATTCTTATAAGTGAGTGAAGCTACGAGATTTTTATAACAATTGGGATAGATTCACCAAAGAAATTTGTTTACTAGAAGTATATGGATGTAGATTAAAATTTTAAAAAATTTATTCTATCATCTTTATTTGATAGACATTATAAAAAATTTATTTGGATTAATTTGACAGAGGAAATGTGGTATAATATGGAGAAAATTTATGAATTATATGTCAAAATAAATGAGGTAAAACTATATATTTGGATGGGAAATTTAAAATATGTCATAATAGCTAAATATGAAATAGTTGATGGATACATAACTAGAATTGTTGAGAAAGTGAGTCATATCAAGTGACTATATGATTATCTAAATAATTATAATAGTATTAATATTTTAATGAGAAAAATTCATAATAGATTTGATCAAAATACTTTTTACCTCATTGAAAATGATATATCATATCATGACGAGTTTCATAATAATCATATAAACTATGAAATGATAATTGATATAATTCTCCATAAAAATGATTGAGGAAATTTTTTCAAGGACATAGAAAAAATGAAAATCTTGTAGGAGGTAGTTGATGTTCCCCCATCCAATGAAGTTGAGGACCAGGAAGTAACTATCAAACAATAAAAGAAGTTAAAGGATTTTATTTCCTTCAATTTAGAGATAAGATCATATATATGTGTGTGAATTTCTCTAAAAGTTAACTAGATGGTGTGATTTTAGAAATTAATCTATATATAATAAAATAAAAATATTATAGAGTTCCAAAAATAAGGAATATTAATATTGGTCTCAATGAATTGATATATGAATAAGTAAAAATGAATACATGAAGTCTACTGATGAAAAATTGAAAATATATAATAAAACATAAATTGCATCTAATTAAAAAATTGGATGTATTCACTTTTTTAGATTTTATTTTGAAGAATATTATTCAATAATGGTTTTTCACTTCATGGAATATATTTTAATACAAATAAAATTATGATGTTTTTTAGAATATGTAAAATAAAGATTCACTAAACTCATGGTGAGATTTGCGATTTAAATTATTCCCTAAATGAAAAAATAATCATAATAATGTAATATTGTCCCTAATGGAATGGGTCGTGATGATGAAGAGAGAAAATGATTATTTACATAAAAAAATAAAATCATATTCATGATGAAATCAAACATCCTAATGTAAATTTTATTGATATATATATTATATTAAAAGAATTTGAGAATATATTTTTTATCATTGAATAATTGTAAAACATGTGAGATGAATTATTAACTTTTTTATAATAATTTACTAATTTAAATTATATGTTATAATAATTTTTATATGGGATAACATTTTGAATCATCTCAGACTACTGAGAAATGATATGTGCAATAACATGTAAAAAATTAACCTCTATTGAAAAAAATTAAAAATAAGTATCTACAAATTTTATAGTCTCTAAATATAAATAGGGGAAGGATGGGATTAGGAAAAATAAGAAAATATAATATTAATATCAATTGGTATTTATACGAATATATGAATTCAATGATCTCAAAAACCAACACATTACCATATTAGAAACATATAAAGAAAAAAATCTAAAATTTATAGATAAACTAAATAGTATCAAGGAATAACTATATATAAAGGCTAATATTTCTGTTTTCTACTGAAGGACAATAATTAGAATGTGCATTGGGAAACATTTTTCATCCATATAATAAGAGAAAGGATAATTTGAGGTGGATTTTAATAGATAATAGAACGACAATGTAAGATCATGTGAAACTAATGAGATGAAATTCTTTGTTGTTACCTATCCATAATGGGTTTGATTGTATGTATTCCATTATTAAAGGTGTGACCAACATTTTCATTGTTCATAGGAATAAAATTCTATTATTACAGGATATGATTAAAAAATATTTGGTGAAAATATAATCCAAAAAAATAAAAATAGAAAAGTTTTGTCATATAGACATCCCCATTAAATATTGAAAAAGAAGAAAACATGGATTCATGATAGTGTATTCTTATAAAATATTACTATATATGTAAATATCAAAATAAAAATTAAATAACACAATGTTGTGTGGTTACCTCTAATTAAGAGACAACCATTAAAATCAATGTAATTTTTTCTGCTCAAATTGAGCAAAAAAAAAATTGATGTCTCAAGAAGATTTTTTATAGATAAACTAAACTCAAAGTAATAAATTCGATTACTCTCTGAGATGATGAAAAGAATTTTATTTTTAAAAAAGTTTATTTATTCCTAAAGAGAATAAAATATTGGAGGATCATTACAAAATGATTAACAAACAGTGGAAATTTTGTTAGATTAGAGTTCCTGATAAATCCTACAACCTCAACACAAAATAAGAAATCAATAATTTGTATAAGATATTTGGATATCTTTGCTAGAAATGATTAAGAAAAAATTAATGTGACAATACTATAATAGATATACCATAACAAAGTATATATTAATATATTTTTTAATATATTTAATGAAATGGATGATGATTTTGTAAAGGAAAATATACTTGTAAATCAAATATACCTTTTTTCCTTTACTAATCCACCAATCATTATCAGGTCCTATTCAGAATCAATCAATTATATGTTACCAATATTTTATCACATATATTGATTATTTTATATGAATGAAAAATTTGTTATCTAATAAACATATGTCAGAGGTAGTTGAGATATTATTATTTTTAAATGAAATATTATGAATTGGTAGGGGGTTTCTGCCTAAAAAATAAACAATGAGTAAATGTATGATATATATTAGTTGTAATCCTACCATGATAAATGTGGAATCGTGAGAAAATCTAATTCCCCCTACACTAGCTTTAATTTAAATTATTCTTATATAATTAATAGTTGTATTATTTAAATAGCAATCGAAATTAATTATGTCATCAGTAGGTCCTCATTATTTGGAGAGATGTCATGTGTACATTGTTTCACATTTGGGATAGGTGTTTGATGAGGTATGATTTATTTAAGACATATAATGAGACTTGGGATCAATGTGATCCATTTTTTTACTATATCATATTTTTTCAAAGAATTTGTTTTTCATAAAATGAAAAATATTATGGATTTTTAATGGAAACCTTGAAAAAGGTATATTTCAAGAAATACTATTCAATTAAAAGTACAATAGATTCTTCTAAAAAAAATCTTTATAAGGAAATTTAGAGTGTTTTTGTAAATGTTATTAAATATAATACACCATTTTATTAAATGATCTCGTTGTTTGTAATGATTATGATAAAGGAAATGAGATAATTTCTATGAATGTTCATATGGAACAAGTTTATATTCAACCATATTTTTTTTAAAATTGACTCAAATCATACCATTGATGAATAATTGTTCAATAAAGTGGAAAAATTAAAAAATCAATACCAATATAATGACATGGAAGCATAAAATACAGAGAAATATGAAAATTAACCCATATATAAAAGATATATATAAAAACAAGATAAACAAAAAATATTGACTCGTAAATTGGAAAAAAATTAGCCGAATTTTATATCAATCATAGTGATTTGGAGGGACTGTGGAATGAGGAACTGGACCAGATATTGAAAAATTCAACATGGTTTCTCATCAATATAATTAATGGTAAATATTTCATTGGAAAAAAGTACTTATTCTAGATTTTATTTTATAAATAGCGATAAGTCACTAAGGTCAAAATTATAATTTTTTTCAACAGTTATTCAAAATAAGAATGGCTTGATTTTGTAGTGAACGTTTCTCTTGGTGAATGACTAGAATCCATAAGTATTTTCTAAGTAGTTTCATCTCAATATACGAATATAATTTCTCAAATTTATTTTATAAATATCTTCTTTATTTTTTATACTGGCGATTTAATCAATATTGAAATTCTTAGGTGAATCAGTCTTGATATTGATGGATTTATAGATTTGATATAAAATATGGATTTATATATATTATTGTAGGATAAAATATTCAAGAACACAATTTTTTTTAAAGGGAGTGAAATTAAACTATGGAAAAGTAGGAATTAACATTCTCATTACAGAGATAAATGATATTAGTTTATAAATAAATATATATATATTGATGAAATTATCTTTATAGAAAATAATGACACAAATTGTATATAATTATATAAAAAATAGTGAAAATTTTTATATTTTTGTCTCGGATTTAACAAGATTATTTTTGACAAGTCTTCAAGAATAAACAAATTTTTTTTCTCAAGAAAATTGTGAAAATGAGTAATTGATTTCATTGGAATTATATAATACCAACCACTAGTTGAACTAATAATTTTTTAAACATTTATATGATGATTAAATAATTTTTTTAAACCAATATAAATTTACAAGATTGTTTAGTATCCAACTCAACCTCATTTCATCTAGACATGATATAACATATTTGGTGATAATTTCTAAAATGTATCTACGTGACCCTATGGAATTACATTTCATTGATACAATTCATGTACTAAAATACATGAAAGTAACCTTGAGTCATTTTTAAATATATATGATATGAAAAAAACTGATGTGTTCTAGTATTTTTGATACAAACTATGAATGATATTGTGATGGAATAAGATTAACATATAATATAAATTTCCATTTATTTTAATCTTGTTTTTATTTTTACTACAATAATATAATTTCTATTACATTATATACTATGGAATATAAATGTTTCGATACTACCAGTTCTTAATTATAGATAATATAAAGGAAAAAGAAACTTGAATATTTTAGGGTGAATATCAAAATACCACCAATAATATAATATGATAAGGTACCTTATATTTATTTTTAGAAAACATATAAATCACTCAATAGGAAAGAACCTTTATATTATGTTTCGCTACATTAAGTTGATGGTTTCGAAGTTTTTTATAAATTTAGAGTTATATTAAACATCACATCAACATGTCAATATTTTCAACATGAAACTCCCAATTATATATTTGAGACTTTAATACAAAATTTTTTTTATCACTTTTATATCACATGAGGTACATTAGGTAAATACCACTATAATTTAGATCTAAATGTAGAGGGTTTGAATTGGATAAACCCTTTATCTAACTAATTGTGAAGTAAATGTTATGATTATGGTAATAAAGGAATGAAAAATATGAATGATTGATTTGAATTAGGCATAACCATATATATTTTGTACTATAAATCCCAATATATTCTTTGTGAAAAAGGGTAGAAAACTATTAATGATGTATTAGAATTCTGGGGAGATAATCTAGACCAAATTACAAAAAATTATCTTGTCACCAAGAGATGGAAATATCACAAAACACTACTTAATCCAGTGGTGTGATATCATGTTTTTTATATTGTTTTAGGATGTGATTTTGTGTATCATGTATTGATTAGTTAAGTTTCTAAAAAATACAATGTGGGAGAGAAAATAACCTAATTGATTTTTAAAGAAGATTTATTTTTTTTATAAATTCATGACGATTAAATGAATTTTCTGTTTAATTTTTTTGTTATTTGATTGTATTTGATATAATATTTTTTTAGTGTAATGGTCCTTTAGAGTGTTTGATGTCAATTTTAATATTTATTATCTTTATAATTATTGGAAAAATTGTCAAATTTCTACCTAGAGGGAGTAAATGTGGACATCATATTAGAAACATGGGACATTGTAAGTGTAACTAGTGGCTAAGAAAGAGAAAATACTAAAAATTATATATTACAAGTAAAACTATTTATGACTATATGGGTACTTTTAATGTGTCATTTAAAATATTGAATGTGTATATAGAACCTTTGAAGAGTTGATATCAATCAATTTAAGAGTAATTGGGAAATTTACAAGGGTTAATAAGAAATTTATTAGAGTAACTGGCCATCTTATGAATAGTACATACTAAAATCATAAGAATGATTTTGAATCTTGAATGAAAAAATGGAAAAAATCTTAAAATATTTTTAGGATTCATTAAATTCTTTCTATTTTTATTTAAATTTCCAAATATATTAGAATATTCGATTTAATTGAAAATAACGTGATTCTTAAGTAGTCTTGAGACCATTAAAATCATTAGATGGTGGTAAAATTTGTGTTCCTCATTGATAATAATATGATTCGGAATGAGATTAAATGAATATATCATGTGTATATATTCATGTGATGTTTTAGTTAAATTACTTTAAATATTTAGTCATTTATTTCAGTAACATATTAGTAAGTGAATATTTTTCAACCTGGAATTAAATTCATTTTTTATATTTCATTATGGAAATAATATTAAATAAATTAAATGAAAATAAAAGAAGAAAAATTGAGAAATAAAGAGATTTTAATAATTACCAATATGATACTACGCTAACAGAGATTTATTTCATCATATAAAGATAATTAATGTGAGAATAAACAATTATTTATTTTATTTGTTCATTTTTAGCAGAGATAATTATGATATATATTTAATGCCTTGTTTCTAAGAATGAAGACGGCCTTTATGTGCTTATTTTCTCATATAAACAAATTGGGTATTTTGGAATCATTATAAGGGAGTCCAACATTAAAATTGTTATATTAATATTCATCTTGAACTCGAAGACTGAACTTAAGGAGTAATATCTCATCATTGATTTTGGGATACAAATTTTTATATAATATATCCTAATCACATACCAAAGAAAAAATACAAGTTCAAATACTTGTAGTTCTAATATAAAAGATTTCATATAATATTCACGAAGAGGATGATACATTCTAGGTGATTTAAATAATAGTTATCTAAAAAATTGAGTCTCTTTTCCATGCACATGTAGCCACAAAATTAAAAAGTAGAAAGTAAATTGTGTCATAGTAATATACCGAATATTGTCAGAATTATGACCATACATTGATGCATAATATTTTTAAGATATTCATTGGGTTTTTATTATTCTATTGATGATCAGTATGTGTTGATGATATATTTATAGATCATGACCTTCATCAGTCCCAATGTATTTATTCAAAAAAATGTAAAGATAGTATAACTGAATGACACCCCACCCCCACCATGTGAAACTCCAAATGATACATGAAAATCAGTTATGATGTCTTTTTTATTTTTTATGATTTTTTAATAAGAAGATATATGTTTTCTTCTAAACTCTGATATTATAATATATTTTAGTCATGTTAAAACTATTGACCCATAGATCTAAATAGTAGTATCTATCACATGATGAATTTCACATGAGTTGATTTCATGAACTAGTCATCATGTTATTGAGTGATACATGATATAAAATAATTATTTGAGTAACCTATACAAACTATAAATAAAATGGAATAAAAAATGATAAAAATTGTAATTGATGATCTTAATCATTTCCTCGGGACAATATCTATGTCCATGTAGATCCACTATATCTAATTCTCCAAAAATGACACCCCATACAAAACTAGTTCACCAATAAGATATATAAATTCCATTGAAATTAACATATAAAATATGAGTATAAATGTAAATAGAACACAACCATGTTGCATGTTCTATATAATATTATAATTTATAACACTCAACATAAAATGATCATGTCATGTATTCATGAATTTTTGAGTCCACAATTATGCATTACCATACCTTTATAACCATATAATAAAGAACCATGAATATTTTTAGAAATAATTGTATCATAGTGTATTCCTTACAAGTTTTAGTCCCTGATTCATATTAAAATTCAATATGTTCTATATAGTGAACATGTTCAAATATTTTAATAAAAATCCAGGAAATATGAATTATTATATTGTATCATCCAATCTAGTAATAAAATATTTGTTGGGTACCATGACACTAAATCTTGTCTTTAAAACCCACCATAGTGATAATCCATAACATAGGGTTTCTTGAAACATGGTTGGTCACTTAATCACATCAAAATCATCACTGTGATTAACTCAGACACAAATGATCCACTTTTTGCTGAGTATATCCCTTTGAAATACCACCATACATATAACTAATATCACAATATAATCTAAAAAATATAAATAGTAATATAGAATCACCTATCTGAATGTTAAATCACTCATATATAACCTATCGCATATCATTAATCATGAACCATGGAGGCACTGTAAAAATAGCATATCCACCCTATAAATAAGAATCAAAAACCAAAAAACACCTATCAGATAGTAACATATCTTCTATATTATCACATTTCATTCTCATAACTGTAATATGAATTCAAACATCAAATTGTTGTTAATAATCAATAATACCCTTAAATAGTAATTTGAAATAGTAATTGAGAACCACAATCGGTCTCATACCATTCAATTAATTAGCCTCAAGATGATCTCATAGCTCTTAAATATGTTTTGTAACCATTATGCAATCATACCTCTTATGGGAATCATTCTATATGAGTTCATTAGACCGATCCAAAACTTTTAGAGTGTTTTTTCTCCTACAAAGAGCCTCAAATGGACACTTATATTATAATCTATATTAAAATCTCATAAATAATGCAATGTGAAACCCAAGACCAAATACTATGCATACCACCCATTAATAAAATTAATAAATAATATGCATTATATTTGATCATTCAATCATGTAGCTTAAAATTGTTAGATTCCTTCAATATTCATATATTATACAAACCTAATGTAATCAGGTTTTGTCTCATCTCTAATAACAAAATTATGTTTTGATGTATACAACTATACATGGTGTCTAGTGGTGACCCAATCGATGAGATATCATTGATTAACCCTAATATTTTTGGATTTTGGAATCCTATAACAACCTAATATTTGTAACTTATATCCAATTTTATAAACCCCCATTATATACAAGAAAATACATAATAAAATGATTCATTACCTCATACTACATCACACTTGAAATGAAAATTTAATTATATAAAATGTTAAGGACCACTTATCATGTGCTTATAAAAGATAACTGACAAATACTATGGCCTAGAAAAATATAAATTAAAAAACTTAAAAATTATTTTTAAAGAAAAAAAATTTCTTGTTGTGGTGTAACACTAATAAATATAAGAAATAAACATGGATTATTAAGAAATAATTTTTATATATATGAGTCAACTAAAAATGAAAATTCATTAGTTTACGATAAAAATATAATTTTGAACCATTACGTAATGGAAAATTCTATAGATAAGGGGTTTTATTTGGAATGTATATGAAATGAAGATAAAAGGGATGTTTTTTATGAAAAAATTCATTATTTATTTGAAAAATAATTAAAAAAATCATATCATAGATCAAAGAGTGTGCAGTGACCCACCAAGCATTTTTTTTCAAGATAATAATTTGATGGTATCTATCTAGAGGGGTTTACATCCCACTAAAAGGAATTTTTGTACATATTACCTTTTTATCTAGTATGTGATGGTTTTGGATATATTATATAGAAAAACCAACACTATTTCATTCTGAAAAAAACTATAAAAAATAAATAAAAATTTTATATTCAAAAAAATTACATTAAAATATATTCTATAGTAAGAAATTTAATATATAACATTAACCTAATATCATTAGAGTTGTTAGATTTTATATACGATATATATATATATATATTGTTTTCAATGATCTTGATTAATATATGTAAAATCAATAACCAATTAACATTTTAATTATTTTTGTTTCAATTACAATTTAATTATAACATGAATGTATTTAAAAATGGTAAAATATTTCTCTTAAATAAATTGAGGGAATCATAGAAATACATGTGAGTGTTGAGATCAATCCATAATATAATGATCAATAAAAATTAGAGAAAATGATATATTCTAAATGGAAAAGTATAAAAAACGTTTATTAGAAGTCTAGTAATATATACACATTAAAAATATTTGATAAAGACACCATAAAATATAGATTATATTAGTATAATTAAAAATTATTACATTTTTAAATTAATTTTCCCCAATACCTGATAGAGTTTCGTAAATTCCATTGATATTCCACATAAAATATTTACGATATAGAAATCGATTAATCTCATTGGGATTTATTGTAATATTATAGATTTTGTATATTAATATATTTTTTAAATATAATGAAAATCATAGGATAAGATTGAATTATTGATGGGGGAGTTATTTTCTAAATAGGGAAATCGTGATTTGTTTTTATAGAGGAAGGATTATGTAAACTAATTTTGTAAGTGGGATTTTTTCGTTTAATTTTATTGTGTTTTATTCTTCTCTTTTATTAATTCATGGTTGATAAAAAAACATGTTATATTGACTAAAAAATAATTATTTATTGATTATTTGTTTTAAACTACATGTTTCATGATAATATAAACTAATCCACAATCTAATACAAAAAGTATTCCAAGTGTAAAAGTATTATGATTTTAATAAAATAAAAATAAAAATAACATATCTGGGTATCTATTTAAATATTAAAATAGTTCACATTTAATAAATAGTATCATATTTTTATAAAATGAAAATTCAAAACATAAAATTATGAAATACCATCATATAAGGTATAATCATTGATTAATTTATTAGATATATTCATGTTAATAAATATTTATGTTTTATTAGTATAATTTTTTTTTAGTTATTGTTTAACACATTTGTAAAATATACTCTTAAATTTATGTGCAAGATTATAAGTATCACCATTTTCTTTTTTTTTTATATTTTTATTAATCCCTCCTTTTAAAATAAGTGGGAATCCTACATGATACCAGGCTGAAAAAATACTTAATAAATACAATAAAATTTAAAGAAACAATAAAATTTCATTCATCAAATTACAAAATCAAGAAAAACCAATTAGCATAACCAATCTACCCACTATATATATTGAGGATGATATGACACACCTCATGCCATACACTCATGAGATGGTTTAGGATCCCCCCGATCCATCTCAACAATACTGTTTCTAGGTTATCATTGATAAAACTTTACACTAACATGAGTAGGAACTTTTCCACGATCATCAGCAGAACATAAAATTATATAATAATAACATCGAAAAATATCAATAATAATCTAAAAAATCAAAAAAAAATTACAAGATTATTTCCAACGCTGTGCTAATGTCCATAAAATTATAAAGGCAACAAAAATCCATCAAACCCATTATGTCACCTCCAAAATTAATACACATATAGAGTTGGGATCCATCATCATAAACTCCACCAGAAAAGTCCTAGTCAAATGTTATCACCCTCATTAAAGACTATATAATTGAAATATGGGAGGGTGGGAATGTTAAAAAACTATATGATTAATATTTGGGCTATAAAATATGGAAAACCATTAAAAAACACATTAGAGAAACAATTAAGAATATATATAACTGAAACATAGGACACCTGTTATCATTGAATGAACAAACCCATTAAAATATCATCAATATTATGTTGTCACCATGAAAAAGATCAATAAATTAATTTATCACGACCAGGAAAAAAGGTATATTCTATTTTCAATTTTCTTTAGAGGAATGACACCACAACTTAATTTAACTACTAAGGATAAAAACTAAAACGACCCACCATCAAGGCCAAAAACATGATTTTTACTTTTAACATGGTATATTTCAGTATAATACACAATGGTTGAAAATAAATTAAAGAGTCATGACCCCCTTGTTGGGGGAAGATGAGGAACTAAAAATGTGGAGAGAAAGACCTCAAGTAACTCTAATGAAACCAACACTAAGTAATATAAAACCATTAGAAAATTAAAAAAACATATATGAATGTGGTACTATGGAAAAATAAAAAAAATTAGATGAGAATGCCTCCACAAGAGGTCAAAAACCTATCATGCAGAAAATAATGATTTTGATTGAAATATAGTAGAAAGCATTTGTCTATCACCATATAGAGTGTAATTAAATAATAATAACCTCAACTAAAATAATTAAATGTCAAATAAATTTTTATTTCTAATATATAAGTTTGACTTAATGAAATTCACCATGTAATTTATGATTTAAAAATTTTATTTTAGGGTAAATTATGAAATGTTAGGAAATGGAATACCTTAATAAAATTTATACACACTATTTTTACATGATATTTGGTATCCAAGAAATATTTTTGAATTCAAATAAATAAGCCTAAATTTTTTTGTATATTTTTTTCTAGATAATATAATTTTTATATGAACATAACAACATATGTTATGAGAAAAATTATTTGTATATTTGAATATTTAACATACTATTTATGAATCCTAATTTAACTATAACTATTATGAATTCATCAAAATTTAAATCTATATTTCAATTATTATGGGTTAGATTGATGAATTGATTTTTCAAATAGATTCAAAATGATTTATTAGGGTTTATATGTTTATATAAATATAAAAATAATATGTAACATGTTTTAACATGATCATTAGAATAGTAAAACATAGGGCCTTTTAAAAAGATAATATATTATGTTGTGTTTGGTTTGACAGTTATGTATACATTTTTTCTATATATATTTTAACTTCTTTCATAATGTAAAATAGTTATAGTATTCAAATATATAATGTTATTATGTTAACGTAAATTTACTCAATATTATTCATTCATTTATAATATATGTTTAACATAATATTTGAATTATAATTGATCCCTCAATGGAAAGAATTATTTTATGAAAAAAAATTATTTTCTTTGAAAATTAATTTGTTCAAATGATATATTTTGATTAACATGAGTAGGGTCATATATAGAGTTATATTGTTTACATGATAAAAATAATTTTCAAGGATTATTTTTATTATATCATTTAATTATTCCACATAGACTATCATACATAATTTCATAAATGTTCATGGTGTGTATCTTTCTAGTGTAACCTAAATTAGATGATGTTGACAATGTATCATACATGTAGACATTCATGGATTAATCATTTTCTTATTTCTTACTCAAAAAAGAGTTGGTCATGGGTGTTTCAGAATGTTCTTTATCTATAAATGTATTTATAGTTCTTAGTATAGGAAAATTAAATAAAAAATTAAAGAAAAAATTCTCTAAAAAGGATTATTTTATGAATATATCTATATGTTTTGAATAAATATAAATGATGATATACAACGATAGGCTATACACTAGTTGATCGATACTTTTAATGATTTTTATTAAAATTCTACCAAAATTTAGATGATTTTGTTTAAATTTTTATTCCTCCAAAATTAGATAGGTTTAATGGGATTCAACGATTAGTTTGGATATATATCAATATAATGGTCTATTACCACTCTTTATAATAATGATTGTTAAATTAAAGATATGAATAGAATTATATTAAGTAGATTCACTAGAAAAATAAACCACATGAATCATAACTTAAGTGACATATTATATTGGAAATCCATGGGACATCCTTGCAATCTCTATGCATAACATAATATGTGTGGTGTTTTTCAAATTTGTTATAGGTTACATATTCTTTTAACGTATGGATCACTAAATTTTCTTATATATAATATGTTTGTATCATTTAAATTACTTTTAATCCTAATCTCATGATGTATAGCCATATATGAAAACCATTAGAGATAAATTATATTGTTTCTCGTATGTAACAATTTTATGTGCATGAAACTCATTGTTCCATGGTTTATACAAGGGTATAAAATTAAGTGGTAAAAAACTACTAATCCATCGTGTCACCTTTATATAAAAATTACTAAAATCTATCACCTTGACTAAAATCATCCAAGGCTTAGTGAATTTTCCTTGTATGTTATATCATATGCAATAAATCGTTAAACCATATCAGAATATTTTTTATATATCTTCATAAATTCAATTTTAAAAAATATCATACATTTGAATGTCCACAAATCATTAACCAATGATAATTTATAGAACTGAAACCATTTTATTTCATAAATTTTTATATATAATAATGTGGTGTCCTCTAGAATAGAATTAATACTACTCAGCCTATAAAGGTATCATGTGAAAAATCTTTTTAAAACACTTTTCACTTTACCAATATCCAAAACATAAATCATATACCATTATTTCTGATAATATGATTGCTCTATATAAGTTATTATCTAAGAATGGAACATATTGAGTATCTATCCCAAATAACTACTCATACATTCTTGATTCTCTAATTATACAATAATTATGGTGATGGAGATATCAAATGTTATTCACTTTATGTAGATAATCAAATCACATTCCCTTTTCTAGATTAATATAAATGTCATATATACTATATAAGTATAAATATTCGATTCTTAGTATACCTTAATTGAGGTCTTAGGCATCATACTCATCATTTGAGAGAAAAAATCAAAGCCTATTCAATATCATGCCAATTGGATGATGAGAAACATACCCAACAACCATTTTTTATATAATACATAAGGATTTGGATGGATATGTATAAAAGCTTGAACTTTTTCAGGATAGCAATCCCAACAACATCAGGTGTGGGGAAATTAAAAAATGAAGTAGTCCCACCTAGTATATCAGAGTTATTATGAGAGAAAAAAATTGTGGAATATACATGGGGTGTCTTACATCACAAAAAAACTTTTTGTACCGCATGATAATATTCTAAATTTATATATAAAATCATACACACATTAACTTAAAAATGTTACCATGATACATAATAATCAATGGTGAACCTTTATTATAAAAAGCTCAAAATTTTAGCGGTCTTTTTTTGAATTGAAAAAATATATACATCCATTTATGAATAATATTACTATAGAGTATTCATTTAGTGTAATATATTATATTTTATATTCATAAACTATTAATAATTTTAAACAAATCAAACAGAATCCCATTCCACATTATGTAAAATGTGATAGAAAACTAGACTAAACAAAATATTTTACTTCACATTAATGTATTGGAAAAATTCATTACATATCTCTGATGTATGTACCACATTTTTATGTGGACATATTTTAATAATCTCCCATTAAACTGCACTATGGAGTAAAAACTATAAATAAATATTGTATGATTACTGTTTGGAAATAGAAATTAGAATCCTAATGTATAATTCCTTGAACAAGTATTTATTATTATTTATATCCTAAAAGACATTATTAGGATGTTAATAACATCTATTGTCTACATATAACTATTTCTATGTTCATTATAATCCTTTCCATAACAATTCAATTAATATAATTCTATTATATGATTTTCAGAAACTAATATAACACATTAAATTTTTCATTACCACCTCATTTTAAACGCTTTTTTTAATATAGAGGGTCATATACTATGTTATGGAAACTAAATTACACATTTTTTATTTCTCATTTCCTTATTAAATAAAATACATATAGAATATTTAGTTATAATCAATTATAATTTTGTTATGTTGTATTCATTTAATTTTTAGAATTTATGTCTTAGAAATAAAAATATATATTCCAATTAGACTCTCTTAAAATATACTCTCTCCAAATTATCTTTTAAAGAAAAAATGTTTTTTCGTGAAATAAGACTTCATTTCTTTTAGTTGGAATTGTTAACAACTAAAATATTTTATCCATATTATATATACAATTTTATCTATGTGGAGAAATTATCTAAAAAATAATTTATTCATTAAAATATTCCTTGGTTTGGTGATATAATATAAATTTATAATATAATAATCAATATATAAAATAATTTGTTTTCTTGCATAACATGATTTTTATCCTTATCTCATGTTCATGTATCTTATTAAATTTGATTAATCATAAACAATGCCTTTTATAATCTATCATCTCATAGATTTATTAAAAATATTTTTTTATTAAATCACATAGATTATCATATAAGTGAATGACCTAATTTTTTTTATTATTTATTTATATACATTTAATAAAGGTATATATTACATTAAATTTTAATAATTGATAATGAAAATATTTTTTTCTTAATTTTAATAAAAATTAAAAAATTAATCATTCCATCAATGTTGTAAAATTAATTTAAATTTACAGTAGTTATAAAATATACATTCATATCAAAAAAAATTTAAATTTGATGTATTTAAGTATATAACAATAAAATATGATATATCATATGCATGGAGTTTTTTAAAACCCTTTAAATATCCTCAGAAATTACATTCTATAGTGACATTTATATGCTTTAATGAATTTAACATTGTTTTAATGACCCATGGTGACTATTGGAATGAAACAATATTCTCTTTCTAGAAAAACAGTTTCAGTTTAGTACTCTTTAATTCTAAATATATCCTAATAATCACATGTTTTGATCATTTATCCATAACAAATATATAAAATAATATAATGTTTTCTTGAAAGAAATTACATAATAATAATATTTCCAATAATTCCTAATGAAGGATTTTAGCATCCATAATAATCCATAGATGAAACATATAGACTCACCCATTTATTAACAAATTTATTCATATTATGTACATGTGTAGATACCAATATATCATTATCCATATAATATATATTACCATTGGAAGCATTAATGTGTCCTTATATTCATGTCATAAACATATTTATCAATATTAAGAAAACATCAAGATTTTGTTACTCTAGACGTGTTCATTAAAACACATATGTTTTTTATTCATTATAAATGATTTATATATTTTATTACTATTCTAAGAAGTTACATACATTGAAATTTACCTTCTAAAATATAAATCTCCATGTTACATTAGAAGATGATGACTACATTATATGAAAAACACCTTCTTTTATAATAATGTTATCATTTTTTTTCATTTTTTTCATTAACAAAATTTATTAAATATACACAAAATTCAGTAATTACCCCTTTTAATATAATAGAACCTACAGGTGGTCTAAGATCTATAATTTAATAGATAATTTACCTTTCATTTCATTAAAAGTCACTATTATAATATTTAAGTAATTTATCATCCCAATCATGTCTTATATAAATCTTGTAATATTATGTGTCAAATGCAATACCCAATCCTTCATCTGGATTAGAAAAAAACCATTTTTTTCTATCATAACACTTAGGGTTTCCTTGAATAGTGTAATAAATTTAAAATTCCTTATATTTTTCATATAACATATAGAGTCACCTAATTAATTTCTTTCCTTACAAAACATAATACAATATAATCTACATTTGAAAAAAATACACGGTTGGATGATCTAGATATTATCATCTTTTGACATTTGAATTAATCTAGACTTACTATTTTTAACGAGATTAAATATCACACTCTTATGTTATGTTGTTTTATTTACATGAAAATTATTTTGATTTTTATTTTCGATCTTATTCTTTCCATTAAATCATTTTTTCAATCTATATTTATACATAACTCTTAGAAAACTATAACAAGTGTTACTAATCCATATTAAACGACATCTATAAAAACACATATCAAAATATATCTAATTTAAATAGTATATGAAAACATTTAACACAATTTCATAGAACTATATGATTTCTAAAATCACTATAAGTGTAATATTATGGGGACAAGAATCCAACCAATAATGCTCCGACCCCAGTTACCCAGAGTCGGTGCATTATTGCGTAACACTGGCATGATCACAAAAGATCATGTCTCGAAAAACAGATTAGTTTAGTATCCTTGTAAACACTAGATACATTCACAAGTCTTACATTACATCATAAAGTAAAACAAAACTACAACAACATCTGCTCTTCATATCCCCTCATACTATCCCTGTAGGTCATTCATAATATACTTCTTCAATTCCGGGAAAAATTAAAACATTGGAAGGGGTGAGCTCAGATGCTCAGTAAGGATAACAATTTAGTGGAAGCTTTCATAAATAAACTTAAAAATTTAAGGAAATGTATAACTAAAACAAAGGCCTTTTAAATGTGAACTTCAACATAATATACCAAAAGTAAAATGAGATATTTCCATTTACTGATTCACATGGATATTCTACTGGTCGAATAATCACATGCAATATCAATAACCACTTTCATAATGATGTAATGCATAATTCCAGACTATCATAACCATGTATCCAAGGCCTCATGCCAAGACTACAAATAAGATTTTGTCAAGGCCTCGTGCCAAGACACTAGTTTGTCTCATGGGATCTACCGATGAAATTTTTTTTAGAAGATACTTATGTTTAAAATTGCTCAAATATACTCCAGTGTTCTTATGAAAACATTATGCAAGCTTCTGAAAACAAAATAACTAACTTTGATACTGCTCGACTAATTACAAACCATGATGGTTCCACCCCCAATCCCTTATTGTCTACCACACTCGAGAGTCATGTTTTCTGAAAACATTTTTAATCTTGTGTTAAAAACATATACATTTTCACTGGGTTTTCATATTTTAAGACTCATAAAGAACATTTCATACATACAATTTTCAAAACCAAAATAAAAGAAAAGTAAAACATGGTATTTTTTTCATTTAAAAAAAGTTATGGCTTGTAGAGGAAGCCGAAACTCAAATAATGGTCACGGCGGCAGAGAAGTCGTTCTCTCCGCATACGTACGAAAAAAATATCCCCTTTTTTCATTTAGTAATATTCTTCTTATAAAAAATATTCATTTTAAATAAATGTAAAATTAAAAGGGGTTTATACACCATATAAAAGAAAGTTGTGTATAAAACAAAATATGCCTCAATTAAAGGAGATTGAGATGAAGTCCCTTACAAAGATCATTTTTTTAAATAAAATAAATCTATTATGTGTATTAACTATAAGTATACATAAATAAAGTACAAATACAAGATAATACATAATAATATCATGACATAATTCGAAAGTAAGAGATTAACCCAAAGAATAGAAATTGGGTTAAGAAGTTCCATTACAAAGATTATTTTTTTAAATAAAATAGATCTATTATGTGTATTCACTATATGTACACGTAAATAAAGTAAAAATAAAATATAGGACATAATAATATCATGACATAAAGTAGGAGATAAACCTAAAGAATAGAAATTGAATTAAAAAGTTCCCTTACCTCGTGTCCGACTTGACTCGACCGTTCATTAACCTCATGAATAATAAACTAGAGTTAATTTATAATTTCTTAAGAACCTTTTTCAAGTTTATTATTACTTTTATATCACTTATTACCATGTTATGAGCATTATTTAATTATTTATGTTAACAACGGTCGTTTTGTCGATCTTTGGTACTTGAGTCAAAAATAAACTTCTTATAATTACAAGTTGTTCATGTGATAAAATATCCATTATATCCAGAATTATATTCATGATGTAGATATCATATATATCATATATATCCAGTATATACATTCATTCATAATATTACGTAACATTTAGAGGTAAGAAATGAAATGCACCGATCATGGAGACGGTAAGCCGTACGTACGCATGAACGCTACTTTCATTTCTATTTCGTATTTAATGGAATGAAATCATAATGATATAAAGGTGTATTATAATTACATTATAATATCATATATAATATCATTTACTCCATCCTTTATACATCCCACATATGGCATTAAAAATTAAAATCACTTTGAGGGGGCGGTAGTCCGCATTTCCTAAAATGAAATTTTCACGTTTACCCATAATGGAAATCATAAAGGTATGCCATAAATGAGAAATAAATAAGGATAAGAAAAACATAAACATAATATATATATCATATATGAAAATAGATTCATCATAATGGCCACCATGAGATGTGTTAAAAGAAGATTGAATAATCATCATTTCGTGATGCAGTCATTCGCCACCCAGAGAAACAGTATGTTCTTTAACCATTTTATGAAGGTGTAAGTGTAAATAAATTAATTATCACAAAAACATACTAGTATATTTAAGATACTGGTTTTGTTACAAAATAAAATAATAAAAAGAGTTTAGGGGGTTGGAGAAGAAAAATAAAACAAAACAACATAAGAGACGACCTTACCTTAAAATCGGGTAACTCTTTTTGATTTGAGCCAAACGCTTCCTTGGAGAGAATCATGCCCAAAGTGAGGCTTCTAGGAGTAAGGGAGGGAAGTTGAGAGAGTATTTGGGCAGAGTTTGGCCAAGCCAAATGGCTTTGAAGGTGTGAATAAGGTGGCAGAGGTGGGGGCCTTTTATAAGAGGAGAGGAGGGGCACTCTTGGAAAGTCATGAAATGTTACATTATTTTGACATGATTTTCGGATTTTAAAGGACCCAAAATGATATATTTAGAGTATAAGGTGGTAAGGGTTTGAAATATACTCATAAAATAGGTGTTTTACAAGTTTAAGTCTTAGATTTTACATTTTCATTTCATTTTATTTAAATCGTTAATTAACGAGGTAATCGCGACATCTTCAATGTGTCATAAAAATTTTAATTTATTTAATGTCCAAAAATTCTAAAAAAATTAACATGATGTAGAAAATATTTTTATATTTACAATTAATATTTATAGTAAAAATTATAACTTATATAACCCCATGTAATAATTGTTTTAATAAAACAACACATGTTTGTGACAATTTTATTTTTACATTAAATAAAAAGTTATTAATGTCATTTGCTTACCCATGTGGCTCCATGGGGTCCCCAAGTTTACCCCTGGATTGTCTTGGTCGTCTATGACTCATCCAATAAGGGTATGACATGTGTAAGGGTATTTTCATATTTTTATTATATCATTTTTACCTTAAATTTCACTAATTACCTTTAATCGTGATTAATAAAACTTAAAAGATACTATTCAACAAAAATTATTTTAATCCCAATGAACCCAATTTTACTTCTTAATGAAAATGATTCATGTTAGATTTTGGAAATTCAAATCACAGAGGTGGTAAAATTTCATTTAAACAAAAAATCAGTTTTTTTAACTACCACTTAGTGGTTTCACTATTCATAAAAAATCGATGTTTTTCCAAACACCAAAAATTAACCCAAAGATATATTTGATATTCCTAATTAAAAAATGTTGTCTATTCTAAAAAATTCAAATCATATAAGTTGAATTAATTAATTGAATAATTAATTCCCGCTGTTACAACAAATAACGTGTTTTTAAGAAAGAATATCAATCAAAAGATTGACAATTGTTTATGTCCAATTTCAAAGTGAAATTAATTCTAATGAAAACCATTAGATAAAATGGTAAAAATATACTCTTATTAAACTTTAGAACCACTAAATTTTATAAATTATCACTATAAATTATTTTGATTAAAAAATTTGCTTTTAAGTATTTTTCACTATTCATCAAAAATTGGAAGTTCTCAGAAAAATACCAAAAATTCAACATAGACTAATTTCGATATTCAGAATCCAAAAATTAAGTCCATTGTGAAATATAAAATTTAAATAATTTCAAAAAGTGGGTATTACTATTCATAACTTCTACTTCTATTGGTCGCGGTGTGTGAGAACTCGAGGTTGCGTACAACACACACTACTCTATTATTCAAAGAGGAGTGTACCATGGAAGCATGGGGTGTTACATTCTCCCCTCCTTCAATATATTGAGTCCTCAAAATTTAAAATTTTTCTTTGAAAATAAAAGGTTGAAAATAGAAAATACCTTTGTGGAAAATCCACATCGGAAATAGGGTTAATAAAAATATAACTTAAGAAGAATGAAAGAGAAGTACAAAGGTCACCCAAGATAGCCCATACTAGGATTCTATGAAAATATTGATATGGAGGAAAAAAACCATCATGGTCTGATGGAGAGTTTTATAAAACATGATTATGAGAAATTTAACTACAAGAAAATCACAAACCTGTGATTGGTTAAACGGTCATTGATTCCCCAGTAGGATAAGTTAACCTAAAATATCTTTGTTTTAAGTTACATTTTATAAAGTTGAGGAATTTATTTAAAAGATTTACTAAGAACGTAAGGGAATATACTTACTTGTCATGTAGACTTT
The DNA here is from genome assembly GCA_963277665.1 of Viscum album. Classification (NCBI taxonomy): domain Eukaryota; kingdom Viridiplantae; phylum Streptophyta; class Magnoliopsida; order Santalales; family Viscaceae; genus Viscum; species Viscum album. The sequence goes on from OY728151.1 coordinate 810,627,211, forward strand.
CATTCATTACTAAATTTTTACCACAAACCTATCTTTCACTCAAAAAGATACGAAAACTAAAAAATATTATATTTATCCTAATCGTACAAGGTTCCATATATTAACACATACCATTTAGATTAAGAAAACTATTTTGTAATAACCAGAGAATTCCGGTAGGCTAGTGGTAGGTAATAAAGGGCTGTCACACTATGGTTGTGGGTTCGATTCCTATAGCTTTGTCCGATGCGATGGGTTATCCCCCAACCTGCAGGTTATCCTTTTCCTAAAACTATAGTATTATAATATTCCAAAAAAAATCTTCAGAAATGTTTTAACCTTAAACATTATTATCCAACGTTCATCGTAATCCATTCCAACCTTTATAGTTATCCAAAATACCAATGTAATGACTTTCTCTAAAAGGTCTCTAAATTCCAAAATCGATTGTATCATCAGATTCCTCAAACAAAGTAAAGTTTCAATTATAGTCTCATATTAAAATATGATTACCTTCATCATATTAAAACCTTAATGAAAACAACGAGTACTGTAGTACAATCATTATATTTAACACATTATTATTATAACCATAATATAATCCTTGAGTCCAAAAGCACCTATACATTAATTATTCCACTTCAACTATAGTAACATAATAAGATTGTCCTTGATCCATTGGCCTCTTTTGAGGTAGTTTCCTTTGACGATTAGGACATTCATTTGCATAATTCCCCATTTCCCTACAATTTTAGCATTCAACATTGATAGCCTCTTTCTTTCCCTTGCAATCACGATCCTGGTGACCTTTTTCTCAACATTTGTATCAAAATCTCATTCCTTTTAGGCATGTACCAGGGTGATTCTACCCACAATTATCAATAATGGGAATTCCTTATTTCCATTTTTCCCTTTATCTGTCCCTTGTTCCAACGTTCTCTTCTTCTTTTTCTTTACTTTATTGTCATAAGATTTAGAGAATTCCTTTTCTCTCTTGATAGAACACGAGAATATATATTCGTATATTGAGAAAGATTTTGATACTAAATCTTGTCGAAGAAATGGTTTTAACCCATCAAAGAAATGATCAATCTTTCTTCTTGGGTTATGTATATAATCTGCTGCATGCCTTGCTAACCTTGTAAAGTCAGCCTCATACATTGTGACATTCTCATCACTCTTCTGCCTCAGACTCATAAATTGTCTTTCCATATTTGCTCGATGGTCAGGTGGAATGTTTTATTCTAAGAATATTTCCTTTCACTCCCTCCATTCCATACTTGATACATCATCATCTTCCTTTGTGTTTTGAATCAATGACCACCATTGATCAGCATCTCCAGTGAGGCGGTAAACTGCATTGATAACCTTTTCCCTTTCACTACTCCCCAAGTTAGGGAATATTTTCTCTAAGGAATTTATCCATTGCTCAGCTACTAAGGGATTTGTACCCCCATTAAATGTTGGCGGTTGTTTCCTCATGAAGCGCTCTAACATTTATCCTCCACGTTGCGGATCAGGGTGCTCCATATGAGTATGTTTATTATTCATAACCTGAGTGAGTTTTCCTAGTATGGTGATAATTTGATCAGCACCAGTTGTATCTCCAGCTCCACAATAATTATCTTGAGCAGGAGGCAAATCCCTACATGGAGTGTGTGCATTTATACGGTTTATATTCCTCCCACAAGGTGCGATATCTAAATAATGGGATAAACTATATTAGTTTATAAATCAAAATACATAATTCCATACTTGTAAAACACTTAACAAAAATTGAACTATTTATGGATATAATCCATAATCATAAAAAGAAATGTTTTCTTTGAGGAAGTATATACTCATAAACCCTTCATAATGGTTTGTAAGGAAAATGAGAATTATCCTAATCATATCCCCATGGAGTGTTGTAACCAAGAGTGCAGCAAGGCCCGTTGTCGTGCACCAGTTCACGTTCGAGTCTAGCTCAAAGTGGTGTTTTTGGGTTTTACCCCTAGGTACATCTGTTCCAGAGCTGCCTCTACCTGCTCGTATCCAGATAGGGATGTATTGATCGGAAAACTCACAAAATCTCAATAATAACAAAATTTTAGGAAGTTCTTCTATACTAATCCCCAAATTTTATCTTAGGTCTGTGTGCTCTAATCAGAGTTTATCTAAATCTTGCTTCCAAGGTTAGTACTAAAATGCCTCTGATACCAACTCTAACGCCCCGACCCCAGTTACATAGAGTTGGTGCATTATTGCGTAACATTGGCATGATCACAAAAGATCAAGTCTCCAAAGACCGATTATTTTAGTAGCCTTGGAAACACCAGATACATTAATAAGTCTTACATTACATCATAAAGTAAAACAAAACAACAACAACATCTGGTCTTAATATCCCCTCATATTATCCCTGTAGGTCATTCATAATATACTTCTTCACATCCTGGAAAAATCAAAACATTGGAAGGGGTGAGCTTAGATGCTCAGTAAAGATAACATTATAGCAGAAGCATTCATAAATAAACATAAACATTTAAGGCAATGTATAACTAAAACAAAAGCCTTTTAAAAGTGAACTTCAACATAATATGGAAAAAGTAAAATGAGATAATGCCATTTACTACTTCACATGGATATTACACTAGTCGAATAATCACATGCAATATCAATAACCACTTCCATAATGATGGAATACATAATGCCAGACTATCATAGCCACGTAGCCAAGGCCTCATGCCAAGACTACAAATAAGAGTTTGGCAAGGCCTCGTGCCAAGACACTAGTTTGTCTCATGAGACCTACCGATGCAATTTTTTTAGAAGATACTTATATTTAAAATTGCTCTAAAATACTCCAGTGTTCTTATGAAAACATTATTCAAGCTTCTGAAAACAAAATAACTAATTCTGAGACTGCTCGACTAATTACAAGCCATGATGGGTCCACGCCCAATCCCTTCCTGTCTACCACACTCGAGTGTCAGGTTTTCTGAAAACATTTTTAATCTTGCGTTAAGCACATATACATTTTCACTGGGTTTTTATATATTAAGACTCATAAACAACGTTTGATACATACAATTTTCAAAACCAAAATAAAAGAAAAGTAAAACATGGTATTTGGTTTTCATTTAAAAAAAGTTACGGCTTGTAGAGGAAGCCGAAACTCAAATAATGGTCATGACAGCGGAGAAGTCGTTGTCACCGCATACGTATGAAAAAAAACATTCCATTTTTTCATTTAGTAAAATGATTCATATAAAAAACATTCCTTTTGAATAAATGTAAAAGTCAAAGGGTTTTATACACCGTATAAAAGAAAGATGTGTATAAAAAAAATATGCCTCAATGAGAGATGATTGGGACGAAGTCCCTTACAAAGATCATTTTTTAAAATAAAATAAATCTATTATGTGTATTAACTATAATTACACATAAATATATTACAAATACAAGATAGGACATAATTTGAATGTAGGAGATTAACCCAATGAATAGAAATTGGGTTAAGAAGTTCCCTTACAAAGATCATTTTTTAAATAAAATAGATCTATTATGTGTATTAACTATATGTACACATAAATAAAGTAAAAATACAATATAAGACATAATAATATCATGAAATAATTAGAATGTAGGAGATTAACCCATAGAATAGAAATTGGGTTAAGAAGATCCCTTACCTCGTGTCTGACTTGACTAGACCGTTCTTTAACCTCCTGAATAATAAACTAGAGTTAATTCAGAATTTCATAAGAAAATTTTTTGAGTTTATTATTCCTTTTATATCACTTATTACCATGTTATGAACATTATGTAATTATTTATGTTAACAACAGTCGTTTTGTCGATCTTTGGTACTTGAGTCAAAAATAAGCTTATTATAATTACAAGTTGTTCATGTGATAAAATATCCATTATATCCAGAATTATATTCATTATTTAGATATAATATATATCATATATATCCATTATATACATTCATTCATAATATTATGTAACATTTAGAGGTAAGAAATGAAATGCACCGTTCATGGAGACGGTAAGCCGTACGTAGTCATGAACGCTATTTTCATTTCTATTTCGTAATTAATGGAATGAAATCATAATGATATAAAGGTGTATTATAATTACAGTATAATATTGTATATAATATCATTTACTCCATCCTTTATACATCCCACATATGGCATTAATGATTCAAATCACTTTGATGGGCGGTCGTCCGCACTTCCTAAAATGAAATTATCGCGTTTACCCATAATGGAAATCATAAAGGTATGAAATAAATGAGAAAAACAGAATCATAAGGAAAACATAAACATAATATATATATCATATTTTAAAATAGTTTCATCATAATGTCCACGCTGAGAGGTGTTAAAAGAAGATTGAACAATCATCGTTTCGTGAGGCAGTAATTCGCCACCCACAGAAACAGTATGTTCTTTAACCATTTGACGCAGGTGTGTGTAAGTGTAAAGAAAATAATTCTCATAAAAAAATACTAGTATATTTAATATATTGGTGTTGTTACAAAATAAAATAATAAAAAGATTTTAGGTGGTTGGAGAAGCAAAATAAAACAAAACAACATAAGAGAAGACATTATCATAAAATCGGGTATCTCTTTTTGATTGGAGCCAAAGGCTTTCTTGGGGAGAATTCTGCACAAATTGAGGCTTCTAAGAGTAATAGAGGGATGTTTAGAGAGTATTTGGGCAGAGTTTGGCCGATCCAAATGGCTTTTATGGTGTGAATAAAGTGGTAGAGGTGGGGGCCTTTTATAAGAGGAGAGGAGGGGCACTTTTGGAATGTCATGAAATGTTACATTATTATGAAATGGTTTTCGGATTTTAAAGGTCCCAAAATTATATATTTAAAGTATAAGGTGATAAAGGTTCTAAATATACTCATCCAAAAGGTTTTTTACATGTTTATGTCTTAGATTGTAAATTACCATTTCATTTTATTTAAATCTTAAATTAATGAGGTAATTGATGCGTCATCATTGTGTCATAAAAGATTTAATTTATTTAATGTCAAAAAATTATAAAACAATTACCATGATGTAGGAAATCTTTTTATCTTTCCAATGAATAATTATAGTAAAAAGTTTAACTTATAAAACACCATGTAAAAATTGTTTTCGTAAAACAACACATGTTTGTGACAATTTTATTTTTACTTTAAATAAAACGTTATTAATGTCATTTTCATAACCAAGTGGCTCCATGGGGTCCCCAAGTTGACCCATGGATTTTCTGGGTAGGCCATGACTCATCCAATAATATTAGGACAATTGTAAGGGTATTTTCATATTTTTATTATATCATTTTTACCTTAAATTTCACTAATTACCTTTAATCACGATTAATAAAAATTAAAAGTTACTATTCACAAAAATTATTTTAATCCCATTGAACCAAATTTTACTTCCTAATGACAATGATGTATGTCAGGTTTTGGAAATTCATATCACAGAGGTGGTAAAATTTCATTTAAACGAAAAATCAGTTTTTTAACTACCACTTAGTGGTTTCACTATTTATCAAAAATCGATGTTTTTCCAAACAACACAAAAAATTAACCCTAAGCTATATTTGAAATTCCTAATTCAAAAAATGATGTCTATTTTACCAAATTCAAAACATATATGTTCAATTAATTAATTTAATAATTAATTCCCAATGTTGCAACAAATAGCGTGTTTTTAAGAAAGAATATCAATCAAAGTATTGACAATTGTTTGTGTCCAATTTCAAAGTGAAATTAATTATAATGACCACCATAGGATAAAATGATAAATATATATTCTAATTACACTTTAAGAACCACTAAATTTTATAATTTATCACTATAAAATATTTTTATTAAAAAAGTTGTTTTTAAGTATTTTTTCACTATTCATAAAAAAATGGAAGTTCTCAGAAAAATACCAAAAATTCAACATAGGCTAATTTCGATATTCTGAATCCAAAAATGAAGTCCATGTTTAAATATAAAATTTATATAATTTCAAAAGGTGGGTATTACTATTCATAACTTCTACTTTTATTGGTCGCGGTGTGTTAGAACTCGAGGTTGCGTACAACACACAATGCTCTATTATTCAAAGAGGAGCGTACCATGGATGATTAGGGTGTTACACAACTCCCACATTTCCATTCATGGAATTATACTCTAGTTCCATGTAAATACATACCCAATTTTACTTTATAAATAGATAATTTACTTAATCATGTTGTATATTCTATTATTATTCTAACGACTCAAATGTATGTAATTTAAATAAACTTATTGGTTTAGCTTTATAAACTCATTACATTTAAATTGAAATTTCTAATAAAGAAAAAACATATAACATGCTTGTGACTCTGTAAAGTATTATACTATAATCTATTAGTATATTAGATCATTAAACTATTTCAACCATCACAATTCATAGTAAAAAATATATTTGAATAAAATATGCAATAATCCAATAAATTAATGATTACAATCTGAATGGCCTGAACGAATTATTTTTATTTATTTTTATAATCCCCATTTCATGGGTTGAGGGGGATCCCTTACAAGGCCCATAGTCTAACTCGATCCCATGATCAAACTGTCTTATAGGAATTCATCCATGAAATGACAACCTGTAAATTACTCTCCCCAACATCTATATCTTGATGTTAGCTTCCGACCATTGCATTTCTTATTTGGCGAGCAATACTTATAAAGTGGTTTATAGGCCAGGTCTCAGTGGCAATTTCCATATTCACATATTCTTCCAAATCCAGCTATCTTTATTTTTATGAAACCTCATACTCCAAGGACTCATCTGAAGATAATTCCTTCTGTCAGTCCAGGTGCATCTTTACATAATGATCTGAATGAGATAGCAGATTGGTCTTGAGTTGGACTGATGGTCTTGAGGTGGCCTACAATCTTTAACTATATAAAGGCCTTGTGTGGACCAAATTCTTTAAGAACACCAAGCCCAAATTGATTCATATAGTTGACTAGTTTCGGATGATACCATACCAAATAATACCTGCTATGATACATATTACAATACATTATACAATACCTACGGTAGTACTACTATAGTATCCCTTTAAATATGCCTCCACCCATATTCGATCCTGGGCCTCATGGAAGCAATTACAGAGTCCTCAACAACGAAGATGAGGATCATGTTAAAAAATGTGGGTTTCTAACATCGACGCCAAATTGGGGGGGGGGGGGTGACCAAGCCTAAGTGTGCACCACATTCACTAGTTATGAAATGTATTAAAATTCTCTTGTGCATAATACACATAGTTTCCGAGTCTTGTGGGACTCGAGAAAATTCATATTCCCATATACAGTGAGGGGTACATCTAGCTTGTACCACTTTGCTAACACCCCATGGGTTATGTGGGTTGCTGACATCGACTCCTAGTAGGGACCCCATCAAATCCCATGTGTACACTTAATTGCACATCTCAGTAGTGACATTGAATAACCAAGTGCATAATATGCACAGTGTCTTAGTTGTAGGATCGAAATATTGATGTAGATGCTCTATATACAAGAGGGGGGTGAATTGTACACTTTAAAAATTCATTTGGAACTGTTAAAGTTGGTTATGGATAACTATGATTTCTTTAGATAAGGAAAGTTATAAGTTTAACAAATTTAACCTAAGAAAATTCACAACACCTCTAACACCAATTGAAAACATGGAATAAGGAATGATGTTATAAACTTCAACTTCTATGTACTTGCTTAAAACTGGAAAGAGATTCCAAAAGTAGGTTCCGGAAATATGGATCCAGAAATTGAAACTTAACTAAAGATTACAATTTGAGATTCGACCTTAAAGCGTATAGAATCTAAATGAATCAAAGTACAAGTAAGAAAGTATAAGAAATTTATACTTTCCTTACAATACAGTATGCAGCGGAAACAAATAAGAAGTAAAACTACAAGTAACAAGATATAAGTCTTTTAACCCAAAGAGAAGGGTATCCAAAAACCTTGGATAAAGGTCCCTTGATATATACTTTCAAGAAAATCTGTCTTACCCACACAAGGGTAAACCCTCGATACAAAGATCGGGATCTCTGTCTTGCTATCTCCGCAAGCCCTCAACTTCAATGTAGTTGGAACCTCTATCTTCCTCCACAAGGAAGCCCTCAAACTTTAAGGTAGTCGGCACCTCTGTCTTCCTATCCCTAGAAGTCCTCTAATTTAATCACCAACATTTGGATTCTCACGAATAATTGAGAGTTAATAAGAGACTCTCTCTCTATAAGTCACTTCAAGCATGTAATCACCTGAGTCGAAGATCATTTCTTCATCAGTTGTTTTGAGCTCTTCCAAATGAGCTCTTATTTATAGGCTCAGTCGACCTCTTTTCCAACGGTCATATTTTCCTTAAAAATCAGAGGGACCTATACACGTGTCACATAACCAATGGTTAGTTTATAACAGAATATACAACATCGTTTTGTAACAAAACAAGTGTAACAGAAGTTACAACATCATTTTAAGTCTAACTCAAATGTTCGGAGTGAAGATTCAGAGTGTAATAAAAATATTAAAGAGTAGACAAAATATAAAAGTATAAGCAAAATGAATGTTCGGAATCTAAGCAAAAATAATATTTGGAGTCTAAATAAATTCTAAGAGTATAAAGCAATGATGATCGGATTCTGTGTAATAGGTGAATTCAGAATGACAATTCGGAATGAGATTTCATCATCATAATTCGTAATGAGAATTTGTAATCAGGATTCGTCATTAGATTTCAGTGTCTAACTTCAGGAGAGTTTGTATCCAGAATTCGGAGTGGAACTTTATTAGAGTTCGTATCTAGAATTTAGAGTGGAACTTCATTCCAGTTCTCATCCTGAATTCGGAGACTAAAACAGAATGCTTCATATCAAAGTTTTAAACGATTCCGATAATATAGAAATGAAACTTATTCTTATACTTAAGAAATATATGGATATAGATAATTAAAATATGATAAGGATGATTTTTCTTATAAATGCGATTTTCCTTATAAAATCGATTTTCCTTATAAAAGCAATTGTCCTTATAAAAGCAATTGTCCTTATAAAAGTAATTTCCCTTACAAAAGCGATTTTCCTTATAAAAGCGATTTTCCTTAAAGATAAGTTGTTTGTTATTTTCAAAACAAGAAGGAATTGAAAAGTCATAAGGAAAACCTTATTGACTCAACAATATCCCCCTTTTTGGAAAGCACACACATCCTTACGAAAAAGAAAGACTAAGGAAAAAAAATTAAGGCTTATCACCCTTTGCTTATGGATGTTGATGAATACAACTAACTCCCCCTTAGGCTTTGAAACTCTAAGGATCATATTCTAGATTTCCGGAATGGTATTTCATTAAGAATAAGAAAGTATTCTTTAATGAAAAAATACCCCTTAGATAAACTCTATTAAAGTTCTTTTTCTTTCTCCCCCTTTGTTAAGGTTCTTTTTCCTTTTCCCCTTTTGTTAGGGTTCTTTTTCCTTCTCCCCCATTGTTATTTTCAAAAAGAATTCGAGGGAATGGAAAATAAAACAGAGTACCTGAAAATTAGTTACAACAACAAAAGAAACGAGCAAGCAAGATTTTCATTAAGTTTGAATGTTCAAAAACAAGAAAGCTAAGATACAATAAAAGATTGGATTTTTCTATTTTGGATCTTTTTACTTCGACATGAGACCCTTAAGAATAGTCTTTATCTTCTTCAAGTCTTTATGGTCTTCCTCGGCTTGCTTCTCTATCACAACTATTCTTGCACTTTGATCTTCAATCTTTTCTTCCTGGGATTTAATCTTTTCTTCCTGATCTTTCAAAACTTGTTCTTTCTTTAACAACTTCTCTTCAATCTCATTCCGACGATCCCTTTCATTCCTCCAGTTTTGAGCAACAGAATTCTGCTTCCCATTCAGATCTCTGACTTCTAGAATCCGGAAATTCTTTTCATCTGTCAACTATTCTTCAAAGGAAGAAGTTTCATCATTTATCTTCCTGTCTTCTGTCTCAAAATCATCTTTAACATTATCTTGAAAATAATTCAAGATCCTCATCTCTTCTACACTTTTCCTCGACCAACTAGTCATTTTCTTACAAGACCTCTTGTAGGCTTCATAGTCGACAAAAAACGTTTTGAACTGAGCCTGGATCTCAACACATTTATCCATAACCATGGATACAGAGTCTGTTTTCTGATTCAAAGTATATTTGAGCATTTTGCATCTTGAATCAATACTTGAGAAGGTCGGAATAGAACCTACCAACTTCTTTAAAGACTGAACAACAAAGTCATTCCCCAACGAAGATGACTCCGAATTCGAGACTTTTCTAGGATAATTTTCTTCTTCAAATTTCTCATCCTTCTTCTTAGAAGAATCACCAACTTCCCTTCTCTTTACAGCCATTGAGCTCGGGGTATCGAGAACAAGTTGCTTTCCCTTGTCCCTTTTCAGAATGGATTGTTGTTCCGTAGTTTTCTTTTCACTATCAGACACTTAAACAAAATTGTCTTCATCATCCGCATCTTTTTTAGAACCATCCTCTAAATTCTCCACTTGAGCAATATCATATAGAATATGTTCTTCCTCTGCATGATAAGCTACTTCCTGTTCTCCTTTCTCCTCATCCTTCCCTGGAAAGACTAACTTAGAAGATACAACTTTTGAAGTTCAGAGCGACAGATGTTCTGATGTTGATCCCTTATAATCGTCTACTTGCTTCAATAGTTGTCCGGTCTCACCACTACCTTCAGAAACTGCTTCTTCCTCTTGCCCAAACTTCTCAACTTCCTCAACATGCTTAACTTTTACCTTCTCGGGAGTGACATAGTTTCTTCCTGGAGTCTCAGGTAGATATTCCATAGAGAAAGATCTCAGAACTGGAATGTTTTCGGAGGCCATATCATTAAACTTCAATAAAGTCTGAACCGCCTCAGCTTCAGACATCTTCTTCTTATGCTTCTTTTGTTTCACTTGTTTTTCTAATTCATCCGCTGTTTTTTCCTTAAAGGCCTTAGCCTCCACACGATCCAATCCAAACAGAGGCTCCCCATGCACTCTTTTCTCTTTGATTTCCCTTCACTTAACAACTACCTCATCAGGGTAAAATTTCTTCATCTTCAGTTTTGGAGGTGCGGAATTAACATCTTTAGATTTGGGATTCTCTGCTTTAACATCAACTTCTTTCAAATTTATCTTATTCACTGGCTTAGAAGATTTGGGTTCACTAACTTTCGGAACCGCATCTTCTTGAACTGGCACATCAAAGAACTCACCAGCCTTCTTGTTGGAAGAAACGTTCATCCTTTTGAGGGTACCATCACTCACCAACATAATTTTGAAAAATCTTGGCTTAGTCTTGAAAGCCTCCTTGAAAGACTCAAGGTACCGAACTATTAACTTTGATATGATTGCTGGATACATTATAATATGAGCTCTCGATTCCCTTTCTTAACATTCTCAATGTTAATAAGAATGTGTTTCATCAGATTAAACTTCCTTAGATTAATGAAAAAATATAAGATAAAGATCTAGCTCTTCTTCAAACTGTCTTTGTCACCTTTTCTCTGTACGATAAAGCCTTGCACCTATAATTCTAGAATCCAAAAATTCATAGACAGACTAGGAGCTATATCATCTGACAGTCCGAGAGTCTCCAAAGCTTTTTCCTTGTCGAAACATCATTTTGAATCCCGCAAAACATGAGTGATGAACTTGGCTTCTCCTTCATTGTTCAGCCCTACCAAGCTGGCTACCTTGGCATAAGAAATCTTATAAGTCTTTCCATATGACTTAAACGACAATTTTTTCTCTACCATATTCCTTAAAGAAGGAAACTGTCTCATAGAACTCTATAAGAAAATCCGAATATACTTCATCTTGATTTTCGAGCTTAGACACAACAACATCTTCCCATCTGTTAAGCTTAATGTTCTTGGATATAAGAGAATCATATTTGTTGATGAAATCAGGATGAACTAACCTTTCTCTATATACTAACCACTGAGAAATCGGCTTAGTGGTTGACATGTCTTGAGAAGATACTTCCACAGACATTCGGATCTGAAGACTTCTGGGAAGTTCGGAATGGAGATTACTGAAGAACAGAACGACATTAAAACAGAGAGGTAGAGCTTCAGGATGATGGAGCTTGAAAACCCGATGTGGGACGAGTCTCAGGGTCCCCTTTGTATAGGCAAAGAATTTGACCATTGGTCTTCCAAAATCCATCTAACAGTTTAAAAAAACATTGATCTGAACTGACGGTTGAGAACACTCCCGCAAGAAAACATCAATCTGATCTTTTGAGGTTTTTGTTAAAACAAATATTTAAGAAAACTATAGTCCGAAAACAAAATATAAGAAAATATCAGCTAGTAAAATATGATTACGAAAACATGAGTAAGGAAATCATAAGAAGAATTATTCGTAATGGGTAATATTATTTTTGAAGAAAAATTAACTACAAAAAAATCTTTACTACGAAAAGACATAGTTCGCAAAAGTCACTACAAAAAACAAACTCAGTACCGAAAACTTAGTATGAAACGAATAATAAAAAATGAATAAAGATTATAAGGATTTCATTATAAAAATTTCATTACAAAAGTGTGAATACGAAAAGATCATTATGACAGTCTCGGTACGAAAATCTCGTTACGGATACACCAGTATAAAAGTTTCCATTCCTTAAGTTTCTCAATACAAAAATTTCCATTCTAGAAGTTTTGTATACGAAGATATCCATTCTCAAAAATTTCAGTTCCGGAAATTCCCAATACGGAAATTTAGTTCCGAAAATTTTGAAAAACTAACATTGAAAAAATTTTAGTTACTCTAACAATCAAATGTACTCCCCCTATGAAAAGGATTTTATTACTGTTAGGAGACTTTTTCAACAGAAAGTTAATTAAGAAAGATTACCTTACGGTTATCATTCCTAACTTCTATTTAATGTATTCAATTCTATCAAAAGGCAATGATTTTGTGAAAATATCAGCAAGTTTATCTGGCGTTCCGATAAACTGAAGAATAATATCTCCTTTTAGTTTTGAATAGATTTTGTTACCAGTCATGTGCTGGGAACATCCACTATCCATGTACCATGTGTTTCTGTTGGTACACTCTTTATTTTCCTGAAATTAAGAAGAGAATTATACTTTCGAAATCCAAAAATGTTTGGATCCGAGATTTCCAGATAAAAATTTTTTTGGTACCCACATCTTCTTTGAAAAATATGCATTGTGAAATCATGGAGATTGGGTTTTGTTTAAGGAACAATTCTTTGCCCAGTGACCACCACATTGAAACTTGGTACAAAATGGGGCACTTTGAGGAACAAAATAATTGTTACTAAAAATTGGTTTTTCATGGGTGTAACCAAATCCAGAATTATTTCTTAAAGGTCGTATTTGGGAATACATTTTATCAAAATTTTCCTTACCATGGGTAAAGTTTGATAAACACTCCTTTAAGGAAAAAATTTCGGACTTGAGTTTTATAACAAAGTTTTTATCCTTAAAATCCTTAGTTTTAGAACTAGAGCTAGGCTCACATAAATTTTTCTTAGAAATTACTTTTTCTAACTCTTTAGAAATTTTGTTCTTTTTAGAACATACTTTCTCAAGATTTTTTGAAATACTTTCAAAATCAGCATTTTTTCTATCAAGATCTTTAGAAAGACATGATATCTCTTTGGTAAGAATACAATTCCTATAGTTTTCCTTATCAAGTTTCTTATTTAGTTTAGAATTCTCAATTTCACGATGTTCAGCACACCTAGAGACTTCTTCATAGGTAGGTAAAGTATTTTCTTCATCAGAAGAGGATTCTTCAACTGAGGAGTTATAATACTTACTATCATTAGAATTTAATGATACATTGGTCAATGATTCAACATTTCTTACCTTAGCCATAAAACTATGATTGTCAATAGGTAATCTGGATATAAGACCAAGATTATTCTTTCCTAAAGATTCATAATCAGATAATTTATCTGAAGAGTCACCACCACTAGCACTCCAGGTGTCACTAGCTTTCAGAACATTCTTAGCTTTGGCTTTATAATACTTCTTTCTGTTCTTGTCTGAATTCCTTTCTTTCCTTTCTTTCTTTTTGAGAAAAGGGTAATCTGGTCTAATATGTCCAACTCTCTTGCATTCATAACATGTGACTTCTCCATCTTTCCTATCTTTCATGTCCTGTTTCTTATACTTGGATTGGAAATTTATTTGGCCAGCTATCTTGTTCATCCTTCATGCAAGATTTTATAACTCATTTTCTGAGATTTCACATTCACTAGAATCTAATTGAATAACTATCTTCTTAGACTTCGATCTGGTTACTCTCTCAGGAGTCTTAGCTTTCATATGATTTGATGTTGTTGTAAAAGCAACAGTACCGTTCCCATTCTTCTTTTTGATGTTGTCAGCATCTCTCTTCATTCTGGTTTCATGTTGCAGAAGAGTTCCAAATAAATCATCAAGAGAAATTTGAGTGACCTTCATGTTCTCATCTATTGCAGTTCTTTTGGATTCCCACTCATTGGGAATAATATCAATTATCTTATCCACATGTGCTTCATCATCTAAACCTTTCTCTCCCATAGACTGTAAACTGTTGACGATAGTCATAAACCTCTGTTGAACATTACAAATTGGTTCACCATAAGTAAAATTGAATCCATGGTATTCATCTCTGAGCATAGCTCTCCTAGTCTCAATTACTTTAGAAGTTCCAAAGTGTGTAACCTCTAACTTCTTCCAAATACAATTAGTTGCTTCACAAGAAGAAATTTGGCTATATATATTTCTAGTCATTGAACAAAGTAAAGTATTGCGTACCTTTTAATTGAGTTGATACTCTTTCTTTTCATGGTTAGTGAAAGTTCTAACTTTCTTATCAGGAATTTTATAATCACCAGTACGCATAACAAAGTTGTCCACTCCAGTATTGATAAAAAAAGTCTTCATTCGATCTCTCCAGTACTCATAGTCATTACCATCAAATATTGGTTGTCTTGTAGGATTTAGATTATCAATGGAACCAACATTGATTACAACCATACTTAAAATAACCATTGGCACACAAACTTGTTAGTAGAAAGAATTTCGTAATCACAAAGTTCGGAATGACAAAGTTCAGAATGATAAAGTTCAGAATGATAAAGTTCGGAATTACAAAGTGAGCAAGAAAAACTTATACACGAGTATAAGTATTTCAAAGACCTGCTCTAATACCAATTGTAGGATTGAAATAATGATGTAGATGCTCAATATACAAGAGGGGGGTGAATTGTACACTTTAAAAATTTCTTTGGAACCATTAAAGTTGGTTATGGATAACTATGTTTTCCTTAGATAAGGAAGGTTCTATGTTTAAAAAAGTTAACCTAATCAATTTCACAACACCTCTAACACCAATTGAAAACTTGGAATAAGGAATGAAGTTATAAACTTCATGTTCGATGTACTTTCTTAAAACTGGAAATAGATTCCGAAAGTAGGTTCCGGAAATATGGATATGGAAATTGAAACTTAACTAAATATCACAATATGAGATTATACCTTATAGCATATAGAATCTAAATGAAACACAGTACAAGTAATAAAGTATAAGAAAGTTATACTTTCCTTACAATACAATATGCAGCTGAAACAAACATGTAGTAAAACTACAAGTAACAAGATATAAGTCTTTTAACCCAAAGAGAAGGGTATCCAACAACCATGGATAAAGGACCCTTGATTTATACTTTCAAAAAATTATGTTTTACCCACACCAGGGTAATCCCTCGATACGAAGATCGGAATCTCTGTCTTTCTATCCCTGCAATTCATCAACTTCAAGGTAGTTGGATCCATTGTCTTCCTCAGCAAGGAAACCCTTGAACTTTAAGGTAGTTGGCACCTCTGTCTACCTATCCCCGGAAGTCCTCGAATGTAATCACCAACATTCGGACTCGCACAAAGCTTTGACAGTTAATAAGAGCCTATCTCTCTAGAAATCAATTCAAGCATGTAATCACATGAGTCGATGATCAGTTCTTCATCAGTTGTTGTGAGCTCTTCCAAATGAGCTCTTATTTATAGGCTCGGTCGACCTCCTTTCCAACGGTCATATTTTCCTTAAAAATCGGAGGGACCTGTACACATTTCACTTAACCAACAGTTAGTTTATAATGGAATAGAAGACATCGTTTTGTATCAAAACAAGTGTAACAGAAGGTACGACATCGTTTTAAGTCTAACTCAAAAGTTCGGAGTGAAGATTCGGAGTGTATGAAAAATATTAAAGAGTAGAAAAAATATAAAAGTGTAAGAAAAATGAATGTTCCGAATCTAAGAAAAAATATTATTCAGAGTCTAAATAAATTCGGAGTGTATAAAGAAAATATGATCAGATTATGTTTAATTGGTGAATTCGGAATGACAATTTAGAATGACAATGCATCATCAGAATTCGTAATGAGAATTTGTAATCAGGATTCATCATTATATTTCGGTGTTGAACATCATGAGAGTTCGTATCCAGAATTCGGAGTGGAACTTTATTAGAGTTCGTATCTAGAATTCGGAATGTAACTTCATTACAGTTCTCATCCAGAATTCAGAGCCTAAAACAGAATGCTTCGTATCAAAGTTTTAAACGATTTCGAGAATATAGAAATGAAACTGATTCTTCTAATTATGAAATATATGGATAATGATAATGAAAATATGATATGGATAATTTTCCTTATAAAAGAGATTTTCCTTATAAAAGTGATTTTCCTTATAAAATCAATTTTCCTTATAAAAGCAATTTTCCTTATAAAATCAATTTTCCATTTAAAAGCGATTTTCCATATAAAAGAGATTTCACTTAAAGATAAGATGTTTGTGATTTTCAAAACAAGAAGGAATGGAAAATTCAAAAGGAAAACCTTATTGACTCAACATAAGTTGGTCAGAAATCGAGACTATACTAGTTCCCATGTAGAGTGAGGGGTAAAACTAGTAGTTACCACTCGAATATCACCCCCTAGGCTAAATATGGATTTCTAGAACTGACTCCCTTCGGTGGGCCCCGACCAATCCCATGTTTTCTCCACATTCCTCAGCTATGTAATTGACTTGATTTACCATGTACATAATATATACAATTTCTGTGTCTCGAGGAACTCGAGACAACACTAGTTCCCAAAGAGATACAAGGGAACAATAAAAGAATCTCATTTTATCATTTATACAATCTTACTATGAACTCAATCATATTCAAATTATGATTTATTTTTTTGAAAAAATTTATTATCAAATAATAATCATTTAATATATATATATATATATAAAATTTTAAAAAAATTATATAACTAAAATTTTAATTTATTTAATCCATTGATCACATCAATATCATTAACTAATTTTAAAATTTATTAAATAATATTTTAAATAAATACTTAATAAATACATTTTACATATGAAATTATGAACTATTGATAAATGAATATTTACAAATTTTTATTCTATATTATTATATAATTTATAGAAATAATTAAATTATACATCAATGTTCATATAGATTATTTCATGATCAAATATAATAAATCATTTTTCAAATGATTGGACCCCCTGAAATGATTCGATATAGTCCTAGAGGGCCTACACTGGTGGTCATTTTTGATAATATTTAAATATATATATATTGAATTTATTTTCAAATTATCATGAACTATGGAATACATCATGAAATTTCTGTTGTTAAGAAATTCCATGTTTGGATACCATTTTGGTTGTTATTCCAGGTCATGCTTCATCCATTTTGGGTTCAAGGAATTTTGGCCATCACCATTTATCTGAGTTGTTGTGTGAAGCATACAATGTGTGTAAAGAAACCATGTGTCTAAAATGCTTTGTCATTTGTTATGGTCAGTCCCTATTTTAAGGATACCACAAATAAAATATATTGACTATGATTCTATATTTATCTTATAAAACAAAAATGGATTATTGTTCCCATTTCTATAGGACAATGTCATGATCATAAAAATTTGATATGCACCATGTGAATTTTTCATAATGATTATTCTATAGTACATGATATTTAATTTTAGAAATCAATGTTTTAGATGAACGTATTTCAGTGACATAGAGAGTCACATTTTCTAACTTTTTTTGTCATTCAATGATTAGTTCAAATGTTTATAGTTATTTTATTATACAACTGTTGGATTCTATTGGTATTTATAACTTCCTAAATTTATTTAAAGACACTCTGTAACATTATCAAACCTATAATTTACTTCTACATTGGGATAGAATTAAAAAAATAACCTAAACATATTTCCATATACGAATCCATCAATCATGTCAATGATTTTCACAATAATTTAATCAGGACTAATGTAAAAGATCCCATGGACACTATCATCTAGGGGGATTCATTGATCACCAATATCACCTAATTCTCGAGTAGGAACTCTCTTAAAACCATGATCTATGAGAATATTTTCTTATGATATGAGAGTAATGGACGCTCTGAAAAGAATTATCCTGAAGAGTTTTTTTGAATAATATCCCAAAAATTAGACATGTAAGAGCCTTCTTATATAGGAAACCCCTAAAACCTTCTTAGGATTTCAATATTCAATTAATAAATGAATCCCATATTAAATATTCATTAATTATATCCCACTGTAACATTTTTATATTTAATATTTAACCCATAAATGTAATTTTGATGATCACAATTCTCATAATAAACATTTTAGGTTGAGTATCAATGAATTTTTATAGTCAATTTGACATCCACTTGTCACATAACTATTTAATTGGAGTTACTCAATTTAAACATGAGACATTTGGGGATGCATGGTTTTTTTGGATAGAATTTTTACATTCTATATGTTTCTTAGTTTTTGATCTGTTTACCATTATGATTAGCGGAAATTATGAAGTTTTCATGTTGGGAGAAATGTATCATAGAAAGTTTGGTTTTCCACAGTCTCACTAATGGATTGAAACTCTATGGATGGATTCCCAAAAAACAATCAATTTGTTTTTTACTAATAAGTGGGAAAGGCATTGTTAGATCATTGTTTTGAAAATTCGGATACCAAACCATGAATATTTTTTATGTGATTGTTATTTTTATCATTTTACCCACATTGAATGTATTAGGGTTTCATCCCATTTATACCTCATATTTTCTTTTCAAAACTATGTATCATAATGAGTATCTCAACCCTCCACCCTCAATATTCCAGATCCTATTTTGTGTTCATAATGTGTTTACAAAGTAAATATTACAACTTATCCCCAATATTTATATTCCATCCTTTAATTATAGGTTTATCCAATCCACCAAAACCCTTGTTCACCGTGTATTCAATTGATTGGTTTTCAAGGGTTTTTACTTATGGGTTTTCTCTCTTTAAAACAATTTAGGAAGTTGTATTCCTTGTTCATGTGGTCACTAATGAAGGTTTCATGTCATTAAATGGATTCAACTTATTTTATGTATTTATTTTTATTTAATTTTTTTTAAAATGAAATGATTTATTTTTTATTTTTTATCTCTTTATAGTGAAATTAAGATTTTATATGATACCCATGTAATACATTTTTATTGTTTCCTTGATGTTTAAGATCAGAATTAAGGGTTTCAATTTTATGTTCAATTTATTAATGATTGAAATATAATTTTTCTATTTGAAAATTATTTCTTATATTATAATGAAGTTTATGAAATAGTCTTAATATATTGTGTTGGATTTGAAAACTTTTTTTGATTTCAATGAGTGAAAATATAGGCTTCATGAGAAATATATTTTATAATTCGTTATTGATCTCAAAGTATATTTAAATGGGTTATTTGATTCAATTTTTTATTTTATTTTTTTATCATACACCAGATGAAAATTATGTAACGGGGCTTAAAAAGTTTGTTTAGAAAAGAAATACAATGCCTTTTTCCTTATTTTGGATTTAAAATGGGAAGAACAATGTTTTAAAAATATCATGAAATTGTAAAGAGTTATTATTTTTTAAAATTATTTATAAAGTATTTATAATTTACTTCTATTACGAAATTTAATGGAATTGGAATTCTGAGCAATATTACATGGTAATGTCATCTTTTTAAATTTATAATGATTATAATTTAATGCTTATGAGACCATTTTGACTACCACATAGTGTGTGTTAATAATGGTGTGGTTTTTTATCACTATGTTATCACTTTTCACCTTTTGTGGGAATGATATAGTTTAGTAAATGGATGTACGAGTGTTAGGGTCTATTCATTACGGGGGTGATTTATTTTATAGAGTATAATTGGTTATTCATAGTGTGTCATGTCACCTCATTTATCTATTGTTCAATGTAACTCAAGTAATAAGTTGGATGACTATTCTTATATTTCACTCGATAGTTCAAACAATACTCATGTCCCTCCAAATGTGCTTGGTATACCGGATATGAGGGTGTTTTTATTGATTTAAGTCATATGTGGGCCAGTAGGAAAGTTAATGGTTTGGAATCAACATCTGTTAGAAAATTATTCATGGTAATTTAATAATATTTGATGTGACTCAAATTATCTTCCCAGGGTGGAACCTTTGATATATTCATACACTTTTTAGTAAAATATGAAAGGGATTTAAATATTGTGATATCTTATTCAATTCCCATATATGATATATTTTGTTATCATTTTATTTTATATCATCTATATCTATATTTGGAAATATGTCTTCCTATTTCGACATTATTGACATATTTTTTTGGATTTTCCTTTTTATGGTTGTAAAATATTTATTTAGTATCATTTTAGAATGCTAATAATATTATGATGATTGTCAATATGAAATTCAAAATGGGTGTTTTTCATTGATATTTCATCAGCTAGTGGGACATTTTAATATTTTGTGCTTTTATTTTATGAAAATTAAATGGAATTTTATGGAAATATATTATGTACTTGGTTAATTTTTATCATTATCTATTGTTATTATAGACACAATTTTAGATAAATACTCAAACTATTATTTATGATTTTCTTTATGAAAATAATTGTATAGTCTTGATAGGTTGTAAACTACTAGGATTCAAAACTCATGGTAATATATATATGATTATATGCTTTTCTATTATAAATGAATTATGTTCTTGAGGATGACTAATGATGCAATGGTTAGTGGTGAGTAGAAAGTGGTTATATAGATTTTGTTTCAGTTGATGATTGAGTTTTTTTTATGGTTGTGTTTCCATGTGGAGAATTATTATAGCTAAATCCAGTTATAGTTATTGTATTTTATTGTTCTTGTTATATAAATATGTTTAAGGAATTTTTTTATAATTATAAAAATGGGTTAGATATTTATTGTTTGTTATAATAATTTTTTGTTTTTTTTGTTTTTTATTTTGTTTTAGTTTATAAGGATGTACAATGTCTGTTTGGTGCATTTAAGGAAATGGATGTATATTATAGTCATTAATCTAGTTAAGAGATGTATCGATCATAATGGTTATCTTTATTATGTCCATGCATTAGTTTCCTACCTGTGGGGAAAAGAACACCCTTAGAGACTTCTAAGAAATATCATTGTGGACCTATTTAGATGGATTATTTTGTTGGATAATTAAAAAATAATCTTAGTGGATTATGTTATTCGGGGAGATCTTATATCTCATGTGTATCCCCTTGTAATTTGGAGATGTCCTGGAAAATAAGAGATTGTGTTTTTAGGGCTTTAGAGATATTTGTTGGTAGAGTCTTGATAGCTCATTCTCATCCCAAGACATATTATTTGAGGGGAAATATGATTTTAATTTTTTATTTTTTAAAGCGTTTTCCATGATATTTTGATGTGAATTGATATTTTTTCCCATTTTTGTATGAATAAGATTTCATATGTAACTTATTTAGATTATGGTTGAAGTGATATTTGAAATTGATAAGAATGTTTTTCTCTCATGACATACAAAACATTGAATTCGCCATATTTATTGGGAATATCACTATTATAGAGTCTGTTATAAGGTTACGACATGGTTTCCCAACCCATGTTCCCAAAACATGATCAGTATGGTTTCATCCTTCATTTTGTTTTCTTTATCCTCTCAATTACTATTTACTCCAAAATCCATAATAACTTTTTGGGGACGTATTGTGGAATGAATTTGGGATATTCATATGTGTTCAGAATGTATTGTGTTTAATTTTGTGTGTGGTGTTTTCGGGATGATTTGATTTCTATCTATGAGCTTTGGAAATAAAGGAATTTTTAAAGGTAATCTCAATAGGTGAGTTACATGATTTTTTATAGGATATTAATTCCCTTTTATTATATGATGCTTTTTATAAAGTTATTCATTACAATATGATATGTTGAGACTTATTTAAAAAAATAGGTGATATGTTTGAATTTTTTTATTATGGTATTTCCATATGTGGTTTATTTTGATGTGAAATTTTGAATGTGTTTGGGATTAAAAAATTATTTTACATTGAAAATTTTAAATCATGGGAAAATTATAGTTTTTTATAAGACTTTTTATTGAAATGTGTGATCCACATTTGATTATTTGTTTTCGTAAAAGGATTTTGTCATTTTTTTCTAGAGTATACCATAATTGATTTTATTTTCAAGATACCTTGGGGATTGACTTGATTTTGAAAGTAACATTTATTTTATTGGTGTGAAATTTATGCATCATCCCTTGGTGACTTATTTTTTAATTCCTAGTTATGATTGAATATTTTTGTTTACCATTTTTTCATGATTTGAATTTGTTCATGTATTGTCTTTCTTATCTTATACATCTTATAACGGTCAAAAGTAAAATTTGATGTATTTTTAAAGAGAATGATCCTATTAGTGAATCATACCATCCCTTAAATGAGATTATTCATATCCAATATCAACCTCTACTCAATATATAGTGGTGGAAATCAATCCATAAATATTTGTATACACTATCAAAATTTTTTTGATCAATATCATACCATATCATAATAGAGGTTGAGGTTCGATGGATGTGGTAATGTAGATTGAGCGGATTTATGAAATCATTAATTCTCTTGTGAATCTAAATATTTTGGGGGGAGAGGTGCGATAATAATTCTTATAGATACTAGTTATATATGGTGGGATACAGTGGTACATCCTCCACTATATAATTTTATTGCTTCTGGGGTTTCAAGAAAGTGTTTATTTGATGGTTTTACCATATTATTGTTAGTGTTGAGTGATATCTAGATCATGTGAGCCTTTATATTGGTTAATGATTAGTTAATGAGTAGCTTGACAAAATTATAAATTAGTTATCCTTTATTTAGAACAATTTTTAGTTATTATATGATATCTTGTTTCTTTAGAGGTGGTAATAATTCCGATTCTTGTATACATACACTCATATTTAGAATAAAATACTTTCATAAGGTTCTCAAGGTAGTCTCTTTTGTGAAATCCGATAATTGTAAGGGAGATTTCCATGTCCAATTATGGTATATCCGAATATGTGCAATAGAAGTGGGATAATAAATTATCAGTGATGTAGATTAATGAAGGAAATCCACCCTCTAACTTCAATACCTATCGAAGGAATAAGAGGTTCGTGTTCTTTCTATGTGGGGAACCCCAACACAATAAGTCATCCATTGTTAGGCTCTATGTGTTGGATTTGATATTCTCTATTTATGTCGTAATCAAATTGTTTTATATATTGTTATGAAATATGAATCAATTTTAAATTTTTATGGGGTTTTATGACCATTCATTTTGGTTGTAATGTTGGTTAGACTTTTGGTGTACTAAAAATTTAAATTTTTCACTTCAGGTGATTCAACTATTCGGGAATGCTGCATATAGATAGTGTAGATATAATTTTCTAATATTCCATTATATTTATTATATGGGTTTTGAACTGGTATTTATGTGCCTCATTTTTTGAGTGGATCTCTCTTAAGAGTTTTTGTTTATACTGATTTTTATTGAGGAGCACTATAGTTCTCATTGTTGGAATGTGGAAAAAATTAGAGTTAATGATTGGCTAACTAGGATGGGTGTTCAAAAAGATGATATTATGTATTGATATGTGATTCGAATAGGATATTAAAAATTTACAATTAGAGGGTAATCCAACATGGGATCCCATGTTAGTTGTTATTTTTGTGGCTATAGGTTAAATCCAACTTCATCTTAATAATAATTTTTTCCTTATAACATTTTTTTATTTGGAAGTTTTGATGGGTTGGATTTACGATTCTCATTTGATATTAAATCTCCTTCAAAAATATTATCTCAGTTGTTTCAATTAGTTTCACCATGATTGAGTAATTATAAATTGAGGGGAGTTAATATTAGATATATATTGATTCATATAAATTCATATTGGATATTTTTGTTTTGGTTATTGTTATAGAGTTTTGGGAAGCTTTATTAATGATCTATTCAATCTCTAATGAGAATTTTTTTTTGCTTTGAGGCCATATTTAGTAGTGTAGTTCTCTTTTGTGTGGTCATGTTTTGATATTTTTTGTGCATTTCATTCTATATTTCAGTAACACACATTCTAGTTTTAGAAAAATTCATGGTTGTGAGAATTGAGATAGAAACACATCACTATAGTTGTTAATTTTAGTTCTTCCGTTTTATATTTGTTTCATTCGTAGTGTAGGTAACATTTAGGAAATAATTAGGATTATTTAGATGTATTTTGGATGTTATATTCTTTACAAACATGGTTATAGGTAGCCATGTGGAACTAGTGCAGAGGGAACACTCATACAGATATTGATTTTTTGTACATCATATTAAATCTATGTTATGCCATTTATAGATTCATATAAACTATGAGGGTGGTTTTCTTCTAGGATATATCCTACACACAGTTTTTGCATAGTCTGTTACGATGTTCCTCCCAACTATGTGGCAATCACATGTTATTAAAATTATGGGTTTTCCCATTATATCAACTTCTAATTTACAGCTATTTCACCAATTTCGTCACCTATATGCTTCTCCATAACTATGGTAACGTAAAGATGATCTCTGCCCTATGACCCTTTTTAAAAAACGTTCTTATTTACTAGTTCCCCTATGTTTTTAAGGAATGTATTCTATCTATAATACACTATTTCCATTACATCCATCTTTCATAGTGCTATGCATTATCTCGAAACCCTAATTCATTGTGTAAAATAGATATTTTGTTTAGGATAGTTCTATGATAGGTTCTTTCTCCTTTGACATGTAGAGGGGGAAATCATGATTTTTTAGGTGTCTTCTTATGAAGGAAAAAGTTTTGGATATTTTTCATCCTAGTAGGTGTTTCTATGAAATTTATTAATTTTGAAATTTAATGTTTTATGGTGACAATAAATGTTTTCGAAATTATTTACATATGTGAAAAAAATGTCATGATTCAAAATAATATCCAATAATTTCGATGTTCAAATAAATATTTTCTCATTTGAATTCCACATTCTCATGATTTTGAATGGACTTTATATCTTCGAAAATTATTTATTATATTACTATAAGAATTTTTAAAATTTATTTATGTTATTTGTGTGTGTGTGATTCATATTCATTCTATTTCTTTAGTGATTAAAATAAATGGTTAAAAAATATTTTATTTATATTTAGTTGTTGTCCTCAAAGTGATATTAAAAATGGATTCATGGATTTATTTCTATTATATTTTGTAATTAGTGTCATTGTATACCCCTTTTGAAGTGTATTTTTCAATACTTGACAATGTATTATGAAAAAATTGAATGCTATTGGCCAATAACATTTAATGACTATACCCTTGCATTAAAGGGTGTATTTATATTTTAAAGGTTGTGGGAAGTTATTAAAAAATTATAAGGGATGAATACAGAAGTGATTTTATGAAATTAAAATGGAATTTAAATACATGATATGATTTAAGGTAAAGAATTAGATAAGAGATTATAAAGGGTAAAATATAATGATTTTGAGACCCTCATGATTTCCTCTAGTTGTTTGTTAAAACATTAGTGGGTCTTTTTAATTTTTTTATACTTATTTACCCTGTATTAATTTTCTTATTTATGAAATATTCGAATATTTTTAGAGAATATTCATTCTTAGGGAATGGAAGGTGTTTAATAGTTATTAGTTATACCTTATATGTGGAATTGGGTTTTCATGTTCACCCACCTCAAATTTCTATTACTCATGGGAAATAGAAAACTTTATATGAGGTCTATTCTTATATATCTCTATATAGTTCACAATATAATTGTTTCCCTCCACTCATTCTAGACACTAGGTCTAGGAGGGTGCTGCAATTATAGTGTGGCCTTATGGGCTAGTAGGATGTCACATTGTTTGGACTCAACATATGTCAATAGTTGGTATGTGTTAATTTAATAATGTCAATTACACCTCATGTTATGTTCCCAAGGTTTATGTCATGATACATTCATACAAGCATTATTTGGTTATGATGTAGATGCACATCTAGTTAAATATTGTATCATTTCCCTAATTTTATTAGTATGAGTCAATTTTAATTTATATACTCTTTTTTATCTTTGGACTTATGTTTCCAAAATTATGTATTATTTACCCATTGAGATTTGGTCGTTTAATTTCATTGTCTTCAAATCTGTTTGGAAACAACAATTTTAATTTAAAGAATCATATGTTCTTTTTTAAATGAATTAAAAATGGGTTTTCACTTTTAAAATATTTAAAGTAGTCTTATGATTTCAATGTTTATGTTTCCACTTAATGAAAAAATCTAATTTTTTGAAAATTTATTATGGAAATCATTTGGTTTTTCATGGGATTTATTTTTCAATTACTATATTATATATATATTTTCAACATATCATATTTTAATTACATTATGTATCATATTGTATAGTCTCAGAAGGTGGAAAACAACTGTGTTGTTTAGATCAAAATTATATTTTGTATATTTTCTGTTTTTCTTTTACACTAAGGTCATTTTCATAAGACTATAGATCGGTGAGTTGGGAGGTGGTTAGAATTAATAAGTAAAATGCAGATGGATTTCGGTGTGGATTGAGTTTGTTTAATTTCCATGATAGTTTTATTAAAAATAAGGCCACTATTTTGGTTGCTTCCTATTATATTTTTTCTTTCTAATTATGACTAATGTATCAAATTTTTTATGTATTACTTTTTGTGTTTATAATAGTTGGATTGATTAAGATTTTTAGTGATGGATACTTTTTCATGTTCTTTATTTGGGTCAATCATATTTTATATGAAACATGTATGCCCAATATAATTATGGTCCCTGTTGGACAAGGATTTGATTCATATATCTTATATTTTTTAAGGGAAAAATTATTCTCAATGAGTTTTTCTATGATTTAGAGAAATTTTTTAATTGTTAGGGGGATTATGAATTCATGTTCGGCCTTGTGATGATCTAGATTGGAAGCAATTTTAGATAGCATATTGAGTTGGATATTTATATTCAAAGATAAATATGAAATATTATCGCATTTTATTATAAAATATTCCCAAACTGAATCTAATTATGTCATGGATGAAATTGTAACACCCCATTTTAAATCCCCATGTCCATGTAGGAGTGCACATTTACTCATGTGCACCTCCACATACATATGACGTTTCTAACAAGAATTGTGGTTTGAACTATTGATAGTGGGGAGAACATATAATTAATATCAAAAACATAATCGAATAAATAATAATAAAGAGTAATTAACAATCAATTTTAATAATAAAATAATGGAATGAGTCCCAATTCATATAAAATAATAATCCATAGACACCCTATGTTGGAGGAACAATATGACTTTGAAAAAAATAGTTATATATATATATATATAATATTTGGAAAAAACCCGAAATTCCATCCCGATATCGACTCTCTGTACTATGCCCCACCTCCTAGAGTTGTGTCATTGGGGCCCATCCAATTCTTATATCCCTAATCTTGAACTATGCATGCACATCATGATGAACATGTTGGGTGATAGTATAATCCCAGTAGGACAGTAGTAATATTTTATTAACATGAGTGAAAATTCCCAAGACAATATGTCATGGTAACTATGAAATTTTCATTTAACAACATACAATCATGTGTCACACAATCATGTACTAACCAAGACTATAAAAACCCATGGTTGTACCTTATTTAACTCATTTTTATAAATTAATTCATAATAAATGTCATAAACTATAGTTGATCATACATTTTCCACATGTATCTCATATGACCCACAAGGTTGTCTCGTCATGACAGATCGTTAAGTAAGGCCAATAGGCCATCCTATTATGGCCCCTGGCCTTGTTTCATGTCACAGAAGTTATCATTCCCATTACTGACATAAATTTTATATCCCATTAGAACATAGTGAACTTATATTAGGACATAATTACCTCATAACTTATCATCAAAATCAAACCATTCATAATTTAACCTGAAATATATTAACATGTACCCCATCTAGTGTTATTAAGGCATGACAGGTCCGTATTTCACTTTAGTACCATGCTTATAACAATAACATAAAATCAAAAACCAAGAAATAACATTAAATAATTACCATCATATAAATAATATTTATCAGGAGGGACACCATTTCATATAATTATTGAGGATAATTTCCATACACATAATCATGTGACTAAACTCAAACCTGGGTGTCCAAAGATATCCACACACACACTTGCTATAAAGAATTTGACATGGTCTCATGGGATCCACACACACTCATGAAATTAAACTCAAGCGTGGTCAAACAATATAATGAAAAAAAATTATTAACATGATAACCATCATAAAACTGGCCTCTCTGTAGTATGGATCATCCTACCTCAATCTTGATGGAGTCAGCAAAATGATATTTCAAATGCATCTTCACGTGAAGTAAATTCTAAAACCAATATCAATAGCATTAAACCATTATGGATATAAAAAAATTATTCCTATAAATAATAAAATTGGTTATGTAAAATAACTCAAGAACTAAGAAAAAATTCAAGGGATATACCACAATATAACTCTCAAAATAATCTAACACCACTAGATCAAAGCCATGTCAAAGGATAACATTCATGTATCCTTTAAATTAACAAGAATAGAGATACATGGATCTAAAAATTCATGTTCAGTAAGATAAGTGTAATAGAAGATAATTTCAATAATTTTTCATTGAATTTTAATATTATTATTCCAATGGAAAAGTTCTTTTATAAGAAAATTTTCCATTTTGAGGTTTTTGAAGTAAATTTATCTTAATTGTGAAAATTTCATAATTCTAAAATAATAAATATTTATAATTTGTTTCATAAATTTAAAATGAAATATTATACAATAATTAGAAATGTGACATTATTAATGCTAGTAATAAAAATTTTTGGGAAAAAATTTCACTGAACAAGACCATAGGATATAAATAACTATTTGACTCCAAAATGAAGAACATAATTCATTACTCTGAATATGTGCCTTGATTTGGAGACATTCAAATATAAAACCATATGTCAAAAATATATGATAAATTTGAATATAAATTTTAAATGAGGAAACAATGTATTTTTATAAAAAAGATTATTTATGTCTGGGAACATCAGAATTATTTTCTCTAAATAATTTAATTTCATAGGAGCTTGATGAATTGGAATTTAAACAGTCTATCAGGATATAATTATTTTCTATTAAAAAGATATACCCCTATTTTCTATGAATATTAAATATATATTTAAAATTTTCATCAATATATGGAATGAAATTTAGAATCATTTATGAATAAAACATTTCCCAATTCTACTATTAACTTTTCCTAAAGTGTACAATTAATTAGTTGTAGAAATTCAACGGAAATCTAGTCACCCATCTGCATATAAAAATATATTTTAGTTATATTTCATATTATTGTCTATTATATTTGGATACATAGTTATTATTTTTTTATTTATATTTATTACGTATTTATTATGTTACTTCATTTATAATACATATCAAATTTCTCATACTATCTCATTTCCCATTTTCACTTTTATTTTCCTTTTTTTCCACCATATTGTCCATCATTTTGATCTCAAATTACCATTAATATTAGTAATTGAACCAATGAATTATTTGAGGGGATGAGAATTTCAAAAACCCAAGACCTAACACTTACAGGATTTATGTTTCATATTTTCATTATGTTAGTCTAAGGATTATTTTTGGTAAATGTAATCCTTGATGTGATTATCTATAGATTTACTACTAACTCAAAAATGTTCTCCACTAAAATAAGGATGTGGATGGGTTGTTTATATGGTGTTAACTATGTGAAATTCATATTCATTACCATGGAAGATTAATGTGACCACACATTCAATGGTGTGTTATATTATGTGAATATGAAAATATAATTTACAAAATAAACATTATCTATATGTTTTTCTGTTGGGTGAATTTTTTTCCTTCTTCCATCAATCATTATTTCTTCATTTTACATTAAATATTTAAATTCTTAGATTGAATCAATTTCCCAAAACCCTGTATTTTACTATTTTAAAATATATTAAATTATTCAATAATAAAATTTCTGAATTTGGAGTAGTAATTATTTTCACCAGGTAATCTACTAAAGTAAGATGACTCTATATAATCATTGTGTTTTCTCAATAAAAATTAATTATAGACTCTTTAACATCATATTATAGGTACATAAAAAATAACATCGTTACATGTTATAAATGTGGTCATTCTATAATTATTCTTATTTATATTTTTTTTCGATCAAATAAAAATATTCTTCTATGATGTTATGAATTTTAAATTACTAATAATTAATAAAATAATATCATCAGAAAAAATATTTAAAATAATAATAAATTAAAAGAAAACACTTAATACATAAAAGTATATATTTTTTGATTCATATAATGATAAATATTTATGAATTCATTCTTACAACTCAATATATGAAATATGAGCAATGTGATCTTAAACCTAAAACTGAGGAAGTAACAGAACTTAAATTAGTTGAATATATTTTCCCACTCTTAATTTCTATTTATAAACTTAATTATTTTGAGAAATAGTTATATTGAAATTTATTAAACCTCCATTTACCATAGCAGGAAGAGGATTCACAAAAATAGAATCCAACTGATATATGTATGAGCTATTGTATAGACCTAATGTTTGTCATTGGAAAATACCTTATTTTAAATATTTCATCATAACAAAAAATCACAACATAATGAACTACTATGTGCTATGTGACCACTAAATATAATTCAGTTACTTCAGTGATTTGAATTTAAAATATTTGACAAATACTGTTGCGATTAGTATGTTATTTGGAGTCTAATATGACCAACATTATTTTTTGAGAATAGTACCATATAATTATGAATAGTAATGTTTCTATTTTGAATAGTGACATTCAATAATGAGTAGTAACCTTACTTATGATAGTTTATAAATTGGATTTTTGTTAATGTATAATGTACCTATATTTTGGAATTAGTAAATAAATGTTTTAAAACATTTTTAGAATAAATTATTTTCCTAATTAAATATTATTTTAATCATATATAGAAAATTATTTTGAAAAAATGGATTTCATTTTTTGACTCTACTTGTAAAAAAATTGTTAGAGTGAATTTTTGAGATTTTTAAAAATGACTGATTTTTTATGAAGAGTAAAATACGATAATTTACTATATAAACACATTATAGGAAAAATAGACTGCGACTATAATAATTTAAGATGTCACCACCCTTTCTTGGAATAAATATGACCCATTTACTATTTCTGTTCATGGAATAATAACTGTTTTGGGTCTTGACGGAAATTATTAAACTAATGCTTTTTTTTAAAACCCTCCTCTCCTCTTCCAAAACCCCCCCACTCCCTCTTCTCTTCTCACCTATGAACCATGTTACATATTTATATTCTACACAAATATCTCATTGATCTCTCTCCCCTTTTCCAAAAGACTTTTTTCTCCTAAAAAGCTACAAACACTCTTTTAAAGATTCTCTCAAGGAAGGTTGATTCATGTTGTAAAATACATATTTTATTTTCTTTAATTTTTAGGTTTATTTGTTCTATTTTTTTCCTAGCCTCTACACATACATATATTATGAAAAATACATTACAGTACACTTCATATAATTTTTTAATGCTAATGGGATATTTTATTATCATCTCTCTTTTCCCACCTTTTATTTGAATGAAAGGAAAACATCTTTTGAGATGTGTTAATTTAGTATATTCATGGATAAAAATTTATCAATTTATATTATCATATTTAATTCTGATTAGGACACCATATTGTGTTATGTTTGAAACAGATTATTATATTTGTAATATATCCTAGTTATGGTTATGTAATCCTTTATTAAACATGGTTTTGGTTTATAAAACAAAACGAGTTCTTTGTGGCCAAAAAATTCATATTAAACCAACAAGATGTCACTGAGGATTTATAAAATGAATCAACATCACCTAATGTATCCAAATTGATTTTTCAACCACTTACCCATATGGATGTTCAATAAAAAAATATAAGTTCAATTCTGGAAAACCAACTTCATCAGAAATGTTTATTTGAACATGAACTAATCCTTAAAACCAAGCAAGAAAACAAACCCAAAAAATGATATTGAGCCTTATAACCAATCAAAAAGGAAATTAGTAAACATAAAAATGTTATAATAAATCAATAATATATATTAAAGGTTATTTTATTATTAATTAATAAACGTATTTTGTTTTTTCATTTCATTATGTTCATGAAATGATCACCACGAGACATAAGCTAAGGGATCCTCACCAATTCACATTTATTCAAGAATGTCCTCTATGCTATGCCATTTTATGTGTAATCCATAATTATGGGGTATTAATTTTCACCACACAGTACTTACCATAGGATTTATAATTGATGGGAAACCACATTATCTATCATGGATCCCTCTTATGTACACCATATACTATGCTGTTAATCCATAAGGAATTCTAACTGAACCACATTTACTCCTTTTGGTTTATTTATCATTCTATTTTTCAGAATTATTTTGACATTTAATTATATTTACAACTTCTACATGTGGTTTATATGATTCAAAATCATCTTTCTAAATCTTCACCTCATTATCTTTCGAATATATACATTCTTTGAAGTGAATTTATCCTCGATACTTCCCAATAAGCAAACTCGTATTAATGGAACATCCCAAATTTCATCCCAATTTCATGTTCATGAAATCCTATATTTTAAGAGATCACTATATTTATAAAAACTATATTTTTATTAAGGAAAAATTATTCATTAATATAAGTATTTATATAAATGGGTTTTCCAATTTATAATTAAAATTTTTTATAGTATTTTCCTTAAAACCACTCAAAAATGTTTTAATGCTAAAATTTCTCAATCTCATTTTTGATATGTTGACACTTCAATTTTTCATCACATACCATGATATGTGCCTATTTTAACTTATTATCGTACATGTGTTTTATAATTTCATTTCATTGTAGAAAAATTAAGGATACACTTTATTTTTATGATTTATGTCATGATTGTGGGACCCAATTCATTCCAACTGCAGCCCTTATATTTATGTAAGATTGATTATGTATAATTATTTATGTAGAAAACATATTAATGAAATATAAGATTGGTGCACCTGATAACTCTTTAATGTATTGGGTAATGTTTAGTTTCATGCAATGATTATATGTGGCGGTCTTGGCAGTTATCCTTTTCTTGTGATACTATGTGCAACGGTCTTGGAAATTAACATAGGCTTGTTCTAATATGGGATACGATCTTGGCAGTATGCAATGAATCCTAAAAAAATTTATTTTCAATTTCTTCCAAAATTTTATGATTCCAGGTTTAAATTATCAAATTTTTATATAATAGGATTCCATATGTTACATGACTTTTTATATCACAATGTTAAGGCATCAAACCCATTTAAAAATGAATTATTCTTATGATTATTCCCATGATAGTCTTTTTACCTCATCCATTTGTTCATGTGATTCCCTGGGTACCCTATTCAGTTGTTAGATCATAAATTAAGATAAGAGATCTTTATGAATACTAAATAAATAAATGTTATATTTAATTCCATATTTTTAGTTTTATGTTCTTATTCCTCAAAAGACACTATAATTTATGATACTTTGATTGTACTCTAATGTACATTCTTTTTTATAGTCATGTAATGTTATGTGTAAAAGGATAGGGTTTCTAAAGATAGTATTATAGTTTTCTCTAGTTAATTTTGTAGATTAGGAATAGTGCACATTAGAAATAACCTCAGGGATCAGACAAAGTATAAGAAAACATACCTCAATTATGGTAAATATAGAGTAAGTGATTTATCAAGATAATACATCCATATATGGTTAAAAACAAGTAGAGGTAGCTTTGGCATAGATGTACCTATGTTTAAAACCTCCCACAAGCAGTATCAGGCAAGACTAGGGGTATCCTAGTACATGACAACAAGCCTTCATGCACTCTCTGTTTGACACCTCCAGGGAATATGATTTGGAAGATTAATGAGCTTATCAAAACCATTATTAATGAATTAAATCCCATTAGAATATAATTTAATAAATTGATCGAGGATAACCTATATTTAAACCTAAGGAATGACAAGGTAGGATATATTTCTCCATTTCATATTTATCCTTTTATATTCAAAGATAACTTCATGTGCTCGATAACTAAGTATTCAAGTCCTATAATTATACATTATTTTCTTAGTTAATGGTAGGAAATAGAAGAACACGTTCCAACTACCAATGTGATAGGAAATGTGAAGATTACCCTAATGATAGCCAGATATGATGGTAAAGAGTGCTCAAAACCTCATGAAGATACTTTATCAGATAGATCATTTTATCAATAATAACATGAATCATGTGAAACACCCTCCTCATCCAATGAAAGAGAATGTTACCATAGAATCTTTAATGGTGAAAAGGCCTCCATTTTTTAGAATATCATATGATCCCCTCCACATGGAATAGTTGATTAACTATATTAAAAATATATTCTCGGTCCTACAGTGATCGAAAGAAGAGAAAGATGTATTGGAGGTCTATCATATTGATGAGGAACTTGATCAGTGGTAGACACTAGCCAAGAATACAATGTCCCAAGAAGAAATTGATTACATGGATTTGGTGGAATTCGAGAGTATGTTTTTCAATAAATACATTCGTCAAACCCTCCATCTCAATATGAAAAGAGAGTTCCTCAGACTCTTGTAGAAGGAAGATGAGTCCATTAGGGCGTATGAAAAGAACACTACATGGTTTGAAAGGTATGCCTTTATCTTTTTCATGAACACCAAATCAAAGTGGATCACTTATTTAGTGGGATAAATCCGAGTCTATTTATGGTGTTGGAGATCTGATACATCGAAAATTATGAGGATATTTAATGTTGTTCCCTCAAAGATGAAATAGAGATTAGAAACTCTCATTGGTCCCCTAGGCCTGGTGATAAGAAGAAAAAAATTATAAATAACATGGGGGGTTAAACAAAAAAATACCATGATGGAAAGAATCTCGAATATCCCATTGGTAATGGTTGTGGGAACAAGCATCCTGGGAGCTATCTAAATGGATCCATGAATTACTTCAAATGTTGAATGATGGTACATCTAGCCCCAAACTTCTATAGGGATATGAAAAATCCTGCGAATGTTGAAAATGAAAGGATGGTTCAAATAAATGCTGAGCTAGTTTTGCAGTGTTACAACATCAATGATCATGAAAATTTTGTGATCAATTTCCCTATGCTGATGGTTGTTAGAGGAAATCAACAACAACCTCCAAGATAACAAGGAAGGACTTATTCCATTACTACTACTGTGGTGGATCTGGAAAATTATGTGGTGTCAATTATGATAGATATTCATTCAAGAATAGTGAAAATACTATTTGATTCTGGTTCTACAAATTCATTCATATCTTTCATGTTTAGAATTAATATTCAAACACCACATCAAAATTTTGTGGAAAAGATATATGTGAGAATTGTAAATGGAGAAATCATTGCATTAGTGGTTTATAACTCATCACCGATTAATATTTGTGGACTTAACCTCCTAAAAAATATCATCATAAATCCTTTAGTGGAGTTCAATACTATCTTGGGATTGGATTGGTTATCTATATACATATGAAAAATCCACTGTTGGGAATGGGATATCACTCTTCACATCCCAAATCATCCTCTAATTCATTACACGTGAATGGTGGAAGATGGGTCTCCTTTATAATCTTCATCTCATGTGTGGATATTTCTACCTTATGAGAAATCTTATCTCGATCAATGGTAGATATAAAGAAGATAATAATGTTCGAATACATGACAATTGTGAGAAATTATACTGATGTTTTCCTAGAAGAGTTTCTTGGAATTCTTCCAGATTGTGAGGTAGAGTTCTTAATTGAACATATTCCTAGATCTCAACCTATATAGGAATTACTATATAGAATGGACAACATAGATATGGAAGAGACGAGGAAGTAGTTACAAGGGGATCTGTAGAAGGGTTTAATACACCCAAGTGCATCACAATGGTGTGCACTAGTCCTCTTCATCAAAAATACGGATGGATCAATGCACCTATGCATTGATTTTCGTGATCTCAGAAAAATTATGATAAAGAACTAGTATCCCATTCCTTAGATAGATGAATTTCTTGATCAGCTTCATGGGGCTTGTTATTTCTCTAAGGTAGACCTTTGGTGAGGATACCACCAACTAATGGTGAGGAAGGATGATACTCCCAAGACTATATTTTGAATGAGGTATGGAAACTATGAGTTCATTGTGATGACCATCAAACTCACAAAGTCAACTGAAATTTTAATAGACTGAATGAATAGAGTCTTTAGAGATTCTCTCGAGAAATTTGTGGTTGTATTTGTTGATGTTATTCTGATATACACCGAGAGAAATGAAAAACATGAGGAGCATTTGAATACTGTATTAATGAAACTGTGAAGGGATAATCTATATGCAATGTACAAGAAATTTGAGTTCTGGATTGAGGATATAACATTAATGGGGTATCTTATCACAAGAAAAGGGATATCAGTGGACCCTTCCAATACAACTGATATTGAGGAGTTTCCCAGGCGAATATCTGTAATGAAGATCTGTATGTTTTTGTGTCTAGATGGGTATTATCGATGATTTGTGAAGAAGTTTTCATTGTTGTAAAACCCAATGATCCATATGACATAAAATGGAGTATATTTTTTCTGGACTCATGAATGTGAAGACAATTTTAAGGAGTAGAAAAAGAGTCTAATAACTATGCTAGTAATCACTCTCCAAATAAATGGAGAACTATTTGAGGTGTACACTGATTCCTCAAATAGTGTAATTGGATGTGTGATAATGACAAGTGATAATGTGATAGAATATTCTTCAAGGAAGCTGACAATACATGAGAAAAACTATCCCACACCTGATCTGGAGTTGAAGGCTGTGATCTATCCATTGAAAATTTGGCGGCATTACCTCAATGGGGATAAGTGTGTGATATATATAAACCACAAGTGTATAAAATATATATTCACACATAAATAGATTAATATGTGTCTGTGATGATTGAGAGAGATAATCAATAATTATGAAATCTCAATCTACTCCCATCCCAGTATCGAAAACAAGGTGGTAGACTCTCTAAGTAAAAAAGGATCATGCATCTTAATCAATGATAATAATTGAAAAGGATCTGATCATCGTATATTTAATAAGGATAGACATGGGAATCATTACGGGGGGAACACCATGAGTATGTTGTTAAATTATTTCTCATCTATCTCTAATAGAGAAAATTAAGGATGCTCATAAAAAATATGTGGAAATTCTAAAAAGAGTTAAAGTTATAATAAATGGGAAAACCTCGTAGTTTTTGATTAACGAGGAAGGAGTTTTAATATTTTGGCCAATATTATATGTATCATATGTTCAAGAGATATAGAAGGAGCTTATTATTGACGCACACTGCTCAACCTTCTCTATCCACCCATGGATCACAGAGATGTATCGAGATCATCAAGAATGGTTTTCATGGGAAAATATGAAAAGGGATATTGATGAATATACATCAATGTTCTTTGTATGTCCACAAGTGTAGGCTGAGAGAAAAAACCCTAAAGGGACGATGAAACCACTATCCATACCAACATGGAAGTGGTAGAAAATTACCCTTCATTTTGTCACTAGACATCCATGGACACACAGAGGAAACAATTCTACATGGATCATTAGAGATCATCTTACAACGACAGCGCACATTATTGCAATTCAAGATGACTTCTCATTGGATCAGAATGTAGAGATTTACATCAATGATATGTTAAGTCTACATGTAGTACCGCTATCTATTTTCTATGATTGGGATTGTCATGACCCGTCCTCGGGGCCCGTGTTGTGACTACCCCAAGCCCGTCTTACATAGGCCAGGGGCTGGCGACTAGCACCAAAGGCGTAAATCCTGATAACTGGGAAGACATTTCATTTATAAAAGTAAAAAAAACACCACAATGTACAGGTGGAAATAAAATACTGAGTACAAAAGAAAGTGCTGAAAAGTAAATGAGCCAGAATACAAACCCAACTGAAAGTATAGCTACAACTGAACAAAAGTTCAACAGAAAAAGACAACAGATGGATGAACGGAAGCCGCTCCTTGGTCGTCCTCCTCGGATCATACCCAAAGGGTAGGTACATATAGCCTCCACAATGCTCTTGCCCGTCAACCTCCTCCATGTTTTGTCTCGTCGTGATGTCCACCTCCGGATACTGACTCGTTGTGTGGTCCACCTCCAGGTACTGACTCGTTGTGTGGTCCACCTCCAGGTACCATCCAGTCCTCGAACACTCGGCCTCCGTCAACACTGCCTGTCGTCTGCAACCAACACAACGAGGTGCGGGCATAGCCCGTGCAGGGGTGAGTATAACAATACTCAGTAGAGACCCCGAGACCCTCAAGGTCTCACTAAACCAACAAGGATACCCACAAAGAAGATCTCAACAGATAACCTCTACTTAGGTATATGCCCATTCATATACCTAAGTTATCAAGTAACCCATCTCAATCAATAGGAAACACAAAGATTATAAAATCAACGGATAACCACTACCCACGTATATGCCCATACATATACCTAAGTTATCAAGTGACCCATATCAAACATGAGGTAAACACAAAGATCATAGACTCAGCTCAAACTAGGATTTTTCATTATCGAAACCTTAACTGCTGAAGAGCCCCGTCTCTGGAGTGTAAAGTGGTCCCATCACGACTCCGAGGTACTGCTCACTAACCTAAGACTACTGAGGTATTTGTCCTGTTGAGTACCGCGAGTCAGCCACCCAAACACAGTAGTGCTTCCCGCCGGGGTATGCCACCCAAACACAGTAGTGAACACCCCCTAATAGCCTGCCGAGGTACTCTCCAGACGAGTACCATGGGTCTGCACTATCACATAGTTAGTGATCCGTCTTCCATGGGTCTACACCCAAACAACGTAGTGCTCCGTTCACTAGGCTAGTCTACTCACTCCAAGTCGAGTCGGTCAAGGAGTCGTCAGGTCTCAGTCGGCTACACGGTCTCCGTACTCAACACGCTCGTCTCTGGGAGGGTTCGCTCCACGAGCTACGAGTCGATACTCCAAGTATCTAAAAGTCCCAATAATAAGTATCTCAAAGGACTGCCTCGTCATTGGGGTCTCAATGCAACAGACGGCGCGTCAATCAGACGCCTGGTCTGTGAGTTATTAGCCTTTTCGTCCCAGGAGCCCAGTTGGTTTCGTGTGCGAACAAACCCGGCCGTATCTCAACTATACCCCGAACTCTCATAGGGTATACTCAAAGGGACCATTTCTCAACAATATCACCAACTCCACTGACGGTTCATCAAACGAACGTCCAGTCTGAAAGTTATCTGATTTTCCGTTCTAGGGGCCCGATTGGATTTTAGGTACAATCCAACCCGGCCACTATCCAAATGCGACCAAAACTCAGGCGAAGTATGCCAAAAGTTCTGTATCATCAAAAGGAAACCAACAAAGTCTACGGCATGTCAATCGGACGTCCGAAGCTCAAGATAGAAGCATTTCCGCTTTGAGGGCCCGGTTGGATTTGTATCCGAACCAACTCGGCCGTACTCGAAGTTTTTCGAAACCTTGAGTGTAATATACCGAAACGACCGCCTGGATCCAAGGATCTCTAC
This sequence comes from Viscum album, assembly GCA_963277665.1. Taxonomy (NCBI): domain Eukaryota; kingdom Viridiplantae; phylum Streptophyta; class Magnoliopsida; order Santalales; family Viscaceae; genus Viscum; species Viscum album. The sequence continues at coordinate 810,667,460 of OY728151.1, forward strand.
GCAACTGAAGGTGCGTCGATCGGAGGTATTTAGCACAAGATATGCGCAAAGAACCAAAAAAGGTCCGGAAGTGGGGGTTTCGGGCCCGGACCGATCCGGCCCGACACCCCCTGGGTCGGCCCGACCCAGGTGACCCGACCTGGGTCCGGGTCCAGCCAGCTTGGGCGCGGCCCGGCCTGGCAGACCGGCCCGGTGCGCTGGCCGGGCCAGGTGGCTCAGCCAAAACGGCAGAGCGTTGAGGGGGTGTGGGGGGCATTCTGCCCCCACCAGATCGTAACTGCGCCCCCACGGGGGGACGCTCCTTGTCAACGGATGCAGCATAGTGCAGCGTCCCCGCCTCCTCGGTCCCGTGTGGTTGCGGGACCAGCAGCCTTCCTCCGCGGCTTCAGTCGCGGCGGCCGCTCCTGGCGACGTGTTGGGCACCGCCGTGCCGGCGAGGTGCGCTGGCGGAGTCTTCTGTGGACCACCGGACGCGCTCCGGTGGTCCGTTTTGCTCACCTCCTTCGCCAACGGTCCTCCTGGGACCCGACCATCACTACAAAGCCTTCAAATTGACCTTGAGGCCCCGTTTGTCGTCGCCCGCCAATCTGCGCTCAACGATCAACCAGGGGAGTCATTAATTGCCTCCACAGCCCCGACTCTGGCTGCGGTTTCGTTCGGCCTCAATGGCGAGGCGCGACGGTGCCACGCTTCATCGTCGCGTTCTTTCATGTTTTCGCGCGGTTCCGTTGCACTGCAACACCTTTGTTCGTGCCGCAACGAATCAAAACAACTAAGGGGGAGGAGATTCGGCTGTGTTCGTGTGGTCTGACCTCCTCCCGTTAATTTGGTAACAAGCGGCCCAAAAGACGAAGAACAACAAGGATTCTTCACGAACAAAAGAAATCAACCCAAACAGTTTTCCCCAAAATCATGAATTCCCAACCCGCAAACATAATCTTCACGGATCAGCTTAATATTTAGTTGATCCGCATTCTAAATTTTTAAGCAAGTAAACAAGGGTTCACTAACAATCACAAATAAGTTCCCTACCTCGAGCATAGTCGTCGAACGAGGTTTGTTGCAGAAAGGGACGTCGCGAAATTGAACGTCAGAGAAGAAGACGTCGTGGAAGGAGGATCGTCGCGTTGCAGAGAAAAGATTTGTCAACGTCGCATCATCAATCTCCGAGGATCCAGCGTTCTTCACGTTCTTCGTCGAGGAAGAAGAATTCCAAGACCTTGAGCCGTTCTCTCCAAAATCCTCCCACAAAACCAAGGAAACAAAAATAAAATAAAGGTTACCTTATTTTATTACTCACGCCAAATGTTTGAAAATTCAAAAATGAAACAAACAATTTAATCAATTAATTGCAACATTTTAAACCTCCCAATTTATAGAGGCGTTAAATATTTAAAAAAAAACACACGAGTTGACATACATTTAAAAGGGGGGGGGGTGTGTTTCCTTAATCAAAGGTGGTGGTTTCGTGGAAGTTGAAAAGGTGGGGCTCATGTGGGCCCCACCTCACAAATATCCTACCTAGAGGTGTAGGATTTTGTGGGTCCCACTTTAACCACTTAACTTAGGTTAAACAACTTAAAATAAAATAAATTGGTCACACTGTTTTATTTTATTCATTTACATAACTCGAAAATTTAGTAACCACACCCGAGAAAACCCAACTCTGGAAAAGGTGTTCCTAAGCAATTACCGGTGCTGCGAGTTCATCGGTGCCCTCCGAATTTGATTCCGAGCAACGGTTCAAAAGTTAGAAAAACCCGCTCATTCGTTCACTAAACGTACATGATCCTAACTTCGGAAATTGATTCCGGGCACACCAGGCCTCAGAATCAAGCGCCGTCAGAAACTGTGTTCTTGTAAAATCTCAAAGAAAATTAAGAAAAAAATTTCCCCTTTTATTTTACAGGTCTTTACATTACTCCCACCTCAGGGATTTAGATCCCCATAATGCTTTTAACACAAACTAGGGTTACAAAAGCGGTACTGAGCACGCATCTGAGCCTTCCGCTCCCATGAGCTCACCTAGAGGTTCCCGTATTGCTAGTGAAAGTGCACCCGAGGAATCGACCATCCTCATAGGATTCGCTCCTGTCGATCCTTGATCTCCACTGGAATCTATGCATATGTCGCCCTGTCATCGACATCCAACTCCCTGAGGTCGTTGATGTGTGAAGGATCATGCAAGTATCTCCTCAGTTGAGATACGTGGAAGTCGTCGTGCACCTGGTGCAACTGAGGTAGATGGGTCAAGCGGTAAACCACCTTGCCTACCCACCTAAGGACTGAGAATGGTCCGTTGAACCTCGGAGATAACTTGTCGCCTCGGCCACATCTCCGTAAACCTCATCGAGGTGAGACCCGTATAAAGATGTGATCGTCATTCTCGAACTCTAGAGGTCTCCAATTCCTATTAGAAATGAAACTCAAAACGACTGCTGCCACGAGGGTAAGGTTGAACAACTCAAGAGTGATCAGTCTCACCCTCCTGAGCATGAGTTCGTCCTATGCTGCCTAGGGTTTCCTTTTCAACGATCAAGGAAAACCCATCCCGACGTCGTAGTTAAACCACAAACGTTTTTCCTAATACCGTCAATTTGTGTATGAACTGTGATTTCCCAGTCCATACTCAATCCAATGTCGTAATGCCTCGACGCTGCCACCATGAGATTCCAACCAAAAATCTCGCCTCGAGGGCCTGACTACACCGTCGGTGTAAGTGTGATTATCGAGTCTTCTCCCAAGGTATCTCCAGACGTGAGTGTCATGTCTATGGATTTCCGGAAACTCTAGGTTTGGGAAAAGATTTGTGGAAGGAAGGAATGATTCATATCAACTTCTGTTACTATGACATCTAGTAGTGGACACACATTGTCCCTTAAATCATTTTTTAGAGACATTGGGTCACACTCCTTGATCGCATCCAGTCGCACTCTTCCACCACCCTCCTTCTCCCTAAGCTTGGTGGGGACAACTAAGGAAGGTGGTCGTAGCATGTTAGAATGTACACCACCTCATGCTGCTCTCCTAGCTCTACCTCCATGTCTACTGCTTCGCAGACTCATCTCTCCTTAAGGCTTTCTCTTCTTGAAACATTTAACATACCTGAGTCTCTATGACTGGCGCCAGTTTCCTATTTCTTACTACACTGTGCAGTCTTCATCTGCTCCTGGATGATCTGCACCTTCATTGCCTACGATCTGATAGAGCTGCTAATATTTCTCCCTTGTCGAAAATAGAAACTCGGTCTCATCCCCCGGATGATCCACACCCATTGCCTAATAAAGTCAATCCTGACATTAATGATGCATTCATGCCATGGATGATGTCATACGGCCTCGACGTAACTACCAAGAGATCCAACTGTCACTCTCGCCTCCAAGGGTCGAGTCACACTGTCGGCATCAGTGTGAGGTCACTAGGTCTCCTCCAAGAGAAATCTCCAAAGTGAGGGCCAAGTCAACAGTTTTTAATCGGGACCACTCTGTATCAACCAAACAAAAGGACAGGAAAGCAATCATCACAAAGATATGTGTCTTTTTTATCATTGCAGCTCATAGTATAAAGACACAAATAAAACAACAATATGGAACTAGAAGTACAAGGGACGTATCCACTAGTTCCGCTCCTGTCCACCTGCTCCCGGAGCTCTGCTTCCTTGTCCACTGCCCGACTGTTGCTCAAGCACCCGCCGCTGCTTCTGCCTCGGTGGATCATCCAACTCCTATGGATCGACTCTGCAGGGGGTTGGATAGTCATGTGCCATGTGACCCTTCCTGCCTCATTCATAACACTTGCTGCTCCTCGTACGTCTGGCTCTGGTCCTCTTGGACCTCTGCATCATCTGTCTACTTCCCACAGATGTCTCGGCTACTGATCGAAAATCCTACTGCAAAGGCAAAAGCTCCTGTACACGCTAGCAGTGTAGAGCTACTGGCACAAACTCCACCCTGAAGAAGGTCTTGATGTCTTCCCATGTGAAGGTCATCTCATCGCAAAACTGGAACAAGAGGCTCCACCACCTGCCTACTGCTGCCTAAAGGAGGCTGGAAGCAAAGATCACCATGAAGTATGCTGGCGTCCCCACTAGCCTGAAAACTCTCACAACAGCCTCCAGCCAATCCTCAGCCACCTGCAGGTCCATCTCTCCCCGGAACGTGGGTGGCCTCTGGCGCTGGAACACATGCAGCGTGATCATGTGGCATGCATCACCTACTGCTAGGGCTGGTGGCATCGGTTTCCCAATGTATGGAAGTACCGCTGGTGCCTCAGCTGGCGCCTCAACTGTAAGAGGGCCCTGTACCGAAGCCTCATCGCTCGGCAGGCTATCAGTACGCATATTCCTATGGGCTGTAGCTGGTCATCCGTGGAAAGGCATCCTGAAATAAACAACGTGACATGGTCAAACGATTATACCTAGTGAGCTGACCTGGTTTGAGCTAACTTTTAAAAACTTCTGGAAACACACACGCAATCAGTGTTTTCAGGCTCAATGTCGGAAATCAGTTGTCATGGTCCTGGTGTATCGATACGTCGGTCGCCAGCACCAATACTGGACTCCCTGAACTGAAGACCACACTCGGTACCCTTAACACTATTGCTTCACAGAAAGAAAATCATCAGAGTTATAAGATCTGTGGTAGAACCAACTCCATTGATAATGTGACAACCAGGTCCCACTGACAGCACAATCACCCCGCCTTAACATGGGCATTGGGTCCTGGCCTACCAGGTACCACCAGTTGCTCCACAGACACGTGGGGCCCACCCTAGGGTCCACCCACATGCCCGAATGGATCATCTGAATAACGATTGCCCCCACAGGCCAACACATGTCATTTCTAGTATACTTTGTCCTCACTCACACACACCGTGGGAAACTTCCCAGAAGGTCACCCATCCTGGTCACTACTCGAGGCCAAGCACGCTTAACTGTGGAGTTCTAATCAGAGAGGCTCCCAAAAAGGAAGGTTCACCTTGTTGACATGAGTCATATCATTTATTAATTTAACCCTTCATCATTTGGGAGTGTTACAATCACCCCCCCCCTTAGAGCACAATATCCTCATTGTGGGCCTACATCTCAACCCAGGCAGTGCACTGAACTTAAGACTGGGTTCCTCCTCTGATACCAAATGTGACAACAGGGTCCCATTGACAGCACATACACCCTGCCTTAACATGGGCATCGGTTCCTGGCCTACCAGGTACCACCAGTTGCCCCGTAGACACGTGGGGCCCACCCTAGGGTCCACCCTAGGGTCCACCCACATTCCCAAACAGATCATCTGACTAATGATTGCCCCCACAGGCCAACACATGTCCTTTCCAGTGCACTTTATCCTCACTCACACACACCCTAGGAAACATTCCAGAAGGTCACCCATCCTGATCACTACTCAAGGCTAATCACGTTTAACTGTGGAGTTCTAATCAGACAGGCTCCCGAAAAGGCAGGTGCACCTTGTTGACATGAGTCATATCATCTAGTCATGTACCCCTTCATCATTTGGGAGTGTTACAGGGATCTTAGATTCACATAGATGTCCTGGAAATGTCTCCATCTTTCTCTAAGCACTAAATTGAACTTTAGTAAAGCCTATCATCTTCCTACTGATGGCCAATCGAAGTGGTCTATTCACACACTGAAATATATGTTGAGAGAATGTTCTATTGATTTCCAAGCATTATGGGACTGACATCTTCCATTGGATTAATTCTCCTACAACAATCGTTTCCACTCTAGCATCTGAATGGCACTATATGAATCCCTTTATGGTAAACGATGAAGAACACCAGAGTGTTGGGATGATGTTGGTGAGAGTAAGATGCATTGAACATAAATTATCAATAAAATGGTGGAGAAGGTGAAAACCATTAAGCTACATATCAAGGTATCCCAATGATGAATAAAGAGTTATATAGACAATCATCGATGAGATCTTGATTTCAAAGATGGAGACATGGTACTTCTACACATATCTCAATGGAATAATGTCCTGAGGTTTGGAATGAAACAAAAGATAATTTCCAGGTACATCTGCCCCGTAGATATTCTTGATGGTGATGGGGATGTGAACAATCTACTATAAATTCTCCCTAGGATGGAAAAATTATGTGATATCTTTCATGTATCCCTCTTAAGAATGTACATACTAGACCCTTAACATGTACTTTCTAATGAAATGGTATTGTTGGGGGATAACCCTTCTTAGGAGGAGAAGCCAGTGAAGATATTTGATCATAGATATAATATTATTTGTAACAAGACAACTCACATGGTCATGGAAATATATTATAACCATACATACAAAGAGGCAACATGGAAACTGGAGGATGTGATGAAGGAAATTTACCCACACCTATTTATTGTTTAAAATTCTAAATGAAATTTTAAGCGAGAAATTTCACAAGGGAGGAAGAATTTAATGGCCCACTTTTTTCAATGGAAATACATTTCATATAAATATGTTGTAATCACATGAAATCACAAAAAATGAACTACTAATTGCTATGCGACCACTAAACAAAAGTTTGTCACTTCTGTGATTATAATTTAAAAAATTTATCAATCATGGTTGTGATCAGTAAGTTATTTGATGTCTAATATGTCCAACATAATTTTTGGTGAATAGTAACATACCCTTATGAATAGTAATCATAATATTATGAATAGTGATATACCGTAAGGAATTGTAACCATACATATGATTGTATATAAATATGATTTATGCGAATGTATGATGTACTTATAATTTGGAATAAGTAAATAAAAGTTTTAAAACTATTTTTTAGAATAAAATATAATTTTAAATAAATATTAAATTAATTATATGTTGATTTTTTTTCAAAAAATGTATGTCATTTATGAAATATACCTGTCGAATAATGTTTGGGGTGATTTTTTTTATTATTCTGAAATATATGATTTTATGATGAATAGTAAAATATGGCAATTTATGGTATACATACATTATAATATAAATAGAATATTCCTAGAATCATGGATAATGTCACCACCCATGGTTTAAAATATCATGACCCATTTAATATTATTTTTCATGGAATCAACACTATTTTTGGTATTGAGGGAAATTAATAAACTAATGATTAAAAACTTATGAAACCCCTCTTCTCCTCTACTATAACCAACCTCCAAAACTACTTTTTCTCTTCATATCTCTCTAGCATTGTGCCTTCCATATATTCTACCCAAATCACTACTCAATATCCCTTACCACATCCAACATTAAATAGAATTTGGTATCATAATAATATCAAAACATATCCCCTTAAGAATCACTCTGAAGTGTTAATTCAAGAGGTAAAATTCCTCTTTTCATTTCTTTTATTTTTAAGTTCCTTTGATAACTTTTCATTACTATCCTATGCTCATCCAAATGGTATTAAATATCTATTAAAATAAATTTAGTAGAATTTTTTTATGCTAATGGTATATTTCATTATCATCTCTCTTTTCTCCTCCAATTATTTGAATGAAATGAAGACACCATTTGAGATGTGTTAATTTACAACATTCAAGGAAATATGTTTATGAATTTATATTATCATCTATAATTATGGTCATGAAAAAATTTGTGTTAATGTTGAATCAAATTATTATATATGTAATATATACTATTTATGGTTCTTTTATCCTTTTGTACTCATGGTTGGAGTTTATGAATCAAAATATTTTCTTTGTGGCAAAAAACCGCCTATTTACCCAAAAGGATGTCACTAATGCTTTATAAAACAATTCAACTCCACATAATGAAAACAAATTATGTATTCAACCATGATAACTTATGAATATTCAATAATAAAATATATCTTAAATTCTATACAACCACCTTCATCATACATGTACATCCGAACATAGACCGATCATTAAAACCAAGCAAGCAAACATACCCGAACAATGAAATTGATCCTTCTAACCAGTCAAAAAGGTATTGACAGAACATAAAAAGGTTATAATAAATCGATTAAATATATAATAATTTTTTGAATAATTAATTAATAAACATAATTTTTTTGTTCATTCATTACGTTCAAGAATTGATCACCACCGGACATAAGGTAAGAGGTCCTCTCAAATTCACTTTCATTCAAGAATGCCCTCTATGATATGCAATTTTATGTGAATTCCCTAATAATTTGGTATATTTTTGGACCTCCCCCAAACATCCCTTATTATGTATATGTGATAAGAAACCCCATTCTCCCCATTGAAGCCCTTATAATTAAAACTGATAGCATGTTGATATTCCAAAAGGAATTCTACCCGAATAGCCTTATCTGCTTTGGGTTGCTCTATCGTTCTTTTTATCCAAATACAAATGTATTTTATTTTTATTTAAAACTTCTACATGATTTTATGGGATTAAAAATCTTGTTTCATGATCAATATTTTATTCTCATTCGGGGATATATATTCTTTTAAGTCTTTTCATCCTCGATACTTCCCAATAAGAAAACTCATTTTAAAGGAACTTCCCAAATTGCTTCCCAATTTCGAGTGCACAATATACTATTTTTTAAGCCTCCACAGCCTTTATAAAACCAACCTTTCTATTATTAAAATATTATTGGTTCAATTATTATTTTATTTAAAATATTATTCCCATTTCAATTTTAAAATCACTACAGTATTTTTCTTAAACCGCAAAAAACTGTTTTAATGCTAATATTTCTCAATTAAATTTCTTATATGGTGTCACATATGTATTTCATGATTGACCATGATATATGACTATTTTACTGTATTTGATTTATTATATGCTCTAATAATTTTTATTCATGGACACTTTCTTGATACACCCTTTTGTTATGGATTATGTCATGATTGTGAAACCCAATTCATTCCAAGGGTAGCCTTTTTGTTTATGTAAGACTAGTTATGTGTGATTAATTATGTGTAAAACGTATTCATGAAATATAAGAAGGGTGTTCCCAAATATCTCTCCAATTTATTTTTAAATTTTGATTCTCATAATATGATAATGTGTGATGGTCTTTGCGGTTAGCCTTGTCTTGTGCTTCTATGTGAAACGGTCTTGGAAGTTAGCCTTGAATTGTACTAAATTCAGGTTTTCAGTTTATTCCAAAATTCTATGATTGCATGTTTAAATTATCCATTTTTTATAATTTATTATTCCATATGATACATGCCTTTTAATACCATCATGTTATTCCATCAAAACCATGTAGCAAATCATTATTCTTTTTTTTATTCCGTTGCTGGGGTTTCTAACCCATCCCATTGTTCATGTCATCCCCAAGGAACCCTATATAGATTTAAGGTCTAAAATGAATTTAGGAGATGATTATGAAGAATAAATAAAGTGATGTTATATTTAGTTCCATTTTTTCCATATTATGTACCCAACCATCAATGCCACTAGACATTACGATTCATGGATTGTAATGTGAGGTATAATTTTTCATATAATCATGTAATGTTATGTGTAAAAGTATATGGTTTCTATAGTACTAACGATTTTTATTGTGAGTACTATTCAATTTTTGTAAAATAAAAAGGCGAGTGATTATACCATCTATAAACAAGCTAAACAATGACCTTCATACTCATAGTTTACTTTGGAAGATAATTTTGATGATCCATGATATGAGATAGAGTTTCTAGTGGCCCTATAATAAGTGATAAATTTACAAGATGACTTATATATAGGAGAAGATTTATTTATTTTTTGTTTATATTTTAATCAAATTCAAGTATATTTTTTCTAACATTATATTTAAATAAATTAATAATAAAATAAAAATATAGTATTGAATTTATGTTAAATAAGGAACCACCAAGGAGGTGATCATAAATGAATATGGGTATCTTGATTATCATTTAGTAGTGGGACTAAATCCTCAACAGTTAATATATTATCACAAGGTGTAGGTCACTATGATAGTTTATGGGTTACCCCTTAGCATTATTTTCCTTCCCTGTCTATAACTCAATTTTTATCATTATTAATTTTATGGGGCTATGAGTATTTTTAGATTCATCTTGGGTTACGACTATTGGTTTTTTCTCGTTACCAAATAAAAATGTCAAACATGGTTTTTTATCTCAAGGAATCCCCATCCACCATTAGAAGCTGCATGGTCAGCATCAAATACTTTCCAGTAGTGGTAAAACCCAAGAATCCACTTAGGGTTACAACCCATGGATTATCTTATTTTACAATACTCTTTTTATTTTTCTTAAATTATTATTTTTCATATTTATTTACATTCATGATTTACAAGTGGTAGTAGCTAGGATCATAACACAAATATACCAAAACAAAGTGATAGGTTTTTTTATTTCCTCCCATTCATTTTTCTAAACATATCATTTCATTTGGATGATATTAACTAATGTTTGGTTTAAACTTATGCATAGTAGAATGATTGAAACTTGTTTATATATATATATTATGTTTTCTATTTTTTCATGTTTTTTGACTTTTTTTATAATTTGTAATATTATTGGTGTTTTTCTAAATATTTTTCAAAATCATAAGATTTGGAAAATTGAAACCATATTTTTCATTTTTTTCATACTATAATATTTTAATATATGATTTAAATGATTTTAGACTGTATTTTTTTTCTCGATGACAATATATTCATTTAAAGAAATGTATTGATTTTGAAGTTCATCTACACTAGTACTATCAAAATTTAAAATCATGCTCAACACAAGTCATTTCTAAAAATATTTGAATAAATTATTATGTTTTTCTTTTTATTAAGAATCGTGTGTCATATATTTTAATACCCAATCTTCCATTTTTCCATTTTTTAAATAATATATATTTTATTGCAATTTATTATGTATGATTAAGGCATGATTTTGAAAACCCCTATTTATATTCAACTATTATTTTGGAATAACATTATATATAACATTTTTTATTTCATTTTTATAAATGAATCAATTTTTTTGGAAGATTGATTATAATCCATTCATCATTTTCTGACATAAAATCAATGTTAAATTCATAACAATTCATGAAAACAAATTAAGTGGGAGATGATGGGGAAAATTATTACTTCATAGAGAATCTATTTGAGATGAAATGACAAAAATTGTTTCCCAATTTACATATACATTATTGGATGATATTTCAAGATAGACTGATAGACGGGTTACCCAAATATAATTATTATGTTTACCAACAAATTATCAATGTTTGAATATCAAATTACATATCACTTTTCCTAAAAAATATGATTAAAAAGTGAAATTACAGATCCAAATTCAATAACAAATATAACTACAAATGAGGCTAATAAGTATGAAATATATTGATTCTTCTAAAATGATAATTTTTTTACATGGAATATTCTTTAAAGTGGTTTTTGGATGTGAATCATATTCAATAATAGTGGGGAGAAAACCATTAAAGAGAAAAACTAATTTCATACATTTACACCATAATATAGATTTCCGAAATCATGTTACCACTGATGTTTTTTATATAAAAAATTTAAACCATTATCGTTAGAATAACAAAGGTAAAATATCTCATGATTGAAATGATTATAACTATAGTAAGTGAATATACTAGGAATATATACTGCCTATAGAGATAACACATATTTGAGAGAATGAAATAGAATCCACATTATAAAATCATAAGTGATAGATAAATTTTTTTCTGGTGGTACATATGAACTGAACATGATTATTAACATGAAAATGAATGGAATTTTTAAATTTCTGATTATTTAGTGAATTTGTATCAATATATGAAGAAGTTCATTTTCAATGATATTATGTTTTAGTGTTGTTTCCATTTTTATCATGGGATGTTTTTTTATTCTATATTATTCATTATTTCTTTAGAGTGAAATGTTAATGTGTTGGAAAATTTATAGAGAAATAATTTTCAGTAATTGTTTTTTAAATAGAATTTTTTATGACCACAAAATTTTTATTTTAAGGGATTTTTCAATATTTGTTGGTTTTTTATAAAATTAATCTTAATTGTCAAAATTACATAATCATATAATTTTAGCAATTTTAAACCATTAATTTATTATTTCCAAATAAATTTATACCATAAATCAAATTTAGAAATTCATTTTTTTATGATTTAATAATTTATTGGATACATTTAAATCAATAATACCAATGACTATATCCATCTATTTGAAGCCTAAAAGAAGATAACATTTTGGGAATTATAATTTGTGCCTATATCTGGAGACTATAAGTGGCAGACCCACATATATCATATATAAGAAACAACTATGATGATATTTTTCACTACATTTGGGGGAATAATTTCATTAACTACGAAAAGTCTATATTATAACTCTTTCATGGGCATAAATGTTTTATAACTCAGTGAATTGGAATTCAAATAGTCAGTCATTCTGAATTATTTCCTAGACTAAATATATTATAATGTTTTTTATATATTTATATTATGGATAAAATCTTATGGAACAAGATAGGATATATTTTTCACTATATTAAATGTACATTCCTTTTTAAATTCAACAGTTTACTACACTGAAATAATGCTAGCATTTAGAGGTTTAAATTGAAGGGATGTCATGTCACTCTTTTTCATATAAAAATATATACCCTCTCTATTTCAAATTATTGGCTATTTGTATAGACCGTTTATTTTAAAAAAAATTGGTATATATTTTTTAGATATTTAGTTTATTTCTACATTTCTAATGCATATCATATTTTAAATTATCTTTCCTTTCTCATTTTCACTTTTATTAATCATTCGTCTTTCAACTTCATTTTTCTCTATTGTGATCTCTAATACAAAGGATCACGAGTAAATAATTAGAGGAAGCATTAGTAGAGATGAATTAGTATTGAGAATTTATTTCTCCAATTTATTTTATATATTTATTATTTTAATTTTTTAGTCAAAGTATAATATATATTCCTTTTAATCCTCATTATTATTGTCTATGGATTTTATTTTTCATATGTTCATTTCCCCATAATTGAGGAGGTGGATGTGTAGTATAATTAAAGATTGTTAAGTTCAATTCATTTTCAAAGCAATGATAGAGGGTGGTGACCACACAGAGGATGGAGTGTGTTAATTAAAAGAATATGATCTCATAAATTATTAAATTATGGTAAACGATGGGTTATTCTCTTGGGATATTTTCTTAAATTGGTGAACTCATTCATTCTATTTATATTCTACTTTTTAAATTTATTTTCCTGTCTTGAATATATTTTATAAAACTATAAAATTTAATTTTATTATAACATTTAAAACATATAGATTAAAACATGTTTATTATTAATAATAATTGAGTTCCCCACCAATGATAATAATGATATATGAACATTGTAATCCATTATACTATACTAGAAAAATAAATGTTAGAATTTGTATAACTATTCGACAAGTACATTAATCAGTCCCAACCTTACTTGGAATGAATCATGAAAATTGTCTATCAAGAATGGTTGAGGGGAACAAATTATCCTTCTTCATAGAATTAGCATAGAAGTATGTCTGATTTCATTCCTAAAAATGGGGGAGAAACATCATTAAATGGTATAGATCAATAAATCAAAATGAGGATGATTTTTGTTATATTAATTGAGATGAGAAATGAATTAATACTCCATTTAATACCTGTCGTTTATGATCCTCATTATTACCCGTTAAATGAATGATTTTTGATAATGAATGTTTATACATCAAATATATAAAAATAAAATTCCACCACTAGGATATCATCAACCATGGACTCACCATAGTCATGGTGTTCATGAACTCCCTATGCGGAATGGAAACTAATCATGTGTCTGTTCCAAGAATATTGATATTTTCCATCACCTCAACCTCTACAATGGTTATGGTGAGGTCATATTGGTTGTTTTTGAAAATAATAATCATAATGATCCATGTTTTTACCCATTCCCAATCCTAAACATTTTTCATTACTAGTTTCCCAAAGGGGAGTTCTATGAGATACCCTAGCTCACACAATAACCTTGGTGATTCATGTTTCGGAATGAATCCTAGAAAAATAAAATTTTAAACATCAAACTTCCTCCAAAACCTCCTAATCCTTATTTAAACCATCACACTAGAGATGTCAAAACATTCACTTTCATACCCACTAAAAATAAATATATTAAAAATATCCAATTTAACATCTTCTCAACAAAGATATTATTCTCTTTAATTCCTACTCAAACCACTCAGGATATTGAGATTGAACATTAGATACATCCAATTATGTTTCCTTCTATATCTAACCATGCTTCCATAAGACAAGAACAATTGGAATCGTCTTCTTCAACAACACATTATATCCAATTTCAGTGATCATCACTAAGTTCTCTATAAATTTTTTTCTAGTTTAACCTCAATGTCCTCACACTTCATCATATAAAAAGTATTGGAAATGTACCACTAAATATGAGAAATGTAGAACATATCATCCATTCATAAAAAACAGCACGTATGGTTCAATATAAAATTCCTTACTTTGATATGTTAAATATTTATGAATAGTCCCAAAAATATTGTTCCATCATTCCAGTATTCTCTAAATTACTATTCATTTATTTATGAGACACCCACAAGAAAACATATATTCCAATGGAGAAACTTGAATATCAACTCCTCTAGTTAGAATGAATCCATTTACTACTCTATGATGAAACCATCGTCTTCTTGAACAAATAAATTCACTCAGTGGTAATATGAAACATACATGACCGAAAAATAGTTTCCTAACCCGCATCATGAAAATAGAGGTCTGAGTTGCAGTGACATAAATAGAGATACACGAATGGTCTCAACAAAATGGATTCTATAATTAATTATTTTAAGAGAACCCCTACAAGGATAAGTGATCATCCCATTCTCAACTAATGTCTGTGATACACTCCAGATGAATACCCTGGAGTATCAAAATTATACTTACCATATATACATCGATCTATGGATAATATTATTAAATACACTTCAACATATTACATAAGGGCTTCTTCAACCCATGAAAACATAAGATGTAAAATTTATATCTATATCTGATATTATAATATAAGTAACTCTATATAGTCAGACAATCAATTAAATATACATCTTGATGAACTTATCTAATGACTGGATCTCTTAGATTAGTATGGTAGTGTTTTACTATATGTGACTGATAAACTTTCACAAAAATTTAATCATTACACACAATAGTATTATATAACCTCATAATGATATCTACTGTATTACCATCCCACTTACACATAGGCACTGTATGTGAAAGAAGAAACCCACAAGGAAACTAATTCTCAACCCTTAACTATTGGAAGGTATATCAGCATGTGAAAAAACAAGGAATGACCCTATATATACATGGAATACAAAATCGATGTTGTATTCTATTGTTAATCTTCATTGAACATGCACACACTTCACACAATTATGCATGATTTCCTCTTATCATCTCATCAATTGAGAAAGTAAGAACTACAAAACTCATATTAACATAGATAACATTGTCATGATATTGAAAGAAACTTTGAATAGAATCGTCCCCCATAAAGCATTACAAAATTACTATGATCTCACGATTTAACTCTTGGAATCCATTATCATGGTCCACCAAATACTATTTCATCAGAAAATATGCACTTTTCAAGATACCATGATCTTATGAACCATATAATGACCCCTCTTCCATCAAGATAATCAGTTTCCATTCCTCCGCATATAAGATATTTGAGAGGAAATTATGGTTTATGTATATAAAAACCCTCTAAATAAAGACAAGGATTCAAAACAAATTCATATAATAGTCCACTAATGTAAACTATAAGTTATTCATCAAGTGGTTCCTCTCATTAGTCCATATATTTCATAACCCCAAATATACTAACTGATCCCTCTATATAAGCATAGCTCTTAATATAACATAGAATTCATAATAGTAAAATAAATAACTAATAATAGTCTCTATAAATGAAAAAATAAGTAATATAATCAATATAATATTTAAATATAAGAATAATTGTTCATTGAGATCTCTCTTGTCATACTTCACTCCCTTCTTTTCAAGCCCTATCATATTTGATCCCAAATGGTGGAAGTATAGAATGAACTACATTGGTTACCAAAATAAATTAATAAACCCATGAACACAAAAATAATCCATGGATGTTATCATGTAATATATCCTAAACCATCTATAGGACCAAAAAAATTATTGACTTAGAGATGGTATCCATAAGAATCGCATATCATGAATCTAAACATGACACTTCTAGAGCTTGGCATAGAGCCTATGTGATTCATTTGTCCTCAAAAAAACATCTATGTGTATAGAATGTCAATATGAATTCTATTAATATATTTGGATTTCATTAATAAAACCCACAATAAATGAGTTGATATATGGATGAAATATCATAATAATTGGATCTATGTAATGTTTTAATTCATTTCCCAGTATGAATAGATTGAAAAGATATTCATGTTGTTCAATCATACTCATAAATGATATCTTAGATATATTATTCTATATGGCTTGAATTTTGTTTTACTAGGCCTGTAATTAAATCTCAAAGAATCAAGAAGATCCCCATAAATGGATCAAAGAGTGAATGATTATCTAAAATAGGTATTAATTCTTCATTGTCACAAGGTTTAATTCATTTAGTCAACACAAAACCAATGACCATCAACCTACATCATTGGGAAGAAATCATCATTACCCTTGGGTGATGTTATCTATATAATAAATCCATTTTCCTATAGATCAGGGATCTATACATTGAGTTCTACCAACATAGTCAAATAAACAATAAATTGAGGAATCAATATAGGTTTCACCCCTATTATATGTTTGATATAAATGTCAATTCCCCTCTTAGGAGGGAGAATATGAAATTAATCCAAGGAGAATTCTATATATGGGTCCACAATTAGAGGAAATTAGGATTCCATCACTGGATCTACTACAAGAATAATTTTATCTACCAATGCCATAAAATATGTAACATGAGTTAGAATTAGACAAAATATGCGTGCTCCAACATCCCATTCAGCAGTCCAAACAAATTTCTCCCACTTGGGCATAGTAATCAATAAACGTAATATATAGAAATTTATGTTGTCATGATTACTAGTCTATAATTCTATGCCAAAGATCACATCAAATATATCAATCTCAACAATCATGAAATCTCATTGATTTTAGTTCCAATAAACTACTATAGGGAGTTCATGAAATCTATAATGATGATTAACTTTCTAGACGAAGGGGAACGAAGAGACAAAATCTATAAATAAAAATTCATTTATAATTCAATAAAGAATCATTTTTGAGGATATAAACAAAAGGGTTTCACTAGTATCAAATAGAGAAGTAAAAATGGTATAAGTGATCAATAAAAAGGAGAGAAAATTGAGGTCCCCTTTGAATATTAAATCAAAACATAAAATATTAAATCCACTAAAACTAACTCATCCCAATGGCCATGTACTTGATATGAATGAATCAAATAAGTAATAATCATCTTACATGCATGAAATAAATGATGAAGTCCTTGTTTGTCCATTGGAATAATGAATACATCTGAGACCGTCCACCATGATACATTTTCCACAAACCCTTAGTACATAATATATTCATATATGTTTCCTTCACACAATTATGACACTAGATATGAGGCTATTTGGAAAAAAAATTAATTCCCACTCCATACATATATGAACCATTAAGGGCCTCCCTCTACCACTGTAGGTGCTGAAGATCTTCTAGTCTACAATGGTATTCTTCTGCTAATCTATTGTGAATGCTCATATTTTCTCTTGGTACTAATATAAGTAACACATAGAATTCCATTGAAGGATAATGGAATATTCATATACCTTTCCTCGACCAAACCATTCTTGGTAGTTAGTTCATTATGATGTATCTTATTATGTTTTCTAATGTGGAAGCTCATCACTTGACACCCCAACTCTAATTGGATTCTAATAACAAAATTCTCATCTTTTTATGCCTTATTACTAGAGGAGTGATGAAATAAGTGTAGTAACCATGAAGAGTTAGATGTAAGTAAAAAATCACCCCTAATATAATGATCCATAAACACATGATTGTGGTAAAATATATGTATACATGGAAAGAACTAGTTGAAAAATTTGTATTTAATTGTGTTCTAGGTCATACCATCACATATCCTAACAGTATTTATAATGACCACAACCTCATAGAGGGCCCATATTATATAAAATAAACCAACATTACCTATAAATCATCGATGTTTTATAGTTTATCAAGGATACCCTAAATTAAATCATTCATGTCATCATCATCCAATGCACCTATAGTTCTATGGATGTATGGAGGGAGCTTGAGATTGAATTATTGAGAATATTTGACTTAAGTCTATGAATATATACTTCTTTATATATGAGATATGTGGAAGAGGTTTATCTAAAGTGTCCCTTCATTGAGAACTAATAATGTTAATGTATGAGTATTACACTATATAACATTTTGTAGAACTAGAACATCCTACCTTATTAGAGCTTCTGGAAAAACATTTCTAGTTGGCCTTAGAATAAATTATCATGTAGGTATTTCTAAAAATACTAACTGTTTTGTTAATCCAACCCCAATATAAAAAAAATGGTTACTACTTTTTTAAATTGGAATTATAAATATTGAATCACATCCCAAAGGAATGAATAGGTTTGTAGTCATGGAAAACTAGATACATATATAAGTCTTGAATTATAATTGTATAAAAAATTACATCATATTTTGTTTAATGAAAACATTATTACCTATATAATATCCTTTCATTTGAAAAAATAGTAGACTTCATGGATTAATGATAATAAAAAAATTAGGGTTTTATAAAATTCTCAGTAAGGGTTTTGTACAACAGAATCCATCATGAATCAATAATCATTATCGACATAGGAATGTAAATAATTAAACATACGTTACATTAAAATAACAATATTAGGAATAACCAATATAAAATGGAATATAATTGAGAACTAATTCTTTTTAAATAAATAAATAAGTAATAATCAATATTTTATTTTAAATAACATATCACACACTCCATTTAAATAACTGGACAAGGCATACTAAACATGTAATGTTAAAAAATTGAGAAAATATTACATTAAATCAATAAATTAAAAATTAAATACATCTAAATTTAATATCATAGTAAAAATATAGTGGATAATAATAAAAATATTCATAAATAGGGTAATTATTAGTTATTGGATGCCATGTTTTCTCAGTAATAGATACCATCACAGTCAACATCAATACTCAATATATTGTAATAATGATTGGTATAAATCCATTTATCATAGTATAGAAATTTAATTCATTCTGTGAGACTACAAATGAATCGAGGGGATATCATAAACTGGGAACTGGCCATGTTTCGAGATCAAAATAATTCCCCATATATTTAATGATGAATTTATTCAAAAATAATGGTCTTTATAATCAAATATCAATGTTTAATAAATAATACAGATTTATAAATATTTACCCATACAAAAAAACAGTTCTCAATGTAAACATTGTAGGTTAAAAAATTATACTATTTATTCATTAAGAATATCCATGAAAAATTATATATACATTTTGGGGAAATTATACTTTTTAATAATCATACTAAAGTTACTATTTAAAGGATATGTTAATGGAAACAAAATGAAACAAGGATGAGAATTTCAATTTTATCCTTTGTAAAAATAACTCGAAAATATCTAGAGTAAGAAGATGTATGGTATCAACATGTACACATTAGATTAAAATAAAGTTTTTTTTCATTGATTAATATTAATATCATAAAAAAATTTCAAATAATATTTTAGAATAAAATATCCATTTCATTTGGAAATACATTGTGAAAATTCATTTCATTGAAAATTACATTTATAAAAATTATTTGATAATATAATTTTACATTTGAAATGGAATATTCAACAAAATAATAGTCATAATGAATGTTAATTTCATTAATCCCTTAATATTTAAAATTTACATTCCTTTTTCATTATTATTGGGTTATAAATATTTATTTTCCATACAATGAATTGAAGATACCTTCCACATTTTTTTTCAAATCAAATCGAGTATTCTATTGAAAATTAAATATTAATACTATGAATTTATTTAATAAGTTAAAATGGGTAAAAATTACATTGGTAAAACATTTTTAAAATTTTAATAAAAATATTGAAAAATTTACTAAGAACATAGATTTGATGGAAAACTGATTTCCAACCAAAGGGAGAAATATTTTTCAGGTTTTCATTTAAAAATTATAAAAGAAATTTTATGTATCAAACAATGAAAAAATGGTACTATTACAAAAAAGTATATCATGAATAAACATAGGAGAATAAAATGAAAGGATTTATTAAACAAAATATATAATGAATTCCATTAACATGATTTTATTACTAAATAATCTTGATGAGAATGAGAATGGGAAATAATCCATTAAAGTGATCATAATATTGAATTGAGAATTAGTCAACGAACTAGTGGTGTTTACTAACAAAAAATCAATATTAAAATAGTATACATACCTTTAAAATTTCATTATAATTATAATTATAGTATATCTAAGGCAATTAAGAAGTAATATAACCTAATGAAAAGAAGCGGTGTTATGAAATTCTTTGACAATTGGTTAATTTTATGTCAATTCCTCTTAGATGAAATAATTAAAATTAATAAAGAAAATACCATGATCAATGATGTTTTCATTATATTACATTAAATGTGGTCATTATATTTCTATATAAAATAAACAAGGTGTCTAACTTTACAAAAAGCCTCAATGAAATGAACATGATACAAAATCCCATACCATACTCATTCTTTTGGTTTTTAATTCCTTATAATTAAATATGGTGGTTTTATAATGGTTATTAACTTTTTAAAGAATCATTTTAATATTTATGATATCATATATTATACTTTAATAAAATTTTATCACTCATTTTATTAATAATATATCATTATTTTTACTATTGTGTTATTAGTTACCTTGTTTTTTCATTGGTATTTCATTGTGAAAGATCTTGTTCAGACAAATATTATATAGTTCCATAATCTGTATAATAATAATCATGAAATAATTAAAATAAATTTACATAAATTTAACTTTTATAACTATTCATGAAAAATGGTTATGAAAAATTAAGTATGTTACGATCATAGAGATGACTGGTTGTACATACGCATGAGAAACATTTATGTTTTTCAATGTTTATTATGGAATCGAGTTTGGTAATATATTACATTTATATAATTCTAATAGTATCATATAAAAAAAATATTATATAATTATATACATCATCCATGTGTATTGGTGATGAAAAGTGATTCGTATCACTTCATGATTGTGATGTTCCTCAGATACACGAATAGTGTTATGATCCATATGTAATTGAGAAGGAATAAAGAAAATTGTATATATATTTTATTTAAAGAATGATATATATTTCATTAACATCATAATTATTTCATTTTTATCTCATATAATAATTAAAATTATATTTATTACCTTCCATGGGATAAGATAGTGAAATATGAATGACATCGCTTCTAGAGGAAGTAGTCTAGCGTACACACGAGCGGTGTAATCATATATCCTACAGAACGAATGATTAAAAGATATTTACAATATAGTGAATATATAGGTATATATATAATAATTATAGTTTATATAATTTATATCCATCATCATACGTGTCCTTTAGATGTGGAAATGGAAAAATAAATGACATCAGTTCATGAGGCATTAATCCATCAGACACACAAATGATGATTTTATAAACCATTTGTGGCAAGTAGAGATTGATGTAGGTAATTAAATTATAATAAAGTCATCCCGATATTCTTATGATTCTAAGGATATTTTTTTTAAATTTTTTAAAAACATTTAAGAAGGTTTAAAATTCATTAAAATATAGTCACTCGTGGCCGAACATTACCTCTTCTTCAGGTCTCTTCTTTAGGCATTCACTAAATCCTTCAGTGGTTCTATTCATACAAAAAAAGTATCATATAATGATGGAAGATATGTATTTAATTGATTTATTTGGGGATATTACTATCCACGAAGGTGTTGTGGTGGGAATAAGAGTGGGTAGAGGGTGGGCTTTTATATAGTGGGGTGAGGAAACACATGCTATTTTTTGAAAATAATTGGGTGCCCCCACATTTTTTAAATGTCATAGTGGTCTCAAATGGTTTATAATTAACCATTAGTGGTATAATGATTTGAATATTTCAATAAATTAGTTTTACACAATTTTTTAGTTCAATTTCACCCTCATCATTTTAGTTTAACCACTAATAACCTTATTTATTCATTAACAATAGATATTAATATTCACTACATTCATTATTAATTTGTATAAAATAATAAGTTAAATGTTTTAGAAATTATAAATAATTACAGTTCCAAATATAAAATACATGAATTTAAATTTTAAATTCTTCCCATAGGTGGAATGATATAGAGGATTTATATTGTGAAAATTTGAAATAGATTACAATGTTTTAATTTAAAAATTAATATTAAATGACTGAAATGTAAAAAAATTGGATTGTTTTATGAATTATTAAAATATTTTATAATTAAAACAAATAAAAATATATTTTATCGTTATAAATTATTTATATGAGAAGGAATTTTTCAACTAAAATCCATTAATTTTCACTATATATATGAAATGTAACTTCTTAGAAAAGTATCAAAATTTCTCCCTTGGAAAATTTTTGTAATATGAATTATAAAATGAAATTTGGTTTTTCAAATAAGTTTTCTAAATTTTTTATAAATAATTTAAAATTATGTTCACCATGATTGTCTAAACAACATTTTATCACTATGTGGTATCTATTAAAACATTTCATTTTATTTTTAATGTTGATGGTTATTATTTATAACCAATAAATAACCAATAAATATATGTAAAATATATTTATTCATAATTTAGTAAATTCTCTTTATTCTTTCCATTCAAATGGATCATATATAATAGTTATATTAAATAATAGTATTAATAGTGTATTTTTGTTCGCGAAAACATAGAATTGCATGTAACATAAGCTATCAAAGGAAAACTAGTTATTGAAAGTATCATAATCTATTAAAGGAGTTCAATTTATTCATAAATAATTTTTTTTAGTCATGTAGTGTTATATTATCTTCTAGTATAGGTTTTGTGTGTCACATACCCAATTTAATAAAAAAAAATTCATTTGTAATTTAAGGGTGTTACATTCTACCCAAAATAAATAAATTGTGTCCATGAAATTTAATCATTATCAACATAATAAAATAATTTATATATGAGAATAAATTTATAAATAAACCATCATCATAAAATATTTAATAAAATAAAAATTTAATTATATAGAAAGAAAAGTAAAAACGTTCATATGGAATTACATATATCCATATTTCTATGTATAATAAAATAAGATGAAATTGAATATAAGGACATTGATGAATGTAGTAAATATTTACAGAGAGTGATTGGGGACATTGATAAAAAAATTTAATTAAAAAAAATTATTATGGCCTCAAATCAATAACTTTTCATTAATATCAAAGATTAAAATATTCATCATAAATGGATGTAAATTATTATTTTTATCAAATTCATAATATAGAAGAATTATTTTACTATTTCAAAAAAATTACATGATACAACTATATTATAAACGAAATATTCCATACCATTATTATTCATTGATCAATTTCTAATTTATCCCTTTACATCATGAAATGAATATCCAGAAATTATTTTTGTACGCCTAAATTAATAATATTTACTTTTAATTGATCATAAGGTCCTTAAAAGAGTGTAAAGGAATTCAATTATCTATAAATTATTTTCAAAAACAAATATTTTGAGAATAATTTATCTAATATAATACATTCATCATTAAACATGAAATAAATCACCATTAAATCATCATTAATATTTATTTTTCAAATAGCTTAACATAAAACAATGATATATTTACAAAGATATCTTATATGCTTGTGGTCTATGCTAAACCCCTCTCATCCATTGGCCATGGGGTCATGCCACGTAGACATTATGAAAAGGACATCTTGTCACCAAGAATAAAGGTTACATATTTTATAAAACTATATTAATATAATTGATATATTGTTCCTAAATTTTTTTGATAGAATTCCTTGAAATAGACATAATGTATAACTATACATTTTTTACTATGGTTTTCAAGGGATCATTTTCTCCCATAAAATCTAATAAATTGTATTTTACTATTATTAAAATTTTATAAATGATGATATGGAAACAATAGGTTATCAATAACGTTAATTTTTTTAAATAAAATGTTAATGTATTATTACTCAAAAAAAATTTCCCTAAAAAAATAAAATACCAATGGGTTGTATTTCTATAAATTTCTCCCCAAATTTCCATGATATTATGAAATTCCTAATAAATCTAACATAAGTAATTTTGTTTACGAATTTTTAATTATGACACATATTAATCTCAAAATCCCATGAGAGTATCCATAACTATTTTGTAAATGAATATAAAATTTCAACAAAAATTTAACAGAATCTTTAGATTTTTCGTGATTCTTTTAACCAAAATACCACAGGTAAAATACTTCAACAATTTAATTCATTAATAAAATTACTTAAATAAATTATCTATTTTGTATCCCCTTACTAACATACATGGTCTAGGGGATACCCATTAGAATAGGGAATTGGATCATGTAATTTCCATTTTTCCAACAGTTATGACAACGAACTAGAAATGGTTCATTAGATTGATATTTAATTCCTTACATTATACTATTTATTTTTTCATGGAAATTATATTATTTATTACCTACATCTATACACATAAATCATATCCACATTCCATTGAGAAACTTTCCTATTTGTCGCTTTTAAAATTTCTTACATGATAGAAATTAAGCCCCTCCTTCCTCCATGATCTCCATAACTCAACCACTTAGAGATGTGTATTACAATACTATTTTTTGATCGCATGAGATGGTTAAGGAATAGCATGACAATAAAATTTTAAGAGAACTATCTTGGAATAATAAAAATATATTTTAAACCATATTCATCTCATTTTTTTCACAGCCTCAACTTTGATCTTCACATTTTCTGTTATCATGATTTCTTTAGGTCCATCCATTGAATGAAACCAAATGAATAGTGTGAGAAATAATATTCAGAGTGGAAACCCCATATGATCCTTTAAATGATGTTTAAATTATGAAACCCTATCTTCAGTCTAATTCAATATACGTTTAACCTTGGTCATTAATTTTCATCATCTATTCAAATGTGTCAAAATTATTTGTAAAGAAATTGTGAATTTTCCTATGATTGTCCCCTAGGTGTGTCAACCAAGGTACATAGTGAGGTCCATTTTTATTCACTTGGTGACAATCATTATTATACAATGTTCCTATTTCATATTTATTACCCCTAGGTATCTATATGTCTGAACCAATTCCACTTCTAGTATAAAAACATTTATTTTTTTTATAGGAAGACCAAGACAATATCTTCCTTATAAAAATAGTATTATTTTAAATTATACATGTCCTCAAATTATACTATAGGGATATGTTTCCAAATCTATGTTTTTCTAAATCTTCTGACATTGGTTTCTAAAAAACATCCTATAATCCCGACTATGGTGACCTCGACCCTATTAGACTAGATTCGATGTTTTCTTTATTACATTGAAATAAGAAATAAGGAATCACATCATGAATGACCGAATAGTTTAAAGTAATTGTATACACTTAAAAAATTCATCCATTAGCGACTTCCATTGGAAGTTTCTAATGGTCTTTAGATACTACTCAATAAATACCAATGGTGGTCACTTTAGGCCCGACGTTGTAGACCTATAGTAACCCCAATGGTGGTCCCGGTAGGGAGCCAAAATTTGGCCTACAACGACCGCCAGGCGGTCACTGACCTGCTGTTCGACCAAGCAAAAGGGACATTCATTAGTGGTCACTAACCTTCTGCTCGGCCGAGCTCTAGCGACCACCAGTGACGGTCACTATCCTAATGACCGACCTACCTATATCGACTACCAATGGCGGTCTCTATCATGGAGAAATTTGATTAAAAAAAATACCTGTTAATTCCCAAACAGCAGAAACATGGTAAAATTCATATAAAATAAAACAATTACAAACCACCTAAACATTAGGATCCTAATAAAAAATAAATGATAGACATGCTTCATATTCGACTATTCAAATAGGTCCAATCCATTTCAATCTTCAGCTTCAATAAACCTACAATAAGATACAAAAAACAAAAACTAAACAAAACAAACATAAATTAGACATATTTATTCAGTTAGAATATATATATAATAAAATTAAGTCTGAAATTATAT
Source organism: Viscum album (assembly GCA_963277665.1). Classification (NCBI taxonomy): domain Eukaryota; kingdom Viridiplantae; phylum Streptophyta; class Magnoliopsida; order Santalales; family Viscaceae; genus Viscum; species Viscum album. The sequence continues at coordinate 810,693,907 of OY728151.1, forward strand.
TATAGGTGCTATAATAACTTAAAACCCCTAATTTAAGAAATTTTACCATTTTAGGATTTCTTTCTCATTTTAGAGTCTTTGGTTTACCTTGTGGAGGTGTTTTGTGGTCTAAAAAGGAATGCTCTCCGCGCACACCACGCAAAACTGTTAAAAACAACATATTCAGTCCTACCACACTGACTACACAAATGGTTTATGTTCTGCCTCCTCCTACATGTCACGAATAATATTTCTATTGTTTTTGTGTGATTTCAAGTCATTCGGAGGACGTTTGCAGTGAATTTTAGGATTACATGTCGTTTTGGTGTTTTATGACTCTAGAAATGAATCTCTGGTCACCATAGTCAAAAGACACCTTTTATTGAAAAATCTTATACCTGAACATTTTACAATTTACACCATGGTTGTGGTCATATGATTTTATGGCATTACGAGGTCGTTTGACTGGTTTTGACCACCCCAAACACCCTTTTAGAGCACACAAAACTGTTAAAAACAACATATTCGGTCGTACCACGGACACCGCACATCTGATTGACGCATCGTCTCCTCATAAATGTCACAAATAATATTTATATTTTGTCTTTTCATTTCATGTCCTTATGAGGACATTTCCATTGAATTTGAGCGTTACACGTCGTTTTAGTGTTTTGTGACTCTAGAAATGCGTTACCGGTTACAGCGGTCAAATGACACCTCCTATTGATGTACCTCTAGCTTGAACATTTCATAATTCACACAATGGTTGTTGTTGTATGATTTCATGTCATTTCGAGGTCGTTCGACTAGTTTTGACCACCCAACAGACCCTTTTAGAGCAAGCCAAACTGTTAAAAACAACATATTAGGTCATACCACGCACACCGCATGTACAATTTATATGTAGTCACATACAAAATGTCACATATAATATTACTATTGTTTTCATGTGATTTCCAGTCATTCTGAGGATGTTTGCTCTAAATTTGACCGTTACACATTGTTTTGGTGTTTCATGATTCCAGAAATACGTTTCTGGTCACCGCGGTCAAACGACACCTCTAATTGATGTACAGTCTGCCTGACCATTTCAAAATTTACACTACAGTTGTGTTTGTATTATTTCATTGCATTTTATGTTCCTTTGGATGGTTTTGACCAACCAACACACCCTTTTAGAGCTTACCAAACTCTTAAAAACAACATATTCGGTCGTACCACACACACCCCATGTCCGATTGACCTGTCGTCTCCTCTAACATGTCACAAATAATATTTCTTTTGTTTTTATGTTATTTCAAGTTATTATAAAGATGTTTGACATGAATTTTACCGTTACACGTCATTTTGGTGTTTTATGACTCCTGAAATGCGTTTCTGGTCACCGTGGTCAAACGACACCTCCAATTGACGTATCGTCTACCCTACCATTTCTAAATTAACACCACAGTTGTTTTGGAATGATTTCATGACATTATGAGGTTGTTTGGATGGTTTTGACCACCCAACCTACGATTTAGAGTACACCAAACTACTAAAAACATCATATTCGTTCGTACCGTGCATACCACTCATTTGATTAATGTTCCGTATCCTCCTACATGTCACAAATAATATTTATACTTTTTCATGAGATTTAACATCATTGTGAGGAAATTTTATTTGAATTTGACCTTTACACAACATTTTGGTGTTTTATGACTTCGAAAATGCATTTCCGGTCACCACGGTCAAATGACAACTCCATTTGACGTATCGTCTACCCGACCATTTCACAATTCACACCACGGTTTTTGTTGTATAATTTCATGACATTATGATTTCATTAAGATGGTTTTGACCACCCAACACACCTTTTTAGAGCACGCCAAACTGTTAAAAACAACATATTTGGTCGTACCACACACACCGCAAGTCTGATTGACATGTAGTCTCCTTCTACAAGTGGTGAATAATGTTTGTATTATTTTCGTGTGATTTCGAGTCATTCTGAGGACGTTTTCTCTAAATATGACTGTTAGACGTCATTTTTGTGTTTTATGACTCTGGAAATGCATTTCCGGTCATAGTGGTCAAGGGAAACCTCTAATTGACGTACTGTCTGCCAAAACATTTCAAAATTCACACCACGGTTTATGTCATTTGATTTCAAGGCATTCCGAGTTCATTCGTCTTGTTTTGACCAGCCAACACACCCTTTTAGTGCACACCAAACTGTTAAAAACAACATATTCGATCATAAAATATACACCACATGTACTATTAATGTGTCATATCCTTTTACATGTTAGGAATAATATTTCTATTGTTTTCATGCGATTTCAAGTCATTCAAAGAACGTTTTATCTGAATTTTACCATTAAATGTTGTTTGGGTGTTTTATGACTCCGGAAATGGGTTTCCTATCACTATGGTCAAAAACCACCTACGATTGATATACCTTCTACCACACCATTTTAAAATTCAGACCCCGGTTGTTTTCATATGATTTAATGACATTATGAGGTCATTTGACAAGTTTTGACCACCCAACACACCCGTTTAGAGCGCGGCAAACTGTTAAAATCAACATCTTCATGCGCACCATGCACACTGCACATCTAATTGGCATGGTACATCCTCATTAATGTTAATAATAATATTTCTGTTGTTTTTGTGACATTTCATCTCATTCTGAGAACGTTTGATCTGAATTTGACTGTTAAAGGCCATTTTAGTGTTTTATGACTCCAAAAATGTGTTTCCGGTCACCGCGGTCAAAAAAACACCTTTGATTGACATAAATTCTACCCAAACATTTTACAAGTCACACCATGATTGTTGTCTTATGATTTTATGACATTCTGAGGTCGTTCGTCTGGTTTTGACCACCCAACACACCCTTTTATAGCGCACCAAACTATTAAAAACAACATATTCGGTCGTACCGCATACACCGCACGTCTGATTGACATTAAATCTCCTAATAAATTTCATGAATAATATTTCTATTGTTTTCATTTTATTTCAAGTCATTCGGAAGATTTTTTCTTTGAATTTGACTGTTACACATCATTTTGGTGTTTTATGACTTCAAAAATGCGTTTCTGGTCACTACAGTCAAACGACACCTCCGATTGATGTACTGTCTGCCCGAACATTTCAAAATTCACACCACGGTTGTTGATGTATGATTTAATGGAATTTTGTGTTTTTTTTCTTGTTCTGACCACCCAACACAACCTTTTAGGGCACACCAAACTATTAAAGACAACATATTTGGTCGTACTGCGCAGACCGCACGTCTGATGGGAATGTCTTCCCCTTCTACATGTCCCGAATAATATATTTATTTTTTTGTGTGATTTCAAGTCATTTTGAGAATATTTTCTCTGCTTTTGACTGTTACATGTCGTTTTGGAGTTTTTTGACTTAAGAAAAGCGTTTCCGGTCAGCACGGTCAAATGACACCTCCGATTGACATAAAATCTTCCCGACCATTCCAAAATTCACACCAATGTTGTTGTCGTATGATTTCATGACATTACAAGGTCGTTCTGCTATTTTTGACCATCCAACGCACCCTTTTAGTGCACGCTATACTGTTAAAAACAACATATTTGGTCATACTGTTCACACCACACGTTTGATGGATGCGTCGTCTCCTCCTATATGTCATGAATAATATTTCAATTGTTTTCATGTGATTTAAAGTCATTCTGAGAACTTTTTCTGTAAATATGATCGTTACACGTTGTTTTGGTGTTTTTTGACTCCAAAAATGTATTTCCGGTCACCGCGGTAAAACGACACATCTAATCGACAAACCATCTACTTAATCATTTGAAAATAACACAAATGTTTTTTTTGTATTCTTTCATGACATTATGAGGTTGTTCAACTAGTTTTAACAACCCAACACACCTTTTTTGGGCGCGCCAAACTGTTAAAAAACAACATAATCGGTCGTACTGGGCACAATGAATGTCTGATTGGCACTTCATATCCTCCTAAATGTAACAAATAATAATTCAATAGTTTTCGTGTGATTTCAAGTCATTCTGGGGATTTTTTCTCTAAATTTTATCGTTGCATGTCATTTTGGTGTTTTATGATCCGTAAATGTGTTTCCGATCTCCACAGTCAAAATACACCTCCGATTAATGTACCGTCCACCTGACCATTTCAAAATTCATAACACAGTTGTTTTCGTATGATTTCATGGAATTTTGAGTTCATTCGGCTGGTTTTGACAACCCACACATTCTTTTGGAGCGCACCAAACTATTAAAAACAACATATTCAGTCGTACCACGCACACCGCACGTCTGATTGACGTTCTGTCTCATCTTACATGTCCTAGATAATATTTATATTGTTTTCATGTGATTTCAACTCATTTTGGGAATGTTTTCTCTGAATTTTACCATTAAATATAATTTTGGTGTTTTATGACTATAGAAATATGTTTCCAGTCATCGTAGTCAAACGACAAGACCAATTCGCGTACCGTCTACCCGAACAGTAAAAAATTCACACCAAGACTGTTGTCATATTATTTCATGATATTCCAAAGTCGTTCAACTATTTTTGACCACCCAACACACCCTTTTGGACCACACCAAACTATTAAAAATAACATATTCGGTCGTACCGCGCACACCGCTTATGTTGTACAATTGGAATAACGGCATATTGTCTTGTTGTACAATTGGAATGATGGAATAATAGCCTAGTGGCCATTGGTACAATCATCCAATTGGATAATTGTCCAACTGTCCAATTTCACTTATGGCCTAACAGCCTAATGAACAATTTCCCTAATTAACTAATGGTGAATTGTCCAAATGAACTCCTGTAAAAATGGCCTAAGGATAAAATTTCCAATGGATCTAACAGTCTCTTAAAAATTGTCCTAATTGATAAGTATTCTAATGGAAAAACCTTCAATGACCTAATGTCCTAATGGAAATTTTTTTAATAGCCCGATTAGCCAATTTTCCCAATGAAAAAATGGAATAATGACTAATTGGACAATAGGCCTAATGGAATAATTTCCACCGACATAATGTAAAATTATCCTAATGACCTAATGGATAATTTTCCCAAAAAAACTCCCACCAGACATCCGCCTCTGCAACCCACTCACGTCAGAAAACACAAATATACATCCGCACACCCCACCCCTGGCACTCTCAACCCCCCCTAAACACCCCTTCCCTCCTCCTGAACAACCTACAACAAACCCACCCGGACATCCCCCACCACGAACAGCCCCCTCCCAACCAACCTAGACTGCTCCCCCCCACCACCGAACAACCCACTCCATACCCCTAAACCAGCTCCAACCCCCCATCCACAGGAACATCCCACTACATACCCCAACGGACAGCTACCAACACACGCAGACTGAATGTCCAAGAGTATCCTTTCTTATCCCAACTCTAAAGACATATTCAACCACATAAATTAACATGAAACTCACCAAAAGTGTTTAAATCCTAAAAAATTACAATCTTCTTGATCAACACCAAGAAAATTAAATTTACCTTTTGAAACATCAATAACAACCCCACAAATAAAAAAAAGAATCACACCTAGTGAATATGATGTGTCATGTGTGGTCATGACTTCTAGCTCCATTCGGTGGGCCAGGGGCCTACAAAAAATAAAAATTATGAATATTTTCATAAAAAAAATTTATAATGTAAATAACTAAATTTAGTATAAACCTGTGTCATATGATCCCTCACACCATCACATGGACGAACATATTCATGCAGTGTTCTATCCTCAGTGATCAATTGCGCATTTACCTCCTAAGAAACGCGCAACCATGCCTCAAAATCTGACAACTGTTGTGTCATATGTTCAATTGTAGGAACGACAACCATAGCGCGTGATACTACAGAATGAAGAATCTGTTTTCCATAGGTCTATCTATATCCATGCCTGTCCCGACCAATAATATGATAGAAGATCTCATCCCTTCACATAGGAAGTGGTCGCTGGTCCTCTAGCAACTGTTCTAACTCAACTTCAAATTGATCCTACGAAATATTTAAAAATATATACATATATATGTTAATATACAAATTTATGTATGTATTGGTAATGATTACAAGAACTTTCTATCAATGTTGCAGCCTCTAGATCATTTTGATAACGAGTCCTTATCCACACCCACATTTTATTAGTCGGTGCACTATGCTCCTATAACTGTATATGAATAAAATATAAACATAAAACCATAATAATTAATAAATTAAAAAATGAATAATAAATTCCTCATGTCGGATCTGAGACACATGACGAGTCCCGAACCTATGAGGTTGTCCCAACAACGCTCGATTCTTAGAATGGCGTGCTGGAACCTCCTATATTCAATTAATTCAAATTTCAAACAAATCACACATTCTTGAAAATATATACACCAATATAAATATACAAACCACAACACCCTCATAAGACCAATATGAAACTATATCAGGCCACTGATATGGGAGAACACCTCTTGATACTTTTTCCTGAATGTCTGCGGCACCCACATTTGGTACCCAGTGGTCTCTCTTGACATTGAGTTTATAATCTTTCCTCAATTTAGGGAATTTCCTCATACAAACAGGCTAAAACTCATTGGGGAATACATTATGATTATTCTATCTAAGAAAAAAATCACTTATTTTAGTATTGTATATACATAGGGAAGAAATTAAAATTGTCTTCTTACCTGGACCTCCCTCCAAACACGATCTAATGTGCAATGAGGGATAGAAGCCCATCCACGTGTGGTCAGTGGAAATCGATGTGGGTAACGTCTGATATGACTTATTTTGTGATTAAATTCATTGGCATTCAGTCCCATAGGATGAAAAATACGATCAAAGGAAACATCAAATGATGTGTCAGAATTCCATGATAAAATTCCACGACTAGGGCCTCTATTGCGAGAGGAACAAGCGGTCGAGTCTCATCATATTGAGGAAAACAACTACATATAATATGACACATGATATAAATAAATAAATATATATATATATATATATATATATATATATATATATTTATTTATTTATTTATCAATTACATAAAAAGGAAACAAAATTATATTCAATCAATCCTAAACCTTGATACGTAGATGGCTGAGATGGATGATGTGGATCTGCTTCCTCTTCCCCTGACATGCCTGCAGCCATAGAAAACATTAGTAAGGGGATTATCCAAAGTGTCAAAAAGATAAATTTGATTGTTTTTATGAAAATAAAACTTGTATATTTTTTAATAAAACAAAAATGGATGATTATTTAGTTTTAAATGGATTTAAAAAATTATAAATTTATTAAAAAGATTTAAAATTATGTACAATACCAATCCATGCATAGCCATATTTTAGATATAATTAATAAAAATTCATGAAGCACATGATCCAAATTAAGAATAACTCAATGGGACGATACACCAACAATAACATGAAGATAAAAAAAGATAAATCACCCTAAATTTTTTAAAAATGTATAATCTTTCAAAAGTGTGGATTAAAACATACATGTATTTATAAAATGGTAAGATAATTTATGATATCTTAGGATATTCAATACTGAATAGCGGGAAAACAATTATACCTTTCATTAAACATAAAAATTGACTGTTTGTCCTTCAACAACCACTTTGAACCTATAAATATCTTCTTCACGTTGAACTACAGTATGTCGATCAAGCTGTTGGGAAACAAAGGGAAGAGTCTCAGGTTCATCTTGTTCAAATAAAAACACTCATCACCAGAACATTTCACAACAATTTTCTAACCTGGATTTTAAGGAAAAGTAATGAAGAATTCTTTTACCACATGCGAGGACAAAATAAATTGTTCATTATCAACTCGTTCATTTCTGTATAACATATAGATAAAGTTCACCAATGGAAACTGATATTGACCAACATTACGTCCACACACTGGATCAACCCAATTACACTTTACCAATATGTACGTCAACCTGTGTGCATATAAAACATTAATGATGTCTATCAATTAGAAATAGTAATAACAAGAATTGACGAATGGAAAACCGATGCCACTTTTTTGTGTTTCTCGTTTGTCGTCAACATATTTAATGTTAAATAGAAAACCATTTTCATTTATAGCATTACTACGATGAACCGTTATAGATGGAACCTCAGCCAGTTGGATAAATTCTTCAGTTCGAATGGGGACCCCTAACTCCATCAGTTTATGAAACTACATAGTTTATAGAATTCAACAATGATTTATGGATATATAAATTTTTATAATACTTCACTCATAATGAAAATAAATTTATACATACAAAATCCTTGAACCAATCATGAAATGACATTTAATGAGATTTTTTGAATTGGATACTCAGTCACACGATACATCTGTTCTTTTATCCCATTAATGAGTTTCCTAAAAATGATAATCAAATATTTAAATCATCAACATATTAAAACAAAATATGAAAAAGATAAATAATAAATGTGATATGAAACATATTGTATTAATGGTGCAACTGATGGAGTATTGAACAAGATATATCGATGCACTTTTATCCACTCGATGTTGTCCATATGAAATATGGTTCCTTATTCTACTAGACAATCATGAATTTGAGAGGGGATATCTAATATTGTTTCAACATCAATAAGATATTCTGAAAAAAAATTTGTACACTCATCCATCAAATAACCATTTTCTATTGATGCCACCAGACGAGCTATATTGCGTAAAAATAGTTTCAATATACTCAAATACCGCTCAATAGGATACATCCACCTGAATTGCACTAGACCAGCAGCCATTACATCGTTTGTTAGGTGCACTACCAAATGAACCATAACATCGAAATATGATGTGGGAAATAATTTTTCAATGTTACAAGGTTTAAGTACAATTCAGTCTGGAGATCTTTTTAAAACACTCATTCATTGATTTATTAAACAAAGTTGTCCAAAAAAATTTATCATCTCAATAAACAGCTGAAAAACATTGAGGTATAATCAATCAAAAATTGTGAATGGAATAAACTACTAAAGTAGTATGTGATGGTCATGAATTTTCACCCCTTGCAATGTCCTTCTCTTCAGATTCATACACTTTGAAATATTAGAAGAGTAACCATCAGGCACCTTGAGAATCTTCAAAATGGAAAGAAATGTCTCTTTCTCCTTTGTTGTCATTGTATACTATAAATCAAGAATATATACCTTGTTTCCCTTAGCTAACTATAAATGCAACTATTTCCATAAACCAATTTCTTCCAAATCACAAAGTGCTTTAACATAGTCCTATGACATTCCATTGACACATAAAATCATCCATAATATATTATCACAAATTTTTTTTTCAAGGTGCATGACATTCAAATTATTCCATAGCATGTTTGTTTTCCAAAAATGAATAATATAAAAAATAATTTTCTTTTTCCAATTATGATTGTGCGTCCAACCCACAACACGAATATTACATAATGAATGTTCCACCAAATCCTGAATTTCATATACTATGGGAATGGTTTCTTCTTCAATTTGTGATAACATTTCAACTCATGTCATGATATTTTGTGCTAGGACGAACTATCTAGAACCATAAAATGCCACTCTGTCATATATAAACCAGTGATAAGGGGGGAGAAAATTTATGTGACCCATGTATGCCCATTTATTAAAATGTTTAATTCATACCAATTTTTTACTTTTATACCATGAAGGGAAAGAAATTTACACTTTCGTACTCCATCTTGATAAATTTTCATAAGTCGGAAAGTCATTGATTGTCCATAATAAAGCAACCTGCAGTTTGAACGTTTTATTCGTTTCACAGTCATAAGGCATCACACCATCACACCAAAATTCATTCAACTAATCAATCAATGGTTGGTGGTAATAATAAATCTTATCCGCCATACTTCTTGTTCCATCAATAAGAGTGCAATGTAATATAAATTTTTGCTTCATAAAAAGCCACAAAGGTAGATTATATGGAACCAACACCATGTTCCATGTGCTATGAGTTACTCTAACCATAGACTTGAAAGGATTGAAACCATCTTTTTCCAACCCCAATCGGACATTACGAACATAATTAGAAAAGTCAGTATGTATCTGATCAAAATCCTTCAATGCATGAGAGTCTGCTGGGTTGGTTAACATATCACATTCATGAATTCCTTATGCAAGCCATATCATTATATTATAAACATTAGAAGACATAAAAAATCTTTTCAACCTCGATTTAAGGTGTATGTAATGCATTTTCATTACGGGATTCAGTTTTTCCTATATCGCAGTCTAACATTGATGAGTCTAATTTCACTTGTTCTCCTTCCACCCTGTAGTGCCACAGACCTTACAAATTTCCCATTGGAATGTTTCTTTTATGAATAACATACAATTGTTTGTACAGGCATTTATGCTCTCATATTTAAACCCTATGTTATCTGTTAACTTAAAATCATTTAATACGACTCGGGATTCTTAGCATCGACAAAAAGAACCTTTTTCAATAACACTAACAACATGTTGAATGATGTGCCTTACCACAGATTTTATGTCTTCAAATTCCAAAAATCCAAGATAAATGAAAATTTATTGTAATAAGTACATCCATGATATAATTCTATTTTTGCATCACCAAGTGCTTCATAAAACCTCATGGAATCACGATCTTCACCAAAACAAAGATTTATCTCACCGGTCACAAGATTCTTGATGTCAATGCCTTCAGGATCCAACCAACATACCATTTTAGTAAGCATTTCATGCATTGGATCACTCAATATTACATAAGAATCAATCTGAACTAAATCTGTATTTTGACAACGAACATATTCTTCTCCATGATGAGTCCATCTCTTAAAATTTTTCAGAAATCCATTAATGAATAGGTTCTCCCACACAGTTTCATGGGTGAATTGATATTTTCTAGCACATTTTCTAAATGGAAAACCAATATATTCATATTCAAATCCTCTAGTGAACACAATAAACTGCATAATTCCATTGAAATATTCACTAGACATTTGATTTGGAAGATTAGTCCAACTCTTATCCATAATAATATCTTTATAAAAAACATTTACACAAGACTTATTACATGCATATTTCATATCAAATATATTTAAAATAAATACTGACCAATTTATTGTGGACCATTTATAAAATAATCAAAATATATATCTGAATAATAAACAAGAGAATAGATAATAAAATGTCAATGAAATCCCATGTCATCATCGTCATTTAGTTTGGTAGATATGATGATGATTCTATATTCAAGAGTCCCTAATCATATTTTGTTCATATAGTGAGTACTTCATGCTAGAATATGTACAGTCTTCTCAAACACTGTGAAACTATATCTTTGTACCAATAATGTCTCACTGCATCTTGGATTCAAACTACCATTGTGCCATTAGAGGCAGTACAATGTAACCATAAATGATTACAATCAATATCTAATGTATGGAAAATAAATAATCCATATCTAGGATGACATCAAATAAATACAATTCCATAACAAAAAAATACCAATCAATCATGACTTTTTATTATCTCAGTCCAATCTTCATGGAACACACATTATCTTATCATGATCCCCTTAAGGCATACTGAGCCACAATAAGTACACTAGTAACATTAGTACCATTCATAGAACAACACAATATAAAATATATACAATCTACGTCACATTGAAACATGGAATATCATATAGACGAAGAACATATCATATTAATAATAACATATATTATTGAAATGCACATATGTGATTAAAATGAAACATGTGTCTCATGGAATACGCAAGTACACACATGTGGTCAAACCTAAAACATTTTCTCATTTGATACAAACACACAGAGACATGTGAGAAAACTCAAGAATGGAATAAATCAAATAACAACAGAACTTAATATTATTTCAATCAACATATTCATGGACTCAAACATTTTATGTAACTTCCAAACCTCAAGTAAATTGTGATGTATCTCATACAAACACTAACAAGACACATTGTTTCATATTCATAGAATCCCTTATACACAAAAACATCCATTTCCACACTTTTTATTCACACACAATCCTCATATAATGTTCATGCATGCCAAATTTGTTCAATAAATTTCAAAAATTCAAAACTCTTAAACAGTTATTAATGCACACCAGATTGCGCTATAAATATAGAAGGGAGGGGAGCCGAAGGCCGTGTTGTGAGGGGGAGGAGAGGAAGTAGAGGGGAGACGGAGCTAGAGGCAGTGTGACGAGGGAGGGGATGGGTTGTGGCAGCGGTGGCGAGCCAGAGGAGAAGGCGGTGAGGTGGCGATGGTGCAGCGAGGGTTAGCCGGCGTGGGAGGGGATAGAGGACAGTGAGGAGAGGGAACAGACATGCGGTAGTGGCGAGGGGATGGGCAGTGGTAGTGCAGGGAGGGAGAGGAATGGTTGGCAGTGGTGCGGTAAGGGAGGGGATTGTGAGGGAGGGGACATGCAAAAGAGGTGTGGTGAAGGAGGGGATGAATAAAGAGGGGCGGGGGATAACATGGAGCCTTATTGGAGGGAAATGAGGGGGTAGGGGATAGGCGGTGATGGGGTGGAATGCGGTGAGGGAACGATGGATGGGGGATGGGTGGAGGGCGGAGTTCGACGAGGGGAATTGGGACACGTGATGGCCGAGTGGGTGGTGGGCTGCGAGGGGATGCGGGATGGGAAGTGGGTAGCGAGGGGACGTGGGACAGGCAATGGCGGGGGGATGGTTAAGGGAATCACTGGGGTTAGGGGAATTACGGTGGGAGGGGGGAAAATGTGGGTTTTTTTTTGCAAAACCCAGTGAACTCCTTTGGATGTCGCCTTTGTTATGGGGCATCAAATCCTATTTCTCTTGTAGTGAAAACTAGATACATACTATATTCTTGAATTACATTTCAATGAAGAAGGAAAAATTATTTCAAAATTAACATTATTACCTCCAGAATATTATTTACTATAAAACATTGAACACTTTTTGGATACCTAGGAAGGATAGAAATTATTATTTAGGCAAAATTATGGGAAATGGGTATGTTAATGATATATATAATGAATAAATAATAATTATTCACATTGAATGGTAAATAACTAAACATACATTCTATTTAAATAACATTATAAAGAATAATAATTATGGAAAGGTAAATAAATGATCACACATGACATTTAAATAACTGGATAGGTAATACTTTATATGGAAATGTAAATTACTGAGAACATATGCTAATTAAAAAACTAAATAAGTCATAATCAACAAATCATGTTAAATAACTGAGAACACATGTTATTTTTTTAGTAAACGGTAAACTAAATGCACACAAAGATAATATGATAGTGAAAATATCAAGGATAATAATAATAAAATTTTAATGAAGCTAAATATTAATTATTTTATGTTAGTTTTTAGGAACATTATTCCATTACAATCATGATCTATTCTCAATACAGATTAAAATTGATTGGTAAAAACCAATTTAACTAAGGCTACCCAATTGATTCATCCCATTAGATAACTAATGCATCGAGGGGATATCATTAACCATGACCCACCAATGTATTATATCCAAGTAAATACTCCCATATTTAAAAATCCATTTAATTCATAAATAATATTCCTTATCATCATATATCAATTTTGAGTAAAGAATTAAAGTTTATAAATAATTCCCCATATAAATAAATAGATTTCAATGTAAACATAGTATGTTAACGTGGTAATTGGTTTAATAAATAATTGTATCCATGATTTATAATATCAATATTTATAATCAATTTAATGTTTATAGATCACATGATATTGAATATTTCATGGCAATGTAAATGTATAAAACATGTTAAATGTAAGTGAGTGTCAATACTGTACTTGGTCAAAATTATCATAAACCATCTAAAGGATGAATAAGGATGGTATCAACATGTACCAATTTTATTATAATAGTGTTATTTCTTAAATTATGAAATGAAATCAAATAAAAAATTCATTAAAAAATTCTCGATAAAAATATCCATTCAATTTAGAAATTTGTTTTCAAAATCCTTTTCATTGAATTTTTTTTAAAAACATTTATTTAAAAATATATTAATAATCTTGAAAAGGAATCCTAAATGATATGATGTTCATGATAGAATGCAATTCATTTCTTTTTTTAAAAATATAAAGTATACATCCCTTTTCAGTATAAGAAGTGTAAATAAGTGTATTGTTTATAATACATCAATAAGATTCCTTTGATATTTTGGATAAAACAAAAAAAATCATTATTAGGAAAATTATATAACATTCCATTGAAGAAATTTACAAAATACAAAATTTTTTTTAAAATTTATTTTATAAATCACTTTCAAAATGTTATTATCACTTTATAAAATGTCTTTTGAAAACATTAATTTTAAAGAAAACTAACTCCCAACTAAAGAGAGAACTGAAGTCATATTTTCTTAAAAACATTTTATAAACAATTTAAGTTTTATTGAGTAAAAAAATTGTACTATTACTATCAAATATAACAATAATTAAAAAAAGAAAATTGAATATAATTTCATATTCAATAATTAAAAATTATTTCATTTAACTTTATTTTGAGAACAAATAATCTCAATGAGAATGAATTTGTTAAATAAAATATTAAAATGATCATAATATTGAATTGAAAATAAATCAATGAATTTATTATGTGTATTTTCTACAAATAAAAATAATAAAAGAATAAATAAAACAAAAAATGGGTCTATACTAATAATAATAGAAAATAAAATACAAAAACTATGTTATATAATTCAACAAAAGAAAGTTGAGTAATGAAATTCATTACCACTTGGTATATTTTATGTGAAATCTTCTTAGATGAAAAAATTAAAAAGGAAAATAAATATAATTTGATGAAATAATTATTCATTATATTAAATTTCCAAGGGGTAATTTACACAAAATATAAAAGAATATAGGTGCACAACAATAAAATATACCTCAATGAAATCATATTGAGAAATAGACCCTAATATGATGCTTCCTTTTGGTTGAATGTGATCTAAACACAACTATAGTGATTCTAAAAAAAGTGTTTAACATCTTAATAAATAATTTTAATATTTATATTTTCATATATGATAATTTTATAACGTCTTACCTCTCGTTTTTTCATTATATTTCATTGTTTTAATGGTACAAGGTGTTAATTTCGTTGTTTTCACATGTGTGTTTCGTTATGAATGATCTGGTTCTTATGATCATTATATAGTAATATCACCCCTAGAATAACAATAATTAAATAATTATCATATTTGTACATCAATTTTACTTTTTAATCATTTATTAATTATGTTCTTGAAATATTATGTATGTTGTGATCATAGAAAAGGAATGTCATACGTACTCATGAGTAATGTAACAATGTTTCTATGATCATTATGGGAATGGTGAAGTAATATATTACCCTCATATATTGATTATAATTTTTTTATATACCATATTTTATATCTATATATATCTTCCATGTGTGTTTGTGATTAAAATAGAATCACAACATTTTCTAAAGGCGAGTGTCCACACATATATGAACAATTTTATCATATTTAAATGAGCGAACCTGAAATAAAGAAAATGATATTTATTATATTTACAGAATTATTAATATTTAATTAATATCATAATAATTTAATCTATATCTTTTATAATAATTAATTGTATCTTTATCACCTTTAATGTGATTTTTTGCAGAAAGAAGAATCACATCGCTGCACAAGGCGGAAGATTGTTGTACACAAGATCAGAAATATGGTTTCTCCTATAGAATGGTAGTTAAATATATATTTATAATTTATATTCAATAAAACGGTATAATTATTCAATAAATATGACATATATAATTTATATCCATAATCATAATAAACATTAATAATTGTAAATGAATAAACAAATGACATAGGTTCGCGAGGCCGTAGTTCGTCGTACACATGAACTATGATTCCATAAAACATTTGAAGGAAGTTGAGATGGATTCAAATAATATTATTATTTTAATAACATATCAATAAGTGAAAGATAACAATTTAATTATATAACAATGGGTTAATAAAAATTTCAATTTTTGGGGAATGGAGAAAAATAATGATGCTCATTTAAAAAAATTTCCTCTTCTTTAGGTATCCTCATTATGTTATCACTAATACAATCCAAGGTTATAATTAATCCTAAATATGGATTAAAGGATGATGGGATTAAATTTGGGAATAAATTTGGTTAGTTATTATCTAAAAAAATAGTTGTGATGGTGTGGATTCGAGAGGTGATGGGCTACCATTTATAAGTGGGGGAGATGAAACCCATGGTATTTTTTTAAATTAATTGATTGATCCAACATTTTTCAAATGAGAGAAGGGTTTGAAATGGACCATTATCACATTTTATTGGTTCCATTGTATATCTGAATCAATAAAATAGATTTTAGAAAATTATATTTAATACTTTTACCATTATATTTGTATTTAAACCCCATAGTGAACTTGTTTTTAACTAAAGCATTGTTATAAAATTTTCTAGTATCCACTATTTATTTTTTTTAAAAATTAAAACTTCCTTATTAGATATTATAAATTATTCTAATTAAAAATATAGAATTCATTTTTCAAAATTTATTTTAAATAGATGGAAATATTTAATTTAAAATTAACCTCGCATACATGACGAGAAAGTAGATTTTTAAAGTAGAAATGATCAAAAGTTTAAAATGTTTATATATATAAATTCCAAATTATAATTTTTCAAATGACCTATATTGAATTATTATATTTACAATTTTAATTTTTTTGACATTAAATTCAATTAAAAATTTAATTTTTCATTATAAATTATATAGATGAAAAGGGAGTTTTCACTTAAAACCCATTTTTTCGAAATGAAAAAAATCAGACTTCTATAAAAAATACCGAAAATAAACCAGAATATTACTTATTTATTATGATTTGAAATCTGATTTTTAATTTGAATATAAATAATAATTATGTATAAATTGATTTTACATTATATTCTCCTTGCACGACTAAACCATCTTTTATTAAAATTATGTTTCATCAATTTGTTTTCTTTTAAAAGATTTTTTTAATTATTTAAATTAAATATATAGAAATTAAATAAGTATAAACTATGTCTTTTTATAATTTAATGAATATTACTAATAACGTCCATTATAATGGATTGGTGATGACTACTATATTAAATAATAGCAATAATAGTATATTATATTTGGGTAAAACACGATCATACATATAACACAAGGTATCAAAGGAATTTTTTGTGTGTATTTAATACGATATGAATTGAAATAAATTTATTATTAAATGAATATATTTTAATTTATATTCTAAGCTAGGTTTTCCGTATCACATACAATATTGAATAAGATGTTACTCCATTAGAATTTCTAAGTGTGAGAAGAAGTGTAGTACCCCCAGTTTCTGGTAAGTAACCCTTGTTTTATTCTTTTTAAGTGCATAAAGTATATGGGAGATGTTGAGAGGAAATTTGAGAGACTTTTAAAGTGAAGAAGGGGAAAATGTGGCAACGCACGGGATGCGTACGGTTTGCCAAACCATGTGGAAGCCATGTAGGTGATGGTCTCTTGGACAGGGGAGAGTGCACGATGTGCGCACGGTTTGGGAAAACTGTGCGATGAGGCCATGGGTGGAGGATGGACAAGGCAAAAGCTAATGCACGGTTAGTGCACGGTTTGTCAAACCGTGTGGACAAATCGTGCAGTCACATAAAGTTAGATCCTAAAATTGTGGATCTAACTCGTTTTCCCTTTAAGTGCCTCGTTTAAACCTCTTATGTGGCCCTAACTCAGGATTACTCTCCCTTGAAGATTGGAGAACTTTCTCAAGGCATTTCAGAGGCGATTCGAAGGGTTCTCTTGACGAATCGAAGCCAGATCCTTTAGGTATGTGATCGTTCATAATGGTTCTTAGATCTACATAGATCTACTTCACCTCTTCTCTTGTTTTAATAGATCCATGCCCATTATGGGTAGATCTAAGGGTGTGGATGCCAAATATGATAAGATTTGGTCTTGGTTGTGTTAGGAGGAGAGATCTAAGCAGGATTCTTGGAGTTTTGACCCGTTCTTCTTGAGCATTCTTCGACTGTTGGTTGGTTTCGCCCAATTTTTGAGGTAGGTGTATTCACTCTTGATTCCTCATTCCTAGAAATTGAAGCCATAGTTCAAATTTATTTAACTTCTTGGTTTTTATTGTGAAATTTTGGTGTAAAGCATGTTATAAATCTTCTGTAGTGATGATTTATTGGTTTTGATGGAATTGTGGAAATTTAATGAATGGTTTGTGAAAAGTGATTAGGTTCCTTGATTTTAAAATGATTATTTTAAAATATGGATTTGCTGGATTTGGAGAATGGTTGGCGGGAAGAAGGTTTTCAATAAAAGGGTTGTTTTATTGAAATGGTTTTGGCATGGTTGAAATGGTGTGGTTTTTGGGCGTACTTGGTGTGTGTGTTCATATTGCATTTACGGGGCTTGGTTGAAATATGACTTTGTGCTCGGTGCCAATAGTGTAATGGAACATGGGGAATATTACCTTGTGACGACGCTGTAGATCAACGAGAGTCCGCTCATGATTATGGAACATTCATAATGATGCATGCATGGGTGATGATGTGATTATGTTGAATGAAATGATTTTCCAAGGTGGAAATGGGGTTTTGATATGGGAACATGGTTTTGATTATTTTCATGGAAAAGATGGTTTTTGGTTGAAAGAATGGTTTTGTTGGAAAAATGGATTTTATATGAAACTTGTAATATTGTGACCTGTTTTGGAACTGTTTAATATAAATTGTTTTGTATAAATGTGCTAACATGTTTTATCCTAGAGGCATGGGATGGGAAGTCATCAGGGAAAACCTACTGAGTGTCATTACTCACACCCTGCTTTGGCACGTTGGTGATTTTGTAGATGTCGTTTACTGGGATGTTGGCAAGGGAATGGTGGAACACATGTTTAGCACTACATAGTGGTTTCTTGAGCTATTGGTAGCATTAGAGAATGGATCTTGTGGAGCCTTGGAGTCTTGTTTGACTTTGAGTCTTGCCGGTTGTGTTTCTGCTATTTACTCTGTTTTAGTTTTGGATTCTGCTGTTTCACTTTGGTTGGTTTAAAATGGAATAAGTGGATGAACTATCTTGTTTTTAAATCATGCATCATATAGTGGTTCCTGGGAGATGTTTTTTTAGTTTTCTTTGTTGTGGGTTGTTTTCATTCAAAGGGTAAATCGTCCCCTATGTGTTTTGAAACCCTTCGGCATTTATTGCTAGCCTTTGGCGCCTTGGGGACGTCGCTTTAGGAAAATTAACGACTCGTTGAGCTCTCAAGCCAATGATAATTGGCAGGTCATTACAAATGGTATCAAACTGGTCCTTCCTTGAGGTACAAATGGTACCAGCTTGTTGGGTCCTTGCCCAACAAGTGGTCATTGATGTTCTTGGTCATGGAGTTGAAATTCCTTCTTGTCTATTACTTGGGTTGAAATCTTAGAAAGGAATAGGATTTTTGGAACTTGAAATGTATAGCATAAAAGGACGTAGCTAACCCCTTTACGCTGAACTTCATGTTACCAGGGTGTTGGGTATATAAGTTTTTTGGATACACTTCTAGAATGTTGGAAATCTCATTGTCATGGGTCTAGCCAATTAGATGATCATGACATGCATTGTAGAGGAATGAATTCCCACTAGGATTGAATATATCATTTTGTGAAATGGATTATGGTTTGATGCCGAAGTGTAATTTCTGAAAATGTCAAGCATGTGTTCAAATGACTGATTTTGAAAAGAGAATGGTTGATGTATTATGAAAATAGATTGATTTTAAAAAGAATGAAATGATTTGTTTTAGAAATGGTTTGAAATCAATGTTGTGATGGCGATTTTATAGAATTTGAAATGCTAAGACTTCATTTTCTAGGAAGTTAGACTACCGGCGTGCGTTGTTTGAATAGAAAATTGCACCCGTTAGATGTCGTAGAAAAAAAAACGGAAGAGGCTGCGGAGAATGTGGTCGCACTTGAGCCACAGGTGAACCAACAGCTAGTCCAAAGTATAGTTCATGTGCTTCTGGTTGTGGACACAAGGAATCAGAGGGATGAGTCTAGGCATGTAGACCATTCCGTCCAGTTCCATAAGAAGAACCCACCCATCATTTGGGGTGATTCTGAACCAGAAAAGGTGGAGGTGTGGATAAGAAGGATGATTCGTATCTTTGATTTCATCGGCACACTAGTAGAGCTGAAAGTAATGTTGGAAACGTATATGTTGGAGGATATTGCACGACAGTGGTGGGAGCTCGTGGAACATGCTAAGGTGGATCAAGGCCTGAGTTGGGAGGAATTTGAGGGATTGTTTAATAAACAGTTCTATCCTCACACGTTCAAGATCCATAGGACAACTGACTTTTTTAGCCTGAAGAAGGAGAATCTCTCTGTCACAGAGTATGTGGATAAATTCATGAATTTAGTACGCTTTGCAAAGGAGGTTTCTGGAAGTGCATCTCTGAAGGCACACCTTTTTGAATCAGGGTTGCAACATGAGATTCACTCGAAAATAGTTGTGCTCTGTATGACGGATTATACGGAGATGGTAAACAGAGCAACAGTAGCTGAAAGCGACCTCTCAAGAGTTATGGGAGGTAAATGTATGATGATACCCACATGAATAGGTGGGAACTCTAATGTTGGAAACAAGCGGAAGAGGGACACCGATTTCAAATGTGGGAGTACGAATCAGAATCAAACAGCTGGATCTATAAATCTTCCTCCACGAACCATGATGAAAGCCGTGTGTTTTCAATGTGGTGCAATTGATCATATGAAACGAGAATGTACAACACCATCAAAAGCATGTTATAATTGCAACAATATGGTCAACTTTAGTGATATTGTCATAGTGCTCGGATGGCGGGTGCACGTGACACTACACAGGCATCGCATGCATCCTGTGTTTCGATAGGGCGAGGACAACAAAATCTGTCTCAACAACAGAACATAGATAGTTATGGTTATTCCAGGAATACCATGACTCCTCAGGTAGGGAAATCTCAACAAGGCAATAAGGAGCAAAGTGCAGCAAAAAAACAACTGTATGGAGTGGAACACGTGATTCTGGATGATCAGTCTGGACTATCTATGGTGAGAGGTACAATTCTTTTAAATTCTACCCTCGTGAAAGCATTGTTTGATACTGGTGCATCACATTCTTTTCTTGCTTCTTGTATTTCTGATTTTCTAAACATAAAAGTTGAAATGATTCCCTCTATGATAAAACGTAAGACACCTCTCTGTGAAAGAGAATGTAGAGCCTTCATGTTTAGAGAATGTTCTATAACTGTTGATGGATATGAGCTGAAATGGGATTTTTCTATGCTGGATATGGATATTTATGATATAATCCTGGGTATGTAATGGTTGAAAATTTTCAAGGCTCACATCGACTGTTATAGTAGAACAATCAGTTTCGCAACTGAGGATGGCGTTGAGCATCTCTTTTGAGAAGAAAGAGTGGTAAAGACAGGTGCAACGAGCTTGTTGGCACCAATAGTGGCAATGATCTCTTACCAGTTGGCTATGTTAAACTTGGAATCGATGGACGAGATCATGGGTAAGACTTTTCCAGTAGTTATGGATCAATTGCCAGATGTTTTTCCAGAAAACATCTCGGGGTTACCACCTGTAAGAGTAGTGGAGTTTACGATTGATCTCCTACCGTGGACCAATCCTATATCACTTCCATATTATAGGATGGCACCAATGGAGTTAAGGGAATCGAATGTGAAGTTAGAGGAGCTGGAAATAAAACGATTTGTTTATCCAAGCGTTTCTCTATGGGCATCACCGGTTTTTTCGTAATGAAATCATATGGAACCTTGAGGCTATGTGTGGATTTTTGTAAACATAACCAAGTTACGATAAAGAATAGATATCCACTTCCATGCATTGATGAACTATTTGATCAATTGAGGGGAGCTCAATGGTTCTCTAAGATTGACTTACGGTCATGATATCACCAATTGCATTTTCAGAAGGAAGATATTCCAATGACAGCCTTTAGAATCAGATATGGCCACTAGGAAAATGCAGTCATGACTTTCGGACTAACAAATGCACCAGCAGTCTTCATGTATTTGATGAATCAGATATTTCAGCAATATCTGTATTCTTTTGTTGAGGTGTTTGTCGAAGACATATTTTTGTATTCAAGAACAAGGGTTGAGCATGAGAAACACTTGGCGATAGTGTTGGAAATCTTGACAGACCATCAGTTGTACGCCAAATTATCGAAGTGTGATTTTTGGAAACAAGAGGTATGCTTTCTGGGGCATGTTGTTTTTTAGAAAGGTGTTTCATTAGAACAAGAAAAGATAGAATCTGTTCTTTCTTGGAAACCGCCGAGGAATGTCATTGAGATAGACAATTTTCTTGGTCTTTTTGGTTATTATCGACGCTTTGTGTGTGACTTCTCATGACTAGATTTTCCTATGACAGCATTGACAAAGAATAATTGTTCATTTCAATGGACTGAGGAATGTCAAAGATATTTTCAAGAGTTGAAAACCCATCTTATATCAGCACCCATCTTGATATTTCCAGAATCAGTACAAGCGTATGTGGTGTATTGCGATGCTTCAGGAACAGGGTTGGGTTGTGTTCTCATGCAAGGAGACCATGTTGTTGATTATGGGTAAAGGAAGTTGAGGGTGCATGAGAAGAATTACCCAACACATGACTTGGAATTTTCTGCAGTCATCCATTCTTTGATGACATGGAGACATTATCTATTTGGTGAGAAATATACTGTGTTTACGGATCAAAAAAGCTTGAAACCCAGTTTCTCACAACGAGACTTGAATCTGGGGTAGAGGAGATGGATGGAATACCATCAAATGTTCGACTTCGACTTGATGTATACACTGGGTAAGGGCAGTTCGGTGGCCGATGCATTAAGAAAGAAGTCATACACTCAGTTAGCAAAGAATCTTCAGACGAATGGCAGTTGATGTCGGTCTTAGCCGACATACATGTGGAATGTGAAAACTGAGGTGATGTTGTGGTTTTCATTTCAACCATGAGTGTTCCTGATTTTGTGGAGAGAGTAAAGGAGGCACAAACATACGATCTAGACTGTGTTGCAATGAGTTCAAAACTCAATGGTGGGGAGACAATTGAGGGATGGAAGATAGATGGGAGTTCAGTTTTGAGGTCTTGAGATCAGATAGTTGTATCTTTAACTACTCAGGAAAAACTCCTTAATGCTTACCATCATTCCAAATGGGTTGTACATCCAGGTACAAAAAAGATGTACAAGGCGTTGAAAACACAGTTTTGGTGGAGCGGAATGAAAAGGACGGTGACCGAGTTCGTCTTGCGATCCTAACTTGTCAGCAGGTTAAAGCAAAGAATCATAGACTAGATGGTATGTTACCATCCTTAACCATTCCATATTGGAAATGGGATCAAATAGCAATGGATTTTGTTACAGGTCTTCCATGAACGGTCCAGAAACACGATGCCATTTGGGTGATAGTTGATCGTCTGACCAAGTCGTCCCATTTCATACCTATTCGTGAAACTCATACAGTGGAAGATCATCCAAAAATCTATATCCAGGAACTGCTAAAGAGACACGGTGTACTAGTTTCAGTCATTTCAGACAGAGATCTGAGGTTCATATCTCTTTTCCGAAAATCCTTACAGCAAGCCCTTGGGAATTAGCAGAATATAAGCATAGCGTATCATCCTCAGACGGATGGTCAAACCGAGCAGATGATACAAACCTTGTAAGACATGTTGCAGGCTTGTGTAATGGATTTCTGGGGCTCATGGGAGGAGCATATACCCTTAGTGGAGTTCTCATACAATAATATCTATCAAGATTCAATACGCATGGCTCCATTTGAAGCATTATATGGGCTTCCGTGTCGTCATCCACTATGATGGGTGGAAACGGGTGAAACATGACTAGTTGGGCTGAGCATTGTCTAGGAAACAACAGATAAGATTCAGTTGATACAAAAGAGGATGGACACGGCACATAGTAGACATAAATCCTATGCGGATCATTGCTGAAGACCCTTGTCGTTTGCGGTGAGTGATCATGTCTTCTTGAGGATCTCTCCAAGCCTTGGACATCGTCGTTTCGGCAAGCATGGAAAATTATCTCCCCAATATATAGGCCCTTTTGAGATACTGGAATGAGTTGGTGAGGAGGAATATCTGTTGGCATTACCACCACGGTTCAGTGCAGTGCATAATGTGTTTCATGTATCTCAGTTGAAGAAGTATCAGCCCAATCCTGACCATGTGATCAGATGGGATCACGTTGACCTAGAGCCAGATGCTTCGTTGGTACATTTCCCGATGCAGATTGTGGATAGGCAGGATAATGTCTTGCATGGAAAAATCATCGGTCTAGTACGAGTTTTATGGTAGCATGGTCCGATTCAGGAGGAGACTTGGGAACGCGAGAAAGAAATGAAAGAGAAGTGGCCAGAACTCTTTCAAGCAAGCGATCATTTTCTACATTCCGAGGACAGAAAGGCCAATGGTGGGGAGAATTTAGTACCCCCAATTTCTGGTATGTAACCCTTGTTTTAGGATTTTTAAGTGCATAAAGTACATTGGAGATGTTGATAGGAAGTTTGGGTGTCTTTTAAAGAGAAAAAGGGAAAAATGTGGGGACACACAGGCTGCACACGATTTTCCAAACCATGCGGAAGCTGTGCAGGTGATGGTCTCTTGTACCGAGGAGAGTGCACGGTGTGCGCACGGTTTGGGAAAACCGTGCGATGAGGACGTTCATGGAGGATGGACAAGGCAGAAGCTCACGCATGGTTAGCGCACGGTTTGTCAAACCGTGCTGACAAACCATGCAGTCACTTAAAGTTAGATCCTAAAATTGTGGATCTAACTCGTTTTGCCTTTAAGTTCCTCATTTAAACCTCATATACGGCCCTAACTCTGGATTACTCTCCCTTGAAGGTTGGAGGACTTCCTCAAGGCATTCTAGAGGATATTCGAAGGGTTCTCTTGATGAATCGAAGCTAGATCCTTAAGTTATGTGATCATTCTTGATGGTTTCTGAGATCTACTTAGATCTACTTCTCTTCTTCTCTCTTTTTCTTAGATCTATGCCCATTATGGGTAGATCAAAGGGTGTGGATTCCAAATATGACAAGATGTGGTCTTGGTTGTATTAGTAGGAGAGATCTAAAGAGTATTCTTGGAGTTTTGACCCAGTTTTCTTCAGTGTTCTTCGACCGTTGGTTGGTTTCGCCCAATTGTTGAGGTAGGTGGATTTACTCTCGATTCATCTTTACTGGAACATGAAGGGTTAGTTCAAATTGATCTTACTTTGTGGTTTTGATTGTGAAATTGTGGAGAAAAGCTTGTTATAAATCTTCTTTAGTGATGATTTATGGGTTTTGATGGAATTGTGGAAATTGAAAGAATGGTTTGTGAAAAGTGATTGGGTTATTTAATTTTAAAATTTTGAAATTAAAATATGGCTTTGTTGGATTCGTAAAATGGTTGGAGGGAAAAAGGATTTCAATAAAATGGTTGTTTTATTGAAATGGTTTTGGCATGGTTGAAATGGTGTGGTTTTTGGGCATACTTGGTGTGTGTGTTCATATTGCATTTACGGGGCTTGGTTGTAATATGACCTTGTGTTCGGGGCCAAAAGTGTAATGGCACATGGGGAATATTACCTTGTGATGACTTGGTAGATCGGCGAGAGACCGATCGTGATTATGGAACTGTCATAACGATGCATGCATGCGTGATGATGTGATTATGTGGAATGAAATGATTTTTCCATGGTGGAAATGTGGTTTTGATTTGGGAACTTGGTTTTGTTTCTTTTCATGGAAAAGATGGTTTTTCGTTGAAAGAATGGGTTTGATGGAAAAATTGATTTGATATGAAACTTTTAATATTGTGAACTATTTTGAAACTATTTTATATAAATTTTTGTGTATAAATTTGCTAACATGTTTTATACTAGAGGCATGGGTTGGGAAGTCATTGGGGAAAACCTAATGAGTTTCATTACTCACCCGTTGCTTTAGCACATTGGTGCTTTTGCAGATGTCGTTTACCAGGATGTTGGCAAGGGAAATGTGGAAAACGTTTTTAGCACTACATAGTGATTTCTTGAGCTATTGGTAGCATTGGAGGATGGTGCTTATGGACCCTTGGAGTCTTGTTTGTCTTTGAGTCTTGCCGGCTGTCTTTCCGCTTTTCACATTTTTTTAGTTTTGGTTTCTGTTGTTGCACTTTGGTTGGATTAAAATTGAATAAATGGATGAACTACATTTTTTTTAAATCATGCATCATATAGTGGTTTCTGGGAGATATTTTTTTAGTTTTCATTGTTAGTTTTTGTTTTTATTCAAAGTGTAAATTGTCCCCCATGTGTTTTAAATCCCTTCGGCATTTATTGCCAGCCTTTGGTGCCTTGGGGACGTCTCTTAAGGCCAAGTAATGACTCGTTGAGCTCTTAAGACAATGAGAATTTGCGAGTCATTAAAAGAAGTATCCATCGAAGACTTATAAAAATATGTATAGATAAAATCCTATGATGTTCTTAGGAACACACATGAGAGTATGGAAAAAATAACCAATGTGGATAATAGCAATAGGAAAACACAACCCTTCTATAACTACACAAGGGACAATCAATGTTATCTATACCTATATTTTATAAATTGTAATTTATATAACAATAATCATGATCATGTTATTATAATTGATGCTTTCATAGAGTTATTCAAAAAGGGGGTAAATAGATAAATCATCAAACAAGAACCACATATCATGGTACGAAATTATGAATTCCCATGAAACACTCACCAAAAATATATACAACATGTGATCTTATGAGCCTAATCATGATGAATGAATTACCTAAAAACCCATAAATCTATAACAACACAACAAAATCATGATCAACCTAAAAACATAAAACCATATTGGTAATAGATGTCCAATCTAAAGTAACTTAGAGGTCCATTAAACAAGATTTTACAAGGAAGACATGAAACTCCCCCACGTGAGTTGCACATAGACTACCATCATTATCAAACTCGATAAAAAAAGAATTAAAATGAAAGAAAAAAAATGGAAACCTCAATTGATAACAATTTATACCTCCGAATAGAAATCACGAGGTCTAAGCTAGAGTGCAATAAGGCATCGTGAAAACCTCCCCATATGCAAGAGGTTTCTAATTAGTAGAGAGGCTATAAATGTAATAGTTTTTGTTAAATAACATGTAATATATGGTTATTCACGTTTATTAATATTTATGAATTAGATAATAATTAAATGAGTCACTATGCATGGTAGAATATATAGTACGATGCAACGAGTTTAAATGAACAACAAAATATTATATTTAATAGGGTTGTTATGACATAGTCATTATTCTAGACTGTATGAACATGAATAAATTAATTATGAAAATATAGTTTATACATGAATATATTATTAATTATTTTTTGAAGAATTATTTAAAAACGACGATAAAACATTTTAAAAAATAAATGGATATATTTGAAAAACAATTTAAATATTAAAATTTTATTTTATACCAATAAATAAATAAACCAATATAGAATTCTTATTATGATGAAAAATATATAAAATATCTTTGATTTAATGTTTATAATTCATTTAATTTATATTCCTATAATTATTTAAATACAAATTCAATTTTATGTAAAAACGGTTTTTTTTCAAAAAATTGCATTATTACCACCTTTTGATTGTAAATGAATTTTTAATCTTGATTTTTTCAATTTTATAAAACATAATTTTAAAATAAAATTTTTATATATATAAAGAGTGTCCAAATATACTTTGGGTGAGTTTTTTATTTATTTCTTAGAACATTCATTTATTAATGAATAATGAAATATATATATATATATTTGTTCCAAATAGCATTTTCATCACATTTATTTTTATAGATAAAATTATGTTTTAAATTAGTTTTAAATTATAATTTAATTATATTTTTTATAATTTAATCCAATTTATCACAATGTAATAAATTTTCCATTGAAATTATATACAAAAAATGTTATCTTTTGAACGTTTTTTCATTAATTATGTGTTTTCTCAATCCGTCAATGAGACTGATATTAAATTTATTTTATCCACTTCATTGAATTGAATTTGTAAAAATGGATATTAACAGTTGTAATAAGTATGATAATTATGATCAAATGTTATGAAAATAATTTTTGAAATATATGAATAGTAACTATAGTAGTTATTTTTATCACCACGGTTAAAGGTAAATCATGTAATTAAGTGTAAAAATAATATTTTAAATTACCATTAAACATTTTCTGATTTTTTGGATTTTTTCTTTGTTTATAAATGGATTCATATTCCCAAATAAATCCTTTTTAATACACTTCTACAACTTTAAGATACTTATATTATTTTATTCAAAGAAAAGACAGTTTTTTCACAGTCATGTTTTTTACAAGGAAATTATATGTAATACTTAGTTATATAAAGGATATGTACGATTTTAAATATTATTTATCAAGATAAAATGTTTTCATAAATCATAGACATTTATTTATTATTTTTAAGAAAGAAATATTTAAACTAAAAGTTGATCCAATGATGATGTTGTAATTGCTTCATTAATGGAAGAGTAAAATATATTATATTAATACTATTAAAATAAATATAATTTTATACAATTGATGCCATAAAAAAATTATATGGACTCAATTTACTTGATACAAATGAATTAATAGTTTTTTTTATAAGAAATCACAATGTAATGGTATTTTAAAAAACTCACATAATGAATACTCTCAAAACTGACATAATATATGTCTTAAAATAAATATTATTTTAATAAATGGTATAAAAAAGTACAAAATATCAAATTCCACCAAATAAAAGCGAAAAAAAATATAATGTAAAAATTACTAATTTACTATTATGTTCGTATGTTATTGTAATAATATTAACTATCAATGTTTAAACTACGTGATGTAATGGTTAAGATTAATCAGGGTTAAAAAAATATGTGGATTAAAAAACTTATAAAAAATTGTATAATTTTTATTGGATGACATTATTTCGACACATACTCATCATATATTATAAATAAATCACTTTTAACTCATTTTTATGAGAAAATTAATTTATATTCATTTAATACATTGATGAATTCTAGGAGTGCCCTCCCTTCTCTTATAAAATAAAACTACTTATTCTCTATTATTCATAACTAAACCTTATTTTTTCAGAAATTATATTTTCTAATATGTTAAAATAATATCACAAAACATTATAATACCTTATTTTAGGTATAAATCTATTTTTATATATGTTATTGTGTTAATCAAAGGTGATCATCTATATAAGATGTATCATTTTTAGTTTTGTTTTTCTATTTATTTTATCTTCCACTTCCTCTAATCTCCTCCAAACATGATGAAATATTAAATCCAACATGAAAAAAACAGTCATATATTATTATTTTAATAACATAACCTAAATCCATCATTGATTCCTTCCAATGTTAAATTAATTAATCAGTTGAGTGTATGTGTGAACTATCACCTCCAAGAACCGGTATAATTTATTTTCTATTAATGTCTCCCCAGACTAGTTATAAGGATAAAATTAAAGTTTATATTTGATATTAATTAAATATTTATCATTATAATATAATAATATATAAATAATGTTCTTACATTCCATTTACGTGTAAATCATAATGTTGTCCGGATGTACATGTGAGCAATCACGTCAATGAAGCGATGTGTTTCATTTCTCATTTCCATATAAAAAGAATGATATATATATATGAATATTTAAATTATTGATAAGATATCTACTATCAATACTAAAGTTGTCTTATTTTCTACTTATTTGTCACCTTCCAATCATTCCACGTCACAAAAAACGCTCGATTTCTACGTCAAAACCGAAAAAAACTCACGGTATTCTTACCCCCGTGATCGAGATTTTCCTCCCATTTCTGCTAGGGTTCCTGCTCCCCATCAGTACCCTAATCCACTATCCCACTCCCATTCCCGAATCTCCACTCCGGTCCCACCATCACCTCTGCGTAATCCATCTCCACGGCGTGCTCCATATCTGCGTGCTCCACTTCCTACTAATCCACCTTTGGCTCCTCCGCAATCAGAAAATCTAGCTTCAACTCTTCCACGTACGGGTCCTCCGCTCAACCTATGCTTCTGGTTCCCTCAAGCACACAGTGAGTAATCTATTTCATGGATTTAATATCCTTTGCATATGCTGTTTGTTAGGAGAAATCACTTGTGGCTTACTCAAGGAGCGTCTATGGATTTGTGCATCGAACCATGTAAGTATTGACATTGAGCGCGCATCGAGTGACCTAATTTATGATTATAGCTATATTTTTTATCATGAAACATGAAACCCTAAGATTTTCTATGACAATATTAGTTTTATGTGCATATTTAGGGTTGAAATGCTCTGATTTCTGTTTCTTTCAGGCTGCCACCTCTGATTCATTACATTATGTCCAAGCAGTCTCCCATTCCACTGCGTGAGTGTCACTCTTGTCTCCATTGCATCTATTACTGATTTTAATATCATTTTTCAGTCTGTGAGTGCCACTCATGTCAATTTGTTTCTCTATATCATGTATGAATCGATGGATTAGGATTAGGAAGGAATAAATTTGTGGGAATAACTAATGTTTTTACCTTACAAATCCGCATTTCATGCCAATATGATCCATTGGATGATTTTGAATACTGTGCTTTTTTAATTCACTAATCCATGTACCATTCCTAGGACATCCTAGGTTTTGAATATTACTTCTCTCTACAGGTCATTTCTCCTACATTTTCGTTTCTGTCCATGAGGTACATGCATAATCCAATGCTAACTCTTTATTTGTTTCCTGTTCTTCTGAGAATCTATGAAATATTATCATTTCTGCATTGAAGTTGAAAATTCTCTGATACATTTGTGCTTTGAATTTCCAATTGAATGATCCATGTTTACAGTGAAAAAAAATTCAAAATTGCAGGCTTTCATGAAAAATAGTTGAATTGGTTCTTTATCCATCAGCATAATGAAGTAGACTAATACTGGTTTGCTTTCAACCTATACCCAGTTATGAAATTATTCATGGGAAATGCAGTCAATGTTAAGAAGTCAAGGTATCCTGGTTATATAGATTTGTATGAATCACATTTTTAATTTTACCAAATGAAAATAACATTCAACCAAGTTCATGATAACCTCTATGTGCCTACACTGACCATAAATGTAGTCTACCCTACATAAGGTCCATTTTTAATACGTTCTGAATTATTTGTCTCGCTGCTCTAAAACAGTTTCTATTTCCCTTTTCTTATAATTTTTTTCATAGGTTATTACAATAAATCTACTTTTATGATTTATCAATTATTGTTTCATGCATTTGGTAATAAATGTTGTACAATAATGTTAATATTTTCATGTTGTTATACTGCATCATGACATTAGGTGTTTGTTTTCTATCATTCTGTCCCACTTCCATGTATGTATATATTTATATTTCTGTTGAAGTAGTTTTTAGTTGCAGGCAGTATGACTTCCTTTATATGTGGTCAACTTCATTACTGTTATCTTGCCTTTTATGATATATGTATACCTTAGGATTTCTAATTTCCCACATCCATGTATGTTTATAATTCTGTGTATGTTGAAGCAGATTTCAGGTGCAGGTAGTATTACTGCTTCTAAATGTGTTCACCATCAATACAATGATCCTACTTCTTTCTATGCAGGTATACCTTACAATTTTAAATCTCCCATGTCCATTAATGTATGTAATTCTATTAATGTTGAATGATATTTCAGTTTCAGGTAGTCTTAATGCCTATAAATTTGTTCTATAATCAATACAGTGATCCTCCCTCTTTTCATGCAGTTATAGCTTACAAATATTATATTCACACATCAATGTATGTGTGTCTTTATGTTTATGATGATGAAAAATTTAGTTGCAGGTAGTCTTACTACTGCTAATTGTGTTCAACTCGGTCACTGTGATACTCACTCTTATTATATTGGTATAACATACCTATTTAATTTTCCCACATCCATGTATGTGGGAATGTTTGTTTATGTTGAAGTAGATTTTAGATGCAAGTACTCTTACTGACTCTAAAGTTATGATTTTTTGAATGTATTCATACATTTTCTGATTATTAATTTCATTTTAAATATTATGTTATAAAAAATGCTAAACTGGTTTGGTGGGCACATAATTTCTTGTTTTTAATCATCTTAATGAAATTTTTTATCTTTGTAAATTCATACCTATCAAGTTTTTTCTTTTTTTCTTTTTTAGATTTTGTAGCTTTCCATTCATTATTTTTGTGCTATTATCCCCATTCTGAAAATTAATTTGAGAAAAGTCTTGCATATTTAGAATTGGATCATTTCAATCAACTATATTTCAGTACTCACATTGTTTTACCATAACTGGTCTTCTACAATTTTTCCTTAATGTATTTCTATTATGAAGCTTGAATCACTGACTTGATTTCACCACCATCATAATGAAGAAATACTACTTCGTAATTTTGGCATGGTATGTCATTCCAATAACATGAACACTTTCATTTGTTATCATCATTAATATCAAAGTTACATATGAATATTCATTTTTAACAGAAAACATGGAAAATGAATGTTATATCAATGAATAGGTCATGTTAATAATAAGTATTAAATATTCTGTAATAGGACACATATTTTTTTTACCGTCAACCACTAGTCATGCATTAAGGAAGGGATAAAATTGTTTTTGGTGAAAGGGTTTCATAACTGACTTTCATTGACAGAAATGTTTCCAATTGACTATGTTTGAGAAATAACATCATCAGACTAAGTTTTTTCTACTTCATGTTTCTTCATAATGGGGGAACGATAGAAGCTTTTTTCATTTATAGCTTTCTTCAGACCAGGGGCATGATAGAAGAAGGGATCCTAGCTTTGCATGACGCCTCTCCATCCCATCATTTCACGTATGCATGTATCCAGTTCAGGTTATTTCAAAACCTACTCTACTTATATCTGTTGATTGAAGATGTTTATGTTCTTTATTGTCCACTGCGCTATAACCAGCATTTCACTTATGTGGTTGCAAGGTTGTCGAAGTACATGGCTCTATGATTTGGAAATAGAACGTTGCATATAAATGAAATGTCATTCAACCTAATCAAATTTGATGCTCTAATTGACTGCTTGGTCTATAATCCTGGGGTAAGAAGATAGTTCTATCATTATCAAATTAGTGTGTATGCCACATAATTTAAGTGCACTCTGATCTACTTGTGACCATTTTTTTCTTTAAAGTATTTATTTCTAAGCCATGTTTCAAGTTTGCAGGTAAAAGTTAAATTTACAAGGTTTATGACTGGCTACCTTCTAGGAGCTTCAGGAACTGTAGATGTTATTTCAACAGTGAAGTTATTGGATATATCCCTATCTACCTTAGAATTATGATGCATAATGCTTATGTTTTGGGTATATGATAAAATGACATGATTGTTACTATAAACATCCAATCAGAAATATAAAATAATAACAAATCAAAAAATAAACTCAAGGTACGCTTCCCCCCGTGATCGGGATTTTCCTACCATTTCTGCTAGGGTTACCGCTCCCCAACAGTCCCCTACTCCACTATCCTTATCCCATTCCTGAATCTTCAATCCAGTCCCACCATCGCCTTTGCGTGCTCCATCTCTGCGGTGTGCTCCATTTTATACTCATCCACCTTCGGCTCCTCTGCAATCAGAAACTCTAGCTTCATCTCTTCCACGTACGAGTCCTCCGCTCAACCTACGCTTCCTGTGCCCTCAAGCACGCATCGAGTAATGTATTTCATGTATTTCATATCCATTGCATACGCTGTTTGTCATGAGAAATCACCGGTGGCTTACTCATGGAGCGTCTATGGATTTGTGCATCGAACCATGTCAGTATCGACATTGAGCATGCATCGAGTAACCAAATTTATGAATACTACTATATTTTTTATCAAGAAACATGAATCCCACGATTTTCTATGAATATAATAGTTTTATGTGCATATTTAGGGTTGTAATGCTCCGATTTCTGTTTCTTTCTTGCTACCACCTAAGATTCATGCCTTTATGTCCAAGAAGACTCCCATTCCACTATGTGAGTGTCACTCTTGTCTCCATTGCATCTATTGCTGATTTTAATATCATTTTCCAGTCTGTGAGTGCCACTCTTGTCGATTGTTTTATTTCTATCATGTATGCATCGATGGATTAGGATTATGATGGAGTAATTTTGTTGGAATAGCTAATGTTTATACCTTACAAATCTGCATTTCCTGCCAATATGATCCATTTGATGATTTTGAATCCTGTGTTTTTTACTTCACTAATCCATGTACCTTTCCTAGGACTTCCTAGGTTTTGAATATTACTGACCTCTACAGGTCCTTTTTTCTATAGTTTCGTTTCCGGCCATTAGGTACATGCATAATCCAATACTAACTCTTTGTTTGTGTCCTGTTCTTCTAAGAATCTATGAAATATTATCATTTTTTCATTGAAGTTCAAACCTCTCTGATACATTTGTGCATTGAAGTTCCTACAGAATGATGCATGTTTACATTGAAAAAAATTCTAAATTGCAGGATTTCATGTAAAATATTTGAATTGGTGCTTTCTCCATCAGCAAGATGAAGTAGACTAATGCTGGTTTTCATTCATCCTATACCCAGTTATGAAATTATTCCTGGGAAATGCAATCAATGTTAATAATTCAATGTATCCTAGTTATATAGATATTTATGAATTAAATTTTTAATTTTACCAAATGAAAATAGTGTTCAACCATGTGCTTGATAACCTCTATGTTCTTACATTGACCCTAAATGTAGTCTACCCTACATAAGGTTCATTTTTAATATCTTATGAATTAATTGTCTCGCTGCTTTAAAATAGTTTCTATTTCCCTTTTCTTATAATTTTTTCACATGTTGTTACAATAAATCTACTTTTATGATTTATCAATTATTGTTTCGTGATTTTGGAAATAAATGATGTTCAATTATGTTAATATTTTCATGTTGTTGTACAGCATCCTGACGTTAGGTGTTTGTTTTCTATCATTCTGTCCCACTTCCATGTATGTCTATATTTCTATTTCTGTTGAAGCAGTCTTCAGTTGCAGGAATTATTACTGCCTTTATATGTGGTCTACTTCATTACTATTACCTGCCTTTTATGATATAGGTATACCTTAGGATTTCTAATTTCCCACATCCATGTATGTGTATAATTATGTCTATGTTGAAGCAGATTTCAGGTGCAGGTAGTCTTACTGCTTCTAAATGTTTTCAACTTCAATACAGTGATCCTGCTTCTTTCCATGCAGGTATACCTTACAATTTTAAATCTCCCATGACCATGAATGTATGTAATTCTATTAATGTTGAAGAATATTTCAGTTTCAGGCAGTCTTAATGCCTTTAAATGTTTTCCATAATCAATAGAGGGATCCTGCCTCTTTTCATGCAGTTATAACTTACAAATATTATTTTCAGACATCAATGTATGTGTGTATTTCTCTTTATGTTGAAGAAAAATTTAATTGCAGGTAGTTTTACTACTGCTAATTGTGTTCAACTAGGTCACTATGATACTCACTCCTACTATATTAGTATAACATACCTATTTCATTTTCCCACATCCATGTATGTGGGAATGTCTGTTTATGTTGAAGAATATTTTAGTTGCAGGTACTCTTATTGACTCTAAAGTTCTGATTATTTGAATGTATTCATACTTTTTCTGATTATTATTTTCATTTAACATATTACGTTATAAATATTTATAAACGAGTTAGGTCGGCACATAATTTTCTGTTTTTAATCATCTTAATGAAATTTTTTATCTTTATAAATTCATACCTATCCGGTTTTTTCTTTTTTTCTTTTTTAGATTTTGTAGCATTCCATTGAATATTGTTGTACTATTACCCCCATTATGAAAATGTTATTTGATAAAAGTGTTGCATATTTAGAATTGGATCAATTCAATCAACTATATTTCAGTACTAACATTGTTTTACAATAACTGGTCTTCTACAATTTTTCCTTCATGTATTTCTGTTATGAAGCTTGAATCACTGACTTTCTTTCACCACCATCATCAGGAAGAAAGACTTCTTTGTAATTGTGGCATGGTATGTCATTCCAATCACTTGAACACTTTCATTTTTTATCATCATTAATATCAATGTAACATATGAAAATTCATTTTTAACAGAAAACATAGAAACTTAATGTTATATCAATGAATATATCATGTTAATAATAAGTATTCATCATTATACAATAGGAAACATTTTTCTTTAACATCATCCCCTTTTCATGCATTAAGGCAGGGATAAAATTGTTTTTGGTGAATGGTTTTCATAACTGACATTCATTGACAGAAATGTTTCCAATTGATGAGGTTTAAGAAATGACAACATCGAACTGAGTTTTTTCTTCTACAGCATTCTTCAGAATGGGGGCAGGATAAAATCTTTTTTTAGTTACAGCTTTCTTCAGACCGGGGGCATGATATAAGAAGTGATCCTAGCTTGGAATGACCCCTCTCCATCCTATCATTTCACGTATGCATGTATCCAGTTCATGTTAGTTCAAAACCTCCTCTACTTATATCTGTTTATTGAAGATGTTTATGTTCATTGATGTCCACGGCGCTATAACCATTATTTCACATATGTGGTTGCAAGGATGTTGAAGTTCATAGATCTATGATTTGGAAATAGAACATTGCATATAAATGAAATGTCTTTCAACCTAATAAAATATGATGCTTTAATTGACTACTTGGTCTATAATCCTGGGGTAAGATGATAGTTCTATCATTATCAAATTAGTATGTATGCCACATAATTTAAGTGCACTCTGATCCACTTGTGACACTTTTTTTATTTAAAGTATCTTTTTCTAATCCATGTTTCATGTTTGCTGCTAAAAGTAAAATTTACAAGGTTTATGACTGGGTACCTTCTAGGAGCTTCAGGTGCTGTAGAAGCTATTTCAATATTGAACGTATTGCATATATCTCTCTCTGCCTTAAAATTATGATGCATGTTCCTTATGTTGTGGGTATCTAATAATATTCCATGATTGTTACTACAAACATCCAATCAGCAATATAAATTAATAAAAAACCGTTTAAAAAATAATTAAAGAAAAGACTTAAAATCGATTGAAGATATGAAATTTATCATTAGTTTTTTTACTTTAACATTTACCTTATATTATATTTTCTAATTAATGAATGTTGTTTGTGGGAAAATAGATTTTTATCTACTAATTGAAGGAGTGTTATGAAAATGATTAACCAATCTGTTTGGGATGCTTCTTAATAAATTTTCCTTCACTGTTGTCAGATTTCAGTTTGGGAGCATTGGATGACTCTATGCCAATCTATAATTAGAAGGTAATTTTGAGCATTTATATGACCTGCATGTGCCTTGTGTATTTATTTTCTTCTTTCTATGATTTGGTTATAGTTCTAACTATAATTTATATTTTAGATTGTTTTTAGTGAAGAGGAATCATTTCATTGAGTAGTGGATATTTTCCTATTTAATTGAGCAGTGAATCGATTTTTATAACATTCTATAATATGTGGTGTTTGTTATATCTGGTTACTGGGCAGGGGAGTGGATGGGAGGTGATGGCCAGGTTTGACGGGAGGGTGGAGGGGAGGGGAGGGGAGGGGAAGATGAGGGCAGGGCGGACGGGGCTGGTGGGGGAAGAGGTTGGGCAGGGGGAGTGGTGGGGGAAGGGGCGGGCCAGGGGGGATGCTGAAGTGGGAGGGGGGTGCTGGGATGGGGTGGGAGACAAGCCGAGGAGGTGGGGAGGGGAGGGGTAGAGCTGGGTTGGGGGGATAGGAGGATGTGCTGGGCAGGGTGGGGGTTGGGGGGTTACATGGTGGGCAGGGTGGGGGTTGGGGGTTGGTGGAGGATGGGATAGGCAGGGGAGGGAGGACAATAAGTGGAGATGGGAGGGGAGGGGTCGAGTTGGGCATGGGGGTAGGAGGAGGTGACAAGCTGGGCAGTGGGGGAGTGGAGGTGCTGTAGGGGGAGGTGAGGGGCTGGGCCAGGGGGAGAGGAGGGGCGATGGAGAGGTGAGGGCTGAAATGTAGGGAGGGGCTGGACGGGGTGGGTGATGGATGGGAGGGAAATGGGTGCAGCGAAATGAGGGGCTAAGCGGGGGTAGGGCAGTGTTATTCCAATGATTAACCAATCTTCTTAGGCTACTGCTTAATAAATCTTCCTCCATTGTTGTCTGACATCAGTTTGGGAGCATGGATGACTTTGTGCCTATCTTTAAACAGAAGGTAATCTTGAGTATTTATATGAATTGTATGTGCCTTGTAGATTTATTCTCTACATTATGTGATTTTGTTATAGTGTAAACTATAATTGATATTTTATATAGTTTTTACTGAAGTGGAAGAATTTATTTGAGTAGTGGATATTTTTTTATTTAATTGAGTAGTGAATCGATTTTATAGAATTATACTATATGTGGTGTTTGTTATATGTGGTTAGTGGGGAGGGGAGGGGAGGGGCTGGGGAGGTTGGATGGGAGAGGGGTAGGAGAGAGGAATATGAGAGCAGGGGGATGGGGCTGGTGGGGGGAGAGGTTGGGCAGGGGGAGTGTTGGGGGATGGGGCTTGGTATGGGGGATGGAGCGGTGGGAGGGGGAGGTGCTGAGATGGGTTGGGAGACAAGCAGATGAGGGGGGAAGGGGAGGGGTAGAGCTAGGTAGGGGGGTAGTAGGAGGTGCTTGGAAATTGGGGGGGGGGTTACATGCTGGGAAGGGTGGCTGGTGGGGGAAGAATGGTTGGGCAGGGGAGGGAGGAATAGATGTGCATTGGGGTAGGATGAGGTGACAAGCTGGGCAGTGGGTTGAGGAGAGGGGTTGGGCGGGGGGAGGGGAGGGCTTGGGCAGGGGGGAGGGTAGGGGATGACGGGGGGGAGGGGGACGGGAGGTCATGGGGGGAAGGGAAGTGACAAGGGGCTAAGTGGGGGCAGGGCAGTATTGTGCAAATGATTAACAAATCTGGTTAGGCAGATGCTTAATAAATTTTCCTTAATTGTTGTCGAATTTCAGTTTGAGAGCATGGGATGACTCTGTGCCAATCTTTAAACAGAAGGTTATTTTGAGCATTTATATGAACTGTATTTGACATGCATATTTATTTTCATATTTCTGTGAATTGGTGATTGTGTAATGTATAATTGATATTTTAGATTCTATTTAGTGAAGTGGAAGCATTTTAGTTTTTCAAATATGTCATGTTGGTTTACTGATAAAGTGTACCCGGTTAATATTTTCAAACAATCTATTTAATATTGATAGTCACAATATCAATTATCAAATTTTAATATGCCTGACTATATCTACTGATTTGTAATGTAGGAAACTTCATGAATTTTATTTCTTTATGATCAAAATATTATTTCATTCATTTTCACATATCATTTTTATTTTCTACTATAATTATGATGTCTTAGAAAGATTCACAACCCTTACAGTATTATCTATAACTAACATGTAATTTTAACACATTTTTCATTATTTATAATTTTTAACTTTTCAAAATATGTATAAATTTTGAAAAAAAAGAGTCGACATTATTACAATGTACTAATTTTTTATTATTCATTACCATTCAAATTATTTAAAAAAAAGTCACCACATGTAACTGTAATATTCATTTTACCCTTTTTTTGAAATGTTTCTTCAATTCATGTATATATTCTATATGTTAATTTTCTATTATTTTCATTCGGTACATGTCGTAGAGAATACTGGTTTTTTTGTCTACCTCTACTACAAGTCTAAGCATAAAAGATTCGACATTATTTATATGTATGTTCTTCTCTATGTTATACATTGATATTTATGGATTTATTATTGAATAGTATCCATATTGTGAGAAAAATGAGTTTTTATAGATATGTAATACATGTTTCTATATTTTTTATTAAAGTGTTCCATTTTAACCACACATACTATGTTTTCTTAAACATTAAAGTATGTGAAGGTAAAAATATTGGATGAATGGGTACATCCTCAACTCCTAGATTATTACATGTTCTATTACCACTATAACTCCTCAACTCCTTGCTATGAATAGCCCCAGACCCAGAAACCTATTGTTAGTCAGCCATCTAATGGCCAGGCCCAGCAGTCACCCGGTGGTGCACAAGGAGCATACATCTAGTTCCCACCTTCCCACCTGCCACATGCTCATGCCAGCTTTCGTCAGACCGATTCATCCATTCCTCAGCCATCTGGTTTTGGAACTGCAGCAATGTAGTCTGGGTATGGTGTCCCGTTTTATGGCGGGCCACCAGGGTCTGTCCTTGACAATGGAAACAGTGCATTTGTTGCTAGTTATCCTCAACCTCTTGTGTACTATGCTTTCACTGATTCTTTGCAGGCTCTTCTCAACCGGCAGCTCCGCAGAGCTGAGCTGTAAAAACCTCAGCACAAAGTTGATGAAGTGTGGTCATGGTCAATCCCTCAAGGCTTATTACAAGGAATTCATTAGTGATGTCATTTTCGAAGTTTGAAGTTTGAAGGATGCCGGTCCAGGGAGTTGAATGGCAGATGTTCGATCACTTTATCATCTGGATTGCATGCCTCTACATGTCTATGTCTTCTTCATATTTTGCGTGCTTTCTCACAAGACTCGGAATAAGATTTTGGTTCCAATTACATTAAATCAAGTTTGTAAAAAAATTGTTTTTTATTAAAGGCTTCATATTTTAATGGATCCATAGGAGTGTCTATGATAAGTAACCGATAGAGAATTCTGTTTGTAATAAATATTTAAGACTCAAGATTCGGTGAATATCCAAACCATCCATGAAAAGTCTGATTAGTCACACTAATATCTTCTATGTATGCATTTTTTTCTCATTATGTAGTAGTAAAAAAATATTTAGTCAGAAAATTTCTTCAATATATATTATTACAATATAATGCAAGCCATTTTATCTGTAAAAGCATGAAATTCATTGTGTGAGTGGTATTTTTAGCTGAAATATTTCTTATGTATGAACATCCAATTGGACTATTTCTGTATTCTTCTGGACATATAGACATATATATATACATACATATACATATATATATATATATATATTCAAATAATCTTAAAATTTCATATGAAAGTAAATTTAGGGTGTTATAATATTTTCATCACAATGTGTAATTTATTTATGATGATGATAGGTTAAAAATTTGAACTCCCAACTATATTACCTTTAAAAGAAACTAAACCAAACGAAATCATGATTCCTACTAATATTCACCCCAACATCCTCTCAATCCCATCAACTACTTTCAAAATCCAGAAAAAAATAAACTCTCTCTAGGATGCCTTTCACCATTTATCATAACCCCGCCTCTTACCTCCAACATCACCTTCACCGCTAACGTTTGTTTTATCTATGTCTCTTATCTCTAACTCATCCATTCCATCGTGTTCCATCTTCATCACAATTAGTCTTCACTACATTTCCTCATGTCATGGGAACCCCATTCATTTCATTTTCATCATTTTATTGAAAGCCTTATATTGATCACAACGACTTTTTATTCCATTCTGTTTCATCTTCATCATAACAACTTTACAATTTTTTTTAAACTATTATGTTTTATAAATAGAAATCTATAGTTAATAATAAGAATTATTTTTTAGTTTCGTGCATCGAATGGGCGGGGTACTAGTTTATTATATTATTAAAAATGTTTTATGTAAAAATAATACTCACTTTCTTTCCCTAAGGATCATTGATAAAATGACAATTTTACTCGTGTGTTCGAATGACTTGTCGTCTCCGTGAATGTAAAATTGTTCATTATTATTAACCATATTTGATTAATGGATTAAAAATTATTGATGATTTATATAAATTATTATTGTTTAAGGAATATTATTCTGGATATGATTGACTATTGACCTCTTTTAATATATTTAACTTCCCAATGACTTTTTTGACTAAAATTAAAAATATTGTCAAAATGGTCGACATGAACATTAATAATTACGTAATTGTTATAACATGATATTAAATAATATAAATGTATTAATAAACGGGATAATGTATCTAAATCAATTAAATAATTAATTTTTTTTATTATTATTATGGAATATAATGATTATACGTCACGAGTCACACTCAATGTAAGAGATTTTTATAAAAAAATAACTTTTAATGTTGCATTTTCTATTATTTTTACAATAGTGAAATTGAATGTTTTTTAAATTATATGAAATTAACAGATTTACCATTTTATTTCAATTTAATATTTTAATTATAACTTTATATGTATATAATTTTATTTTAAAATCAATTTATTTCATTTATTAGTGTGAAACTTTTAAAAAAAATGAAATGTGATTTCAAGTGGAAAGGTTATTGTTCCCTTTATACATGTTTGATAAGTTATAATAATGTTTTAGTAATTGGGTATTAGTTATGAGTATTGGTGGTTTCATGATAAATCTAGGGAGGGTGATCCCATGATTGATATACAATTAATTGTATAAAAATATAGAGTTAAACAATATGGTTTCTCCTATGAGATTAAGGGAATATATATTGGTGAGTATTCTAAATGTAACCACAAAGGTAACTCAATATGTAATTATGAAAGAGACAATATGAGTTAAATGGTATTGATACCACAAGTTAAATTTTCTATTTATAATTTTTATAGATTTTATAAGAATATTATGATTTAAATAGGTAAGTAAGTGAGCGAATGTTTTATGGGTGAAATGTGTAACGTTGTGAAAAAAAACAATGGTTTAATGTATTCATGGGAGAATAGTTTATTTCATTAATTTTTTGTCCCTTAATGAGATTTTTGTATTAATACCAATTTTTAATTTTTAAATTGGGGACAAAGATAGGTAAGATAAATGAGGTAGCCATGTTGAAATTTATGAATATCATTCATTAAATTGAAATCATGTTTTATTTTATCTGTTTTGTATTATGATAGAAATGGATATTGTATTAAATGCATCCTATATATATATATGTTTAATTTGAATTTTATGAATGAAATATGATCTAATTATCTTAAAAACAAAACCTGAAAAGATACTCAATCTGAATGAAAGTAATTGAAAAAAATTCACGATTATGTATTTTTTATGGTTGGGGCTTTATAGTTGGTTTCCAATATAGGTTTAGATATCTTTAGGTATCATGATATAGTTTATAAAATATAAAAGAAATTATTTTACTCAATTATTAAGTTGAAATGATATATAATTTAAATATTACCATGTTGCTTCTTTATGATTTATCTATTTATAATGACTTTCAGTAGATGAAACACTGAAACTATGGTGGGAAGGCATCAAGAAGAAAATATCCTTCCAAATCAGCATCCTGATATGGTCAGAATTAGAAATGTATAGTTTTTATGGTGATGGATTAGGTGAAAAAGCTATAAATGGTGGTGGAAATCATTAATGAGATCATCTAGATCAATCTCAAAAGAATATTTAATTTGCGGAGTACTTCATGTAGAATCATCCACCATTATTCAGTGGATCTTCTAACTTGGTGGTAGCTTAAGGGCATATAAAATCCTTAGAAAATATTTTTGATTTCATGGGGTTTTTTGATAATCAAAAGTGCAGTCTCTCTATTTTATATTTTGAAGGTGGATATGAATAATAGTGGTCGATGGTTAATAATATCAGAGATAGATAGAATATATAATTTTTAGAGTTGGATGTATTAAAAATTATTTTTCTTGAGAAATATTTTCCATAGTTAGTTTAACATAGGAATGAGACAAATTCCTAGAATTTATTTAGGTGGAGTATACAATGGATTTATGTGAAATAAAACTCACTCAACTAGAATTGTATGCTATAAATGTTATTTGGGAAGTTGATAGTAAAATAAATAGTATTTACTCGGGATTAAATCCAACATATCGAAGGGAATTAGATTATCATGAGTTCAAAATTTATGAAAACTTTTTCAATGTGAGAATAAGGTGTAAATAGAGTCAACTAGTAATATTTTGATATTGGGATGTAGTATAAAATGAGATCGAGATTTTTGGTGAAGGGGAAGCATTCATCAACGATGTCATATGGTATGAAAATTATGTTTATTATTTTTTAGAA
The DNA here is from genome assembly GCA_963277665.1 of Viscum album. Lineage (NCBI taxonomy): Eukaryota > Viridiplantae > Streptophyta > Magnoliopsida > Santalales > Viscaceae > Viscum > Viscum album. Next base: position 810,738,226 of record OY728151.1, read on the forward strand.
TTTTTGAAAAATACACAACAAAGAATGCCTTTTGAATTCTGGTAAGTTCATATGATGTGGTAAAATGGGGAATAAGGATTATAATTGCAATGAAAAAGATCATGGGAGTGGTAAAAAAATAAGATATGTAGTCTGTAAATTTTTTTAAATAAAATTAGATGGATTATTATGAAAACAAGTATACAATAAGGAACCTAAATGATTCTAAGTACCAAAAATAAAAATTAAAAGGTGTGGTAAAATAATTTGGAACTATATAAGAAGAAATTAAGCCATCATATATAGTGGTATTAGATACATTGTATGTTTATTTATAGTTTTACAATTTGTAAATATATTTTGGCCTAGATCATTACTATGGGGATCCTATAACTTTATTTATAAAAGGAAAGGAAATTAAACGTTAATTTTCATTGATTTTAGAGCCTTCAATAACTTCCCATTTAATAACACATAACCTTTACCTCATATCGATGGTTTTTTTCAGCTCTAGGGAGAACAATATTCTTCAAAGGATGATCAGTGGACAGGGTACCATGAATTGAATGTAAATATGTAGATATTCTTAATACATTATTTCAAACTAGATATCACCATTATTAATTTTTTGGTTGGCAAAAATTTCATTACGTGGCCACATTATTTCTAAATATGGTATAAATATTGGCTATTCAAAAAATATTTATAAAGAATGGACCCGACCAATAAATTTTACCAAGATTTGTATTTTTCATGGTTTAGATGGATATTACTGAAGCTTTGTTGAAAAAATTTCTTGTTTATTTAAAAAACATACTAAGTTAACTCAAATGGTAATAAAATTTTCGTGAAAAAATAATGTGGTGATTATTTTGAATAATGGAAAAATATTATTTTTGAGTGCTCCTGTCCGGGCCCTTCATTTCAGAAATGATTAATATCATATTTACAGTGATTCTTCATTGATAGTTCATGGATGTGTCCTCATATAGAATGATCATATTATTTCTTATGGATTACAAAAATTTAATCCTCATTAGTTAAATTACGCAATACATGATTTGGAATTAGTTTCTACAGTATTTTCATTAAAAAATTTGTGGAATCATTTAATGGATTAATTTTTGAAATTTAAAATGACCATAAATGTTTGAATTATATATTTACTCAAAAAATTGATCTTGAGATAAACATATGGATGGAACTAATCAAGGATTACGATTTCATGATTTATTAATATCTTGGAAAATCAAATGATGTAGATCATGAATTGATTTATAAAAGTAATGCTACATTAACCGTGTTAAATTTTGGATATGATACTTTGGTTGATGATTTTATGAATTTTCACTTGGATGTTGTTGGTTCAGGAAATTAATCTGTTTTGTTTCAAGTTTTGGTGCAAACGTATCTATCTGATAGAATTAAGAATGTGAACATTGAAGACAATGAGTTAATGGAAAATTAATAATTAGTTGAATAATGTTTGTTTTTTGAGTATAACACTGATATATATTGTGTTTTATGATTTTAGAAGTGAATGTGTATTTCATTTTTATTCATAGTTTAATAATGAGCTATCATGTGGTGCTTATAGTTATCTATTTTCAGTTAATCGTGGTAATACATAGATTTATATGGATCATTAATTGTATTCTTGGGGGGATCGAATGAAAAGATAAATTTCTAATTTTACCTAGATATTTTTTACTTGTCAATATGATAGGTAAGAATGCTAATAAAAAATGGCGATGCTGCATCCTTTTATAGTTACATAGCTGAAATGGAAATATATATCATTGGACTCTGTAGTGGTATTACTGATAACATATCAAGGTAACAATGTGATATCTTTTATTGTTGATTGACAAACTAAGTCTTCCCATTTTATATTGATTAATGACCCACTCTCTCTAGATCATATTTCATAGATGTATCTTAAAGAGATAGTCTGGTTACATGGACTTCCTATATACATTGTATCTGGCCACGTTCCTAGGATCACTTATAACTAATGTATAGGCCTTCATTTATTTTTGTGTAATGAATTAAATTTCAATACAACATTTAATCAACTACTGTATTATTCATTCCGAATGAAAAACTAAAACCGTAGAGGATATTATATGTTCTTGTTCAATGGATTACCATGGATTTTAGGATCAATATTTTTTGGATGATTTTTTATATAATAGTTGTTTTCATTAAGTATACTGATGGAACCATTTTAGGTATTTCAGGGAAAAGTGTGAAAAAATCTAATATTTTGTGATGAAGTAGGTGAAAGGATGTTGATTAGAATATAGTTTGAATAGGAAGTGGTAGATAAAGGTTAGTTGAATTAGCAACACCAGATAATATCTCAGAGTAGGAAAAAAAATCCATGTTGATAAATAGAGAAATAATTTTTTTTTCAAGGTAGGTGATCAATTATTTCTTTAGGCTTTTCCAGGGAAAAGTGTGATGTGTTTTTCTAAGAAATGGATTTTTATTACATGGTTCATTGATACCTATGAAATAATATAGAATATTTTATCAGTTTACTATAGAATAGATTTTCCTCTGATTTTATTCCATATACACAATGATATTCATGTTTCAATGGTATGATTATATATTCCCGATCCATCTCATGTTTTTAGTCCAGAAGTTGTTCAGTTGATAGAGAAACTTTCTTATAAGGAATGACCAATCTAGGTTCATGATGGTATAGAGACGGTGTTTCAGAAAAAGGTGATTCATGAGGTTATTATTTTGTAAATAAATAATATTGTTGAAGAGGTAACATGGGAATCTAAATATTATATGAGGGAATGATATCCCTAATATAATAATAATGAATAAAATTGTGAGGACACAATATCCAAAATGGGGGAAGAATGTGAAACATGGTTAATATAATTTATTTTAACAATTATTAATAATTTTTAATTAGATAATAATTAAATTATACACTATGTAATATATTATTCATAACACACTACATCGAGCTTAAACAAACAAACAAATTTTATTATTTTATAGGGATGTTATCACATAGTCGTTAGACTAGAGTGTACGATAAATATTAACTAAATTAAAAATATATTATATAAACAGACACATATATATAACTAATTTTTATTTCCTGTTAATTATAAATGAACATAAAACCGTTATGAAAATAAAGACATATTTTTCTGGAAAAAAAATTTAAATCTGGAAAACTGTTTTTAAACTGATAAATAAATAAATCACACGTGTTGGATTTAATTAATGAATAACATATATAATATATTATATTTCATTTTCATAATTCATATCATATGTTTTCTTGACATGGTAGAACAACAATTTCAATTTTATGCAGAAGTAGACTATTTAAAACAAATGCATTTTTAATGCAATTTGATAGAGGACACATTGTGAATATAGTGTTTTCACTATTATAAATTCTACCTAATAAAATAAACTTCTCCATCACAAGAAGTGGTTACTAATTTCCATTGTTTGAATTTTTTATATTTTTTATGAGAACTACTCTATTTTGATGAATAGTGAATAATACAAATATTAGTTCAAAAATGATTTTTCAAATAAATTATTTTTATATTAAGATTATCGTTAAATTATATTAATTTTTTTAACTCAATTTATTATCATTTAATATACATTAGTAATTTAAATAAATTTCACAATGTAATTGGATACAAAAATATTGTGAACTTTTGAGTGTTTTTACTTTGAATATCTGATTTCCTGATTCATCAACAATATTATTTTTTAAATTAATTTTAACCATCATTTTTTAGTTATGAAAAATTTATATAAACATATGTATAAGTATTTTATTTTTTATCTAATGGGAACAACATAATTTTTAAAATATATGAATAGTAACATTAGTACTTTTTTAATACAATGCATAAATGTAAATAGGGTAATTATGGTTAAAAACAATATTATAATTTACCCTAAATCTTATGATAATATCATTTTCTGGTTGTGTCACAACCTAAAAGAATAAGGGGTATATAAGGGGTATGATTATCTATAAATAGAATTTATAAATATAAGATTATTAACTACATCATGGTAATTTTTTATATATTTAATTAATTAAATAATTAAATTAATTGGTGAAAAAATTATGATTTATTAAATTCATTATTTATAGAAGAATCAAATAAATAATTTTAAAAATATTAAAATACATATATTTTAATATAATTTATTCAATCCACTATAAGTGAGGATTATTTTAAAGTGTTATGGATTGGTTAATAATGTGTTTCTAAGATATAATGTTTTCATTATATTTTTAAAATTTCATGGGATGAATAATGCCATAATTTATGTATTTGATATAATAAAATAAATATTATTTTAATAAATTATATAAAAATTATAAAAATATAAATTTCAGCCACATTTTTGTAATAAATCCTAAAATGTATTAATTGACTAATATATCGGTCTTTTTTAAAATTATTGTAATTATATTAACCCTGAAAGTGTATATTACATTATCTCAAGGTAAGTATTATTAAGCAGTAAAACAAACAAATAATGATTAAATAATAATAAAATATTGTATAATTCTTATGGGATGATATTATTTCCACCCATCATAATCCTATATTATAAATAAATAACTACTTACAAATTATTTATAAAGAATTAATTTTTATTAATTTAAAAATATGAAAAATTCTGATGGTGCACCTCCTCTCTCTTATTAAAGGGCACTACTTCTACTCAATTATTCACGCATCAAAACCTATTTGTTCAAAAAAATATCTTCCCAAATACATTTTTAGAATCACATCACACTTTTTAGAGGCCTAATTTTAGGAATCACACTCTCCTTAACGAAGTTAAGGCGTTAATCAAAAGTGATCATGTCATGACCCCCACCCTCTATCGACAACCCTCCTATGATGTCAATGAAGAAAAGGAGATTAGGACCCACTAGTCCATCCTCTAGTGGTCCCTGAGATGAGGACATGATTTGAGGGTATTCACATATAACTATATATTAGGAATAACGTTTATAAGAAAACAATAATGGAATATAGCATGTATCAACCACAATTATCTCCATGAAATATAAAAAAAATAAACCATCCCAAAATGAATGTATAAATTAAAACCAATACATATAAAAGTATACACATTAAAACACCACAAGAATAAAAAGCTAATACAAAAATAAAACAATAGCTATAAAGGTATGAACTATAAATATCTACAAAACTCAATAGAGACCTCTGAGAATACTAAGAATAAATTTTATATACATATGGTGAGCATATACGTATACTCAGTAGGAACGCCAAATTCTCTCTTGAACATGTGAAAGATCACACTAATGTAACCATTAGAATATATTATAACTGAGAATCACCTAAAAATGTCAAATAAGAACCCCAAAGTCACCATGGATCGATCACAAAATAACGCATCCAAGTATAATGACATGATATAACGAACATCGATGGTAGGGTACCTTGCACTTCTTTCGGACTAATTTTACACTCTCTCCCTAAGAAAAACATTTATAGGACGTCCCAAATATTATAAATAAACAACATCACATCCCACTCACACACAACTATTACTCACAACACATCCTTCTCGCACACATTTGGGACTCACAACACATCCCTCCTGCACACACCTAGGACTCACAAAACATACCGCCCACACACACCTGGGACTCACAACACATAACATCTCATCCCGAAGAAATATAGGACATCAAATCACAACACATATCAAAGACACCTAGGACATCACATCACAACTCATCCCAAATACATATGGGATACACATCACATCAACCATCTCATAAAATAATAGACCTCCGACCATCATAGCTTGTGTAATACATACCTCTCTTGGAAGAGTAACCATGGAAGAGATGTTGTCCATCTATCAATCATCCCACCATGATGTTTATGAAAGACCCACCTACCATGTGACGATATGGGTGCACGATACATAGTGCCCAATGTTGAAAGTGTGTATATAGAAATAAAAAGAAAATAAAAGTGTATATGAATATAGATTTGAAATGCAAAATCCCATTATATTGGTTTACAACAAGTGTTAACCCTATCACATAATCTATACAATCACTGCCACCTTTATATGCATAAAATAACACAAAGAAGACAAAAGAAAAAGAGACTACTTTAGTGTTTATTAAATTTTAATATAGTCTCAATATATTAATAAATTTTACTATTACAACCTATTTAATTTTATTAAATATCATTTGTCAGAGGACACAATTAATTTATAAAAATAGTATTTTACATTCAAATCCCATTAGTTTATATATAATCATTAACTAGATAATCAACACATTGTTGGATCAGGTTATACCAAATACGCACAGGTGGGGTGAAATTTGTCTTTTACAAATTCATAAGAATTTGTGATGTTGACTGAGTCTATCCTTTTATCTTTATTAGGATTTTTATGAATAAGAAAAGAAACAGTTAAAGAATGCAAGAATGTATAGTGGTTCGGGGAACAAAAGGCCCCTAATTGACTACACCAACACTCTACTCGCCGAGCATGGAGATTTTTACAATATGGTCCTCTTATCAACAGACCATCCATATCTGTGTGTAAAATGTTGACACCTTTACATGTTAAGGCTAAAAAAAGATTTTTCTGGTTCATACATAGAAACTAATACACATCATATTATGAGAAGCTGATTTTGTGAAATAAAAAGTGTAGTTTTATTGAGATTCATTCTAGTAGTTCTTCACAATTTCAGTAGCATGCAACCGACAGTAGATAGATCATTATCTATAGAAAAGATTTTCATTATATAAGGGTAGTTATGAGTCGATCTAGTTGAAATATATAAAAAAATAAATTCATAAACTCTAACAACAATGGATTCATGAATTATTTTCGATGTAAGAACAATTAAAAATCAACAAGTTTCTTCTTCTTAAAAAATATAGTTCAATCATAACTTGTAAAAAAAGATCTAAAAAACTAGAATGTCTTTTAGAACTGTTACTTGAAAAACTTGAGGGCATGCTCTTCAAATCATTTTTACAATGATCTGTCATACACTCCATTTTTTATTTCAAAATAACATAGATATATATATAGACCAATAATTAGAGTTTTCGATAAAAATTTAGATCCACAAATGTTGCCTTTTGAATCAATTTATTCAAATGTTTGAATAATATAGCATTCGTAACTCCTTAGAATATTAAGCATTAAATGATCCTCTTAAATCGATCATTTGAATGACAAATAAATAGATTTAAATCAATCAATGATATGCTTTAAAATTATGCTTTTAATTTTTCTTGAAATCAGACTAATAATATGAATAAAGAACATTATTCAATAAATTCATTATTTAAATCTTTTATTCCCAACATAGGGTTGAACGGTATAGAATTATTTCTCTAAATGTAAGGTTCACAACATAAGGTTAATCAAACATACATCTCCCTTAAACTCTCAAACGTACTGTAAAATATCCTTAATTTTCTTTTTAGAAAAACATAAGATACATGATCTATATGGTTCATTATAAATTTAAGGTTGATGATCAATAATTTCTGATAAAATGTAAGGTTGTTTTCAAAAGTATGGTTGGTGAAACATAATTTTCAGAAACAATAATAATGTTCCATACTAACATCGGGGTTTTCTTCCTTACATTTTTGAAAACCTAAATGTATTGTACCTTCTAAACATAGGGTTCTTCTTCAATAGTTTTATTGATATCATATGGTTACATAACTATACATTTCTGATATCCTAAAAAATAAATGATGAATTCCTTCCTTATGCTATGATCCTAAATGTAATGTTTGAACAGTGTTTCCAGAACCTGTGAAAGTTATTTCCAAACACCTAGATCATGAAAACTGTTTCTAGAACACACGAAAGTGATTTATGAACATGTATAGAATGTATAGTGTTTCTAGAACATGATAATATTCCAAAATGACTATTGAACACTTTGTCAAATATTCCATGTAGATTAAATGATTAAATATTATTCCAAAATAGAAAAAATAATTAATATTAATTTATTGAAATACACTCAACATAAAAACCATAGAATGAAAAATAAGGATATTTGTGATCATCAAAAACATTATAAAACGATAGTGTATTGTTCTCAACAATCTCCCATTAATAATTTTAGTTTTGATGAAAAAAACACTTTCCCCACAATCTCCCAATTTTGATTATCACCATTCCCACGAAATAACCAATGAAATTAACTTGCAAAATATAGTTTATAATTTTGAAAAGATAATAAATTATTATATTTTATCGAAAATATTTCCTTATTTTTACATTTTATCCCTATTTATAATGTAAAATAAGATCTCCTAATTTATAAATAATGAAAATAAAATAGTGTGTTTATCAAAAAAAAATCTTCCTTGAATTTTTTTTTCTAAATTTCTCCCCATAAAATGAATGGTTTTCAATTCTCCCCCAGAGTAAAATAATTATATAAAAAAATGTTGTGTTTATACATATTTTGTCACATTTTTTTGATATTAAAAATAATTAGAGAATAAATAATATAAAACATTTTAATGTAGAACTGATCATATGTAAATGATATAATAATTTTTTTTTATCAGTTTTGGAAACTAGATTACTGGCATTCTAACATAGGCAATATAGTAAACCAAACTAATAGCACATAAATATGTGGTGGAAATATAATAGATTTAAAATATAAGTAAATGTATATAAATGATATCATGAATCAATGTTGGTCAAAAAAGGTTTGGGAAACATGTTTTAGTACCTCTTAATGTCTTATTTGATCTCTAATATATACACTCTCTTCCTTTTCATTATTCTATCACCTAAATGGACTATGAGATCCCTTCCTTCCTGAGTGAGATGGATATCATCTATAAAATTTACTCTAAAAACTATTTTAACCTCTCTATCTTCACTATAAACTGATTTAGCTTCTCTGTGCATATGTTCAAAGAAACTATGAGCCTGGTTCAACTGATGTATGATGAAAACATGATTTTTTTGATTATCTGGTAGAACAGATAATAGAACACTATTACACTGTATGTCCTATAATCTATCATTCATATTTCTCATTAATGATGTAACGGGTTAAAATATTCTTATCATATCAAGAGAAGTAATCGAGTTACCTACTTGAATGTCCTTGACAGTTGCAAACAGTTTCTCTATGAAATTTTTTATTTCTACCAAACATGATTTCAGTACAATTTCGGATATCAGTTTTTCAACATCAGCTAACATTTCCATAATTAAAACATCAACTTCTTATATTAAAACATAACTCGATTTCAATTTCAAAAATCATTGAATTTACTTTTCCAATGCTCTTCTTAAAGAAGAATTTTCTGATTCAACTCTCGATAACATTATATACAGCTCCTGAACTTCTATATTCATAGAATAAGTGGCCCCCTGTGCTTGATTCAGAGTCTGATATTTCACTAGTTTTATTAAAACAAAAGGTATATATTTTGCATTTGATTTCTCTTAATAATCTCTTTGTACTGTCTTCTCAACTGATTCTTCCTTCGAGTCCATCCCTGACTCATCCATATAAAAATCCTTGTTATTAATTTCTGTGTGAATTTTAGAAGGGTTCTTAGATTGATTCACAAGAATAGGTTCTTGATCTTCCAGGGAATAATATTTATTTATTTCATCCAAAATTGGATCATCTAATATAGGTTCTACTTGAGCTAATTTATCTTGAAAAATTTCAGTATGTTATAAAGGTTTAGCATATTCAGTTCTAGCTAATTCAACTTCACAAGGAATTTCAATAGTTTGAGGAACAATTTCATTTTCCACATGAGGAGTCAACTCAACTAAGAAACTGTTGAAAGGTCAATTTTCTATACTGTAGATTCTCTAACAAATCTGTATCTCAGAAGAGGTTCTGTTGCATCAGCATGTACTTGAGTAGGTTCCTAACCAACTCGAGCCACTGTGTGCCTTTTTCGATGATGTGCTTCTTGACTTCCCTCATCAGTAGGTGGATCGACTGCTTCAAATCATAAACTTTTTGATGTTTCACTTGCACAAGATTATTCCATGCCTTTCATTGATTTATCATCTTGCTCCCCCTATGCGGAGTCTAAGTCTTCCTCAGATCCAGCAGGCATAAGCTTTCCTTTTACAGTACTCTAGAAGAATCCAATCATCCATAGAGTTCCATCATAGAAGATATTATTGTGATGACATCTCAATCCGTAATATATTAATGTTACCATATCATACATATACCAAAATATTGAAATGGACTTTTCATAGAGATAATAAATCCTTATAGATTAGGGTTGAAAGTATTAGTTGATATATCATACCATTTATCTAAGAAAATTCAACTTTATTTCACTCATAAGACATTATGTACATTTTAGGAAATAGAATTATCTTTATTTGTTACATCTAGGGTGCTATCCCTATTTGCACAAATTTAATAAGAATATTCTCATCAGATTCTAGATCCATCACTAACATTTTTATTATACATTTGGATCCAAATAAAAATGACATAATGTCCTCTAACATATGTTCATTATCTCCAATATTCATAATTTTGAAAAGATAAACACCCACACAGAGACATTTTCTGATTCTAGCTATTTCTCAAGATGAAATTAAAGAAATTCCAATCTTAAATTTTTGAAAATATGTTGTCCTTTGTACTCCATGATAAACCATAATGAATTTTAAAAAGTGACGAAGCTCTACCTCATATAGAAACTCTATATTTTCACCATTGGAATTTTTCTCAAGATTCTAAATGGTCAAATAATTATTCAGCATTATATTGGTCTGGTATAGCCATTCCGAATCAATCACTTTTCCTTTTAAGATCTTCATCCCTATCGAACATTGATGTTTGGTGTTACTGAGATATACTTCTTCTATTCTCTATGTCTTGTCCATTTCTATTTCGATGTTCTAAAGGCTCATAAGATTAGGGTTTCGATGGTTTTGTCAATGGTTGATTAAGGTGGTAAGGGTTTTTGGTTTTTCAAATGATTTTGAGAAAATGAACGGGTTTGGAATTTGAAACGGTTTATAAAATCCTTGATGACTATGTCATTTACTTATATAATAATCAATATATTATTTAAATGCCAAAAAACAGACACAGAAAAAAAATTAATGCAGCACAGAAAACATATTAAATGATTCTAAAAAAAAGTAATTAAAATTAAAATAAATCATTTTAACATAAAGAAACATGGATAGCCCTTAATAAAACCAAACCTTCCATTGGAAAGAAGTTTAGTAAAAATGTCACCTAATTTAGTTTCATTACATACAAATTCTAATGTTATGCCATTTTAGAAATCATATCTCTTAGAAAACGATGTATGATATAAATATGGTTTGTTCTAGAATGATTAAGTAGGTTTTTTGAAATATTTATAGAACTTGTATTATCACACAAAATAGAGTTTTTATTAAAATTTAGTCCAAATACCATAAGAGTATTTTTCATCCAATAAACTTGTGAACCACAACTTCCTGCAGATACATATTTTTCATCAGCTATTGATAGGGAAACTGAGTTTTTTTCATACATGACCATGACACTAATGATTTTATTAAAGAGTGACATGTCCCTGAGCTGTGTTATTTATCTAATATAAAATATCCAAATTCATTATTTGAATAAGAAAACAAATTAAATTAATATGTTTTTTGATAGAGAAGATATTGATAAATCGTTCCATTTAAATATCTAAAAATTCATTTGATAGAACTTAAGTGAGATTCATTACGAACAGAATGAAATCTAACACAAATACATAATGAATGAATTATAGTTTTCCTGCTAGCAATAAGGTAAAATAATCTACCAATCATACCTCTATATAACATGTTTTCAACTGAATCTCAAGATTCATCCAAACCATGTTTTATATTAGTATACATAGGAGTTGTATGTATCTTTCTTTTCTCAAGTAATTTTTTTAGTAAATCAGTAATATATTTTCTTGGAATTAAAACATTTCCAAAATCTTTTTGATAAATTTAATTTCCTAAAAAAGTAATTTTTATTATCCCATCATACTCATTTTAAATTCTCTTTGCATTAAATTGAAAAACTCATGAGAATGTTTTTTGGTTATTGAACCAAAATGTATATCATCAGCATAAATTTGAACCAATAAAATATTAGTGTTAACAGTTATCATAAAATTTTTTGGATCTTCCAACCCAAAAGTAAAATTAATTTTCAAATGAAAAGAACTTAATATTTCATAAAAAGTATTAGGTTCTTGTTTTTGGGTATAAAGAGCTTTAGTAAGTTTAAAAACAAAATCAAGATTTTGTGAATATTAAAAACCATGAGGTTTCTCAAAATAACCTTTCTCCAATAAATAACTATTTAAAAAGTAAGGCTTAACATCCATCTGAAATAATTTAATGTTGATATTAGATTTATTGTCCAAAAAAATCTATTAGCCTCTAATCTAGCTATGGCTACAAAGGCCTCATCATAAACTATACCTTCTTCCAGATTATATCATTTATCAATTAGTATTGATTTATTTCTAGTTATTATTTCTTGATAATATTATTTATTTCTAAAGACCCATTTAGTTCCAATAAATAGATAGTTCTATGGCCATTCAATTAAATTCCAGACATCATTTCTATTGAAATGGTATAGTTTTTCATGCATTTATATCTACCAAAATTCATCAACAAAGTCTTCTTCTAATGTTTTATGTTTTAATTGGGATAGAAAGGAAGGTATTTCAAAAATATTTCATAAATTTCATCTAGATTTTATTCCAATGTCTATGTATCCTATAACAGTTTCCAAATGGTGATTGTTTAGGGTTCTAGACTGTCTAGGTAGTACACTGTTGGGTTCTTCAATGTCATGTTCTTCTTAACTAGACTAAATTTAATTTTTATCATTTTCAAAATAATATTTTATGTTTTCATGTATCATGATATCATTACTATCATATTATTCAATTTGGTATTTCATTTTCTCATAGGGATTATATTTATCCAAATTTATAAGAACTGATTCTTAAACAATCGTTGACATTTTATTAAATACACTATAAGCATTAGAAGTAGCAGAATATCCTATGAAAATGCGTTCATCAGATTTATTTTATCAAACTTACCATGTTGTTCCATGGTGTTTATGTTATAAAGCTTGCATCGAAAATAATTAATGTATTTTAATTTTGGTTTTATGTTGTTTCGGAGTTCATATGGTTTATTTTTTAAAAATTGGTCTTATTAAAACTCTATTCATTATATAATAGGTTTTTCTAACATCTTCTTCCCAGAAATAGGTATGAAGACTATATTCATTTATCATAGTCCTCGCCATTTCATGAATAGTCCTATTTCTTCATTCAATAATTCCATTTTGTTGATGTGTTCTTAGTGCTGAGAAGGTGTGTTTAATACCCATATTTGAGAAAAAACGAAATAAATTCCAGATTCTCATATTATCCACCATGATCACTTGTTAATGAAATTATTTTAAAATATTTTTCATTTTGGACAGCTTTGAAAAGACATTCCAATATAGTAAATGCTTTATTTTTATATTATCAAATATAAATCAATGTAAATATAGAATAGTAATAAAATAAAGCATATACAAATAATTTACCAGCTATTCGTATAATTCATGAAGGTCCAAAAAATTCCACATGGATATGTTCTATAGGGTTAGATGTATCAATTTTGTTAATGGACTTGAAGGATGATTTGTGCTGTTTACTAAGTTTTCATGCATCACAAAATCTATTACATTCAAATTTGAGACAAGGAAAATCAAAAAATAATTATTTCTTAGATAACTTATGTAAAGAATATATATTGCAATTCTAATGCCTTCTATACCAGATCTATGATTCATTTATCTTATTAGTTAAGTGGTTTAATTTTTGTTTACAGAAGGAATTTAAGTCCAGCAGATAAACATTATTAGTTCTGGGTTCTCTAAATTTATGAAATTTATCTTTAAAAACAAATCTACAGTTGTTAGAAAATTCAACAAAATAACCATCATCACCGAGTTTAGAGATACTTATCAGATTGTGTTTCAACCCTTTTACATAGAGTGGTTTATTAATTGAGACATCTTCTAGATCTCCAGCAGTTCCAATGCCAATAATTTTACCTTTGGAATTGTCACCAAATGTGACTAATACTCAATCCTTTTGAGTTAATGTTATAAATTTCAAATAATTCCCACTCATATGCCTAGAGAATCCACTATCCATATATCATATTTCTGTTCAGCTTTGGTGACATGATTACATATTAGGTTCTTCCATAAAGAACATGTTTTATTTCAGATTTGATTCTTATTTTTTGAGTCAAAATTTTATGAGCTACCGGAGTATTCAGAAAGACTCCATGCTGATATCATTTAACTTTATTGTTCCTTCTCGAAATCTTTTATTAAAAAAATAATTTTATTTTATCCTTTTAATTGATGGAATTCAGGTCTAATATGACCCATATTTTTTCATCATAGCATTTGACTTCCCTTGGTTTGTTTTCCCCCTTTCTGAAATATTTTTTGAATCGCAAAATATTTATGTAGAATTTATTGAAATTTCTATCCAGCTATGCCAGTTACACATCTGAATTATATGAATCAGAACTCTTTGATTTCATTTGGATTTCATTCTTCATCTTTCTGCTGTTCTTTTGGGATGTAACTATCAATGTATTATTTTCTCTTTGATAAAGACTTTTTTCTATTTTTTTTCTCCTTTCTTCTCAGCTACATACATCACCAGATTTCCAATTAAATAATTCATCATTAGATCTATTTCTATTGATGAGTGTCTAATAGCCACTGATATCCCATTCTATCTAGGTGGGTGTACTCTCAGTATATTCAGGGATTGATTTTCTTTTTGATAGGATCTCTCAATGCATTGATGTAATTAACAATTTCTTTAACTCTTCCATTCATATGAGTGATGCTTTCTTCTTTATACATTAAGAATGTGTCGAATATCCATTTAGTTGTGGCTTACGTCATATTTTTGACAATTTCAGTTCATTTATAAGCATCTATAATTGTCTTCCAAATTTCATAAGCAGTCGGGCACTGAGATACTCTGTTGAATTCATCTGGTCCAATACCATAGATGATAGCATTCATATCTCTCGAACATAGGTCGTACTCTACATATTTATCTACACTCCATGATTCAGGTTTCTATAGAATCACATAGGTACTTAGAATTTTTTATTAGAATCTGTATCTGAGGTTCTTTAGGTAAATGATCATCCTTTATTTATAGCATCCATAATTTCACCATCGAAGTAGGGAGCTCTAACCATTAACATACCCTCTTGTGCATCATCCATTGTGTTATCTATAATCTAAAATATCTCATATTTTTATGATTTGAAAAAAACTCATCCTATGATAACAATTGTTGGATTTGGATATAAAAAATGCACAAATGAGGGGGGGAGATTGTGTATTTTAAAAATTCTTCACGAATCGTGAAGATGTCCGATTCTATCCTTATATCTTTATTTGGATGTTTATGTAGATAAAAATAAACAATTAAACAATGCAATAATGTATAGTGGTTCAGAGAATAGAAGGCTCCTACTCCACTCCATCATCCCTCTACTCCACGAGTTTGGTGATTTTCAATATATGTTCCTCTTATCAACATATAGTCCAAAACTGAGTGTAGGCAGTTGACATATTTACAAGTTAAGGATAAAAATAGATCCCTCTTGTTCATACATAGAACTGAATAGACATCTTAGTTTGAGAAGAAGATTACTCAAAATAAAGATATTAATTGTCTTTAAAAACATATCAATTTTTCTTTACAGTTATAGTAGCATGCAACTGATAGTAGATTGATCATCGTCTCTAGAAAATATTTTCTTTAGATAAGGGATGTTTTGAATCGATCCCGTTTCAATAGATATAGAAATAAATAAAAAAAATGGATTCTAGAAAGATCTTCGATGTTGAAAATTTAATTTTCAAAGTGTTTCTTCGTATTTAGAAAATATTTTTTAATCAAACCTTATAACAATACATCTGTAAAACTTGAATGTCTCTGTAACAATAGTAATGAAAAACTCTGGGGCCTGTTCTTATAATATTTTTTTCAATGATCTATCATATACACCTATTTTTATTTCAATATAAATAAGATATATATAGAAAAACAATGAGGGTTTTACTTAAAAAATTAGGTCATCAAATGTCACCTTTAGAATCACGATATTAAAATGTTTGAATAATAGAGAAGTCATAACTCACAATAATATTTAGCATGAAAATGTCCTCTTCAATCGATCCTTTAAATCTCAAATAAATGGCTTTGAATGATTCAACAATGTCCTTTAAAACTAAGCTTCAAATTTGGATTATAAGCAGCCTAATAAGCTTCATAAAGATTGTTGCTCAATAATGTCGTACTTTAAATCTCTAATTCCAACCATAGGGTTGAACTGCCCAACATTCATTATCTAAACTTAAGGTTCTCAAAATAAGGTTGATCCACCGTAATTTTTACTTTAACTCTCAAACGTACAGTACAATATCCATACATTTATTTTTTAGAAAAACATAAGATACATGATCTATAAGGTTAATTATAAAAGAAAGGTTGATGAACCATACTTTTGAAAAATAAACAAAAAATTCCATACTAACGTAGTGTTTTTCTTCTATACTTTTCTGATATCCCAAAACGTAAGTTTCCTTCCAAATGTAGGGTCCCTCTTCCTTAATTTTGCTGATAACTTGTGGTTTTTTAACCATACATTTCTGATATCCCTATAAGTAATTTAATAATTCCATCCTTACGCAACGCTCCTCAATGTAGGGTATAAATAGTGTCTCTAGAACACGCAAATGTGATTTCTGAACATGTAGTGCATGAACAATGTTTCCAGAATAAGTGAATGTGATTGCTAAACACACAGAGCATGAACAGTGATTCCAGAACATGGTAAAACACTAAAATGATTTTTCAACACACTGTCAAATATTCCACATTGATTAAATGATTTAATATTATTCCAAAATTGAGAAATAAATAATATTATTTTTCTGAAATATACTCAAAGTAAAATCATTAGAATAAAAAATAAGAATATCTTGGAAAATTGTAATCCTCATAAAGATATAGATTATTGTTCTCAACAATATCTTCTTAATAAAATATAGTGTTTCTAAAAACAAAACATGCTCAACAATCTCCCCATTTTTGAGGATCACAAAACCCATTAAATAACCAATAAAATTATCTTACAAAATATAGTTCTAGAATTTTAAAAATGATATAAACTATATTTTATTTTAACAAAATTATTTCAAAAATTTTAAATTTTCTCCCCCTTTATAAATAATTTTATATCTCCTCATTTATAAATACAGAAAATAAATTTTTTTCTTTATCCAAAAATATCCCTATTATAAAAACTTTTTAAAAAATTTCCCATTAAAATGAAAAGTTTTCTTTTCTCCCACAAAATAAAATATTAATATAATGGAATATAGAGTTTATCCATATTTTCTCTTCTTTTTTGAGATATAAAAAACAATTATAGAATAAGGAATATAAAATGATATAATAAACTATTTATCATTATTTGAAACTGGGTTACTGGAATTCTAACATAGACATTATTGTAAAACAAACTAATAACACATAATATTGTGATTGAAATATATTTGATTAAAATATGAGTAAAATAATAGAAATGAGAACATGAATCAAGGTTAGACTAAAAAGGCTTGGGAAAAAGGTTTCACCACCTTTGAATGACTTCCTTGAGCTCTAACATCAACAATATCAACCCTTTCATTAGTCCATTGCCTAACTATACCATGATATCCCTTCCTTCCTAAGTCATAAGGATATATTCAATAATATTCATTCTAAAAAACTCATGTAACCAATCTTACTTCTATATAAACCGATTTACCATCTCCATGAATCTATTCAACAAAACTCCGACCTCTAGTTCATCTAATGTAAGCAGGTCAACAAGATTGTTTTGATTATCCAGTAGAACAAATAATGGAGCACTGTTACACTGTATGTCTTGCAATATTTCATTCATATTACTCATTACTCTTGTAATGTCTTTAAATCTCCTTATCATATCAGGAAAAGTACATGAGGTACCTTCTTGACTATCCCATACAGTTGAAAATTGTCTCTCAATGAAAATTTTGAATTCATCCAAATCTGATTTCAATGCAATATCAGATTTCAGTTTTCCAACATTCGTTATCATTTCCTTATTAAAAATATCATCTTATGGATTTGAAATATTTCTGGATTAATATTTATAAAATATTTTATATTCCTTTCCAAATTCTCTTCTCAAAGAACCTTTTTTTATTGGACGCTAGTTATCTTTCTATACAGCTCCTCAATATAGGCATTCATAGAATCAGATGCACCATATTCTTGATTCACAGTCTCATATTCCATTGGTTTTAAAGAAACTAAAGTTATAGATTCAGAATCTAATTTCTATTAATCATATTTTTTTATTGGCTTCTCAAATAATTAATCCTTCGATTCTTTCCCGGACTCAATCATATAGAAATCATTATTAATAATTTCAATGTGAATTTTAGAAGGGTTCTGTGCTTGATTCACATGAACATGTTCTTTCTACTCCAGAGAATCATCTCCATTTATTTCCACCACGACTATATCCTCTAATATAGATTCCTATTGAGATATTTCCACTTGATCAATCTCAGTAGTTTGCACAGGTTGTGCAGATTCTGGTACGTCCACTTCAACTTCTCTTGTATTTTAAACTTTTGTGGCACAATTTCTTTTTCCACTTAAAGTGTCACCTCAATCTGAGAAATTGTTTGTTGTTTGATTTTTTGTACTTCATATTTACTAATAAATCTATATCTTAGAATATGTTTTGTTGCATCATCATATGCTTGAGTAGGATCCTCACCAACTTGAGCCACTCTATGCCTTTTTCTCTAATGTCCTTTTTGACATTCCAAATCAATAGGTGGATCGACTGCTTCAAATAATAATCTCCATGAGGTTCTACATGCTCTAGATTATACCATGACATCCATAGATTTAGCAGGCTGCTCCCCCTAAGCCGAGTCTTAGTCTCCCTCAACTCCAACAGGCATAAGCATTCCATTCATAGTACTACAAAATATGTCAATCTTTCATAGAGTTCCAGTAATTCAAATATTTATGTGATGTCATGTTACTATGGAATTTATTAATATTATCAAATCAAAATTAAGAAAAATTAAAATGAACATTTTATAGTGATATAAGTTCATCATAGCCTCTAGATGATAGAAGTAGTTGATATATCTCACCATATATATCAGAACATTCAACTGGATTTCAGTCATAAGATAAAACCTTATTTACATGTCATTAAATATAATATTCTCCATCTCTCATAACCTATGTGCACTCCCTCTTTGAAAAAACTTAACTAAAATCATTTGATCAGGTTCTAGATCCTTCATTAAATTTTTTTCTTATTCTTGTATAACTAATAAATATTAAATAACCTCACTAACTTATTTTCATTATCTTTAATGTTCTTTAATATAAAATGAAAAACTCCCACATTAGGGAAGTATAAGATTCTTTCTATTTTAATAAATGAAATTGAAAAATCTCGATCTTTAATTTTCACAAATATAGTGTCATCTGTATCTCCAAGATTGAACTGAATGAATTTGAAAAAGTCAGAAAGCTCTACCTCATATAGAGTCTCTGTATTTTCGCCCCCGAATTTTTTCTCAAGATTCTGAAAGGCCAAATCTTGAATCAACGTTATATTGGTATGGTATAACAATTCTAAAATAATAACTTTACCTTGTAAGATATTCCTCTCTATCGAACATTGACATTTGGTGTTACTTGGTTCTCTTTCCTCTATTCTCTATGTCTTTCTGATTTCTGTTTCAATGTTCTGAAGGATATAAGGAATAGGTTTTCAGTGTTTTAGTCAAACTAAGACGAAGGAGGTAAGGGTTTTGGCCATTTCGAATGGTTTTGAGAAAATGAACGGGTTTGGAATTTGAAACGGTTTCAGACATCCTTGATTTATGTGTCATTTACTTATATAATAATCATTACATTATTTAATTGTTAAAAAAACATTCGTGTCCATAATTTTAAGGTAGAACATGTGAAATTATAAATTATTCTAAAAAAAGTAATTCAAATAAAAAATCATTTAACAACAAATAAACCTAGCTCACCCGTAATAAAATAAAACCTTGTAGTTAGAAGTGGATTAATAAAAATATCATTTAAATAAATATCAGTACATACAAATTATATGAATATATTATTTATATGAACATGATCTCTTAGAGAATGATGTTTGATATCAATATGTTGGGTTCTAGAATGATTAATATGATTTTTTAAATATTTATAGCACTTGTTTTAACACATAAAATAGGTGTGTTATTAAAATTTAGTTCAAAGTCCATAATAGTGTTTTTCATTAACAAACGTTGTGCACAAAAACTACCTGAAGATACATATTCTTCCTCATCTATTGATAGGGAACCATTGTGTTGTTTCTTAAAGGGCCTAGAAACTAAAGATTCTCCTAAAATGTTACAAGTCCCTATGTTGATTTTTCTATCTAATATACATTTTCTAATGTCATAATTTGATTGTGAAATTAAATTAAAATCAGAGGATTTCTTGGGAGAGAAGATATTTAAAAATAGTTCCTTTTAAAAATATAAAAAATCATTTGACAGAACATATGTGAGATTCATTAGGATCAGATTGAAATCCAACACAAAGACATACTGAAAACATTATATTTGGACTGCTTGTAGTAAGATATAATAAACTATCAATCATACCTCTATATAACTAGTTTTAACTAATATTCCAGTTTTATTCAAATCATGATTTATATTAGTACACATATGAGTTATATATGTGTCTTTCTACTTTCAAGTCCAAATTACATTAGTAAATAAGTAACATATTTTTAGTGATTGAAAACATTTCCAAAATCGTTTTGATAAATTTGAAGTCTGAAAAAAGAAATTTCATTCTCCCATCACACTCATTTAAAATTATCTTTGAATTAAATTTAAAAACTCATGAATTTTTTTTTGATTGTTGAACCATATGTTACAACATAAACATATTGTTGAACCAATAAAATATTAGAGTTAACAATTTTCTTTAACAATGTTGGATCTGCCATCCAAATAGTTAAATAATTTTTCAGTACAAAAGAACTTATTATTTCATACCAAGCTCTGAGTTCTTGATTAAGTCAATAAAGAGAACTAGCACATTTAAAGAAAATTGGTTTCTGTGAATTTTCAACACCAGGAGGTTTCTCAACATAAACATTGTCCAATAAGTAACAATTTAAAAAGTTAGACATAACATCCATCTGAAATAATTTAAATTTGATATGAGATCCATGGGCTAAAAGGATATTAATAGCCTCTAATCATGTTATTGGTGTAAATTACTTTATATAATATATACCTTCTTCTTGATTATATCCTTTAGATACTTGTCTTTCTATATTTTTAGTTATTATTCCTTGATCATATAATTTTCTTCTAAAGACCAATTTAGTTCATATAACTGGATAGTTCTAAGCTCTTTTAACTAAATTCCTAACTTCATTTATCTTGAAATGGTTTAGTTCATATTTCATTTCTATCATCCAAAATTAATCCACTAAGGCTTATTCTAATGTCTTAGGTGTCAATTGGGATAGAAATGTAGTGAAATCAAAAATATTACCTACATTTCTTCTAGTTTTTATTCTAGTGTCTAGGTTAGCTATAACAGTTTTTTAAGGGAGATACATTAGGGTTCTAGACTATCTAGGTAGTACATTGTTGGGTTCATCAATGTCATGTTGTTCTGAACTGGACTAAACTTCATTAATATCATTTTCAAAATAATTTTTTTAGTTCTCAAGTCTCATGTTATCATTATAGTCAGATTCCTCAAATTGGTATTTTCATTTATCAAAAGGATCAGACTCATCAAATTTTACATGAATTTATTCTTCAGTAATCCATGTCTTTTAATTAAAAACTCAAAAAACATTGGAAGTAGAAGAATATACTATGAAAATTACTTCATCAGATTTTGGATAGAAATCACAATGATTGTCCTTGGTGTTTATGGTGTAAGCCATGCATCCAAAAAAATTAATGTAATTTAATTTAGGTTTTCTGTTGTTCCAAAGTTCATAAGGCCCATTTTCTAAAAAAAATTTGGATTAAAACTCTATTTATTATATAACAGGCTATGCTTAAAGATTCTACTCAGAAATAAGCAGGAATGTTGTATTCATTTAGCATAGTCCTAGCCATTTCTTGAATAGTCATATTTCTTCTTTAAACAATTTTATTTTGTTGAGGTGTTATCAGTGCAGAGAATGTGTGTTTAGTACCCCTATTAGAGAAAAAGGAATTAAATTCAATATTCTAAAATTCTCCACCATCATCACTTTTTAATGAAATTATTTCAAAATTTTTTTCATTTTGGACATCTTTTCGAAAACATTCAATTATAGTAAATGATTAATATTTTTTTTAGAAAAGAAATCCATGAAAATCTATATTAGTAATAAAAAAAATACATACAATTTAGAAGCGAATCATTATATTCTTGACAATCCAAATAAATCCATATGGATATGTTCTACAGGATTAGATGTAGCAATTCTGTTAACATATTTGATAGATGATTTGTGCTTCTTTCCAAGTTGAGATGCATCAAATATTATATTACTTTTAAATTTGAGACTAGGAAAATCAAAAACTATTTGTTTCTTAGATATCTTATGTAAAGAATATATATTGCAATGTCCATGTATTCTATGCCCAATCCATGATTCATTTATATCAACAGTTATCTATTTTACGTTTTTTTACACCAGTAATTTATTTCAAGAGTATAAACATTATCAGTTCTAGGTGCTCTAAATTTAACCAATTTATTATTAAAAACAGAAAAATGGTTTTTTTAAATCTTCTAAATAAACATCATCATAGAGTTGAGAGATACTTATCAGATTGTGCTCAATACTTATACATAAAGTACAATATTATTTGAAAAAACATCTGGATCTCTAACAATTGCAATGCCAATAATATTACCCTTGGCATTATCACAAAATGTAACTAATCATCCATCCTTTTGAGTTATTGTTCTAATTTTCAATGAATTCTCACTCATATGCCTAGAGCATCCACTGTCGAAATACCATATTTCATTTCTGCTTTTGTGACCTGCTTCCTCATCAGCTTATGCCATAATGCACATGTTTGCTTTCATATTTGATTATTTTTTTGAGTAATACATTGATGAGATGTAAGAGTGTTCCTAAACACTCCATGTAGTATTCATTTGTCTTATTTCATTCTACTCATAATCAATGTTTTTTTAAAAAACTATTTTTATTTTCTACTTTTAATTGTGGAAAGTCAGGTCTAATGTGACCCATCTTTTTGCATTCATACCATCTGACTTCCCTTGGTTTTTATCATCTTTTTTGATGGATTTTTTGAATACCTTATTTTTTCAGTAGAATTTATTGAATTTTCTGTCTAGCTGATCCAGTTCCCCATATGAATTAGATGTATCAGAACCCTCTTATTTCATTTTGATTTCATTCTTCATATTTCGGCTTTTATTTTGAAATGTTACATTCAAAGTAGTATATTCTCTCCCGATCAAGACATTGTGCTCATTTGATTCATCTTGCATCTTATATTTATACATCACCAGAGTTCTAATTAATTATATCATTGATAGATCATTTACTAGTGATTATTTTTCTAATAAGCACTGATATCCCATTCCTTCTAGGTGGTTGTACTCTAAGTAAATTCAGGGATTGATTTTATTGTTTGATAGGATATCGCAATGCAGAAAACTCAAGGGTAGATGACCAACATCCGGAGAAATATATGAAATCTGAGAAAATTAAAAAAAAGAAGGATATTATTTCCCATGGACAAAAATGTAATGCTGAACCCCCTGACATCTTGATGGGCATGAAGGATGCATATTTGGATTCTCAGTTGGAACAACTCATTCAATATGGTGAAAAAATGAAGGTGGATGTTCTCGTGATCTAGGCCGCCAAGGAAGACATTTATGAGATTATGGGAATACTGATCCATGTAGCAGTTACTAGGGAGAAAGATGAATGGATTAACAAGAAATATCACATATTTATCAAAGGATTCAATAGGGTAATATTAGTAATGTAGAATACATGAAGGCTGGGTAGCATCTAGCAATGCACTAGGATGATAACATAGTAGAAGATCTAGCCTTCCAGGTAAATTCCTTTCCTTGGGAACCGTTTACAAAAGTATATGTTAATACTATTATACATATGATTAATAAGTCAACTAAAACCTTTGATGCTTGGTATGTTTTTTATAGGGTTCTCACTCCCCCTTAAAAGTATTTGAAAATAAAAAATTTATTTTGGAGGATAGGATCTCCCAAGAGTGTAATTTTATTAGCAATTTCTGTAACTCTTCCATTCATCAGGGTGAGTCTTTCTCCTTGAATCATTATAAATGTGTCAAAATACAAATTATATGTGGAAAACCTCATCTGTCTGACATAATCAACTCCTTCATAAGCAACTGCAATTTTCCACCACAATTCATACGTAGTTGGGAACTAAGATACCCAGTTGAATTAATATTTTCCAATACCACAAATGATAGAATTCATAAATTTCGATTTTATGTCTTAGTCGGCTTCTGTGTAAGCACACCATGTTACATGTTTCTATGGAATCACATGGGGAGTTAGAATTTTTTAGTAGACTCTATATCCACAGTTCATTAAGTAAATGATCATCCTGGATTTCCAGCATTCATAATTTTCACCATTGATGTCGGGGGCTGAAGCCATTGACATACCCTCTTGAGTATTAGCAATAGTGATCTATATAATTAAAAATATTTCAACTTGTTATATATTTGATTAAAGCATCTCCTCTGATACCAGTTGGTGGATCAGGTTGTACTAATTATGCACAAGAGGGGGGGGGGGGGGTGAATTGTGTCTTTCAAAAATTAATCACGAATCATAATGATGACCAAGTATATCCATTAATATTCATTAGGTTTTTAATGTAGTGGAAAATAAAAAGTTAATGAATGCAAGAATGTATAGTGGTTTGGGAAAGAGAAGGACCCTAGTCCACTCCACAAACGCTATACTCTATGAGCTTTGGGATTTTCACTATCTGGTCCTCTTATCAATAGATTTTCCACAACTGAGTGTAGGAAGCTGACACTATTACAGTTTAATGCTAGAAACAGAACCTTCTGGTTCATACAAAACACCGAATAAAAAGATTAGTTTGATAATCTGGTTACTCAAAATAAAAAGTATTTTATTCTTGAAATACATTATAGATGTTCTTCACAGTTGCAGCAACACACAATTGAAAGTAGATAGATCGTCATCTTCAAAAACGTTGTAATTCAGATAAGTTATGTTCCGAGTCAATCCAATTGCAATGGATATAGAACTAAATTCAGAAATTCCAATGATAATGGATTCACAAAAGAGCATCATTGTATAAATGGTGAATTTTAAACTTGTTTCTTATTCGTTAGAACACAAATTTTGATCATACCTTTTAACAACAGATCTGTAAAACTTGAATGTATTTGTAAATTGTAGATGTGATAAACTCAAGATATTTTTCTTCTAATAATTTTTAAAATGATCCATAATAAAAAAAATTTTATTAAAAATAACCCAGATATATGTATAATAACGATGACCGTTTCCTTAAGAGTTTAGATCCACAAATTTCAAATTTAGAATCACAATATTCAAATGTTTGAATAATAGAGCTGTCGTAACTCCCCTCAATATTTAAAATGAAAAGATCCTCTTAAATTGATAATTTGAATCACAAATAAACGGATTTGAATCAGTCAAAGGCTTACTTTAAAATTGGGCATTAAATTTGACTTAAAATCAGCCTAATAATCTAAATAATGACTATTGCTCAATAATGTCTTAATTTAAATCTCTAACGGCAAACATAGTGTTGAACTGCATAGAATTCATTCTCTAAATGTAAGGTTCACAATTAAAGGTTTATCAACCATAATTTTCTCTTCATCTCTCAAATATACGGTATAATATCCATACTTTCCTTTTTATAAAAACATAAGATATGTGATATGTATGGTTCTTTATAAATATAAGGTTGATGATCTATAATTTTTGATTAAACATAAGGTTGTTTTCAAAAGTATGGTTGATGAACCATAATTTTGAGAAACATACATAATGTTCCATACTAACATAGGGTTATTCTTCCATAATTTTCTGATATCCCAAACATAAGGTTCCTTTCGAATGTAGGGTTCTTCATCCATACTTTTGTTGATAGCATATGGTTGCTTAACCATACTTTTTTGATATCCCAAAAAGTAAACTACGAATTACATCCATACACTATTATACTAAATTTTGGGTATGAACAGTGTTTCTAGAACATGGAAAAATGATTTCCCAACACGTATAGAATGAATAGTGTTTCCAGAACAAGTGGAAGGGATTTTTGAACACGTAGAGCATGAACAATGTTTCCAGAACATGCTAATAATCTAAAATGACTTCTGAACCCTTTTTCAAATATCACATGTGGATTTAATGATTTAATATTATTCCAAAATAGAGAGATAAATAATACTAATTTCATAAAATATACTCAAACTAAAATCATTATAATAACAAATAAGGATATTTTGGAACATAAAAATCATCATAAAGAGATAGAGTATTGTACTCAACAATCACCCCATAATGAAATAGAGTGTTGTTGAAAACAACACTTTCTCAATACACAACCCATCATCAATTTCCTCACTGAGCATTCCTATTTGAAATTATTATTATGCATCATTAATTTCATTAATATGTAGGTATATATAACAAATCCAAACCCACAATATATGCACAACATCAAAATCCAATTTCCACATCCTCATCACATTACAGCCATATCCAGTTACACAGCCCCACTACATAATCATAACAAATCCATCACAACCCCATTGTACAACCACATGTCATCCTCTTTTCACACACACATAGAAATATGGATATTTTACAATAAAGTAGTCCTAAACACACAAACAATATAAATTTGACACATCACATAATATATCATAACAAAACACATCAATGATTATAAAATGGGGATCTAATTTATTTGTAATTTATTTATTTAATGGTGTTATCATTTAAGCCATAAGATTGTGGGGAATCAATTTAATTAACAAAATATATCGGTTTAATAATTTATTAATTTATTATGACAACATAAAATGAAAAAAATATATGATTTGAAAAGAAAGTAGATGAATGATAATCATTTCACCCATAGAGATGGTTTTTATCAAGGACGTACATCCATAAGAGCGTAGTATCAAAAAAGATGAAATCAAATGAAAAAATTATGTAAAATCCCTATTCATGTTCCCATACCCCATTTAAATCAATATTAAATGATTTTTTATAATTATTAATCTGTTTTTGACCACGTTAAAAAGAACATATGACAAAAAATGATACCGCATGATACATATAAGCAGAAATTAAATAAAAATCTTCATGGAAGAATGATGATCAATAAAACCTTTTTTCCAGATATGCTACACCAAGACCATGTGTTTTACATTTTAAAAGACTATGGAACCTTAGGTAATTAAAAATATAATTTAAAAACATTTCAACAACTAAAAAATACATCAATTTATTATTTATCATCAAATCCCATAATAAAACTCGTAATACTGGAAAACTAGAAATACTAGTAATAGTTTGAGATGATGCACCATTGACAATGAGGAACGACCAGACAAGCGACCATCACTAAGGCACCATCAGATGTGAGACTCTCAGTGAGGAACCTATAGAGGAGAAACCATCAATGAGGCACCACTCGGATAACACACTACCAGCGAGGCACCTCCCGGATGAGACAACACCTGCATGCTACCTCTAGACGAGTGACTGTTAGCGAGGGACTACCTGATGAATGACAGTCAGTAAGGAACTGCTAGACGAGGCACCACCTGGATGACACACAACCAACGAGCCACTACTAGGATGAGACACTGTCAGAAATCCACCTCCAGCAAGGCATCACCAGAATGAGACAATGTTTAGATGGGATACTATTGTGAATTATGGAAAACATGGAATTTATGTAATGTGATGAAATGAGTCACCATGACATCCCATAAAATGTAAAACACAAGATTTCCCAAATATTAATGGACCATATGGTGAATAAAATTATATTATATACCTCCCAAAATAATCTAATGATCATTAATCTATAACTTACTTGGAAGGTAGGAGAGTATAGGTCTGAATAACCATCCGTTGAGATACCTCTCAAGGATCTCCCCAAGTTTTAGAGACAACAATCACTCTAAAACCTACTCTTGGGGAGGTTACAACTCAACCACAAACATAATCTCATAGATAAGAAAATAAGTCTTCTATAAAATGTATTAAAATAAATCAAAAAATATTATTAATAAATAAAATAACACATTTAAAACCATTTTCTCTACAATTTTTTGAACATAAAGATTATATTTAAGAAAAGAGAAAACATCGTTATACATTTTTGCATCATCAAAACCAATTAGAAATGACATTGTATGAATGTAAATTTATGATTACTCAAAATTTTTTAATCGAGAAAATTAAATTAGATCATTTAAAACAATTCATGGGTAATATATAATGAACAATGTATATTAGCATGCTTTAGTAAGAATTTATTAACTACATATACAATCTATTTATATAAATCTTTTAAATCATGATGGTTGAGAAGTTTAAATGATTATAATGATTTTTCATAAGATCTATTACATTATAGAAATGTATATGAACATTTTATTTTTATTCATGTTATTTTTCAAAACATTCTTATTAAACTATTTCCATGAAAAATCTAAAAAAATGCAGAAGGTTAAGAATACCACTTTATTTCAAACCACATTTTGAAACCTTTTTATATAATGATATTTATCAGAATACTCTATGAAAATATGTTATTATTTTTTTAAACAAAATTTTCATCAACATGTATCTCAAGACATAATAAATTAATTGGAAGGTTTCATGTTTTAAAAAATTTGTTATCTTCTTCTAACATAACTCTATAATGCTCATTACTATGTTAATGTTATCACATATTAATATCAAATTTTTAATAACATGAATTAACATATAGAATACATCACAAATATGGAATGGGTTTTAAATAGAAAATATTTTTCATGTTTAAAATTCATCTAGGTTTTTCATGAAGACGTTAATTATGAGGAACAAAATAATGGAGAAACAACAAAGGGTTCGACATTCCAATTTCTATTTATCACAGGTGCATGTCATTACCTGAAAGTATTTATAATAACATTAACATACAAAAAAATACACATAAATCAATATATATATATATATATATACCAAATGCAAACCAATCAATATAACCCATCCACCATACCAAAAATTTTGTCTGCTTACGGATGCACTGATTCGCCCGCATGGTTTCAAATAATTTGGTAATAGAAAATGTATTGATGTGGTAAATAGTTTATATATCTTCTTATATTTGAAGTCATAACACACATCATCATCATAAAATAAATCATGAAAAACCAATCAATAAGATAATAATCAAACATTCAAATCACTTCCTTTATAAAAAAACATAGGCATGGGTGGAAAACCCATTTTCATTAATTTCATGATTTTAAAAATGACCATTTTATTTTATTTCATACATTTTATTATTAATAATTTAATGGAGGTAAGGTATTAAATAATTAAATACACATAATAACGCAACACAAGTCATCCTACTATGAAAACTATGTATCTCCATCACTAGAAAACAAATGCATTGGAAAAACATATCAAATAACTAAAACATCCATTAGAAATTTCTCACAACCACATCCCCTCAACACCTTACCATACACACACCACCACAATTTTTAAAGAACGAATTTTTACATCCTATCCTACAAACAACCCCAACTAAAAATCACCACTAAAATCACAAAAAAAATCCAAGCACACAAATCAAGTAATTCAATTTCCCACATTGACGTATTATCTTCATTGGGTTACACTGACTCATCATCACAGTTTTAATCGCATAAAAGTATAATGGATAATTATTAAGGATCCCTTTTCAGCTTTTAATATTCAAAAAGATTCGATCATATTCCACATTAGGAATCATAACAAGAACAATCACAGATAATAGAAAAACATAGTATCTTCTATAAATATCTACCCTTTTATATTAGCTAATGTCATTTTTTATCATGAGTAAATTCACACAATATTTAAATTTATATAGGGAGTTGATTCATTATCCATATATAATTGGTTATCATTTTAATAAAATTTTAGCATTAACAAGCATTCACACCAAGGGTCTCATATTCTATAACAATCACAACACAATCATGGTTTCCAACAACTTCTCTATTTAGTAAATAATAAAAACACATCAATTCAATTATAAAAATTAAATTACAATCAAAAAAAAGAAATTTAATGTTATTTCAACTAAAACATCATGTATTAATTTAAATGAATTTAAAATGTATCCATGTTTGATACAAACTACTGATGTGTTATATCATACACCATTTTTAACATGGTTAAACAAGTCATTCTGGGTTCATATTATTATCAATTACATGCACTTAAACTTCATTTAAGAAATTATACATTATTTGTTATTATCATTAATATAGATACTACATTACAAAAACAACATTATGTCATAATCATCATAGTGAAACATGATTTATGACAACAGAATTAAAACTAGTCATGTTTCATTACTATATTTTATTCTTTATCATTCTAAAATACTTCATTAGATACAATACATTATTATAGAATTATCAAGATAAACCATTATTTGTTAACATGAAATTAAAAACTACAAAATTAGTATTACTATATTTAGTTTTTTATCATTCTTTGTACAAACATCATTTAATCATTTCAAAAATGCAAAAACATTCTTATATACTAAAATAAGGATAACATAATTCTACTTAAATATTTAAATATAATTTTTTAAATATCATTAATGCATACTTATCTCATAATAATAATTTCACAAGTTACTACACCAATGATTTCAACCATATAAATGCATCATATTACAAACTACTCATGAAATAACATGTGAGGTATCGTTTTTTCTGTACCTAAAATTTCATAGCAATCATATAATTTTATGTTTAACCATTTTAATAGTTATATATCTCAACATGTTACCACAATGAATGGTAATAATTTTCCACCAAAATATAGAAATAAATGTCACATTAATTTCTATATTATCACATTCTTATATCATACAATATTATGAATACGTCATAAAAAATTCAAATAAAGTGAAAATTATTCTTCACAATTTTTCTGAATTCAAAAATAATATAAATTTATTTAGATGGACATTTCAATAATTTCATAAATTAAATGTCTAAAAATATGCTTTACAAAAAATTATATAATATATGCTCTCGAAATGATATAAATAGAATGAAACAAATTTAATATTAACATACATTGAAAATATAATACTACTAATTATTTTTTTAAAATAATCAATTTTATCATTCTAGTGTGAAATATATTTCGAGGTTACATGCTTTATATGGTTTTCCAAAATGTAAATTCTTCCTCATAAAAAATACACTAAGTATGATTTTATAACAATTTCAAACAATAGAAAAAATATATGGGATGATATAAATTTATAATAAAATAATTAAATTTCAATTAATTAAAATTCATTCAATGAATGGATTGGATAAAACTCCTTAAAAATCATAAAGGTTCTAAAAAAATAGCATGGCCCAGTTAAGTATTAATTTAATATTTACTTTTAGGTTATATGAATAATTTGGAAAACCATAACATTTAATTAGAAATAATTACAAGGAAAAAGTTATATAAACACGCTTAAAATTTAATGATTCATTTATATAATTTTATCTTACAAAGATCACTCAATTAAAATAAGAAAAATAGTCATCGTGATTCATGTGACATTCCTAGGTCTCTACCCTGAAAGAGGTTCCACCTCAACAAGTCATTTGGTAGGTTTATAGTCCTTGAATCATATCATGAGGGGACCTAAAATACAACATCATAGACAGTATCCCTATCCTATGTCATGTTCCATGTTCAACTGACATTGTTTCCATTGAAATTCATGAAAACCTCAATGATCCTAACTCTAAACCCAGAAATATCTCTCTACCACCACCATAGATACCCTTATTTCATGACCCTCTCCCTCTATAGATACCTCTCCAAGGCTGGAAATTATTAAAGAGAGATAATGATCCCAATCCTCGCCTTTTGTAGGCCCCATATTGGCGATTAGCACCTAGGGTGTAAAAATATCATAATATGAGATTCATTACATTTATTAAAGAAAAAGATTAAGATATAGGATTTATATTCCACAATTAACTCCACCTAATATATAATATAAGTCCAAACCATACCACAATGAATATATACAACAAAACTAATAAATATAAAAGTTTCAAAATGAAAATTTCAAAGGAAACAAAAGCTACGGCAGTGACACAACAATAGATTCGAAGGACCCAAAAAAAATTTCTATAATAGTCTATAATGTCATTCTGGAATACTAGGAAATGTTTTTATATATGTAGGGTGAGAATATAGGTTTATTCATTTGGGAAAAAATTCACTCATGCGCATGTGAAATGATCTTACTAATACACCCATTAGGAATCATCATAACCAAACATCACTAAAAAATAACAAGTAACTAAAACCCCAACCTCAAAAAGACATGAACACCATATAAACTGTCCCAATATAATAATATAATATAAATCAAATCGATGATAGGGTTCCATGCACCGTTTTTCAACTTTTTTCCACTCTCTCCATAATGAAAAACATACTGAAGACAAACATATTTCGAATATACTATAA
The DNA here is from genome assembly GCA_963277665.1 of Viscum album. Taxonomy (NCBI): domain Eukaryota; kingdom Viridiplantae; phylum Streptophyta; class Magnoliopsida; order Santalales; family Viscaceae; genus Viscum; species Viscum album. The sequence continues at coordinate 810,771,318 of OY728151.1, forward strand.
AGCATCCCATCCAAACACTCCAAGACCTCAAAACACATCCCGTATGAACATAACTAGGCCTCAAAACACATCCCTCCAACACAAATGTTTTCCTCTTAACACATCCTATTGTGGTTGTTTGAGAAACTGTACAATTCCTAACTATCTGTTTTTAATTTTATCTTCCAACTCCATAAAATATTGGGAATTTATGATTATATATTAAAAAGAGTTTATAAAATATACTTATATGTAATTTTTTAATCCAATTACCAATATTAATCCTTACTTCATCAAATAGAAAATGATAATGTCTCTCGTGTGTACGACAACTTATCGCATCACAAAATGATGGGGCATGTTATCTATCAACATATCTCACGGTTCGGTATTACGGTAGATATAAAGTATTTATATTATATTTATATAATTATTATGATTTTTTTGTAATTATATCATATATTCAATTTTATATTCCATTTCGTTGGGTATATGATTACGTCGCCCATGTGTATGGTGGACCACCACCTCACGAAGCAATAAAACTCAATTTTCACCAATTCATTAAATAAAATGTAATAAGGATATATTTATTGATTATATGAAAAAAAATATGGCATAATTATGATATTAATTACATATTTATCATTCTGGAATGAAATATATCATTTTATTTCTCACACTGAAAAATGATAATCTCGTTCGTATACATGAGGTCTACAACATTCATGGTGCAATGTGACTTGATTTTTATAACCAAAAATGATTGATTATAAATATAAGTATCTTTATATATATAATATATTATTATTAATATAATTTTAATTTTAGAAATGTATGATTAAATTTAACTTCTCTACACAATGATCATTGGGAAATTGAAATGTTACTCATGTGTACATATGGAATACCTTCTCCCTGATTGTAACATAGTTAATTATTCATAACAATAAATTATGATTTGTTTTAAATGTTTATGTGATATAATTAATTTATTATAAATTCATGATCTTCATCTTTTATGTGATTAAATAATTACCATTTTTACCAGATTTTACCTACCAATTTCAGTTTTGAAGGGTACGACAAATAATGTCAAAACATCCAACGTAAACCACATTACAAAAGTAATCATATATATGTTGATAATAAGTGAAATAAATTAATTAATGAACATGAAACAAGTTATTATTAAATTATACAGTTAATATATGTTTATTATTTGGTAATATATTGGCCACACTTCACATTTTGTTTTCATGTTAAGGGATCTCACCTCAATCTCCTTTCATTGGGCCATATTTTTTTTGTTATCCTCAAATAATCTTCTTTGAAGCCTATATACGACCATATTGACGTGTTATATTATTAATTTATCCATTATCATGGTATTTTAAGTTTTCATATTTTTATTCTTTTATGGTTTTTATTATTCAAATATTTCCCATGTTATACGAGGCATTTTATAAGATATGTACTTCAATGTTTTCCACATGAATATATTTTTCTTCAATGTTTCTATTTTTAAAAGTACTTATTATCAAAATTATAGTTTTAAAAAGGTATTTTATAATTTCATTCAATTTATTTCTAATAAATTTTTTATTCACGCAGAATGTGTTAAATGTTTGTAAAAGTAAAATAGATCATTATATCTTAGAATATACAGTGACCATAACTTATCTACTACTATATCTATTTTTTGAAATTTGTATACCTTTATATTATTTTATGTTTTATTCATATAAAATAACCTATATCATTTTATTCCAATTTTATTTGTACTAAAAATTGGTTTTTTAATTTATTCGGATAATTTAATATCTTAAGTAAATATTTTATCAGTGTAATTTTGAAAATTACATGATTTTATTTGTAATGATTATGTTATTTTTCTCAGAAATTAATTATTTGACTGGTAGTTATGTTATATATCATGGATGGGTGTTCACATTATAAAAAAAATTATGTTTTGTTATGTTAAAAACTATATAAATATGGTAATGTTATAAATCAAGGACATGTAGTATCTTTATAATCCATAGATTGGTGGGTCTATGATATCCCTCCAACGCTTCTGGTATGGATGTCGATAGTATGACTATTTCATTTGTTAAGGTGATATGAATAATTATTTCCCAGGATACTAATTTTATTTATCTATTCATTTTACTAGATTTAGTTATTTTTTTCATTAAAAAATTGTACATTGTGATGTTAAAATGATTTCATTATTTTTTCTTATAGAATATTGATATATAGGTTTAAATTTAATGAGTAATCATTTTTCATTAGAATTATGGTTTTATTACTTTTTATATCTTTTAAATATATTTTGTGTGATCATACCGCATTTTAAATTATATATCATATGGTTTAAGGAAGGGAAATTGAAAATAATATTTCATGTGGAATATCATGAATATTTTTCATGAAAAGAAATCACGTTTTATCATAAAATATTCATATTCTAAAAAAATTTGATATAGATTAGAATTTTTAAATTTTTGTTATATGGTTAAGTTAATAATATGTTATAGACAAATTATCTAATACTTTAAACTAGAAAATATCATAAAATGTCATAGGATGGATTCTTAATATAAAACTCGCTAATATTTATTGTTTATGAACTGGTCCTTATAACTCGTATTAATGGAAGATTTAGATAACTTTAGAGATTATAAAAAGGATATTAAAATACCCATGAATTATTTTACATTATTTTTAAATTAAAATGATATTTCATTTAAGGTTTTCAATGTTTCTTGATCAAAAATATGTTTATGCAGTAATGTATTCCCCAATACAAATAGGGAAGTTGTAGTGAGAAGGAAACAATACATAAATATCCTTCCAAATCAGTATCTTAAGATGGTTGGAATTGGAACAAAATAAATCTTTATAGTGATATCTTAGTTAAAAAATTATATTAATGGTGGTGGTATCTATGATTGAGAGGAACCCAATATACTATAGTAGAACATGTATACAGTTGATCATTTTTTGAGAAAACACCCCCATCATTCAGTGGAACAATTAAAATGTTTCTTATAGAAGGATGGAACGAATCCATAGAAAATATATTGAATATCATTGGTCATTCATATCATAAAAATTTATGTTTTTATATTTACCATATTAATGGTGATGATGACCACTGGTGGTCAATGATATATAATATCACATAAAGGTATGAGTTTGATTCCTTGTAATGGGATGAATTTAAGAATATTATCATTGATAAATATTTTCATTAGGTTTTTCATCTTATCATGTCAAAAATAAGGGAATTCATACCAAATGAGGAATATTATATAGCTATATAAAATTCAATTTTCAACAAAGTAGAATGGAATATCGTAATTTTTTTCAGGGATATTGATAGTAAGATTAATCAGTTTTTAAGGATTGAATATAGTATACCATTTGTAATAGGATTCTCATGAATTAAAAATCAATAAGATACTCATTTGATGTTCAAATAGAGTATAAATAATGTTTTTATATGATAATTTATTCAAAAGAATATATAATAAGTGGTAATGTTGGCAAGGAATGAGGTTGAATTAATCAAAAAAGTCTTCATCTTAGAAAACTGAAATTCCATATTGTTATGTGTGTATTAAAAAACATCCTAGATAATGCCTTAAAAACATTGTGAAGTGATCATTATATTGTTTGTTTGGTTATATAGATCATTAATGCATGGAAAATGATATGAAACTTATGTAAAATGAAACAACAAGATGTTTTAATATCAATGAGTTGTGGAATAATGACAACATGTGTCTAAAGATTGTTACACCCGGTGGAAATTAGCAATATAAAAAGAAATAGGGTGTGGGAAAATAGTTTACTACTACTAAAGTTGTTATTAGGTTATCAATGTATTGGTGATAGCTATGGTATATGTTTATTTGAAATATGTTAATTCATTATTTGATTCTGGATCTTAACATTCATTAAATTTTTAGAAAATTTCATGTAAAATGTGAATATATTTTAATGCATGTGGCTTAAGAATGATTTTTATTATTAATGCAAATCAATGACCTATTTTAACTAGGTAAAGGGACACCCGTTACATATCTGGAAGGCTTGGTGGGAATGTACCCATTACATAGCCCGTAGGCCAAAATTTGTGCCCCAATGCCCATTATGTGAATAGTACTTCTATAGTACCCACCAGCAATAGTACCAGCACATTACCCACCGCTGATACAGTGCCCTGCCGCCACTGTAGTACCGTCATTGCAACATTACGACCACTGCTAAAATAATGCTACTGTACTTGCGCTTAATAGGTCTTGAACCCCCATTTTTCATGTAAGATTACGGGGTGCTTACCACTAAACCAAACCCCAACTATAGAAAAATGTTATTGTCACCACATGTACACATGTTATAAATTTCTGTTAAATATATGACTAAAAATATTAATTAAATCCTAATGTTTAGTAATATTCTTGATGTTGTGAGTATGATGGAAAATCTTATTTAACTTGTCATATTAGAGTTTTATAAAATTCATTGTATGGAATGGATTTATGTTTATCATGCTATGAAATATTTCTGATTTAATATCATTATTTTCAAGGATTCTATGATATTGATAAATTTTTAAAAAAATAGGGAAATTTAATAGAGGTGGAGGTGAACTATAACTAGATAATATTATGGAAATTAGTGAAAAGGTAAATATTAGTAAGGTTTCAGTACTGAATGAATACATCATTGTATTTCTTGGTGAATTTCATAGTGTTATTACCAATCAGGAGGTTGATTATAATATTTACATAGTTCTTGAAGATAATCCTATTTCTAATCCCCCTTACTAATGTGATGAAGGGTAACATTTACAATTGAAAATTATATTATAGGAGTTCTTAGAAAATGGTTTCATTTTTACTATATCTTCACTATGGGGTGCTCCTTATTTGTTTTCTAAAAACAAATTTGCTTCAATTATTATTTTCATTGATTATATAGACTAATATAAAATCCATATTAATAAAAAATATTCATTTCCTCGTATCGATTAATTATTTGACAAAATCTAGGGTGATAAAAATGTTTTTTAAGGTTGACATGAGGTTTGGGTACCATAAGCTGAAGGTAAATAAGAACAATATTCTAAATACTATATTTCATAATAGATATGGAAATTATGAGTTTGTATATATTCATATTTGGTGGTATATTTCACCTATTTTATGTATAAAACATCTAAATTGAGTTTTTTATGAGTTCATATATAAGTCTGTTGTTATGTTTGTTGATTAAAATTTTCATATATAATAAAATTCATTTATAACATGAATATATTCAAAATATTTACTTTTTAATATAATAAATTAAAATAATTTATATGTAAAATTTACTAAGTTTGATTTTTATTTCAAAATATTTATTCCCTTGTAAATGTTATTTCGAAAGATTAGATATTTAAAGACCCTTCAAAAAAATGTTGCTTAATATTCTACAAGACCCAAATTATTACAAGGATTCACAGTTTTCATAGACTAGTGGGTCACTATAAAATTATTATTGAAACATATGTTTGTTTTTATAAACCACAAAATATGTTAACCTAGAACGCTGTAAAATTAATTTGGACAATATGAAGTTATTCTTGTTTTTACAAAATATAAATAAGATTATAAAATGATTTGTTTTTGTCCTTATAGTCTAGAGATATGGAATTCATCATCTATAGCGATGAATCACTGATCGTAATTAGTTTTTATATGATTAATAATTATTAGGTAATTCATTATGTTTTATGTTAGTTGAAACCTCATGAGTTAAGTTACCCTAAATATGATTTTCCATTAGTTTTTGGCATTTTTAATTAAAAAATGTTAAATAATGATTTTAATTGGGTAAATGTGAGATATATGACCATTATAAAATATTGCATTATATTTGCATTCATAATGAATTAAACATGATATATATAATATTGATAGAACTAATCTGTGATTATGATGGCACTGTTCATTACCATCCTATAAAAGTAACAAAAGTGGTCAATGATTTGAGATGACAAAATAATACTAAAATTACCATTTTCTTTTTGGAATTTGACACATTGGTTATTGTTTATATTAAAATTTACTATATGTTTTGGATGAAAAACATCATTTTTGAAGGTTTTAGTGAAGTAAAATTTGTCAGCAATTATTAAGATATCTCAAAAAGACAGTCAATATTTGGAGGAAAATGTAGAATATTTTAATAACGGTATGATTAATAATTTAATATTGATGTAGAAGGTGTAATTTTATATTTAGATATATTATGTGTTACTTTTCATTCATTTTTGATAAATTTTTGTTGAGTGAAGATAACAGTTCTCTAATTTCAATTCATTTTGGAAAAATTAATTTGTTTAGATACCATTTTATTATTACTGATGTGATGGGATGAAGATATATATTGTTTACATCCCATGATTTTTTTAATTTTTAATTGAATAAATTATAATGAACGATACTGAATTATATTCATCACATGTTCCTAATTTTGGAGTGAAATGGAAAAAATGACCATGGATTTTTTGTTGGTTTTACCTAACATATTTCTAAGTAATAATGAAATTTTTTTTGGATTAATAAAAAAATCAACACATTTGATTCTCATTTTATTTATTATGTATTTATAAAATATATATTACCAATATATAAGGGATATAGTTAGTTTACATTGAGTTTCTATCTCTATTATATCATACCATGGTCCATGTTTCATATCCAATTTTTATAATTGACTTCAGATGTCATTGGTTCTTAAAGTATATTTCATCATATATTTTCATCCTAAATAAATTTTTGGTCTAATTAGACAATTAACATAGTAGATTGTATGCATCATTCATGCTCACTGTTATACCAGGGAATTTAGGTTCAATATCATTATTTGGTTGAGTTTTCTTTTTACCATAGTCTTTATTTTAGTATGAAGATGTCCCATTATGAGGGATTATTTGGAAACTGGTGTAGACTGATTGATTTTTAGGGTGAATATTGAGAAATTAAATTTATAGTAATATAGTTGGTAGAATAAATGTAAAATATGGTGTAGTTGATTCTGTAATATATGAGGTTTCCTTAGTGAATTAAAAATGTTATGTGTATAATAGAAGGATGGATCTTTATTTCATTATAGAAGATTGTAATTTTCATAAAGTATATACAAGGGAATGTTTTCTGAATTTAAGTAAAATGTTCAATCAATGTAAAAGTTTTATTGTAACAGATTAAATGTTTGTGAATTATGAATCAGTTTCTTAATAATTTTCCTTTCCTTTTAGATTATCCAAGGTACACAACGTATTTCATGTTTTAATGTTAAGGAAATATGTGTTATAATCATATCGTGTTTTGGGACCTGAAGTAGTTAAGGTGGAAGATAATATTTTTTATGAGAAATATAATGTTTATATACTTGAACATAGAGTGAAATTGTTTCAGAAATATTTAATTCACTAGGTTAATGATTTATAGATAACACATATAGATGAAAAGGCAAAATGGTATTACCAAAATGCTATAATGTAATGATATCCACACCTGTATGTTTTTTAAATAATAATATGAGGATAAAACATACAATATGGGGAATAATTAAAAAACATTGGTTAAGGTGGAATAAATCATTTTATAATTTTTTTATATATTTATAATCTTTAAAAAAATATTATGTAATTTTTAAGTCAAAAGGAAATAATATAAATTGAACACTTTTATTATAAGGTTTCGTTGTAAAAATTAAATTATATATAGTTCTATATTTTAATTTATAAATAGAAATATATTTTCTTAGACAATAATATCAAAATTTACGTAGGGTGATATTTTTTGGATATTTCTGAAAATATATTTTTTAGTGAATAGTGAAAAATACCTATTAATGGGAAAAGGTAATCCCTATTAAAAATATTAAGTAACATAAAAGTCCCAACATGTTTTGAAAATTATTTAATGATCCTCAGGTATAATTTATATATATTTAATCCAATTAATATCATTTGAAAGAAAATTTATATATCATTTTATAATAAGTTTGTTTTTGTGTTTTAAAACGTGATTTTTGTAAAAAAAAATTTAATGTACATAGTGGTTCTCCATTTAGAATAATTAAAATAATCCATAAAGATAGATTTTTTAAATTAAGTTTATATATTATATATTAGAAATTATTAATTTATACTATTATTATTTTTATTATTATTAATCATAAATTTAATATAAATTAATCATTTTATTCAAAAATAAACTTCTTGAAAATAATCTTTTCATTATTTATATTGGACTTCTTTTAAAATTAATTTTTACACATAAGATAATATTTTGTAATATTATATTCAGTATTTTTAATAAAAAAATATATTTTCTATTATATTTTAATTATTTTTTTACGAAAATGAATATTGGAGATAGAAACAATTATTTACTATATTTAATGTAAAAATGGGTTTTCAAGGGGTTAATCCAAATAATAATGATATAAATGACCAAAAAACATGATTAAAATATATTTTATAGATATATATCAATATTATCATGTTTATTTCTTATTTATACTCAATTGATTCCCTTTTATATGTCATAATTAAGGGTACACCTTTTTCTTTTATTATTTTACCAAAGTTGAACTCAAATCACATATTAAAGGTCACACAATCTCCTCTATTCATAAAACCATAATACCATTTATAGAAAATGATATTCCAAAATCACATTTCAAATTAAATTCCTCCATCCAGTAATTTTTTTATAATAAATATTTTCTAGGAATAATTGAGTTATAATCATAAAGCGGTCTTCTAAGAGAAGGTAAAATTCCTAACTATGCATTTTCATTTTATTTATTCATCCATCTACCTCAAATAATATTAATTAATGATTATATATTGGAAAATGAATATTCTATATACTTTGATTTAATTATATTAACATAATGTCCTATATCCATATTCTCTTACCTCAAATGGGGGCCAATAACATCACTAATGTTCGTGGTGGACTATAGCCTAGCAATTCGATGTGACACATTTAATATCAACACAAATCATAGTTTTGTATGATTATAGATATTAAGAATATATTAGAAATTTAAATCATAATTATTATTGTGTATTAAATATTTCATATATAATTTTATATGTTTCATTCAGTAGGGGATACATTATTGTTGATTGTGTATATGACTGACTATCTTCTCTCAAATAGATGGGATTTGGTTTTCAAAAATACATTACATAAATTGAAATATTGATAAATTTAATGTATATATGTGAAATTTATAACATAATTATGTCCTTCAATATATATTTATCATTATTAATAGATAATATATCATTTTATATCATACAAAAATAAATGATAAAGTTGTTTATATTCGTGTAAACTAGTACCTTCACAATGTGATATGACTCTATGTTCACCACCACAACACATAGATAATATTTATATGATTACATATAAATAAATATTATTTTAATTGTTATATAATTACCATTCTATAAATATATGATAATATTTTCCTTCCTTTAATAATTATCACGAAAAAATAGAAATGATAATCAAGTGTATGTACAATCTATCATCTCCATGATTATAACATAGTAATTTTTTTCAGAATAATAATCCAATTTTGGTTTTAAATTATAATTTATGTACTAATATGATAATTATTATATGATATTTATTATGTAGATGTTTAAATAATGACCACATAGACCATAGTCAACCTAAAAAAGTCATTTCTGATACATACATCGAATGTGGTCAAAACTCCTGATATAAACCTAATTGATTGAGTAATAAAATAAATAAATGGAAATAAGTTGAATAAAAGGAATAGTAATAATGAAATGTCTCTTTATCATGGTATTAATTAATAGATGTTTTTTATTCATGAAGGAAAATAACCTTTGTGTTGAGTAGAACACAATGTAAGGGACTTCATCTCAAGATTGATTTATTGAGGTATATTTTTATGTTATTCACCTATTTTATTATATGAGATTTATATGAATCCCCCTTGATATGTTATATGAGTAATTTATCTATTCTAATGGTTTTTAAGTTTATTTAAAAATTTTATTCTTTCATTCGGATTACAATTCATCTATTTCCAAAGTGATAAGGGGCTTTCCAATATAAAATTTTCTTTTAATGTTTTCATTATGACTCACTTTTTATTAAATGTTCACGTTTTTAAGATTATTTAATTATTAAAATTACATATTTATAATTGTTTTTTTTCAATTTTGTTAACTAATTTATAAAAAATTGATTCATTGAATGGAATGTGTGTATTTCGTGATAAATGAAAAAAAAGAATGTTCTATCTAAACATATAATGTGGTAAAAAAAATTCAGTAGTTATAACCATTATTTGATGTTTTTATTCAAAATCATGATTTAATTTTTTATTAAAATAAAAACACTTAATCCCATTTCATGAATTGAAAGTTTTATTTTTAAAATGTATTGATATTTAAATATTGGTAGAGAATATTTAATAAATCTGATATCAAAAATCAAAATATTCTTAGTATTATGATTATGTTGTGTTAATGAACATTTTATTTACTGACATGTGCTTATGTAATAAACCAGGGATGTTTGGTTATGTTATAAATCATTTAATTTTGACTATTTTAAAAAATAAGGGTGGGTTATTATGTTATAATCCATGTAAGGGTGGCTCCATTATAGCCCTCCACTTCATTAGGTATGGAAGTCAACCATATAATTATTCTAATTTTAATGGTGATACAGAATATGATGTCATAAGATACTAGTATAATTTATCTAGTCTTTCTATATGATATAATAATTTTCATTTAGAAAAAATTGTATGTGTTTGTCAGGTGAAAATGGTTAATTTCGTTTACTCAATGCCCATTGACATATGGTTAATCATTTCCTTGGTTTTCATGTTTTCAATGGAATAATGGTTCTCATTATTTTTATACCCCTTACTGAGCTTTTTGTGCTCAGACAACTTTATTAAAAAATTTCACATTATATATGGATGGATAAGATAAAAAAAGTAATGTAGAATTTAATGGAGATTTGTTATAAAAATAAATCCTGTTTTAGACTAAAATATTTATAAAGATAAAAATGGGTATTATTCATAATTTTACACTTCATATTATATTGATTTTTTTATGTTTTGTAGTCTAATTTTATAAAACTATAAAACTAAAGTGATCCTCTATTTTAATATAATGGATTATTATCATACAAATCAATATTATGTAATGTTTATGCATGGTTCCGTATAATATAACAAAACCAAAATGAGACCAATTCATCATACCAATCACATATATTCTGTAGAAGAACATGTCATGTCAAAATGATAAGAGTAAACAAACAAATAAAAGATCAAAAATAATCTAGGTTCTCAGGGGCTGCATTTACATCCACATGTGATAAAACATCAAACAAGGTTTCATAGGATATTCACATTCTAAAATTATTAAACGTAATAGTAGTTTGAGAATATAATTACCAAACAACATATCTTTGTAAACATTATAAAAAAATGTTTACTAGGTATGAATGTTCCTGCATGGGATTTTTTACATCAAACACATGGTTGAAATGAAGATTCTCCACCTACATCACATTCTCACACAAACCAGAATTTTCCTTCACATGAAGAAGTTATTGAACCAATTACAATGATTTATTAAATTTGGCCTAAAATATAAATCCAGAAGGAATCAAGTCAAATGATTGTGTATATACCAACATACATCATGAAATAATAAAAAATAAATATATATATGCCTGATCTAAGGAAAATATTCAATGAAATTAGATAACAATAATAGATTAGATACAAGGTTTTCACTAATTTGGTTCAACAAGAGTAGCATCCAAATTTGATTTCATAATTCTATAGAAAGGTTGACTAGGTAGTAACAAGGGAATTTAATCATACATGTTAATATCATAAATAATTCTTTATATCCAACGTCATTCCAATAATATCTTGGAAGACATATAGAAATCATCTATTTTAAGAACTGAACAAGGATATGAGTGTTGATTTATTAAATAATGGGAGAAATCAATTAAAAACATTAATTATCATTAAATTATGGTAGAATTGTTTCCAAATTGTATTATATTTGATTCGAGTGTGAAGGTCACTATCTCATCCATTTTTTAATCCAACACGAACCATTAAAATGTTTTCCACCATTTTCATGTTGTTCTTTATCACACTAGGAGAAATAGAGGCACACCATGATCTTTTGCTGGGAATCAATCTATTTTATCACATTAAAGACACCACCATGGTCATTATTAATTTAGTATACCCTTGGCCTATAGGTTCCGTCACTGATCACTATGTCTTCTCTCATTCTCATGCCCTAGAATTTCAATTTTCCCTTTACCAAAAAGAGAACATCAATGGCCATCACGGTTTCCATCTTGGATATTTTTTGCCTAATTTTGACCAAAAAACTCTAGACACCATTTCTATGATTCTTGAAACTACCTATACCTTCATGACCATATCATTTACTATTATATGGAACTAAACTATTAAATAATAAATTATGGAACTTATTCTAACATAACCACTTGTAAAATGGTGTTAAAAAATATACCACAATATAGTGTATCCCAAGGTAAAAGATGATGTGTTATGAAAAACAAAATCATGTGACTTAGTTTTGTGTCAATTTTATATTTTTCCATAATAATGATGGGATATATCCTTTAAATTTATTAGTTTAATTTTTTTAATTTGATAATATCATTAATAGTAAACAAATATACACAAGTTAGTTACAAGTAATTTTTTCATATACAAAATTAATGAAATGGGATGTATTCATTCATCTTAAAACAAATTTTCAAAGAGGAATTAAAATGTATGAGTAAGATAATATGATAATCACATATCCCATTAACATGGTTGTATTCTATTTCATGGAATAATTGTTATTATGGTTATAATTATCTTATGGATACACATATAATGGAAAAATGTGTTGAGTTTAATGTGTATATTGAATTTCATGTTATATCACATTATATCTGATGTATCAATGAAAAATTTATAAATTGACTTATTTTATTATAATTATAAATTTTAAATTTATATTCATTTTTAATGTTATAAACGTACATAATGTCACATGAAATGTTTTATGACTCAGGATTTAATTTTAAATTGAAATTATATTACATATTATTATACATTATATTATACATTATTAAATGAAACATAGAATCATATATAAAGGAATTTCAGATTTTATATTGATTGTGGTTACCATGATAAGAAATATTTTTTTTCATATGTATATATTCTAATTATATTTATTTAAAAATAAATATTAATATAAAAAACTCCATAACACCAACATAAAAATAGGTAGTATATGTAAACAAATATCTAAGTTATGTGTTGAAATTTAATTTAATTTTATTTTTGAATTTAATGAATTATATTTTTATCATGTAGTTAATTTATATTAAATTTCTCATGTATTTTGAGGTTTTGTTATTATTTTATGTTTTTTGGATTATAATTGATTCTAATAAGAACCCTATAGGATCTCATCAGGAGTCCGTTTTCAATATTGAAGCATTATTTTTATTTATACATCATAATAATCTAGAAAGCAGGCCACTAAGAATCCAGTGAGGCACTTGGAATCTGATGGATTCTTATCAGATATTAGTGGGATGGACTAAACCCAATTTTTATAGGAAACTTTTAGTCATTTTTATATTTTTTAAGACTTATCTGTAATTTTATCCTATAATGAATAGAAATATATATTACAATCCACTAATTTCTTCTATATCATCTCATTATTATTTAATCATAAATTAATTTCACATATTAAATTTTGATATATCTTATATGAAATAACTATGATTATAATGATTAAAATCCATTTTTTACATTGTTTTTTATTTATATCAATTCAATTTATCATTTTAGATCAAGTATAATTACTTCATGATCGATAATGATTGAAGATGAATTGTGCATTCATTTCTACAACTGCTCAATATTTTATTTTCATTTGGGTGATAAAAAATTATCAAATTTTTTATTTATTTAATATTGCTAATATCAATAATTCTTTATGAGAACATTATCTCTAGTTTTATTTGAAGTCCTATAAAATACTTATTAACTAAAATGAATTTTTTTGATTAATTAATATGTTAAAAATTATTATTCTACACGTGATCCTATAAAAAATGTGACATAAATAGTTATGATAGATTTATATTTTATCATAAAGTGAGTTTATGTTATTGTTATTGTTATAGTTGTAAAGTGACTAAGATATTTTGATATTTCGTAATGCAAATATGATTTATTTTAAAAAAATTGTGATATTTTATTTGAAATGTTTTTTTTAAAAACATATTAATTTTAATGGGTGACTGTAGAATTTGAATAATTTTTCAAAACCCTTAAATATTTTCTTTTTTTTTTATAAAAATGAAATATATAAAGTATAATTTTATTATAATGACTAAATGATTATTATATGTTATTTAAATAATGAAAAATTAATTTTCAAGTGTATTTGACTATAATGAAACAAATTTATTTTTGTGTATGAATTTTCTACAATGTTGAAATTATTTTTGTAATATTATAATTTTACGATATCATAATTTACACAAAAAAATTGTTTGTGTTTTTCTATGATGTGTATGAATACACATGCTTATTGGTGATGAGAATTATTCACTATGTTCAACTAATTAATGTGTCTAAAAGTGAGTATAATTATTTCCAGATTTTTGTCAATATATTTCTTGTATCAATTAAAGATATATTTCACTATGTTTGGTTTGGTTTCATGATATTCTATGTTATTTTCAATGATATTATTTTTTCAAGATACTATTTCTTCATTATAATTGGATGGTATGTTATAAATTGGTGTTGAGGTGGCATGATAAGCCATAAATTATGTTTTTTTGTTTTATATTAAATTCATAATTTAAAATTACCTGATAAAAATTTGGAAGTATTATGACATGAAATATGTTTTGGACCCCTTTTTTATTCAAAATTTAGATTATTATCGTATATGTATTAATATATTTCACAATTATTTTGATTTCAAATCAATTTTCATGTGATTTTTAAAACCCTATGTTGTGGGACTTGGTATCCAGAATCCTTTTTTATGGTATATATATGGTTTTAGAAAAAATTCATTATGCCATTATTTAATAATTTTAAATTAATTTCAGACAAAAAAAATGTAATTGTGTGTTGGTGTTAAATATGTAGCTTTTCATGAAATAATGGGGATTAATATTATTATTTTAAAATTTATTTTCATGGTATTATGATATGATTTCATATGTTTTTTGATATTTAAAATTTTCATTCATTTTATCAAGTATTATTCATTAGATTCAATTTTTATCCTTACAAAATTTGTGTAAACCCACATAGTCTATCACAAGAATCATCATATTGAGGAGTCCTCTGAATGACATGTGATGTTTTGTCCCAAAATATATTCATGAATATATGGAATTTTCGAAAATGGTATCATATGTAGGATTAATTAATATGTTTTGTTTTAAAAAAAATTGTAAAAAAATATATTATAGTTCATGGCTAATATATGAATATATTATGTATGTGTGAATGATTGGACTCACAAAAACAATAGAACTTTTATCCTCCATGAAGTGTTTTAATGACTTTAAATTTTAAATATAAAAAATTTGATTCATTTTATGAAATATGGAATAGGGTTATTAAAATTTCATTAATTTTGGGAGAATTTAGGTTACTTGATGTTTCAATTTCTACACATAGGGACATTGATTGTGATTTAATAAATGTGATTATTCATTAAATTTTATATTGATACTAAAATTAAATATTTCATAAATTGTTTAATAATTATTTAATAGATTTAAATTTTAAAAATATATATTATTCTCGATAAAATAGTTTCATAAAGTAATAGTGGTATGTATAATGATTTAATTGGAATGAGGTGATTAGATAATTTTATTATATAATTTTAAATTTTTTATTTTTTTAAAAATTGAAATATAAGGTATTATTTTTTTTCAATTTTATTATTTTTCATAGATATATGGAATATAATAAAAAATATTTTGATATGTAGATGATATTATAAATCCTCAATGATTTATACTAGGAAATCAAGGGGATTTGGAAGTAGAAAAATTTATATCTCTAGATATTTTGTATGATCATGTTCATATATGGATTACAAGATTTATTCTTCATGCGATCCAATTTATTCAATAAGCTGATATAAGAGGGAAATATAATATGATATTGATATTCCCCAAGAATTTTTACTATAGAAACCTTCTTATTTTAGAAGACATATTTTGTAAAGGCTATTGAATAGTGGAAAGATATAATTATTTTTATGATTATAAATTATAATGATGAATAGAATGTCTTATATGATCACATTATACATGAAATCAAATCATTTCATGACTTCCATTATAAAGAATTTTATCTGAACTATCTTAAAATACATAAGCTGAGGGTGTCCATATAATAAAATGAGAGAGATAAAAATAATTGAGTATGAAAATAAAGTCACCTATACCATATATTATACTAATACCATTGTAGAGTACTAAATTTCAAAGGTGGGGTGATTTATGAATGGCCCAGAATTGTTACATTGAGATTAGGTGATAATATTTTTTACAACCCTGTCCTTAGGTTGAAAACAACATTATTTTTGAGAAAGAACTATGGGTGAGTATATATTTATATATAATAACTAGTTGACTAAAAGGTGATAAAATTAAAATGATTGATGATTCATTATATTTTACTAAATGTTATAGTGGATGGAATTTTTTATATAGTTTAGGAAAAAATTTATAATCATATAAGATAAATGGTTATAAAATCTAATATAAGAGCATATTTTATAGTATTTTAATCGATAATATATTTTATATATTTTTATAATGTTCTTATCATAAATTTTATTGATTACCTTTGGATAATGATATTTAATGAAAATGTTTCATTTTAAAAGTAAATATTAAGAAATTAATCCCCTCATTCTGAAGGCGTGTAGAATATCCCTAACTTCACAATTTTGTTATTACAATATAATTTAATGTTTTAAATGATGTCACTCTAGACATTCAGGAAAACTAATAAGGTAAATGTTTACACCTGAGTATGTGTTCATCCGATGAAATATGGTATGTTTACTGAAGATAATTTTTATATCAATGAAATGCAACGTTTTACACTTGTGTTAAATTCATACATGAAGAATTAGATGGTCTAAAATGGTGATTTATGCCTCCCTATAAGAATAAGGGTTTATACAAGAGATCATGGTTCTTTAGATGTACTTATAGGTAACACAATAGTTTAATGCATTATGGGTTCACATGAAATGCGTTTCTATATATTTCATGTTCACATATAATTTTATAGTAGAATGTCACTAGAAGGATTTTTAATGGGATATTCATTAATAATCACATATAAACTCATCACACACATGGATTCTGGTATCACTAAATCATTTAAAATAAATTTATTAAATGTGTCACCACTATGAAATCTATGAGACAGGGGGTACAATTTTAAAAGATAATTTAATGACAATGATTCATTATTATCGTTTTAATAAATAATGTTTTAGAATCTATTAATAGTGATAATGGTTTTCAAGAATAATTGTAATGTTATTATAGAGTTCAACATATTTTTTATGGTTGACATTTAATGCTGGATATGACACTTTTCATGGATTACTTATGTGTTTATGTTATAGATTAGTGTTTTAAAAGAATCTAATGATAATATTGAGTTGTTTCTGGACATCCGGGTAAGTTTAATGTTTTTGTTGGTGATTAAGGTCATCCCATAATTCATAAGTGATTATGTTGTTGTTTATGATCATTTAATAAAAGAGTTTTTATTTTGTCGTTCAATACCATATAAAAAGTTGAATTTTTTTTAATTTATATTTGATCATCATTTATGAATAAATAAAGTTATCTACTACTCTTTATGGATTTATATGTAAAATTAAACATTTTAAAAAATGGGAGGGACATAAAATTGTGTTATTGATTGTAATTGTTTAGGAAACCCACATATCCTCAATAAGAAAAAAATCCATATAGTTTAGGGTGGTAGATTCAGTCCACAAACAATAGGGTAACATTTATCCTTCAAGAATGTGGTTATAATTTTTGGTTAAGGAATAAATTTTTTCATTTCATTTAATTATTTTTTATAAAGGAATGAAATGAATCCTTAATGATTATCCATTTAGTTTAAATCCATTAATGTTTTTATGGGATACATTTTATTCGTATATTTGA
Organism: Viscum album; assembly: GCA_963277665.1. Lineage (NCBI taxonomy): Eukaryota > Viridiplantae > Streptophyta > Magnoliopsida > Santalales > Viscaceae > Viscum > Viscum album. Next base: position 810,789,689 of record OY728151.1, read on the forward strand.
TCCTTGATTAATATTTCATTTAAGGTTCTATGATAAGGATCACTCTATGAAATTTATGGTTATATTAAAATATAAATTTAATACATTTATTTTAATTATGTGGGGAATGATTAGAAAATATTTTTAGGTTATATGATTATGAAAAATATTTTATAGTTTAAGGAAATATTGATAATACTATTTTGATGTAGTTTATAGTCATAAACCCCAAAAAATTAAAAAATGTGTCAATTGCATGAAATAGAATGAAATTAATGAATGAGAGTCAATAAAAAAATAGGAATAGATACATTTAAATACACCCTGATATTGGTTTTTCCATAATCATTCGAATAGAATGTCAAATAATAATCCCAAAATAGAGCTCATGTATGAGATAATTAATCTATGGAAAGACACTATGGATGTACACCTTCATTCAAGATTTATTCATTTATATTTCAATTTAATTATATGAGGAATAATTATATAGTTCATTATAGATGATGTATCATGTAGTTGATGGTACCTTGAAAAAAGATTCAGAAAAATAATATGTGCGGGCTTTCTGCAAAAATAGTGTAGAATTTTTTTCATTTCTATAGATCTAGTAATGATATGATAGATTTAGAAAAATAAAGTTCATTAGAATTACATAACATCAATGATATTTTAATTTTAAGGTATGCGATATTACCTGAGAATATAGTGATAGATTATTAGATTAATGAGGGGTTTGTAGGTAAATATCTTGGGATATCTACCCCTAGTGTAATGTTTTCCCTAAATGAGACTATTGTGTTATCTGGGTGAATTTGGATGAAATTGATTAGATTTATATCAAAATAATGCTTCCATAAATTTATTCATTGAAAATCCATTAGGTTCAAAGTATCTTAAATTGTATTGTTTGTCTCTATGCCGATAAGATTCCATCATTTGATCAGTGTGTCTTTGGGGAAATAAAAAATTTTAATTTAATAGAAATTAATATTCTTATGAAATAAAATATCATGAAACATGTTTTTAATTAATCATAACTTAATTTAAAAAATATTGGACATAATAACACATATTCTTCTTTTGGGATGACCTATATTTTTAAATTTCAACAAATTAAAACTTATTTTTTAAAAAAATATATCTATTTTTTTACACTGTTGTTGAACATTTTTTTGAAATCCTAAAATTCTCCCCACAATAAAATTATATCATTTTTAAGTTTAATTATTTTAATAAAAAGGATATATTACAATATTTCATGTTTTTTTATTTAAAAGATGTTTTTAAGTAAAATTGTTATTAATATTTATTAATATAGATACAAATACCATGTTATTTCACCAGTCACTGAATTTAATTACATTTCTTCATATCCTCTATTTTTATATGGTTGGATATCTATAATTAACTAATTTGTATATGTTTTTAGTGAATCTATATATATCTATGGAATAAGTGAATAGACGTTCCAATTTTGAACATAGTGAATTATATTATTTTATTTGTTAAAGATAATGGTATTTACCTTCACCCAAATGTTTTAGTATATTTTTTTATTTAATTTCTAATACATTTTTATTTCCATTTAAAAAATGAATGTCATAATTTCATCCCATGATGATCTTAGTGGTATTTTTATGAATAATTATACCATTTTTGAAATAACTGATGCCAACTTATTATAGTCAATTTCCCCACATTAACGAACCCTAACCTATACTTTAGAAAGTGTCATTATGATTACACAAAATTTACCTGAATAAATTTATATTAGTTTTTATCTAAAATATAAAATATTTATTAGATTCATAGATAATAACATTTATTGAATATATTCTGCGACTGTATCTAAAAATGATAAAGAATTCAACACTTTATATGAATATATTATCTATGTGGCAAAGAGGGGATTCAAATATCATAGGTAACGCCCCAATAGAAATAGAAAACTATGATCAGGAATTTGAGCCCATCATCCATGATTACATAATGATCCTAATATATTGAATAAATAACCATAAAAGGGTTGATAATATGATGACATATTTATAATGGGGGATACTTAATATAATAATATCCATTTTCTAACAATGTCCTTAAATGAATTATGGAATTTTATTTGAAGTTAAAAGTATTCAATCATTATGAGGTTCTAGTAACTATAATTTTTTCATTTAATTGACATTCCATACATATTCTATAGTGTACCAGTGATTTATAACATGATACTAAAATATTTCATCTACTTATAAATTCTGTATGATTACTATTTAGTAAATGTAAAATATTAACATAGTTATAATTAAAATTCAGATTTATTTTTTGTTTCTCTTAGTTCTCCATGTTTTGGCTGCTCCTTACAAAACATATTTTCCACTAAAGAGTTTATTAGATAATGGAATATTAAAATGGGTTTAGAGATCATTCTATTCATAGTTATACCATTATATGGAAGGATTTAGATTTTATAAATCTATATATAGTAAATAAAAATATAATGTTTCAAAAGAAATTAAAACCTCTGAAACCATTGAAAATACATGTGTATCATAATTTATAATACTAAAAATACAATATTCAATATAAGATAATTAGGATAAAAATAAGTTTCATTGTACACTTAATTTGGGGTTTTCATGGATATTTTCATTAATAGGGGGTTGCCACCTATTAAGAATGGTGGTATTGGTTTCAGTAAAATTACAATTTTTATGATCAAGTATATATTATTAGGAATAACCATTATCATATTTTTTACTAAATTTATCATATATTTTTAAAATATTAATCAATATTAAATAGGATGAGTATCAATAAAAAACATTGTACAAATTTAAATTTTAAGTAGTTAAAAGACGAAATTTTTTCTTGTTATTTGATTTAAGAGACTACATTACTTCTATTTTATCACCAAAATAATTTGATATCCCCAGTATGAAAGAAAATAATATATATATAATGATCCCATAAGATATTATTGGTATTTAAATAGGCAACAATTTGATTCTAAATAAGCACTCACTATTCTATTTTAATTCAGTATAGTTATTATTTATCATTAATGTTCATATATGATCTCATTCAGAGATGGGGATATTTTATCTTGAATCGATAGGATCACTATCTAAGAACCCTATCCCTTATATTTGTTTTCATTTTTAATTATATGTTATTATAAATTAATACTCTCCCTATATTTCAAATAATATAGTAAGAAAAAAATTATGGTAGTTTACTAATTCTAGTTAATATAGACATGAAAGGATATACAAATCAATATAAATATTTCACCATTTAATAAACCAATTGGTTTATGCTAGAAATATGAAGAGATTGGGGTTATGCGTTGCCTATATATTATTTTTAAAGGAATGTCCATTTGGATAAGATGACATCCTCTCACAAATGAACAGTGGATAAATACATTCAAATACTTTTCACATTCTTTCTAGGGATTCCTAATTACAAAACTAAGAAAATATAATGAATTCAGAAAGAATGAATCCCTATAATTTAAGAAAAGAAAAGAGATAATTTTGAATGAAATTCTATTTTCAAATAAAAAATGGATTAATAATCCAAAGAATAAAAAATTTACCACATATCAAAAATAAATCATAGTTTCTAAAATAGAGGGAGAGTATAGAATATCCTAGTAATATCGTTAATTATTCCTTGTTAACCATTTCACATGATTTGTCTCTTCTATCCTTCTATTATACTGACGAATATAACACAATTTATAAGAAAATACATAATTACGTGATTTTATAGTAATTATTTGGAAAATATATCTTCAATTAATGCACATGAAATGATAGGATTCCTAAATAAGGTAAAATCAATAATATAAATCATTTCCTAAAAAATGATATTATTCTTCTAATATTAGAATTGAAACCATTACTGGGTAAGGATCTATGAAAAATAATCATTATACCTTTTAGTTTTTTGATGTAGTCTCTATGGGATAAATATCTATAGATCATAGGGATTCCTCAATGATTATCTATGTCTTGAAATACTTATTATTCCCAAAAAACAATGAGAATGTTCTAAAACAAATATACTAAAAACACGAAATAGAGTAATATAGTATAAAAAAATCCACTAACTAATAACTCAATAATACTTAATGATAGTTTTTGAAATGTATTTCAACCATTTAATCACATTATGAGCCTATAGGTAGGTGAGTTTGTTTATAGAGGTGACTCTTACATTATTCAGGAGACATTAGTTATTGAAGAGTAAATAATAATCATATTAGAGTATATCAATGAATTTAAATCCATTAAAAATTATTATATGATTTTAATTTATCATTTATAATATATAAATTAGTAACAGATAGTGGAATCTATCTTCTAATTCAAGGTATCCAATGAAATTGATAAAATTGGAAAATAAACCATATTATTTATAATTTTAAATAAGAGTTTCTGAAAATAGACATTATTATAGAATATTTCTATAAGGGATGGAAATATTTTACCACAATTTATATGTAAATTTTCATACTATCCAAGTTAAAAATCCATAGTCAAATAGAGTTTTGAAAAGGGATTATTTTTTACACTACTTGTGAGATGATGTGGAGAGTTCATGTACCTTACTCTTATTATACTAATAACATTGTTATTTAATTGATACCAAACAATTTTTAATTACCATGGAGTTCCAACTTATTGTATAAGCCAAATTTATTTTTCATAGATCCGTTAAAAAACATATTTGAAACAATCTTAGTTCCCCCAACCAAATATATACAGTCATTTATTTTTTTGGAGGAAGGATTAATGATAAGAAATTTGTTTTCCATAAAAATGAACAAGATTCCATACTGTATAACATCGATGGGTTTCTAATATATTTGAAAATGATATATATGAAAATGGAAACTTGTACCATTTAAGTACTTGAGTAGAAATGGCAGGCTATATGTATTTTCCTCCAACGTGTGTCCTTAATATGGTCAATGGTTCAATATGTGTACCCATAACATCAATGTAATTAATGATTGTATATTTTTAATTAATGGATTATTCATCTTGTTTTTTTCAACTAGGATGGTTATTGGATTAAAAACATCAATATACCATCACCATAACATTGTTTTGTTAATTGGTAATTGGGATATTTATCCTCAAAGGGATGTTCATGAGACTTTTATTGGATATACATGTATTTTTATTACTTCACAAAAGCATGAATTTTGTAATTTTGGAGTTTAGAAGTAAAAGGATTTAAAAAATAGAATAAAAAAGATACAAAGTTTAATGTATAGATAATAAATGTTCATAAGGTTTTTCATATTCCTAAGTATTAAACTAAAATCCATTCAATATATATTTACGTTAAACTATTAAAACATTAAATTTAATGTGGTAAAATTTTCATGGTATCAATGGAGTGAAAAAGGGAACATTTAATAAGTAATTAAATGTACATTGGAAAAAAATAATGTAAATTGTGAATATCAACCAATACATTTTTTTTCTTAAGGTAGTGGTTATAAAACATATAATATTATATAATATTATTAATGAAAAATTAAATTTTTTGTTCATTTATATAAATAGATAATGTATTTACTAAAGATATTTCTAGGATAATAGTTACAAAAATAAAATATTAACTTCTATTGTGGCCTAATACAAATATATAGAATCATTGTTTTTTTTCTATTCATTCCCTATCTTTTTTCAAAACCCATTAAAATCATAATCTCATTGAAAAGTGAATTAAATTTTTCATTATCCACCCATTTCTGGCATTCATCCTAACAATGGATATATATATATATTGTTTATAGTACTCTATAATAAACATAATGGTAATTTTGAGTTATAAAACTCTAGAAAAAATGAAATTATTTTTTATGGTTTTACATATCAGAAAATAATGTCACATTGATTACATAATTGTGACATATATCTATTAAGAATAATTTTTTTTTATCTAACATATAAAAGAGGTAGCATCATTTGAATATAATGAAATATAGTACAATAATTTTATGTGGGGTGACATAGATATATAATCAGTTTTGGGGATAGATAAATGATTTTTGAGTTACTATGTATTCAATTGGATTGTTAAATAATCAACACATTTATATAGATTAGACACCCATAAATTTGTAAATAAAATTTTTTGAGGCATACTAAACACCCTAGAATGTTTCAATGATCAAACCCTTCATTAATACATCAACATAAATAATAAATTAAAATTATTTATGAATAAATGACACTCATGCATGAGAAATTTTTTGTGAAATAAAATTATATTAATCACCAATGTAAATTTTTTGTAAAAAATACAAATGAGATTATATATTATACTAGTATTGATTATCTATGTTTCACCATGCTTATATTCCAAATAGAATCAAACTGACATAGAGTTCTATAATGTAGTATTTTTTTGACATTGTCATTAGTGGAAGTGAGATAAGATATAATAATATAAGGTAATTCTCCAAAAATTGACTTCTACAAAAATGATATCCTTATGATTGGGGATATAATAATTAATTTCATTATAAATGGAACACTAAATTTGTTTTATTTTTATATGTAAATGATGATAGATAAAAATGTGATTTAAATGTTCTATGGGGTTTCCTAGTATTTTTACATAATTTATTATACCAAACAATCTTGATTGAAATTTTTATACGGTTTAATATTGATCCACATAATATTTGACTCTATTTTTCTTTATAATCTATATTTATCCAAAGATTTTCAGAAATATGGTTTACTGATAATCTTATCTAGATTTTCATAAAATTAATATTTTAGGTATACAAGTAGATATTTTTTTTGTCTCTTCCATTAATCATTTGAGACACACCAATAGATGATAAATTTCCCAATGTTTTTGTCCATTTAATGCAAGCCATTCAATGATAAAAAGAACATTTTCATGGCGTTAAAAATGAGATATCATGAGATTGATACACTTATTACATTGATTAATTCAATATAGGTAAATAATTCATAAAAATTTTAATGGTAGTGTCTATATTTAGTCATAGTTCTATCCATATTCTCATGAAAAAATAGTGATTAGAATTCTATTGTTGTTGTAACGATTAAAGGCAAATGGAAATAATTATTGGACCCATGGTATAATATCCAAGAACTACAATGTATGTTTTTAGAAAAGTAAATTCCAAGATAAATGTTTTTAAAATAATGAAAAAATATATTAGTCTAGATATATAAGAGAAATCTAGAGAGGATGTGAAAAAACAAGGGTGAAAAACAAAAATATGAAATCAGTGGACACACTCCATCATAGAGTATGAAAACCATATCATTAAAACACTTAATATTTTCATTTTTTATAAAAATTTATATATTATAAAGTCTCTAAATTTCATAAAGCATGTTATATTTGGTATACTAGACATATATCATATCAACATGATACATGGATAAAAAAACATATTTAAAATTCCATTAAGGAACTCCTTACATTCCATTACACATTTATTACTCCATGAGGAATCCTTGGGATAGAAATAATAACTTGAAAATATATAAAGTCATGTATGGAATTAAAAATAATTTAATATGGTAAAGAAGTTCTTGTGATCCATGAGGCATGTATAGGTAACACAAGGGGGTTTTGAATCATATTATAAATTAATATGGAATTCAAAAATTATATCATAACTTAAATATTATAATTTAACCATAAAATTAAACATGGAATCCTTAAAATTCGATAAGGATAACTTCCAAGACATCGTAACATTGTGGAAATTTAATTTTAAGGGATTAGGTTTACAGACTAGTCCAATAAATGAAATATCATGAGGCAGAAACATTACAAAAATAATTGGAGCATTGGGCGGTTGCACACATATTTTTCATATCATTTATATAGATATGAGTACCTCACGAATAACACAACATGAAGATACTATTATAAATTATAACAACAAAATAAAAAAGGGTAATTTATATAATTTTATATACATAATTAGTGAAATATAGGTACATGTAGGTGAATAATTTTTAGTGGAAATAAGGATGGTATTCGCAATAAAAATGGTCCATACTGAAAAATTGATGGATAATACTAGTAGCATAATGGGGGGATATAATGGTTCATGGGAGGGATAAATAATAGTGAATTTTTCACAAATCATATGTATATCATAAATGAATTAAGAGGGACATGTGATATAATATCCCAACATGTAAAATTGAAAACAAGGAATAATATAATGGATTTTATTGAATAAAAAGGAAGAGAAAATCCCATACAGTGAGAGGTTGTCTCCAAAAACATCGGGGAATCTTCTTAAGTTATTGAATAAACGTTTTTAGGGATATATAAATGAACCAATTTATTTTTTTATCTCTATTTGATTTTAGTAATTAAATAATCGAGGTTTGGTGGGTTTATATTGAAAAAGAGGGTGAATTGATTACTAATTTCCAAAAATAGGTTTTAGTCTCTGTAAGATAATCTAATCAAAAACAGAAACCATACCATTGTTTTTTCCTAACTTTTTTCTACCAAATTTTTGTTTATTATTTTACATATACCTTTACTTATTTCATTAAAATTATACCATGGGTGATGTGAAAGTGAATCATGTTTACAGTGAATTGATCTTAAATCATTCAAATATAATATATATTATTGAGAATTAAAAATATGATTATAATATAAAACAAATCACCTATAAATAATTTATTTTAAACAATATATATATATTTGTTATTGGATACTTTATGAAATATATTACATTACTTATGGGTCATTATATTTCATAACACATATTTTATATTTAAACAGTATTTAATATTAACTATATAATGTGATTTTCCATAGAAATTATGAAAAATTATCCATTGGATAATTTTAAAATTATGAATTAAAAAGTAATATTAATTTAAGTAAGAAAATCATTATGGATGGAAATTTACAAATTTAAATATAAGATCCATATTAATTTAATTATACATGTTTTTTCTTTAATGGTTTTATTACTCATATAAAATTATTTTTCATTTAATAAAATTTTATTATCATTTATGTTTTATAAAACATTTTTTATATTAATTTTTTAATAAAATATTATACATTAAAAAGAATACTAAAATCCTAGAAATAGAGTTTCTGAAATAAAAAATGACATTGGAATGAAATTCTATTTCATCATATAAAAATATATTTTTTATCAAAATCACATCCAATAATTTAAAAGTTAATATCAAAATGTATAAAATAGATAATTATTTAATTAGAAAAAAATAAAAATATCACACTATTAGATTCTAGATACATATCACTTTTTTACGCTAATGAATTCGAGAATGTTATGGTGTGTGAGGGTGAGATTTTATTTTTGCATTTCAATGTACATGGTGCTAGTCTTGATGTCGATGAGATTGATCATCTACCATAAAAGGTTTCATTTGTGATTTAATTTTTTATTATAATTTTGATATGGATCTAAGGGAATCCTAGTGATGATATATCCCCCAAATTCTTGGGTAAATTGGATCAATAGTTCATGATCATACAAGTTGATTTGATCACATCATTCATCTGAAATAACTGTCATTTATCATAAACTGTAATATTATAATCCTAATAATCACAAAAAGCTCTAAATTAATAATATATATGATGAATAACAGTCTTTTTCATTTGATTGACCATATAACTATTCAAAATTTACATTGAAGTACATATTTTTTCTATAACATCAATCCCTAATAAAGAATATATTTATTAAAAAATTCAATTTCATTTATTAAATTTCATGTCATTAAATTACTCCACCTATAGAAATTTCAACCTCAAAATGTTCATTTGATTACCAAAAGTAGATTATGATGGTTTTTTCATCACCTCTTCTAGTTCCCATGTCATATCCTCCATCTTATGTTAACTCTATAACACATTGGGTAGGTTAGATTTCTTTTTTTAAAACTTTTTCTTGAGGATATATTTACTTCTCTAGATTCAAATTTTATGAAATATTATTTTCTAATTGTACCACATAAACATTAAATACATTTGAGGGGTCTGATATGTACTTATTCCAGAGTGATACAAAGAACAAACCATGTACTTAAGATAGTATAGGTAAGAGTTTTAGTTGATAGAACACCACTCGAATAATAGAAAAGAACTCTAAAGGGTTAATCTATCTTGAAAGAAGATTTATTTTCATCCCAAAATGCATTATATTCTCTCTAAGAAATATATCAAGGGACACATTATCTATTACATCATTAATTATATCTCACAGATTATGGTCTATATTACATTATTACCACCCTTGAGTATATTTCACTTAATGTTGAATAGTATGTACCTTACTTATAATTCTGTAGAAAAGATATGGACCCATCAATCTCCCCTATCCATAATAGTCCCACCATGTCAGAGTCTGAATCCTCCCCCAATATAAAGCCTTAATAGGGTCTATTTTAATTATATAATGATCATTGTAGTTATATGAGAACTATAACAGTGGAATGTGGGGGTCAAAAAATCCATTGAATTCTATTGAACATGATCTTATTATATCCTTCAATGTATGCATGGTCACTTAAGATTGGAAATCCATCATTGAGTGATATGTAGTGCCGAATCAATGTTCATTATTGAATTATTTCTTCAGGATTCTCCAAAACATCCAGGTAAACCTCTAATATCGATCAGATACAATAGAAAGTGTAACTCCATGTCATTTTATTACTTCCAATTATTTATATCATATTGAGTTCGTATTGAGATTAATCTCGATTGATTATAATAAAATGTGCTTACATGGTAACTATATTGACTACCACCATGAAGGAGTTATTTGCTTTTAGTTTCCAAGGGAGTCCTATAAAAGGTAAGGATTATTCATTTAAATAAAGGAATAGTTAATGGTTGCGTTATATCCATAGACATATGTCATTCTTCCTTAATTTGTTGGCATACAAATAATCTACTTACAAACTCTAGAATCTAAGTATTTGTGTTACCCCACCAGATCTATTGTTTCAAATATCTATACATATTAGTGCTTTCTAGATGAATAGAGAAGGACAAGTTATTAGTATCACTGAAATGTTCCCTTTTTTATTTTTTTATTTTATGGCACACATATCCTATTTATGAATCTTATTACTCCATAATTAGAAAATTTTAACAATGGGATATTCACAACCTTCTTATATATTACTTCATAATCATTTTATGCTTCATTGACCCTCTGAAGAGTGGATGCTTGAGAATTTTTTTGAGAAATGTAGGATGGGGACACTTTTATTATTAAAATGTACATCCTATACATGTACAATAATCTTTGGTCCCTTAAAATCCTCATCATGGACATTGTTAGAGGATCATTTCAAAATATATAATATTCCTCTATATTTGTGGCACAATAATTGTAATGGATTGAATAATCATAATCTTTGATCTAACCTAACCATCTTAATTGGATCATATTTATCTTTTTTAGAATGAATAAATTATTAAAGATTTTATGATCCATATATAAGCCATAATTCTCCCCATAGAGAAAATGTTACAAAATCATTATTATGATGTTCACCACTAGAAATTCTAGATCCTATTTTCAATATTATAGTCAAGGATCTTTATTTTGTGGATGTTATGGGATATCATTATGTCATTTTGCGTTATTACACACAACCATAGAACTTTTTGGATTCATAAAAATAGATACCAATCCATCACTCATACTAGGTAATGTGAGAATTGTTTTAGTGATACGTCTCTTCTTAATATCTTTGAAACATTCCTAAAATTATTAATTCTTAACCAACTTTATCTACGTAAAATATATCTCAGTTAATCCTCTTGAAATTCATGATACAAATCAGAAAAATCAATGATATTTCCCAGATAATCCATGTACGCTATGGATATCCATCATTAGTGGTTGGAATCTTACCTTCTTCAATTTCCACTATTTTTAATGTTCCACTAATATATTTTTTCTTATGATAACATTCCCCATGAATATTACATTCTCATACCATACTGGGTATTTTATATACATTGTATTCAAATATTTTATTCTAAAATGACATTAGTATAGTATTCAAACATCCCAGTCATGCCTACATACTATTAGAGTACATGAGAATATAATAAAAATATACTATAATAAATTTGTTTTTTAATATTTAAATACTCTATTAATCATGTCCATTAAAATTTTTGGATCATTATTGAGTCAAAATGGAATCCATATGATATAATTGTTATCGTACCTTAAAGGAAAATAAATCATTGTTATAACATAATTATTCATACTTAATTGATAATATATTGACTAAATATCCACCGTAGTGAAATACTAAGATCCAAATAGAAAATCTAACAAGTAATCATTCCATGGAATATGATACTTGTTCATAATCTTACTCTTATCAAGGCCACGATAATCAATAAAGATGAATATTAGACCATATATATTCAAAACAAAGAGAACTGATTCACCCCATAGTGAATCACATGGATGTGGAAACATTTTATCTAGATTCTCTTGATGATTCTTCATCATATCATATATTTATAAAAAATACATTATATATAGAGTATTGGATATAATCAAATCTATATGTATAAGAAATATTGAATATTAAACATCTTGGATAGTAGTAATACCAATAGATTCTTCACGAAACAGATCGTTTTATTCCCTCACAATGGGTATGACTTTAATAATGATATTTTATTTAGTTTTAATAATATGTGGCAGATACACTTTTTCACAAGGTATTAATATCTATAATTGATATGTTTGTGCTATAAATGACTCATCATCATCTTTTCACTTGTATAGAGTTGGAGAGATATTCCCGATACATAGGGTGGATTCATTCTATTAGTAATTTATGTCATAACAATATAAGGAATTAAAATCCATGCCCATAATAGCATCAAGTAATAGAAAAAAAAGATTCCAGTGTTTCACATGGAAGATCATCCCCAGTAGATTGACATGGTATTAGTTATATACATGGGATTTACTAATTTACGCATTTTTCATAATAAATGATAACTGAACATCCATGTTTTGAATTTATGTTAGAATAGTTCTACTAAACATTTGTTATGTGAATGAAGGCATAAAATAAGATTAAAAACATTTATTCATTATTAAATAAATAATAACTAGCATAAATAACACCACTTATTTTTTAGAATCCACCATAGGAGGTTTGATGTAATAAGACTTCCAATAATTCATTGGAGGTTGTTTCCATTGATTATTTATAAGAAATGTTGGATTAATAATTGGTTTTAAAAATTAATGTGTTACTTATATTTGAAACACCGTACATCTAGAAAATGGTTGATTATAGAATTTCATTTTTCCGTCACATTTGTGGGTTTTTATTTTCTTAAATTTCTATCTAGGTTCCCTACCATCTCACACCAAATGAATATTTTCACTCCATTGGTAGTTTTGGGGATGCTTCATCCAATACCATTCAAAAGGGGGATGTTGTAATTTCACTCCATAGTTATATTTCTCTATCATACTACCAAAATTAATGTCCATTTTCCTCTTCGAATCCCCATGAAAACATTTTTATTCAATGATATCAATATTTAATATTTAAGAAAATCGAATATTATAATCACAACTATCAAAGTCCCAAATGGATATTGATTTTAGTAGACTCAGCCTCATCCTAAGAAAAATGTTATCTAATTTAATTGCACAGGTCAAGAAAATGAGAGATGCATGTCCTGAAAGCATTGTTTTTTACATATACTCACTGATGGATTCATCATCCTTTTTAATGAGGTAATTAATGTCCCTCGCTATTTTTATTTGACGAGTGAGGGGAAAATAATTATTCAAAAAAAATTCTATAATTCTCCACACTCCATCCCTTCGTTCTCCCCCTCAGGCATCAAATAATATTCCAACGTACCCCATTTATCATCTTCACCTTCAACATGATAATCAACCATCATGAACATCACATACATAGTTCATTATGGGATGGGAAATATCTTTTCAATGGATTCATTCTTTTATTCAATTATTAAGGGATTAAAAGAACCTCTAAATGTCAGAGGCCATTATCTCATAAATGTCTCATTTGAAACATTCTCTTTCATGTAAAGATTTTGAAATTAATCATGATTTAGGTTTTTTTAAAACATATATATCTTTTGAAATATTAATCATGATGTTCATGGTTCATTATACCCTTAGATGGGGAATTTTTTTTTGAAATCATCACATTTCTCCTCACATTTGTTATTAACTAATTTCCTCATATTTATAGATATTTACCAGAATTATAGGAAAATTATAGATGATTATTTTTAAATTTTTAAACACAGAAATGGGAAATTATTAAAATTAATGGAATTACTCATAATTTACATATATTCATTAACATATGAATTTTTAGGCTTCAATATAAGTTATAATTTATCTTTTTTACCCTAAAATATTAGGGGAATTTTTTTCCATAATAATGGATCATCAATTGAATGATATTTTAACAAATAATATCACCCAATAGAGTAAAAATAGGTGGGAAAAATTTCCATTAACGTACTCCATGTATCAATAGAATCTGGATCAATGTACTCATTTCAAGGTTATTATTCCTGTATACATCTATGCCAGATCCGAACCCACTTAAAGAATATTGAATGGGATTTCATTACAAGGAAATCATATACTATGTAATTTTTCAAAATATAGGTAAGTTTTATAATATTTATTTTTTATCCCTATAGATTTTGTAGAATTTAATAATAATAATCCCAAGATTTACTAGATATTTTTTCTAATAACAATAATGACAACCCAGATCATTAATACACATTATTTCATGATTAATTACCTAAATTTACACATTATACAATACAAAAAAGGGTAAATAATAGATTATTTGTATAATTAGGTACATATAACATCCATTGAAAACATGGATAAAATAATATTACTGAATTTTTTTAAGTTGGTCTTAAAATATCTTTTCTCTTTTAAAACTGCAGTGGATAAACTGGGGAGATACATATAAAAGGGGTGATCAATAAATCATAATAATGGAATAAAAATGGAAATAATTATTTAAATTAGTACATGTGATCTAAGTGGTATTTCAAGGTATCATAAGAAGGGTCATAATCTTAATCATTAACAATATGTTGTGATATACCATTATATATCAAAGGAAAAAAAGGAATGTGATGATAACATTGATCATCGAATGAAAAAAATAGTTCAAGGATATCAAAAAAAATATAATAAATGTTGTAAAAAATTCGATAATGGATAAGGATTAATCAATAATCTCATACAAGACATCTCATAAGACTAAAACACCATTGAATTCGTTGAGTACTTATATGGGTTAACCGACCATTTTCATTTCATGTACATGCATACATTTTCCACATGAACATTACATCCTAAAGATATATTTCATAAATTTTAATCCCATGATAAAAGAGTATGAGTTATATAAATGGATACCCCATAGAAATTGTGGATAAGTACATCTATGTTAATACTCTTGAATACAAATAAGGAGTGTTATTTAAAACTAAAAATGTCAGGCAGAGAAATTCTATCAGCATAATATTGGCTCGTAAAGGATCATGGGAGTCTTTGACAAGAGTGAATTTGGTCTAAAATCACATTTAAATCAAAATGGAATTTATAGGGTTTTGTGAAATAACAAAAAAAGTGAACATTTTTAATATCATGGGTATACCATACAACGGTGCTTGAATTAGTTGGAGACAGAGAGGATCATTACCATTAGTGGGTATTTACAAAATCATTGGAGGAGCTTGTATATAGCTTAGGGACACCTTGGGAGGATTATTTAGAGGGAAGGAATTATTAATATAACTATCCAATAATTGTTTGTGAATATAAATAATATTTTGGTTCGTTATATAATGAAAAATATAGGATAATTTTTTTTAATTTTCTAACATAGGTTTTGGAATCATTATGATAATGTAATGAAAAATAGAAACCATCCCCTGGTTTTTTCAATTTTTTTTATGAAATCTGAGTAGTTTTAAATAGTTTACATGTTTATGAACTGATATAATTAAAATAATACCCTTAGAGATGTTGAAGTAACTCATGTATTTGGGGAATATATTTTTAAACCATAAAATATAATATCATTTTTGTTGACTCGTTATGTGTATATTAAAGTAATCAAATACCCTCAAAAGATATTTTAAAAATAATATATAATAAGTTTCAGGTATATTTTATGGAATATATTACATCACTTTCTTTCATTATGATTTCATAAAACACACTATATATGTATATGTTATTTAATGTAAACATAAAAATTTAACTATCTCTGAATATGTTGAAAAAAAATCCTTTGGGTAATTTAAATTTGGTGATTTTAAAAATAATATTTTTTATCCTAATAATTATATAAGTATTTGAATTTAATTATTTAAATAAAATCAATATTTATTGAGGAATACATGTTTTTTGGAAATAACAGAATTCTTAACCTTATGAAATTATTTTTTTCTACATAAAATTATACTATCTTTTATATTAAAAAAATTATCTAATTATAATGCGTTTGTAAAATATATTTTATATAAAAAAATTAAAAAATTCTTTAAAATAGCCTTTTATGTTTGAAATGATTCATTTTCCAAAAATTCTATTTTTGCCACATCATAACAAACTATAATCTTTATGAAACACTTTATCAAATAAATTAATAAATAATATCTAAATAATATAAATATAATAATTTTTTTAATTAAATAAATATTTAATAAAATAATATAGTTAGGTTATAGATACATATCACTTAATTAAAACAATGAATTCTATATAAGTAAGGTGAGAGATAGTGAGATTTTCATAGGGTGGTTCAGTATACATGGATTGGGTTGTGATCTCTAGGACCGTGAACATATCTCTTAAATGGTTTCATTCTTGATTTTTTTATTGAATATTAGAAAGGGATACAATAAGGTAAAAGTCTAGTCATTCTATCTCCCCTAAACGATCTGATAAATTGGCTTCATAGGATATGATTCTACTGCTAAAGGCCATTACTTATTTTATCTATATTAATTAAAATATATCATAAGCCTTAATATACTAATATTAATGGTCACAATAAAACATATATATAAATAATGGCTCTTATACATAATGTTATTTTATATTTTACAAACCATATAACAATTCAAAAAATTTAATGTAGTGAAAGTGTTTTCTAAAACACCATCACATAATGATAAATTTATTTATTAAAAAAGGGAATTTCATTTATAAATGTTCAGGTCATTAAATAGAGAATGTTTTTATAATATACCAAATTTTTTATGACAAGATGTCAGGAGGGATTGTTAAATATGTTTGAAAAACTGTTACGAGATTTAGATATAAAACACTCTTATGCGATAAGATTTTTAGAGATCCTTTGGCTTATTGTGTCCATAAAATTAATCTAAATATTATTAAAAATTACATCATACATGAATAGTGTAATTTTTTTCCAATTCATGATATTTTTAAAAGGGACCATTTCTCATGAAGTTATGCTCATATGACACGAAACTCTATATATAGTTTACAACCATTTTTAAATGATTTTTTGTTATATTTTTTAATTTTATTCAATTGGGAATATATAGAATATAGTTTATTATAATATAAGTGAATTATTTCAACAAGAACAACATAATGATGGGATCTAATGTATTCTCTCCATTTGTGGTTATCATGGAATTTACTTCATCAGAATAAATTTTTGTATGGTGTAAGGACCTTACCATTCAGGCACCAATTATATTGTGTTCTTCTAATGTATTATCTTTTTTTCAAGGACAATATAATATCTATATTGAATAATTTTAAAGGTATAACTTCTTGTTATTTTATTTTTAATAACTAGTATTTGGTTAATCTCAATTTAATGAAATAATCACAACCTCCTTTTGTTTAATTTTATAATTATATTTATTTACATTTTAACCCATCATATTATGATAGTGGCTTATAAGTTTTTTATTTTTGTGAATGAAACTACACATAAATTTAATAATTATATTTCCACCCATAAAACATGGAAAATATAACTATATTTGTTGGGTAGTTTATATTAATTAAAAGTCCCCTAATGTATCAAATAAAATATGTAATCATATCCTCTTATCCTTATCCACACTATTTTATAAAAAAAGAACGAGCCTTATTGAATTACCCTACCTATCCTTAGGTAGTGACATGAAAATGAAACAATTATTATATATGACCTTGTGTTTTCAATATTACATCCTCATAAAAATTACATAATAGATTATTGAATTATTTTTTATAATAAAATAGGTTACCCTAAATTAATTCATAATATTGTATTTCATTAAGTTAATCATTTTATTCATCTAACCCGTTATTAGGGGTACTACCTTAGATCATTTTAGAACCTGTATGTGGTTTATATGAAAAATATTACCTAACTATCACATTATAGAGTGTACATACCCATTAAAGTTTCCTAATATGTTCAAAATGACCTAGATTACATTTTATTATATATAATTTTTGGGGGTCTAATAATGATATTGACATAGACGTCGAATGAATGAACCATCATTGAAATGGAATTATAGTATTACACCTTTTAAATATAGACGTACAAGATCTATTTGATTTTATGGGAGATATATGTTCTTTTTTGTTTTTTGAACCCCATGTTATTTATCAAATTATTCAAAAAAATTATGATTTCATATTATTTAATTCACTTTATGATAACCTCACAGAAATAGTGATTTTAAAAAATAAAATTGAAGCTTATTACCATCAAACAGAAAAAATTCATTATCCATCATCTATTTTCCCCCAATTTGTCTCATCTCTTTATCACTGATCTAATGTAGAGATATTAAAGTATTGGGGATATATACCAAATATATTTATTGACATGTGGGTAAAATGAAAATTGATATTTCAAGGTGATAATAACCCCATGAATGTAATATCTATCAATATTAATAAAAGTGTATAAAAATTCTCAAGTGCACCGCATTGATGAACATTTCATTTCAATTCTGGTTGAGGATAGTGAGACATAGGTTAAACTATGAGTTCATTTATTCAATTTTATCACTAAAGTGTTGAAAAATAAAATATTAATGGAATTTATCTTAATCAATTCCCATTCATAGTTATGAAGATGAATAAATTCATCGTTTTTAACAGAAAAATATTTTTAATTTTATTTGATTATCATTATTATGGAGAGTTTGAATGTATTGATTATTGATTGGTATTTTGACAACTAACAACAAAAATTTAATTACAGCGGAAATTATACTTCTTTCTTAATTTATTCTGATGATAATAAGAAATATTGTGATATAAATTATTATGTGGGTGTGATGAAGATGATCCCAAAGTTGACCATATAGAACATAAATTATTATATAACTTTCCACGAAGGGATATATGATAAAATAATTATTTAAATTTTAAATTCTTCGGTTTGTTCCATTAATTATAGGAAATATTTTATAGGATAATTTTTTTTAAATGAAAATTTCCATTAGTCAAATGTGATACAGAGAACACTTATTAGATTTATCCATTGGTTTCTTTTTAAAATAAATCTGAAATACTAAATCTCAAAATGAAGAAAATTTGTTTGACTATAAAATTTATATATGTTATTAAATTAATAATATATATTTATTATATATTTAGGTATAATCTATTTAATAAAAAATACATTATATAAAAATATTAATAACTACATTGTTTAAGAAATAAAAAACAGAGCTTAGGATGGATAAATAAACTCTTTATAATATAAAAAAGTATAATGTGATAAAAAAATTTAATTATAAAATAAATAATGGGAAAAAATATGGTCATGGTCTCATATATATATATACAAAAATTAAATATGATATAAGAATAAAAAAATTTGAAATATGATCATAATTTTGAAGAAGATGTCGAGAACATTTATAGAAAAATACATTACTGATTAATTAAAAAAATATAGGTATTTAATTAAGTATAAATAAAAAAAGATCATTGGGATAGTTTAATGATCAATAAAAATATAAATAAAATATTACAATACTAAATTCCTCTTTGAAATTGTATAATGGATCATAAATATTATTTATAATGAATAGGAATTTTAAATAATCCAAATATTCAATAAATAAAATGTTTTTTTAATAGTTGTATCTCAGTAAAAGACCAAGAAACAATTTATTGAAAAAATAAGCACTTACATAAGGCTGAAATAAAGAATCTTATTACAATCCCATTCATAAAAAGGGATAAAATCAACAGGATGATCCTTCTTCCATGCAATGCCCTGGTTGATTTCAATGTTGTAAAGACCATCAAAAACCTTGTTCTCTTCATGAATGGTACGAGTGACAATGTAGTTGATCTGCAGATGTGAATCCCTGAATCTCATCCTGAGGGTAGTAAGTATCCAAGAGAGATAGACTATTCCATTCCAATTCTCCAGGACAATGAAAGTAGAGTCACTCTCAATCGAGATTTTTTTATATCCCTTTTGAATGATGAAATCTATAGCTTTAATCACAACCATCATTTCTTCCTGCAAGGACGAGGTTGTACCATAACTTCCAAAAATGTATCCATGACACAACCCAATAAAATCACTAATGATAGGACCACAACCACCAGGCCACATATTGCATTTGGAAGCTCCATCGATATTAAATTTAATCCATCCTGGAAGCTGAGTTTTCTAGAACACTTTGAAGGTGCACATTTGTTTCCTATAAATACCATCATCCATAAGACGACGAAGGACCTCGAAATCACCAACGGTCATGCCATAATGAGCTTTCTAGATCGAAGTAGCATCCGTAATGGAAATTCTAATTTGCGTTCAACCTGCATTATTAATGAATGAGTGATTTTTGTGAATAATGGCATCTCAATCATTCTAGATAACATGGATGAGACATACAACCACAGCAATGGAGTTATTGTAGATTTGATGCGAAGAGTCAATAAAAGTATATGTGGATATTTTTCAAATTTCAATTTAATTTTTATTAATAATATTATCCATTATTAATATTAATATATAAAAAACCAAAATTTTCTAAATTAATCTCATAAAATTTATTATTGTTTTAATATAATCATTTTCAAAAAAATTCAAAATGATTTTTTTAAAATCATTTATATTTATATGAATATTGTGAAATATATATATAACACCATTAATGATTTCATGTCATTTTTTTTGGATAAAGAATGAATTTTAATATGGGTAATTGTTTGTTCTAGGAATTGGGATTAATATAAGTTATTTGACTGTTCAAACATCCTAGAAAGGAATTTGGAAACATCAAATGAAGAATGTTGGTTTTCCTGGTTATTAGGATGAAATTGAAGAGGGTTAGGGGTGAATATAGACTACAATTTTTTCATCCAACATAATTTCTCATCATGAAGTATACTTTACACTATGAAAATGGTTATCCATAGTGGTAAGACCTTTATATAGGTTATTCACATAATGAATGGGGTAATCACAGTTTGGAGGTGATAATTATACTAGTGGTTCCTAAGATTAATGGAAATTCATGCAGTGAAAAGTTCCCAAATGTGTTAGTCCAACAACCATTATGTAGTCATTTATTTGGTGATCCCTAGTAAGAATTTTTAATGGGGTTGGTCGAAGGAAGAGTCCCTCTACTCAATCATTTTTTATTATAAACTAGTGGTTTAGACTATGAAATTATTGAGAAATTAGAAATTAATTCTTTCAAACCCTTATTCAAATCATAAAAAGTTTATTCTTATTTTTTCTCTATATTTTTAGTTTTTTTACTTTTTTTGTTTTAGCTTTCATAGATATTAGGTTGTGTGGTTAATGAAGGAGAATATCACCATTTAGAACATCTAACTCCCTTCTTTCCCCTTCAGTCACCTTAGGTGTGTATTTATGTGTGTTTCAATAATAATTTAACACATTATACATCTTATTTAGAACTATTATTATTATACATAACTTGAAACTGTTATTTTTTACAATGGATTTTTGGGGTTATTTCACATGAGAATGATGAAAAAATTAGCGATCAATGGTAATTTAATCTAGAGTTGATATAATAGATATTAAGAGGTTCATCAAATGTAATTAGAATTTTTTTTCAATTAATTTATGTGTACGGAATATATATGTTATTATAGGTAAATATAATTTTGAATAATTAATTATTCATTGTTATAATTAATCATTTTTCCATGTATATTGAGAAAAATTCTCAGATGTGTGGATGATATTATCAATGGTTAACTAGACCTAGATTAGGCTCTGTATTTTTTTTGCGGTACGTATCTCAAATAATATAATATTAAATATTTTTTTAATAATTGAGAGTCCATTTAAATCCTAGTAAATTGAGTCAAGAATGAGTTAAAAGGATTATGGTGGTCCTTGAATGATATGATGGGTTATAATATTCCCCAATATGTAGAGAATTTTATTTTTAGAACATGGGTAAAATTGGATCAGTAAGGAACACTGTAACCAATAGAAGAGGGTGTTGATTTTTTGGACATGAGGACTTAAGTATGTCTCAAGATACGAGACATGAGGAGGAATTGTTTTGATGTGTTCCAATAGATAATGAAAATATATAAGATGTTTGGGGATATGTGTTTATGGGTATGAAAGCCATATGTCCCACAAGTTATGATTTTATTGTTTCTAAGGATAGAGGTTGGAATTTAATTTCTCTAGTAGAGTGATATGTCCTTTCATACTTGATAGGGGTTAAAATTGATTATTTACCTCTATGATAGTACTAGAGGTATCCCTTAGAGAAAGAGATATAGGACCCTAGTGTGGGTTGAGGGAATTGGACGGGGAATTACAATATGGTTACCCTCGATAATTGGTTGGAATTGGAGCCCACTTGGTGAGGCTATGATTGATACTATTAAATGGGTAGTGAGTTCACTAATGGTTAATGGAAACAAGATTGTACCTATAGCACCCTGATATTATCAGATTTCTTTTTCAAACTACATAATGATTATTTATATTGTTTCATTCACACATCACTAAATATAGACTTTGTTAAATTAAAAATCTATATTTTTGTTGTGTTATGTGGAACACCATGTTAATAATCCCCTACACAAAACACTTATATTATAATTTAGTGCGTGCAATAATATATTTTTCCTTTATTATACACAATATTTTGTCATTTCAATATATTCTATTACATTAAAATCCGAGTTTAAATGTACATCAATATACTATTAATATTATTAATAAAATTGTATTATAGATTCTACATAGTCATTAGAATGGAAATTGCGAATAATATTAACTAAAATTGTTAAAATATTATTTAAATATATATATAAAATAATATATTTGGTTATAAATCAGTTATAAATGAATGTAAGAATTATTTTAATATATAAAAATATATATTCTAATAAAACAACATATATATATATAAACATATTTTTTTATGAAAAAATTAGAAATCCAAATTTTAATGTATCCATCCAATAAATTATATATATGATATATTAAATAAATATTTTTGATACTCATTAAATATATTTTATATGTATATGACAATAATAAATCCAATATTATGAATAAATAGTCTTATTTATCTATAAGGTAATTTTACTGGCTTTTAATGGTGAACCCATTTTAAATATTAATGATTAAAATTTTATAATTTTTATTTGAAAAAGTAAATATCATTATATAATTTAAAATTTAAAATTTCAATTATTTTTATTTTTAGATATTTTTCTAGAAAATTTCATTTTTGGATGAATAGTAAACTAAAATTGAATTTTAATTCAAAACAACTTTTTCAGCTAATTTTATTTATAATTAAATTATCTATTAAAATTTTAAAAATAGTAATTAGGTTAATTTTATAGAAATTAATATAATTTAGGTCATTGAAACCAATTTAATATTGAAATTGGACATTAAAACAAACTAAAATTTAAAATATATTGGCTTTAAAAACTCACAATCATGACACATTTGCATGATAAATTTTAAATTAATATATGAAAAATATGTGAATAAAATTTATAAAAATGTATTATATATTTTGAATAATCAAAATATTAAATTTCTATTAATAACAAATAATTTTTGAACAAAAATATTAATGAAGTTGATTAAAATTAATTACATCGATTATGGAAAAAATTAGCTTAATAAAAGAATAAACCATAAGAATAAGGCCCAAAATGATATAAAATCATTTACATAGTGAAATTTATGTTTAAATTGAGTCCATACACTATATTATATACGATTTAGACAATTATTTGATCATATTTTCATGGGGAGAACATTTGTGGAATTCCATACTAAACAAATTACAATAATTCCACTCATCCATTATAAGTAAGCACTCACCCCTCTAACTTATTCACAACTCTCATGCCCATTGGATCGGTCTATATCTATCCAAAAATACTCCTAAAATCCATAAATTCTTCTTATTATTATCCCAATTTTTATAAATCCATCAAATGAATCCCTTCAGTGAAAACTAAAAATGATTTACCCATATAAGCGGTAACATCCTTCCTCAAGAACTTTTCTTTTATTTTAATTTTCCAAAACCTAAAATATTCTTATCCCATGATTATATAATATAATAAATATTTATAATATACAAATATTTTATTTATGGTTTCAAACTAAAATTACAAACAATTTCATGCACTGTGTGATGAACATAACGTTCTTGTGTACGACGAACTATCACCTCAAGAAACAATGTTTTCTTTTTTTCCATTACATATTCACATGGTTGGGAATTTGGATGTAAAATATAATATTATACTATATATATGTGATATTTAACATTTATTTATGACTATTTAATTATTTTACAACACAGACCTTTATCATTTAATTTATTTAAATATGATTACTTCGTTTTTGGATGTGTGGATAACCGCATCTTAAAAGGAATGTGATTTGTCAACACATTACATGGAATTTATTAATGATGGGGCTAGTTAAATATATGATATACATGTCATAATAACCCTACTCAAATTATAATAAATAAATACTTATAATTTATTTACATTATTTCAATCAATAGGAATGGAAAATAGAAAAAACATTTATGCATATGGATGACCTACTATCTCCATGAATGATGTATTCAACTTCATACTTATATATTTATAAGATAGTTATAATTATTTATATAATGAATATATATGATATTAATATGATTTATATTATTATAGAAATAGGTAAATTATTATCTATGTAATATAAGGAAAAATAATAAGTTAACATGTATATTAAAAGTAAATTGGATATTACCAAAAATGTAACGTTAACAAGGAATTATTAATAAATGATTAATAGTAAATCATAATAAAATAATATATTTTATAAGATATAAGAATATTTTAATTTTTTAAAATTATAAAAAACATATATTTATTATACACGATATTTGAATGTGTACAAAGAAATTGAAGACATATTGTTAGGAACTTCTGATCTCACTTTTTATATCTGTGACATACATGCCTTATTCAACACTCATTAATTTTTTATCATTTATACACTACAAATTAATGTATTATATGACTATTATACTTAATTTTATGGGTATTTAAATACATATTTTTTGATATTTTCCTCAACAATATTTTGGTTCAGAAATTTACCAAATCGGTAAAGAAAATTTGTCTCGATTTTCATTCTTGGAGATGCAAGTTGAGTTATAAACCTATATTTATTTTGATGAATATATACATACATTGACATGGTATATCATAAAATTTCATATATTGATAATATTTTAAACTTCTTGAAATGTTATAATATTATAGGGGTCATGATTTAATGTTACCAATGGGGTAACAATTTTTTGCTACAATCTCACCAGTTATCATGATTGTTTATGAATATGATACCATTCATGAAATATTATAGCCTATATAATAATAAATTCAAATATAATATTTATCCATTGTTTTTTCATGTTATATCAAATTTATGGTACCCTTTTTCCACTATTTGGTACCTGAGATAATTATGAATTAATTTTTTATGAAAATATGCCAATGTTTCATCTTTCTATTAGATATCATTGTTATTTCCAAAATAGTTTTTATATAAATGTTTTCAAAAAATTATAAATATTATCTCATGATGATTAAATTATAATTTTACCCATTTTTGACATTTCTACAAAATATTTGTGAAATTAACATTCATTTTATTTTCCAATCAAGTAAATTTTCTAAACTTTTATTGTGGAAAAATATTTTTCAGCATGTACAGACATACCCTACATCATGACCATAATCCTCATAAATCTTCCATTGTATGTTTATAGTGATATATTTTATTAAAATATTTTCCTAATAGTCTATAATTTTTTATATATGAAAATAGTTTTCAAATAAACATGTTTTAAAAAAATTTATGTTTAATGTGATTTTAAATGATTTTATATAATTTATTTATGTGTTTTCAAATGGTTATTTTCAAAGAAAAATATTTCTATAATTTCATGATTTCATTATATATTTTTAAATCTATTTTATATACATGTTTATTCTAAATTATTTTATGACTTTAAATTTACTTTTTAAATTATTATTAGAGTAACTGGTTTTCAAAATGCTTAATGTTTTTAAAGGATTCATTTATTGTTTTACAATAATTCTCCTCAAAAAACATTTGAAATTAAATTATAATTATTTATATATTATATAATTATTTATAAAAGGTTTTATGAAAAGGATTTTCAAATAGTGGATATCTTTATTTAATAAATGTTTCATGTTATTTTTCAAATACTTCTATATATATGATTATATAATTTTTATTAGAATATGATTTAATAGTGGCATGACCTAAGAATACCATTCATATTCATTGTTTAATGGATTATGTTTTGATGGAATGATGTTTATGACACTCATTTCACTTCCACAAGATATATTCTTTTGAAACCCACTTATGTTCATGGGTTATTCTTTAGATGTAATGATATTTTGATCATTTTATTATCATGTGGAATGTGTATATATTATTTTATTATGTGATGTGTGGTACCTATATATCCCTCCTATTCATTGGGTAATGATTTATATCACATTAGAAAATGATGGGAATCAAGTCGACAATCTTGATTGAAAAAAATGAGAAATAGTCATGTCCTGATCCACTATGGTAAACATGTTTATTATGATCCACTATGGTAAACTAATTTGTTCTTATCCACTATAAGAAATATGTGTTTTCTGATCCAAAAATAAGAAATTATTTTGTCCTGATCAACTATGGGAAACATGTGTATCTTAAACCACTATGAGAAATAGGTGTGCCCTCATCCAAGATGGGTAATCTTGTGTTTCATGATCCAGTATGTTGATGGACATTGTATTTATCATTGAAACATTAAAGTGTTTCCTATAGCTATAATGGTTAAACAAATATATGACCTGATTTCATGGATTATGATTAATTTATAATAATTTTTCACCCTTATGATTCATGTCTTATGAAATCCTAGTACTTATTCCATGAATCTTGATTATTATTTTCATATTTAGTGTTCAATATTATAATGTTATAATCATGATCTCATACCATTATGAACATGTTTTGATTAAATATTTCACTTATTTATTGAGAATACGAGCTAACACATTTATGGTTTCCCTTCCATTGGTTATGAATAATGGTTTTATTTTGGAGTATTGAAGTTGAAGATCATTAAATTAGGTGTTGAAGATATTTCACAAAATTATAAGAATGTGTTTTTAGTTTCCAATGATATGAAACTATTATCATCCTAAATAATGTATTGTAGAGGGTGAGGAAAATTCATCTAAAATGATTAAATATCCATGTATTTTAAGACATGGTCATTGTAGTAGTTATCAAATGAGTGGTTTAGTCACACAAAATAAACATGGATGAGAAAACATTATTATGATCGCTTACAATATTTTTATGGATATATATAGGTATGTATATAAGGATAACCCTATGTTTACCAATATTAGAGGATTAGGTTTTAGGATTTAGACATTAAATACGTACTTTTTCCATGAGTATGTGGTTTTATTTTATGATAAGTAATGATCACACTTTTATTGTCGATATCCTTCAATTTCTAGATCTTAAAGGAACCATGTCAATTCTTAATGAAATGGAAATTGAGATGATTTCCTATAAATAATCCAAAGGATATCAGAACTAAAATTTTTCTCCGTGATTGTATACAGAAAATAATTTCCCAAACTATGAATCATGTTGAAAATTCAATAGAGAAATTGTTGCTAAATGGTTTTGTAGAGTCCTTGATAATGAAAAATCCACAAGATTTTAGTTGAAGTACTGACCAAATATTTTCTATGAAATCGTTATGTACCAACAAAAATATATTATCCATTATTCAGTGCTCAAATCAGGAAAAATTCATTTTGGATTCGCCTCATTTGGAATGTCTGTTGGTTCAATTGTAGAATTTTATAAAATCATTTGATAACAAGAATAAATTGATTTTATGCAATGGAATGTGTTTAATGTGATATTTTATAGTAATTAATTCACTCATATTTTATGATAAGTGATGAATTTGTAATTACTTGAGTAAAAGAAATAGGATGATGAGTTTATTACTATATATGTAGATAATTTTAAAAGACATTCAATGAATGCTTCAGCTTTGATCATCAAACATGAATGGAAAATCAATCATTTAATTGGTGCCCTAATAAAATATTTGAAAGGCCTTGGATATAATAGGTGTTATTGGTTGTGAAGATTTATTTCAATTCCCACTGAATATATAAATGGATATTTGATATTCCCACCATTATTCTAGTTATGATAAGAAAAGGAAGGTCATGACTCATAAAAACTCAAATAGAGGAATGAAATTATAGGCAACTATATGTTAAGAATGTGGGAATAAACATAAATAGAATTGAATGAATGAAACTAGGAGGTTATTTATATTAGTAATGAATGTTCATAAAATTAGTGATTGTAAAAATAAATATAATTTGATGGTTAATGAATCGGAATAGAATAGAATACCATGTAATGCACCACCCAGACTCATGGATTTAAACTGCATGAAGTTCGTGCACTATACGAATCATTTCCCTATCCCAAGGGATAATAAATGATAATAAAAAATAACATCATAAGAAAAAAGAAATATGGAAAGGATTAAGAAATCACAACAGATGATGTAAATCATTATAATTAAGGAACATTTATCCTCCCCTAATAGTTGGGAAGTTCAAATTTAATTTTTAATGAATAAGCCCTGTGAAAATATTACCATTCATCCTTATGTCAATTTTAATTTGATTACCTTCCTCTACAAGGATCTAGTAATAGTAAAATAAAATTTAATATTATATTGGTGCATTGATGAACACATTTTTCCTATGAAATTATTGTGAATTAAGGTAATGGATTATTTATGGAAAAATCGTGTATTATATTTTGGATGGGTTATAAGGATAACCATTTATGGAATGCGTTATGTTAAAAATCTTATGTTGTTTTAGATATTATAGTATTATATAACCACATAAGTATTTATTCATATTGGATAAAATTTTATGATTCATGGAATAATTGTTCATTTTATTTATTGTTTTCATGATCTGCTAATGTTTCAGAAATTAAATACTAACCTTTATTTCATTGAGTAAGATAGGAAGTTGACATAAATCAAGGAACAATAAAATGGTGAGATTGTGCATAAGAAAAATAATAAAAAAATTTAAGTATATTTCTTTAAATTAATAGAAAGAAAACAAAATCATATATGAAATTGATATTGGGAAGAATTTATCCTAATAACATCATTTTTGTTGGCTGATGGACTTGTAAATCTTCATATGTCTTTTGTGTTGAGGCCCTTGACCTTCCATTGATCATTCAATTTATAATGATCATTGATCATTATCACCCTATATAGTTATTTATTATTATCTTCTATGTCCAATGTCAAATACCAACCTCTGTTCTCATACGTGGATACATAGTTGTGAGTTACATTGGGTACAAATTATGATTCTCACATTCTTTATACAAAGAATGTTTTAGTATTCATTTTTGCAATGTGGTTCTATATGAATTAAACTATAAAGTATTAAATAACTGATAAAACATATAAATTTAGTGCGTGATATTAATTTTAATGGGGTATAATTTTACACCAAGATATTTTTTGAATTTTTATTAAATAATTTAATCTTTTTGAGATTTTTTCATTTTACAAAAAACTGAATATAGATTTTTCTACATGATAACACAATTTTCTATGGTATTATATGCAAAAATAAGATAATATTTCACTAAATAAAGTTATATTATCTTGATGTACATTAATATATATTTTTTATTGAATTACAAAAAATATTTTGTCTGTTTCGTAGCTTACATTACACGAAAGATAATGTTTATATGAACTAGAATATACTGTTAATAATTTTTTAAAATATTATTATAGATACCAAAAAAATAATGGAATAGATGTTAAATATAAGATGAAATAATATCATAAAAATATGATTTACACATGAATAAAAAATTAACCATTTTTTTATTAGGTTGTAATAAATGAATGTAAGAATAATTTGAAAATAATTAAATGGTTTCTCTATGAAAGCATTTTTTTCAACGTACGAACACAATTTTTCAGAATAAAGTAAAAAAATAAATTTTTGTTATCTTTTTAAAATAAAATTTATATATTATATATTGAATCAAAATTTATGATTCTCATCCAATAGATTTCAGGTACAAGGTAAAAATAAATCAAATTTTATTAATAAAAAAATTACTTTTTAAAAATTTAATTTTATCACATTTCAATGTTGAACTATTTTGATGTAATTTTTTGAAACAATAAATTTTTTGAACAAATAAATAAAATTTATTTTTTAATCCATAATGTCACAAGTATTTTTGGGTAAAGGTATTTGGTTTTTTTGAAAAACATCATTTTTTATGAATAGTGAAAATTATGAATTTTAATAAAAAATAAATTTTAATAAAATGTATATATATTTTTAAATTATATTATAATTTTGTTTTACCATTTAATTATATTATTTATACATATGTTAATCCAGTTAATGAAATTTAATCCAATTTACTTATGAAATCAGATATAAAAACATGTCAACCATGTATACATTTTTTCTTTTAAAACCCAATATTACGACACATATATGTGATCAATTTTAAATTCATTTCTGCCACATATAAAACTATAATTCAAAAATATGATTCCAAATTTTTAATAATAATATTTTTTTCCATATTATAATATGAACATATTTTTTCAAAAAATTATTTATAAATTTGATTAAAATTTAATCCAGCGAATAAGATTAAAATTATCTTAACAAAGGACTAAACCATAAATAGAAAGACCAAAATAAACTATAATTATGTAAAACATATATTGTATGTAAATATTTAAACCCTATAATACATTGTATCAGATTTTTACTATTATTTTATCCACATCAAATTATAATAATTTCGGGGAATTCCATTTAATGAAAATTTACAAAAAATGCCACTCCTCCCCGATAAAAGGTGCTCATATCATTCAATTATTCACTTATCTCAATCCATTATTCATAAAAAATATTCCAAATTATATTTTCCAATTTACACCACTCATTTTATAATCCTAATCATTGGTAAAAATCTATTCATGGAATTCCTTTTGAGAATCCCAAAAGGAGTTCTGAAAAGAAGAAGTGTCTTCCTTCCTCAAGGTCTTTTGTTTTATTTCCATTCTACACCCTCTAAAATATATTAATAACATGAATATATTATAAAATAAATTATTATAAATATACATAATTTTTAATTATATGTTTTTACTGTAACATACACACAGTTCTCTCTAATATGAAACATACATACTGTTCTTCTGTAAGGAGAACTACCTCTTCACAGAACAAGGTTGTTCATTTTTCGGTTACCACCATTCATAAAGGGTAATTGTGTTGGAAACATACATTTATATGTAATATATTATATTTACAATTTATTTAATCTATTTTAATTATTATACAACACACACATTCATTCATTACATTTTTTATATATACGATAACGTCATTTGTGAACGTGTGGACTACTGCCAACTCAAATTGACGTGATTCATTCACACATTACATGAAATTTAATATAGATGGGTAAAATTAAAATATATGATATATATATGTCCTAATAATTCAACTTTATTAATATTATATATATATATACACATATATTTCATTTACATTCACTTCTTCCGCATAATAAGAAAATAGAAATGATGTTCATGTGTATCTATGACCTACCATCTCCATGAACTGTGTATTCCATTTAATATTTATATATTTTATAGATTATTATAAATATTTTTATTTATAATATATATGATATTTATACCATTTTTTATATTATATTAATAATTAAATCACAATCTATTTAAGATGATCAAGAATAACAAGTCAAAATATATGTTAAAAAAATCGGTAATACCCAAAAACAAATGTTAGTAAGTAATTATTAATAAAAGGGAAATACAATGAGAAAATAATGTCATATATGTTATTAGATATAAGTATAGGTTTATGTAGAATATTTATAAAAAACATATATTTATTATAAATATGGTTTTAATGTTAACATAGAAAGTCATGACCTAAGGTAACTTTTTTCTAATCTCATTTTTTATATCCGTGTTATACAAGTTTTATTAAACACATAATTAATTTATGTGATGTATAAAATTCCCATTAATATATATTATTAATATTATAATTAAATTTTTTAATATTTAAATATATATTTTATTAATATTATTTCATGGGGTTTGTGGTTCAAAATTTTCCAAATTTGTAAAGTAATTTTTTTTAAATTTTTTTATTTGAGATATAGGATAGCTTATATATTTATATTTTTCTATGAAGTTTATATAATGCATTTGAAATTTTTTTCCAGGATTTATATACTTATTGATGATATTATAATCTTCATGTAATTTTATTCTCTATTGGAGGTCATTATTTAATGTTACCAATGATATAACAGTGTATAACTACAATCACATCAAATATAAGGATTGATTATATTTATAATACAATTAATGAAATATTATAATTCATATCTTATGTACTATAATTAATTTCCCTTCTTATCTAGATGTACTTGTTATATTAAAGTAATCTCTCCATTTTCACTGTTTGCAACTTGAGAAAATTATGATTTTTTTTTAAATTCCAAAAAAGATTCTCTTTTTGGTCAAAAATATGTATTATTAAATAACCATGTTTTCTAAAAAAAATCTAAAAAATTATTATTATTATTATTATTATTGTATTATGTTTAAAATATTTTTTACCAATGTTTTTCACTTTATTAAAATGGTTTTAAATAAAATATTCTTGTTTTTTTCTTATTACGTCAATTTTCATAACATTTTAAGAAGAAGAATAAATGATCTGTATGTATAGAATTACCCTCCACCATATTCATAATTTCCATGAAGAATCATTTTTAATTTTAAAATTTTATTTTTAAGGAAGATATTATCCTATTATTATAGAAATATTTTTATATGAAAATGATTTTAAAAGAAAATTGTTTTCAACAATCTTTTATGTTTAAAATGTGTTTTAAATTATTTTCAAATAATCCTTTATATGATTTACGATATTTATTTTAAAAAAATGTATTTCAATAATTTCATGATTAATTAATAAGTTTTAAAATAATTTTTCTGAAAAATGTTTGTAAAAATAATTTTAAGCCTTATTTTTATGATAACAAAGTATTTTCAATGAAAAATTTTTTCAAAATTATTTATGTTTTAAAATATATTTTTCTATGTTGACAAGTTATTTTCCACAAGAATTTTTCAAAATGAAATTTTAAATAATTATTTATATGAAAAGGTGTTTTGAAATGAATTTATGAAATGTAATATAAATGTAATTTTAATTTCCTTAATAAATTTTCAATGTGATATTTCAGATCCTTATCCACCTATTATGAATTAATTTATTGTAGTTTCTGATTTATTAGGTATATGACTAAAGAATACATTTAAAATTATCTATTAAATGGTTTATGATGATTATGAATCATTTTTATCTTCTGTAGGTTATTTTCATTTGAAACCCGCTTTTTTTATTGGTTATTCTGGGATGAAATTATTCTGAGACCTATCTCTTTTATATAGGAAGCGATATGATGAAATGTTAATGATATCCATTTCGTTTAATGGTTTGTGATACAATTTCTATGAACCCCATATCATTTTATGGGTCATGATATGATGCATGTTTTATTGTCTTATGGAATAAGTATGTATTGTTCTATAATGAGATGTGTGGGACCTATAACTCCCTAAAAATCATTGGGTAATGATTTATATCACATTAGGTAAAAATAGTAAACAAGTCAACGAGGTTGATATAAAAACGGGAAGCACATTTTTTCATATACACTATATGAAAAATGTGTTCTCTAATCCAATATTGAAAACATGAATATCTTGATGCACTATACGAAATTATAATGTCATGAATAAAAATGGGAAATTGGATTGTCCCGATCCCCCTTGGGAAACAAGTGTGGCCTAATATTCTATTGGAAATGTGCATCCATGTAAAAGAAGGTAAAACTTGAGTGTCCTCATCCAATATGTTTATAGCCTTGGTAGTTATCTTATAAATATTAAATGGTTCTGTATAATTTAAATTGTTCCTCACTTATATGACATGGGATCATGGTTCATGACTGGTTTATGATGAATTTTTACAATTATTATTCATGTATTATGAAATTCCAATATTTTTGTTGTGTCATTTCATTATGATCTTTAAGATTAGTGATATGACTTTATAATGTTAAGATCTTGTTATCATACCATTATTCACATGTTATTCCTTCATATCTCTCTTATTTACACTTACTGAATATCTAATCTCACATATTTACTATATTATTATTTTCTTGGTTATGAAGA
Organism: Viscum album; assembly: GCA_963277665.1. Classification (NCBI taxonomy): domain Eukaryota; kingdom Viridiplantae; phylum Streptophyta; class Magnoliopsida; order Santalales; family Viscaceae; genus Viscum; species Viscum album. The sequence goes on from OY728151.1 coordinate 810,824,777, forward strand.
ATAGTTTTATGTTGGAGTACTAATGTGGTGATATTTAAGGTATATATTGAAGATCATTCACCAATATAATTTTCTTTACCATTTTCCAAACACACTAATCTATTTTGGTCCTCATTAATTTTTTTTTGATTTGATGAATATTCATAAAACTGTTGTAATATCCTCTTATTTTATGTGTGGTTCATAACAGTATCAATGGGAAGATAATGTAATTCATATGAATGATCATATTTGATTCACCAAATACTAAGATGATAAGTTCTATGAAAATAGAGTCTATATATGTTCTATTTTATGATGTAATGAGATGGGGATATTATGTTTCAAACATTGTACACTATTTTTTGTTACATGCATATGATATTTTTTCCCACATCTTAAGTGATAGATTTCAGTGGTGGCGATGTGTCCCATGTCCATGAGACTCTATTTGTAAAATATAAGAAACTGAATTTCCATGAGTGTGATAGAGTACACAATATATATTATCTTTGGGCCAAACAAGTGGGGAATGTTGTGAGTTTAAATCATTTAGAATCACTATAAGATAAATTTGGTGGTCAGTCCCTTCCAAGATTGTGATTATAGAGATCAGACTTCTATGAGTCATATAGGATTAAAGGACTAATTTTATTGGATCATTGGTTATAACTCAAAAGTGTGATAGATATTTTGATGATATGTAACATGATTTGATAATAATATGCTTCATTGTGTTGGTGAATTAGGAAGATGTTGGCTTTAAAAAAATTAGGTTTTCCTAGTCATTTTATTTTATTTTTTATTCATAAATCACCTTGTCAAAAATTCATTATAAAATTTATACATAAAAAATATATTATAGAGAAAGTATAGTTGAAGGGATATTCATAGGACCCGATCATTTATGAGTATAATCCTCTTATTTTATTGTTTTACGAATATAGAAAACATGTGCACTCATTTATTATTATTATTTGCGTAAAATGGAAGTTTAGTATAATTATTGATGATAATATATATGTTGAACTATGATCGCACAACTAATTTAAACATAAGGTTTAAGAAATAACTTTTGATATTGAAAATGGAGATGAAGGCCTCATCATATAGAGTTAGGCTGTTTGATGCTCATTTGTTTGATCTCAGAATGGACGTACCATCCTTGGGCTTCGATCGTGACCAAGACCAAACCGATCATCTACTAATGTTCAATTGTTTGATCGGGTTATACCAAATATGCATGGGGGGGGGGGTGAAATGTGTCTTTTATAAATTCATCAAGAATTGTGATGATGAACGAGTCTATACTTTTATCTTTATCAGGTTTTTGATGCAGCAAAAAATAAACAGTAAAAGAATGAAAGAATGTAGAGTGGTTTGGGGAACATAAGGCCCCTATTTGACTACACCAACTCTGTACTCACCGAGCATGTAGATTTTTAAAATATGGTACTCTTATTAGAAGATCGTCCACAACTGAGTGTAAAATGTTGACACCATTACATGTTAAGGCTATAAAAAGATCCTTCTAGTTCATACATAGAACCAAATACCCATCATAGTATGAGAAGCTGATTACTCAAAATAAAAAGAGTATTTTTCATGAAATTAATTCAAGTAGTTCTTCATAGTTGCAGTAGCATGAAACTGAAAGTAGATAGATCATCATCTATAGAAATTTTCTTCTTCAGATAAGGGCAGTTCTATGTTGATCCAGTTGAAATATATATAGAAATAAATTCTGAAACTCCAACAACAATGGACTCATGAATGATTTTCGATGTAAGAACGGTGAATCATCAACATGTTTCTTCTTCTAAAAAAATTTATTTCAATCATACCTTGTAACAACAGATCTGAAAAACTAGAATGTCTTTTAAAAATTTATTATTGAAAAACTCGAGAGCATGTTCTTCAAATCATTTTTACAATGATCCATCATATACTAATTTTTTTATTTCGAAATAACACAGATATATATATAATAATGATCAGTGTTTTCCATAAAAATTTAGATCCACATGTGTTGCCTTTAGAATTTCTTTATTCAAATGTTTGAATAATAGAGAAGTCGTAACTCCTTAGAATATTCAGCATTAAAAGCTCCTCTTAAATCGATCATTTGAATCACAAATGAACAGATTTAAATCAATCAAAGATGTGCATAAAAATTATTCTTTTAATTTTTCTTGAAATAAGACTAATAATCTAAATAAGGACCATTGTTCAATAAAGTCATTATTTAAATCATTGATTCCCAATGGAGGGTTGAACTGTATAGAATTCATTCTCCGAATGTAAGGTTCACAATGTAAGGTTAATCAACAATACATTTCTCTTCAACTCTCAAACGTTCTGTACAATATCTTTAATTTACTTTTTTGCAAGACATATGATACACGATCTATATGGTTTATTATAAATGTAAGTTTTATGATCCATAGTTTCTAATAAAACATATGGTTGTTGTAAAAAGTATGGTTGGTGAACCATAATTTTGAGAAACATAATAATGTTCCATACTAACGTAGGGTTTTTCATCCATACTTTTCTGAATACCTAAACGTATAGTACCTTCTAAAAGTACGGGTATTCTTTAATATTTTTTTTGATAACGTATGGTTACTTAACCATAGATTTCTGATATCCTAAAAAATAAAGGACGAATTCCATCCTTATGCACGATCCTAAATGTAATGTTTGAATAGTGTTTCCAGAACAAGTGAAAGTGATATCCAAACACATAGAGCATGAAAACTGTTTCTAGAACACACGAAAGTGATTTCTGAACATGTATAGAATGTACAGTGTTTACAGAACATGCTAATATGCTAAAACGACTTCTGAACACTTTTCCAAATATTCCATGTGGATTAAATTATTAAATATTATTCCCAAATATAAAAATAATTAATATTAATTTATGGAAATATACTCAATATAAAAACCTTCTAATGAAAAATAATGATATTTGTGAACATCAAAATCATTATAAAAAGATAGATTATTGTTCTCAACAATCTCCCATTAAATAAAATTGAGTTTTGATTAAGCAACACTTTCTAGAAAATCTTCCACTGTTTATTATCACCAAACCCTTAAAATAACCAATGAAATTATCTTAAAAATATAGTTTATAATTTTGAAAAGGTAAAAAAATATTTTATTTTAACAAAATTATTTCTTAATTTTTACATTTTCTCCCTAATTATAAAGTAATATAAGATCTCCTATTTTATAAATAATGAAAATAAAAATGTTGGTTTATTAAAAAATTCCTACTTGAAAAAACATTTAGAAATTTCTCCCCATAAAATGAATGGTTTTAATTTCTCCTTCAGAGTAAAATATTTATATAAAAAATTGTTGTGTTTATCCATATTTTATCACCTTTTTGTGATATCAAAAAAATTATAGAATAAAGAATATTACACATTTTAATGTAGCACTGATCATAAGTAAATGCTATAATAAACTTTTTATCAATTTTGGAAAATAGATTACTGGTATTCTAACATAGGAAATATAGTAAATCAAACTAATAACACATAAACATGTGGTGTAAATATATTAGATTTAAAATAAATGTAAATTTACAGAAATGAGAACAAGAATCATGGTAGGGAATAAAGGTTTGAGAAATAGGTTTTAGCGCCACTGAATGAATTATTTGATCTCTAACATCTTCACTCGTATCCTTTTCATTAGTCTATCACCTAATTGGACTATGAGATCGCTTCCTTCCTGAGTGATATGGATATCATCTATCAAATTAACTCTAAAAACTATTGTAACCTCTCTAACATCTCTATAAATGGATTTAGCTTCTCTATGCATCTGTTCAATTAAACTATGACCCTGGTTCATCTGATGTATGATGGTTAACAAGATTTTTTTGATTATCCAGTAGAACAAATAATAGAGCACTGTTACACTGTAAGTCCTATAATATGTAATTCATATTTTTCATTACTAATGTAATGGCCTAATATATTCTTATCATATCAAGATAACTAACTGAGGCACCTACTTGAATGTCCCTCACAGATAAAAACAATTTCTCCAAGATAATTTGGAATTCTACCAAACTTGATATCTGTACAATTTCAGATTTCTGTTTTTCAACATCAGTTAACATTTCTATAATTAAAACATCAACTTTTTGTCTTAAAACAATACTAGATTTCAATTTCTAAAATCATTGATTTTATATTTCCAATGCTCTTATTAAAGTAGCATTTTCTTATTCAACACTTGATAACATTATATACAACTCCTCAAATTCTGTATTCAAACAATTAGAGGCACCTTGTGCTTGATTCGAAGTCTAAGATTTTACTAGTTTTATCAAAACTAAAGGTATATATTTTGCATCTGATTTCTCTTCATATTCTCTTTGTACTGGCTTCTCAACTGATTCTTCCTTCGAGTCAATCCCTGACTCATCCATAGAAAAATCCTCATTATTAATTTTAGTGTGAATTTTGGAAGGGTTCTCAGATTGATTCACAAGAATAGGTTCTTGATCATCCAGGGAATCCTATTTATTTATTTCCTCCAAGATTGGATCATATAATATAGGTTCTACTAGAGATATTTTCTCTTGAACAATTTCAGTAGGTTTTACAGGTTGAGGATCTTCAGTTCTAGCTAATTCATTTTCACAAGGCATTTCAATAGTTTGAGGCAGAATTTCTTTTTCCATAGGAGGAGTCACCTCAACTAAGAAATAGTTGATAGATCAATTTTCTATATTATAGATTCACTAATAAATCAGTATCTCAAAAAAGGATCAGTTGCATCAGCATGTACTTGAGTAAGCTCCTCGCCAACTTGAGCCACTCTGTGACTTTTTCGATGATATGCTTCATGAATTCCCTCATCAGTAGGTGGATCGACTACTTCAAATCCTAATCTCTTTGAGGTTTCACTTGAACTAGATTCATCCATTCCTTCTATAGATTTATCAGCTTGCTCCCCCTACATGGAGTCTAGGTCTTCCTGAGATCTGGAAAGCATAAGAATGCTTTTTACAGTACTCTAGATTAAGCCAATCCTCAATAGAGTTCCATCATAGAATATATTACTATGATGACATCTTACTCTGTAATATATTAATGTTATCATATCAGAAATAAAACAAAATATTGAAATTAAACATTCATAGGGATAATAGATTATTATAGATTCTGGTTGACTGTATTAGTTGATATATCTTACTATATATCTATAAAAATTCAACTTGATTTCACTTATAATAAAAAACATTATTTACAATTAAATAAATAGAATTTTCATTATTTGATACATCTTAGGTGATATACCTATTTGCAAAATTTAACAAGAATATTCTCATCAGGTTCTAGATCCTTCAATAACATTTTTCTTATACATGTAGAACCAAATAAAAATGACATAATGTCCTCTAAATTATCTTCAAAATCACTAATATTCATTATTTTGAAACGATAAACTCCCTCAAAAGGACATTTTATGATTCCAGTTATTTCACTATATAAAATTAAAAAATCCCAATCAGAAATTTTAAAAAATATATCGTCCCTTGTAACTCCATGATTAAACTAAATGGAATTGAAAAAGTGATGAAGCTCTACCTCATATAGAAACGTTATATTTTCACTGTTGTAATTTTTCTCAAGATTCTAAATGGTCAAATATTTCTTCAGCGTTATATTGGTCTGGTATAGCCATTCCAAATCAATCACTTTTTTTTGTAAGATTTTCATACCTATAGAACATTGATGTTTGGTGTTACTAGGATATACTTCTTCCATTCTCTATGTCTTTTCCATTTCTGTTTCAATGTTCTCAAGGATCAGTTGATTAGGGTTTTGATTTTTTTGTCAAAGGTTGATGAAGGTGGTAAGGGTGTTTGGTTTTTCGAATGATTTTGAGAAAACAAATTGGTATGGAATTTGAAACAGTTTATGAAATCCTTGATTCCTATGTCATTTACTTATATAATAGTCAATATAATCTTTAAAAGACAAAAAAACATACACAAAAAAAATGAAGGTAGTAGAGAAAAAAATATTATATTATTCTAAAAACAAGTAATTAAAATTAAAATAAACAATTTAAACATAATAAAACATAGATCCCCCTTAAAAATTAAAACATGCATTGGGAAGAGGTTTAGTAAAAATATGGCCTAATTTAATTTCATTACATACAACTTTTAATGTTATTTCATTTTAAAAAACATTATATTTTAGAAAATGATGTCTGATATAAATATGATTTGTTCTAGAATGATTAAGTGGGATTTTTAAAATATTAATAGAACTTGTATTATCACATAAAATAGAGTTTTTATTAAAATAAAGTGCAAATACCATAAGATTATTTTTCACCTAGTAAACATGTGCACCACAACTGCATGCAGATACATATTCTTCCTTGACTATTGATAGGAAAACTGAGTGTTTTTTATAACATGACCATGACATTAATGATTTTCCTAAAAAGTGACAAGTCCCTGAGGTGATTTTTCTATCTAATATAAAACACACAAAGTCATCATCTGAATAAGAAATTAAATTAAATTAATATGTTTTTTGATAGAGAAGATATTGAAAAACAGTTCCATTTAAATATCTAAAAATTATTTTGACAGAACATAAGTGAGATTCATTCGGAACAGAATGAAATCTAGCATAAATACATACTGAATACAATATAGCTATCTTGATAGCAATAAGGTATAATAAACCACCATTCGTACCTCTATATAACTTATTGTCAACTGAATATCAAGTTTCATCCAAATAATGTTTTATATTAGTATATATAGGAGTTGTATGTGTCTTTCTATTTTCAAGTAATTTTTTTTTACTAAATCAGTAATATATTATCTTTGATTTTTAACATTTCCAAAATCCATTTGATAAATTTAAATTCCTAAAACAAATTTATTATCCCATCATAATAATTTTAATTTATCTTTGCATTAAATTTAAAAACTCATGAAAATGATTTTTGTTAATTGAACCAAAAAGTTCATCATCCGCATAAATTTTAACCAATAAAATATTAGTGTTAACAGTTTTCATAAACAATTTTGGGTCATCCAACCAAAGAGTAAAATCAATTTTCAAAACAAAAGAACATAATCTTTCATACAATGATATAGGTGCTTGTTTTTGGGCATAAAGTTTTTTAGTATGTTTAAAAACAAAATCTAGTTTTTGTGAATTTTAAAAACTAGGAGGATTATCAACATAATCTTCCTCCAATAAATTACTATTTAAAAAGAATTGCTTAACCTCCATTTGAAATAATTTAATGTTGTTATGAGATTTATTGGCTAAAAAAACATAAAAGCTTCTAATCTAGGTATGGATGCAAAGGTGTCATCATAAACTATACCTTATTACGAATTATATCATTTATCTATTAGTATTGATTTATTTCTAGTTATAATTACATGATCATATTACTTATTTCTAAAGACCCATTTAGTTCATATAACTAGATATTTATAAGGTCATTAAACTAAATTCAAAACATCATTTCTCTTGAACTGGTTTAGTTTTTCATGCATTTCTATCAACTAACATTCATCAAGAAATGCTTCTTCTAATGTCTTATGTCTTAATTAGAATATAAAGTAAGATATTTCAAAAATATTTCCTATATTTCATCTAGATTTTATTCCAATATCTTGCTCTCCTATAACCGTTTCTCAATGGTTATTTTTTTGGGTTCTAGATTGTATAGGTAGTATACTGTTGGGTTCTTCAATGTCATGTTCTTCTGAACTGGACTAAATTTAATTTTTATCATTTTCAAAAAAATATTTTATATTTTCATATCTCATGTTATAATTACTGTCAAATTATTTAATTTGGTATTTCATTTTCTCAAAGGTATTATATTAATTCAAATTTATAAGAACCGATTCTTCAATAATCCTTGACATTTTATTAAAAAAACTATAAGCATTTGAAGTAATAGAATGTCCTAATAAAATTCCTTCATCAGATTTATTTTATCAAACATAACATGTTAGTTTATGGTGTTTAAGTTATAAAGCGTGCATCCAAAAACATTAATGTATTTTAATTTAGGTTTTATGTTGTTCCAGAGTTAGTATGATTTATTTTTTAAAAATTGGTCTGATTAAAACTCAATTAATTATATAATAGGTAGTTATAATATCTTTTCCCAGAAATAGGTATGAAGACTCTATTCATTTATCATATTCCTATCCATTTCATGAATTGTCCTATTTCTTCTATCAACAATTACATTTTGTTGAGGTGTTCTTCGTGCAAAGACGGTGTGTTTAAAAACCATATTTGAGAAAAAAGGAAATAAATTCTAGATTCTAATATTATCTACTATGATCAATTCTTAATGAAATTATTTTAAAACCTTATTCATTTTAGACATCTTTGAAAAAAATTCAAATCTAGTAAAAGTTTCATTTTTATATTATCAAAAATAAATCCAAGTAAATATAGAATAGTAATCAAATAAATCATATAAATATAAATTTTCAGCCATTCTTATTAATGGTGACGGTCCAAAAAATCCATAAGGATATATTCTAGTTGTATAGATGTAGAAATTTTGTTAATATATTTGAAGGATGATTTGTGCTGCTTACTATATTTTCATGCGTCACAGAATCTTTTCCTTTCAAATTTGAGACAATGAAATTCAAAAACTAATTGGTTCTTAGATAAATTATGTAAAGAATATATATTTTAATTTTCATGTCTTCTATACCAGATCCATGATTCATTTATCTTATTAGTTATGTTGTTTACTTTTTGTTTACACAAGGAATTTAAGTCCATCATATAAACATTATCAGTTCTTCGTGCTCTAAATTTACGCAATTTATCTCTAAAAAACAATTGTTGTTTGAAAATTCAAAAAAATAACCATCATCACAGAGTTTAGAGATAATTATCATATTGTGTTTCAATTATTTTACAAAGTGTTCTTTATTAATTGATACATCTTCTTGATATGCAACAATTCCAATGCCATTAATTTTACATTTGGAATTTTCACCAAATGTGACTAATACTACATCATTTTGAGTTAATGTTATAAATTTAAAATAATTTCCACCCATATTCCAAGAGAATACACTATCCACATACCATATTTTATTTCGGCTTTGGTGACATGCTTACCTATTATGTTCTTCCATAAAGCACATGTTTTATTTCAGATTTGATTCAGCTTTTTTTAGTCAGAATTTTATGAGCTACCGGAGTCTTCAGAAACACTCCAAGTTGATTTCATTTATCTTTTTTCTTCCTTCTCATAATAATTTTTTAAAAAAATTCATTTTATTTTCTCCTTTTAATTGAGGGAATTAAATTATAATGTGACCCACCTTTTTTGCATTCATATAATCTGACTTCCCTTGGTTTGTTTTCCCCATTTATGAAGGATTTTATAAATCCTTTTGTCTTTCTGTAGAATTAATTGGAATTTATGGCTAGATATGCCAGATCCACATATGAATTATATGAATCATAACTCTCTTATTTCATTTGGATTTAATTCTTCATCTTTCTTCTCTTCTTTTGGGATGTTACTTTCAATGCATTATTTTCTCTCTTGATAATGATTTTTTTTCATTTTTTTCTCCTTGATTCTCAGCTACATACATCACCAGAGTTCCAATTAAATCATCCTTCATTAGATCTTTTTCTATTGATGATTGTCTAATACCCACTGATATCCAATTCCATCTAGGTGGATGTACTCTCAGTACGTTCAGGGATTGATTTGCTTTTTTGATAGGATCTCCCAAGGAATTGATGTTCTTAACAATTTATTTAACTCTTCCATTCATCTCGGTGATTTTTTCTTCTTTATACTTTCATAATGTGTCGAATATCAATTTAGTTCTGGCTTACCTTATCTGTCTGACAATGTCAGCTCATTTATAAGAATCTAGAATTGTCTTCCACATTTCATAAACAGTCGGGCACTGAGATACTCTATTGAATTCATCTGGTCCAAGACTATAGATGATATCATTCATAGATCTCCAGATTATGTCGTACTCTAATTCATTATCCATACTCCATGTTTCATGTTTCTATGGAATCGCATAGGTACTTAGAATTTTTGAGTAGATTCGGTATCCGAGGTTCTTTAAGTAAATGATCATCCTTTATTTCCAGCATCCATAATTTCACCATTAAAGTAGAGAGATCTAACCATTAACATACCCTCTTGTGTATAAGCCATTTTGCTATCTATAATCTAAAATCTCTCATATATTTATGATTTGAAAAAGTCTCCTCCTATGATACCAATTGATGGACTTGGATATAAAAAATACACACATGAAGGGGTGAATTGTTTCATTTAAAAAGTCTTCACGAATCGTGAAGATGACCGACTCTATCTGTTTATCATTATTAGGATTTTTATATAGAAAAAAATAAATAGTGAATGAATGAAATAATGTATAGTGGTATGGAGAATAGAAGGCTCCTACTCCACTCCATCAATGCTCTACTTCACGAGTTTGGTGATTTTCACTATATGTTCCTCTTATCAACATATAGTCCACAATTGAGTGTAGGAAGTTGATACATTTACATGTTAAGGCTAAAATTATATCCTTATGGTTCATACATAGAACTGAATACACATCTTAGTTCGAGAAGACGGTTACTTCAAATAAAAATATTGATTATCTTTAAATACATTTCAGTTATTTTTCATTGTTGCAGCAGCACTCAACTGATAGTAGATAGATCATCGTCTTCCTAAAGGATGTTCATTAGATAAGGGATGTTATGAATCAATCCAGTTTCAATAGGTATAGAAATAATTTCTGAAACTCCAAAAACGATGGATTCTAGAAAGATCTTCGATGTTGAAATAGTTAATTTTCAATGTGTTTCTTCTTCTTTAGAAAACAGAGTTTAATCATACCTTATAACAATAGATTTGTAAAACATGAATGTCTCTATAACAATAGTAGTGAAAACTCTGTGTCTTGTTCTAATAATATTATTTATAATAATATATCATATACACCTATTTTTATTTCAATATATCATAGATATATATAGAAAAACTAGGAGCATTTTCCTTAAAATTTTATGTCCACAAAGGTCGCCTTTAGAATCACGATATTCAAACGTTTGAAAAATAGAGTAGTCGTAACTCTCTATAATATTTTTCATGAAAATGTCTTCTTCAATCGATCCATTAAATCTCAAATAAATGTATTTGAATCATTCAACGACGTCCATTAAAATTGATCTTGGAATTTGGATTGTAATCAACCTAATAATCTTCATAACGACCGTTGCTCAATCCTGTCATAATTTAAATCTCTAATGCCAAACATAGGGTTGAACTTCATAACATTCATTATCTAAACATAATGTTTTCAACATAAGGTTGATCCACCATACTTTTTTACTTTAACTCTCAAACGTACATTACAATATCCATATAATTTTTTTAGAAAAACATAAGCTACATGATCTGTAAGGTTCATTATAGAAGGGAGGATGATAAACCATACATTTGAGAAACAAACATAACATTCCATACTAACGTAGTGTTTTTCTTCTATACTATTCTGATATCCCAAACGTATGTTTCCTTCCAAATGTAGGGTTCATATTCCTTAATTTTGTTGATAATGTATGGTTTTTAACCATACATTTATGATATCCCTATAAGAAATTAATGAATTCCGTCCTTACACTACGCTCCTCAATGTAGGGTATGAACAATATTTCTAGAACACGCAAATGAGATTTTTCAACATGAAGTGCATGAACAGTGTTTCTAGAACACGCGAATGTGATTTCTAAACACATAAGGCATACGTAGTGTTTCCAGAACATGCTAAAACACTATAATGATTTTTGAAAACATTGTCAAATATTCTACATGGATTAAATGATTAAATATTATTCCAGAATTGAGAAATAAAGAATATTATTTTTCAGAAATATACTAAAAGTAAAATCATTAGAATAAAAAATAAGGTTATTTGGGAAATTTGAAATCATCATAAAGAGATAGATTATTGTTCTCAACAATCTCATCTTAATAAACTAGTGTGTTGTTGAAAACAAAACATGCTCAATAATATCCCCATTTTTACGGATCACAAAACCCATTAAATAAACAGTGAAATTATCTTACAAAATATAGTTTAGAATTTTTAAATTGATAAAAACTATATTTTATTTTAACCAAATTAATTGAAAACTATTTACATTTTCTCCCCCTTTATAAAGTAATTTAATATCTCATCATTTATAAATAATGAAAATAAATTTTTTTCTTTATCCAAAAATATACCTATTATAAAAACTTTTTGGAATATCTCCCATTAAAATGAAAAGTTTTCTTTTCTCCCAAAAAATAAAATATTAATATAAAGAATTGTAGAATTTATAAATATTTTCTCCCATTTTGTGATATCAAAAATAATTATAGAATAACGAATATAAAAGATTTTAATGTACCACCGAACCTATGTAAATGCTATAATAAACTATTTATCAATATTTGAAACTCGGTTACTGGAATTCTAACATAGAAAGTATTTAAAACAAACTAATAACACATAATCTTATGATGGAAATATATTGGATCAAAATATGAGTAAAAGAATAGAAATGACAATAGGAATCAAGGTTAGACTAAAAAGGTTTGGAAAACAAGTTTCAACACCTCTGAATGGCTTCCTTGAGCATTAACATCTACAATATCAACCTTTTCATTTGTCTATCGCCTAACTAGACCATGATATCCCTCACTTCCTAAGTTAGATGGATATCTTCAATAATATTGATTCCAAAAAACTCATGTAACATATCTTAATTCTCTACAAACTGATTTACCATCTATATAAATCAATTCAACAAAACTCTGACCTCTGGTTTATCTAATGTAAGATGGACAACTTGATTGTTTTGATTATCCAGTAGAACAAATTATGGAGCACTATTAAATTGTATTCCCTACAATATTTCATTCATATTGCTCATTACTATTTTAATTTCATGAAATCTCCTTATCGTTTCAGGCGAAGGACTTGAGGTACCTTCTTGACTATCCCAGACAGTTGCAAAATGTCTCTCAATGAAAATTTTGAATTCTTCCAAATCTGATTTCAGTGTAATTTTAAGTTTTAGTTTTCCAACTTTTGTTATCATTTCCTTCTTAAAAATACCTTCTTATGGTTTTGAAATAGAACTGGCTTTCAATTACTAAAATATTTTATTTTCCATTTCCAATTCTCTTCTCAAAGCATGATTTTTTGATTCGACTCTAGTTATCTTTCTATACATCTCCTCAACTTATGCATTCATAGAATTAGAGGTACCTTATGCTTGATTCTAAGTCTCATCTTCCATTGGTTTTAAAAAAACTAAATGTAGCGATTCATCATCTGATTTTGATTATTCATCATTTTATACTGGCTTCTCAGCTAATTCTTCCAATGATTCTTTCCTGAAATCAAACATATAAAAATCCACATTAACAATTTTAGTGTGAATTTCATAAGGGTTCTGTGCTTGATTCACATCAACATGTTCTTTCTCCTCCAGATCATCTTCTCTATTTATTTCATCCATGACTTGTTCCTCAAATACAGGTTCCTATTGAGCTAAATCCACTTGATCAAACTCAGTAGTTTGCACAGGTTGAGAATATTCAGTTATATCCACTTCAACATCTGTTGTATTTTCAAAAGATTGATGCACAGATTATTTTTCCACATGAAGAGTCACCTCAATCGGAGAAATTGATTGTTGTTTAAATTTTTTTACTGCAGATTCATTAATAAATCTATTGCTTAGAAGAGGTTTTATTGCATCATCATATTCTTGAGTAGGATCCTCAAATACATGAGCCACTCTGTTCCTTTTCCTTTCAAGTCCTTTTTTGACATCCCTCATTAGTATGTGGATCGACTGCTTCAAATCCTAATCTCTGTGAGGTTCTATATGCTCATGATTCGACCATGCCTTCCCTAGACTTAGTAGGTTGCTCCCCCTAAGCTGAGTCTTAGTCTTCCTCAGCTTCAATAGGAATAAGTTTTCTTTTCACAGTACTACAAAAGAAGCCAATCTTCCATAGAGTTCCAGTAATGAAAGTACTGATGTGATGTTATCTAACTCTGGAATATATTAATATTATCATATAAAACCATAAATAAAATAAAATTTAACCTTTTATAGTGATATAAGTTCATTATATCATCTAGTTGATAGCAGTAGTTTATAAATCTCACCATATATCCCGAAAAATTCAACATTATTTCAATCATAAGATAAAACATTATATAGATGTCATTAAATAGAATATTATCCATCTCTGACAACCTAGGTGCAGTCCCTCATTTCACAAACTTAACTAGATTATTTTGATTATGTTCTAGATCCTTATTTATCATTTTTTCTTAAACATGTAGAAGTAATAAATATGAAGTAATTTCATTTAACTTATGTTCGTTATCTTTAATATTCGTTACGTTAAAATGAAAAACTCCCACATTAGGGAAGTATAAGATTCTAGCTACTTCAATAAACGAAATTGACAAATCTCGATATTTAATTTTCACAAAAATAGTTTCATATATATCTCCAAGACTAAAATGAATGGATTTTTAAAAGTAACAAATCTCTACCTCATATAGAATCTCTGTATTTTCAGCCCTAAAATTTTTCTCAAGATTTTGAACAGCCAAATCTTGCATCAACGTTAGATTTTTATGGTATAGCCATTCCAAATTAATCACTTTACCTTGTATGATCTTCTTCCCTATCGAACATTGAATTTTTTTGTTACTAGGTTCTCTTTCCTCCATTCTATATGTCTTGTCCATTTTTATTCAATTTTCTGAAGGCTATAAGGAGTAGGTTTTCAATGTTTTAGTCAAAGTTAGATGAAGGAGTTATGTTTTTTGGCTATTTCGAATGGTTTTGAGAAAATGAATGGGTTTGGAATTTGAAATGGTTTCAAACATCCTTGAGTAATGTATCATTTACTAACATAATAATCATTACATTATTTAATTGTTAAAAAAACATACACATCCAAAATCATACGGTAGTACATGTGAAATTATAAATTATTCTAAAAAAAGTAATTAAAATAAAAATTCATTTAAAACCAAATGAATCTAGCTCACCCTTAATAAAATCAATCCTTGTAGTGAGAAATAGTTTAGAAAAAATATCATTTAAATGAATTTTAGAACATACAATTTTTTACAAATATATCATTTATAAGAACATGAACTCTTAGAAAATTATGTTGTATATCAATATGCTTAGTTCTAGAACGATTAATATGGTTTTTTGAAATATTTATTGCAATATTTTTAACACATAAAATAGGTGTATTAGTAAAATTTAGTCCAAAGTCCATAATAGTGTTTTTCATGAAGAAAAGTTGTTCACAACAACTACCTGAAGATACATATTATGCCTCAGCTGTTGATAGGGCAACATAGCTTTGTTTCTTAATAGACTATGACACTAAAGATTTTCCTAAAACGTTTCAAGTCCCTATGGTGAATTTTCTATCTAATCTATATCTTCCAAAGTCAGCATCTGAGTGTGAAATTAAATTAAAATCACAGGTTTTTTGAGAGAGAACAGATATAAAATTAGTTCTTTTTAAAAATATAAAAATTAATTTGACAAACCATATATGAGATTCATTAGGATCAGATTGAAATCCAACACAAAGTCATACTGGATACATTATATCTGGACTACTAGTAGTAAGATATAATAAACTATCAATCATACCCTTGTATAACTAGTTTTCATCTGATATTCAATTTTCATTCAAATCTTGTTTTATATTTGTACACATAGGAGTTATATATGTGTCGTGCTGTTTTCAAGTCCAAATTACATTAATAAATAAGTAACATATATTTATTGATTTAAAACATTTAAAAAATCCTTTTGATAAATTTGATGTTTGAAAAAAGAAATTTTATTCTCCCATAATACTCATTCGAAATTATCATTGTATTAAATTTGAAAAATCATGAAAATGTTTTTTGATTGTTGAACCATAAATTACATCATAAACATTAAAATTAACCAACAAAATATTAGAGTTAAAAGTTTTATTAAACAATGTTGGATATACCATCCAAAAAGTTAACTAATTTTTCAATAGAAAAGAACTTATTCTTTCATACCAATCTCTGGGTGCTTGTTTTAGGCCATAAGGAGTGTTAGTACATTTAAAAACAAAAATTTTTTTCCTGTGAATTTTCAATACCAAGAGGTTTCTTAACATAAACATTGTCGAATAAATAACCATTTAAAAAGTTAGACTTAACATCCATTTAAAATAATTAAAATTTGTTAAGAGATCCATGGGATAAAAGGATATTAATAGCTTCTGATCTTGCTATGGGTGAAAATTACTTTTTATAATCTAAACCTTCTTCTTGATTATATAATTTAGCAATTAGTCTTGCTTTATTTATGGCTATTATTACTTGATCATCATGTTTATATCTAAAGACCCAATTAGATCCTATAACTGGATAGTTCTCAGATCATTCAACTAAATTCCTATCTTCATTTATCATGAACTGGTTTAGTTTATATTTCATTTCTATCATCCAAAATTTAACCACTAAGGCTTATTATAATGTATTAGGTTTCAATTGGGATAGAAATGTAGGGAATTCAAAAATATTTCCTACATTTCTTCTAGTTTTTATTCCACTGTCTAGGTCTCCTATAAGAATTTTTAAATGGAGAAACCTCAAGGTTCTAGACTATCTAGGTAGTACATTGATGGGTTCATCAATTTCATGTTGTTCTGGACTAGACTGAATTTCATTAATATCATTTTTAAATAATTTTTTTAGTTCTCAGGTCTCAAGTTATCATTATAGTCAGAATCATCAAATTGGTATTTCCATTTATCAAAAGGATCAGATTCATCAAATTTTACATGAATTGATTCTTAAGTAATCTATGACTTTTTATTAAATACTCTAAAAAATTGAAATTATATGAATATCCTATGAAAATATCTTCATCAGATTTTGGATTAAACTCACCAAGATTATCCTTGGTGTTTAAGGTGTAAGCCATGGATCCCAAAAATTTAAAGTAATTTAATTTAGGTTTTTTGTTGTTCCAAAGTTTATAAGGCCTCTTTTCTAAAAATTGTTCTGATAAAAACTCTATTAATTATATAATAGGATATGCTTAAAGCTTCTACTCAGAAATAGGTAGGAAGGTTTTATTCATTAGCATAGTCCTAGCCATTTCATGAATAGTCATATTTCTTCTTCCAACAATTCTTATTTGTTGAGGTGTTCTCGGTGCAGAGAATTTGTGTTTAGTACCCCTATTTGAGAAAATGGAATTAAATTCAAGATTCTCAAATTCTCCACGATCATCACTTTTTAATGAAATTATTTCAAAACCTTTTTCATTTTGGTCATCTTTGCAAGAACATTCAAATATAGTAAATGATTTATATTTAGTTTTTAGAAAATAAATCCATGTAAATCTATATTTGTAATCAACTAAAACATATACATACAATTTACTAGTGAATAATTATATTCTTGATGGTCCAAAAAAATCCATATGGATATGTTCTAGAGGTTTAGATGTAGAAATTTTGTTAACATATTTGATATATGATTTGTGCTGCTTTCCAAGTTGACATGCATCTAATATTATATTACATTTAAATTTGAGACTAGGAAAATCATAAAATATTTGTCTCCTAGATAATTTATTTACGAATATATCTTGCAATGTCCATGTATTCTATTCCAAATCTATGATTCATTTATATTATCAGTTTTCCTGTTTACATTTTTTACACTAGTAAATCAGGTCAAGAGTAAAAACTTTATTAGTTCTAGGTGCTCTATATTTAACCAATTTAACATTAAAAATGGAACAACGGTTTTTTAAAATCTACTAAATAACCATCGTCACAAAGTTGAGAGATACTTATCAGATTCTGTTAAATACTTATAATTAATGTACATTATTAATTGAGACAACTTGTAGATCTCTAACAGTTCCAATTACAATACTATTACCTATGGCATTGTAACAAATGTGACTAATCATCCATCCTTTTGAGTGAATATTCTAATGTTCAATTAATTCCCAATAATATGCCTAGAGTAGCCACTGTTGAAATACCATATTTTAGTTCAGATTTTTTGACCTGATTCCTCATCAGCATATGCCATAATGCACATGTTTTCATTCATATTTGATTCTTCTTTTTTTGACTTTTACTTTGAGGATATGTAGGAGTGTTCTGAATCACTCCATGTAGTATTCATTTGTCTTATTTCACTCTAATCCTAATCAATGTTTTTTTAAAAAATTATTTTTATTTTCTCTTTTTAATTGAGGACATTTTGGTCTAATGTAACCCATATTTTTTCATTCATAGCATCTGAATTCCATTGGTTCTTATCATCCATTTTCATGGATTTTTTCAATACCTTATTTTTTTGTAGAATTTACAAAATTTTCTGTCTAGCTGAGCCAGTTTCCCATATGAATAAGATAAATCATGAACTCTCTAATTTCATTTTGATTTCATTCTTCATCTTTATGCTTTTATTTTGAGATGTTACATTCAAAGTAGTATATGCTCTACTGATAAAGACATTGTGCTCATTTGACTCATCTTGAATATTATCTTTATACATCACTAGAGTTCCAATTAATTATATCATAAATACATCATTTACTATTGATTATTGTATAATAGACATTGATATCTCATTCCTTCTGGTTGGTAGAACTCTCAGTACATTTAGAGATTGATTTTATTATTTGATAGGATTTCCCAATGCAGTAAACTCAAGGGTAGATGACCAACATTAAGAGATAGATATGAAATCTGAGAAAATTATAGAAAAGAATGATATTATTTCGCATGGACATCAATGTGAAGTAGGAACCCCTGACATCATGAAGGGCATAAAGGATGCAGATTTGGATTCTCAGTTAGAACAACTCATTCACTATGGCGAAGATATGAAGGTGTATGTTCTCATGATCATGGTCTCAAGGGAAGACATTTATGAGATTATGGGAAGACTAATCCAAGTGCCAATTACTAGGGAGAAATATGAATGGATTGATAAGAATGATCGAATATTGATTAGAGGATTCAATAGGGGATGATCTGTAAAGTAGAATACATAAAGGTTTGGTAGCATCTAGCAAGGCACTAGAATGATAACATAGGAGAAGACCAATCATGCCAGGTAATTCTGTACCGTGGAAACTGTTTAGGAAAGTATATGTTAATAATCTTATACATATGTTTAGTAATTCAACTGAAACCATTGATGCTTGGTCTGTTTCTCTGTAGGGTTCTCATTCCCCCTTAAAAGCATTTTAAAATAAAAAAGTTATTTTGTAGGATAGGATCTCCAAAGACTATGATTTAATTATCAATTTATGAAACTCTTCGATTCATATGGGTGATTCATTCTCATTCAATCATTCAAAATGTGTCAAAATTCAATTTATATGTGGAAAACCTAATCTGTTTGACATATACAGTTCCTTCACAAGCAACTGCATTTGTCTACCACAATTCATAAGCAGTTGGAAACTAAGATACCCTGTTAAATTAATATGGTCCAATACCACAAATAGTAGCATTCATAGATTTTGAGTTTATGTCGTAGTCTGCTTCTGTGTCATCACACCATGTTGCATGTTTCTATGGAATCACATAGAGAGTTATAATTTTTGAGTAGACTTTATATCTAAATTTCATTAAGTAAATGATCATCCTTGATTTTCAGAATTCACAACTTTGACTATTGATGTTGGGAGCTGAATCCATTGACATACCCTATCGAGTATTAGCCATAGTTCTCTATATAATTATAATTCTTTCAACATGATATAGATTTGATAAAAGCTCCTCCTTTGATACCAATTGTTGGATCTGGATATACTAATTGCACACAAGAGGGGGGTGAATTGTGTCTTTTAAAAAATAATCACGAATCAGGATGATGACTGAGTCTATCAATTAATATTTATTAGGTTTTTTATACATTGGAAAATAAAACGTTAATGAACGCAAGATTTTATAGTTTTTTGGGGAAGAGAAGGACCCTAGTCCACTCCACCAACGCTATACTCCATGAGCTTGGTGATTTTCACTATCTGGTCCTATTATCAATAGACGTTCCACAACTGAGTGCGAGAATCTAAAACCAGTACACTTTATGTATAAAAATAGAACATTCTGGTTCATACACAACAACTAATATTAAGCGTAGTATGAGAATCTAGTTACTCAAAATAATAATTGTTTTATTCTTGAATTACATTACAAGGGTTCTTCACAGTTGCAGCACCACACAACTGACAATATATAGATCTTCATCTTCAAAAAAAGTTGTTATTCAGATAAGGGATGTTCTGAGTCGATCTAGTTGCAATAGATATAGAAATAAATTAAAAAAATCCAACAATAATGGATTCGCAAAATCTCAACATTGTATAAACGGTGAATTTCAAACTTGTTTCTTCTTCTTCAGAAAAAAGAGTTTGATCGTACCTGGTAACAACAGATCTGTAAAACTCAAATGTCTTTATAAACTGTAGTAGTGATAAACCCGAGAGCTTGTTATTCTAATCATTTTTAAAATGAACCATAATACACAATTTTCTTAAATTCATAATAAACCATATATATATAGAATAACGATCAGCATTTCCATAATAATTAAATCCACAGATTTCAACATTAGAATCGCAATATTAAAATGGTTGAATAATAGTGCTATCGTAACTCCACTAAATATTCTGAATGAAAAGATCATATTAATTAGGTACATTGAATCAAAAATAAATGGATTCGAATTAGTCAAAGGCTTGCATTAAAATTGGGCTTTGAATTTGACATGAAATCAGCCTAATAAACTACCGAAAGATTGTTGGTCAATAATGTCTTAATTTAAATATCTGATGCCAAACATAGGGTTGAACTGCATAACAATCACTCTCTAAACGTAAGGTTCACAATTAAAGGTTGATCAACTATACTTCTCTCTTCAACTCTCAACTATATGGTACAATATCCATACTTTTGTTTTTAGAAAAACATAAGATACATGATATGTATGGTTCGTTATAAAAGTAAGGTTGATGATCCATAATTTCTTATAAAACATAAGGTTATTTTCAAAAGTATGGTTGATGAACCATAATTTTGGGAAACATACATAATGTTCTATACTATCATAGGGTTCTTCTTCCATACTTTTCTGATATCCCACACATAAGGTTGCTTCCTAATGTAGGGTTATTCTTCTATACTTTTTTTATAACATATGGTTGCTTAACCATACATTTTTTATATCCCATAAAGCAATCTAAAAATTCCATCCTTACACTATTCTCCTAAATGTTGGGTACGAACAGTGTTTCTAGAACATAGAAAAGTGATTTCCCAATAGGTATAGCATGAACACTGTTTCCAGAACAAGTGGAAGTGATTTCTGTATATGTAGAGCATGAACAGTGTTTCCAGAACATGCTAATATGCTAAAATGATTTCTGAACTCTTTTTCAAATATTCCATGTAAATTAAATGATTTAATATTATTCCAAATTAGAGATATAAATAATATTAATTTCTTAAAATATACTCAATGTAAAATCATTATAATAACAAGTAAAGATATTTGTGAACATAAAAACCATCATAACGAGATAGATTATTGTACTCAACAATCACCCCTTAATGAAATAGAGTGTTTTTGAAAACAACACTTGCTCAACACACAACCCATCATCAATTTCCTCACTGAACATTCCCATTAGAAATTATTAACACGCATAGATGATTTCATTAATATGTAGTTATATATAACAAATCGAAACACATAATATAAGCACAACATCGAAAACCAATTTCCACATCCTCATCACATTACAGCCATATCCAGATTCACAGCCCCACTAAATAATCATACCACAACCATCACAACCCCATTGTACAACCACATGTCGTCCACTTTTACCACACACATAGGAATATGGATATTTTCCAATAAATTAGTCCTAAACACACAAACAATATAAATCCCACACATCATGTCATATATCATAACAAAAAACATCTATGTTTAAAAAAGGGGGATCTATTTGATTTTTAAACTATTTATTTAATGGTGTTATCATTGATGACATATGATTTTGGGGCATCAATTTAATTAACGAAATACATCTGTTAAATAATTTATAAATTTATTACAATACCATAATCCCAAACAAATATATGATTTTAAAAGCGAGTAGATGAATGATAATCATGTCACCCATAGAGATGGTTTTAATAAAGGAATTGCATCCATAAGAGCGTAGTATCAAAAAAGATGAAGTCAAATGAAAAAATTATGTAAAATCCCTATTCATGTTCCCCCACCCCATTTAATTCAATAAAAATGATTTGTTATCTTTCTTAATCTAGTTTTGACCATGTTTAAAAGAAAATATAAAAAACTGATATCGCATGATACACATAAGCAGAAATTAAATAAAAATCTACATGTAAGAATGATGATCAATGCAACCTTTTTTCTAGATAAGCTGCACCAAAATAGGGGTGCATGTATAATAAGATAAATTCCAAAGAAACATGAACCAATTATAGTAATCAGGTTACCTAACTCTTATTGGAAGAGGGATCAAATCTGTACTATATCTAGTGAATTAATATTTGAAAGAGGATATGAAATATCATTACATTATAAGGATAATATCGAAAATGTTCGGGATTAGATACAATTTCAAATTTTTATTATAGACATATCTGACCAAGACCATGTGTTTTAACCATTTAAAAGCCTATGGACCCTTAGGTAATTATGAATATGATAAAAAAACTTTTAAAAAACTAAAAAATCCATCAATTTATTAATTAACATCATATACCATAATAAAAGTCGTAATACAGGAAAACATGAAATACTAGTAATTGTTAGAGATGATGCACCATTGACAATGGGGAACCACCAGACGAGTGACAATCAGTGAGGCACCATCAGATGTGATACTGTCAGTGAGGCACCTCCAGATGAGAAACCATTAGTAAGGCACCACTCGTATAAGACACTACCTGCGAGGCACCTCCCGGATGAGACAACTCCTACATGCTACCTCCAGACGAGCGACCGTTAGCGAGGCACTTCCTGATGATTGACTGTTAGTAAAGAACTACTAGACAAGGCACCACATAGATGACACACTACCTATGAGCCACCACTAGGATGAGACCTAGGCAAAAATCCACCCCCAGAAAGGCATCGCCAGAATGAGACACCGTTTAGATGGGACACTATTGGGAATCATGGAAAACATGGAATTTTTGTAATGTGATGAAATGAGTCACCATGAATTCCCATAAAAAGTAAAACACAAGATTTCCAAAAAATTAATGGACCATATAGTGAATACAATTACATTATATACCACCCAAAATAATCTAATCATCGTTAATCTATAACTGACTCGGAAGGTAGGAGAGTAATGGTCTGAATAACCATCTGTTGAGATACCTCTCAATGATCTCCACAAGATTCAGGGACAACAATCCCTCTCAAACCTACTCTCAGGGAGGATACAACTCAACAAATAACATAATCACGTAGATAAGAAAAATAATACATGTATAAAATGTATAAAAATAAATCAAAAAACGTTATAACCAAATAAAAGAACACATTTAAAAACGTTTTCTCAAGAATTTTTTGAACATAATGATTATATTTAATATAAGAGAAAACATTATTATATATTTGTTCATCATCAACACAAATTAGAAATGTCATTGTTTGAATGTAAATATATGATTATTAAACATTTTTTATTTTATAAAATTAAATTAAATCATTTAAAACAAAACATGGGTAATATATAATGAAGGTTGTATCTTAGCATGCTTTATTAATACTTTATTAACAACATAGACATTCTATTTATATAAATTTTTAAAATCATGTTGGTTGAGAAGTTTAAATGATTATAATGATTTTTCAAATGATCTATTACATTATAGACATGTATATGAACATTTTATTTTTAACTAATATTAATTTTCAAAACATTCTTATTAAACAATTTCCTTGAAAAATCTAAAAAATGCAGTAGGCTAAGAATACCACTTTATGACAAACCACATTTTGAAACCTTTTTAAATAATGGTATTTATTAGAATTATCTATGAAAATACTTTCTATTTTTTTTAGAAACAAAATTTTCATCAACATGTATCTCAAGACAGTATAAATTAATTGGAAGGTTTCATGTTTTCCCAATTTTGTTCTATTCTTCTAACATAACTCTATAAATCTCATTACTATGTTAATGTTATCACATATTAAAATCAAATTTCTGAAAAAATGAATTAAAATATAGAATACATAACAAATATTGAATGAGTTTTAAAAAACAATATTTTACACGTTTAAAATTCTTTTATGTTTTTCATCAAGATGTTAATTATGAGGATCAAAATTATGGAGAAACAATAAATCGTTTAACATTCCAATTTCTATTATTCACTGGTGCATGTCATTACATGAAATTATATCTAATATCATTACCATACCAAAAAAACACATTAATTAATATATATATATATATATATATATATCAAAAGTAAACAATTCAACGTAAACCATCCACCATACCACAATATTTTCTGCTTTCGGATGTGCTTATTCACCTACATGGTTTTACAACATTTCGTAATAAAAAGTGTATTGATGGGGGAATGAGTTTCTATATCATCATATATTTTAAGTCATAACACACATCATCATCATAAAATAAGTAATGATAAAACAAATCAATAAGATAATAATCAAACATTCCCATCACTTATTTTATGAAAAACATAAGCATGGGAGGAAAAACCATTTTCATTTGTTTCATGATTTAAAAAATAACCATTTTATTTTATTTCATACATTTTGTTATTAATAATTTAATGGAGGTAAGGAATTCAATAATTAAATACACATAATAACACAACACATGTAATTATACCATGACAACTACGTATCTCCATCACTAGAAAATAAAAAGCATTCAACAAACTTATCAACCAACTAAAACAACAATTATACATTTCTCACAACCACATCCCCTCAACACATTACCATACACACATAAACACCATTTTCAAAGAACCTATTTTTCTATCCGATCCTAAACACTTCCCCAACTAATAATCAACACTAAAATCACAAAAAACCTCCAAGCACGGAAATCAATTAATTCTATTTCCCACATCGATGTATAATCTGTATTGGGTTGCACTAACTCATCATCAAAGTGTCAATCGCATCAAAGTATAATGGATATTTAGTAAAGATCCATTTTCATCTCTTAATATCAAAAAAGATTAAAATCATATTCCACATTTGGAATCATAACAAGAACAATCACACATAGTAGAAAACATAGTATCTTCTATAATTATGTACAAGCTTATATTACATAATGTAATTTTTTATCATGAGTACATTCAAAAAATATTTCAATTTATCTTGGGAGTTGATTAATTATCCAAATATTATTGATTATCATTCTATGAAAATTTGAGCATTAACAAGCATTCACATCAAGGGTCTCGTATTCTATATCAATCACAACACAATCAAGGTTTCCACCAACTTCTCTATTTAGTAAGGAATAAAAACACATCAATTCAATGATAAAAATAAAACCACAAAAAAATAACAATTCATTGTTATTTCAACTAAAACATCATGAATTAATTTAAATGAATTTGAAATGTATCCATGTTTAATACAAAACTACTGATGTGTTATATCACACACCATTTTTAACATGGTTTAACAAGTCATTCTGGGTTCACATTATTATCAATTACATGCACTTTAACTTCAATTAAGAAATTCTACATGATTTGTTATTTTCTTAAATTTAGATAATACATTACATAAACAACATTATGTCATAATCATCATAGTGAAACATGATTTATGACAATAAAATTAAAACTATTAATGTTTAATTACTATATTTTATTCTTTATCATTCTAAAATACTACATGACATACAACACATTATTATAGAATTACAAAGATAAACAATTATTTGTTAACATGAAATTAAAAATTAAAAAATTAGTATTACTAAATATCGCGTTTTATCATCCTCGATAGAAACATCCTTTAATCATTTCAAAACTCCCGAAAACCTTCTTATACACTAAAATAAGGATTACGTAATTATACTTATGTATTTAAATGTTATTTTTTAAACAGGATTCATGCATAGGTATCTCATAATAATAATTTCCCGAGATACCACACAAATGATTTCAACCATATGCATTCCTCATATAACAAACTACTCATGAAATAACATGTGAGGAATCATTTTTATAGTACCTACAATTTCATAGCAATCATATAATTTTATGTTTAACCATTTTAATAGTTTTATATAACAACATGTTACCACAATGAATGGTAATCATTTTCCTCCAAAATATAGACATAAATGTAACATGAATTTATATACTGACACATTCTTATAACATACAATATTAGGAATACGTCATCAAAAATTC
This sequence comes from Viscum album, assembly GCA_963277665.1. Classification (NCBI taxonomy): domain Eukaryota; kingdom Viridiplantae; phylum Streptophyta; class Magnoliopsida; order Santalales; family Viscaceae; genus Viscum; species Viscum album. Next base: position 810,851,402 of record OY728151.1, read on the forward strand.
AAATAAGGAGAAACTTATTCATCCCAATTTTTCCGAATTAAAAAATAAAATAAATTAATTTAGATGGAAATTTCAAGAATTTCATAAATTAAAGGTCTAAAAATATGTTTTACAAAAAAATTTAATAATATATGATATTTAAATGTTACAAATGGAATGAAACACATTTCATATTAACATTCATTGAAAATAGAGTACTACTAACCATGTTTTTTAAATAATAAATTTTAACATGCTAGTGTGAAATATATTTCAATGTTACATTCTTTATATTGTTTTTAAAAATGTAAATTGTTCATCATAAAAAATACAATAAGTATGATTTTATAACAATTTCAAACAAAAGAAAAAATAGATGGGATGATATAAATTTATAATAAAATAATTAAATTTCAATTAATTATGATTCATTCCATGAATGGAATGGATAAAACTCATTAAAACATCACTATGGTTCTAAAAAATAGTATGCCCCTATTATGTATTATTTTACTATTTACTATTAGGTTATATGAATAATTTGGAAAACCATAAAAATTCATTTGAAATAATTACAAGGTAAAAGTTAGATAAACACACAAAAAATTTAATGATTTATTTAAATAATTTTATCTTACAATTATCACTGAATTAAAATAAGAAAACAAGTCATCATGATTCATGTTACTTTCCTAGGTCTCTACCCCAAATGAGGATCTGCCCCACCAAGTCATTCGGTACGTTTATATTCCTTAAATCAGATCATGAAAGTTCTTAAAATACATCATCATTGATTTTATCCCTATATTATTTCGTGTGCCATGTTCAACTGACTTTGTTGCCACTACAACTCCTGAAAACCTCAACGATCCTAACTCTAAAATATACAATATCTCTCTACCATCACCATAGATACCATTATTTCATGACCCTCTCCCTCCACAAATACACCTTAAAGGATGGAAATTATGAAAGAGAGATAATGACCCCATATCCCACCTTTAGTAGGCCTTATATTGGCGACTAGCACCTAGGGTGTAAAAATCTAATAATATGAGATGCATTACATTTATTAAAAAAATATATTGACATATAGGATATATATTCTACAATGAAATCCAAAGAATATATAAAATAAATCCAAATTATTCCGTAATGAATATATAAAATAATACTAATAAATATAAATGTTTCAAAATGAAAATTTCAAAGGAAACAAAAGCTACGGCAGTGACACAACAATAGCTTCAAAGGACCCAAAAAAAATGTTCATCATATCTATAATGTCCTTCTGCAATACTAAAAAATGTTTTTATATATATAGGGTGAGAATATAGGTATATTCAGAAGGAAAACCAAATTCTCTCATGCGCATGTGGAATGATCTTACTAATAAACCCATTAGAAAACATCATAACCAAACATCTCTAAAAACTAACAAATAAATAAAACCCCAACCTCAAAAAGACATTAACACCATATAACATGTCCTAGTATAATAATATAATATAAATCACACTGATGATAGGGTACCATGCACCGCTTTCCCACTTTTTTCCACTCTATCCACAATAAAAAACATACATAAGATCTAACCTATTTCGAATATACTATAAAGAATCATAGCCAAACACTTCTAGACCTCAACAAACATCCTATATGAACATACCTAGGCCTCACAACACATCCCTCCAACACACACATTGTCCTCCGAACACATCCTAATGTGGTTGTTTAAGAAACTGTATAATTCCTAACTATCTAGTTTTAGTTTTATCTTCCAACTCCATAAAGTAGTAAGAATTTATGATTATATATTAACAAGAGTTTATAAAATATTCTTATATGTTATTTTGTTAAGGTAATTACCAATATTAATCCCTTTCGTCATCCAATAGAAAATGATAATGTCTCTCGTGGGTTCGACTGATTATCGCATCCCGAACTGATGGGGCATGTTATCTATCAACATCTCTCACGTTTAGATATTATGGTATATATAAAGTATTTATATTATATTTATAAAATTATTATGATTTTTGTGTAATTATATCATATATTCCATTTTATATTCCATTTCGTTGGGTATATGATTACGTCGCCCATGTGTGTGGTGGACCACCACCTGACGAAGCAATGCAACTCAATTTTCCCTAATTATTTACTTAAAAGGTAATAAGGATATTTTTATTGATTATATGAAAAACATATGGCATAATTATGATATTAATGACATATTAATCATTCTGGAATGAAATATATCATTTTATTTCTCACACCAAAAAATGATAATTTCGTTCGTATACGTGTGGGCTACAACATTCATGATGCAATGTTACTTTATTTTTATAACCAAACATGATTAATTATAAAAATAAGTTTATTTAGATAATTATTATTGTATTATTAATTTAATTTTAATATTAAAAATGTATGATTAAATTTAACTTCTCTCCAGAATGATCATTGGGAAATTGAAATGTTACTCATGTGTACATATGTAATACCTTCTCCCTGATTGTAACATAGTTAATTTTTCATAACAATAAATTATTATTTGTTTTAAATGTATATGTGATATAATTAATTTATTATAATTTCATGATTTTCATCTTTTATGTGTTTAAATAATTACCACTTTTACAATAGTCAACCTACCAATTTCAATTTTGACGCGTACGACGAATAAGGTCAAAACATCCAACGTAAAACACATTACAAAAGTAATCATATATATGTTGCTAATAAGTGAAATATATTAATTAATAAACCGTAAACAAGTTACTATTAAATTATATAGTTAATATATGTTTATTATTCAATAACATATTGGGCATACTTCACATTTTGGTCTCATGTTAAGGGATCTCACCTCAATATGCTTTATTTGGGCCATATTTTTTTTTTATCCTCAAATAATCTTTTTTGAAGCCTATATACGACCATATTGACTTGTTATATAATTAATTTATCTATTATCATGATATTTAATGTTTTCATAATTTTATTCTTTTATGGTTTTCATGATTCAAATATTTCCCATGTGATATGATACTTTTGTTATGAAATGTACATTAATGTTTTCCTCATAACTACATTTTTCTTCAATGTCTATGTTTTTAAAAGAACTTATTATCAAAATCATAGTTTTAGAAAGGTATTTTATAACTTCTTTCAATTTATTTCAAATAAATTGTTCATTCATACGGTATGTGTGAGATGTTTTTAAAAGACAAATGAATCATTATATCATAGAATATAGAGAGACCATAACTTATCTACTACCATATCTCTTATTTGAAATTTTTATTATTTTATATTATGTTATGTTTTATTCATATAAAATCACCTATAATGTTTTATTTCTATTTTATTTGTACTAAAAATTGGTTTTTAATTTTTTCATAAAATTTAACATCTTAAGTGAATATTTTATGAGTGTAATTTTGAGAATTACATATTTTTATTTGTAATGATTATGATATTTTTTTGAAATTAATTATATTGACTGATAATTAAGTTATTAATCATGGATGGGTTTTTACATTATAAACAAACAAGTTTTTGTTATGTTAAAAAATAAAAAAATGTGGTAACGTAATAAATCAAGGACATGTAGTATCATTATAAACCATAGATTGGTGGGTCCATGATATCCCTCCAATGCTTCTGGTATGGAAGTCGATAGTATGATTATTCCATTTGTTAGGGTGACATGAATAATTATTTCCCATGATACTAATTTTATTTATCGATTTTTTATAATGGAAGTAGTTATTTTGTTCATTAAAATTTTTTACATTTTGATGTTAAAATGATTTCATTATGTTTCTTATAGAATATTGATATATATGTTTACATTTAATGAGTTAACATTTTTCATTGGAATTATGGTTTTATTTATTTTTATATCCTTTAAATATATTTTGTGTGATCATACTACATTTTAAATTATATATCATATAGTTTAAGGAAGGGAAATTGAAAATAATATTTCATGTGGAATATCATGAATAATTTTCATGAAAAGAAATCACGTTTTATCATAAAATGTTCATATTCTTAAAAAAATTGATATAGATTATATTTTTTAAAATTTTTGTTATATGGTTATGTTATATATAGGTTATGGACTAATTATCTAATACACTATACTAGAAAAGATCCTATAATATCATAGGATGGATTCTTAACATAAAACTCGCTAATATTTAGTTTCTATGGACTGGTCTTTATAGTTATCATTAATGGAAGATTTAGATAACTTTAGAGATTATAAAAAGGATATTAAAACACCGATGAATGGTTTTAAATTATTTTTATATTGAAATGATATTGAATTTAATGGTTTCAATTTTTATTGATCAAAACTATGTTTATATAGTATTGTTTTCCGAAATGAAAATAGGGAAGCTGTAGTGAGATTGATATAAAACAAAAATATCCTTCAAAATCAGCATCTTGAGATGGTTGTAACTGGAACAAAACAATTTTTATAGTGATGTATCAGTTAAACCCTGATATTAATGGTGGTGGCTTCCATGATTGAGAGGAACCAAAAATACTATAGTAGAACATGTCTACGGTTGATCATTTTTTGAGAAAACACCCCCATAATTCAGTGGAATAATTAAAATGTATCTTATAGAATGGTGGATCGAATCCATAGAAAATATATTGAATATCATTGGTCATTCAGATCATAAAAATTAATTTTTTTATATTTACCATTTTAATGGTGATGCTGACTGGTGGTGCTCAATGATTAATAATATCAGATAAAGGTAAGAGATTGATTCCTTGTAATGTGATAAATTTAAGCATATTATCATTGATAAATATTTTCATTAGGTTTTTCATCTTATAATGTGAAAAATAAGGGAATTGATACCAAATGGGGAATATTATATATCAATATAATTTTTTTTACCAAACTAGAATGGAATATCATAAAACTTTTTCAGGGATATTGATAGTTAGATTAATTAGTTTTTCTAAGGATTGAATCTAGTTTATCATTTGTAATAGGATTATCATGAATTCAAAATCAATGAGATACTCATTTGATGTTTGAATAGTGTAAAATAATGTTTTTATATGATAATTTATTCAAATGAATACAGAATAAGAGGTCATGTTGGCAAGGAATTAGGTTGAATTAATCAAAAAAGTGTGCATCATAGAAAACTGAAAGTCCATATTGTTATCTGTGTAGTAAAAAACATCCTAGATAATTCCTTAGAATTTTTTTGAAGTGATCATAGTATTGTATGTTTGGTTATATATATCTTTAATGCATGGAAAATGATATGAAAATTATGTAAAATGAGACAATATGATGTTTAAATATCATTGAGTTGTGGAATTATGACAACTTGTGTCTAAAGTTTGTTTCACCGGGTGGAAATCTGAAATATAAAAAGAAATAGGGTGTGGGAAAATATTTTACTACTATAAATGATGATCTTGGGTCATCAATGTATTGGTGATAAGTATGGTACAAGTTTATCTGAATTATGTGAATGCCTTATTTGACTCTGGATCTCCACATTCAATAATTTTTTTTAAAATTTCAGGTAATATGTGAATATTTTTTTAATGGTTGGGGCTAAAGCATCATTTTTATTATTAATGAAAATCGATGACCTATTTTAACTGCGTAGAGGAAAACCCATTACATATCCCAAAGGCTCAGTGGTCATATAGACCATTACATAGCCCGTAGGCCAAAATTTGTGGCCCAATGCCCATTATATGAATAGTACTACTATATTACCCACCAGCTATAGTACCAGCACAATACCCACCACTGATATAGTGCCTTGCCACCGCTACTGTATCGTCATTGCTACAGTACTACCACTGCTACAATATTTCTACTGTACCTGTGTTGAATGGCTCTTGAACCCCCATTTTTCATGTAGGATTACGGGGTTCTTACCACTAATCCAAACCCAAAATACAACAAAATGTGATTATCACAACATGTAAACATGTTTTAAATTATTGTTAAATCTATGACTATAAATATTATTGAAATCGGGATGTTTAGTAATATTCTTGATGTTATGAGTGTGATGGAAAATCTTATTCAACTTGTCATATTAGAGTTTTATAACATTTATTGTGTGGAATGGATTTATGTTTATCATGCTAAGATATATTTATGATATAAGAACATAATTTTCAAGGATTCTATGATATGGATAAGTTTCCAAAAAATCGAGATATTTATTAGAGGTGGAGGTGAACGTTAACTAGATAATATTATGGAAATTAGTGAAGATGTTAATATTAGTAAGGATCCAGTACTGAATGAATACATCGTTGTATTTCGTTGGAGAATTTCCTAGTATTATTACTAATCAGGAGGTTTAAAATAATATTGACTTAGATCTTGATGATAATCCTATTTCTATACCCCCTTACCAATGTGATGAATGGTAACGTTTACAATTGAAAATTATATTATAGGAGTTGGAAGAAAATGGATTCATTTTCCCTATCTCTTTACTATGGGTTGATCTTTTTTTGTTTTCTAAAAACAAATTTGATTCAATTGTAATTTTCAACGATTATATAGACTAATATAAAATCCATATTAATAAAAAATATTCATTTCCTCATATCGATTAATTGATTGACAATATCTAGGGTGATCAACATGTTTTTAAGGTTTCAATGAGGTTTGGGTACCATCAACTAAAGGTAAATAAGAAAGATATTCTGAATACTATATTTCATAATAGATATGGAAATTATGAGTTTGTAGATATTCATATTTGGTGGTATATTTCACCTATTTTATGTATAAAACATATATATTGTGTTTTTCATGAGTTCATAGATAAGTCTGTGGTTATATTTGTTGAGGAATATTTTCATATAAAATAACATTAATTTTGATCATGAATATAATAAAAATATTTTCTTTTAAAACTATAAATGAAAATATATATATTAAAATTTTAGTAAGTGTGATTTTTTATTTCAAAATATTTATTCTCTTGTAAATGTTATTTCTAAAGATATGATATATAATGACCCTTTAAAAAATGTTGTTGAATAATCTACAAGACACACAAATATTACAAGGATTCATAGTTTTCATGGATTAGTGGGTCACTATAGAATTTTTATTGAAACCTATGTTTGATTTTATAATCCACAAAATAAGTTAACCCAGAACAATGTAAAATTAATTTGGACAATAAGAAGTTATTCATGTTTTTAGAAAATAAAAATATGATTGTAGAATGATTTGTTTTTGTTCTTATCGTTTATATATATATATATGAAATTCATCATCTATAGTGATGAATAACTGAAGGTAATTAGTTGTGATATGATTAATAATTATTAGGTAATTCATTACATTTTATGTTAGTTGAAACCTCATGAGTTAAATTACCCTAAATATGATTTTCCATTATTTGTTGGTGTTTTTAATCAAAAAATGTTAAAGAATGATTTTAATGGCATAAATGTGAGATATATGTCCATTATAAAATATTGAATTATATTTTCATTCATAAAGAATTTAAAATTATATAGATAATGTTGATAGAACTAATCTGTGATTATGATGGCACAATGCAGTACCATCCTATAAAAGTAACAAAAGTGGTCAATGATATGAGATGAAAAAATAATGCTAAAATTGCCATTTTCTATTGGGAGTGTGACAATTTTGTTATTGTTTTTTTAAAAATTACTAAATTTTTTTGATGAAAAACATCATTTTTCAATGGTTTTAGTGAAGTCAACCATGTCAAAAATTATTATGATCTCTCAAAAATACTATCAATCTTTGCAAGAAAATGAATAATCTTTTAAGAATGGTACGATTAATAATTTAATATTAATGTAGAAGGTGTAATTTAGTTTTTATATATATTATGTGTTACTTGTAATTCATTGTTGAATAAATTTTTGTTTAGTGGAGAAAATAGTTCTCTAATTTGAATTCATTCGGGAAACATTAATTTGTATAGATACCATTATTATTATTACTGATGTGACGGAATGAGGATATATATTGTTTACATCACATGATGATTTTGATTTTTTCAAAGAATAAATTATAATGAAAGATACTGAATTATATTTTCAACATGTTCCTAATTTTGGATTTGAAATGTGAAAAATGACCATGGATTTTATGTTGGTATTACCTAATATATCTCTATGTAATAATGATTTTTTTTTGGATTGATAAAAAAATCAACACATTTGATTATCATTTTATTTATAATGTATTTATAAAATATATATTAACAATATATAAAGGATATAGTTAGGTTACATATAGTTTCTATCTCTATTATATCATACGATGGCCCATGTTTCATATCCACTTTTTATAATGGGATTCAGATGTCATTGGTTTTTAAATTAAATTTCGTCATATATTTTTATCCTAAAAGAAGGTTGGTCTAATTAGACAATTCATACGGTAGACTGTATGCATCTTTCACGACCCGTCCTCAGGGCCCGTGTCATGACTACCCCAAGCCCGCCTTCCATAGGCCAGGGGCTGGCGACTAACACCAAAGGCATAAATCCCGATAACTTGGAAGGAATTGCCTTTATAAAAGTAAACAAAAAACTATAAATTACAAGAGGAAGTAAAACACTCGGTAAAAAAAAGTGCTGAAAAGTAAATGGGCCAAAATACAAACCCAACTGAAAGTACAGCTACAACTGAACGAAAGTACATCAGAATAGAAAACAGCTGGAAGAATAGAAGCATATCTTAGGTTGTCCTCCTCGGATCCTACCTAAAGGGTAGGTACAGATAGCGCAGCTCCTGGATCGTCTACCACGGATCCTACCTGAAGGGTAGGTACAGATAGCGCAGCTCCTGAATCATCCACCATAGATCCTAAATGAAGGGTAGGTACAGATAGCCTCCACAATGCTCTTTCCCGTCAACCTACTCAGAGTTTCATCTCGGCGTGAAGTCCACCTCCAGATACTGACTCGTCGAGAGGTCCACCACCAGGTACCATCCAGTCCTCGAACACTCGGCCTCTGTCTGCGTAGCCCGACAACTGCAACTAACACAACGAGGTGCGAGCATAGCCCGTGCAGGTGTGAGTATAGCGATACTCAGTAGGGATCCCGAGACCCGAAAGTCTCACTAAATCAAACAAGGATAACCACAAAGAAGATCTCAACAGATAACATCTACTTAGGTATATGCCAATACATATACCTAAGTTATCAAGTAACCCATCTCAATCTTGAGGAAACAAAAATATTATGAAATCAATGTATAACCACTACCCAGGTATATTCCCACATATATACCTAAGTTATCAAGTGACCCATCTCAATAATGAGGTAAACACAAAGTTCATAGACTCAGCTCAAACCAGGATTTTCATTATCGAAACCGTAACTGTTGAAGAGGCCGGTCTCTGGAGTGTATAGTGATCATGTCATGACTCCGAGGTACTGCTCACTAACCTAAGACTGCTGAGATACTCCTCCTGCCGAGTACCGCGTGTCAGCCACCCAAACACAGTAGTGCTTCCCGCCGGGGTACGCCACCCAAACACAGTGGTGCATCCCACCTAATAGCTTGCAGAGGTACTCTCCAGACGAGTACCATGGGTCTGCACCCAAACTGAGTAGTGCTCTGTCCTCCAGGGGTCTACACCCAAAAAAAGTAGTGCTCCGTCCACTTGGCTAGTCAACTCACTCCAAGTCGATTCAGTCAAGCAGTCGTCAGGTCTCAGCCGGCTACACGATCTCCGTACTCCGCACGCTCGTCTCCGGGAGGGTCCTCTCCCCAATCTACTAATCGATACTCCAAGTATCAAAAAGTCCCACAAAGAAGTATCTCAAAGGACCGCCTCGTCATAGGGGTCTCAATGCAATAGACGTCGCGTCAATCAGATGGCCGGTCTGTGAGTTACTAGCCTTTTTCGTCCCAGGGGCCCGGTTGGTTTCGTGTGTGAACCAACCTGGCCATATCTCAAATGTACCCCGAACTCTCATAGGGTATGCTCATAGGTACCGTTTCTCAATGTGATCACCCACTCCATTGATGGTTCATCAAACGGAATTCCTTTCTGAATGTTATTAGCATTTCCATTCCAGGGGCCTGGTTGGATTCCGGGTACAATCCAACCCGGACACTATCCAACTACAACCAAAAGTCAGGAGAAGTATGCCAAATATTCTGTCTCATCACAAGGAATCCAACAAATTTGACGGCACATCAATCGGACGTCCGGAGCTCAAGATATAGGCATTTCCACTACGAGGGCCCGGTTGGTTTCGTATCCGAACCAACCCGGTCGTACTCAAAGTTCTCGGAAACCTTGAGTGTAATATACCGAAACAAACTTCTCCGTCAAAGGATCGCATCGTAGATGGAAGTGATTTTATTGGAGGTCTGTAACCCTTGATATGGGGAAAAGACCATAACAGTTCTGCGAATAGGGGGTTCGGGCCCGGTCCGACCCGGCCCGATACCCGCTGGGTGGCCCGAACAGGGTCGACCCGACCCGTGTCCGGGTCCGGTCTGCTTGGCCGTGGCCCGGCCCGGCTGGCGCGGCCTGGCCCGACCTGCGTGGCCCGGCCCGGTGTGGCCCAGCTGCTCGGCCGTAACGACTGAGCGGAAGGGATGCGGGGGGGGGGGGGGGGGGGGGGGGGGGCGCACAGCCCCCCGCCTGTTTCATGAAACTGCAACCCCCATGTGGGGGGGCCGCTCCTGTCGGCCATCCGGGGGTTACGACCCCCGACTTTCTCGGTGACCGGCCAGCCCGTCTAGCCGGTCGTGCTGCTGCCGCGGGACCCCGCGGTCCCGCTCTCCTGCTCTGGCGTAAGTGGCTGAAAGCTGGCTGCGGCTCTTTGCTCCGCCACGGCCACAAGCCACAGCCTTGGTCCGTCCGGCGCGGCATGACCGTGCCGCACCCCTCTACCACGGCCCCGCTCTGTCCGCGGTCTCTTCTAGGATCTCTGATAGGGCGTGACGGCGCACCGACTTGTTCGACTTCAAAGGCGCGGCACGACGACGCCGCAGTTATTTTCCCAATCTTTATTATTTTTTGTGCAGTGCACAATCACCATGATGCCTTATTCGTGCTGCAAACAAATCAACATTCAAGGCGGGAGGAGGGTCGGCCTTGTTTGTGCAGTCTGACCCCCTCTCGTTATTGCGATATCAGGCGGCTCAATTAAATATGAAAATCAGTGAAGAAGGTAAACATGAAAAAAAAGAATATAATCCCCTACCTCAAAGAAATAGTGGAACAAAGGTTCGTCGTGGAATTGCACGTCGTGGAAGAAGGTGTCGCGGAAGGAGGATCGTCGCGTCGTGGAGAAAAGATTTGTCAGCGTCGCGTCGTTGATCTCCGAGGATCTGGCACTCTTGTCGACCTTTCGTCGGAGGTCGGCGTTCTTCGCGTTCTTCGTCGAGGAAGGAGTGCTTCTAGGATTTGAGTGATTTCTCCCAATCCCTCTCACACAACAAACCCCTTTATTAAAATAAGACTTGTCTTATTTTATTAACACAAAAGCCAAACGTTTTGAAATTCAAAAAACTGAATCCAAGAATTTATTACTTTGAAAAACCTACTCAATTAATGAGTTGAATTATTTAAGGGGTGGTTTTCTTTTTGAGAGTTACAAAATTAAGAGGGAAGGTTATGAACATTAGGGGAAGGTGAGGGGTTGGGATCGTGTGGGCCCCACCCCACCTTAAACCTCACATAGGTAGTTAAATACAAGTATGTCCCACCCCCAACTCCCTTACTTAGGTCATAACCATAAGGAGAGGGGAAAAGTGTTGTGACACAAAACATAATCTATTTAAAAAGAAAAAGAAAATATAATTGTAAACAATTATATTTTTTTTATTCATCACTTTTTTTAATACAACTCCTCCCTAGAAAACACAACTCTAGAAAGGGTCTTCTTAAGTGAATACCGGCACTGCGGTTTCATCGGTGCCCTCATATTTCAATTCCGAGCACCGGTTCAAAAGTAATAAAATCCCTCTCGTTCGTTCACTGAACGCACACAAGGTAATCTTCGGAAATTGATTCCGGGCACACCGGACCTCAGAATCATGTGCCGTCAGAAACTGGGTTCTTGTAAAATTCCAATGAAAATTAAGAAAACAATTTCCTTGAAATTTACGGGCCTTTAAATTACTCCCACCTCTGGGCTCTACGTCCCCATAAATCTTTAACACAATCTAGGGATACAAAAGCAGTACTGAGCACGCATCTGAGCCTTCTGCTCCCATGTGCTCACCTGGAGGTTCCCGTACTGACAGTGAAAGTGCACCCGAGGAATCGACCGTCCTCATAGGATCCGCTCCTACCATTCCTCGATCCCCACTGGTACCTCCCTGAGAGTCACCCCATCGCCCAAGTCCAGCTCCCCATGGTCGGTGTTATACGTTCGGTCAAGCATGTATCTCTTCAGTTGAGATACGTGGAAGTCGTCATGCACCAGGTGCTGCTGAGGTGGATGGGTCAAGCGGTAAATCACCTCGCCTACCCTGCTGAGGACCTAGAAAGGTCCGTTGAACCTCGGAGTTAACTTGTCGCCTCATCCACATCTCCGTAAACCTTGTCGAGGTGAGACCCGTATTGGGATATGATCTTCATCCTCGAACTCTAGAGGTATCCCTTCCATGATTAGAACTGAAACTCAAAACTCCTGCTACCACGAGGGTAGGGTTGACCGACTCAAGAGTGATCGGTCGCACCCTCCTATGCATGAGTTTATCCTGTGCTGCCTGGGGTTTCCTTTTCGCCGACGAAGGAAAACCCATCTCGACGTCGTAGTTAGACCACAACCTTTTTGACTAATACCGTCAATTTGTGTATGAACTCTGATTGCCCAGTCCATACTCAAACCAACGTCGTAAGGCCTCGACGCTGCCACCAAGAGATTCCAACCGAAACACTCGCCTCAAGGGTCTCACCACACTGTCGGCATAAGTGTGATTTTCTAGTATTCTCCGAAGGTATCTCCAGACGTGAGGGTCAAGTCTATGGCTTACCGGAAACTCTAGGTCTGGGACAAGATTCATGGAAGGAAGGGATGATTCGTATCAACGTTTGTTACTACGACAGCTAGTAGTGGACATAGACTGTCTCTTGAATCGTTTTTTAGAGCCATTGGGTCACACTCCCTGACCCCATGCAGCCGTACTCATCCCCTACCCTCCAGCTCTCAGAGCCTAGCGGGGACAACTAATCTGGGTGGTTGTAGCATGTTAAAATGTACACCACCTCATGCTGCTCTCCTAGCTCTGCCCTCTAGCTCTCGGAAACACTTATATATTGAGCACTGGACGTCCAATTGACGTTCCGTCGACTTTGTTGGATTCTTCTTGATGAGACGGAACTTTTGGCATACTTCGCGTGAGTTTTGGTTGTCGTTGGATAGTGGCCGGGTTGGATTGTACCCGAAATCCAACTGGGACCCTGGAATGGAAAAGCTGATAAGTTTCAGACCGGACGTCTGTTTGACGAACCGTCAGCGGAGTTGGTGATCACGTTGAGAAACAGTTTCGATCATTGGTTCCTAAATTAAAATTCGTCATATATTTTTATCCTAAAAAATTTTTTGGTCTAATTAGACAATTCATACAGTAGACTGTATTCATCTGTCATGACCCGTCCTCGGGGCCCGTGCCGTGACTACCCCAAGCCCGCCTTCTATAGGCCAGGGGCTTGTGACTAGCACCAAAGGAGTAAATTCTGATAACTTTGAAGGAATTGCCTTTATAAATGTAATAAAAACACCACAGAGTACAAGCTGAAGTAAAACACTGGGTACAAAATAATTATTGAAAATTAAATGCTCCAGAATAAAAACCCAATAGAAAGTACAGCTACAACTGAACGAACGTACATCAGAAAAGACAACAGCTGGAAGAATAGAAGCATATCCTGTGTCTTCCACCTCGGATCCTCCCTGAAGGGTAGGTACAGATAGCGCAGCTCCTAGATCGTCCACCACGGATTCTACCAGAAGGGTAGGTACAGATAGCGCAGCTCTTGGATCATCCACCACGGATCCTACCTGAAGGGTAGGTACAGATAGCCTCCACAACTCTCTTTCCCATAAAACTCCTCCTAGTGTCGTCTCGTCGTTAAGTACACCTCCAGATACTAACTCGTCGAGAGGTCCACCTCCGGTTACCATCCAGTCCTCGAACACTCGGCCTCTGTCAGCGCTGCCCGACGTCTGCAACCAACACAACGAGGTACGAGCATAGCACATTCATGGGTGAGTATAATGATACTCAGAAGGGACCCTGAGACCGTCAAGGTCTCACTAAATCCAGCAAGGATAACCACAAAGAAGATCTCAACAGATAACCTCTACTTAGGTATATGCCCATACATATACCTAAGTTATCAAGTAACAAATCTCAATCTTGAGGAAACACAAAGATTATGAAATCAACGGATAACCACTACCCAGGTATATGACCATACATATACCTAAGTTATTAAGTGACCCATCTCAATCATGAGGTAAACACCAAGGTCATAGACTTAGCTCAAACTAGGATTTTCATTATCGAAACTGTAACTACTGAAAAGCCCCGTCTCTGGAGTGTACAGTGATCCTATCATGACTCTGAGGTACTCCTCACTAACCTAAGTCTACTGAGGTACTCCTCCTGTCGAGTACCGCGGGTCAGCCACCCAAACAGAGTAGTGCTTCCCACCGGGGTATTCCAACCAAACACAGTAGTGCATCCCCCCTAATAGCCTGCAGAGGTACACTCTGGACAAGTACCACGGGTCTGCAACCAAACTGAGTAGTTCTCCATCCTCCAGAGGTCTGCACCCAAACAAATTAGTCTTTGGTCTATAGGTCTAGTCGAATAACTCCAAGTCAAGTCGGTCAAGCAGTCGTCAGGTCTCAGCCGGCTACACGGTCTTCGTACTCCGCACGCTCGTATCAGGGAGGGTCCGCTCCACGAGCTACTGGTCGATACTCCATGTATCACAATGTCCCACGAAGAAGTATCTCAAAGGGCCACCTCGTTATAGGGGTTTCAATGCAACTGACGGTGCGTCAATCGGACGCGGGGTCTGTGAGTTTCTAGCCTTTTCATCCTAGGGGCCCCGTTCGTTTCGTGTGCGAACCAACCCGAACGTATCTCAACTGTACCCCAAACTCTCATAGGGTATGCTCATAGGGACCGTTTCTCAACGTGATCACCAACTCCACTAATGGTTCTTCAAATGGACATCTGGTTTGAATGTTATCAGCTTTTCCGTTGGAGGGGCCCGGTTGGATTTTGGGTACAATCCAACCCGGCCACTATCCAACTACAACCAAAACTTAGGCGAAGTATGCCAATAGATCCTTCTCATCAAGGTGAATCCAAATAATTCGACATCACATCAATCGGACGTCCGGAGCTCAAGATATAAGTGTTTCCACTCCGAGGGCCCGGTTGGGTTCGTATCCGACCCAACCCGGCCTTACTCAATGTTCTACAAAACCTTGAGTGTAATGTACCGAAACGACCATCTTGATCCAAGGATCACATCGCAGATGACGGTGCGTCGATCGATGGTCCGTAACCCAAGATATGGGCAAAAGACCATAAGAGGTCCGCGAATAGGGGGTTCGGGCCATGTCTGACCCGACCCGTTCCCCCCCCCCCCCCTAGGCTGACCCGAACAGGGTCGACGCGACCCGTGTCCGGGTTCGGCCCGCTTGGGCGCGGCCCGACCCCGCTGGCGTGTCTCGGCCCGGAATGCGCGGCCCGGCCCGGCTGGCGCGTCTCGTCCCGGAATGCGCGGCCCAGCCCTGCCTGGGTGCGACCCGGCCCGGCCCAGCGCACTCGGCCCGGCCAGCGTGGCCAGGCTGCTCGGCCATAATGACCGAGCAGAAGGGATGCGGGGGGGGGGGGGGGGGGGGGGCTACCCCCACTTGTTTCGTGAAACCGCGGCCCCCCATGTGGGGGGCCGCTTCTGTCGGCCAGCCGAGGGTTACAACCCCTCACTTTCTCGGTGACCGGCCGGCCCGGCTGGCCGGCCATGCTGGTGCTGCGGGACCCCGTGGTCCTGCCCTCCTGCTCCGGTGCCAGCAGCCAGAAGGCGGACGTCGCTCTCTGCTCTGCCGTGACCTTGGTCCATCCGGCGCGGCGCGACGACGCCTCGCTTCATCGCCCAATCTTTATTATTTTCTGCACGGTGCTCCGGCACCGCGCTGCCTTATTCGGGCCACAAAAAAATCATCATTCAAGGGGTAGGAGGGTCGGCCGTGTTTGTGCGGTCCGACCCCCTCTCGTTGTTGCGATATCAGGAGGCTCAATTAAATATGAAAATCAGCGAAGAAGGTAAACATTAACAAAAAGAATATAATCCCCTGACTCGAAGAAAAAGTTGAATGAAGGTTCTTCGCAGAATTGCACATTGTGGAAGAAGGTGTCGCAGAAGGAGGATCGTCGCGTTGCCGAGAAAAGATTCGTTGGCGTCGCATCGTCGATCCCCGAGGATCCGACGTTCTTTTCGACCATCGTCGGAGGTCGGCGTTCTTCACGTTCTTCATCGAGGAAGGAGTGATTCCAGGCTTTGAGTGATTTCACCCCAGCCCTCTCACACAATGAACCCCTTTAATAAAATATGACTTGTCTTATTTTATTAACACACAAGCCAAACTATTTGAATTCACAAAATTGAATCCAAGAAATTATTACTTTGAAAAACCTACTCAATTAATGAGTAGACTTATTTAAGGGGGGGGGGGGTTCTTTTTGAGAGTTACAAAATTAAGAGGGATGGTTATGAACGTTAGGGGAAGGTGAGGGGTTGGGCTCGGGTGGGCCCCAACCCACCTTAATCCTCACACAGGTAGTTAACTACAAATGGGTCCATCCCCAACTCCCTTACTTAGGTTATAAACACAAGGAGAGGGGAAAAGTGTTGTGACACAACAATTAATCTATTTAACAAGAAAAAGAAAATATAATTGTAAACAATTATATATTTTTTATCCATCACTTTTTCTAAAACAACTCCTCCCGAGAAAACGCAACTCCAGAAAGGGTCTTCTAAATCAAATACCGGCGCTGTGGTTTCATCGGTGCCCTCATATTTCAATTCTAATCACCGGTTCTAAAGTTAGAAAAACCCACTCATTCGTTCACTGAACGTACCCGAGATAAACTTCGGAAATTGATTCCGGGAATACCGGACCTTGGAATCAGGTGCCGTCAGAAACTGTGTTCTTGTAAAATTCCAAAAAAAATTATGAAAAACTTTTCCTTGTAATTCCAGAGTCTTTACATTACTCCCACCTCAAGGCTTTACGTCCTCGTAAAGCTTTAACACAAACTAGGGATACAAAAGCGGTACTGAGCACGCATCTGAACCTTCCGCTCCCATGTGCTCACCTGGAGGTTCACATACTGGAAGTGAAAGTGCACCCGAGGAATCGACCATCCTTGTAAGATCTGCTCCTGTCGTTCCTCGATCTCCACAGGAACCTCCATGAGAGTCGCCCCATCACCCAAGTCCAGCTCCCCATGGTCGATGATATGTGTTGGGTCAAACACGTATCTCCTCAGTTGAGATACGTGGAAGTCATCGTGCACCTGGTGCAGCTGAGGTGGATGGGTCAAGCGGTAAATCACCTTGCCTACCTTGCTGTGGACCAAGAAAGGTCCGTTGAACCTCGAAGATAACTTGTCGCCTCGGCCACATCTCCTTAAATCTCATCGAGGTGAGACCCGTATAGGTACGTGATCGTCATCCTCGAACTCTAGAGGTATCCCTTTCCTGATTAGAAGTGAAACTCAAAACTCCTACTACCACGAGGATAGGTTTGACCGAGTCAAGAGTGATCGGTCGCACCCTACTATGCATGAGTTTATCCTGTTCTGCCTGGGGTTTCCTTTTCGCCGACCAAGGAAAACCCATCCCGACGTCGTAGTTAAACCACAACCTTTTTTCCTAATACCGTCAATTTGTGTATGAACTGTGATTGCCCAGTCCATACTCAAACCAACGTCGTAAGGCCTCAACACTGCCACCAAGAGATTCCTACCGAAACTCTCACCTCAAAGGGTCTGACCAGACCGTCGGCGTAAGTGTGATTATCGGGTATTCTCCCAAGGTATCTCCAGACATGAGGGTCAAGTCTATGGCTTACCGGAAACTCTAGGTATGGGACAAGATTCCTGGAAGGAAGGAATGATTCGTTTCAATATCTGTTAATACGACATCTAGTATTGGACACAGACTGTCCCATGAATCATTTTTTAGAGCCATTGGGTTACATTCCTTGACCGCATGCAGCCGTACTCTTCCCATTCCCTCCAGCTCTCGGATCCTGGCATGGACAACTATGGTGGGTGGTTGTAGCATGTTAAAATGTACACCACCTCATGTTGCTCTCCTAGCTCTGCCTCCACGTCTGATGTAGACTGATTGATTTTTAGGATGAATATTGAAAAATTAAATTTATACTAATATAGTTGTTAGAGAAAATGTAAAATATGTTATAGTTGATTCAGTAATATATGAGGTTGCCTTAGAGAATTATAAAATGTTATGTGGATAACAGAAGGATGGATATTTATTCCATTGTAGAATATTGTGATTTTCATAAATTATATACAAGGGAATGTTTTCTGAATTTAAGTAAAAGGATAAATCAATGTAAAAGGTTCATTGTAACAAATTAAATGTTTTTGAATTAGGAATCAGTTTCTTAATAAGTTTCCTATCATTTCAGATTATCCAAGGTACACAACGTATTTCATGTTTTAATTTTATGGAAATATGTGTTAGAATCATATCATGTTCTAGGACCTGATGTAGTTAGGGTGGAATATAATATTTTTTATGAGAAATATAATGTTCATATACTTGAACATATAGGGAAATTGGTTCATAAAAAGTTAATTCACTAGGATAATGATTTATAGAAAACACATATGGTTGAAGAGGCAACATGGTAATTCAAAAATGCTATAATGTAATGATATCCCCACTTGTTTGTTAAGTAAATAAAATTACGAGGATAAACATAAAATAAGGGAATAATTTAAAAACAAAGGTAAATGTGGAATAAATCATTTTATAATTTATTAATATATTTATATTGTTTTAAAAAATATTATGTAATTTTTATGTCAAAAGGAAATAGTTTTAATTAAACACTTTTATTATAAGGTTTTCTTTTAAAAATTAATTTATATATACTTTAATATTTTAATTTATAAAAACAAATATATTTTCTTAAACAATAATATCAAAATTTATGTAGGGTGAAATTTGATGGATATTTCAGAAAATATATGTTTTTTAGTGAATAGTGAAAAATACATATTAATGGGAATAGGTAATCCCTATTAAAAATATTAAGTAATATAAAATTCCCAACATGTTTATAAAATTATTTAATGATCCTTAGGTATAATTTAGATATATTTACTCCAAGTAATATAATTCGAAAAAAAATTATATATCATTTTATAATAAGTATGTTTTTGTGTTTAAAAAGGTGATTTTTCGAAAACTTTTTTTAAAGTGCATAGTGGTTCTCAATTTAAATTATGTGAAATTATCCATAAAGAGGGATGTTTTAAATTAAATTTATATATTATATATTAGAAATTATTAATTTACAGTTTTATTATTATTATTATTAATCATAAATTTAATATAAATTAATCACTTTCTTCAAAAATACACATCTTGAAATTATTATTTTCATCACTTATATGGGATTTATTTTAAAATTAATTTTTACACATATGAGATTTTTCTGTAATAATATATTCAGTATTTTTAATAATAAAAAATTATTTTTTATAAAATTTGATAATTATTTTTATTGAGAAAATGAATATCAGAGACATAAAAAATTAACTACCATAGTTAATGTAAAAATGGGTTTACAAGGGGTTAATCCAAATAATAAGGACATAAATGACCAAAAAACATGAATAAAATATATTTTATAAGTATATATCAATATTAACATGTTTATTTATTATTTATACTCAATTATTTCCCTTTTATATGTCATAAAGAAGGGTACAACGTTTTCTTTTATTATTTTACCATAGTGGCACTCAAATCACTTATTAAAGGTCACACTATCTCCTCTATTTATTAAATGATAAAACTGCTTCTAGAAAATGATATTCCAAAATAAAATTTCAAATTAAATGCCCCCATCCGGTATGTATTTTTATAATAAATATTTTCTAGAAATATTTTAGTTATAATCAAAATGTGGTCGTTAGAGAAGAGGTGAAACTCATAACTATGCATCATAATTTTATTTATTCAGCCATCTACATCAAATAATTTTAATATATTATTATATAATAAAAAAACAATATTATATATACATAGATTTAATAATATTAACATAATTTCCTATATCCATATGCTCTTACCTCAAATGGGGTCCAATAACTTCACTAATTTGTATGGTGGACTACATCATAGCGAACCGCTGTGACACATTTAATATCAACAGAAATCATATTTCGATACGATTATTGATATTAAAAATATATTTGAAATTTAAATCATAATTATAATTGCGTATTAAATATTTCATATATAATTTTATATGTTTCATTTAGTAGTGGATACAATATCGTTGATTGTGTATATGACTGACTATCTCCTCTAAAAGTGATGGGATTTGGTTTTCATAAATTAATTACATAAATTGAAATAACGATAAATTTAATGTATATATGTGAAATGTATTACATAATTAGGTCCTTAATTATATATTTATCATTATTAATAGATTACATGTCCTCTTATATCATACAAAAATAAATTATAATGTTGTTTATATGTGTGTAAACTACTACCTTCACAATGTGATACGACTCAATATTCACCACCACAACACATGGATAATATTTATAAGATTACATATAAATAAATAATAATTTAATTATTCTATAATTAAAATTCTATAAATATATGATAATATTTTCCTTCCTTTAATAATTATCACGAAAAAATAGAAATGATAATCAAGCATATGTACAATCTATCATCTCCATGATTGTAATATAGTTATTTTTTACCGAATAATATTCAAATTTTGGTTTTAAATTATAATTTTTTTTCTAATATGATAATTATTTTATGATATTTATTATTTAGATGTTTAAATAATTACCACATAGACCATAGTCAACCTAACAATGTCATTTCGGATACACACATTGAATGTGGTCAAAACACCTGATATAAACCTAATTGATTCAGTAATAAAATAAATAAATGATAACAAGTTGAATAAAAGGAATAGTAATCATGAAAATTATCTTTATCATGTAATTATTTAACAAATGTTTTTTATTCCTGAAGTCAAATAACATTTGTGATGAGTAGAACTCAAGGTAAGGGAATTCATCTCAATCAAGATTTATTAAGGTATATTTTTTTCTTATACAACTATTTTATTATAAGAAATTTATAGGAATCCCCATTAATATGTTATAAGAATAATTTATCTATTCTAAGGGTATTTAAGGATTTTTAAAATTTTATTCTTTCTTTGGGGTTACAATTCAATTATTTCCAAAGTCATAAAGGGCTTTCCAATAAAAAAATATCTTTTAATGTTTTCCTGATGACTCACTTTTTAATAAATGTGCACGTTTTAAAAATTATTTAATTATGAAAATTAGAGATTTATAATTTTTATTTTTTATTTTTATTAACTAATTTAAAAAATATTGATTAATTGAATGTAATGTGTGGATTTCATGATAAACGAAAAAACGAATGTTCTATCTAAACATATACTGTGGTGAAAACTTTTCTGTAGCTATAACCATTATTTGATAGTTGGATTCATAATCATGACTTAATATTTTATTAAAATAAGAATAATTAATACATTTCAAAAATTGAATATTTAATTTTTAAATGGTAATGATATTTAATTATTGGTAGAGAATATTTTATAAATCTGATATCAAAAATCAAAATATTTTTAGTATTCTGATTATGTTGTGGTAATGAACATTATATTTATTAACATGTGCATATGTAATAAACCTGGGATGTTTGGCTATGTTATAAATAATTTAATTGTGACTATTTTAAAATATAAGGGTAGGTTATAATGTTATAATCCAAGTAAGGGTGGTTCCATTATAGCCCTCCAATTCATTTGGTATGGAATTCAACCATATAATTATTCCAATTTTAATAGTGATATAGAATATAATGTCATAAGATACCTGTATAATTTATCTACTCTTTCTATGTGATTTAATAATTTTCATTGAGAATAAATTGTATGTTTTTTCAGGTTAAAAGGCTGAATTTCATTTACTCAATGAACATTGATATATTGGTAATCATTTACTTGGTTTTTATGTTTTCAATGGAATAATGGTTATCATTATTTTTATACCCCTTACTGAGATTTTTATGCTCATACCACTTTATTAAAAAATTCAAATGATATATTGATGGATAAGATAAAAATATTTATGTATAATGTAATGGAAAATTGTTATAAAAATAAATCATGTTTTAAACTAAAATATTAATATAGTTAAATATGGATACTATTTAGAATTTTACACCTTCTATTATGTTGATTTTTTATGTATGAGTGGTAGACTAATTTTATAAAACTCTAAAACTAATGTGATCCTCTACTATAATATAATGGATTATTATCATAAAAATCAATATTATGTAATGTTTAATCTTGGTTCTGTATAATATATCAAAACCAAAAAGGGACTAATTCATCATACCAATCACATATATCCAGTATAAGAACATATCATGTCAAAATGAGAATAGTAACCAATCAAATAAAAGATTAAACATAATATAGGTTCTCTGGGGCAGCATACACATCCACATGTGATCAAACATCAAACATGGTTTCATATTATATAGACTTTATAAAATGATTAAACACAACAGTGGTTTGAGAATATAATTACCAAACAACATATCTTTCTAAAAATCATAAAAAAATGTTAACATGGTATGTATCTTCCTGCATGATAATTTTTACATCAACCTCAAGGTTGAACTAATGATTCGTCACCTACATCACATTCTCACACAAACTATAATTTTCATTTATAAGAAGAAATTGTTGAAATAATTACAACTATTTATTTAATTTTTCTTAAAATATAAATCCCTAAGGAATCAAGTAAAATGATAGTTTATATACCAACATACATAATGAAATAATTAAAAATCAATATATATAGGCCTGATATAAGGTGAATATTCAATGAAATTAGATAAAAATAAGAGATTAGATTCAAGGTTCTCACTAGTATGGTTCAACAAAAGTAGAATCCACATTTGATTTCTCAATTATATAGAAACGTTGAGTAGGTAGTATCAAATGGAATGAATAATAAACGTTCATATCATAAATAATTCATTTCATCCAATTTCATTCCTATAATCTCTATGAAAACAAATATAAATCATCTATTTTAATAAAGGAATAAGGAGTTGAGTGTTGATTTATTATTTAATGGGAGAAATTAATTAAACACCATTTATTATCCTTAAATTATGATAGAAGTGTTTCTAATTTGTAATATATTTGATCTGAGTGTGAAGGTTACTATTTAATCCACTTAATAATCAAACAGAACAATTTAAATGTTTTCCACCATTTTCATGTTGTTCTTGATCACACTAGGAGAAATAAAGGCACACCACGGTCTTATGCTGGGAATAAATCTGTTTTCCCACATTAAAGACCCCACCATGGTCATTATTAATTTAGTATGCACTTGGCCTATAAGTTCCTTCACTGAGCACTATGTCTTCTCTCATTCACATGCCCTAGTATTTTCTTATTCCCTTTACCAAAAAGAGAACATCAATGTCCATCACGGTTTTCGTCATGGATAGTTGTTGCCTATGTTTGACCAAAAAACTCAATAGTCCATTTTTATGCATCTTGCAACTACCAATACCATCATGACCATATCATTAACTATCATATGGATCAAAACCATTAAATAAGAAATTATGGAACTTATTATAACATTACCACTAGTAAAATGGTGTTAAAACATATACCACAATATAGTGTGTCCCATTGTAAAACATGATGTGCGATGAAAAAAAAAATCACGTGACTTACTTTTATGTCAATTTTATATTTTTCCATAATAATGATGGGATATATCCTTTAAATTTAGTAGTGTAAAATTTTGTAATTCGATAATATCATTAATAATAAACAAATATAAACAAGTGAGTTACATGTAATTTTTTTATATAAAAAATTAATGAAATTGGATGTATTCATTCATATTAATACAAATTTACATAGAGGAATTAAAATCTATGAGTTAGATAATGTGATAATCACATATCCCATTAAGATGGTTGTATTCTATTTCAGGTAAATATTGTTATTATGGTTATAATTATCTTATGGAGACACATATAATGGATGAATGTGTTTAGATTCATGTGTATATTGAATGTCATGTTATGTCATATTATATCTGATGTATCAATGAAACATTTATAAATCTAATTTTCTTATTATAATTAAAAAATTTAAATTTAGAATCATTTTCAATGTAATAAAAGTAAAAATTTCACATGAAATGTTCTGTGACTTGGGATTTAATTGTAAATTGAAATTATATTTCATATTATTATAATTTATATTATACATTATTAAATGAAACATAGAATCATATACAAAGGAGTGGTAGATTTTATATTGGTAGTGGTTACCATGATAAGAAATATTTTTTTGCATATGTATATATTCAAATTAGATTTAGTTCAAAATGAATATAAATATAAAAAACTCCATAACACCAACATAAAATTGGGTGGTATATGTAAAAAAATATCTAACTTATGTGTTGAAAATTAATTTAATTTTATTTGAATTTAATGAATTATGTTTTTATCATGTAGTTAATTTAAATTAATTTTCCCATGTATTTTGAGTTTTTTTTATTATTGTATGTTTTTTGGATTGTAAATGATTCTAATAATAACCCGATAGGATCTCATTAGGAGTCCGTTATCAATATTGAATCATTATTTCTATTTATACATCATATGAATCTAGGAGGCGGGCCACAAGGAATCCAGTGAGGCACTTGTAATCTGATGGATTCTAATAGGATATTAGTTGGATGGAGCAAACCCAATTTTTATAGGTAAATTTTAATCATTTTTATATTTTTTAAGACTTATCTATAATTTTATCTTATAATGAATAGGAATATTTATTACATCCCTCTAATTCTTTCCATATCTTCTCATTATTATTTAATCAATAATAATTTTTACATATTAAATTCGGATATATCTTATATTATATAGCTATGATTATAATTATTAAAATCCATTATTTTTTAAATTGATTTTTATTTATCTCAATTAAATTTATCATTTTTGATCATGTTTAATTACCTTCATGATCGCCATTGATTGAAGATTAAATTTTCATTCATTTCTACTACTGCTCAATATTTTATTTTAATTTAGGTGATAAACTATTATCTAAATTTTAATTTATTTAATAATGTTAATATCAATAATTCTTTATGAAAATATTATCTCTAGTTTTATTTGATGTCCTAGAAAATACTTATATCTAAAATAATTTTTTTGATTAATTAATATGTTATAAATTATTATTCTACACATGATCTTATAAACAATGTGACATAAATAGTTATGATAGATTTATATTTTATCATAAAGTGAGGTTATCTTAGATTTTTTTCTAGTTGTAAATTGACTATGATATTTTGATATTTCATAATGAAAATATGAATTATTTTAAAAAAATGTGATAGTTTATTTGAAATTTATTTTTTTAAACATATTAATTTTAATGGGTGACTCTAGAATTTGAATAAATTATCAAAACCCTTAAATATTTTCATTCATTGGTAATAATGAAATATATAAAGTATAATTTTATTATAATGACTAAAAAAAATTTATATGTTATTTAAAATTAAAAAAAAATTAATTTTGAAGGGTATTTAACTATAATGAAACAAATTTATTTTTGTGTATAAATTTTCTAAAATGTTGAAATTATTTTTGTAATACTATAATTTTACGATATAATAATTTACACATCAAGATTCATTGAGTTTTTCTATAATTTGTATGAATACATGTACTTGTTTGTGATGAGAATTATTCATTGTGTTCAACGAATTAATGTGTCTAAAAGTGAGTATAATTATTTCCCTATTTTTTTCAATATATTTCTTGTATCCAAAAAATATATATTTCACTGTGTTTGGTTTGGTTTCATTATATTCCATGTTATTTTCAATGATATTAATTTTTCAGGATACTTTTTCTTCATAATAATTGTATTGTAGTTATAACATGGTGTTGAGGTGTCATGATAAGCCATAAATTTTGTTTTTTGTTGGTTTTATATTAAATTCATAATTTAAAATTACCTGAATAAAATCTGGTAATAGTATGATATGTAATATGTTTTGGACCACTTTTTGATTCAAAATTTATATTATTATCATATATTTATTAATATATTTCCCAATTATTATGATTTAAAATAATATTTCATGTGATTTTTAAGACCCTATGTTGTGGGACTTGGTATCCATAATCCATTCTTATAGTATAAATAGGGTTTTAGAAAAAATTATTTATTCCATTATTTAATAATTTTATATGAATTTCAAACAAAAAAAATGTAATTTTGTGTTGGTGGTTTTTTAAAGAAAGGTCCCTCGGCCAAACGGCTGAGGTAATAATATTAAAAAGGAGGATACAAGATATGCAAGTGAAAAGGTTCTTTACAACTATCCTCATAAAGATGGAACAACTCCACCTAGGATGAATCTAACTAGAAAAGTGAATCACCTAAAACTATGTTGTCCAGCCCATTCACCGTCAGGTTCAGCTCCATGTGAACTCAGTAGCTTCAAATCCATTATTGTCCAAGCCATTTCCATTAAGTGGCATGAACCAACCATGAGAAATCTCATGGTGATTTATTTTCTAGATTCTCCCAGCTCAACAAGATATGCATTAGTTATTATGGGGATATGTTTTGAAATCCTTACCTTTAAAGCAGTATCCATGATTTTTCCAGCTTTAGGGGGTCTCCCTACTTTCCTTTTCGAGCTTTGAGGTCCTTTGGAGCCTCGAAGAAGGTCATCAATGTTTACAGCTTCAGGTATCCCACGTGTACTAGACACAATCAATGTGTCCAGATTTCTGTGAACAGTGGAAGAAATACTTGCAGGAGTTGTAACATTACTTTTGGAAACAGAATCATATAAAGAAGTTTTACCAGAACTTGAAGTAATCAGAGTGTTCTGAATGTCTTGATCATCAGGAAAAATACTAGAATTGTCCCCTAGAACAGGAGTAGAAATGTTTTAAATGCACGTCTGTCCAGATTTGATAGTAGGAGGAAGATCATGTTTAGAGACATTTTCATTCTGAGAATTTTCAAGATTAAGACCTTTTACTTGAGAAGATGAATCAATTCAGATAATATTCAATAAAGGAGAATCCACCTTATCATCCTATAAGGATGCCATAAGATCAAGGATATCATTATAAAAATAATGAAATAACTGATACTCCTCATCTTCATTCTATGAGACTGTAACCAGATTACAAACATCATTATAAATTTCAGTAAATAATTCATAATCCTCCTTGAAAACCCATTCTGTAACTGGGTTACCATATTGGATAACCTTGGGTGTTGGTTCCCGAATATGATCATCCTCTTCTACTATATCGGCCCATGACACTTTTAGAGATGAGGAAGGAGAAAAGTTAATAGATGTGGGATCTTTTGTAGTAAAAGGAGAACTTTATGTTTGGACAGGGAGGACCACTCAGTTTTTTAGAACTCCTTTTTTCTCAATAAAGACAGCATTGTTCTTTTTCATCCGGTTTTCTTTTATCCGTTTTGAAGCTCTAGGTAAAGCTTTAGCATTTCTTTGAATCATCCTACAGTTAGAAACAGTATGACCCACAATTTTGAAGACATCACAAAAAAATGGAACATTCTCATATTCCAATATAATATCTGACTTGAATCTATTAGCATTAAACAGAATGCAAATAGGTCTTTTGATTTCCAAATTGATGTCCACAAGGACTCTAGCAAAGAATCCAATTTTGCCATCCAGGGTACACTGGTCCAACCTAATTGCAGTGCCGAGACATTATGGAATATCATTTATAATTCTAGGATGCCAATACACCAAGTTTAATCCATGCAACCTTACCCAAATTTTTGCATTCGATTGCTTGAAAGTGAAAGGATTAAAATTGACATCCCATTCAGATAATCTCAGGACTCCAGGTTTGAGTTGATGAATGCCCAAATTTCAAACCAAATTAAAAAATTCAATAGAATTGAATATGATGTGAAAATACCCTTTACCAATTGAGATTAATTTCCAATCCTTCATACCCCAATAGTGTGAAATTCTATTTTTGAGATCAGCATAAGACCAAGGTTTATAACCTTTTGAGTAAATCATACGACCAAGTATGGAGAACATACATAGATCTAGCCTTTCATGCAACACATCAAGATCAGCAACCACTGATAACCCACCATTCTCTAACCGGGTGATGTTTGAGGATTTAGATGAATCCTCCTATTGTAGGATTTAAAGATCCAAAAAGAGCCTCTACAAAAGAAAGACTCTTTCTTCTTAAATTCGATGAATCCTGAGTGCCCGAGGGCTTGAAATCTTCCTTCAAGGCATAAAGATTATCCATGAAGGCCACATCCCACAAAATTCCCTAATGACTTTATATTTTTAATTATAAAAAATTAGATTCATTTTATGAAATATGGAATAGGGTTATTAAAATTTCATTAATTTTGGGAGAATTTAGGTTACTGGATGTTTCAATTTCTCCATATAAGGACATGGGTTGTGATTCAATACATTTGATTATTCATTATATTTTGTATTGATACTAAAATTTAACATTTCATAAATTGTTTAGTAAATATTAGTTGGATTTAAATTGTAAAAATATATATTATTGTTCATAAAATATTTTATTTAAGTAATAGAGGTATGTATAATGATTTAATTAGAATGAGGGATTAGATAAATTGATTATATACTTATAAATTTATTATTTGTATAAAAATTGATATATAAAATATTATTATTTTTCAAATTTATTATTTTTCATAGATATATGGAATATAATAAGAAATATATGGATATGTATATGAGATGATAAATCAGCAATGATTTATACTATGAAATCAAGGGGATTTGGAAGTAGAAAATGTTATATCGATAGATATTGTGTATGATCCTGTTAATATATGGATTACAAGATTTATTTATCATGTGATCCAAATTATTCAATAAGGTGATATAAGAGGGAAATATAAAATGAATATTGATATTTCCCAAGATTTTTTAGCATAGAAACCTTCTTATTTTAGAAGATCAATTGTGTAAAGGCTATTAAATAGTGAAAATATATAATTATTTTTATGTTTATAAATTATCATGATGACTAGAATGTCATATAAGATCATATTATACATGAACTCAAATCATTTCAAGACATCTGTTATGAAGAATTTTATCTGAAATCACTTAAAATAAATAAGGTGAGGGAGTCCATATAATATAATGAGAGAGATAAAACTAATTAAGTATGAAAATAAATTCACTTATACCATATTTTATTCTATAACCATTGTAGAATATTAAATTTCAAAGGTGGTGTTATTTATGAATGGCTCAGAATTGTTACACTGAGATTAAGTGATAATATTTTTTACAACCCTATCTGTTGGTAGAAAACAAAATTATTTTTCAGTATGAACTATGGGTGAGTATATATTTATATATAAGAACTAGTAGATTAAAAGGTGAAAAAATTAAAATGAATGATGATTCAATATATTTTACTAAATTCTATTGTGGATGAAATGTTTTATATAGTTTAGGAAAAAATTTATAATCATATAAGATAAATGGTTATAACATCTTATATAAGATAATATTTTATAGAATTATAGTCTAGCATATATTTTATATGTTTTAATAATGTTCTTATCATAAATCTTTTTGATTACCTTTGGATAAATATATTCAATGGAAATATTTCATTTTACAAGAAAATATTGAAAAATTAATCCCCTCATCCTCAAGGCATGTATAATATCCCTTAAATCAAAATTGTGTTATTGCTATATAATTTAATGTTTTATATGATGACACTATAGACAATCATGAAAACTAATAAGGTAGTGGTTTACACCTGAGTATGTGTTCACCCAATAAAATATAGCGTGTTTACTGAAGATAATTTTTATATCAATTAAATGCAACATTTTACACTTGTATTAAATTCATTCATGAAGAATTATAGGGTTTAAAATTGATATTTATGCATCCCAATAAGAATAAGGGTTTATACCAGAGTTCATGGTTCTTTAGACGTACTTATAGGTAACACCATAGTTTAATGCATCATGTGTTCACATGAAATGAATTTCTTCATGTTTCATGTTCACTTAACATTTTATAGTAGCATGTTACTAGTTTTATTTGGAATGGGATATTCATTAATAAGCATATATTAACTCATCACACACATGGATTCTTGTATCACTAAATCATTAACAATAAATTTATTAATTTTGTCACCACTAAAAAATCTATGAGAGAGGGGGTACAATTTTAAAATATAATTTAATGAAATGATACATTCATATTGTTTTCATAAATAATTTTAATAATATGAAAATAGTGATAAATATTGTCCAGAATAATTGTAAGGTTATTATAGAGTTCAAAATATTTTTTTATTGTTGACATTTAATGCTGGATATGACACTTTTCATGGATGAATTATGTTTTTATGTTATAGATTAGTGTTTTAAAAGTATCTAAAGATAATATTGAGTAGTTTATGGACATCTAGGTTGGTTTAATATTTTTTTTGGTGATTAGGATCATACCAAAATTCATAAGTGATTATGTTGTTGTTTATGATCATTTAATAAAAGAGTATTTATGTTGTCGTTCGATACCATACAAAAAGTTGAATTTTATTATATATATTTGATCATCATTTATGAATAAATAAAGTTATATACAACTCATTATATAATTATAAGTAAAATTAAACATTTTAAAAATGGGGAGGGACATCCAATAGTGTTAATGTTTATAATTTTTTAGGACACCCTCATATCCTCAATAAGAAAAATAATCCTTACAGTTTAGGGTGGTAGATTCAGTCCATACAAAAGAGTGTAACATTCATCCTTCAAGAATGTGGTTTATAATTTTTTTGTGAAGGGATAAATTTTCTAATGTCATTTAATTACGTTTTATAAAGGAATTAAATTAATGCTTAATTATGATCCATATAGTTCAAATCCATTAATATTGTTATGGGATTCATTTTATTCGTATATTTGATCCTTGATTATTATTTCATTTAGAGTAATATGACAAGGATCACTCTATGAAATTTAAGTTTTTATTAAAATATAATTTTTATACATTTATTTTCATGATGTGGGGAATGATTAGAAAATTGTTTTTGGTCATATGATTATTAAAAATATTTTATAGTTTAAGGAAATATTGATAATAAAATTTTGATGTAGTTTATGGTCATAAAACCCAAACAATAAAAAAATGTGTCCATTTCATGAAATAGATTGAAATTAATGAATGAGAATCAATAATAAAATAGGAAAATTTATGGGTCAAATAGACACATTTTAATACACCCTGATATGGGTTTTCCACAATCATAAGAATATAATTTCAAATAATAATCCCCAAATAGAGCTCATGTATTAGTTAATTAATATATGGAAAAGAAACTAGGGATGTACACCTTCATTAAATATGTAATCATTTATATTTCGATTTATTTATATGAGGAATAATTCTATACTTCATTCCAGATGATGTATCAAATAGTGGATGATACTTAGAAAAAAGGGTTAGACAAATAATATGTGTGGGATTTTTGCAAAAAATAGTATAGATTTTGTTTTTCATTTCAATGGATCTAGTAAATATATGATATATTTAGAAAATTAAAGTTCATTAGAATTCCATAACATCCAATATATTTTAATTTAAAGGTATGCTATATTACTAGATAATATAGTGACAGAGAATTAGTTTAAGGAGTGGTTTGAAGGTAATTATCTTGGGATATCTACACCTAGAATAATTTTTCCATAGATGAGACTATTATGTTATCTGGGTGAAATTGGATGAAATTGATTATATTTTTATCAAAATAATACTTCCATAAATTTATTCAATAAAAATACATTAGGTTCAATGTAACTTAAATTGTATTGTTTGTCTCTATGCTTATAAGAGTCCATCTTTTGATCAGTGTGTGTTTGGAGAAGTAAAAAATTACAAATTAATAGAAATTAATCTTATTATGAAATAAAATATGTTGATACATTTTTTTAATTCATCATAACTCAATCTGAAACATATGGGACATGATAACACATATTCTTCGTATAAGATTACTTATATTTTTCAAATTCAACAAGTTAAAACTTATTTTTTAAAAAAATATATCTATTTTTTCACACTTTTGTTGAACATTTTTTTGAAATCCTAAAATTTTCCACAAAATAAGATTATAAATTTTTTTATTTTAATTGTTTTAATAAAAAGTATATATTACAATCTTTCATGTTTTTCGATTTAAAATGTGTTTTTAAGTAAAATTTTAATTAAAATTTATAAATAGGGATACCAATACCAAATTATTTCACCAGTCACTGAATTTAATTATATTTCTTCCCTACACTATTTTTAAATGGTTGGATATCTATAATTAACTAATTTGTATATGTTATTAGGGAATCTATATATATCTATTTAATTGTTGAATAGACCTTCCAATTTTGAACATAGTAAATTATTTTATTTTATTTATTAAACATAATGGTATTTACCTTTACCCAAGTGTTTTAGTATATATTCATTATTTAATTTCTAATAATTTTTTATTTCAATTTAAAAAAACATGGTCATAATTTCATCCCATCGTGATCTTATTGGTATTTTTATGAATAATTATACCATTTTTTAAATAATTGATGCCAACTTATGATAGTCAATTTCCCCACATTAACGAACCCTAACCTCTACTTTAGAAAGCATCATTATGATTACACACAATTCGCCTGAATAAATTTATATTAGTTTTTTCTTAAATATAAAATATCTATTACATTAATAGATAATAATATT
The DNA here is from genome assembly GCA_963277665.1 of Viscum album. Lineage (NCBI taxonomy): Eukaryota > Viridiplantae > Streptophyta > Magnoliopsida > Santalales > Viscaceae > Viscum > Viscum album. The sequence continues at coordinate 810,884,655 of OY728151.1, forward strand.
CAGTGAATATAGTATGTGACTGTATCTCAAAATGATATATAATTCATCACTTTATATGAATAGATTATCAATGTGGGAATAAAGGGTATTCAAATATCACAGGGGACACCCCAATAGAAATAGAAAACTACCATCGGGAATTTGAGCCCATCATCCATGATTACATAATAATCATAATATATTGAACGAATAACAATAAAAAGGGTTGATAATATGAAGACATCATCATAATGGGGGATTATTAATATCATAATATCTGTTTTCTAACAATGTTCATAAATGAATTATGGAATTTTATTTGGAGTTAAAAGTATTCAATTATTATGAGGTTATAGTAACTATAATTTTTTCATTTAATTTACTTTCAATACATATTATACAGTGTATCGGTGATTTATACAATGATACTAAAATATTTCTTCTATTTATAAATTCTGTATGATTACTATTTAGTAAATGTAAAATATTAACATAGTTATAATTAAAATTAATATTTATTTTGAATTTCTCCTAGTTCTCCATGTTTTGGGTGATACATAAAAACATATTTTCTAATAAAGTGTTTGTTAGATAATGAAATAGTAAAATGGGTATAGATATCTTTTTATTCATAGTTATCCCATTATATGGTGGGATTTGAATTTTATAAATCCATATATAATAAATAAAAATATAATGTTTCAAAAGGAATTTGAACCTCAGAAAGCATTGAAAATACAAGTGTTTCACATTTTACTATATTAAAAATTCAATATATAATATAGGACAACTAGGATAACTATAACTTTCAATGTACCCTTAATTTAGGGTTTTCATGGAAATTTTCATTAATATGGGGTTGCTACATATTAGGGATGGTGGTATTGGTTTCAGTAAAATTACTATTTTTATGATAACGTATATATTCTTATGAATTGTAATTGTCATGTTTTTTACTAAATTTATCATATATAAATAAAATATTAATCAATATTAAATAGTTTGAGTCTCACTAATTTTTTTTTTACATAATTAAATTTTATGTTGTTAAAAGATGAAAACTTTTCTTATTATTTGATTTAAGAGAATACATTACTTCTATTTTTCTAACCAAAATTTTTTGATATCCCTAGTATGAAACAAAAAATATATATAATGATCCCATAACAATATATTGGTATTTAAATAGGCTAAAATTTTATTCAAAATAAGCACTCACTATTCTATTTTAATTATGTATAGTTATTACTTATCATTAATTTTTATATAATATCTCATTCAGAGATGGGGTTATATTATCTTGAATCGATAGGATCACTATCTTTGAACCATATAACCTATATTTTTTTCATTTTGGTTTATATGTTATTATAAACTAATCCTCTCCCCATATTTCAAATAATGTAGTGAGAAAAATATTATGGTAGTTTACTAATTCTAATTAATATAGACATGAAAGGATATACATGTCCATATAAATATTTCACTATTTAATAAACCAATTGGTTTATCCTAGAAATATGAGGAGACCGGGGTTATGTGTTGTCAATATATTATTTTTAAAGTAATTTTCATTTGGATAAGATAACATCCTCTCACAAATGAACAATGGATAAGTATGTTCAAATACTATTCACATTCTGTGTAGGGATTCCAAATTTCACACCTAAGAAAATATAAAGATGTCACACAGAATGAATCCTTATAATGTAAGAAAACTAATGAGATAATTTTGAATGAAATTTTGTTTTCAAATAAAAATGGTTTAATAATCCAATGAATGAAAAATTTACCACATATCAAAAAGAAATCATTGTTTCTGAAATAGACGGAGATTATAGAATATCCCAGTAATATAGTTAATTATGCCTTGTTAACCATTTCACATGATTGTTCTCTTCTATCCTTAATTTATACTGACCATTATAACATAGTTTATAAGAAAATACATAATTAAATGATTTAATAGTAATTATTAAGCAAATATATCCTCAATGAATACACATGAAATGATAGGAATGCCTTAATAAGGTAAAATCAACAATATAAATCCTTTCCTAACAAAAATGATATTATTCTCATAATATTATAATTGATACCATAACAGGGTAAGTTTCTTTGAAAAATAATCATTATACCTTTTAGTTTTTTGATGTAGTCTCTATTAGATAAATATCTATAGATCATAGGGATTCATCAATGATTATCTATGTTTTGAAATATTGTATAGTCTCAAAAGAAAATGAGAATTTTATAAAACAAATATACTAAAAACATGATACTATGTAATATGGTATCAAAAAGAATCCACTAACTACTCACCCAATAATACTTAAGGATATATTTCTAAATGTATTTAAACTATTTAATCACTTTATGAGCCTATAGGTAGGTTAGTTTGTTTATAGAGGCCGCTCTTACATTATTTGAGAGAAATTAGTCATTGAAGAGTAGATAAAATTCTTATTAGAGTATATCAATGAATTAAAATCCATTAAACATTATTATATGATTTTAATTTATCATTTATAATATTTTAATTAGTAAAGGATAGTGGAATCTATCTTCTAAACTGAGGTATCCAATGAAATTTATAAAATTAGAAAATATACCATATTATTTATAATTTTAAATTAGAGTTTCCGAATATAGACATTATTATAGAATATTTATATAGGTGTTGGAAATACATTACCGCAATTTATATTTAAATGTTCATACTCTCCATGTTTAAAATCCATAGTAAAATAGAGTTTTGAAAAGGTATTTTTTTACTACATGCGAGATCATGTTGAGAGTTCGTGTACCTTACTCTTATTGTACTAATATCATTATTATTTGACTGATATAAAAAAATTTTAATTACCATGGAGTTCCAACTTATTTTATAACCCACATTTATTTTTCATAGATCCGTTAAAAACCATATTTGAAACAATCTTAGTTCTCCCATCCAAATACATACAATCATTAATTTTATGAGAGGGGGGATAAATGATATGAAATGTTCTTTCAATAAAAATGAACAAGATACCATATTGTGTAACATTGATGGGATTATAATATATTTGAAATTTATATATATGAAAATGGAAACATGTACCATATGAGTACTTTAGTAGAAATGGTAGGCTATAGGTATTTTCCTATAACATGTGTCCTTAAGATGGTAAATGGTTCAATATCTATACGTAAAACATCAATGTAATTAATGATTATAAATTTTAAATTAATGTATTATTCTTATTTCTTTTCAACTGGGATGGTTATTAGATTAATAACATCCATATACCTTCACCATAACATTTCTTTGATTATTGGTAATTGGGAGATTTATCCTTAACGGGACGTTCATGATACTTTTATTGGATAGAAATTTATTTTTATTACCTAAAAAAAGAATGATTTATGTTAATTTAGAATTTAGAATTAAATGTTTTTAAGAAATAGAATAAAATAGATACAAAGTTTAATTTATAGATAATAAATTTTCGTAAGGTGTTTCATATTCCTAAAGATTAAACTGAAATCCATTCAATATATATTCAAGGTAAACTATTAAAACATTAAATTTAGTGGGGTAAAATTTTCATGGTATCAATGGGGTGAAAATGGAACATTTAATAAGTAATTATATGTACATTTGAGTGAAAAACATAGTATATTATGAATATCAATTAAAAAAGTTTTGTTTCAAAAGGTAGTGGTTATAAAAAATATAATTTTATAGAATATTAATAATGAAAAATTAAAATTTATGTTAATTTATATGAATTGATAATGTATTAACTAAATATATTTCTAGGATAATAGTTACAAAAATAAAATATTATCTTCTATTGTGGCCCAATACAAATCTTTAGAACCATTGTGTTTTTTCTATTTATTCCCTAACATTTTTCAAAACCCATTAAAATCATAATATCAGAGAAAAATGAATTAATTTTTTCATTATCCACCCATTACTGGAATTAATCTTAACAATCCATATATATATATATTGTTTATAGTACCCTATAACAGACATAATGGTAAATTTGAGTTATACAACTCTAGAAAAAATGATATTTTTTATGGTTTTTCATATCAGAAAATAATGTCACATTAATTACATAAATATGAAATATATCTATTAAGAATAAAAATATTTTTATCTAAAATATAAAAGAGATAAAATCATTTGAATATAAGGCAATATAGTACCATTTTTTATGTGGGGTGACATAGATATAGAATCATTATTTGGGATAGATAAATGATATTTTAGTTACTAAGTATTGAATGGGATTGTTAAATAATCAACATATTTATATAGATTAGAAAACAAAAAATTTGTAAATAAAATTTTTTGAGGCATACTAAACACCCTAGAATGTGTCAGTGTTCAATCCCTACATTAATACATGAGCATAAATAATATATTAAAATTATTGATGAATAGCCGACACTGATGCATGAGAAATTTATTGTGAAATAAAATTATATTAATCACCGAAGTAAAATTTGTTTAAAAAATAAAAATGAGATTTTATATTATACTAGTATAAAATATCTATGTTTCACCATGCTTATATTCCAAATAGAATCAAACTAACACAGAGTTCTATAATGTTGTTTTTTTTTGAAATTTTCATTAGTGGAAGTGAGAAACGATATAAGAATATAAAGTAATTCTTCAAAAATTGACTTCTATAAAAAATGATATCTCTATGATTGGGGATATAATAATTAATTTTATTATAAATAGAACACTACAAGTGTTTTATTTTTATATGTAAAGGATGATAGATTAAAATGTGATTTAAAAGTTGTATGGGTTTTTCTAGTATTTTCACATAATTTATTGTACCAAACAATCTTGATTGAAATTTTTATACTGTTTCATATTGATACCCATAATATTTGACTCTATTTTTTATTATAATCTATATTTGTCCTAAGATTTGTGGAAATAGGTTTTACTGATAATATTATCTTGATTTTTATATTATGAATATTGTAGGATTACAAGTAGATATTCGTTTTGTGTCTCTTCCATTAATCATTTGAGACACACCAATAGATGATAAATTCCAAAATGTTTTTGTCCATTTAATGAAATACATTCAATGATACAAATAACATTTTCATGGAGTTAAAACTGAGATATCATGAGATTGATACTCTTATTACATTGAATAATTAAATATAGGTAACTAAATCATCAACTTTTTAATGGTAGTGTCTATATTTAGTCATTGTTCTATCCATATTCTCATGAAATAAATAATGATTGGAATTATATTATTGTTGTCATGATTAAAGGCAAATGGAAATAATGATTGGACCCAAGATATAATATCCAAGCACTACAATTTATGTTTTTAGAAAAATAAATTCCAAGCTAAATGTTTTTAAAACAACGAAAAAAGATATTAGTCTAGGTATAGAAGAGAAAACTAGAGGGGATGTGAAAAAACAAGGGTGATAAACAAAAATGTGAAATCAATGGAGACACTCCATCATAGAGTATGAAAACCATATCAATAACAAACTTAATGTTTTGATTTTTTACATAAATGTATATATTTTAAAGTGTCCAAATTTAATAAAGCATGTTATATTTATATTACTAGACATATATCACATCAACATGATACGTGGATAAACAAAATTATATAAAATTTCATTAACATACTCCTTCAATTCCATTACACATTTATTACTCCATGAGGAATCCTTGGGATATAAATAATAACCTGAAAATATATAAGGTCATGTATAGTAATACAAATAATTTAATATGGTAAAGAAGTTCATGTGATCCAAGAGGCATGTAAAGGTAACATAGGGGGGTTGTGAATCATATTATATATTAATATAGCAGTCAAAAATAATATCATAAAGTAAAAAATTAGAATTTGCACATAAAATTAAACATGGAATATTAAAAATTGGATATGGATAACTTCCAAGACATCATAACATGGTGGAAATTTTAATTTAATGTATTAGGTTTACAGACTAGTCCAATAAATAAAATATGATGATGCAATAACATTACAACAATAGTTGGAGCATTGGGCGGTTGCACCCATATTTTTCATATCATTTATAATGATATGAGTACCTCATGAATCATACAACATAAAGATACTATTCTAAATTATAGTAAACAAATAAATAATTGTATATTATATAGTTAGATATACATAATTTTTTAATTATAGGTACATGTAGGTGAATAATTTGTAGTGGAAATAAGGATGGTATTCACAATAAAAATGGTCGGTATAGAAAAATTGATAGATAATATCAGTAGCAAAATGGGGGAATATAATTGTTCATGGGAGGGATAAATAGAAGTGAATGTTTTCACTCATCATATGTATATCATAAATTAATTAAGAGGGAAATGTGAAATAATATCCCAACATGTAAAATCGAAATAACGGAAAAAATAATGGAGTTTATTGAATAAATAGGAAGAGAAAATCCCATATAGTGAGAGGGTGTCTCTAAAAACATTGAGGAATCTTCTTAAGTTATTGGATAAACCTTTGTAGGGATATATAAAGGAACCAATTGATTATTTTTTAAATTTATTTGTTTTTAGTAATTAAATAATCGAGGTTTGGTGGGTTTATATTGAAAAAGAGGGTGAATTCATTATTAATTTCCAAAAATAGGTTTTGGACTCTGTAAGATAATCTAATCAAAACAGAAACCATACCCTTGTTTTTTCATATTTTTTTTTACCAAATTTTTTTTTCATTAATTTATATATTCATGTACATATTTATTTAAAATTATAACATGGGTGATGTGAAAGTGAATCATGTTTACAATGAATTGATCTTAAATTAGTAAAATATAATACAGATTTTAGACAATTAATAAATGGATTATAATATAAAAACAAATCACCTAAAAATAATTTCTTTTAAACAAAAAATATATATTTGATATAGGATACTTTACAAAATATATTACATTACTTATGGGTCATTATATTTCATAATATATATTTTATATTTAAACAGTATTTAATATTAACTATACAATGTGATTTTCGATGGAAATTATGAAAATATATCCACTGGATAATTTTAAAATTATTAATTAATAAATAATATTATTTTCATTAAAAAATCATCATGGATGGAAATTTAAAAATTTAAATATAAGATCCATATTAATTGAATTATCCATATTTTCCTCTTTGATGGTTTTATGACTCATATAAAATTATTTTTCATTTCATAAAATTTTATTATCATTTGTATTTTATAAAATTTGTCTCATAATAATATTGTACTCAAATATTATACATTTAAAAAAATATTAAATTCCCCGAAATAGAGTTTCTGTAATAAAAATTAACATTGGAAGAAAAATTCTATTTCATCCTATAAAAATCTATTTTTTATCGAAATCAACTCCAATAATTTAAAAGGTAATATAAAAATGTATAAAATTGATAATTATATAATTAGAATAAAATTAAAATATCAAATTATTAGCTTGTAGTTACATATCACTTTATTAGGCTACTGAATTCAGGAAATGAAAGGTGTGTAATGGTGAGATATTATTTTGGCATTTCAATGTACATGGTGTTGGTCTTGATGTCGATGAGATTGATCATTTACCATAAAAGGTTTCCTTTTTCATGTAATTTTTGATTATAATGTTTAAATTGATCCAAGGGAATCCTAGTGATGATATCTCCCCAAAATGCTTGGGTAAATTGGATCAATATTTCATGATCATACTAGTTGAGTTGATCACATCATTATTCTGAAATAATTGTAGTTTATCATAAACATTAATATATTAATCGTAATAATCATGATAAAATCACTAAATTAATAATATTTATAGTGAATAATAGTCATTTTCATTTGATTGAGAATATAACTATTCAAAATTGACAATGATGTGCATCTGTTTTCTATAACATCAATCCCTAATAAATAATAAATTTATTAAAAAATTAAATTTCATTTATTAAATTTCATGTCAATAAATTATCCCCCCTATTGAAATTTCAACATCAAAATGTTCATTTTATTTCTAAAAGTAGATTATGGTGATTTTTCATCACCTCTTCTGGTTCCCAAGTCACATCCTCCAACTTATGGTAACTCTATAACACAGTTGGTAGGTTAGATTTATTTTTTCTATAACTTTTTCTTGAGGTTATATTCACTTATCAAGATGAAAATTTTATGAAATATCATTTTATAATAGTAACACATTTACATTAAATACATTTGAGGGGTCTGATATGTACGTCGTCAAGAGTGATACAAGGAACACACCATGTTCTTCAGATAGGTTAGGTAGAAGTTTTAGTTGATATAACATCGTTCGAATAAGTGAAAGGATCTTGAAAGGGTTAATGTATCTTGAAATAAGTTTTCCCTTCATTCCAAAATGGATTATATTCTCACAGAGAAATATAAATAGGGACACATTATCTATTACCTCAGTCACTATATCTCACTGATTATTGTCTATATTACATTATTATCAACCTTGAGTATATTTTACTTGATGTTTAATGGTATGTACCTTATCTATAATTCCATAGGAAAGATAATGTCCCATAAATCTCCCCTCTCCAAAATCGTCCCACCATGTCAGAGTCTGAAACCTCCTCCAATATAGAGCCTCAAAAGGTTCCATTTTAATTATATAATGAATTTTTTAGTTATATGAGAACTACAAAAGGGGAATGTGGGGGTCCAAACATCCACTGAATTCTATTGAACATGATCTCATTATATCCTTCAATGTATGAATGTTCACTTAAGATTAGCAATCCTCATTGGGTGATATATAGTGCTGAAGCAATGTTCATTATAGAATTATTTCTTCAAGATTCTCCAAAACCTCCATGTAAACCTCAAATATAAATCAAATACAATAGAATGTGGAACTCCATGTCATCTTATTACTTCCAATTATTTATACCATATTGAGTTCATATAGAGATAAATCTTCATTTATTGTAATAAATTGTGCTAACATGGAAAGTATACTGACTACCACCATGAAGGAGTTATTTTCTTTTAGTTTCCTATGGAGTCCTATGATGAAATAAAAGGTAAGGTTTTTTCATTTAAATAATGGAATAGTTAATGGTTTCATCTTGTCCATAGACTTATGTCATTCATCCTTGATTTGTTGGCATATAAAGAATCTAGTTACAAACTATACAATCTAACTATTTTTGTTACCCTGCTAGATCTATTGTTTCAAATATCTATACATATTAGTGATTTCTCGATGAATAGAGAAGGATGAGTTATTAGTATCACTGAAATGTTCCCAATGTTGTTTTGGATTTTATGGCACACCTATCCTGTTTATGAATCGTATTACTCTATAATTATAATATTTTAATAATGGGATATTCACTACCTTCTTATATATTTCTTCATAATCGTTCTATGCCTCATTTTCCCTTTCAATAGTGGAAGCATGAGAATTGTTTTGAGAAATATAGGATGGGAAAGCTTTTATTATTAAAATGTGCATCCTCTACATGTATAAGAATCTTTGGTCTCATAAAATCCTCATCAAGGACATTGTTGCATGATCATTTCTACATATATAATATTCCAATATATTTGTGGTCCAATAATGGAAATGGATTGAATAATCATATTCTTTGATCTAACCTAACCATCTTAATTGGATCATATTTATCTATTTTTGAATGAATAAATAATTAATGATTTTATGATCCATATATAATCCACAATTCTACCCATAGATAAAATGATACAAAATCATTATTGTGATGTTCACCAATAGAAATTATAGATCCTATTTTAAATATTATAGTCAAGGATCCTTATTTTGTGGATGGTATAAGATATCATTGTGTAATATTGCATTAGTACACAACCATAGCCCTTTTTGGATGCATCAAAATAGATACAAATCCATCACGTATCGTGGGTAATGTGAGAATTGGTTTCGTGATATGTCTCTTATTAATATCATTGAAACATTCCTAAAATTCTTAATTTCTAACCAAAATTATACACTTAAAAGATATCACAGTTAATCTTCTTGAAACTCATTATATGATTTTGAAAAATAATTTATAATGCCCAGATAATCCATGTACGCAATGGATATACATCATTAGTGGTTAGAATCTTACCTTATTCAATTTAAACCATTTTAACGGTCCACTAATATCATTTTTCTTATGATAACATTCCCCTTGAATATTACATTCTCCTACCATACGGGATATTTTATATACATTGTATACATATATTTCTTTCTAAAATGACTTTAGTATAGTATTTAAACGTCCCAATCATGCCTACATACTATAAGAGTACATGAGAATATAATAAAAATATACTACCATAAATGTTTTTGTTTAATATTTAAATACACTATTAATCATGTCCATGATACATTTTAGAGAATTATTTAGTCTAAATGGAATCAATATGATATAATTTTGATCATACCTTAAATTAATATAAATCATTATTATACCATACTTATTCATAATTACTTGATAATATATTGACTAAAAATACACCGTAGTGAAATACTATGATCCACATATAAAATCCATCAAGTAATCATTCCATGGAATATGATACTAGTTCATAATCCTGATCTTGTCAAGGCCATGATAATCCATAAAGATGTATATTAGACCATATATATTCATAGAAAAAAAAACTTATTCACCCTATAGTAAATCACATGTATGTGGGAACATTTTATACATATTCTATTATTTATTCTTCATCATATTCTATATTTAAAAAAACATTATATATAGAGTATTGGATATTATAAAATCAATTGGTATAAGAATGATTGAAAATTAAACATCTTGGATATTAGGAATACCAAACGATTCTTCAAAAAAAAGATATTTTTATTTCCTCACAATGGGTATGAATTTAATAATGATGTTTTTTAGTATTAATAATGTGTGTCACATACACGTTTTCACAAGGTATTAATATCTATAATTGATATGTTTTTACTATAAAATATTCATCATCATCTTTTCACTTGTATAGAGTTGGAGGGATATTCACGATACATAGGGTGGTTTCTTTATATTAGTAATTTATGCCGTAATAATATAAGGAATTAAAATCCATGCCCATAATATCATCATGTTATAGAAAAAAAAGATTCCCAAGATTCGTTATGAATATAATCCCCAATATATTGACATGGTATTAGTTATATACATGGGATGTACTAATTTACCCATTTTTCATAATAAATGATAACTGAACATCCATGTTTGGAATTTATGTTTGAATAATTCTACTAAATATTTCTGATGTGAATTAAGGCATAAAATAAGATTCAGAAATTTCATTCTTTATTAATTAAAGAATAACTAGAATACATATCACCACTTCAAATTTAGAATCCACCATAAGAGGTTTTATGTAATAACATTTCCAATAATTCTTTGGAGGTTGTTTCCATTGATTATATCTAAGAAATATTGGATTAGGAATTGGTTTTCAAAATTAATGTGTTACTATATTTGAAACATCGTATTTATAGAAAAGGGTTGATTACAGAATTCCATTTTTTCATAACATTTGAGGGTTTTTATTATCTTATATTTCTATCTAGGTACCCTACCATCTCACACCTAATGATTTCTTTCACTCCTTAGGAAGTTTTGGGGATGCTTCTTCCAATACCATTAAAAAGGGGGATGTTGTAATTTCACTCCATAGTTATATTTCTCTATCATACTACCAAAATTAATGTCAATTTTCCTCTTTTAATCCCCATGAAAGAATTTTTATTCAATGATATCAATATTTGATATTTGTGAAAATTGAATAAGATAATCAGAACAATCAAAGTCCCAAATGGATATTGATTTTAATAGACTCAGCCTCTTCCTAACAAAAATGTTTTCTAATTTAATCTCACGGGTCAAAAAAATGAGAGATTAATGTCAAGGAAGCATTATTTTTATATATATACTCACTAATGGATTCGTCATCCTTTTTAATGAGGTAATTAATGTCCCTCACTATTTTTAGTTGACGAGTGAGGGAAAAATAATTATTCAAAAACATTTTATGTAATTCCCCCACTCCATCCCTTCATTCTCCTCCTCAGGCTTCAAATAATTGGCCAATGTCCTCCATTTATCATCTTCTCCTTCAACATGATAATCAATCATCATGAACATCACTTACATAGTTCATTAAATAATGGAAAATATCTTTTCAAAGGATTCATTGCTTTATTCCTTGACTAAGTGATTAAATGATCCTCTAAATGTCAGAGGCCATTATCTCATAAATGTATCATTTGAAACATTTTCTTTCATTTAGTGATTTTTGTATTCAACATGATTTAGGTTTTTGTTAAAAACATATGTACTTTTTGAAATATTAGTCATGAAGTTCATGGTTCATTCTCCTATTAGATATGGAATATATTTTTTGAAATCATCACATTTCCCATCACATTGTTTGTTAACTCATTTCCCCATATTTATAGATATTTACCAAAATAATACGGAAGTTATAGATTCTAATTTTTAAATTTTTAAACACAGAAATGGGAAACTATTAAAATCAATAAAAATACTCATAATTTTCATATATTCATTAACATATGAATTTTTAGGCTTCAATATAAGTTATCATTGATAGTTTTTTAACCTTAAATATTAAGGGCATTTTCATCCATAATAATGGATCATAAATTGATTGATAAATTAACAAATAATATCACCCAATAGATTAAAAATAGGTGGGAATAATTTCTATTAATGTACACCATGTATCTATAGAGTCTGGATCAATGTACTCATTTCGATGTTATTATGCATGAATACATCTGTGCCAGATCCGAATCGACATAAAGAATAATGAATCAGATATTTTTACAATGAAAACATATACTATGTAATTTTCCAAAATATAGGTATCTTTTATAATTTTTATTATTTATCCATATATATTTTCAAGAGTTTTATAATAATAATCCCAAAATTAACTACATTTTTTTTCTAATAATATTTATGACAACCCATATCATTAATACACATTATTTCATGATTTATTACCTAAATTTATACATTATAAAATCTAAAAAGAGAGTAAATACTAGTTTATTTGTATAAATATGTACATATAACATCAACTGAAAACATAGATAAAATAATATTATTGAAATTTTTATAAGATGGTCTTAAAATATTATTTCTCTTTAAAAACTGTACTTGATAAACTGGAGAGATACATATAAAAGGGGTGATCAATAAATTATAATAATGGAATAAAAAAAAAGAAATAATTATTTAAATTAGTACATGTGATATATGTGGTATTTCAAGATATCATAAGAGGTGCCATAATCTTAATCATTAACAATAAGTAGTGATATTCCATTATATCTCAAAGGAAACAATTGAATGTGATGATAACATTGATCATCGAATGAAGAAAATAGATCAAGGATAAAAAAAGATATAATAAATGTTGTGAAAAAATTGATAATGGATTAGGTTTAATCAATAATCACATACATGACATATCGTAATACTAAAACACTATTCAATTTGTTAAATACTAATATGGGGTAACCAACCATTTTCATATCATGTACATTCATAAATTTTCAACATGAACATTACATCCTAAAGATATATTTCATAAATTTTAATCCCATGATAAAGGAGTGTGCGTTATATAAATGGATGCCCCATATCGATTGTGGATAAGTACATCTATTTGAATACTCTTGAATACAAATAAAGATCGTTATTCAAAACTAAAAATGTCAGGTAGAGAAATTCTAGCCGCATAATATTGGCTCGTAAAGTATCATGGGAGTCTTGGATGACAGTGAATGTGGCATAAAATAACATTTAAATCAAACAGTAATTAATAGGGATGTGTGAAATATTATAAAAATGATTATTTTAAATTTCATGGGTATACTATACAGAGGTGTTTGAATAAGTTGGAGAAGGAGAGGATCATTTACCTTTAGTGTGTATTTCCAAAATCATTATAGGAACTTTTATATAGCTTGGGGACACCTTGGGGGGATTATATAGAGGGAAGGAATTATTAATTTCACTATCTAATAATTTTTAGTGAATATGAATCATAGTTTGGTCTGTTATATAATAAAAAATAGAGGATAATTCATTGTTAAATTTCTAACATAGGTTTTTGAATCAGTATGATAAATTAATTAAATATAGAAACCATCTCATGGGGTTTTCAATTGTTTTTTATTGATTCAGAGTAGTTTTAAATAGTTACCATGTTTATGAACTGATATCATTAAAATAATACCCTTGGAGATGTTGGAGTGACTCATGTATTTGAGGAACATATTTTGAAACCATAAAATATAATATCATTTTTTGTTTACTCATTATGGGTATATTAAAGTAAATAAATAACCTAAAAAAATGTTTTAAATAAAAAATATATACTCAGTTTCAGGTATATTTTATGGAATATATTACATCACATTTTTTCATTATGATTTCATAATAGACACTATATATGTATATGTTATTTAATGTAAACCTAAAAATTTAACTCTCAAAATTTTGAAAAAAAAATCCTTTGGGTAAATTTTAATTGCTGATTTTAAAAATAATATATTTTATCCTAATAATTATATAAGTATGTGAATTTAATTATTTAAATAAAAACAACTTTTATCTAGGAATACATGTTTCTTTGAAATAACATAATTTTTAACCTTGTGAAATTACTTTTTTCTACATTAAATTACACTATAATTTATATTAAAAAAATTGCCTAATTATAATAGGTTTTTAAAATATATTTTATTATACAAATATTAGATTCTTTAAAATAGCATTTCTTGATTGAAATCATTCATTTTCTGAAAATTCAATTTGTGCCACAACATAACAAACTATAAACATTATCAATCACTTTATCATATAATTTAATAAATAATATCAAAATATTATAAATATAATATTTTTTTAATTAAATAAAAATTTAATAAAATCTTGCAGTTAGGTTCTAGATATATATCTCTTAATTAAAACAATGAATTCTATATGGGTAAGGTGAGAGAGAGTGAGATTCTCATAGGGTGGTTCAGTATACATGGATTGGGTTGTGATCTATAGGACTGTGAACATATCTCTTAAATGGTTTCATTCTTGGTTTTGTTATTTAAAATTAAAAAGGGATAGATAAAGGTAAAATTCTAGTCATTCTTTCTCACCTAAAAGATCTGATAAATTTTCTTCATAAGATATGATTCAACTGGTAAAGGCCATTACTTATTTTATCTATATTAATTAAAATATATCATAACCCTTAATATACTATTATAAATGGTCACAATAAAAAATATATATAAATAAAAGTTCTTTTACATAATGTTATTTTAAAATTTACTTTCCATATAACCATTCAAAATATTTAATGTAATGTACGTGTTTTATAAAACATCATTACATAATGATAAATTCCTTTATTAAAAAAGGGAATTTCATTTATAAATTTTCGGGTCATTAAACAGAGAAAATTATTAAAATATACCAAATATTTTATAACAAGATGTCAGGAGGGATTATTAAATATGATTGAAAAACTGTTACTGGATTTAGATATAAAACACTCATATGCGATTAGATTTTTCGAGATACTTTGGTTTATTATGTCCATATAATTAATCTAAATATTATTAAAATTGACATCATACATGAATAGTGTAAATTTTTCCATTTCACAATCTTTTTGAAAAGGACCATTTTTCATGAAGTTATTCTCATATGACATGAAACACTCTATACAGTTTAATTCCATTTAAAAACAATTGTTTATTATATTTTTTTATTTTATTCAATGGGGTCTATAGAGAATATAGTCTATTATAATATAAGTGAATTATTTCAAAATGAACCACATAATGGTGGGAAATAAAATATACTCTCCAATTTTGGTTATCATGAAATTTACTTCATTAGATTAGAATTTTCTATGGTGTAAGGACCTTAACATTCAAAAAACAATTATAGTGTGTTCATATGATGTATTATCATTTTTTCAAGGACAACATAATATCTATATTGAATAATTTGAAAGGTATAACTTATTCTTAAATTTATAAATAATTCGTATTTGGTTAATCTCATTGTAATGAAAGAATCACAAGATCCTTTGGTTTAATTTTATAATTATATATATTTACATTTTAACCCATCATATTATGATAGTGGGTTATAAGTTTCATATTTGGGTGAATGGAACTACACTTAAATTTAATAATTTTTTTTCCACCAATAAAACATGGAAACTAGAACTGAACTGGTTGGGTAGTTTATATGAATTAAATATTCCCATAATGTATCAAATAAAATATGTAATAATATCCTCTTATCCTTATCCACACAATTTTATAAAATAATAGAATGTGACTTATTGTATTACCCTACCTATCCATAGGTAGTGACATGAAATTGAAACAATTATTATATATGACCATGTGTTTTGAATATTAAATCCTCATAAAAATTACATAAAATATTATTCCATTATTTTGTAGAATAAAATAGGTTACCCTAAATTAATTCATAATATTTTATTTCATTATGTTAATAATTTTATTCATCCAAACCGCTATTTGGGGTACTACCTTTGACCATTTTAGAACATTTAAGTTGTTTTTATGACAAATATTACCTAAAATCACATTATAGAGTGTACATACCCATTAAATTTTCCCAACATGTTCAAATTAGCCTAGATTACATTTTCTTATATTAAAATTTTATGGGTCTAATAATGATAATGATATAGACGTGGAATGAATGAACCATCTTTGAGAAGTCATTATAGTATTACACCTTCTAAATATATATGTACAAGATCAATTTTATTTGATGGGAGATATAGGTTTTATTGTTTTTTGAACCCCATGTTATTTTATCAAATTATTTAAAAAAGTTAAGATTTCAAATTTTTTAATTCACTTTAGGATTACCTCCAAAAAATAGTGATTTTAAAAAATAAAATTGAAGCTTAGTCCCATAAAAGATAAGAAATTAATTATCCATTATATAATTTCCCCCAATTTGTCTCATCTCTTTATCACTGATCTAATCTAGAGATATTATACTATTGAGGATATATACCAAATATATCTATTGACATGTGGGTAAGATGAAAATAGATAGTTCATGGTGACAATAACCCCATTAATGTAATCCATCTCAATATTAATAAAAGTGTATAAAAATTCTAAAGTGCACCGCATTGATGATCCTTTCATTTCAATTATGGTTGAGTATAGTGAGACATAGGTAAGACTATGAGTTCATTTATTCATTTGTATCCCTAAAGCGTTGAAAAATAATATCTTAAAGGAATTTATCATTATAAATTCCCATTCATAGTTGTGATGATGAATAAATTCATCATTTTTAATAGGAATATATATGTAATTTTTTTTGATTATCATTATTAAGGAGAGTTTTAAAGTTTGTATTATTGATTGGGATTTTGACAAGTAACAACAAAAATTTAATTACAGCCTATAATTATACCTCATTCATAATTTATTTTAATGATAATAAGAAATATTGTGATATAAATTATTCTGTGGGTGTGATGTAGATGATAAAAAAGTTGACCATATAGAACATAAATTATTACATCCCTTTCCATGAAGGAATATATGATAAAATAATTATTTAAATTATAAATTCATTGTATGTTCCATTAATTATTTTAATTATTTTATATGATAATTTATTTTTAAATGAAATTTTTCATGAGTCAAATGTGATACTGAGAACACTTATTAGATTTATCCTTTGGTTTCTTTTTAAAATTAATCTGAAATACTAAATTTCAAAATGATGAAAATTCTTGTGACTATAACATTTATATATGGTATTAAATTCATAATATATATTTATACCATATTTAGGTATAATATCTTGAATAAAAACACATTATATAAAAATAATATTAACTACATTTTTTAAAAAACAAAAAATCTAACTTAGGATGGATAAATAAACTCTTCAGAATATAAAAAAGTATAATGTGATAAAAAAAATATAATTATAAAATAAATAATTGGAAAAAAATATTTTCATTGTCTCATAGATATATACACAAATGAAATATGATATAAGAATAACAAAATTAGAAATATGATCATAATTTTGTAGAATATGTTGATAACGTTTATAGAAAAATATATTACTAATGAATTAATAAAATAAATGTATTTAAATAAGTATAAATCTAAAAAGATCATTGGGAGAGTTTAATGATCAATACAAATATAAATAAAATATTAGAATATTAAATTATTCTTTGAAAGAGTATAATGGATCATAAATAATATTTATAATGAATTGGAATATAAATAAATCCCCAAATTCAATAAATAAAATGTTTTTTTAATAGTGGTGTCTCATTCAAAGACCAAGAAACAATTTATCTAAAAAAGGAGTTACATGAGGCTGAAATAGAGAATATTATTACAATACATTTCATAAAAAATAGAGAATATCAATAGGAAGATCCTTCTTCCATGTAATGCCCTGGTTGATTTCAATGTTGGCAAGACCATAGGCAACCTTTTCCGCTTCACGAAAGGTATGAGTGACAATGTTGTTGATCTCCAAAAGTGAATCCAGGCATCTCATCCTGAGGGTAGTAAGTGTCCAAGAGAGATATACTATGCCGTTCCAAATCTCCAGAACAATAGTAGTAGAGTCACTCTCCATCCAGATGTTGTTTTATCCCTTTGTAATGATGAAATCTATTGCTTTAATCACAAACACAATTTCTTCCTTCATGGATGAGGTCATACCATAACTTCCAAAAAAGTATCCATGGAACTAACCAATAAAATCTCTAAGGATGGTTCCACAACCACCAGGCCCCAAATTGCATTTGGAAGCTCCATAAAACTTAAATTTAATCCATCCTAGATGCTAAGTATTATAGAACACTTTGATGGTTCCCCTCTGTTTCCTATAGATACCATCAACCATAAGATGACGAAGGATCTCGAAATCACAAACAGACATGTCATAATGAGCTTTTTAGATCAAAGCAGAATCTGTCTTGGAAATTATAATTTGTGTTCAACCTGCATTAAAAATTAATTTGTAATTTTTGTGGACAATGGAATCTCAATCATTCCAAATAACATGGAGGAGCTCTGCAACCACCTCAATGAATATATTCTTGATTTGATATGAAGAGTCAATAAAAGTATATGTGGAAAATTTTTCAAATTTTAATTTCAAATTATTTTTTAAAAATATTATCCATTATTAATATTTATATATAATCAATGTCACAACCTCCTCCCACCAAAGATGCCCCTCCTGAGGTGGAAATGGAAAAAGGGAGATAATGACTCCCCGAGTCCCACCTCCAGTAGGCCCCGGGGTGGTGACTAACACCAAGGGTATGAGTTTTTCACAAATATGAGAGGGATTACCCCCTTTTTTTAAAGATCGGGAAATAGGACAAGTCAACCACAAAAAAGGAAAAGAAGAACAAGTGTATAGAAATAAACCCAAACCAAGCCCACATGCATGTTTAAACACATTTTATAACAATGTACAAGTACAAGAAAGCTCAAAGTACAATACCAAAAAGGAAACAAGTATTAAAAACTGCAGAAACTCCAACTGTCCAACTAGTAGGGTCTGGCACGGCCCTGGTAGTCCTCCTGGAAACCTGAAAGTAAACGTATGGTGAGCATACAAGTATACATAGTAGGGAAACCTAAAGCTCTCGTGCGCAAGTGGGGAGACGTCCTAATGTCCTGTGAGAACAACAGAAGAAAACTAGCAAGGAATTCTATCCACCCAACCTCACCAGCCACACTCACCAAAAACATAGCACAACATATAGTAGTATATAAGAGACAAGAGTATTGGGTACCCCGCACCATTTCCATTTAGTTAGCTTCTCTTCCTAACGACGAACGTCCTGACGCTGCCACACTCTCCCCGCCCGCACACACCTGGGCCTCACCACCACGTATCCCGCCCGCACAGACCTAGGCCTCACAACCATGTATCCCACCTGCACACACCTAGGCCTCACAACCACGTATCCCGCCCACTCACACCTGGGCCTCACAACTACATATCCCGCCCACACACACTTTGGCCTCACAACCATGTATCCCGCCCGCACACACCTGGGACTCATCCCGAAGATTCTTTGGAAACATTAGAACCTGCCCGAAGAGTCTTGGGCTATAAACACACCAATAGAAACCTACCCGAAGAGTCTTAGGTGTAAGGTCGCCTCCAGCCATCACAGCCTAGGGGAGAAGGAGCAGGAAAGAGCTAGTAACTAAGGGAAAAACACCCTCTCCCATAAAATGGGAGTGTTCGACACTAAGTGCTCAACATGGGTGGGATATGATAAAACACAAAAGATACATATATATATAAATACCAAACACACAGCCCAACCTATGGCTTCTAAACAGAGAAACTGAGCACGTGCCTCGGTACTACTACCACAAATCATGCATACTACAAACAACCCCAACACCATTTAGGTTTTTACGTTTCAGCAAAATTAGATTATTTCGTTTCTAAACTACTGGGAAACTATCCACAACCAACCACATTGATTGTTCGTAAAACATATCCCTGCCATCAACAAATCAAGTTAGGAAAACACAATCAACACAGCCAAGCCCTTCTTATCAAACAACCAACCTCAATTGCTATTAATTCTGTTTCATTAACACACCCCACCATTCATTAATTCTTCCACTTTTATTTACTAATCAAACCCCATAACCCGTTCACATTAAAACCCAACCCTGCATCCCCACTGCCAATCGCCATAACTACAGCCGCACCCAAACCCGCACATCAATATCCCTTTAATACCATTTATTGCATCCCCACTGTTCGTTACCAACACAATATTCACACCAACCCACATCCAAGTCAACTGCAGCCCCGCTGCTCACCCGATCCACAACAACCCACAGAAACACCCCCACCACATGTCACGTAACCAAGCCAACACCCACATGTTCATTATTCCATTTTAACTGGGGTGATCACACAAGGGTTCCAGATTTTCATTTAATCAACCAACATTATGTGATTATCCAATTTCCACATTCCACAAGGTTTCCATACATAAGAAAATCCAGAAGGAGAGGTAAACATTTAATTGCGTAAGAAAAGGCCCCCAATGACATTGATTTTCAGAAGGTAGAAGCACATTCAATTCACAACATAATATCACAGGATATAATGTAACAGTAATCACAACATCCCATCCCCGTTATATAAGCCAGTTATTATATTCATTAAACTGGTTCAAAAGTGTTTCACATAAACAGTAGTACACCCACCCCGCATGATGCAGAAATTAGAGAGACGGAGGTATGATCCCTACCTCAACAGGTTCTTGATTGCAACCCTCCTTTGGATCAACAATAGAAGACATCCGTCAGCATCATCACTTCTATGGATTCCCGGAAAAACCTCCTCGGGTGGATGTTGGAAAGAAAAGGTCGAAGGAAATTCAACGGATCCAAGCTCGGAAGCTCCGACTCGTCGTTACAATCCCATGTCCACTGACGGATCGTAAATCGGAGCTCGGACGAAGAAGTTACGGTAGGAAGAGCCTTCAAGTCTCTTGAGACAGATCTTCTCAGAGGAGAGGGGAGGAGAGGTGTGAGTTGAAAGGAGGAGGGGACCCCTCCTTTTATAGGTGTCAAAAGAAAAAGTACACGACATGTAAATTATGGTACACGACGTGTACTCGGTTCTTTCACACGGTCTCCACGCGGCTTCCAACACGGCTCCGCGGCCATTGACTGGTCAACACACGGTTTGAGGGTAACGCATACACGGGGAAGGACTACACGGCGTGTAGTTTAGACACATGATGTGTACTCATTTATTGCACACGACAAGGACACGGCTCCAACATGGTACACGGTCGTTGACTGGTAACGCGTACGCGGGGAAGGACTACACGACATGTATAACTGGACACAAAGCGTGCACCCATTATTCCACACAGCAAGGACACGGTCTGCAACACGGGGTATACCTGGGAAGGGGGTACACGGTGTGCACACAAACTACACAGCGTGTAGTTTCAAAATTTTGGAAAGTGTGGAAAAAGTCCATTTTACCCTCTAGAACACTTCTTGAGCTTCTTTTTGACATAGGAATGGGCCGGAGAGGTCCGGGCCATTACATCAGATACCTCTTAAAACATTCTCATCCCCGAGAATTCATAACCAACCCAGAGGAACCCAACAAGATAACTATTAGGGTTCTGGTTATAACAGGAACCCAACCAACAACCCTAATCATATGTGTTAGGAATTCCTTCTCCTATGTTGAGATATTATCTACTTTAGGCGGCACTGACTCGCCTGCACGATTTTAATCACATCCTCATTAATGCGTCTCGATTAAGAATTGGGTCTTCCCACTTTCATACATTAGGATTTTTTTTCAACATGCACTATCCCTAACACCACACAACCAACACACTGCCCGAACACGTGGGTTTGGGAAATTCCTTCACTTATGTAGAGATATTATCCGCTTTAGGTGGCACTGACTCGCCCGCACGGGTTCAATCGCATCCGCGTTAATGACTCTCGATTAAGGGTCAGGTTTTTCACTTTCCCACACATCCGGACATGTTACACATTACCAGGGAACAAAGAAACAAAAAGGTCTCACAACTGACAAGCCAAGCATTCTTTATGTCAAAGGTACAGAGTACAACATCAATACAAGCTCAAAAGAACAAGGAAAAAACAGAAGTCAAAATAACTTCGGGTACTGAGCGTGCATCTGGGTCTCCCGCTGCCAAGTGCTCTCCTCGAGGCCTCCATGCCTCCACAACACGCAAACCAAGGGAATGGTTCATCCATAGAGAACCTTCTCTTTATGATCCTCGATTCTGACTGGTCGTTCCTCGAAGGTCGCATCGTCTCCCATATCTAACTCTCCCTAGTCGACAACGTGAGAGTCATTGTGTAAGTACTGAAGAAGCTGGGAGACGTGGAAGACGTCATGAACCTTCTCCAACTGAGGTGGCAGGGCTAGCTGATAAGCCCCCTCGCTAACTCTCCTCAACACCTCAAAAGGTCCAATGAACCTAGGTGATAGATTTCTCCCCTTCCCAGACCTCCGCTACCCCCGTCGAGGGGAGACCTTCAAGAACACATGATCCCCACCTAGAACTCCAAGGGCCTCCTCCGACGATCAGCATAAGACTTATTTCGGTCTTGAGACGCTTTCATCCTCTCACGTACAAGCTGGACATTCTCTGTGGTGCTCTGCACTAACTCTGTCCCAAGTGCACCTGTCTCACTAACCTCTTCCCAGCAAATGGGTGAACAACATTTCCTTCCATACAAAGCCTCAAACGGTGCCATGCCAATAGTAGAGTGAAAGCTGTTGTTGTAGGAAAACTATAATAAAAGCAAGTGTCGTATCCATGAACCTCCGAAATCCAGAACGCATACTCGCAGCATGTCCTCCAACGTCTGGATAGTCCGCTCCGTCTTCCCATCCGTCTGGGGGTGGAATGCAGTGATAAGGAATAGCTGGGTGCCAAAATCATGCTTTGGCCCCCTCCAGACTCATGAGGTAAACTGATTATCCCGATATGAGACGATAGTCCTCGGTACTCCATGCAAACACACCACCTTATCTACGTACCTCTGTTCTAAGGTAATCACCGGGCCCGAATCCTTGATGGCTATGAAGTGAGCTGATTTCGTCAGACGATCCATCATTACCCAGATAGCATCATAACCACCCTGATCTCTGGGTAGTCCTATGATGAATTCCATCGAGATGTCATCCCACTTCCACTCAGGGACATCTAAAGGATGCAACAAACCACTGGGAACACGGTGTTCAGCCTTCATTTGCTGACACAATAGGCATTTAGGCACAAACTCCGCCACTACTCGTTTCAACCGAGGCCACCCAAACTGATCCCACATGCCTCGGTACATTTTTGAATCACCTGGATGTACTACCAAGGCTGAGCTATGGAACTCACGGAGAACTCCATCACGCATCGCCTCCGGAACAAACAACCTTCCATGGAAAAGCATCCGATGTTGGTTGTCCTCTGACCATCCTTCTGGAGCCTTCCCCTGATCGACACGATCCCGCATCACTTCCGCCTAAGAGTCCCCCCACGAGGACTCTTCCACCTGCTGCAACAAGGAGGACTACATCGTCATCTGAAACAAATAGCCTTTAACACCTTCCACCCTGGCATCCAAGTTCAAGGTAGCCAACTCTCCCATCGCCTTCCAAGCATCAGCAGATACTCGAACCACTTCCTGATGCGACTTCCTACTCAGGGCATCAGCCACAATGTTGCCTATACCTTCAGTGTAAGAGATCTCAAAGTCATAGTCTTGGAGATACTCGACCCATCTACGCTGCCACAAGTTCAAGTCATGCTAGGAGAAGATATAACGCAGGCTCTTGTGATCTGAGAAGACAACAAAGCACTCCCCAAAGAGGTAATGTCGCCACAACTTTAGTGAGAACACTACTGCTGCAAGCTCGAGGTCATGGGTGGCATAGTTACGCTCGTGAGGTTGAAACTGCCTAGACCCATAACAAGTCACTACCAACTTGTGCAACATCACACACCCCAGACCAACGCCAGAAGCATCACAAAACACTTCATACAACAACCCATCTTCTGGAAACCTATGTACAGGAGCACTGACCAACTTATCCTTCAGGTAGTCAAAAGCTTTCCGACACTGCTTTCTCCATAGGAAGACCTGGTTCTTCCTCGTCAAAGTAGTCAATGGAGAAGCAACTCAAGAGAAGTCTGAAACGAACCTCCGATAGTAACCTGCTAACCCCAGGAAACTACAAACTTCTGCCACGCTCTTGGGTGCTGCCCAATAAACAACTACCTCCACCTTCGATGGATCCACTTACACTCCATGTTGAGACACCACGTGCCCAAGGAAGTGTACTTCTTGTGTCATGAACTTACACTTCGACAATTTCCTGTAAAGCTGGTGGTGTCAAAGGACTTACAAGACTGCCCTGAGATGCTCAACGTGCTCCTCCTCTAATCTTGAGTAGATTAGGATGTCGTCGATAAACAAAACGACGAACCGATCTAGAAATTCTCAGAAGAAAAAGTTCCTGAGTCCCATGAACACAGTCGGTGCTTTCATAACTCCAAACAGAATCACTAGAAACTCGAAGTGCCCATACCTGCACCTGACAGTCACCTTCGAGATGTCATTGTCCTTCACCCTCCACTGATGATATTTCGATCGCAAATAAATCTTAGAGAACCAACCTGCTCCCCTTAGCAGGTCAAAGAGATCATCTATCCTTGGAAGGGGGTAGCGGTTCGTGACCGTTTCCTGGTTCAACCTTCGGTAGTCTATGCATAGCCTGAGACCACCATCTGCCTTATTCATGAAAAAAACTGGAGCACCCCATGGCGATACACTGGGTCGAACAAAACCCTTATCTATCATATCATCAATTTGTATCCGCAACTCCCGCAACTCCAAAGGTTCCATCCGATAAGGGGCCATCGAAATCGGACGGGCACCAGGCTGTAAGTCTATCCCGAACTCAACGTCACGTCGGGGTGGGGGGGAGGTTGAGTTACAACCTCCTCAGGAAAACATCGAGGAACTCCCCAACAACCTATGGGACATCCATCATCTCTGTATCCGTTGGGACCACTGATAACCCGCCCAACAAGGAAAGGAGAGGCTCTACACCGAGGTTTTCCACCTGATAGCTCCTCTTGCTAACAAAAGATATGCACTGCCCATCCACATTAAAGAACACGACTCTTCTCCAAAAGCAGTCGATAACGGCACTAATAGAAAACAACCAGTCGATGCCTAGGATGACATCGTATGGTTGAATCTGTAACAGAAGAAGGTCCCCACTAGATCGATGTGGTCCCAACATCAGCCCACATCCTCGGCAAACACTGGATATGCTGGTCTGGCCTCCAACTGGTGTACTCAGTACCAGTGGTACAGAAAGTATCTCTACGTCTAGTCCCAAATCATGGGCTAGACTAGGTGAAACAAAAGCGTACGAGGCTCCCAAATCGAACAAAGTAGAAACAAGAGTGCTGAACAAACAGATCATAACTCGTACCACATCTAGTCCCACTAGAGCTGCCAACTCTACCACGTGCAACTTTCCACGCCCAGATCCTCTACCTCTCTGATGTCGTCCACTTCCCCGACCATTCCCTGGTTGAGGTCCCTGACGAGCACCCTGAGGTCAGCCTCCTCCCGCAAAGTCTGCCCTCGGAGGAGCATGGTCCTGCTGCTGCTGGAAGGGCCTCGCCGGAAACTATTTCTATGGAGGTGGGCGCTGAACCTGCCCACCTCCACCGTACTGAGCTCGGGTCAGGCACCGACTCTGAACATTCCTGAAACCTCTACAAGAGAAATACATCGGTCCTGGGCTCGTGAAAAAGGGACGAGGACCCAATGATCGGAACTAGAACTGTTGGGGCCTGCTCCCCACTGGCCTGAACCTGGAAGGTCCCGTCGTAGGAGACCTGCTGGTGACTGCCTTCCCCTTTGAAACCTTGCTGGATCCCCTCTTGGGGTGCACCTCCCAGTGAGTGAATCGTCTCTACAAACTTTTCCTTCTTCTGTACCACCAAGTACGTCAGAATGGTGAAGGGGGTGACATCATACTGGAGCGAAGGACAGAGCGCCTCCTCCAAACGTCCTGCCCGAGACTCCTCATCCAGAAAGTGATCTGGAGAAAAGCGCAAGAGATCCTTGAACTTGATCCCCAGCTCTCGTACTGACATACTCCCCTGCTGAAGGGAGAGTAACTCCTTCTGCTTCTCCCCCGTGATCATGGAAGAAAGGAATTCCTCTCCGAAATCCTTCTCAACGTCAGCCCAAGGAACCTCTGCCTCTACCCTCTCTCCGATGTAGAGTGTCCACCACTGTCGCGCCGTGCCTCTCAGCTGACTGACTGCTAGGGAACCCAGTACTCCCTCGGAGCACGGATCAAGGTAAAAGCGATCCCTAGCTCCTCAAGACACCCCTCTATCTCCATATCCGAAGTAATACCCTCGTACTTCTTGAGGGTTTTCCGCTGGAAAGAACAAAGAGTCTTCTTCCACTGGCTATCTTCCGCCTCTCGGTCAATCCTCAGCTAATTGACCGCTTGCATCTGCTGGGCCTCAGCCGTCTGAGCCACCCGGGGATGACGTCCAGGTGCCATAGCTGTACGGTAAACAAGGATCGCCTAATCCCAAGTAGTAAGGAAAAACTCAAGGTTTCATTTTATCATTTTATTTCAATTTCTTTCCCAGAACACCCAAATCAAGTAAAACACAATCATGATGATGCATGTACCTTCCCTAGGGTCTCCACCCTACAATCAATGTAGTCTCACTTGGTTGTTTGGTAGGCTCAGAGTCCTTGCATCGGATCATGGGGGCCCTAAAATCCTGTGTCCTAGCCGGTCTTCCCTGGCCTATGTCATGCACCAAGATTAACTAACACTATTACCCTACCATCCCATGTAATCCTCACTGTGTCTAACTCCAGACTCCATCCTATCTCTGAACCTCCTTTGATACCATTCTGTCATGAACCCCTCCCACCAAAGATTCCCCTCTTGAGCTGGCAATGGAGAAAGGGATATAATGACCCATGAGTCCCGCCTCTAGTAGGCCCTGGGGTGGCGACTAGAACCAAGGGTATGAGTTTTTCACAAATATGGGATGCATTACCCCTTTTTATTAAAGATTGGGAAATAGGAAAAGTCAACCATCAAAAAGGAAAAAAAGAACAGGTCTATAGAAATAAACCCAAACCAAGTCCACCTGCATGTTTAAACAAATTTTATAACAAGGTACAAGTACAAGAAAGCTCAAAGTAAAATACCAAAAAAGGAAACAAGTACAAAAAACTGCAGCAACTCCAACTGTCCGACTAGTAGGGTCCCACACGGCCCTGGTAGTCCACTTGGAAACCTGAAAGTAAACGTAGGGTCATCATACAAGTATACTCAATAGGGAAACCTAAAGCTCTCGTTAACAGTTGGGGAGACATCCTAATGTCCTGTGAGAACAATGGAAGAAACCTAGCAAGGAATTCTATCCACCCAACCTCATCAGCCACACACACCAAAAACACAGCACAACATGTATTAGTATATAAGAAACAAGAGTATTGGGTACCCCGCACCGTTTCCATTTAGTTAGCTGCTCTTCCTAACGATGAACCACCTGAAGCTGCCACACTCTCCCCGCCCGCACACACCTGGGCCTCACCACCACGTATCCCACCCGCACACACCTGGGCCTCACAACCACGTATACTGCCTGCACACACTTGGGCCTCACAACCACGTATCCCGTCCGCACACACCTGGGCCTCACAACCACGTATCCCGCCCGCACACACCTTGGCCTCATCCCGAAGATTCTTGGGAAACAGTAGAACCTGCCCGAAGGGTCTTGGGCTATAACCACCCCAATAAAAACCTACCTGAAGATTCATAGGTGTAAGGTCACCTCAAGCCATCATAGGCTAGGGGAGAAGGAGCATGAAGGAGGTAGTAACTAAGGAAAAAACACCCTCCCTCATAAAATGGGAGTGTTCGGCACTAAGTGCTCATCATGGGTGGGGTGCGATAAAACACAAAAGATACAGATATATATATATATATATATATATACCAAACACACAGCCCAACCTATTTCTTCTAAACAGAGAAACTGAGCGTGTGCCTCAGCACTTCTACCCCGAAGCATGCATACAAAAAACCACCCCAACCATATTTAGGTTTTTACATTTTAGCAGAATAAGATTATTTAGTTCCCTAACTACTGGGAAACTATCTACAACCAACCACATTGATCATTCATAAAAAATATCCCTACCATCCACAAATCAAGTTAGGAAAACACAATCAACACAGCCGAGCCCTTCTTATCCAACAACCAACCTCAATTAATATTAATTATGTTTCATTACCACGCCCCACCATTCTTTAATTCTTCCACTTTTATTTACTAATCACAACCCATAACCCGTTCACATTAAAACCCAACCCTGCAGCCCCTCTGCCAATCGCCATAACCACAGCCACACTGAAACCCGTACATCAATATCCCTTTAGTACCATTTATTGCAGCCCCACTGTCTGTTACCAACACAACATTCACACCAACCCACAACCAAGTCAACCGCAGCCCCGCTGCTCACCCGGTCCACAACAACCCACAAAACACCCCCAACACATGTCACGTAACCAAGCCAACACTCACATGTTCATTATTCCATTTTAACTGGGGTGATCACACAAGTGTTCCAGATTTTCATTTAATCAACCAACTTTACGTGATTATCCAATTTCCACATTCCACAAGGTTTCCATTCATAAGAAAATCTAGAAGAAGAGGGAAACAATTTAATTGCGTAAGCAAAGGACCCCAACGACCATGATTATCAGTAGATATAATCTCATTCAATTCACAACATAATATCACAGGATATAAAGTAACAGTAATCACTACTTCCCATCCCCGTTATATAAGCCAGTTATTATCTTCATTAAACTGATTCAAAATTGTTTCACATAAACAAGAGAACACCCACCCCACATGATGCACAAATTAGAGATACAAAGGTAAGATCCCTACCTCAACAGGTTCTCAATTACAACGCTCCTCCGGATCAACCTTAGAAGACATCTCTCGGTGTTCGTCACTTCTGTCGGGTCCTAGTAAAACCTCATCGGGTGGAAGTCGGAAAGAAAAGGACAAAGGAAAGTCATCAGATCCAATCTCGGAAGCTCTGCCTCGTCGTTACGATCCCGGGGCCACTGACGGATCGTAAATCGGAGCTTGGACGAAGATGTTATGGTAGGAAGAGCCTTTGAGTCTCTTGAGAGAGCTCTGCTCAGAGGAGAGGGGAGGAGAGGTGTGAGTTGAAAGGAGGAGGGGACCCCTCCTTTTATAGGCGTGAAAAGAAGAAGTACATGGCATGTACTTTATGGTACACGACATGTACTCAGTTCTTTCACACGGTCTCCACGCGGCTTCCAACACAGCTTCGCGGCCGTTGACTGGTCAACAAACAGTTTGAGGGTAACGCATACACGGGGAAGGACTACACGGCGTGTAGTTAAGACACACAGTGTGTACTCATTTATTTCACATGACAAGGGCACGGCTCCAACACGGTACATGGCCGTTGACTGGTAACACATACGCGGGGAAGGACTACACAGCGTGTAGAACTGGACACACGTCGTGCTCCCATTATTCCACACAGCAAGGACACGGTCTGCAACACGGGATATACCCAGGATGGGGGTACACGACGTGTACTCAAACTACACGGTGTATAGTTTCAAAATTCTGCAAAGTGTGGAAAAAGTCCAATTTACCCTCCAGAAAACTTCTTAACCTTTTTTTTGACAAAGGAATGGGCCAGAGAGGTCCGGGCCATTACAATCAAATACAATTTTTCTAAACTAATCTCATAAAATTTATTTTTGTTTTTAAATAATCATATTAAAACTATGTCAAAATGATTTTTGTTCTCAAATAATTTATAATTATATAAATATTATAAAATATATATATAACACAATAAGTGATTTCTGGTAATTTGTTTGGATAAATTTTGAATTTTAATATGGGTAGTGGTTTGTTCCAAGAATTGGGATTAATATAAGTTATTTTAGTGTTTAAAAATAATAGAAAGGAGTTTTGAAACATCAACGGAAGAATGATGGTTTTCCTGGTTATTGGGATGAAATTGAAGAGGGTTAGTGGTGAATATAGACTAAAATTTTTTCATCCATAATAATGTCAAATCATGTAGTATAGTTTACACTACTAAAAATTTTATCCATAGTGGGAAGACCTTTATATTGGTTATTCACATAATGAATGGGGTAATCATAGTTTGGAGGTGATAATTATAGTAATGGTTCCTAAAATTAATGGAAATTCATGCAATTAAAAGATCCCTAATGAGTCAGTCCAAGGACCATTATGTAATATTTTTTGTTTTGATCCCTAGTAACCATTTTTAATTGGGTTGGTCGAAGGAAGATTCCATTTACTCTATCATTTTGTACTGTGAACCAGTGGTTTAGACTATGAAATTCTTGATAAATTGGAAATTAATTCTTTGAAAAACTTATTCAAATCATAAAAAGTATATTTGTATTTTTTTCTATTTATTTATAGTTTTTTTTTCCCTTTTTTAGTGTTCATAGATTTTCGATTGTGTGGGTAATGAAGGAGAATATCGCCATCCAGAACATCCAGCTCCCTTCTTTCCCCTTTAGTCACCTTAGTGGTTTATTTCATTGTGTTTCAATACTAACTTAATGAATTATACATCATATTTGTAACTCTTATTATTATATGTAACATGAAACTGTTATTTTTTTAGACTACATTTTAAGGAATATTTCACAAGAGAATGATGAAAACATTTGTGATTAATGGAAATTTACTCTATGGTGGATACACTAGATATTAAGAGGTTTATCAAATGTAATTAGACTTTGTTTTAGGTTAAATTATGTATGGTGAATGTACATGTTATTTTTGATAATTATTATTTTGACTAATTAATTTTATATGTTTATAATTAATCATTTTCCCATTTATCTTGAGAAAAAATCTCAGATGTGTGGATGAGATTATCAATGGTTAACTAGACCAAGATGAGGCTCTGAAATTTTTTTGAGGTGTATATCTCAAATAATATAATATAATAATTTTTTTAATAATTTATATTTCATTTAATTCCTAGAAAATGGATTCAATAATGAGTTATAAGAATTATATGAGTGTTTGAATGACATGATGGGTTATAATGTTCCCCAATATGTGAAGAATTTTTTTTAGAACTTGGGTAAATTTAAATCACTAAGAAACATTGTAACCAATAAGAGAGGGTGTTAATTTTTTGGACCTGAGGTATTATGTATTCCTCAATATACAAGACATGAGGGAGAATTTTTTAGGTGTGTTCCCATAGATAATGGAAATATTATAAGAAGTTTGGGGATATGTGTTTGTGGGTATGAAAGTCATATGTCCCACAAGTGACGATCATATTGTTTTTAAGGATAGAGGGTAGAATTTTATTTCTCAAGGAGATTGATATGTCCTTTCGTACTTGATAGGTGTTAAAACATATTATTTACCTCTACGATAGTATTGGAGGTATCCCTTAGAGAATGAGATATGGGAACCTAGTGTGGATTGAGGGAATTGGATGGGGATTTACAATATTGTTAATCTCGGTAATTGGTTGGAATTTGACCCCACTTGGTGAGGCTATGATCTATACAATTAAATGGGTAGTGAGCTCACTAATGGGTAATGGAAACAAGATGGTACTTATAAAACCATGATAATTTATGATTTTTTTTCAAATTAAATAAATCTTTTTATATTGTTTCATTCACACTTCACTATATATAGACTTTGTTAAATGAAAGAACTATATTTTTGTTGTGTTATGTGGAATACCGTGTTAATAATCCCCTACAAAAAAATCACTTATATTAGAATTTAGTGCATGTAATAATATATTTTTCATTTATTATACACAATATTGTGTCATTTCGAAATATTTTGTTACATTAAAAGCCATGTTTAAATGTACATCAATATACAATTAATATTACTAATAAAATTGTATTATAGCTTCCACATAGGCATTAGAATATAAATTAAGAATAATATTAACTAAAAATTTTAAAATATGATTTATAAATCTATATAAAATAAGACATTTGGTTATAAATCAGGTATAAATGAAATTAAGAATTATTTTAATATACAAAAATATATATTTCAATAAAACTACATTGCTATATATAAACATATTTTTTTCTCAAAAAATTAAATTTTTTTTTTAAGGTATGCATCTAATAAATTATATATATGATATATTAAATAAATATTTTTGTTACTCATTCAATATATTTTATATTTATATTACAAGAATAAATCCAATATTATGAATTAATATTCTTTATTTTCTAAAAGGTAATTTTACTAACTTTTAATGGTGAACCCAATTTAAATATTACTGTTTAAATTTTTAAAATTTTTATTTGAAAAAATAAATATCATTATATAATTTGATATTTAGAATTTCAAATATTTATATTTTTAGTGATTTTTCTAGAAAAGTTCATTTTGTGGATGAATAGTAAAAAAATTGAATTTTAATTCAAAGAAACATTTTCAGATAATTTTATTGATAATTAAATTATCTATTAATTTTTTTAAAATAGTAATTATATTAATTTTATAGAAATAAATTTAATTTAGGTCATTGAATCCAATTTAACATTTAAATTGGATATTAAGAAAACCCAGAATTTAAAATATATTGGCTTTAAAAACCCACACTCGTGACACATTTGCATGATAAATTTTAAATTAATATATGAATAATCTGTGAATAGAATTTATAAAAATAGATTATATATTTTTAATAATCAAAATATTTAATTTATATTAATATCAACTAATTTTTTTACCAAAAATACCAATGAAGGTGATTAAAATTAATTACATCGATTAAGGAAAAATTAGCTTAATAAAAGAATAAACCAAAAGCATAAGGCCCAAAATGATGTACAATCATTTCCATAGTCAAATTTATGTTTAAAATGAGTCCATAAATACTATTATATGGGATTTGGACAATTATTTGATCTTATTTACATGGTAAAAACATTTGTGGAATCCCCTTCTAAAAAAATTACAAGAATTCCACTCCTCCACTATAAGTATGCACTCACCCCTCAAACTTATTCACAACTCTCATACCTATTGGATCGGCCTATATCTATCCAAAAATACTCCCAAAATCCATAAATTCTTTTTATTATTATCCCATTTTGTAGTAATCCATCAAAGGAATCCCTTCGGTGAAAACCAAAAAAGATTTACCCATATAAGAGGTAACATCCTTCCTCAAGAACTTTTATTTTATTTTCATTTTCCATTCCCTGAAATATTCTTATTCCATGATTATATAATATAATAAATATCCAAAATATACTAATATTTTTTTATTTAATGGTTCAACCTACACTTACACACAATTTCATGCAATGTGTGAAAAATATAATGTTCTTCTGTACGACGAACTACCACCTCAAGAAACAATGTTTTCCTTTTTTCCATTACTTATTCATATGGTTGGGAATTATGATGTAAAATAAATTATTATACTATATATATATAGACTATATCTATCATTTATTTATGAATATTTAATTATTTTACAACACATGCCTTTATCATTTAATTTTTTTAAATATTATTACTTCATTTGTGGATGTGTGGATAACCGCTTCTTCAAACGGATTTGATTTTTCAACACATTACATAGAATTTATTAATTATGGTCCTAGTTAAATATATGATATATATTTCAGAATTACCCTACTATAATTATAATAAATATATCCCTATAATTCATTTAAATTATTTCATTCAATAGGTATAGAAAATGGAAACAACATTTATACATACGTATGACCTACTATCTCTATGAATGGTGTATTCAATTTTATACATATATATATAAGATAGTTATAAATATTTATGTACCTAATATATATGATATTAATATGATTTTTCTAATTATTGAAATAGGTAAATTATTATCTATATAATATAATCAAAAATAATAAGATAACATGTATATTAAAAATAAATTGGATATTACCTGAAATGGAAGGTTAACAAGGAATTATTAATAAATTCTTAATATTTAATCATAATAACATAATATATTTTATATGATATAAGAATATTGTAATTTTTTAAATTTATAATAATCAAATATTTATTATACATGATATTTGAATGTGTACAAAGAAATTCAAGACATAATATTAAGGTTTTCTAATCTCACTTTTTATATCTGTGACATACATACCTTATTCACCACAAATTTATTTTTTGTCATGTATATACTAAAAATGAATGTATTATATGACTATTATAATTAAATTTATGGGTATTTAAATATTTTTTTTTTGATATTTCATTCATGTGATTTTTGGTTGAAAAATTTACCAAATCGGTAAAGTAAATTTGACTCGATTTTCTTTCTTGGAGATGCATGTTGAGTTATGGACCTATATTTTTTTATGATGAATATATACATTCATAGACATGTTATATCATGAAATTTGATATATTAATAAAATTTTAAACTTCATGAAATGTTATTATATTATTAGGGTGATGATTTAATGCTACCAATGTGGTAACAATTTATTGCTACAATCTCAACAGTTATCACGATTGTTTTTGAATATGTTATCATTCATGAAATATTATAGTCCATATAATAATAAATCTAAATATATTATTTATACATTGTTTTTTCATGATATATCAAATTTGTGGTACCCTTTTTCCACTCTTTGGTATCTGAGATAATTATAAATTAATTTTTTATGAAAATATTACAATGTTTAATCTTTCTATTAGAAATCCTTGTTATTTCCCAGAACTTTTTTATATAAATGTTTTCAAAAAATTATAAATATTATCTAATTATGATTAAATTTTAATTTTACCAATGTTTTACATTTTTACAAAATAGTTTTAAAAGTAACATTCTTTTTATTTTCCACTCATGTCACTTCTCTAATCTTTTTATTATGGAAAAATATTGTTCAGCATGTACAGACATAGACTACATCATGACCATCATACCCATAAATCTTCCATTTTATGTTTATAGTGATATATTTTATTAAAATATTTTACTTATATTCTATAATTTTTTATATATTAAAATTGTTTTCAAAGAAACATGTTTTAAAATTTTTTTGTTTAATGTGTATTTAAATGATTTTATATGATTCATTTATGTGTTTTAAAATTGTTATTTTCAGAAAAAAATATTTAGATGATTTCATGAATTCATTATATATTTTAAAATATATTTTATATAAATATTTATTCAAAATTATTTTATGAATTTAAATTTATTATTTAAATTATTATCAGAGAATTTTTTTTTCACAATGCTTAATGTTTTAAAAGGAATCATTTATTGTTTAACAATTATTATCCTCAAAAAACATTTTAAATTAAATAATTATTATTTATATATTATGTATGTATTTATAAATGGTTTTATGAAAAGTATTTTCAAATAATGGATATTTTTATTTAATAAATTTTTCATGTCATTTTTCAAATACTTCTATATATATGATTACCTAATTTGTATTAGAATATGATTTAATAGTGGTATGACCTAGGAAAACCATTCATATTAATTCTTGAATGGATTATGTTTTGATGGAATGATGTTTATGACACTCATTTCACTTCCACAAGATATATTATTTTAAAAACCAGTTATGTCCATGGGTTATTCTTTGATGAAATGATTTTGAGACCTATCAAATTTCCATAGCAAATGATGTGATGAAATGTTTATGATATCCATTTCATTTCATGGGTAACAGAAAAATGTTCATGAAACCCATATATTTTTAGATTTAGTGATATTTTGATCATTTTATTATCATGTGTAAAGTGTATATATTATTTTATTATGTGATGGTTGGGACCTATATATCCCTCCAATTCATTGGGTAATGATTTATATCACATGAGAAAATGATGGGTATCAAGTTGACGATCCTGATCAAAAAATGAGAATTAGTTTTGTATTTATTCACTATGGGAAACATGTTTATTATGATCAACTAAGGTTAACTAATTTGTTCTTACCCACTTTAATAAATATGTATTTCCTGATCCAAAAATAAGAAATTATTTTATACGGACCAACTATGGGAAACATGTGTATCTTAAACCACTATGAGAAATAGGTGTGCCCTGATCCAAAAAGGGAAACCTTGTGTTTCATGATCAAGTATGTTGATAGTAATGGTAGTTATCATTGAAACGTGAAAGATGTTTCTATATCTATAATGGTTACACACTTATATGACCTGATTTCATGGATTATGATTTATTTATACTAATTTTTCACCCTTATTATTTATGCCTTATGAAATCCTAATAATTATTCCATGAATCATGATTATGATTTTCATATTTAGTGTTAAATATTATATAGTTGTGATCATGTTATCATACCATTATGAACATGTTATGCTTAAATATTTTACATTTTACCCTTATTGAGAATACGAGCTCACACATTTATGGTTTCCCATCCATTGGTTATGAATAATGGTTTTATTTTGGAGTATTGAGGTGGAAGATAATTAAATTGGGTGTTGATGATATTTCACCAAATTATAATAATGTGTCTATATTTTCCAATTATAGAAAACTATTATGGTCCTCAGGAATTTATTTTGGAAGGTGAGGAAAATTCATCCAAAATGATGAAATATCCATGTATTTTAAGACATGGTCACTGTAGTAGTTATCAAATGAGTGGTTTAGTCATACAATATAAACATGGATGATAAAACATTGTTATGATCCCTTGCGATATTTTGAAGGATATATATAGGTATGTATATAGGGATAAGACTAAGGTGAAATATATTAGATGATTAGGTTTTAGGATTTAGACATTAAATACGTACATTTTCCATGACTATGTGGTTTTATTTTATGATAAGTAATGATCACACTTTGATTGTCGATATACTTCAATTGATGAAACCTAAAGAAACCATGTCAATGATTAATGAAATGGAAATTGAGATGATTTAATCTAAATAAACCAAAGGATATCAAAACTGCAATTTTGCACCATGATTGTATACACAAATTAATTTCCAAAACTGTGAATCATGTTGAACATTCAAGAGAGAAAATGTTGCAGAAAGGTTTAGTTGAGTCCTTCATCTGGAAACATACACTAGCTTTTAGTGGAAGCACTGACCAACTATTTTCTAACAAATCAATATGTACCTATAAAAATTAATTATCCATTATTTAGTGCTCAAATCAGGAAAAATTCATTTTGGATTCACCTCATATGTAATGTCTGTTGGTTCAAGGGTGGAATTTTATATTATCATTGGATTATAAGAATAAATTTATTTTATATAATGGGATGTGTTTAATATGATATTTTATATTAATTAATTCATTCATATATTGAAATCAATGATGAAGTTGTAATTTCTCGAGTTAAAGAAAATGGATGTTGAGTCTATTAGTATATATGAAGAGAATATTAAAAGAAATTCAAGGTATGCTTCAGGTTTGATGATTAGCCATAAATGGGAAATCAATCATTTCATTGGTTTCGTAAAAAATATTTTAAAGGCCATGGATATAATAAGTGTTATTAGTTGTGAATATTTCATTCAATTTCCATTGAATATATAAATGGATATTGGATATTCCCACCATTATTCTAGTTATGATAATAAAAGGAAGGTCATGACTCATAAAAACTCAAATAGAGGAATGGAATTATAGGCAACTACATGATAGGAATATGGGATTAAACATAAATGGAATTAAATTAATGAAACTAGGAGGTGATTTAAATTAGGAATGAAAGATAAAAAAATTAGAGATGGTAAAAATAAATATAATTTGATGGATAATAAATCAGAATAGAACAGAATCCCAACTAATGCACCACCCAGACTCCTAAATTTAAACTGCATGAAGTTCATGCATTATACGAATCAGTGTCCAATCCCAAGGGATAATATAGATGATAATACAAAATAACATCATAAGAAAAAAGGAAAATGGAAAGGATTAAGAAAGCACAATGGATGAAGTAAATCATAATAATTAGGGAACATTTATCCTCCCCAAATAGTTGGGAAGTTCATATTTAATTTTAATGAATAATCCCTGTGAGAATATTACCATACATCCTTATGTGAGTTTTAATTAGATTACCTTCCTCTACAAGGATTTAGTAATAGTAAAATCAAATTTAATTTTATATTGGTGAATTGATGAACCCATGTTTCCTATGAAATTAATTTGATTTAAGATAATGGCTTCTTTATGGAAAAAGTGTGTCTTATATTTTGGATGGGTTATAAGGATGACAATTTATGGGATAGTTTATGTTAAACATAATATGAGGTTTTAGATATTATAGTATTATACCACCATATAAGGATTTATGCATATTGGATAAAATTTTATAATTCATGGAATAATTGTTCATTTGATTTATTATTTTCATGATCTGTTAATGTTTCTGAAATGAAATACTCACCTTCATTTCATTGATTATGATAAAAGTTCATATAGATCAAGGAACAATCAAATGGTGAGATTGTGCATAAGAAAAATAAAAAAAAGTAAGAATATTTCTTTACATTAATATGAAGTAAACAAAATCATATATGAAATGGCTATTGGAAAGAATTTATCTTAATAACATCATTTTTGTTGAGTTATGGTCTTATAAATTTTCACAGGTCTTTTGTGTTGAGGTCGTTGACATTCCATTGATCATTCAATATCTAATTGTCAATGATGGTTATTACCACATATAGTCATTTATTATTTTCTTCTATGTCAAATGTCATATCCCAACCTCTGTTCTCCTACGTGGATACCTAGTTGTGAGTTACATTGGGTACACATTATGATTCACACATTCTGTATACAAAGAATGTTTTAGTATTCATTTTTACAATATGGTTCTATATGAATAATACATTAAAGAATTATACAATTGATAAAACATAAAAATATAGTGTTTGATGTTAATTTTAATGGGGTATAATTTTACACCTAGATATTTTTTGTATTTTTATTAATTAATTTAATCTTGTTGAGATTTATTCATTTTACAAAAAATAGAATATAGATTTTGTTACATGAGAACACAATTTTCTATGGTATTATATGAAAAAATAATATAATATTTCACTAAATAATAATAGATTATCTTGATTTACATTAATATATATTTTCTATTGAATTACACAAAATATTGTGTCTGTTTCATAGCTTAAATTACTCGAAAGACAATGTTTATCTGAACTAGAATATACTGTTACTAATTTATTAAAATATTATTATAGATACCACCAAAACAAGGGAATGGATGTTAAATATAAGATGAACTAATATCGTAAAAATATGATTTACACATGTATAAAAAATTAACCATTTTTTATTAGGTTGTTACAAGTGAACGTAAGAAGAATTTGAAAATAATGAAATGGTTTCTCTATGAAAGCAATTTTTCTATGTACAAACACTTTTTTTCATAATAAAGTAAAAAAATATCTTTTTGATAACTTTTTTAAATAAAATTTATATATAATGTAATGAATCAATATTTATGATTCTCATCCAAAAGATTTCAGTTAAAAGATAAAAATAAATCAAATTTTATTAATAAAAAAATATTTTCTAAAATTTAATTTTATCACATTTCAATATTGAACTAATTTGAAGTAATTTTTTTGAAACTATTAAATTTTTTTTTCAAATAAATAAAATTAAATTGTTAATACATAATGTCACAAGTATTTTAGGGTAAGTGTTGAGGGTTTTTTTGAAAGACATCATTTTTATGAATAGTGAAAATTATGAATTTTAATTCAAAACTACATATTAATAAAATTGATGTATATTGTTAAATTATTTTATAATCGTGTTTTACATTGTAATTATATTATTTATACATATGTCAATCTATTTAATGAAATTTAATCCAATTTCCTCATGAAATCATATATAAAAAACATGATAATCCTGTATATATTTTTTCTTCAAAAACCCAATATTATGACACATATATGTGATCAATTATAAATTACTTTCTGCCACATATTAAACTATAATTCAAAAATATGACTCTAAATTTTGAATAATAATATTTTTTTTCATATTATAATCTCAACATATTTTTAAAAAAAATTATTTATGAATTTGACTAAAATTAAATCCAGTGAATAAGATTAAAATTATCTTAACAAAGGTCTAAACAATAAACATAAGGCCCAAAATGGCCTATCAACATGTAAAAAGTACATTGTATGTAAATATTTAAACTCTATAATACATTGTATCATATTTTTACTATTATTTTATCCACATCAAATTGGAAAATGTTTGGGGAAATTCCATTTTAAAAAAATTTACAAGAATGCCACTCCTCCCTGATAAAAGGTGCTCATATCATTCACTTATTCACTTATCTCACTCTATTATTCAGAAAAAATATTCCAAATTATATTCCCCAATTTAATCCACTAATTTTATAATCCTAATCATAGGTAAAAATCTATTTATGTAATTCTTTTTTAGAAACCCAATGGGAGTTACGCAAAGAATAAGTGGCTTCCTTCTTCAAGGTCTTTTGTTTTATTTTCATTCTCCACCCTTTAAAATATATTAATAACATGAATATAAAAAAAATATTATAAATATACATATTTTTTTAATATTATGTCTTTAATGTTAACATACACACAGTTCAATGTAATGGAAAACATACATATCATTCTTCTGTAAGGAGAACTAACGCTTCACAGAACGATATTGTTCATTTTTCTGTTACCACCATTAATAAATTATAATT
The DNA here is from genome assembly GCA_963277665.1 of Viscum album. Taxonomy (NCBI): domain Eukaryota; kingdom Viridiplantae; phylum Streptophyta; class Magnoliopsida; order Santalales; family Viscaceae; genus Viscum; species Viscum album. The sequence goes on from OY728151.1 coordinate 810,926,232, forward strand.
GTGTTAAAAACATATATTTATATGTAATGTATTATATTTATTATTTATTTAATATAATTTAATTATTATACAACACATACATTCATTCATTACATTTTTTATATATACGATAACTTCATTTGTGAACGAAATGGACTACTGCCTCCTCAAATTGACGTGATTCGTTCACACTTTACATGAAATTTTATATATATGGGTAAAATTAAAATCTATTATATATATGGCCAAATAATTAAAATTTAATAAAATTATATATATATATACATATATTTCATTTACATTTAGTCTTTTATCATGATAAGAAAATAGAAATAACGTTCATGCGTATCTATTAACTACCGTCTCCATGAACTGTGTATTCCATTTCAAATTTATGTATATTACAGATTATTATAAATATTTTTATTAATAAAATATATGATATTTATATAATTTTTTATATTTAATTAAAAATTAAATCATAATCTATTTAAGATGATTAAGAAAAACAAGTCAAAACATTTGTTAAAAAAATGGGTAACACCCAAAAACAAATGTTATTAAGTAATTATTAATAAAAGAAAAATATAAAGAAAAAATAACTTCATATATTTAATTAGATATAAGAATTGGTGTATGTGGAATATTTATAAAAAACATATATTTATTATATATGTGGTTTTAACGTTTACATAGAAAGTCATGACCGAAGGTACTGTTTTCTAATCTCATTTTTTATATCTATTGTATACAAGTTGTATTCAACAATTCAATCATTTATGGGATGTATATTCATTCCATGAATATATTATATGATTAATATAATTAATTTATTAATATTTAAATATCCATTTTGTTAACATTATTTCATGGGGTTTGTGGTTCAAAATTTACCGAATTTGTAAAGTAATTTTTTCGTAATTTTTTTATTTGAGATGCAAGCCATGTTATATAATTATATTTTTCTATGAGGTGAATATAATGCATTTGAAATTTTTTTCCCTGATTTTTATACATTTTTATGATATTATAATCTTTATGTAATTTTATTCTCTAATGGCGGTCATGATTTAAAGTTACCAATGTTGTAACATTGTATAACTACAATCACATCAATTTTAATGATTTATTATGTTTATAATAACATTAATGAAATATTATAATGCATATCTTATGTACTATCATGAATTTTCCTTTTTATCTAGTTTTTCATGTTATATTAATGTAATATTTCCATTTTTCACTATTTTCAACTTGAGAAAATTGTGATATTTTTTTAATTAAAATCCAACAATGATTTTCTTTTCAGTCAAAAATATTTTTTATTAAAAAAACATGTTTTCTAAAAATATTCTAAAAAATTATTACTATTATTATATTATGTTTATAAGAATTTTTAACCAATGTTTTACATTTTTTCAAATTGGGTTTAAATGAAATATTCTTGTTTTTTTATTATGTCAATTTTCATAACATTTTAAGGAGAAGAATAAATGATCCGTATGTATAGAATTAGCCTCCACCATATTCATCATTTCCTTGAATCTTCCATTGTAATTTTAAAATCTTATTTTAATGGAAAATGTTATCCTATTATTATAGAATTTTTTTTATTTTAAAATGGTTTTAAAATAAAAATAGTTTCAACAATGTATTATGTTTAAAATGTGTTTTAAATTATTTTCAAATAATCTTTTATATATTTTAAAATAGTTATTTAAAAAAAATGGATTTCAATAATTTCGAGATTAATTAATATGTTTTAAAATAAATTTTGTGGAAAATGTTTTTAAACATAATTTTAAGCCTTATTTTTATGTTAACAAAGTATTTTCAATGAAAAAGGTTTTCAAAATGATATATGTTTTAAAATTTATTTTTCTATGTGGAAAATTTATTTCCCACAAATTTTTTTTAAATGAAATCGAAATAATTATTTATATGAAAAGGGGTTTTGAAATGAATTTATGAAAATGATTGTAAATGTAATTTTAATTTCCTTAATAAATTTTCAATGTGATCTTTCAAATTATTATCGACCTATGATGAAATAATTTATTTTAGTTTCTGATTTACTAGGTATATGATTAAAGAATACATTTTTCTTTCACTATTAAATGGTTTATGATTTAATGGAATGATTATTATGACACAGTTTTATCTTTTGTAGGTTATTTTCATTTGAAACCCATTATTTTATTGGTTATTCTTGGATGAAATTATTCTGAGACATATCACTTTTATATAGGAAGCGATATGATGAAATGTTAATGATATCCATTTCGTTTAATGGTTTATGATACAATGTTTATGAACCCCATCTCTTTTTATGGTTCATGATTTGATGCACGTTTTATTATATTATGGAACAAGTATGTATGGTTTTATAATGAGACGTGTGGGACCTATAACTCCCTAAAAATCATTGGGTAAATATTTATATCACATTAGGTAATAATGGGAAACAAGTCAATGAGGATGATATAAAAATGGGAAGCATGTTTTTCCGTATCCACTATAAGAAAAAAAATTCTATTCCAATATTGGAAACATGAATGTCTTGATCCACTATAGGAAATAAGAATGTCAAGTATAAAAAATGAAAAATTGTATTGTCCTGATCCACCTTGGGAAACTGGTTTGGCCTGATATTCTATGGGAAAAGTGAATCCATATCAAAAAAGAGAAAACATGGGTGTCCTCAACCAATATGTTTATGGCCTTGGTAGTTATCCTATAAATATTAAATGGTTCTCTATAATTTAAATTGTTCCTCACTTATATGACATGGGATCATGGTTCATGACTGGTTTATAATGATTTATTTCTATTATTATTCATGTATTATGAAATGCCAATATTTGGGTTGTGTCATTTCATTATGATAATTAAAATTAGCTATATGACATTATAATATTATGATCTTGTTATCATACCATTATTCTCATGTTATTCCTTCAAATCTACCTTATTTACACTTACTGAATATCTGATCTCACACATTTCCTATATTTTCATTTTCTTGGGTATGAAGAATAATGTTAAGTTGGAGTACTAAAGTGGAAGATATTTAAAGGATATATTTAATATCATTCACCAAATTAAATTTTTAAACCATTTTCGAAAGACACTAAACTATTTCAGTCCTCATAAATATATTTTATTGATGTGTTGAATATTCATTAAAAATGATGTAATATCCTTTTATTTTATGTGTGGTTCATAACAGTATCAATGAGAAGATAATGGAATGCATATGAATGATCATATTTGATTCACTAATGATTAATATGATAAGTTCTATTAAATTAGAGTCTATATATGTTCTATTTTGTGATGTAATGAGATAAAGAGATTATGATTCTATCTTTGTACACTATTTGTTGTTATATGCATGTTACAGTTTTTCCCACATCTTAAGAGATGGATTTCAGTGGTGGTGATGTGTCCCATGTCCGTGTGACTCTATTTCTAAAATATAAGAAATTGGATTTCCATGAGTGTGGTAGAGTACACAATATATATGGTTTTTGGGCCAAACAAGGGTGGCATGGTGTGAGTTCAAATCATTTATAATCACTATAAGTTAAATTGGGTGGTTAGTCCCTTCCATGATTGTGATAGTAGTGATCAGACTTCTATGAGTTACATAAGATTAAAGGACTAATGTTATTGGATCATTGGTTGTAACTCAAAGAGTATTATAGATATTTGGATGATATGTAATATGATTTGATAATAATATGCTTCATTGTGTTGGTGTATTATGCAGATGTTGGAATTAAAAAATGAGGTTTTCCTAGTCATTGTCTATTATTTTCTATTCATAAATCACATTTTCAAATATTTATTATAAATTTTATAGATAAATAATATATTACAGAGAAAGTAGAGTTGAATGGATATACATAGGACACGATCATTTATGAGTATAACCCCCTTTTTTTATTGTTTTACAGATATATAAAACACGTTCACTCATTTATTATTATTATTATTGGGTTAAAATGGAAGTTAAGTATAATTATTGATGATATTAAATCTATTGAACAATGTTCACACAACCAATGTAAACATAATGTTTTAAAAATAACTTTTTATATAGAAAATGGAGATGAGGGCCTCATCCAGTAGATTTGGGTTGTTTGATGCTCATTTGTTTGAGATTGGAATGGAGGTACAATCCCTGGGCTTCGATCTTGACCACGACCAAGACGATCATCAAAATAGTAAGCTTAAACTGAATCTCCAATGGGAGAAGTTCAAGTTAATAGATAATACCACCTGGGCACTATTATCTCAGGCTCCCCAATAGCCCTTCATCATCGCAAACCTTTCCCCTAAGTCATATGTAGGTTTAATAAGGTGTTATGAAATAAGGTATTAGTCAAATATTATGAAATACTATTTTATTAATAAAAGTATTATTCCATCCATTCATTTATGGGAATAGTGTTTCGTAAAAAAATATTATCTTGATAAATGTATTTTTTAGAAAAAATGGTAATTTTGAGAAATATATACATTATTATATTAAACTATGGTTTTTTTAACAATATTATCAAATCAAATCTTATAATTGATTATTATATCAATTCCTTACTTATAAATTATTTGGTAATTAGTTTGATAAGAGATATATTTTCATATGATGAAACATAAACTATATTTTTAAAGAATTTATTTTATGGAATTAAATAAATTTTTTAATATTTATTATTTTAATAAATTAATATTATTAAAATACAATAATTAATAATAAATGAGTATAAAATTTTTATGATGTCATGTATATTTTTTATTATGTTATAAAAATTATTATTTTTCAAAACCATCAATTTCAAATAATTTTCAGTTCTCATTTCAAAAGTGAAAATTCACATATTTATACAATTACATAGATAAAATGAATTTTATTTTTGGAATCGGTACGTCAAATTTATCCAATAGGGAATTATTCATAATTTTCTGAGGCAATCAAATTGTTGGGTTAAAATTAAATAATGTATAAATAAAATATGTGTTTTATGACATCATAATGAACATAAAATGATGTAGTAATTACTATAATGGTTATTCAAGGACCAATATATGTTTTTCTATTAAATTAATTTGATTTTAGATTTGTTTTATTTATTTTATAATGCCTTAGTGAATCCTCCCAAATGTATAAGATATTATAAGATTTTAAGATCCTTTATTAAATATGCGACTCACCTACACATAATATTGGCTAATATTTTAATTTATTCCTCTCATGGCCATATAAAATATTGTTTTCCACTCCTATTAGGAAAACATTATAGTAAAAATCATTGTAAGGTTTGTGGTTTTGAATATTTAATTGTGTATTATCCAAAACATAGATAATAAAGAATTCCCCCTTCATTACATTATAAACCCACCCATGCACTCATTACCCTTCACATAAACTCAATTAATCTCATCCTCACTCTGATATCAACTCCCTAAAGTCCTCCTAAGTCACTACAAAGCTCCCATGAATCCTCTCCCAAACCAATGGGACCACACATACAAGCAAGGGATCCCCTCTTTCATTACTTTTTCATTCTTATCCATGATTCCTTATATTATAATACAATTTTATTTTGAATAACAAATGGTGTGGTATGTTTTCTCACCTCCTCCAAACTACACTAATTATGTTTTAATGATGAGATTCCCCACTCAATCTATTTAATCACACTCATTCACAACTATTTACATGTCAAAATTTTGTAAGAGTCATTTCATTCTTCCTCTTCTTCAGGTTTCTTTATTATGTTATGCCTTCTATTTAAAGATTAATCATGATAGATCATGTATTATATGATCCTAACACTTAAAATTTCATGTAGAACTGATTGATTACACCTTTTTCTCTCAGCAACCAATTTTATGTATCCCCGTGTGAGGTTGTTTTCCAGCAGAAATTGCACCACATTTATCAATGTCAAAAATCCTCAGGTAGAGAATATCATGATCATTTATCTATCAAGTGTATTCAAATTTAGGAACATATAACATTTATATTGATGAATTATACATATTTTTTTCACAACCCATTTACCTATAATTAATTCTAATAAATAATGAATACATATTTTATGATCTATGTGGCACATTTAAACTTGAGATTAAAATGTTCATGAAGGGTGTTTCCAAATAGCGCTCCAATGAGTTGTGTACTCTTTAGTATCATGATACGACATCATTGAGGCAGGGGTTTAACAGATTCCCTTTATGAATTTTTTCTACCATGTTGGGATAGGGGTTTACCTAATTCCTTTATTATAATGATGCAGTGTTTTAAGATGTTGCCACATTTTCATGTTAGGATAATCATGTTATATTATGCCTTTATATTCATGTTTCTATTGTTCTTCATTGATATATCTATTGCCTAAAAATTATTTTTTTATTGATGTTATTCCTTATTTAATTCCTTACTGGGCTTCATAGATCACCCATTTATTATCTATGTTCTCATGTTATCTAATGAAATACTATGTACAAAGGACTCTTGTGGTCCGGTGAATGAATTTTTCAATAGAGATGTTGTATTTTTTGTCTTATGTTTTCATGTAATGTTCCTAATATGTAATGAAACTAGACCTTTCAACCTTTTGAGCTGTATTAAGAGTATTTTTATTCAATAAATCATGTTTAAGTGTATAATAATTACAAGGGTTGTTATAATATTGGTAATAATACTTCTTCCAATAAAATATGTTGATTAGACAGATGATGGAACCATATTTGTTTTCCAATGTATTCATAGATCCACCAGATTGATATATTAATAAAAATAAATAATGAGTATGATGAGTTTATATTATTAAAAACATCATGTTTATACAAAGATATTGATGATTATATATTCATTTGGTCGATGGATGATTTTAGTAAATCATGGTGTAATTGTTTTATGTAAAGTTATATTAGACTTGGTTTAGCCGACCGAGATGATTTGATAAATTTTTATAAAAAAGGAAACTAAACATGTACATTCGGGAGTTCATCAGATCCCACAATGTTTTCGAGTCTAATGAAAAAAATATGTAAAATAAATCAGAAGATTAATTTATGTTGAGGCATCAGATTATGAATTCCTAGTAAAGTATTCAGATAGGGTATGTTTATGTGCTCTTGATAGTGCTAACCTAAAAAAGAAAACCTGATGAAAAATAATGAAGATTCCATATAGGGAACATACGATGTATTTTATTAGATAAATGTTTGAGAAAGTGCATAATGGGTTTTAAATACATAAATAGATCAATTCTATGTAGGATATTAAATGATAAAATAATTCCAAAGGTTATCATAATTCAATTAATGAATTTAGTACAGATTGAAGAAGAACATTAAGATTGCGTTTTAAAGAAGCTATTTTTGAATATTTTTACTCAATATTTTCAAATATTTTATAGATGTTAATTACATTTTTTTGATAAATATATTCAATGTTTTATTATCAACATTGAATTTTAATTTTTTTCACCTATATTGAATTTAGTATAATAACGACTTTTAATATGGGGAGTATAGTGTTATGATAAATTTATTGTAGTTAAAATAATTCATGAGTAAATGAGATTTTGGACAAATATCATATGTGATTATTTAATTTTATTATCTAACACAATTAAATCACATATAGATATATCTAATAGAGTACACTAGTTAGAATGCATTATATTTATTGTATTTTATGTAGGTGTACAAATAAGAACATGAAAGATAGGAGTTAGTATAAAAAATCTATTATATGGTGATGTATATGATCACTACATTAGTATAATATTAATGAAAGGAAAAATAAATTATAGAATGGAAAATTTATGCAATGATCAAGAATCATGCTGAAAACATATTTAAGCATGTAGGGTATGGTATGATTTCTTATTCAATTTTTATTATCATATTCATTATTTGAGTAGAATGTAAGCTCTTAGAGGAATTTAATATATTGTATTTGTTGGATTTCCTTATATATTATAATGTATTTTTTTCTAATGGTTTTGTGGTCTTAAATTCAGTCCATATCAAGGAATATATTATCTAATTTTGTAACGAAAATTTAAAAACTTTTCACTATGGATGTTCTTGTTTTTTCCATCAGAGTCAATTCCCACTATTAAGAGATTATGATTATTATTAGTAGGGAAAACATAAATGGAAGATAATTGATTATACTACCATCATATTAGTGATCACATATATAATAAATTGTAATTACAATTGGTTTAAAATTCTAGGTTACTTATATAACACTTTTCAATGATTGTTTTTTAGAATAGGATGGTTTTTATGGCTTTCTAAACTCATTCAATTGTTTGGTGGTTCCAATATTCAGTGGAAAAAAACATTCATATCTTGGAGAACATTATTACCTATCAGTTATTTGATGGGTATTATGTTCTTCAAGATATTATTCCTGATTTAAAATCACTTAGTGATGGTTATCCCTTAATATATCTGGATGAAAAGAATCTATACAATTATGGGAGGGTCAATACTATTATAAATTTCTCAATCTCTGTAATTGAATTAATGACGATTAATATAATTGTAATTTCTAAACGAAACTATTGTATGTTAAAAAAAATATATTATTTAAATACAATTGTGATGAAATCAATGATAAAAATTTTGATTTTGAAGTATGAAGATACAAAAATAGAATATTATTAATTGTTTGTTGATAAATTACAAGGGTTAACAAAATTTAATGATCAATAAGTTTTTTAGAGTGATATTTATATATGTTAATATTTTATTAAAATATTCTTAATAGTTGTACCTGATAAAATTGATGAAATGGTTTGAACATTTAATTGTATATATCCTAAAACAGTCTCACCCCATGGATGATTTTCATGGTATTTTCATTCTATTTGAAATTATAGGTGGAATTTTTTTCATGAGAAATGAAAAGTTTGATTTAAAATTCATTATTTATGTTGAAAAGAAATAAAATTATATTAATTTACCCCCTGAATAATTTCTAAAATTAAAAAATGAAGGGAAATTAATAAAATGCTAAATAAATTCATTTATTCATTTTCTATAATTGTTGAAAAAAGGCATATCCGATTATAACGTAATGATTTAATTAATATTCTTTAGTTGTAGATCCATTATTAACTTCTTGGAAAACAATCTATTCACAATAAAATATAATTATAGTATTGAATAACATATAAAATAAAATATATTTCAGAATAAGAATTCAGAAAAAAATAATTCAAATATAAATTACATGAAAAATTTAAATATTAAAAGAGAATAAGTTTCCCAAATGTGAGGTAGATAATGATAGTAATGTGTAAGATAAACATTCAAATAATAATGGTGCTAAAAAGTTTCTAATTTCTAAAGTAAATTTTGAGAAACATTTAATTGATGAATGAATAAACTATATATTAGTACATTAAGAGAAAATGTAACTTCATTTTATTCAGAAAATTGAATTTAATGAATGTTTTCAAAATATTATTAATCATGAAAGATAACACAAGATGTATATAAAGTAAAATATGTCATCAAACAATAAGGAATAAATTTGTGATGAAACTATATTGTTTTTAAAAGATGTAAAATTTAGGAATAAGATACTTGATGATGATAGATACCTCAAAATAATTCATTATGATAATATAAAGCTGAATGTTATATAATTCATATTGTTCAAAAAATTCTTGTTGCATCTTAGAAGAGAATAAGAAGCATGGAAACCTCACATTCAAAATTAGGTGAATGATCTAAGAATCATATACCTCATAAAAAATCAGTGAGGTTAAAAATGGTTCAAAATTTTAAGAAAAAACCTCATGTGGTCTATGTTTGTTGTTAAAATACATAAAGTATGGATTTTTTTTAATAGAATTTTGAATATAAAACTTTTACTTGTGGAGACTTGTTTAAATATGATAAAAATTGTAATATGGACAATAATATTTCATAAGGAAAATAAAAAAATTGTTATATATATGTATCTATGATATATGGTTAAAAAACATCATATTAAATAGGTACACATTTCATGACAGAATGATGTTTGTGAATGACGAAATTATTTTTTTAAATATCATTAGTACTTTTGATAATTTGGGGATATAGATAAAAATAATTTATCTAATAATCAAAATTAATATGAATCCAGGATGTCAAAAAGGATTTGATTTAAGGAAATTTAACCCACATGTATAAATAAAATTGTAAAATTATATGTGATAAATATTATTTGATTGAATCCTCTATACACAATTTGAGAATGATATGATCATACATAATATATTTCTGAAATATTCAATCTTATGCCACTTACTCAATGATTTTTATACAATAAAACTCAATAGATAAATATGAAGGTTGATAAAGGTAAGTGGAAGGATTTTGTTTTTTAAACATATATAATAGAAACAAAAGTAGAGTTATCATGGATATTAGAAAGTCAGTTTTCTTTTCATACAATGTGATATTTGATTTTTTTATAGATTTTTATAAATTTAAAAATGTATAGATTCTTTTTAAAATATTGATTCCCTAACAATAAAATAAATTGGATCATTTATCATTTGTAAAAGTGTTGAATTCTAAAAGAGCCTTATTTTTAACCAACAAAACACAACTTATTAAATTTTTGGCACCTTCGTAATGACGAAAATAATGTTGTTCATAGAAGATATGGTTTTCATGTTAAAATTTATTTTTGTTTATAATTTTTTAAAAATAATAATAGAAAATAAAGGGAATATGTTTTAAATTTATGTTCCACATGATTTAATCTATCTTAACATGATGAATAAAAATAAGTTATGAAAGAAAACTATCATTCATAAATGATAGAGGACTATGCATAAGTTGATAAATAGAGAATTTATTCCTAATGTTATTTAGATGATAATATGATTGAATTCATGTTTATTGATATTCTATACAGGGAATATTTTAATTCATTTCATATGAGTGTTGATATATATATATATATATATATATATATATATATATATATCCTCCAATGAAGGTGATTCATTCTGAGATATCTGGGCCCCTAAAAAAATATAGAAAATAGAGATACACCGTTAATTTATTTTATTTATGATTTCAGTAAAAGTACATGTATATTATTTTCAAAAAATTATATAACATCTCTAAAAAGTATCACATTTTTTAGGATAAATATTGTAAATGGATCAAGATATTTGATTAAAAACGTTTGAATTAATTTTTTTCTTCCAAAAAAATATGATGTTTATAGATTATTTGGAAAATTATTGAATTTTTAATGAATTTAGTGTAGTAAAAATAGTATAGTGTGATTTTGTTTCGAAATTAATTAATAAAATATTTTTTGATATGGATCAAACTATGTTTATTATACATGATACTTAACATTTCATTTTTAGATAAGATATTATAGTGGAATTTCACATTAAAAATATTTGTTTCTATTGGAAAAACTATGATATGACTCCTGAGAAGATGTATTACAATGAAAACTCATTTTTTTAAATTCATAAGGGTCCCATTATGTCCCTATTTTATTATAGTCAAATTTGATAATTCTAGTAACTTCAATAAAATAGGTTTTGATTGTATTTTTCTCTCCTTTTATCCTAATGGTAGAGGATACATGTTTTATATCAATAAAACTAGAATGGTTTTTGACTCTGTAGATTTGAATGTGCTTGTATATTCTTATGCAAACGTATTATAGTAGAAATCTGATATAAGAGGAAGAAAATATAAGGTTGTTCAATTTAATCATTATCACATTGTTTTTAACAGAAAATATGATATGGAAATTATAGTGGTTGAAGACATTGATTCTCCCATTTCCTATGTTTTTGAACGAGTGAGTTCATCATATCCATGGTTTATAATATAAGTGGTTATCTAAAATACCATTGGGGGTTAAGGATATTAGGTATAAATTAGATGATAATCAAGTATATTATCATTTACTTATTTTTATTCACACCTTATTAAAAGAGATGTTAATAATGATTTTGTGCAACAATAGTTGATATATTTCATGAATGAAAAATTTAATGGGTAAGATAAGAATGATAAATTCAAAATTTTACCTACTTAAGAATATGAAAATGAAATTGGGATATTTTTTTATCAAAAAAAGATGATTTAAAATGGAAAATTAATAAGAAATAATGACAGATAGGTTTGTAAAGTCTACACAAATTATGAATGAAGTTATTTTAAGGAAGAACATTCCCTAGTATCAAAACATAAAACCTTCAAAATATTTCTTATCATTTAATAAGAATAAAGACATATATATATTTATATATATTATACATGATGGTGCAATTATGTTCAAACACAAACAAACCAATAGAGACGAAGATGTTATTTAATTTTTATACTATGGGAAATAAAATACCCTCTTTTCTTATAAATATCTTAAAATAGAAGTTATATTTTTATTTTCACTAGGGATATATTCTATGAAATTTTGGAAAAAAGTAGTTTTGGAAAACTCAAAACCAATTCCCACACCCATTTCGTTGGGAATGATGTTGCAAAACATGGGAAAAGAAAGGTGGTTGTTCCTATAGAATTAATGGAATTAATTATATCATATTATATCTAATATCATCCAGGATATATTAAGTTTTTGATATTAGACCATGTGATAGTTATCAAACTACACCAATGGATTGTCATCTTGTGGCTTGAATAATAATTCATAGAAATATTATGTAAACAATTTATTTCAAGTTGAAGTATTCCATCATAAGAATTATTTCTTTAATTGGATACACTTATGTAGAATGGGGATATTTTTCTAATGGTTGAAGATACACATCTAGTGGAGTGTTATTTTTTTTGCCAATCTATGAGTGAGCATAAAAATAATAATTGATCAATAACTCTGAGAAATACTGATTATGGGAATGTAACATCCACTCAAGATTTAAAATCATTAATATGGATGAAGAAATGGCTACAATATTATTGTTCTGATGTAAATTTTCTCATTATCTTGGGTAGTTATAAATTATTTTCAATAAACCTTAATAAAAATATATTACAATATTTTCTTTCAAATAACAATTATTTTAAATTTAACATCATACAAGAACGTTTTTAGTGGAATGAATTGAAGATATAGTTCATTCCTATAATGACCAATTATAATGATATCATTACTGAACTATTTCTAAAGGGAAAATTTTAGAGTATTAGTTTCATTATTACTATGAAACCTCATTGACATCAATTCTACGGTATGTGATTTCATGTCCTATGTATAATCATTTCACATTATAGTATTATCAAAAGATGAAAAATTAGGTAACATACACCTATCCATTGACATATGATTTACCTATATTGAGAGAGAATATATTTTTTGGGACTTTTTTAAAATGGTTATGATATAATTCGCAAATTTTTGAACTATTCTAACAGTTTTGAATGTGGATGAAGAAACCTATTGAAGTTTGTTTTGGTTTTCATTGGTAACATTTTGTGTTTGTGAACAATTTCAAATATTTTTCTAATCATGGAATGATGGAAATAATTTTATTTTTGGATTTATTATTCTTTTTTTCACCACTAATCTAACTAATTTTGGCATATAAATTTTCGATAATAATTGATTATATTTTTTTTGAACTGTTTCTATTTGTTCTCCTTGGTTAAGTCAAAATACAAGGGTGGAATTTTTTTAGATCATGATGCTTTTGGTGTTATTAAATATAGAAGAATTTTTTTTCATAAAATATGCTCTTCTTAATGGTTTTCTACTATTTCGTAATCACAAATTAATTTTTTAAAAAGATTATTATGATATATTTTGAAGATTTATATGAAATGGATAGAGATCAATTGAAATGTTCAATGTAATTGGATGGATTCCAATGGAATGAGGTGATTTAATATATTATAGAAGAAAATCCTTTTCTTAATATTTTCATTATCACCTAAGACTTAAATTATTGGAGATTTTAAAAAAATTTGATGACATGATAAATTATATAAAAGATTTAAATATCATTATTATTCAATGATTATCATGATTCTAGAATGTATTGTTTACATAATGAAGTTACAAAAACAGAGTGGAACTATTTTAGTATAATGTTTTCAGAATCAATTTAGCATGGTTGTATCTGGTGAAGAAATATATTTATGAACATTAATAATTATAGTGACCTAAATAATTTTTTAGGGTCCCTTGGGAAAAAAATTCAAGATATAATCAAACATGTTAATATATTATGTTGTTTAATTAAATAGTGGTTATTGAGAGAAGTCTTTAGGATAAGTATCTCAAATATATATAGAGATGAGAAATGTTAAAATCATAACCTATGTGAACTTTTGATGATTTATTTATATAGAATTCCCACATAATAAGATTCTATGATGTTCTACAAGATGATGGTTTGATAAACATTACAAAAGAATAAAAAATCATAAACAAGTCAATATTAATTTTCTTATTCATCTCTCCTATAATCTCGAATAATGGATCATATATATTGATTATATTTCATGATGGTTTGATGAGGAAATATGTTTCTATTTTTTAATGAAACTAATTATGATTATTATTGGATCAATTATTTCATGGGTTTGATGTTGTTAAAATATAGAATGTTATGAATGAGATATTTATTTTTAGATAAAGAACATTGAATTTGATGTTTGTGATTCTCCACTTATTTTTTAATCTCTTAGTATATAATGTTGATAAGTGTTTATATTGATTTATTGCTTGTAGGAAATTTACTAAAATAGTGAGGTGTCGAGTGAAGTGATTTATATATCATTTCAACAGAGAATAAAAAATAGTTACATTAGTATAAGGTTTATTTAATGGAAGACACCATATATAGTGAATCATCCCTTTACTAGATTTTTTATACTTTTATTCCTTTCAAATTATCTCTTATTGTTTGGGTGTGTGTCCTGTTATTTTCAAGAGTTTTTAGAGTTTTTTCTGTTTTTTCATAGAGATTTATTCTATATGAGAGCCGTTGAGGCACAGAGTGGGACAGAATATAATGGATTAACTAGCTGCAGTGTATGTGATTTATTTCTATACTAAATATTGAATGTTAGTGGATTAAAGATTCAAATATGGAATAAAGTATTAGGATGGAATTTTTTATTCAACATCCTTTTGAGTTACATGTATTTTATTGTTAGAATATTTTAATGTTGAGTACTTATGATCCAATGCTGATTTTAGCATGGTTGTGCTATGTTATAATGATGTGGTGTTGGAGATTTGGGGATTCCTATTCCATTTATAAGGTGGATATTGAATGGAATGTGGGGTGTACTATGCCATTACCATGATTAAAAATGACCATGGTGAGAACTACACTATGGATCCTAAAAAGATATTAACATAGGGTGGCAATTGCATAGTCTCTTGCAATTCACTATGATCAGTCTACTATTAAGATTTTATACACAAATTTTTTGGATTGTTCTGGAATGGTATTTTTTTGGTAGTACAAATGTCACATCGTAGGTAAATAATAAATAAAACATTTTCATATTTATTAATATTTTTGAATTAAATATTAAATTTACTTTAAAGGGGTTGCTATGTTCGATAACGTACCTGATACACAACAAAGAGATTCTTTGAAATCTTATATTGCACACTAGTAATAAAATAATATTATTTTAAATGGTAGATAACATGTAGCCGTTGTATTGGCAAGAATGAATAGAAATAACTTAAATATGATATATATGTTTGTTAAATTGTTTTACATTTATCCGATAAAATATTATGGCTTAAAATTTGAAAAGAATTCAATTTTAGGCATTGATACTATAATATTTAGTAAAAGGTCGAACTATCCCCTTTTGATGGTGAACCATCATTAAATATAGTTTTGGTCACCCTTATACATTCTATTGGACCAAACATAATTCTTCATTAGAATCCGGACATCAAAATTTACATTGTGTCAATTTTTGGTATTTTTCCGATAAAGTACATTTTTAATGAATAGTGAAAAATGTTGTATTTGAATTCAAAACAACTTTTTAATCTAATTTTTTTATATGATTAGATTATATTTTGAATTGGTTTTAAAGTGAAATTAAAATATATTTTTATAATTTAATCCAATAGTGGTCGTTGGAAGTAATTTCACTTTGAAATTAGACTTAAACTAGTGTCAATATTTTGATATATATTGTTTCATAAAAACACGCTATTTGTTCTGACATTGGGAATTAATTATTAAATTAATTAATGTAACTTATATGTTTTGAATTTTGTAAAATAAAAATCATTTTTGAATTTGGAATATCAAATATACATTAGGGTGAAGTTTTGGTATTTTTCTGAAAAACATCATTTTTTGATGAATAGTTAAACCACTAAGTGGTACTTAAAAAACTAATTTTTCATTTAAATGAAAATTTACCACCTCTGTGTTTTGAATTTCAATAATCCAACAAACATGGTTGTCATTAGGAAGTAAAATGTGGTTCAATGTGGTTAAAATATTTTTTTGGTGAATAGTAACTTTAAAGTTTATTAATCGCGATTAGAGGTAATTAGTGTAAATTAAGGTAAAAATAATGTTTTAATAATATGAAATCACCTAGACACATGTCCTACCCTTATTGGATGTCTCATGGCTGACCAAGATAATCCATGGGTCAACTTGAGGACCCCATGGAGCCACTTTGGTACGATAATGTCATTAATAACTTTTTATTTAATGTTAAAATTAAAATGTCACAAACATTTGTTGTTTTACTAAAAAAATTTTTAATGGGGTTATAAAAGTCATATTTTTAAATATAAATATTCATTAAGAAGATAAAAAGATTTCCTAAATCATGATATTTTTTTTATAATTTTCAGACATTAAATAAGTTAAATTTTTTATGACACCATGATGATGTAGCGATTTCCTCATTATTTAACGATATAAATAAAATGAAACGATAATGAAAAATATAAGACCTACTCTTGTAAAAGAAACTATTGTATGCATGGATTTCAAACCCTTATCACCTCATCATGGAAATATATAATTTTGGTTCCTTTAAAATCTGAAAATCATTTTATAATAAAGTAACATTTTATAACTTTCCAAGCATGCCCCTCCTCTCCTCTTATAACAAGCCCCCACCTCTTCCACCTTACCCACACCTCTCAATCCTTTGGCTCCGCCAACCCCTTCCCATTTTGTCTCTCCACATCCATCTATTACTCCTAGAAGCCTCACTTTGGGCAGAAGTCATCCCAAGGAAGCCTTTGAAGAGTTACCCATTTTAAAGGAGATTAAAGAGTAATCGAGTCACGTCGGACATGAGTTAAGGGACTTCGTCTAAATCTTCTTTCATTGAGGAATATTTTGTTTTATACACAAGTTTCTTTTATACGGTGTATAAAACCCCTTTTACTTTTAATTTTATTCAAAAATAATCTTTTTATACAATGTGTTTTACGAAACGACAAAAATTAATGTTTCTTTTAACGTAAGCGGTTACAATGACCTTTTTCACCGCCGTGAGTATTATTTGGTCTTTGGCTTCCTCAACAAGACATAATTTTTTTAAAATGAGATAAATATCATATACTCTTTTATGTATCTTGGTATTGAAAATGGTTTTTATAATGGAATTTTTATGTCAATATATTTAAGTGATATATTGTCAACAAAGTGTGGAAATGTTTTTTTTATTATATTTTTTTTATGTCTTATGATTTTATAATGGTACTTGGACATTTGACAGGTGGTTACGTGATAAACCATATGACGGGTGGTGCCGTGAATATTAGGATGAGTGGTTACATTATAACATCCAATGCATTGGGTATGGAAGTCGGCCTTATTGCTATTACATTAAGTGATATGTGTGGAAGTCAACCTTATGGTTATTTTATTTATGTATGTTTTTGTCCCAAGTTACCTTTATATATTATGTGGTCTTTATATGGGTTTTATGGTAATTTTTTTGTTAGAAAAGGGTAAGTAATGATATTTTATTCAGGGAATAGTTTTTAATACTTCATAAAGGTAAAAAGTATTACTTTGATAAAGTATACATGGTTTACATGTTGTTTTGAAAAACAAATATTTTTTATTCATTGTGTATCCCTTACTGAGCTTTTTATTCTCACCCCGCGTTATTTTGAAATGTTTTTCACAGGACTTAATGTGTAACAGGGTTATGGATGGGATCAAGGAATAGTCATGCTATCTAAAACATGGAACTATACATGTTTCTTATTAAGAGTTTTTATGTTATGGAAACTTAGTAGAAGTGTCTACTTTGTAATCTTTTGAGATGTAATAGTTATGTCCTAATTCTCTAAATCACAAAACCTGAAAAGATCCTCAATGTGAATTTATCATTTAATTCAATATTAAGTAAGGTTTAAGGCTGGGGATTATAGTTGGTATCAGAGGTCGGTTTAGAAAACATTAGGAGTTAGAAAATTGTAAAATTATATGTTAATTTATGGTATGCTTGAAATGATATAGCATTTAAATATTACCATGTTGCATCGTCTAAGATATTTCAGTGTTCAAAATCATTTTTCGTAGAGGAATCAAAGCAGCAATGTTGGGATGACATCAGGAGGAAGACAATGTTCCAAATCAGCAACACGAGATGGTCAGAATCAGAATAGAATAGTTTGTTGCAGTAAGGGTACAGTTGACTCAGGCTATAAATGGTGGTGGTATCCATGCACGAGATCAGACAGATCAACCATAGAGGAACATGTTAGTGGTGGAACATTTCATGATGCAACATCCCCCATCATTCAAAGGATCATCTGACCCTGTGCTTGCTGAAGGGTGGATTAAAGTGTTGGAGAAGATTTTTGATGTCATGGGGTGTTCCAAACATCAAAAGGCCAGTCTTTCTGTTTACCATTTTGAAGGTGAATCAGATCAGTGGTGGTCGATGATGAAAAATATCAGGGATAGTGATGAGAATGATGATCTTCACTGGGACGAATTCAAAGGAATGTTTCATGAGAAATATTTTCCTAAATTGGTTCGTCTTAGTATGGAAATAAAATTACTAGAATTGAGGCATGAGGGTGATTCAATGGATACTTATGAAGAAAAGTTCACTCGACTAGCAAGGTATGCTTCAAACTTCATAAGAGATCTTGATAGTAAAATCAAAAAAAATTACTCATGGTTAAAGCGAAGGTATCGAAGGGCTTTAGATTCTCGTGAGTTCAAAATTTATGAAATATTTTTTCGATGTGCAGAGAAGGTCGAAATGGAGTTTTCCAATGATCAGGTGTTATTTGACAAACAACAGAATAAGAGGTCCAGTTGGCAGGAAAAGGGGAACAATTCTTCAAAGAAACAAGGAGGTAAGAAAAAAAAATATCCATCCTATGAGAAGGGTGGTAAAATGAATCCTGGAGAATGTTTATCCAAGTCTGGAATGTTCTTTTGGTGTCATTTGTCTGGTCATATTGCTCTTAACTGTAAGGAAGATGAACAAGCAGGAAATGAAAAGCCAGCGGTAAGATGTTTTAAGTGTAATGAAATGGGTCATTATGAAAATGAGTGTCTAACGAAGAACTCAACTGAGGGATTGTAGCCATACTATAAGAAGAATGGTGTGGTGAAATCCTTTTCAACTACTTCGGCAGATGTTGGGACATCGAAAGAAGTAGTATTAGTTACACTGTTTGTTTGTTTAGATTACACCAATGTGTTGTTTGATTCAGGGTCTACACATTCTTGCATTTCTGAGAAGTTTTCTATTAAATTGGAAATTCGATATCAAGATATGAATCTAGAACAAATTGTAAAAACACCCGAAAGGAACGTTGAGACAAAAAGAAATTATAAGAACCTTCCTATCCTTCTGTGCGGAAAGAATCTACCAGAAAACCTTATTGTTTTGCCTCTAGTAGAGTTTGATGTTATCTTGGGCAAGGATTGGCTTTATATTTATCATGCTAAGATTGATAGCAGAGCTAAAATGGTTTCTTTTCAGAATGATTTTCAGTTTGTGTACAAGAATGAACTATTGTTTTTGATAACATATCCGGAAGTTGAGAAACTAGTAATAGATGGAAATGAATGTTACCATGCACATGTTGTTCAAAATAAAGGAACATTTCAGATTAATTATTTTCCAGTGGTAAATGAGTATCTTGATGTTTTTCCTAATGAGTTTCTTGGTATTATTCATAATCGAGAAGTTGAATTTACTATTGACTTAATTCCTGATTCTAAGCTAATTTCAGAACCTCTTTACCAAATGGCTCAAGTTGAACTTTTAGAGTTAAAGAAGAAATTGTAGGAGTTATTAGATCATGGTTTCATTCGACCTAGCACATCACCATGGGGTGCTCCTGTCTTGTTTGTTAAAAATAATGATGGTTCAATGAGACTTTGCAATGATTATAGAGACTTGAATAATATCACTGTTAAGAATAACTATCATTTGCCTCATATCGATGATTTGTTTGATCTTCTCT
This sequence comes from Viscum album, assembly GCA_963277665.1. Classification (NCBI taxonomy): domain Eukaryota; kingdom Viridiplantae; phylum Streptophyta; class Magnoliopsida; order Santalales; family Viscaceae; genus Viscum; species Viscum album. Next base: position 810,946,690 of record OY728151.1, read on the forward strand.
AGGGAGCTTAGTAGTTTTCAAAGATTGACTTGAGGTAGGGGTACCATCACTTGAAATAAATCGAAGAAGACGTTCTGAAGACTGTGTTCCGTACTAGATATGGCCATTATGAATTTGTAGTAATGAATTTTGGGTTAACCAATGCACTTGATGTATTCATGGACCTTATGAATATAATTTTCCATGAGTTCTTGGATAAGTTTGTCGTTGTTTTCATTGATGATATTTTTTTGTTTTCTAAATGTAAAGGGGAGCATGAAAGTCATTTAAGGGTTATCATGAAAACCATAAAAGAAAAGAAACTGTATGGAAAATTCAGCAAGTGTGAGTTTTGGTTACAACAAATTTCTTTCCTTTGTCACATTGTTTAAAAAAATGGAATAACTATTGATCCTACTAAAACAATAGTTGTTGAAGAATGGCCAAGACCCACAATTGTAACTAAGATCCTTAGTTTTTTTTTGTTTGGTAGGTTACTACTGAAGGTTTGTTGAAACGTTTTCACGGTTATCTAGTCTAATGACTATGCTAACTCGAAAGGGTGTTAAGTTTATCTGGACAAAAGAATGTGATTATTGTTTTCAGGAGTTGAAAAAAATATTGGTAAATGCTCCAGTTTTGGCACTTCCTTCCAGGAATGGTGAGTTTGTTATATACAGTGATGCTTTTTTGAAGGGACTTGGTTGTGTCATTATGCAGAATGATCAGGTAATTTCATATGCTTCAAATCAGTTGAAAACTCATGAGGTAAATTACCCTACACATGAATTGGAATTAGCTGCTATTGTTTTTTCTCTAAAAATATAGAGGCATCATTTGTATGGAGTAAAGTGTGAAATATATATTGATCACAAAATTTTAATGTATATATTCACTCAGAATGAATTTAAAATGATACAGAGGAGATGGTTGTATTTAATCAAGGATTATGATTGTACAATTCATTACCATCTGGGAACAGAAAATAAAGTGGATGGTGCTTTGAGTCGAAAAAGTAATGCTTCATTAACCATGATACATTTGGAATGAGATCCTTTGGTTTTTCATTTGATAAACTTTTTCATAGAAGTTGTTGGAGCAGGATGTTCTTATGTTTTGTTTTAGGTATCAGTGAGATCAAGTCTATCAGACAAAATGAAGCAAGTGAAAAAGGAAGATAGTGGGTTTCAGAAAAAGTTAGAGCGGTTCAGAAGGGTAAGTTGCCTGAATTTAACATTGATAATGATTTTATTTTGAGGTCTGGGAAGAGATTATGTGTGTCTGGTGATTCACAGTTGAAGAATGAGTTGTTATGTGAGGCTCATAGTTTCGCATTTTCAGTTCGTCTTAGCAGTACTAAGATGAATAGAGATCTACGGGAGTATTACTGGTGGGATGGAATGAAAAGAGATATTGCTGATTTTACTGTATAGTGTTTGACTTGTCAACAGGTTAAAGAAGAGCGGCAGTTACTGAAAGGGATGCTTCAACCATTACTAGTTCCAGAGTGGAAATGTGAAAATGTATCCATGGACTTTGTTGTGGGATTACCGAGAACATCCAGAGGCTATAATTCAATCCGGGTTATTGTTGATCACTTGACTAAATCTGCTCATTTCCTTCCTATTTGAGATACTTTCTCTCTAGAACAACTTTCTCGATTGTATCTTAAAGAGATAGTCAGGTTGGATGGAGTTCCCCTATCCATTTTATCTGATCGTGATCCCAGATTTACTTCTAACTTTTGGAAGGGCGTTCAGAAGTCATTGGGTACTGAATTAAATTTTAGTACTGCTTTTCATCCTCAATCAGGTGGGCAGTCAGAAAGAACAATTCAGACTTTGGAGGATATGTTATGTGCTTGTTCGATAGATTATCAGGGAAGTCGGGACCAAAATCTTTCTTTGGTTAAAATTTTATATAATAATAATTTTCATTCCAGTATATAGATGGCACCGTATGAGGCAATATATGGGAAGCGGTGTCGAACTCTAGTTTTTTGGGATGAAGTGGGTGAAAGGAAGCTGATGGGACTAGAATTGGTAGAAAATATGGTAGAAAAAGTTCAGTTGATTCAGAAACACATGAGAACGTCTCAGAGAAGGAAGAAGAGTTATGCGGATAACCGGTGGAAGGATCTATCTTTTGAGGTAGGTGATCATGTTTTTCTGAAAGTTTCACCATGTAAAAGTGTGATGCAATTTGGTAAGAAAGCAAAGATGAGTCCAAGGGACATTGGACCATTTGAAATTCTGGAGAGAGTTGGATCAGTTGCATAACGAGTGGATTTATCTCCGAGTTTATCTCATGTACACAATGTTTTTCATGTTTCGATGTTGAGAAAGTATATGCCAGATCCATCTCATGTTTTGAGCCCAGAGGTAGTTCAGTTGGAAGAGAATCTATCTTATGATGAACAACCAGTCCAGATTGTTGAACGAAGAGAGCATGTGTTGCGAAATAAGGTAATTCACCTGGTAATGGTTTTGTGGAAAACCCAGATGGTTGAAGAGGCAACGTGGGAATCTGAAAATTCTATGGGGGATAAATACCCCCACATATTTTGATAAGTAAATAAAATTGTGAGGACGCAATTCCCAAAAGGGGGGAAGGATGTAACATCCCAGGAAAATAAAGAATAAAACATTTTCATATTTATTAATATTTTTGAATTAAATATTAATTTTACTTTAAAGTGGTTGTTATGTTTGATAGCATACCTGATACACAACAATGAGATTCTTTGAAATCTTACGTTGCACACTAGTAAAAAAATAATATTATTTTAAATGGTAGTAAACACGTAGCCGTTGTATTGGTGGGAATGAATAGAAAAAACTAAAATATGATTATATATGTTTTTTAAATGTTTTTACATTTATCCAATAAAATATTAAGGCTTAAAATACGAAAAGAATTCAATTTTAGGCATTGATACTCTAATATTCACTAAAAGGTTGAACTATCCCTTTTTAATGGGGAACCGTAATTAAATATAGTTTTTGTCACCCTTATACAATCTATTGGACTAGAAAAAATTCTTCTTTAGAATCGGGATATCAAAATTTACTTTGTGTAAATTTTTGGTATTTTTCCGACAAAGTTCAGTTTTTTATGAATAGTGAAAAATGTTGTATTTTAATTCAAAACCTCTTTTTAATCTAATTTGTTTATATGATTAGATTTTATTTTGAATTTGTTTTAAAGTGAAATTAGAATAAATTTTTACCATTTAATCCAATAGTTGTCATTGTAATTAATTTCACTTTGAAATTGGACTTAAATTACTGTCAATCTTTTGATATATATTATTTCAAAAAAACACGCTATTTGTTCTGAGAGTGGGAATTAAATATTAAATTAATTAATTTAACTTATATTTTTTTAATTTTTTAAAATAGATATCTTTTTTGAATTCGGAATATCAAATATAGCTTAGGGTGATGTTTTGGTATTTTTCTGAAAAACATCAATTTTTGATGAATAGTGAAACCACTAAGTGGTACTTAAAAAACTGATTTTTCATTTAAATGAAATATTACCACCTGTGTGTTCGGAATTTTAAAAACCCGACATACATGGTTGTCATTAGGATGTAAAATTTCATTCAATGGGATTAAAATAATTTTTTTTTGAATAGTAACTTTTAAGTTTATTAATCGCGATTAGAGGTAATTAGTGTAAAATAAGGTAAAAATAATGTTTTAATAATATGAAATCACCTAGACAGATGTCCTAACCTTGTTGGATGTGTCATGGCCGACCAAGACAATCCATGGGTCAACTTGGGGACCCCATGGAGCCACTATGGAAGGAAAATGACATTAATAACTTTTTATTTAACATTAAAATTAAAATGTCACAAACATGTGTTGTTTTACTAAAACAATTTTTAAATTGGGTTATACAAGTCATATTTTTTACTATAAATATTCATTAGAAAGCTAAAAATATTTCATACATCATGATATTTTTTTTATAAATTTTAGACATTAAATAAATTAAATTATTTATGTCACCATGATGATGCAGCGATTACCTCATTATTTAACGATTTAAATAAAATGAAATGTTAATGTAAAATCTAAGACATAAACTTGTCAAAAACTTATTGAATTGGTGGATTTTGGACCCTTATCACCATATCCTCTAAATATATAATTATGGGACCTTTAAAATCCGAAAAATATTTTATAATAAAGTAACCTTTTATAACATTCCATGAGTGCCCCCCCCTCTCCCCTAATAAAAGGCCCCCACCCCTACCACCTTACCCACACCTCTCAAAACATTTGGCTCGGCCAAACCCTGCCCATTTTGTCTCTCCACATCCCTCTCTTACTCCTAGAAGCCTCACATTGGGCAGAAGTCTTCCCAAGGAAGCCTTTGAGGTCAAATCAAAAAGAGTTACCCATTTTAAAGGAGATTAAAGAGCAATCGAGTCACGTGGACACGAGGTAAGGGACTTCGTCTCAATCTCATTTCATTGTGGCATATTTTGTTTTATACACAACATTCTTTTATATGGTGTATAAAACCCTTTGACTTTTAATTTTATTCAAAATGAATCTTTTTATACGAAGCATTTTACTAAACGACAAAAAGGAATGTTTCTTTTAACGTATGCGGTGACAACGATTTTTTCCGCCACCGCGAGTATTATTTGGTCTTTGGCTTCCTCAACAAGCCGTAATGTTTATAAAATAAAATAAATTTCTTATACTATTTTATGTATCTTGGTATTGAAAATGGTTTTTTTATAATGGATTTTTTATGTCAATATATTTAAGTGATATATTATGATCAACGTTTGGAAATGCTTTCTTTCCATTATATTTGTTTTATTTCTTATGATTTTATAATGGTACGTGAACATTTGACGGGTGGTTACCTAATAAACCATATGACGGGTGGTGCCGTGAATACCAGTACGGGTGGTTATGTTATAACCTCCAATGCATTGGGTATGGAAGTCGGCCGTATGGCTATTATATTAAGTGATATGTGTGGAAGTCGACCGTATGGTTATTCCATTTAAGTATGTTTATGTCCCAAGTTACCTTTATATGTTATGTGTTCTTTATATGGGTTTTATCTTAATCTTTTGGTTTCAAAAGGGTAATTAATGATATTTTATTCATTGAAGAGTTTTTACTACTTCATAAAGGTGAAAAGTATTAATTTGATAAATTATACATGGTTTACTTGTTGTTTTGAAAAACTAATAGTTTTCAATCTTTGTGTATCCCTTAATGAGCTTCTTATGCTCACCCCATGTTTTTTTGAAATTTTTTTCACAGGAATTAATGTGGAATAGGGTTAAGTATGGGATCAAGGAATATTCATGCTATCTTAAAATGGAACTAGACATGTTTCTTTTTAAGAGTTTTTATTTTATGGAATGTTTGTAGAAGTGTCTACATTGTAATCTTTTGAGATATAATAGTTATGTCCTAATTCTCTAAAACTCTAAACCTGAAAAGATCCTCAATGTTAGTTATTCATTTAATTCAATATTATTTAAGGTTTAAGGCCGGGGCCTTATAACAAAATCCTAAAACCAAATTATAATTACTCATTCTCAACATTCATTTTGGTTTTTACCCATTTGTTTTTAGGCTCTCTAGAGATGATTTCGGCCCCATCTAACCTTATTAACTCAAATTTATGTGATAGTAGATGGGATTGATCCCTTTCTAGAAAGGGTATCTAATATTTAATTTGAATCCATCTCTTTTATTATCTAAAGATTTTTTTGATACTGTGGAATCTTTTTTTTATCGATGGATTTGATCTTTTTCTTGATGGATTATGATTCTATGGACTTGCCATTGATTCCACTCAAATTTTTCACTCCATTTCTAGCTCCTGATATGTGTTTGAATTGATTTTTTGATTAAATGTTGGTGGTTTCTTCTTTATTTTCCCAGTAATGAATTCCATGATAAAAAATTTTATTTGAATTTTATTTTATATTGTTTTAGAAACCGTGAATTGCGATGATTTGATTATTTTTTTCAAGAATATGATATTTTATGAAATAAAAGATATTTTCAATGGATATGAATATTTATGTTCATTTAGATAATATGGAATGAGGTTATTTGATATTTTTTCTAGAGAAAAAGTATTAAAATGAATGGTGACATTGAAAGGAATTAATTAGATAGAAAACATTATTTCTGTTTTAAAATAGAAATTCTGTAATTAAATTTGAAATTTTCTAATTAAATAGTGAATGATGAATAGATTTAAATGTAATGAATTTTACATGATTTATTTATTTATTTAAGAACATTTTACTCTTTGTAGTTAGTGGGTTATTAGGAAAATAATTCTATGAGTATGAATCAATAGAACTAGATTGGAAATGAAAACTCTAATTAAAACTATTTTGAAATTTTTACCTTTATGGTGTCTTGGATTTAATCTTTCCCGATAGACTATTATTTTAGAGAAACATGAACATCTTGAGAAATAATGATTTACCAAGAAGTATAAGGATCCAATATCCTGGAACTATGTATCTGAAGGTATTATGATATGGTGCTTTATTTGGAATGGTTATAACATTCCAATGATAAAGGAACCATTTTATTCAAATCCATTACTTTTTTTTCAAAACAATTCACTTCATCTTGGTTTGAAATCTTTTAAATCTATTTTACATGAATTTTGATTTGACTAAAAATGTTAATGTTTATTTTCAGTCCCTATTTCATTAATTTTTATGCACAATTGTTTTATTTATATATGAAATTATTGTGGAACATTTAGTGGAATTCTATAGGGATGTTTTTCTAACATCACACCTTCTCATTCTAGTGTTTATATATTGTGTTATACTAGATCTAAGAAAATGGAAAATTCAACATTGAGGTGGATAATATGCTTGATCCATTGTACATAGTGTAGTGGTTGTAACTAGTAGAGATATTGTCTAATCATTACACAAGGAATTTGAGAAATAGTATTAACAAATATTATGTTATCTTTTGGATGATGTATCTCTTTGATATTAATGTTTTTTTATTGTGGGAATTTCCTCCTAAAGGGTTGTTTAACTTTCCAAATTTTTATTGGATTATCACTAATTATTCTATCATGATTCATTTTACTTGTTCAAAAATAATTCCCTTTGATTTCTTGTCAATATCGGATTCTAGTCCCCAACCCATGGGGATTTGGAACACCCTTTGAGTCCTGTCTATACTAGATCAGGTATTAGTGTTATATGGTATTTTGGATTCTTCATGAGAAAAGTATATCAGATCTATGTTAGTTTAATATTATTTATATGATGTAAATGTGAATTTTTTGATGTTCTGATAGACATGAGGTAGGATTGAGACATAATGTTTTGTTGTGAGTGAGTTTCGTAGCAGTCGTTAGTGTAAAAAAATTATGTCAACATATGTGTGGGGATAAGAATCCTTCTATAATAAAATTTTCAAATTATATTAATTTTCATAAATATGATTGGAGTGTTTTCAAATCCAATAAACATTGATTCATAACATTGTAATGTATTTCATGAATATTATTATTGATTAGATTATTTGTGTATTGTTGTAATGTTTATCGGGTTACATTTTCATATTTTCTTATACCATACCCCCAAGAATAAATTTTTATTGTACTCAAGATGTATCTATTAATGAAACACAAAATTCGAACACTCCAGTTGATTGTAACCTTATTGACGTCGTGGTGTTAGATATCAATTCCCTTGTAAATTTAGTTGTTCACATTCACAATCAAGATATAGTAGTGTATCCTCAATGGTGAAAAAAGTAGAGTACCTGATCAAGAGTTACATTTTATGAATCCACCAGCATTAAAGGTATCAAATACCCCTAATAAGATAGACTATTGGTTAAAGAATATTTCTTAGTTTTGAGTTCATGGAAATAATTATCTCCAAAATGGTGATATGTTTTATTTTAATGATTGAAGGGCCTAGCCAGAGAAGGTGGTATTATATGGATATGGAAAACAATCATGAAGTCCTATAATGGAAAAATAGGAGAGCTCTTTTCACATAATGTTTCTAACCTAAATAGATGGATTCATAGATTTCTATGTTGTTGCTCGGCCTCCAATAAGGTGATAGAACTATTAATCACTATGAAAACAATTTTTTTATCTTCTTATTCTCAATAAATAATAGATAATGAGAAGAAAAAGGCGAAAAGGATTGAGAAGGTTCTTCAAAATGATATGTGATATAGGGGTGTCATACTAAGGCATATTTCAAATGTATAGGTAATAGTTATATAATTGATTGTTTAGTTTGTCCTGGGTAGTGAGTGAGGGTTGACCAGAGTTCCATTTTACATCTAGTTGTAGTTCAGTTAGTTATTTAAATGGAATTTCAAATAATGATGGGTCCCATGATGGAACTAAATTAAAAGATGTAATGTATATCATCAATAGTATCTAATTGAATCTTTTTTAGTTGTATCAAATGATTCATGGTTGGGTATTTGATGTGATTTTTTTTAGAGAAATATTAATTATAGTTCATGTGGTTTCTGTTTCCACCTTAAAAATTTGAGTCATATATTTCCTAACATAAATATTGGTATGGGATCATAGACACATACAATTATTACATATTAATCAAATTCATCATGAAAATTGTTTTTGCAACCGCTATCTTCCAGAATAAAGATTCTTCTTGTAGTGAAAATATTATCCTGAAGAATATGATGTAGGTCCAACAATAGTGAGAGGTACAATTTCTATAACATCAACTATAGTGACTATATAATTTTATATTACTACATCACGATGATTTATATCAACATGTGTTGAGGATTTAAAAATCATTATTAAAAATATTATTTTATATGTGATGGAAAAGTCTATTTCGCTTAGATTAAAGAGAGAGAATGGACTTCGATTCCCATATATTTCCATCTCTATATTGAAAATTGATCTCATGAGTATTTTTTAGTCATAAATGTTAATTATAAAAATGTAATTTTTTGGATTGGTGGGAATATTAACCATAATTCAGCAATTTAATTATATCTTAATTAGGATACATTTAATACTGCTAATTGGGTATTCGATTTTTTCTATGGACAATGGGTCCTGATTTTTTGAAGGGAAGAACCTCCTCATTAAAATTAGGTATGGTTTATATTAGTGATACCCTTTTATCTAAACTGGGAGCCTATGTGTGTAGATATTTCACATCTTATATTAATGTTTCCTAACCTGTATCTTGCTTATTTTTTGTGGTTTCCCACTTGTATGGTATGTAAATTTATCTTTTTATTTTTTAGAAATAATTATGATACCTATCTCTATTCCATCTCCACATATAAAAACAACTAAACTAATAGAGTTTAAGAAATATTTTGACTATTTTATAGATAAAGGATTTATATTCCTGGTTGTCGCACATTGGATTGGACATGTTCTTTAAAAATGTAATTTTGTGTAACAGTTTTCCATTATGTGTGATACCAGAAACTAAATTATTATATGATAATGAATAAATATATATTTCCTTATATTAATTAATTATTTGATATGATGAATGTTTTGAATTGGTTCTTGAATAATGAATTAAATTTTATTTATAAACCATTGAGAATTAAAAGATCTAATGTTTTAAAAAAATCCAATCGTGTTTGGTATTGACATTACTAGTATATTGGAATAACTTTTGGAATAAACTGTTTACATAAAAATTTTGTAGAACTACAAAAAATTCTAATCCATAAGTATCTCAACTCATTCATAGTGGTGTTGTGGATGACATATTAGATTACTCTAAGACCAAGGACTATGATAATCATTTGAGAGAAATTATATAAATTTTGTGGAATCACCAACTTTAGGAAAAGATATATAAAATTGATATATGGATTCCAAAAGTAAATTTCTTTGGACCCATAGTTTTGAAACATTTTATTTTAGTTTATTTTAACAAGGTTATGGTTTTTCTGAAAAGGAAACAGTTGTATAATATTTTTGATATTCAATAATTCCATAGTTTAATGGGGAATCATAACCGGTTCATCAAATATTTCATAAAGTTGTATTCACTTATGAGTTCACTATTATATAAAGGATTAAAAATATTGTGTGATGTGAAATGCCATAATTATTTTTATGTGTTGAAATGGATTTTTACATATTCCCTCCTATTAAATAATCATGAGGTTGTGGAGGGTTATTTACACTTTTTTGACACAAATGGTTTATGATTGGGTTGTGTTCTAATGTAGGGTGGTAACATTGGAAACTACAAATCTAGAAAGGATATGATATACATAAAATGTAATGTTAATTATAACCAAGAACTGGTATTTAGAGGAATTTTCTTTAGATTTTTTAAATATTCTTTCCGAGAAATCTTCAACCTCAAAACTGAAAAAAATGATGAGTTATATGTTCTCTCAAAAGCATTTTAATCCCCAAAAGAGGTAGCAGGTATAATACATAATATATTTATCTTATCTTTCTAATACCCATGGTAAGGGTAATTACGTTATTGACGATTTTAGAAGAAAATATCTAACCCATTCTATAAATGAATTATATGAAGAGAGGAACTTTATGTATATCTTCTCTTGTTTATATTTGGGTCTCTAGGAAGATGATAATTTTTTTTTTGAAATAATTTTATTGACCACCTCTTTTCTCAAGATGATTTATTAGGGGATGTTTCATGATTATGTGTTTTGTGGAAATGGGGACTCACATTATGTTAGAGAGGCCCTCAGAGAGGGGTAATTTTTATATGAGGAATTTCTATGATTTTGGAAATTATGCATCGAACATTCTCATGTGAGTAATAATTTGATGTGGGACTTCCATATTTTCAAATTAGCAGTGCACCATAGTACAATAAAAATGTTATATTTTATACAATGACGATTCTAGTGGAACACATGTGACATGAAATTTATACTTTTTTTTAATGATGTATGTGGTAAAAGGTTGATGATGATCGACAAAAACCGTTGGGTTTTTATACCCTTCTGGTGATGAATTTGAAGTGGGATATGATTTTTATATACTTTTTGGACTGGTTTAAACATACCCTATTAGGGAATAATTTGATATGAGTTGTGGTTGATGAGAAAACAAAATCCTCTCACATTGTACACTTTCAATTTTTTGAAAAATTTAAGGAAATGTGAAATTATTTAGATTATGATATTTTTTATTCCATAGTGTCATATATGATATAGTTTCTAATAGGTAACCTCATTTAATTTCTATTTTTTGAGAGACCACCTAGAGAAAACGGTTTGTTAGGTTTATTTGAGCATGGAATATCATCCCTTGATGAATATCCAAATAGAAACATGCTACATAGGTATTGTAATAGATGTTTTAATCTTTAATTCTTGACCTTGGTAAAAACCAGGATAACAACTTGGGTCTATCAATGTTTTCCCTTAAAAAAATTCATCATTAATTAATCGATATGGTAGATAATGAGGTCCTGTATAGCTGCCTATGTAAATCCTTTTTGTGTTGGTGGGATATGGGTGAGAATTCATTTATTGGGACTCATTTGGTTTAATATATGGGGGAAAATATTTATTTTATTTTTCAAAGACTTATAATGGATCAGAAATGATATATGTTTTATAGTGATTGTTGCAGATTCCATTAATTTTCATGGATGGTTACCATGCAATTTTTGGAGATTCACAATTGTTGAGACCCTAATGTAATATAATATTGAAATAACATACACCCAAAATCATGGTATCTTTGATGGTATAGAGTATATTGGAATGGTATAATTCCACTTCTAAATATCAACATCAGTTGACATCAATACATAATATTCTCCATGTATCTCAACATTGTATTTTTTTCATAATTTTCTCATGGATTTAGCATTGATTAAATTTATGCTGAATCTAATATCTATGTGAATGAGAAACCATTTCTATTAATTTATTTTGGGAATAATATTAATTGATGTAATTTTATAACATTGGTAAGGGTTTTTTTCTAGAATGATTCTGATTGACATGAAACATAAGATTGTGAAGGACTGATGAGAGAGTAGTGGCCTTATGTCATCGACTTGGAGACTTTCTGTTCGGATTTCAATGGAACGAAATCATTAATGGTGGGGAAATTAAAATAAACCATTACCAGATTCTATGTACTTTTACGTATTAAAATTGATCACGTGTTGATTATGTGTTATTTTGGGTGTTTTTTGGAACCATATTATTTTATCCACATTTTCAACTGAGATATGTGTCATGGTTAGAATGGTTTCAGTATAGATATGGTAGTTACGACGTGGATGATCTAGCTGCAATGTATGGGATTTGTTTTACTCTTATAATTTAGATATTGTTTAGTGTAGAGAGTTAACTACAATATAGTGTACTAGGATGAAGTTTTCGTTTACTATTCCATTTAGGTCACAACAATAGTATGGATAGACAAGTGAAACATAAATCATTATTTTTCATCATTTAATTTTGGTTTGGTTGGGTGTGGAATGAAGTAGCGGCATATGAGGCATTTAGGTTCCCTCTTCCAAAATGATGGTGGCTATAGAGTGGTGTGGGGGTTGTGTCATATCATTATCCATGGTAATTAATATCTTAGTGAGGTTTGTGCCATTGATAAAGAAAAATAATGGATAGGTATGGAATTTATAGAGTATCCATCATTGCACAATGGTATAATATCTTTTATACTTTTCTATGACATTGTGTGTAAGGCGATGGAATAGTGATTTTTTATGGTATATAATCCCAATCTCTTATTATTATTCCATCATCATTCCACTCATCTAGATTCAACCCCTTTGTTGTTTTGAGGGTCTCTATATATGATTTTCCCCTTCTACACTCTTCATATTATATTTAACTATCAACAGGTGCAATTTTAATACATCTGGTAAGTTCGTCTCTTCATGAATTAGAATCTCACGCATTTTTATTCTCACATTTTACAATGAATGTTGAATTCTCATTTTTCTGATGGATTTAATCAATGTATTTATAAATTGTTATTTTAAGTGTGTCGCCTTGATTCCCCTCATCATAGACTCTCTATTAATTATTCATAAAAGTGGTGTTTGATTGATCTTTTGAATCAATTTATCTTGTTCTATTAGAATAAAATATATTATAAAATCCATGATTTATTTCTTATTTGAAATAAAATATTAATTTTTTCGATATTGGGAAATAGGAATATTTAATAATTGATTAAAAAATTATATTAATCCTATTTTAATGGATTTGTAAATATGTATTGATATGAGAAAAAACATCATCATATGATTTTATGTTTATTTGTTATAAATATGGCATAAAATGAAATGTAATTATCTAAGGAAGGATTTTAATGAAAACCTAAATTATTGATTTGAAATATGATGGAATATTGAAACATTAAATTGGGAAATTTAAATATGAATGATGAATCAAATTAAAAATAATTACTTCCCCAAGATTTATTGAATGATTGGAGAACATGTGACCCTAGGTAGTTAGTGGGTGATTGGGATAAGGATTCTAGGATAGTGAATCCTTAGAACTGGATTATAAATGACAACTCTAAGTAAACCTAGTTCAGTATGATTTCCATGATTGGGAGATTCATGATTCCATAATGATAACCTGAGCATTAAGGATGATTGAAAACCAAGATACTTGATAATTGGCCATGAATTGTAAGGACCCTTTAGATTGGAAGTAATTTATGGTAGGTCATGTGATATAGTGGTTATTTTGGGATGGTTAATATATTATAATGATTATAATACTACTATAATCGTATAATTTCCATTTTAGGAACCATTTATATTTAATCCTAATATGAAATATATTCCATCTGTTTTACTAAGAAGAAAATTTAACTTTAAATGTGAATTCTGATTTTCATTCCTTTTTTATTTAAAACTGAAGCATTACTGGTTTATTTATATGTGAACATATAAAGGAAACATTATTTTAATATTATTTTTCAATTTTTATAACACCCTTCATTTTTATTTTGGAATTTAATGATTATGTTATGATAGGTCTAGGATAATAATAAGAAACACAAGGATGTGGAAAATTTTATTCATTCCAGGAGCCTAATATGAAGTTGTCAATGGTGGAGTTATAGTGCATCATTACCTTATGATTTTAATAATTCCTATTAATGTATACTAATTCATCTTTTAAATGATATATCAAATTCAAATTTATGTATTATTTTTTATGGTAACTATATCCTTGATTAGTTTTTTTCAATACTGAATATGTATAGGTTTATCTAACAATATTATATCTTAATTCATTAAAATTGTGTAAAAATTATTCTCTTTGACAGGTTATTAATTCTTGGTGATAGTCTCCGGACCATGGGGATCAATAATTCCATTCAGTTCTTGTAAATTTATGCTTAAATGTCAACATACATTGGTATCTATGATGGTTCGTGATATAGAGGGCATTAGAGGAAAGATATTAAGTAAAATTGTACCAAAAAGAGCATTCCAAATAGATTTTATAGATGAACAAATAAGAGGTGGATAATTTTATCACTATTGTATTAGAATGTGATTATGATATCGAAGAAATTGTAGAAGGATGTGTCTATTGAAAGTTAAATAATTTTAGTAACAACATTTTTAATCCTGTTGGTGATAGTTATATTTGATGTTACAAAACAATTTTTGTATAATATTGTTTTTGAGAGAATAATACGATAATAGGAATATAATGATATGAAAGTGATTGGTATTACCTTAATCATTAAAAATACTAAATATTTTTTTAATATGATGATTGGTCTTGTATTTATTCTAAACCATTATAAGGACATGATACATTAATTGATTTGTGAATGTTATAAATATTTGTGTTGTTGTGTGTGTGAATATTTTTTGTTTTATAAAGGATTCAATTCTTAGTTGACATAGATTCATAATTTTATAAAAAGGAATAGAAAAAAAAATTATCTCTTATTCACACTCCCTCCCCATTGTATATAACAGAGATAAAAACATGTCTATTAAATGTGGATTTCTAGGATGGGACTATCCTAACTATGATGGGGTCCTAGTTAGAATGTGGTGTTGGATTATATGAATAGACCATTCCATTAGTGTTAAGGTAGAGGTCAATATGTTTAAATATGAAATTTATAGTGAGAGGGGTTTGTTAGTATTATAGGTACGTGCCCCTACTCTATGTTAGTATCCTTTAAGAGGTTATCAATGTCATACCATAAGTTTTCAGGTATATGCCTTTATATGTATACTGATTTGACTAGATTATAGAGTGTAACAAATATAATTTTTTTTGCGTATCATGGTGTCTTGGTTAGTACATGATGGCCTGATAGGCATGTGTCTCTCATTCAGTGTATTGGAAGAATGGTTATTGTATGAAAGATTCATTATAATTTTTATCTACGTATTCACACACATGCATATGATGGAATATATATTCGGTTCATTTAAAGACCCATAAGAATAATATTCTCATGTCATTCATGGAAATATTTTCTTCTAAAGATCGCATATGTCTTATTTATCTCATATAAACTATTAGGCTGCTGATCGATTTGAGGTAGTTGGATGGATATCGATGTATGGGATGACACATGGGGACAGAAGTAGAGAATATATGATATTTTTGTTTGTTAGTTTATTTTTTATGTTGGATCATCATAGTTTTTGTTTAGTGCATGTTTTTTTATTAATTTCTGTTTTTGTGATGCATTAAGTTTTTTATAACATTGAGTTTTATATTTTATTCATTCAATATTGGTTGGTAGCCTCCGGTTTATAGGTAAACACAATTGAGGTCATATAACACTATGTATTGTTTATGAATTATCTAATGTGGAATTACAAAATAATATCAGATCAAATGTTTTTTATAATTTACTATATAGATAATATAAAATTGGTTTAGGAATGTGGTGTAGATTCTGATAAAATATGAACAACTATGTCATGAACATCATTTTAAGGAAAATTCTTAGTTGGAAGGGTTACATGATTGTTTTTTTCACCAGTATTATTGTGATGATTATTCAATATTATGAGTATATAATAAGTTAATAATTTGTGTTTCTCTGCACATACCATTAGACCAGATCTCTTTTTCAAGACACGTATTTAGAATATAGGATTCATATGACATTAATGTGCGTATTTTTTGATTGATTTCCCAGATGAGAGGCCCAGTTTATTATCATTTCATAGAGAAATTACATATAATTTCCCCATATAACATGTTGGAGATATTCATCTAATATGGATCTTCATTTCACTGATGACAAATTTTCAGATGAAAAATTATGTACATATATACTAAAGTGTTATTAGGTGAAAGAAAATAGGTTCATTATAAGAGGTACCTATAGAGGAACATAGTTTGTTGGAATAATCAATGGATGTGTAAAGAAATGGTACGAGGATCAATAGGGGATTATGTGAGGATGTTGGTTCTATTACCAAAATTGTGTCCAAAACCCTATATGGGGTTTTACCATATAGTTTCTTGCTAAATATCTACATCACATGACATTCTTATTGAGAAATGGAATTTTAAATTCCACTGTCCGTGGGGATTTTATGATCCATATGTTCTTTTTATTTCAATTCTAGAGGGGGGATTGGTTGGATTCCTAGACCTATTGGTTATAGAATTAGTTTAGGGAGAAATTGTATTATATTTTTTATACATTCATTATTCTAGGATGACAGTTCTGTGGATGGTGATCTTGTGATTATCCATAGAATCAGTGATATATATCATTATAGTGGTGATTTTGGATACTTATGAATTATGGTCAGTGGATTAGATGCCTGACCTAATTAGATTTGACATATGGGATCATGATATATTAAGTGTGGTCATATTTTATGAGATCATTCACTCATTGGTATTGGTTTAGAATAGGATAGATAGTGGAAAAGAACAAATGAGAGGCTCCTTAAATGATCACTCTACTTTTGGGAGGAGTGAGTTGGTGTGGCTCTTTAGGAGAAATACCTCATTATGCGTATAGTGTTGTTCACTTGACAGACACAATTTCTATGGAATTATTAACATTATAAAGAACCATGTTCTAGATCGTTGATAAATATTTAGTTTATTGTAGATTTATAAGGGATTTGTTAAGGTAGTGTAGTGGGAAATATATTTTGGGAGTAACATTCAATGTTTTTTCATACTAGGTGTGGGTGATTTAACGTAGCCATATAAATTTCACCTATTTTTGTCGACACTTGAGGAGAATCTTAATTGAATCCACATTATGGGGGATTGCACCAATTATGGTTTTATAATTTCATTTCTTTTAGGTCGAAGATAAGAAGTGATGGTGTTTTTCCTTGTATAAGGATATTAGTGGGGAGTTTATTTCTAGTTATTTCATGATATTATGAACATAGTATGGGTTATAGAATTAGGTTTTTTTATTTGAGAGGGTAATGATAAAGACACTCATATGGTTGGAAGAATCATATTTTTCATGGACATAGGACTCTCATGACCGATTTTTGGTGGTGATGGGCAGTAAAGCTATTTGATGACCGGGGTAACACTCAAATATGATTATGTGGTAATTTCGGTTGATTTTTAATTATGTTGGTAAAAATAAATTTAGTTTTTAAATTATTGATTTGGTCTTCTTTGTTGGTTTCCATATGTATCCCAATATAGTTTAGGTGACCTGATGGTGAGTCATATTTATATTATTCTTTTGATAATGGATTGATTATGTCATTCAAATGGGTATGTCAAGGATCCATCCAAGGATTTACAAAAAGAGTTGTATACTAATATATGTATACTAATGTATATGACTATATGGTTCCTCTAAAAGTAAATTCATCATGGTAGGGTCATGTGTAACTATGGTATGATGTTGGAAGTTAAAAACCTCCATATTCATCATAATTTATCTAAATTATGATGGACATGTGTTCTTATTGAAATCATAGGTGGTGACATAAAAAAATGATCATTATTCACTATTTTATTTGCAATCCGAGGAACCAGTAGAAGAAAATTTTTCTAAGAGATTTTTATTATTAGGATAACCTTGAATTATAATTGACCTCTATTAGAAGAGTAATATATTGTGTAGAACTAAATGATTCTAGATAAAACAATTTAATAAATTATGGTTTAGTGTGATAAAATAGTGTGGTTAGAACTATATTATAGTTGGATTTTATGGTGAGTGATTCACTCCAATTCTTATGAATATTGTTCCATGGGGATTCTATTTTTAAAAGGATGGTTTTTAGTGTTCCTAAGAAACACATGGGGGTTTAATAGTGAATTGATAATAAATGGTTGTCTATAGAGGTAGTTTTAAGGCGACATAAAATTATCGGTGATGAATATTGTTATGGGGTGATTTTAATATTCCATCAGATTTTCTGCTGGTCACATTTTTCTGGGAGCATGAATTTTCAGATGGATCTAGATTCATTCCATGAATATGGAATCTTATTGGTAGTTTAAT
Source organism: Viscum album (assembly GCA_963277665.1). Lineage (NCBI taxonomy): Eukaryota > Viridiplantae > Streptophyta > Magnoliopsida > Santalales > Viscaceae > Viscum > Viscum album. The sequence continues at coordinate 810,965,158 of OY728151.1, forward strand.
GGTCTTAGTATCCCAAATAGAAGTTATTTTTTGTGTAATAAGGATCAATTGATTTCAGGGTTTCTCTGGTGGAATTGAGATAGGGATTCAGGAGGGCAGCAACTGATATTTCATCAGTTGTCTATAGAACATGCCATGAACAATAGTTCATGATATGATGGTTGTACTCAATGTTAAGAGAAACCTAATTTACAGTATACACACTATGAATGGGAAATTCAAATATTCAATTAGATAGTTATGTAGGTGATTTGATCTAGGAATGGAAATTCATAGCATGAATAGTACCCATTTCTGTAGTTTAATAGAAAATTACCTAACCATTTACTCCATGAATGGGGTTGGATTGTCCAACATGCCATATACTCAAATAAATGTTGTCCCTGAACTAGGGTATATAGTAGTAAAATACTCAGGTTATGGGATTTCACACATTAAACCCCATATTCTATTCCTGAATGGAATATGGGTATGTTATTAGTATGGTTTTTCTTCTTACTTTTATTGTTGGGGTTACTATAGTATTATGTTTTTTAATCACTATGGAAAAACTATTTTATCGGGTCATCCCACTTCCCCTTCATCCTAATTTATTATAATTGATGTTTGAGGGTTTTTAGTTTATTTAAATTATTGTGTATGTTATGGTACATTACCTTTATCTAAGTTTTAATTCTTCTTTTCTATTTTTTATATTTTTATGCTTTTAGGAAATGGATTTGTGATGATATCAATGGATTGTAGTGAAATAATTAATTATTCATGGAGGTATAATTGCAGTTTTTCAAGGATATAATAAATTGTTAGCCCCATGTCATTGAAATCAATTTAGTTGTGACGGAAATAGTAGCTGAATTTTTAGAAAATTATTCAAACATCAATTTTTCCTATTAATTAATTATAATTTTTGTAATTTATTATTGTCTTCATGTGTAATGTGACAGAAAATCAATATCATGGATAATATTTGTTGAGGATTAGTTTTTTGGAATGGGGTTAACACCATGTTCTTGGTTGGTGCCCCCAACGATACAATTTCATTTACATGGTTATTCATTATTGTTGATTTACAACATAAAAAATGTGTTCTAGAATTTGGTATATAGATAGATATGTTTCATTTATGAGTCAATTCAGTATAAATATACACACATGAATGGAAAAATTCCTATTATCATAGGAGTAAAATGACATATCTTATTGAATCTATATCTAATGGCTGAGGGTGTTGAATAAGTCAACATGAGGCCTTTGTTAGGTGATGGTGTGTGATATTGGAGGTGGGATGACTCAGCTAAGATACTATAGATTATGGGTAGTCATAAGAATATTATAGAAGACTATTAATGTGTGGGATAGACGTATGTATCATGAGTGATGAGAAACTCTCCCTGATGATAGAGGTCTGCCTTAATATTCTTTTTATGTCATAAAGAACCATCAAGACTTATCATAAGACCTAAGAGAGGGTTTCCTTATATGAATATATATGTTCCCCCTTGGGGGTGATACACCTGATCCTACATGGGTCTAGCTAATGTTTTTAGGAAACATAATAACTTTAAAGGGGACAACTAAAGGAACCAAACCACATATGATAGGTAAAGGAATGCGAAGATTCCACTAGTAGAAAAATACCATATACCAATGGTTTGAAACTATTTGTATATGCCTTCATACTGTTGGTATATCCTATACCTACTATTTGCAGAACCCTGTCCAAGTAAGTCTTGGGGATATGTCTATACAAATGGTTTTCCCAAAACCATTGGTATAGACCTATACAGACGGTTTTGAAAATCATTGGTATAATTAATATGAAAAATCTTTAGCAACAGTTCCATAAAACCATTTGGTATATCTATTTCCTAAAAGAACCATTCAGTGGGTTTTGATTGCAGTGCCTACAATTTATTATTGAACGACCTAAGCACTAACATAACATGACTTTTGTGACATAATTTCATAAATATATATATATTATCATAAATATTTTAAATTTTTTTTATTTAATGTTCCCTATAATAATATTTCTATAAAAAATACATGTAACTATACCAACGGTTTTGAGAACCGTTGGTATAGATTATTTTATTTTGGGACCTATACCAACGGTTTTGGACAAACCGTTTGTATAGGGGGGATGTTTATACTAAAAATTTGGGGAAAACCGTTGCTATAAGGTCTTTATTGTAGAAATATACTAACGGTTTGGCCAAAACCAATGGCATAGGTCTATATAATTGATATATACCAAATGTTTTCCCCAAACCATCGGTATAGGTCCCCTCTATACCAACAGTTTGTCGAAAATTGATACCAACCATTTTGAAAACCGTTGGTATTAGTAATATGAAAATTCTATACCAACGGTACCATAATACCGCTGGTATATGTATTTCAAAAAAGAATCATTCGGTAGGTTTTGATCTCAGTACATTCACTTTAAGATTGAATGACCTAACGACTAACCTAACATGACTTTTGTGATGTTAATTATATATATATATATATATATTATAAAAATTCATTTTTATTTTTATTTTTTTAACGTTATCTATTAGAAGATTCCATAAAAAATACACGTAACAATACCAATGGTTTTGAGAAATGCTTGTATAGATTCTTTGATTTTGGGACCTATACCAATGTTTTCCCCCAAACCGTTGGTATAGGTCCACCCTGTACCAATGGTTTTTCCAAAATCATTGTTATAGATCTGATTCCAGTAGTGTTCTTTTGGATATTAGGATACCTTGGGGACACATATATGATATAAAGTTAATTAGAAGAGATACTTATGGGTCTAGATGAACCTAAATGATACACCAATAAGAAATATGTGATGTACCCTAACATTACATGATAGATTTTGGATACTTTAGAAAGTGACGAGTTGTTGATATTTTGTGGTGCAATACATTATATATGTTTTTCCATGTGTGTACTAGTTTTAGTTTTCTTGTTCATATATAAATTTCAGTGAAGATGATGGTACCAGAATCCATGACCTATTATGAGTAGGAAAAAAATAGCTATAATTACAAGGCCGATATGGAGTGTATATTATATATGAATTTATGGCCATACAAGAGTGAGATTGTGTGTCTTGAGGACATATGGGTAGAACATTTGTGATACATGATTATAGGGACCTACAATGAGTTATATGGTAATGTTTTTTCTTCAATGAGTTATATGAGGTTATGTAAGTGACATAACATTCTCAAAAGATGTAATTTCATAAGTAATACAGAGTTATAGACTATATGGGATGTGATGGTGGATAACAGTACTATCATAAATGTAATGGGGTTCAACATTTAATATGATATTGAATTAATAATATGGAACCAACCTTGAGATAGTTTGTAGATTTTGAGAAGTTGATGTGAAACGTTTCCAGAAATAAGGGTTGTTCAATGTGCTATGTATATGATATTACAGTAAGGGAGTATCGTTTTTGAGATGGATGATGACCTAACATTATTACTTTACTATATAACATTATATGTGACATGAGATGATGGTATTCTACAATTCCGTCAATATTGGTATGGACTAAAATCATTGGGGTTAAGTTAACACATTGTAACATGATAGTTGTTTGTATCTAGTCGATTGTTGTGGAAGCTAGATTAAATTTTGATGACTTCAGGGATAATTTTATTTATTCATTAATTTAAAAAAAATATCTAGATTCATAAGAAAAAAATATTTTAATTACATTGCGATAAAATGCAGAGTTATATTCTCACACTCATCATGGGTATCTTAGTGAAAGTGTATACATTATGTGTAATTTCGTATCATAGAATAGGATATATAGAGGATCAAGGTGGAATTACATAACATGTAACATATATTTGGTTGTTATTTGGTTGTGTTAGTCAAGTTAGTATTTATATTATTTTCTTTTATCTATTTTTTTACTTGGGATTAGTTAAGAAGGTGAATAATGTCTGTTTTCTGTTATCATTATTATTTTTTTTACATTAAAATTTCTACAGTATTATGTTTTATTAATAATTAATATTATTATTATTATATGTTATGGATGTATTGGTAATTTTAACATGGTTTCATGACTCTACATTGATGTAATAGTATCTTAATACAGTGTGTTGTCCCTTTCTATTAGTTAGTAGATTCTAGAATACTAGGAGGCACAATATGGTCAGGTAACACTCTGACTTAATTGTAATTTTGAGATAGGAAATAATAACATATTTTTATTACTATAGGATTTATGAAATAATATTAATTTATTAATTAATTAATAGATTATAGAAGAATTATATTTACCAAAAATATGTTTAATAAGATATATAACATGTTTAAAGAATAACTAATTTCCATTAATAAATATTTATCTCCCATGTCTAAACAGAAAATTTATTCCACATATTTTTTATTGTTTTATTTTATTATAGATTATAGAAATTTTATTGGTAGAAGTTTTGAAACATAGTAAATGGTTAATCCCCTTTGAAGGGAGGGGGATTACTATGTGGTTCACTTTTCACCACATTCTTTTACAAGTAGCTAAATTGTAAAACATGTTATCGTAATGATACATTCACAAAAAAGATGTTTCCATTCACATATAGTAATGTGAAAAATAAATTAATGATATCATAATTTTATATATATCATCCCCATTAAGGGTACATACTTTTTGTTGTGATCATTTCATATGAGTAATAGATTTTTCACTATTATTGGTAAATAATTTCAGTGGAATATGATGTGATCAGTAGTTACCAAATTGAGAATACACAAGAAAAATTATTCAAACAAAATATTATAAAATTTCCTACTATTTTTTAATATTTTTCTTATCTTTTGAGCCTCTTTTATATTAAAAAATTTTCTTCTCAATTATATCGACCTTCAAAACATCATCATCCAGAACATTTTTTCATGTATAGTAAACTCCCAGAGATGATTCTTCTGATGAAGATATGCCAAATTCCAAAATATATTCTTTAAACAATGATAATAAATATTATATGAAATATTGTGATATCAATAATTTTTTTACCTAATTGTGTTTTCCCATTATTTAATTAGTCATTCTCTAATAAATTTGGTGATTGTAAAAGATCCAATTTCAAAAGAGTCACATAAAATATCTATTCAATGAAAATCCATAAAAACTAAAATTTATTATAGTTTAAAATAATTCAAAAAATATAAAAAACAAAATATGAAGACCCATTAAATTATCCATTGATCATAACTTGAATAAAGATATTTCATTTGTGAATAACACACTTTTAATGTCTAGCTATGTATAATCATAATGGATTTGACTTAGTATTATATATATGAAGATACTCTAAACCATATAGTAAACATAATGTTGGTGAACATACATCTGTATAATTTCAGTTTGCAGAATTTACATATAATAAATGTACAACAAGAGAATATAATTTTGGACCATGTACATCTCATGATTATAATTATATTACTGAAAAAATTTTATATGTAATCACAATCAGTCTTCCTCCAATGTGGTTTAACCATAAATTATGAATTAAATAAAACATAACATCATCAATTTTGAGATAAGATCAATCATTAATGGTAATATATATATATATATATGTGATTATAACATGTGGAATTGATGTTGGCCACAAAATTCCAATAAATTTTAGAAGAATATTAATAATAACATCATTAAAGAGATAGTTATATAAACACATCATTAATAACAATGAAAAATGGAAATTTTCATAAAGTTATTTCAATTAGGAATCATATAAACCACTTAAATAAAATTTTATTCATATTATAAAATATTATTCAAATAGAAAAATATGATATAATGAAACCTTACATTGTATTCCGATTTACTCGAATGTAATACAACCAATAGTGTATGGAACATAGCTATATAATTCACTTATTATAGTAAAAAACATAAAATTATATTATAATTATTTTGTAGTTGAATATATATCAAATATACTAATCTATTATTGTATATTTTCATCATATGGTGTAAGAACATTCCGTTAATAATGTGATAAAAAACATGATGATAGGGTTGTTTCCCTCAAAATGGATTCATGTTCATAATTTTTAGACCACTCGAGAGATAATAATAATTTTTTAAATGAAAAATTATGTTCAATTTTCATTAATAGAAAAACATGAATACAACTAGTGAACATCTAAATCATGAAGACCTAGTTTTCCACTTGTTTAACAATTGATATGTTATTTATTAATAAATATATTAAATTTTATAAAAACATGTCTGGAATAATTAAATATTATTAGATATATTTTTATTACATGGTATTAACATTATATGTATCCCATCCTAATTTATGACATTATTATTATAACGTCATTTATAATGGTGGAAAAACTAACCCAAGTGGTGATAAATATTAATGTTTTCATAACGATAAGAATAATTTATAATATTTATAATAGATATTTTAAAAAATCATAAAAATTAAATTTTTATTATATAACCACAAAAAATAAACTCTTATAACATTCTAATATTTGTAGTGTTAATAAAATAATTATTTTTTTCATAAGGTAGATAATATGCACATACAAATTATTAAAGATTTAGTTTTTTATTGAATTTATTGATATATGGTATATGATTAATCATATTTTCATAAAAAATAATAAGAAATGTGAAACATTATAATTATAATGACTTGGATTTTCTTACTTTTATTTAGAGAAAATTTCTATAAAAATTTTGAAACCAGGTGATAAGAGGGAATGTGATTCTAAGACCTGATGTTCTAGGAATGGTCTGTCGAAAATGTTATGTTTTAAATAGCGTGCATAAGAAGTTCTCTTTAAAAAGTGGAATAACTCTTAAATCAGTGCTCAGATAAGATATATGATAGCATCATTGCGTTAAGGATAATTATTTTACTATATCCACTACTTTATATTAGTCGACATGAGCCTCTAGTGAGAAAACCCTAAAATAGAATAATAGTAAATAAAATATTTAAATTAAATTAGTTTATTTTTTTAATCCTTATAACACATGAAAATAGACGCAGATTAAATATTTGAGGTAACTATTGAGTTCGTGAGGGGGTGTTTTCATTAGGTTGAGAATATCACTGGCTGGCGCTTGTCAACTGCGGAAAGTAGTTTTTTGGATGTGACCAGAAATAAAATAATTAAAGACATATTAATTTATTTTAAAATAAAATAACTCATAAAAAATAACTCAGATTGGAAATATGAGAGTACTATTGAGCTCGTGAGGGTGTGTTTTTCTTATACCGGTCCTAACCAATTCTGGCCTGGGATGAGGGTAAATGTTATTTTTTTAATGATTTAATGAAAAATAAAATCAACTTTAGAATGTTTTTATTTCAAAAATATTTCTCTGCAACGCAACATCTAGCGAGTTGTATTATTTTATAAATGAAATAGAATAATGATGTTGCAAACGAAGGAAAACAGAAATGTTTTTTAGTTTTATAAATTAAAGAGAATAATGATAGAGATACTTGGAATAATATAAATATTGAATCATGTTTCCTTCTTTTAGATGATTAATAGAGATACGAGATCAGGGGATAACCCATAGATTTCTTTAAATCCTTCGAGATTTTTTTTGGAGAATGCTCAGTGGAGATGAAGGAAAAATAATGAAGTATCAGTGAATATATTTTTATTAGACATAAAATTATTGATTAATGAGGAATGAAATTTTCACCCTTCATCCATGCTCGATCCAAATAAAGGATGTGGTTTTATTCATTTTGTGGGATTTCCAAAATCCATTGGTCTTGTTATCTAAATGACGATCATAGATTAAATCAATAACAAGTTAACCCACAGATTTTTCATTCATGTTGGAATGGAATTTTCATGTGGGGAATAATTAATGGGTATTATATCTTAGTGATTGTTCGATTTCTTCTTTTATATTACATGAAAAATGAATACCAGACAAACAAGGTCGACTTTTATTATTTCGAGTGTTATTGGTGATCCCTTTCTCTCTATCTCCCTGCATTCTTTGCCGATTGACCCCCATTTTTTGCATCAAATTCTTGTCGGGAGGTTCTAAATGTTTTCAAACCAATGGATTGATGTAGAGAAATCTTGGAGCACATGGAAATAGAGGTGATTACCTAGGGATCATGATGGTTCTACTGGATCAGAAAATGGACCACCATAGTGAGTCTCGTGGCATGTGGAATAAAATGACTGTGCGTCGAGGCGGTGGATAAAGCCCATGGAAGTTCCATAGGCGATGAAAAAGGGGCACTATAAGGTGGCCCGAATAGTGATGCAGTTGACATGGAAGGCGAGTGAAACCACACGGCTGGAGGATGTTGTCTAGCTGGACCGTAGAGTCAACTCGTGTCTTCGGCTAGGGGTGGGACTTGGTCCCCTCCGTTTCCTAGTTGGAGTAGAAATCCAAATCTTGTGGGCTAGGAAGGATATGAAGGATGGCCTAGGGTCAGGCCAGGTTGGGCAGGTTGGCCTGGTTAGGTCGACAGACCCTTGTCGGACCAGACTCAGACTCCACCGACCCAATTTAACTAAATGACTCATAACATTCGTATCTTACATTCAATTGATGATCTATTTGTGGTGTTATAACCCTCTCCATGAGGTGATACTTTTGATATAATATAACATGTTTTTTGGATTTATATATATGAACGATGGCTAGAGGAGTAGATTCTCATGGAATCAATTATTTTATGAGTGGAATCATGCGGCTGGCTGTGACGAGAATATCGTGATGAGCAGCTCTAGGTGACCTTACAAGCCAAAGTGACAAGAATGTCTAGGTGATTCATCAGACATAAGTGACGGGTGGGTATAGGTGACCTAGTATGCCAAAGTGGAATGATTGAATAGGTGACCCAACATGCCTATGTGATGAGTGGTCTATGAGACCCAGTAGGCCTATGCGACTCAATAGGGGTGAGTGCCTATGTTGTATAAGGTGTTCATTGTTTATGACTAATATATTTAATTCCATTCATTAGTTTATTCATTTGTGAGATTCCATTAGAGACTCTCATTACTATAAATCATAGAGAGTATACTACTTTTACATCGTTGGTATTCTCATTTTGTATTTATTTTTGGGTACCTTTGTAGTTTGGGTTCCCTACTTAGTATTGGTTTCCTCACCCCAACACAATCATAACCTGCATGTTTCATGTGTTTTGAAAATGACTGACACACAGATGGATTCATTGAGGGACATGTGATATATGGTGCATATAGTGTCCCAATATTAGAGATGTACATCTGCATCATTAGACAGTTGTTTTGGTACCTACCCATTAGATTGGGATTTCTATGAAGGCATTCCAAATACATGTAATTTTTCATTTCTCTTTTAGCTGGTCTTGTATTCTATCCCCATTTACGTTATGTTTTCTACTATTATACCATGTATTTTTCTACATAGTGTTTTCAACTTCCATTATACGTGGTTTGGAGTTCTGTGAGTGTGTATAAGTGCTTAATAATATGTCACCAATTTTTTTTGGATATGCCAACATAGTGATAGTCCCCAACCCCTATCCAATATGTGGCAGGAATGGGGTAGTCACAGAACAAGACCTACTCGATGATTCATGAAAATAAGTCTCTGAATCTATCATTTTTACCATCTATGAGAGTCAGTGATTAAAATGAAACAATACTTCTTTTTGGAGATGGCAGTTCGTACATACACATTGTTGATGTTGTTTTGTTTCATTACTAGAGAGAAAGTATTTAATAAATGATTCCCAATTTTATAATGAAGTTAAATTATTCTATGGAATTATATTTTATTATATGATAAATATTATATATTATATATGAAGGAGTATTTTTAAATAAAGGACTAGAAAAAAATAGTACTCATATTGGAAGCATGAGTGCTATCTTGGAAAATTCCATGGAAATAAAGGCCTTAATAAGACTAAAGTTGATCAGAAGAGTATGTATTATGGGAATTATATTGGAGTAATCATGTGTTATATTTTTTAAAATAAATTCTTGGAATAGTTTATACCTAATATTGGGGCATTATCACCTTGTTATTGAGAAAAGGATAGTTTTGGATGAGACCCTTACATTTTCACAAATTTAATGTTACTATTCAAAGGAAAACGATTCCAAAAATGGAAAAAACAAAAGGGGAAGATTGTGTCATTTTTTATTCTAATCGTCTAATAATTTTTGAGACCACAAATAGGTTTTAATTATCTTATTTTTACTTTTAAAATTTTAACCCAATTTACAATAACATTTTAAATTAATCATTTAACATATTAATCATTAATAAAGTAAAAAAATAATATTGGATATTTTACCTACATGGAATATTATTATTAAAATAAACTAAATATTTTTTGAGAAAAATATTTATATGGGTTGAAATATTAATTTTAAAATAAACACATAAAAATTTGTTTTTTAGAAAACTGTTTTATTAAGTTCCAAATTTTTTGTTCGTGGTAAAATAAGAGATAAATATTTTTATGAAATAACGGGTTAACTCCAAATAAAAAAAGTTCATGAAAATCATTCCAAAAGTGACTTTCATAATCAAAAAATTTAATTAGATGAAAATATAGAAAATAGATGTTTTAATGTAACATTTTAATTTAGTTCAAATAATGATGGACAACAGATTAATAAGTTTAATGTATATTTAAAAATGCATAATGTTATTAATTATGTAAATATTTTATTACATAAATTGGTTTTCAATACTTTGTGATACTATTACGAAATAATAATATCATGAAAATATTAAATTTCTCAATAACACTATTTTTAATCCAAAATAAGTCTTTTTAGAAAAAACTAAAAAATTCACTCTTAGAAAAGTTTGACATGAGGAATATGAAAATATATTATATTTTTTTTAAATATTTATTTTAATTTCTTTAAATTTATCTTTTAAAATAAATTATAAAACATAAATAGAAACATCATTCTTTGAAAAATGATTTTTTTAATCCTTATATGTTCTTAATATTATTTTATACTTGAACATAACATATATGATTTTTATATTTAAGATCACTTATAAATGTTTTTTAACATAATATATTATGAGAAAATGTGAAATATATAAATATTGTTAATTAACAAACGAAAATATTTCTTGCATACTAAATATTCATTAATAAATATAATTAAAAACAATTCTTTATATTATGAAATTTAATTTTACAACATCATAGATATAAATAATTTAGAAAATATATTTAAATGCATAACATTATTCCAAATATATTTACTTTTTTACTTAAAATGTTTTTTAATATTCTTGGACATTCATTCCTAACTAAAAAATTATAAAAAATATAATTTTTTTAAAATCTATATATTTCAACTACATATCATCCTTATTAGAAAAAAAATAAAAAAAATCATACAGTGAAATTTTTTTAGGTGATTTGTTTAGACAAAATAATTGTTTTATAAATTATAAATTATATTTTTGGAATATATTTCCATTAAATGAATATACATTTTGAAAATAAAATTCATTTATATGTCAAAATGTTGTTTTAAAACATTGTGTGTTGCTAATGTGTTTTTAAATATATTTTAATTTCAAATATGTTTATATATAAGTTCATATATAATAATATTTTTATTTTTTTAATATATTAAAATAACATATGAAAAACCCCATTAAATGTTACATTTATGAAATAGAAATATAAATTTTATCCTTAATACACATTATCATGTACAATTAATATTATTTACGTAAACTCTTAATTTTAATTTTACTACTATATTGTTATTAAAATATTTAATTAAATTTTCGATATAAATAACATCCAATTTTTATAATAATAATCTTTATTTTTAATCATAACACATAAATATATATGGTTTTATCCGATTTTTTATTTCATTGCGTGTTTTAAAATAATTACTTTACAATACGTGATATTTGTATGCATTTTGGATATATGGGCAATGAATATATATTAAATGTACTTATTTGTGATGAATATGTTTTCAATGATCATATTAGAGATGATATTAGTTGTAATAACTATATTTTGATCATATATATAGACTTAAAAAATCATTCACTTATTCTACACTCACAACACAAGGAATAGATGTGATTTCATAATATTGATTTTATATAATGTTTTAACATTTCAATATGATATTCATTATTATAGGATTTCTATGGCCATAAGTTATCCTAAATTATGAAGAAGGATAATAAAAAATCTTATTAAGAATTATTTTATTATTTTCTATCTATTGTCCTCTATTGAGACATTATATTCTAATAGATTTATTTTTTCCAGGGTGTGTAACAATTCAAGGTGTGAAATACATATTTTTTATTATTTTTTAACTTTTCCCTATATAATGGAATTATATATTTCAAATGTAAATTAAATATCTATTATGAATTATTTCTTAATAAATTTATATTTATTTAATAAAATTGAAAACCATTAGTTTAAAATATGAAGAATATGGTTTATGATAAAATATGATTCTTAAAAATCAATGGTTTAATTGTTTTTATTTAACATTACATCATCACAATAAATATTTTCCATTATCTCCATTTTTTAGAAATCTCACTCTACATTACTCCATGAAATTTCTGGGATCATATAAAAACATTTAGTCACAAACATTTGGAATTTCAAACATTTTATACAAACACAAAAAAATTCACTCAGATAGTGTGAAAAGAAATCAAAACCTTCAAATAAAATGGAGAACATCAATATAACCATTTTTAAATTATGTAAATATAACTCTTTTAGAAACCACCGCACATTTTCTTTCTATCTAAAAACATTGATTTCTAATTATGAAAATTCCTAACACTACATTCATGGAACAAATAAATATGTTTTTGATAATTATATCTCTTAAAGATAAGAATATTTTTTCCAAGTGATTAAGATATAATCCTCATAAGTTTATACACTTTATATTTACTCCATATTTTTAAGACAACTCTATCCATATATTAACATGAGGTGAAATGATAGTACAAATTCTTAGTAATAAAAGCTAAACTTATATCCCAATTTATCAAAATATTTAATAAAACAATGGGGGTTTTCTCTTGAACATCTAATTTGTTAAAGGAGAATTTTGAAGATGAATATCAATACATATTGTGTAAACCATTAATTCATCGTGTTTTTAGATAAAATTTTAGAAATTTGATCATTTGTTAAAATATTCTAATGCATAACATCCTCTAAAATATCATTCATTCGAATTAAATAGAATCGTATATGATGTTTTTTTGATCCATTATGCTGAATCAGGTTAATAGAATAATTAATTTCAAATATATTATGATATAAAATATTGAATAGATTTTAAACATTTAATTTCAAGAATCATGGATGGACTTCAATTCTCACCATTTTAGTGTAATCATTGTTGGTAGTGATGTGTTAGAATTCCACATTAACCAAAATCACTATGTTTTTATTCATACTATTCCATCAAACCCCACATTATTATAAATATAATTTATTATTCGATTTTTATTCATAGTCATTATAATCACATTCCAAAAATTAATATATTAATCAATCTTCAATTTATTATTTCATTTATAAATCAAGACCAATCATAAATTTCCATGAAAATACCTAAAAATTCAATCCACAACAATTTAGTGCAGACCCTTCAGATCACATTGATTTTTAGATAATAATGTCAACTCGTGTTCTATGTCCATTAAATTTTCACTTAAATAGTGTAAACTCATTATTATAATTTATAAATTTATTTATTTACCACTTTATTATATTGATATTTTCTCAACTTTAAACTAATGGAGATAGGAGTAGAAACATCCTTTGAATCTTACATGTGATACTTACAAAATACCGCCCTTTAAAACATTCCCTATTTTATTATATTTATATTTCCTTTTTTATAACATATATACAATAAAAAAATTCATCTCCCCAGACCTGTACATTTAATTATTTCATTCATTTTTTTGAAATTACATAAATTTATAATCATTCTCACAGGATAATATTGTGTGATAAATTTAGAAAATAAATATAAGATATCCAAACCCTTTCTTATTCATAGGAAATTCTAGATAAATATTCCCATTATAATATTTTAAAATCTTTGTGTAGATATCAAGGTTATAATACATGTAAAAAAATGACTCCTTCAACCCATATAGTTATTTATTATGTTTATATACCATAATGTAGTCATAAAAAACTATGAATCCATTTGGTTCATCAATTTAAACATCTTCTTCAAAATTACTATAGAGTAACACTATATATTAATCGATTTGATATACCATTTACATTCAAATTGATGCTACTACTAAGAAAATTTTGATTCAATCGTGTATTGAAATTAGAGAAAATAATTATAAAAATTGAACACCTTCCACCTATGAGTATCCACTATAATCTAAATATTTCTTATTTTATTATAAAAACCCATTTTCATTGATATTTTATCATAAACCCCTCTTAGTTATGATGATGTTTCTTATTCGAGTTATAAGGATATTCCCCATGTGTCATTCTTCTCAATATTATTTCATTCCTTATTCATTTATTTTAACTATCAATTGTGCAGAAATACTTCCAAATATATCTGAGGATAAAAATGAGGGATATGATATATTTTACTAACTATTATATTCATTATTCTTTATTAAATTATATCATTTAAAATTAAATGATATTACTTGGTTCACTTTCAATTGTAATGCTCATGATTTTAGGTATCTACTTCTAGTAAATTCATATTACACTCTATATTCATCAAAAAAACATTTTGATTTATATGGTAAATATTAATTAATTCTTCATTAATAGGTATTCTAGAATATTTTCTCACATTTATATTTTTCAACAAATAACCATATCTATTATTTAACTGGGTTTGATTTATTTCCATTTTCATTGACATTAATTTTTTACACTATTTTCCACAACTTTTGTTTCCAACAAATATATCTCGCTTTGTAGATTTTGTAACGCAAGAAATTATCAGGTTTAACATTATCATAAAAATATCATAATTTTTAATTCTTTATCATTATTATTAATGAAATTACAAACACAATAAAATATTTTACCAATGGTTTCTTCTCGTATCAACACTCAATGGGGGTAATGTATTCACTAATTATAAAAATATATATATTATGAAATAGTATTTTTGTATAAATGGTTTCTCATCAAAATAAATTTTTGAAATTTTATTCAATAATCATATCCCTTCTTATTAAAGATGAAAATTTGTTTTTCCTTTCTAAATTCTGATTTTTCTTAAAGACTGTTTGTATCACTATATTAGAACTCTATTTTATGATTTCATAGATAGTATTTTAAATAATTACAAGTAAATTAATTTACATTATCCTTTTTTATCGTTGGTAAATATTTAAAATATTGTTTTTATTTTTTATCCAACAATACGCGACCATTTCCACAACATTGAATTTATGTTTCAAAAACAGAAAACTATCCATCAGGGTAATGTCAATAAAATTGATATAGTGGATATCATACATTGGGTTTTGGGGCGTTATTGGTCCACATACATCAAAATTTACATGTTAATATGGTTTTATTGAATTATTTTTCACTTTATTATGTTATCCTCTAGTCATCACCCATTTTTTATAGGCTTTATAATCCATTGTTCTTTCACATTTTAGTAGAGGTAAATTTATAAAAACTATTTACTTTAATATTTTTATCATATTTTTTTCCATGATGTACCACTATCTTGTTCCACAAAAAAATATCAACATTATCACATAAGTGATAGGATTTTAATTAATTTCCAAATTGAAAAATATTTCCCTCAATTCATACTCATTTTGAAATTGTTCTTTCATCATTTATGATCTTCATGATTAAATAATTCCATTATATTATCACCTCATCTCCATAATCATATATATGACATACACTTATTTATTTATGTTTATAATGTTCTAACAAATGTTGATATTTTTATTTATATTTATGATCATCTATAAAGGTGTGGACGTTTTGTATGAATATTATGAAATAATTATATCCCAAGGTAATAGCTCCTCTATTGTAATATTCAATGTTCCTTAATATCTCATCCACCCAATTCATATGTGTGGACAATTTTATAAAAAAAATCCTTGGTCACTCCTTTAAAATTATGTTCAATGTGACGTAAATAATTAGGTATTTTTCATTTTTTATTTTATTCTCTTATCTATTTCTCTTAGATTGAATAAATCATTTCCATGAATATTTTTCATAAATTCATTGGAATAGTTAAAAATAGAATCTCATATCTCATATATTTTTTCTGGGTAAGTAAAAAATACTTCATTTTTATTAGTATTGATCATCTAATTTCATATTCAATGATACATAAACTCCAACATTTGGTTTTTTATTTAGTTTTCTTAAAAAGATTATCCACTTAAAATCAGCCCTCCATCTTGTATGGGACGTGTTTCCACAAAAATTGTAAGGTCTTTACAATTTTTTGTATAGAATTATTAAATCACGAAAACATAAATCTTCATGACTGATTTATGTTATGGTAATAAAATTATTTTGTTGGCCATTTGGGGATATGATTTCCATATATATTCATTATATAGAAGCTTTTTTTTTAATTTTTTGACCTTCTACTTTTTAATAGAAGTATATAAACATTTCCTCTCATGCCACACACAAGATATTTTTGATTGAGAAACATAAATTTTCATTTAACCCCATTTTATATTATCTATCAGAAAAATTCATTATTTATTGTAATATTATTTGGATATTTAACGTTAACATTTGTTGTATCGAAGAAAAAATTATTTCAATTTATTAAAATTTCTTTCATCTAAAAATCATCTAGATTGTGACATTACTATTTAATCTTCTCCTATAAAACCCATATCATTTTAATATATCATGATATTTTCCTATCTATCTACCTATATATTTTGGTTATTGATATTTTAATTTATTAATTCTTCCTCCTGAATAAACCTTCACCACATTCAATATAATTTTCATATTTAATTTTCAATGAGTGATATTATTTCTTGAGTTATTATTTTTATGAAGACAATATTCATTTAATGATTTCATCACAATTTCTATGTGGGAAAATTCACCATTTTCTTCTTCTCTTGATGTTTTTTTTGTTAAGAATGAACCATTAATTTTAAAATTTCACTAGAATTTTTTAATCAGATTACATTACATTTAATGATTCTATATTTTAATCCCTAAAAACGTATTATTTTTCCCTTCTAAGTAGAATTGTTTTATTTATTTAATTTTTTCATTCCATGTATACATACTCAATGTATTAATTTATTTACATTCACCACTCTCATCTTAGTCAAATTTATTACTATTAGTTTTGGGGAAATCAATATCAATGTATCAAACCCATGTATAATAATAAAATTCAATAGTATCTTACAATTCCACATTTATTTATAATTTTTAATGTTAAAAGAGATAATTGAAATTATCATCATGTACCCATTATCCACTTTTCTATAATTATTTTATTGAATGAATGATATTATATATTATTTTTTATGGTTTTTATAAATCATTTACATTTATAAATTATATAACTAATCTTATTAATATTATATTTACCAACATTTCATAATATATAAGAATATTGTATATCTATATATATTTAGTATCAATAATAATGGCGTTAGATCAATGAAAAAAAAATCCAATAAGATACTCATTAATATCTTCAAAATAGTTGATTCATTTAGAGGTTTTCCAAATATTAAGATGATACATACAATTTCATTGACTACTATGAAAAATTAATTTATGGATTTTCCATTAGCTAACATTAGATACTCATACAGACATAAATAGAGTATATTTTTTTCTTCATTAACTATATAATTACATTCAATGACACATTCCATCTTATTATAATATTTATTATATGATTGGATACCCATTATCTTTCTGTAACCATTGTCTAATAAATACATGAGAATTACATTCTATGACATTCCATCTATATCCTTATTAATTTTCCCCACAAAATTCAATGGTTATTCATTTCCACTATATGGAAATCCTTATATAGTAGCATCAACATCAATAAATCAATGAGATATGAGATAGGATTTAAATCCATGTTTTTTCAGTATGAAATTGTTTACAATCAAATATTGAAATAAAATGGATATTAATGAAATTTTTTATCCACATTTAATAAAATTGAAAAAATGGATGGAACCTCTCTTGGATACCACTTTTGATATCCATGAAAGGGTAGATCCAATGATAAGGGATGATAAAAGAAGAGGGTCACTAGTTTCGACATTCATTAACATGATGTTAACTACTAAAACATATTATAGTTATGATCTATCCATTTGAGAATACTCATAATCATTTCATGTTGGAATGTAATTATAAATTTAAGGAACATTGAATTTTACATAGTTTTCCCCCAACAATGGATTGTACTCCATGTTGTGCTCAAAATATCTAAGTCGTATTTATTTTCCACTATGATCAAACAATAATTATAGTGGCATCAAAAGGGATCTTCCAGGACCCAATAATGTGTCATATACATATTATCTCCCAAAAAAATATTATACCTTTTAATAAAAGTTTAAAAATTGTTAGATAATCTTGATGGCCTCCTAAATGAGAAATAATATTTTTTTCACCTCATTTAACCTCACAAAAAAATTATTTTGAAGAACATCATTCTTCAGGTAAACTAAAAAATTGCACGATCATTAATCGAATGAATGTAGTTTAGTTTCTCGATGTTCTTCTTCACTCAAATATCAAAATATTATTAGTGAAAAAAAAACATCTAAATCAAGAATAATTTTAATAAATTATCTCCCACTTTATATATCATTACCTTCTCTAAAAAATGTGGTGATTAGATTATCATATATTCTAAAATTCTATATTATTTATGTCTTATATTTCTCGCATTTAATAATTCAATAGATATCATAGTCATGAATTATTAAAAACCCTTAAACAACTGAAAAACATTACCACATAACTCATCTATATAGATTAACAAGAGAGAGAAATATTTATTCAAGAATATTGCTTGTTAATATTAAAATCAACAACATCATTATGGATGTGAGTTAATATAAATTAAATTATGATAATCAAAACTTTTTTTGAATTTACTTATGAATAATGTTCTTATATGAAATGTAAATTTTGTAAATATAAGTTAATTTATTATATTGATTGCTAGATTTCATCAGGTGGGTTTACTTATTTGTCTCCATAATCTACATATTGAATCAATAATGGTCCCCTTCCAAAGTGATTTACATTCATTAATAGGGTAGTAAAACATATTTGGACATGTTTAGCCAAATCTCCCTTCGATATACTTATAACTATTCATTATTACCTTAAATTATAGTGAATTTACAAACTCCCCCAAAATCCAATTTTTGGATATTCAAACATTATAGACTATATTAAAAACAATTTATAAAAATGTGTTAATAGAAATTCTAAATCATTAAAATACTAATGTGATATTCAGAAGTACATAACATGTGAAAAAATATATTTTTATTTTTGTCATGACCCATCCTTGGGCTCATTTTATGACTACCCCAATCCCACCATCCATAGGCCAGGGGCTGGAGACTAGCACCAAAGGTGAATCCCTGATAACAAGGGAATACATTGCCTTTTAACCTCTATCACAATCTCAATCCAAACACAAGAATTTGAGGCAACCAGTACTAAAATAGAAAAGTAAGGTGTGCTGAAAGTAAGTGTGCCAGTATACAATCCCAACTGAACAACAAATACATGTACAATTAAAAAGGGAAAACAACTCCTGGATCATCCACTGGGGAATCCAACATGATTGGTAGGTACAAAATTTGAACAACTCCTCCATGCGGTATGTCCCATCTAGTTCAGCTCCGAGAAACCTCTCTCCATCACCCCATCATCGATCATTGATGTCCGTCATCTTCACAGAACACAACATGGTTCAGGCGAAGCCCATGCAGGGGTGAGTATAACAATACTCAGCAGGGGACCCTGAGACCCCAACGGTCTCCCAAATTCCATAAAGGACAATCCACAGATTAAGGATACAATCACGAAGTATCAACCAACCCTACATAGGTATATGCCCATTCATATACCTAAGATACCAGTCATAGTCCGTCTCTAACTCTCGATCCCAAACACAACGCAGTCCACAAAGGAAGTAAATTCAATCACCACGATGATAATGGTTGGAAGACATGACTCAACACACACAGCTATACATCTTTTGTATAGTGTTAGAGATGATCAGGTATAGTCACTGATTCACCTAAGATATCAGAAAAACACCGGATATAGGTCCAGCAAAGTTGTCAGACCCACACAGGATACAAGACCAGCTATTTTGTAGGACCCACATGTGATACAAGAGTAGAAGTCAGAACTGTCAGACCCACGGAGGATCCCTGTACAATAGTCTTCGCTGTCGAACCCACAGAGGATTCCGGTTCAGTAGTCATCGTTTTCAAACCCATGGAGGATTCTGGTATATTAGTCATCGATGTTGAACCCACATAAGATTCTGGTATAGTAGTCGTCATTATTGAACTCATGGAGGATTCATGTACAGTAGTAGTCGCATCCATCTCTAGGGTTCCCGCACACAGTGTGCTCGATTCGGAGAGCATCTGCTTCTCTAGCCAAGTGTTGATACATCAAATATCATGATTTCTCAATTTGATGTATCTTGTAGTTCTGTCTCATCAAAAAGAACCCAACGTGACAGACATTGCATCAATAGGACACCCAGTCTGAGAGTTATTGGAATTTCCGTTCCAGGGGCCTGGTTGGATTTACGATTGATCCAAACCCGACCATTTACCAAATTTGTCCAAAACTCACATAGAGTATCGCAAAAGTTCCTCTTCATCACGGGGGTCCCAGTACCGTAGAGGGCGCGTCGTTCGGACAAGCGGTCTTGAAGATATTCGCATTTAAGAGATGTCAGGCCCGGCCCGTCAAGCCCAATGGGCTGGCGGGTCAGCCCGATCTGGCTCGGTGGGTCCGACATGACCTGGCTCGAGAGGTTCGACCTGGCTGGGGGGTCGATCCAACATGGTTTGGTGGGTCCGACCAGGATGGGGGGTCGGCCCAGCCCGGTGGGGCGCGGTCCACCTGTAGACCTGGCCCGCACTGCGGGCCGGTCTGGTTGGTCCTGCGCTGCCAGGTGGCAACGCCTTTCCCCTGCCCGGCCGGCCATAGCAGGTCGGTTATGTCCAGCGCACGGGGCCCGTGCAGCGCGCCCCATTTCTTCCCACGTGGTGCCAGCAGTAGTCGCAGTTTTCCTGCCCGGCCAGCCAGTTCGCCCAGCATAGCGTCCCATAGAAGTGGGTTTGGGTCTTCTCCGCACGGTGCATGTGGGCGCCGCTGTCCTCTAGCTTGGCCGACAGGTGGCCGGTCGGATTGCCCAGCATAGTGGTCCACAGAAGCGGGCTGGGTTCTTCTCTGCGCGGTGCTTGCGGGCACCGCGGTCATCCATCCCGGCTGACAGTTGGCCTGTCGGTTCTTCTAGTCGAGCGGTCTGCGGAAGAGGCCCAAGGTCTCCCTCCACACGGTGCCTACGGGCACCACAGTCTTCCAATGGGCCATCCGGTCGGCCAGTCAATTGACCTATTGTCCCGTTCCATGGTATCCAGCTCGGTCCGCCGCCTCCACACCTCCACCGTAGCCCGACGGTGTTGCGGTCCTGCTGCCCTCCATGCGTCATGATGATACTGTGCCACCACCGCCACAGTTCATCTCCAGCACAGTGTGACGACACCTCTCCCTTTCGTCTACACCTCTGACCTCAAGCAAATGATACTAAATGGAGGGGCGTTGTGCCGTGTTTTTTCAGCCCGCCCCCTCTGCATTAGGTGATATCAATTTTCCACCGTCGAACCAAGTAGACATTGAAAAACGAGGATATAATTTTATTTATTTAAAAATAATAAAATTCCCCTACCTTGATTTCGATGTTCACTTGATGATATCATTGGAAGAGGACATTGTTCCATTGACGTCAGGGGAAGATGACGTCATCATTGGAAATGATCTTCACAGGCGGCGTCTACTCCTCTATCGCTGATGGAGGATGTTGATGATGTTCTTCGTGTTTTTCATGGGAAGAACGCTTTCATTATAATTCTCCAAATCCTCCCAAGGTAATATGTCTAAACCCACCCAAAATGATATAACACCCCATATTAAAAGGATTTCTTAATGAATTCAAAGAGATTCAAATTCATTAAGATACATCCATTAATTAAAAAGGTGGGTTGTCTCATTAAATGGGAGTGAGGAAATGAGGAGGATCGAAAATAATTAAAGGGTGTTTTATCCTCCATAATTGGGGGTTCAAGGAGTTAAAGGGGAGTTGAAGAGTTTGAAGTTTTGTGGACCACACCACATAATATTCTCCCATGTAAGGTTATGTGGGGGTGGTCCCCACCACCAATCTCCCTTTGGAGGTTTTAACTACCATCCAAAAAAAATTATGCAACACATAATTATATTTAAATTTTACATAGAAACCCCAAATATTAACTACCACTCCTGATAAAACACAAATGCGGTAAAGGTATCCTTACAAAAATAATGGGGATGCGAGTTCATCAGTGTCCTCAGATTTCAATTCTGAGCACTAGTTTAAATGATATAAAAACACGCACGTACATTTAATCAACATACCCGAACAAAACATCAGAAATGTATGCCAGGCACAATGGGGCTCAGAATCAGGCACCGTCAGAAACTGTGGGCTCATAAAATTTCCATGTAATTAAGAAAAAAAATTTCCTTGGGATTTCTAGGTCTTTTCATTCCCCCCACCTCAGGGTCTTACGTCCCCTTAAGCTACAACACACACTATGTAAACAAAAGGGGGTACTGAGAACGATTCTGAACCTCCCACTCCCATGTTCTCTCCTGGAGGTTCCCGTATTGCCAGCGAGTGTGCACCATAGGAATCGATCGTCCACCTAGGACCCAATCTTGTTGATCCTCAATCTCTGCTAGAACCTTTTTGAGTGTCGCCTCATCGTTGATGTCCATATCCCCATGGTCGATGATGTGGGACAGGTCATGCACATATCTCTTCAGTTGAGATACGTGGAAGACGGCGTGCACCCGGTGCAACTGAGGTGGATGGGCTAGGAGGTAAGACACCTCACCTACTCTGCCGAGGACCTGAAAAGGTCCGATGAATTGTGGAGATAACTTTTCGACTCGGTCAAATCTCTGTAGACCTCGTCGAGGTGAGACCCGTAAGAAGACGTGGTCGCCATCCTCAAACTCCAGTGGTCTCCGTCTCCTATCAGCATAGGACTTATGTCTGCTCTATGTAGTCTTCATCCACTCATAGATGATCTGAACCTTCTCCATCATATCATGTACCATCTCTAGTTCTACATGTGATGACTCCCCCGTGTTAGTCCAGGATAGAGGCGATCTGGAAGGTTGGCCTTAAAGTGCCTCGTAAGGTGCCATCCCGATGATGGAGTGGTCGCTTTTGTTATACGAAAACTCTACCAAGGGTAAGTGATCCTCCCATCTACGACGGAAGTATAGGACACATGAACTGAGCATGTCCTCGAGGGTCTTTATGGTCCTCTCAGTCCGAATTTTTGTCTAAGGATGGAAGGTAGTGCTCATGCGAAGCTGCGTCCCAAAAGCCTCCAGCAACACCTTCCATGGACAAGAAGTGAAACGAGCATCCCGATCGGAGATGATCGACGATAGGACCCCATGAATCTGTATGATCTCTTGTAAAAAGAGGTGTCCCATGATCTCTACCCTACCCTACTATCTGATCAGTAGGAAGTGGGCCGACATGGTGAGTCGGTCGACAATCACCCAGATACAGTCATGTCCTCTGGATGTACGTGGATGTCCCATAAAGAAATCCATGGATATCCCATCCCACTTCCACTCTAGTACCGCTAACCGTTAAACCAAGAATGCTGGAACCTAGTGCTCCGCCTTCACTTCATGAAAAGTGAGGCATCGCGAGACAAATTCTGCTACCGCCTTCTTTATACCCAGCCACCAGTGCTGTCGTCTTAGGTCCTTATACATCTTCTCCACTCCTGGATGTACCTCTAGATGGGAAGTGTGGGACTCACTCAACACCTCCTCATATAGTTCATCTGGTACCATGGAACGTCCTCTGAACATGACGACTTTCTTCCCACCTTCATAAAACCCATCAGGTTCTTTCCTTGAGGATATCTGAACTCATCGCATCTCACAGTCAACATATCTACGATGTGCCTCTCTGAATCACTGAGGAAGTTGAGAAGTGATTGCAAGAGTCTATAGAAAGGCTGCACAATCTCTATCCACAAAAGATATTTGCAATGCGACCAGCTGCTCTGTCACCTCTCCTAGTAGCTGAATGTCTGATCTCATACTGAGATAATCTGATTCAATGTTTCATTTCCCATGATTATAGACTATCTCGAAATCATAGTCCTGAAGGAACTCAAGCCATCGTTGCTATCTCAAGTTCAGGTCCTTCTACGAGAATATGTACCTGAGACACTGGTGGTTATAGTAGATTTTAAAACACTCGCCCATCAGGTTGTGCCTCTACATCTTCATTGTGAAGACCACTGCTACTAACTCCATGTCATGGGTAGTAGAGTTCTTCTTGTGTTGTCTCAACATTTGAGAACCATAAGCTATCACTACATTCTCCTGCATCAGGATACTCCAATGTCCAGTCCATGATGCATCACGTTAAACTATGTACCCTACGTCCTCCTCTGGTAGCCTCAAGATGGGTGCACTGGTCATCCTCTCCCTCAGTTCATAAAATCTCTGCTTGCATCCATCTGACCGCATGAAGGGTTGCCCACTTTTTTCAATGCTGAAAGTGGTGCTGGAACACTGTAGAATTCTACCACAAATCTCTGATAGTACCCAGCCATTACCGAGAAACTCCGCACCTCTTTCACACTCCTGTGTGGCTCAAAAGAAAGTACTTCCTCGATCTTCACTAGATACACTGTAATTCCATCCTTCGAGATGACGTGTCCCAAGATGTGAACCTCTCAAATCCAGAACTAGAACTTCGAGAGCTTACCATAAAGATGGTGCTCTCAAAGTGTGTCCTGTACTACCCGCAAATGGTAGGCATTCTCATCCTCAGTAGTAGAGTAAATTAGTATGTCGTCAATGAAGACTATGACAAAACGATCGAGGTAATGCTGGAAGATCCTGTTCATGAGACTCATGAACACTGATAGAGCATTGGTTATACCGAATGGAATAACCAAGAACTTGTAGTGTCCATAACGACACTTGAAGGCCGTCTTCTGCACATCCTCATCTCGAACACTGAGCGGTTGATAGCCTAACTTGAGGTCTATCTTTGAGAACCGTCGTGCTCCCTTGAGCTGATAAAAGCGGTTGTCAATCCTCCGGAGTGGGTAAATGTTCTTCACGGTCAGCTGATTTAGGTGACGGTATTTAACACACATACACAAACTCCCATCCACTTTCATGGTGAATAAAATTGGAGTTGCCCCAGGTGAAACATTGGGTCAGATAATTTCCTTCCCCTGCAAGTCCTCCAGTTATACTCGCAGCTCATGAAGCTCGGCAGGAGCCATCCGATATGCTAGAGTAGATATTGGAGTTGTCCCGGGGTACATGTCAATATAGAAGACTACCTCTCTAAGTGTATGTAGTCCTGGAACTTCATTAGGGAAAAAGTCCGCGTACTGATCCACCACAACAGGAAAACTTGGACTTTGTACATCAGCCTCTCCGAGGATTAGACTAGCCAACAATGGTGTGATCTGCTGCCCCCTCCTCTACACAAGACCATCATGTTCTTCTAATGCTCCCTTCTCGCCGGTGAAGGTGAACCTGGTCCCATCCATGCGGATAAACTGCACATTGAGCCTAATACAATCAATCTGAGTATGAACTGTGGATAACCAGTCCATACCCAAGATAACATCGTAAGTCCTTGATGCCGCTACAAGAAGATGTCAGTCGAAGCTCTCGCCTCCTAAAGAAATTCTATATCACCGACAGCAGTGCTTAATCATTGGGTCTGCTCTTGTAGGAGACTCTTTCCATAAGGATATATCCAACAGCTCCATCGGAATCTTTGAGCTCCATAGAAGGGCAGCGGAAATAAAAGAACAAATCGCACACTTCTCTTTAAGTACTGCAGAAAGGGTGCAGTAGACACAGATAGTACCTCAAATCATCTCAGGTGCGCCGTGGTCGTAGGACTCAATTACCTAGAGCTAAGACCACCTCTATCTTCCAACTCATTTTTGGTCGAGGTGGACCTCTTGGTGGTGGTGGTAGATCATTCAAACATTTTCCACCACACGCTGCTCGGCCAGCTCCTCTGCCATGTTTGCCTGCTCCAGGTGGGCCTCCATGGATAATCCTCTGCCTCTACCTTGGAGTTGTTTTCTACTGTCTGCAGCTCATTTTTATGGTGGGTTGAGTAGTCACTTGCCATGTGGCCATGCCCGCCGCATGCATAGCACTGTCAGATCCTCATATAGATGGCTCTGTCTCATGTGACCCGCAAAACCAAACTTGTATCCTGGGGTATCCCACCTCTTGGCCTGGTCCTCTTGGACCTCAGTGTCATCTGTGTACTGCTGACTATAGAAGACTCTAATACGTGTTGCCCTCTGGTGGGACTCGCTACTGGTGACTGCTCAGCAAGAAAACACTCCACTAGAAGTTCTCTCTCCAGCACCCCCACCCGTGTTAGAATGCTGAGGGGAATCGTCGAAGACCTAATCTCATTCCAAAGTCCCTACCCGAATGTTCAGGCCCTAATGAATGGGTCCCACATGATATATGTGGAGTACCATTAGAGTTCGGTTAACCTTTCCGAGTATTGAACTACTGTCATGTTTCCCTAATGCAGATTAAGTAACTCCTGAATCTACACCGCATGAAGGGTGGCTAGAACAAACTCTGAGAGAAAGAGACTCTCAAAGTCTGTCCAGAGTAGTGATGCATCGTCATGCACTTGGACCATCAGGCTCCACCATCTTCCTTCTGCTGCAAGATGGATACTCACAGAAAAGATCACCATGAGGGCGGATGGTGTCCCTGCCAATATGAATACTCTCACGACAGCCTCCGGCCAATCCTCAGCTGCCTATGGGTCTATCTCTCCCCGGAAACTGGGAGGCCTCTTGAAATGGAACTCATGCAACACACGCAAGTGGCATGATATCTCTGCTCCCAGAGCTGGTGGTATCGGTGGCCCATCGGGTAGTGGTACTGCTGGTACCTTCACTGTGATGGGGCCCTCCACCGAGGCCTTGTTGCTTA
Organism: Viscum album; assembly: GCA_963277665.1. NCBI lineage: Eukaryota > Viridiplantae > Streptophyta > Magnoliopsida > Santalales > Viscaceae > Viscum > Viscum album. The sequence continues at coordinate 810,992,532 of OY728151.1, forward strand.
GTGGGATACCATATCGTATGAAACTCGGAACCCAAGATGTCTGCCTTCATATAGCCATCCTGAAAAGAACCAGATGTGCCACAGTTAAAACAGTATACCTGGTGAGCTGACACAAAGTAATCACGAAGAAAACATTTTTGAAAGGAAACAGACACGCAATCAGTGTTTTCGTGCACTGATTCGGAGATCAGAAGTCAGTGTCCTAGTATATGGATATATCAGCCACCACAACAACCTCGACTTCTGTAAACTGATAACCACACCCAAAACATTTAATACTATTGTTGTTAAAAGAATCAGAGTCCAAGTTCTCGATATAACCAACTCCTATAACACCAATTTGTCACGACCCGTCCTCCGGCCCATGCCTTGACTACCCCAAGCTAGCCTTCCGTAGGCGATGGTCTAGCGAGAAAAACCAAAGGCGCATCCCGGATATCAAGGGAAGGCATTGACTTTTAACCTGTAACACACACACACAGTCCGAACACAACCAGTAGAGGGAATAAGTACTAAAATAGAAAAGTAAGGTCTGATGAAAGTAAGTGGGAAAGTATAGAAACCCAAATGAATGACAAGTACATGTACAAGTTAAACGGGAAAACAACTCCTGGATCATCGACTGGGGAATCCTACATGAAGGGTAGGTACAGAATTCAAACAACTCATCCCTGCTGTATGTCTCGTCTAGTCCAGCTCCGAGCAGCCTCCATCCGTCACCCTCATCCTCGATTACTATTGTTCGTCATCTGCACAGAACACAACAAGGTGTGGGTGAAGCACATGCAGGGGTGAGTATAAAAATACTCAGTAGGGGACCCTAGGACCCCGAAGGTCTCCTAGAATCCACAAAGGATAAACCATAGATTAAGGATACAATCATAATGTGTCAACCAACCCTAAATAGGTATATGCCCATAAATATACCTAAGTTACCAGTCATAGTCTAGCTCCAACTCTCAAGCCCAAACACAACCCAGTGCACAAAGGAAGTAAATTCAATCACCATAATGATAATGATTGAATGTCATGACTGATCTCACACATATATACATCTTTTGTAGAGTGTTAGAGATGAACATATGTAGACACTGATTCATCTAAACTATCGGACCCACACAGGAAATAGGACCAGCTATGTTGTCAGACCTACACAGGATACATGACCAGCTATTCTGTCGGACCCACAATAGATACATGAACGGAATTCAGAACTGTCAGACCCATGGAGGATCCTGGTACAGTAGTCATCACTGTTGAACCCAAGGATGATTAGAGTTCAGTAGGCATCATTGTCTAACCCACGTAGGATTCCAGTGTAGTAGTATTTGTTTTCGAACCCATGTAGTTTTTTGGTACAATAGTCTTCGATGACGAACCCACGGAGGAATCTGGTACAGTAGTCGTTGCAGCCAGCTCTAGGATTTCCGCACACAACATGCTCGATTCCAGGAGGGTCCTCTCCTCGAGCCATGTGTCGAGACATCAACTATCATGATGTATCACGTAGTTCCGTCTCATAAAAAAGAACCCAACATGATAGACAATGCGTCAATCGGACGCCCGATCTAAGAGTTATTGGAATTTCTGTTATATGGGCCCGATTGGATTTAGGCTTGATCAAAACCCGACCATTTTCCAAATTTTCTCAAAATTGAAATAGAGAATCGCAAAAGGAACCCTTCTTCTTGTGGTATCAGTGCTGTAGATGGCGTTTCGTTCAAACGCGTGGTCTTGAAGATATCCGCATTTAATCGAAGTCGTGCCCGGACCTTCAAGCCCAGTTGGCTTACGGGTCGACCTGACCCAGCTCGTTGGGTCCAACCCAGCTGGGGGTCAGCCCGGCCCGGCTTGGCATGTCCAACCCAACTGGGGGGTCAGCCCGGCCCAGTTTGGCGGGTCCGAATCGGCTGGGGGGTCAGCCCGACCCGGTGGGGTGCGGCCCACCTGCTGGCTGGTCCGGTTCTCCCAACAGCGCCAACCAGCGCCACCTCCCCCATGCCCGGCCAACTTTAGCCAGCCGCTTCTGTCCAGCGCATGAGGCCCGCGCAGTGGGCTGCGGTTCTTCCCACACGGCGCCTGTGGGTGCGGCGGTTTTCCAGCCCAGCCGGTTCGCCCAGCAGAGCGGCCCGGGGAAGCGGGCTGTTGTCTTCTCCACGTGACGCCTCTGGGCGTCGTGGTCCTCAACCCCGACTGACAGGTGCAAGGGTGGTTCTTCCAGCTGAGCGTCTCGTGGAAGCAGGTTGCGGTCTCCCTCCATGCGGTGCCTACGGGCGCCGCAGTTTTCCAATATCCTGGCCGGTCGGCCGACCGGTCTTCCCGATGTCCGGTTCCACTGCGGTCGGCTCGACCGGCCGCCTCCGCACCTGCACCGTGGCACGACGGTTCCGCGGTCCTTCTTCCCTCCATGTGGTGTGACGACGTCGGGCCCCCACCCCCACGGTTCGTCTCCGGTATGATGCAATGGCACTGCGCCCTTTCGGCTCTTCCTCCAACATCAACCAAATGAGACTCAACGTAGTGACATCGGGCTGTGTTTGATCGGCCCGCGCCCTCCGCATTAGGTGATATCAATTTTCCACTTTCAAACCAAGTAAACATCGAAGAATGAGTATATAATTTTATTAATTTCAAAATAAAAAAATTCACATACCTTGATTTCGATGTTCTCTTGACAGTGTCGTAGGAAGACGTTGTTGTTCTGTTGACGTCGGGAGGAAAAGACGTCGTCGTTGATGACGATCTTTGTGGGCAGCATCTACTACTATATCGCAGATGGATGATGTTGGAGATTTTATTCATATTCTTTATGGTAAGAACACTTTCTTTTTAATTCTTCGAATCCCCCAAAGGTAATATCTCTAACCCCACCCAAAATGAAAAAACACCCCTTATTAAAATGATGGCATAATGAATTTAATGAGATTCAAATTCATTAAGCTACATCCATTAATTAAAAAGGTTGGTCAGCACATTAAATGGGAGGGAGGAAATGAATAGGCTCTAAAATAATTAATGGGTGTTTCATCCTCTTTAATTGGAGGTTCAATGAGATAAAGGGCAGTTGAAGAGTTTGAACACATGTGGGCCCCACCACATAATATCCTCCCGTGGGAGGATATGTGGTGGTGTGCCCCACCACCAACCTGGCTTTAGAGGTTTTAACTAACATCCAAATAAAATTACGCCACACGTAATTTTATTTAAATTTTACAAACAAAACCCAAAAATTAACTACCACTTCTGATAAAATGCAACTACAATAAAGGTCTCCTTAAGCGAATACCAGCATTGCTAGTTCATCGGTGTCCTCAAGTTTCAATTCCGAGGACCGGTTCAAAAGATAAAAAAACCCGTGCATACTTTTACTGAACGTATATGAACAAAACATCAAAAATTGATTCAGGGCACAACAGGCCTCAGAATCAGGCGCCGTCATAAACTACGGACTCGTAAAAATTCAATGAATTTAAGAAAAAATAAATTTCCATGGGATTTCAGGGTCGAATATAATTTAATATTCTTCTTCTTTATAATGAAGAACTATATTTTATGTATCTATCTTCTAATAATATTTTATTCTTCATTTTAACCAAATATAGCCCTCTGTGTTCATGTTTAAATATCCCCTCTCACCCTATGGTAAATAAATTAACAAATCCATTAATTTATATTATTATTATGATTTATCTAATATTATGTCACATTAAACCCTTAGAGATGGTCTAGTATCACCCTTCTCTAATAATACAAGGCCTTAGTTCCATAGAAAAGTAATAATACTTAAATAAGATTTATCCCAAACACCCTCTTCATTTCTTATTTCACATTTAACTCTTTGATTCTCTTTCATTTTTTAATCATTCCTAAATATTATATTTTATATTTATATAATTTTTATGACATTATGTCCTAAAATATTTATTACTATATGTTCAATATATATATATATATATATATATTTTAATTTCCATGCTTTCTATTGACACATTCCACTAATAATTATTCTACCAGAAATAAAGATGTTTCCAATTAATTACTTATTTCCACTCGTATAGAATGTTTGTATAGCTTATATATATTAATTAATTATATTATGATACTAAATAATCATAAGAATTGATTTATAACATATATATATTATCTAGCCCACTCTTTATTAACATATTGTTAATGGATTTTTTACTACCAATGATGAAATTTCTTAATATTTACATATCAACACTATAATAACATGTTCTTATAACATATTTAAAACATAAAAATATATAATTCATTGTCGTATGATTCTTCGACAAATAAATTAAACAAATAAATCAATTAAAATAACCAATTCAGTAAAAATTAATTGCAAATATTTAAATGTTATTCTAACATGTTGTTGTAAAATTTAATCTAAATTAAAATTTTAGTATAAATTAAATGATTATAATTGATCATAATTTTAAAAAAACTATCAATATAATAATATAATGTTCTAAATATTATATGTTGAATATATAGGAGGTGAAAATGTGTGAAAATAGAACATGGGATAATGTAAGATGACTCTCAATCACTTTTCTTTTCATTTGGATTTATCCTCCCTTCCATTTATATTCCTTATGAATCATAAAAATATACAAAAAACCTATTGTAAATGAATATTTTTTCTATTTAAATCATTAATAGATATGTCTTATATTATTTCATTGGGTTAAGGTGAAGTTTCATGGATCCAAACACCTAGATTTGTTGTTTTGAAATATGAATTGACACATACAATCCAAAACAAAATGAGATGAAAAAAATAATATAATAAATCATAATTAATAATATTCATCATATTTAAGTTAACACAACCCACCATGATCCAACATATTATCTTATTTGGATCCATTATATATAAACATATTATTACATAGTATAACATCTACTTATTTCTTAAAATTTATCCACACCAGAATATCTAATTGACATATTCCTATATGAAATTTACTATTGAAAAAATGGAACATAAAGAAGTTGTGATCTAAAACACTCAGTAAAGGGTAAATAAATTTTAAAAAGTCATAAAGAATTCATCATTAAAACTTTTTTCTTGGTAGAAACATGAATACAATATAAATAACAAGAATATTGTGATAAGATACCAAAACCATTAGAATTTATAATTGAGTATAATAAAACAATCATAGATAATAGTGTGAAACATGTAATGATGATCCGGAAATCCAAAGACATACCAATGAAATAAAAATGTATAATAATAATAATAATCAAGAGGTATGGTGACATAAAAATTAATTTAGAATGATAGAGGGATGCATATTATCAACGAAATGTGGAATTAATAATAATGAAATATTGTCTTCAAAATATATGAAGCCCACACAAGTAAAACCCAAGAGAATAATAAAAATATGAAAATGAAATAAGATGGATATAATTGTAAAGAACCCATTATATAGGGTGAAAATCATGATTTTCAACATATTATTTTTCTAACATTATAGTCAATCATAAATAATAATTTGGTAGGAATAATTAGTTATCTCATAAAGAAATAGAATAGAAAATATATTGAATAATGTTATTATAATACATCTATAATATAACATAATTTTCAAGGAAGAGTATATATAACTTAATGAATGGGTATTAAGACATGAAAACATGTTACCATTGATTTTCACATAAATAATAATTTATTATTTTATATGTAATGAATTTATTCATATTAGTATTTTTTATAAAATACATAATAATATTTATTCAATGTAATACAGTTCATTTATATTTTATAATTTCTAATTAATTATTAACTCATTGTTAGAAATAATTATTTGGTATTAATTTTATAATTTTATATGTCTTGATTCAGGGTGGTGTTTTTAATTTCATAGATATTATCATGTGTCCATAACATCCAAAACAATTCATAGAGATTAGATAAATTGCTTTAATATATTTATATATACCCATTATTAGTTTATAAATATTATTTTAGTGAATTGTAAATAAAAAATTCAAATAATCATTTTTATAAATATTGAATCATTATAATGAATATATTTTATTAATAAATATACATATATATACATTAATTCAGTATTTTTTTAAAATATTTTCTTTATTATTAACATTTATAACAAGAGCATTGTTTTTAATAGTAATTCTTAATTAATGTATTATGTCACCATATTTTTAATTTGTTTAACCATCCCAAATAAGAGCACACTATGATTTCATATATGAGTATGATCATATTTCACTATAATATCATTATTGAATAATGATAAAAATATTATTTACAAAATTATTGTGTGATAAATATTACTAAATAATTCTTAGTATGGGGATAAAAATGTAAATGATAAAAAATGTTAAATACTATGTAGAAACATAACCAATATTATAATCATTCTTTTTTGAAGGATTTTGTGACCTGTCAAGGAGAAATTTTCTTAAAAACATGTTAGAGGCCCTTTAGGGCATTAAATTGGTAGATATTTAAAAAATATAAATTTATAATTTCATGTAGGTAAAGGATTGGTCCATTAATTGGTGATTTTGAGTTGAATATGTTTAAATTTTCAATCATAAATTATGTATGGAATTTAATTTTATATAAAAACTATATTCAAAATAGAAAAAATAAAGGATATGTGTCATGAAATTCCACATCAAAAAATCATATGGTGTTTGAATATTTTATCAACATACTCTATAAATTATGCTTTCACCACATTTTTCACTCTACCAAGGATACCCAGTTTATACATCGGTTATATTCCTGTTTTATTGAATTTTTTCCCAATTATAATGTATTTTCATGAAAATATTAAATATGAAATATATTTAAATAATATATATTCCTAAAAGTGATAAGTATTATTTAAAAACATGATGTAAACAATCATTATTTTTATAAAAATAGCATTAAAAACCTTAAATGGTGTTTTCAATATTACAAACCAAAATAAAATTAATTATAAAATATAAATATATTTATTAAATATACATAAAATATAAACTTCATTAATTTGACTCATAAAAAGATATAGATTTAATAAAAATACATTAAATATAAATGTATCTAAAAAAATAATTATATTTTTATAAAATATTTTTTTTTCATTAATGATTTATTGATAATAATATCATATCATATAAATATAAATCACCTCATTTCATTTACCTATGTCCAATGGGTGATATAAGAAATGTTTTACTTATAGGCAGTGATTCATCATGTAAGGATATTGTGGGGAGTTATAAGAGGTTGATACTATCCTACAAAAAATTTCAAACAATATATATTTATTTATGTTTAACATGGGATTGGAAATTAGATAACTATGGGAACCCACATTTTCAATGTTAAAGACATTCATTAAGTAGAACAATAATTTATAATATTGGCTCTCTTTTGATTTTTAGTTTCCTAGAATTTTGGTACATGATACACAGAAACATAATAATTCATCAAATCCACAGAAAATCATTCTTAATCGATCATCGTACATTAATTTTACTACATCTAATATAATTGGTGAATACATTAAATGAATTGGTGTTCATAAAGCCTAATAAGATAATAAAAAGGAAATATTTGGAATGTGATGATGTGGAATAACAATAGTTCATGGTCATAAGAAAGTGAGAAATTTCATAATTGACTGATCATAATGACATACAGGGAAATTTAGTTATAATATAAAAATGATACATTCATAAAAAATTCAATAATTTTTATCACCATGTTTTTTAAAAAACCAATTGCTATAGTTATTAAAAATGTATCATAAATCATTTTTTCTATAGAGGTGAATTATTTTAAAAATACATTGGAGTGATATCAGGGCTCTCCTTTCAATGTCTACATACATTTTTTCAATATAGATCATAAGTATTTTTTTTATTAAAACAATGGGAAGTAAAAAAACATCTTTCTTGAAATTGTAATTAATGATTAATATTTTTAAAGATATTTGAATTACATAATATTTCACCCATGAGAAATGATTGAGAGTTTAATATTTTAAAGTATAAAATTAATGAATAATGTAAACATATTTGTGAAGAAATATGAATAGAAGATTTTTTTATATTCACAATTTTGGTATATTTCTTGTATTTTAATGAAATTTTAATGTAATGATTTCAGTAGAATAACAAGTATTCAACAAAAAATTATTGAATGAGATTAATGAGATGATTTGAAATTATCTCATTAATATAATTAAAATTGAATATAAATGGAATAATAATAATTCATGACATCAAAATAATATGAAATTACAATACTACAAAAGAAGTACATTGGAGTAATTGATTAAAGAGAAAGGGAATTCTTTTACTCTGAATACCTTCTTCCATGAACGTATGGATGGAACCTTTACACCATAAGGACGCCTTGGAAGGACTTTTTTGTTTTCATAACCACCATAACATCATGGATATTGTTTTTTTAGTAGAGTTAAAAATAAGTATTCTTGAGTATTTGTTACAAATGAAGAGGAATATTAAAAAAATTAAATATATGTATTGGAAATATAAAATTTGGAAATAAAAAAAACATTTTATCCAATGGTTTTTAATAACGGGTTTAATAATTTAATTAATTTCTTATTAAATTTTAATTATTTATTACTGAAATCCATTTTTTATAATTATTATAGACATAAAAACGTAAATCTTAAAAATAATATCGTTTTTATATAATTATTTTCATTTATCATTTTGAATGTGATTTAGTAGTTGGAAAATTAATTTTAATCCATTAAAAACTATATATAAACAAATTAAAAAAACATTTCTAATAAAAACTATAACTTCATTATTACATCACTCTTATTTATTTGTAACATCAAAATAAATACCATAATCTACAAGTAATATTTATTATACCCAAAATGATTACTATCTTAGGTAATTAAAATAATTTAACAATGGATAATTTCAATATTATTGTCTCACAAATTTTATATATTTTTTCAGGATAATTTTATAAATTTGAGGAAATTAATTTTAATATATAAAATAATTATTTACTAATAACTCTATTTTTTTGTGAAAATAAAATTTTAACCTTTATAATGTAATATATAAATTATTATATAAATTTATAAATAATGGTTTTTCATCATTTTATAATCCTTATAGTTTTTATATGTGTTTTAAATTAAATTATATATATATAATTTACATAAAACATCAATTAAAATATTATTATATAATTAAACAATTTATCAAATTATTTAGTAATATACATTTTTATAAGGGTGTCTCACTAAAAAATAATGAATAATCAATAACATGATTAATTTTATTCTAAAATAATTACAACTTAATATTAAAAACCCCCAAATACATAACCCCTTATTATAATGGCAAGGTCTATAAGGTTAATGTGTGTGATTTTGGTAGCTTTATGAGGTTGTTTGACTATAATTAATTTAGTAGTGATATCCACTACCTAGAACACCACTCATATGTTATTGTTTAAGCCTTTCCTGTTGGAGTTATCTATGGTATTGATCAAAAGAAAACTGCAATTATGTCACCTCCTTCCCAATATCTTAATAAAAGCTTCATAATTCATGATTCAACTAATTTATTCCGTTTATTATTATAGTAATATTAAATTACCTCTTATAATTATCCTCAATATAAACAAACAATAATGGTCACTCTATATTGGACATATTACCAACATTAATAATGACCAATGGTCTTGTAGATAAATGGTCATATTGACCAGTGGTCATGTAATAGTAATGCAATGCGCATTGCCTAGCAGTAGCATTTATCCTTACATATTATATATAAACCACCATACATAATCATTTACTACCTTTTCTAGAAACTATCTTACAATTATAGTGATAATGTTTATAATATTTCAAACATCTATTTTTCATTTAATTGTATTCATGGAATATGTAATATTCCTTGAAGAGTTTTATTTTATGGATTAAATCATTGTCTTTTCACTATTTATTAGGTTTTATATCCATTTAATAGTCTTATGTGTAGTAATTTTTTTATTACACGACATGTGATATTTCTTTAAAACCATTATTTAATACATTAATTGTGAAATATTATAAAATATTCATTATGAGAAAAATTAATTTTATGAATCAAATATTGAATATTTAGCACATTACCTTATATCCCCCTTAAGAAATTTCATCCTTGAAATTTTTTTACTACATCAAAATGAATTGGGGTATTTTTTTATCATTGATTCATCATTTTCCCAAGAATTTTTTTATACATGTGATTTCCTTATGGGACATTCACAAGTTATGTTGTACTATTCCTCAACCATTATTCCCTTGTGTCAATATTATCTATCAATTTTTCATCATATAAAATATTAGGATTCAATTTGAAACTATTAATACCCAGTAAATGTTTTTTATCAAAATAAAAGTTTCTCAAGTGACTCACATGGAAGACATCATGTAACTTTGAATTATTTTGTTTTAGTGTAAACTAATAATAAAAAACAATTATAGGGTGCATAATATGAAATGGTCTAATATACTATTTTCCAAATTTTCCTTTCTTTCTAAATCATGTAACTCATATCTATGGTGACATATTGAGTAATACATCATCCTAAACATGATATTATTTGTACTTCCATTGGGTTCAATGATAAAGTTTAGATAACATTGAGTATCCTTGATTTTTTTGTGGGGCACTTATATCTATTTATTATTATCCTTTACAATTTATGGTCCCAACTGTTTCTCTTATCCAATAACATCCAAACATTTTATATTTTGATACCTTTTGAAATGGATATAATCAATTGGATCCATTTGAATAATTAAGTTAATTTTTTTATATGATAATTGAAAAAGTGGAAGATAATAGTCCCATCTCTGTTAAAAAACATGTGATATAGAACTTAAAATGCCTTTAATTTTTTAAAATATACACTCATACATCCAATTAGTTTTAAGATTTAGTGTTGTCCTCATGTTTACTTATTTATTCATAGAATTTTAGTGGATCCTATGTAACATTTAATTATATATTACATCTCAACCATAAATGATTGATAGTATTAATACATGGAGTCTTTTTGGTTCATGAATATATATGTGATATAGGTTTTCTAGTGAGAAATAATCTATTATGGCAATTAAATGGGAATAAATATTCAACTGATAAATTATTACCTATATAAAATCATCTCCCTTTGAAGTATTTGGTAGACCAGTGACTAGGTACAATGTGATATTTTACCACTTCCATATAGTTTTGGGTAGTGGTTTCAATACTCCTTTTGGATGAATTTTCAGATATTTCAATTGTTAAAACACCATGATACTTACAATTCAATCAATAATATCCCTTTTCCTATTATCCCATAAATAATTATACTGTTGGTCGCTATACATTTTATTTCTTACAATATGTTTATATAATGTATTGCGGTGACCTTTATCCATTCTTTAGTTCTTTATCTCTATAATATATGGGATACAAAGCCTTGTACCGAATTTTAACATATGCTGTTGATCATTATTAAATTCAAGAATATTACCATTTTAACAAACAATATTTTTTTCTTGAATGGATCAACTCTTTGAGTTTTCATGATTTTTTCAAGTAATTGTAATTGATTAATAATTTGTAAGAGGATTGATGATTTTCCTTACCTTATGATTTCCATTTACACCCTTATTATTTCATTGATCAACGGATCTCTATAATTCATAATTATTACAAGAATACCAAGATATTTCATACTAAATACATATGTTAAAATATTTTTTCATATAGAGTGATTATTAATTTAACAGTCATTTTATTTATATTGATACAACCATATCTCCCGTCTATTTATTAGGGGTAATAATATACATCCAAAACTGGTGTTTTGTGTATATTTCACATTTTTCCATAATTATTCTTTCTCAATAACATCATATTAAAATAGATTATAGTCAAATCTAGGTCATTACTATGATAATTATTCTCATACGAAATTAACTATGACAATTAATTGGTGTTCATATTTCTATTTTCGTGGGTAATATTTAAAACCATCTTAATGATTCATCATAATAGAAAACAATACTTCCTTGATAATGGGTTATGTTATCAAAACTTTACTACCCAACCTATTTTTTAGTACAAGGAAACATTATTCAAACTAATTTTTCTAGATCATCATAGCTAATATTTGAGTTAACATGGTTTGTGTATATGAAATGTATGAAAAAATTCAAAATAAAATTAAAATTATCCCCTTAATCTATGTAAAATTTTAATATATAATAATATTATTGAATATGTAAACTCATCTATGAACCTTTTTTTGTATGATCCATTAAGATTTCATTAATAGTGACGATTTTCCCAAAGAATGAAATTTATTATAACAAAAAAACATGTTTAAAAAATTTATCAGACATATTATCCTTCATCAACATTTATAATATCACCCATCATATAATTAAAACACTCCGAAGGAAATTTGGATTATATTTAGATATCATCAATATGGACCACAAAAAATTTATCATATTAGTTATCAATGTATCTAATAAAAAAATTGATATATATTTGATGAGAATAAGTCATGAAAATTGGTATACCAACAACATCATAATTCACATATGTAATTTGGATGGTAGTCTTTAGGATATTTTCAGTTATCACCATCATCTTATGATAATAAATTTAAAGGTAAGTCTTAATGAAAAAATGTGCCCTATGAATATTTTTAAATAAATAATCAATCATAAAGAGGGGATATTTTTCCTATCCTGATTCCATTAATATATCTATTATTAATTCATATCCACATGGTTCTGTTTTTATTTTTCACAAATTGAACATGTGATCCCTAAGGATACATACATAATTGAACAAGAAATTTTTATAATAGGTCGCGTAGTTTCTTATTTAATTCCTCTAACACCACATCTTCGATACTATATACGGTCTTTGATATTATCATATATATTGGTACGATTTCAGTAGATAACTCTATTTCTATTTCTAGTGTATGAATATTTTACACTTTAAGAAATACATCCCTGCATTCCATAATAATGGGGACATTTTCTATCGTTATATATTATTTTTATTCTCCCTATAAAAATATCATCTCAAAAATGAATGTTATGGGAGATTATTATAGATATTTTTCAAGTTGGTATATCTCTCATTATAAGTAAATCTATATTTTTTATTAAAGACTGTTGATATTTTATTACTTTTATAGTTGATAATAGAATAGTAAATTGGGATCCAATTAGTCCCGATTATAGTGTCTTGTTCAAAAATGGGAATGAATACTATATTTTCAAGGATAGTGTACTCACTCATGGTGAGACTATAAATTCTATAACCCTTTTTTGTTTTGATAATCATGCTAGGGATATTAAACAATAATTCTACTTTTATTATTTTAGGTTTTGTTTCTACATTCATTTCAAATTTTGATGAAATAATGGAATTAATAATGAAATATTCACATAATGTACTTGACAGGGTGGATTGAAAAAATGAGTGTACAAACCAGTAAAAAATTTCAATACTATGTTTTAGTCATTGTCATTGAAAAATAAAATATATAATCCCTTGGACTATGGTAATGACGATAGTGTTTACAATCCATTAACTTTTTGTTTGGGAATTGATTTGTAACCTATAAAATTGTTCATACATGAAGCATTGAACATAAGGGTTTTCATTGAAAATATTCCCTTCATCATTTTAAATGAGATGTTTAGTCTTAACCTCACCATGATAGTTTGATGCTTTATTTACCTCACATACAAACATATAAACATTCCACTTCTATGTAGTCAGGTCACTAAACGTTTTACCACATTTTTTCGTGTGGGTATTTTTTTATTCTCTTCTTATCATGTTTAATTAAAATAATTAATTTATTATGGATACATTTATCACATATTTTAATTCGTCCTATAAAGAAAATATTTATCTCCAAACTCATTTTCAACCATGAATGTAGTATTTACTATTTTTTCACATCAATCAGAGTCTGAAGTTGCATTATTTCATAGTATGTGTTGAATTAGTCCACTAAAGAACATATTAAAATTTTTAGGATCCATAACATAAATTTTGGAGTATTAATTGTTTTTCATACTTTCATTTCATTTCTTCATATTGATTATTTTTAATTATTATTCATCTTTATGATTTAATTCCCTATTTTTTATGCATTTAAAATAGAAAATATTTTTAGAAAAAATTATTATATACTCTTCCCATTCTATATCTTTAATCTCCCCACCTATATTCATGATCATAATCTATCTCCACCACTTATTTTATTCTCCTTATAAGGAGTAAGCAACCCTGGTGAGATTTTACAGCTCTGAATAATGAATTATAGAAAATATTTTTTTAATAAAGGTAATCTGTTATTTGGGAATGAATAAATCTTGATGAACTATAAGAGAAGATAGATTATGATGTATCAAAGACTCAACATTATAATATTCCCTTCATGGTTAATATCTATTCTCAACACGATTTAAACTTTTATCCCTATCATGATATAGTTGATTCATCATCCAAATGATGGTTTATATTACAATATCCATCAATTTACGATGTTTTTTAGTGTATCTTCGGTTTTTCTCACCCTATCCATGGTTACACATATTTAATTTATATGTTATAAAATAATAAAAAAGTTTTTTAAAATTTTTTACATAATGGAGTCATTTTATTCTAAAGGAATTTAATATCCCAAAATAATATTATTCAAAGTCATTATTCTTTCATCTCCTCTAATAATAATTACATATTCTATATCTTCCTCTTAATGGATCATATAAAATTGTGATTAACAAAAAATTTCATTTTAGAGCTTCAACAAAGTGGTGTAGAAAGAACTATTTGTCTTGAATTAGGAGGATATCCAGTTAATACCCAATTCTCCTTTTAGGGTAATTACCCATTAGTATTAATATTCTATATCCACATCTACTAATATTATACACATAAGGATTTCATTTCATAGAAACTAAATTATTTATACTTCACCATCATAAGAGGATTTCTTCAAATATTCAGAATTATCCCTAGGGTTATTCTTGATGAGTTATATTAATTATTTATACAAATAACTAAGCCTTACTCATATAAAAACTATGGAATCCTTCTATTTTAGCACATTACACATTAATTACATAATAAAACATATAATAATATAGAGGATCATTTTTGTGGTATAGTTTTATTGAAATTAATAATTTAATAACTTAAAACATAACCATTAATCTAATACAGTTGAATGGATTCTTAATAAATTTATCCTTTGGTACATTGGATATATCATATATCCTAGTGATATTCATTAAACTAAAGGTGTGATAATAAATTCCAGTAAGTGAATAAATATTAAAATAATTAGCATCTGGTCATGAGGTAAAATGATAAGGCATGATCATGATAAGATAAATACTATCATTAAAAAAATTAGTGAAATATTATATGGAAATGTGGATACCAAATAAAAATGACACATTCCTAAGAATATTGTCTTGGATTATCATTAATGTTTCATAAAACATAATTAACATATAGGATAACCACGGTATCATAACACATTTTTATTATGGAGATTTATTATTTACTGAATTCATTGGAATGATATAGTTTCTCTCCTGACATATATATATATTCATAGGTTCCATATTTGTTATTGTAAAAAATATCACTAATATCCCATGGGAAATAATAAATTATTTTTATATAAATGTAATTAAATTCATAAATAATAAAAGGATTGAAAATTAATTCATTTTAATGAAATATAAATGAATAAAGAATATATATTTGTATTTTACTAATCAATAAATCTTGTAGGCATCATTATGAACACCAATAAATTGAAAAATGGAATGGGTATTCACAACATAATGAAATTACATGGAAATGATTGAAAATTAATGAATTGATTTTTACAGCATAACATATCTATAAAATGGAAATTTAAGAAGATTAATGGGACGGTAGGTAAGACTCTAAATATATAAAATTACTTGGATAGTAATGAAACCATTTAAATATATTAATTAATAATAGTATGAAATTTTTTTATGATAAATGAAGTACTATTAGTAAAGAATTAAAGAGGAATATAATTCCATTACCATGAAGAGTTTCTTCCTAGAAAATAAGGATATAACATTAAGACCATAAAAAACATTGGAGGGTCTCTTTGGATGTAAAATGACCATAAAATCATTGAAAATTGATTTTTAATTGGAGGATAATGTTGTCATTAGCGTGTATTTATAGTTAATGTAGAAGAATCATTTTATAATTTCAAAAAACATGTCATAGAATTACGTGTTTTTCAAAAAGAAAACAATTTTCATACCCAATGTTTTATCTCATTATTTCATAAATTTAATTCACATTTTAAAATATTTTAATTATTTATAATTTACATCCATTCTTTAATATTACATTAACGATGAAAATGTAAATTTTACAAAGATACTATTTAAAAAAATATAAATGTTCTCATTAGAGATGTAGAAATTCAATTACAAGTTTGAAAAGTTATTACAATTCACTAAAATATTAATTATTATTAAAATAATCCATTTATGGTCAATAAATACATTAATAAAATTATTTCACTACATTTTGGTAATTATGCTGCCATAATACATACTGTATATTATATCATATCTTATATGTTATAAAAAAAAATTATTTCGTATACATTTATGAAAAATTAATCTTTCACTAATTTCAATGTTCCTATTTAAAAAATGTCATCAATTTTAATAATAAAATTATCTAAATTTTTGAAATTAAATATATTTTTATTTTAATGTTTATTTATTGAATGAACTAATTTTTAATATACAATCAAATTTCCACCCATAAGAAAAACAATACATAATTAAAAATATTACTTAAAAATGTTGTTTTAAAACTTTTATAGACAATACTATTAAAAAATATATTTTAATATAAATTAATGATATATAATTTCCAAGAAATCAATTACAGTCTCTTTTTATAATAATGTATTTTAAAATATTCACAAATAAAATACATTTTTAATAAGGCTATATTAGTATTCCATAATTTTGAATTAGAAAATTTAATAACTAATTTTATAAATATATACATAATAATAATCTTATGGCCTATGTACATTACCCCATAATATTGTGCTATAGGCTCTATGGGTAAGGTGTTTTATGGTGGCTGTTTCATTAGAGGTTTTAACCAACATTGATCAAGTAGTGATATCAATTATCTAGAACATCTCAAGTATGAGGGTTCATTCATGCTGTAGTATGTTCAAGATCAACCAGGGTATTATTTAAAAACCCCAATTATGTAAAATCCATATCTCACTCAAAAAAAATAATCTTCATAAGGAATGATTCTTCTGGTTGAAAACATCGTTTCTTTGTTTAACATTGAATAATCTTTTATCAATACCTGTTACCTAATCTAACTCTACAGGACTCTTTATGATGGATATATTACCAATGTTTATAATTCATAGAGGCCATCTAACCAACAGTAATGTAATAGTATTGTATCAATGATAAACTGATGATTATATTTCCAATTACATCATATCTTGAGACACCAATCATAAATCTTTACTAATCTGTTATCATTGGTTATTTCAATTCCATTGATAATTTCAATCATATTTCTAATCATAATGTTTTACAAAAAAAATTCATGGAAAATGTAATGTTCATAGAAAAGGTAAATCCTCTGGAGTACACCATTGTGTGGCCATAATTATTTTGTTTTTGTATCCCTATACATGTCTTATTAGTATTAATTTATTTCATTACTTACCTTGTAATTGAAAAATTAAGAAAAAGTCATTCTATGTACATCCATTGTGAAATATAGTAAAAGAGTAATTTTGGAAGATTAAGTTCATTTATTAATCAATGAAAAATTATTCTAATCATTAAAACAATCCTTGTATTCATATATTCTTACCAGCACCAGATAAATACTCCTTATATGGGAGACTGATTCTATTTGATATCACGTATTTTTCACTTCTAAAAATATTTCATAATGTGTTTACTATTATTTTTACCCACCATATCAATGTATATATTTTACTATCACATTTATAAAATACATTATTTAGATATGTATTAATTTCAAACTAAATTAATTTACCACTTTCATCATTTTAACACAATTGGAATTCATATACCAGAATGAATGAATATTCCTAATGGATATATAATCTGTATTGTTATTTAATATTTTTATTACATTACAATACAATTCTTTACACACATTAAAATATCTAATTACGATATTACCTTTCCCAATATGCCTACAATTTTTTTTATTTTAATATATTAATTAATAATTTTTCAATAACATAATGGCCCTCATGGGAAATAATGGTGGTAAAGATTTCAATATTATAGTTTTTTATAAAGATTTTTACTTATTACTTTAATTAAATTATCAATATGTTTTTTTTTTCTATAATGATATTATAATATTTATTTAATTTAAAATTGAAATATTTTTCTAAAATTGAATTAGAAATAGCTCATTTTTTTATTTCATATAACATAATAAATCAACAATAATATTTATTGAATGAAAATTTTCCTTTGAAATACAGTTTGTTATAGGAATTCTTAGTCTCCTTTGATGATGTTGATGATTTTTTTTTCAAATAATCCTATTGATTCCACTTATAGTGTTTATCTTACTCCTCATGGAATATGAAATTATATTTAATGAATCCCTCGACTATAAATAATATTATATTATCTTATTCTATATAAACCACTGCAATTCTCAAATGGAAATTAATTATGAAAATATCTTGACACCAAATAATTTTTAGTGGATCATTTTATGTTTAATATTGATGTACATTCAACCCCTCTATGGACTGAATGGTTATGATAATATAATAATATGATGGGTGGGCATGAAATTTTACCATTATTTAGTGATTTGTGTAAAGGTTTATATATGAATATATAATTATGTGTCGACATTATGTGATTATATTTTCCTATAATTACATGCAAGAATAAAATTAATTATTTTTTTTCCATTATTTTATGATTCAGTTGAATTGAGGATTTGTTGAGTTAATAAGGTTATCCTTATTAATTTTCCAATCCTTCAGACATGAGGGATATTTTTGGGTCAATAAGGATTCTTTATAACTTTACCATTCCTTCTTGTTTTGAAAATCACAAATACCTTATCTCAAGGAAAATCACTTTTTACCTTGTGTTTTACTTCTCTAAGGAAATATTTCATTCCTCAAGGTAATTTATCCTTATCATTTTTTCATTGTTCAGATCGTTATTTTTCTAAGTGTAAAATTCAGTTTGTAACCAAAACCTTGTAATATTATAAATACGTAGACATGAATCATTCTGTTTTAGGGTTTGAATTCTCACAATTCAGACTCCGAACACTTCTGTGTTCTGACTCCTAATTCTGAATACAAATTCTGATTACGAACTCCTATTAATACTGACTCTGAATTCTTGTTACAAATTTTTCTATGTTCTGACACCGAATTTAGGATATGAATTTCTATGATTTCTGACGTCGAATTATAATGAATTCTAACTACTAACATTGTAAGTTTAGGTTCCGAATTTCTTAGAAACCAGAAACCAGAATCCAAATATCCTTGTATTATAGAAACTGAATTAATTTTTGGTTAGAGTACGAAATTTTATTTCATTATATTTTAATATTGGATTTTGGTTATTTAACAATATTTTTTCTTGCACTTTTTTTCGTTATAAAATTACTTCGTGCATTCAGTAACTAACTAATCGTTGTTTGAGTGACACTTGTATAGGTCCCTTCGAAATTCACGGAGAAAATATGACTGTTGGAGGAGCAAGCTGACCATTGGAGTTGTCCCTATAAATAGGACCTCATTTGAATGAGCTCATGACTTTTGGGAAACTGTTGATCTGAAGTGATTTCTAGAGAGAGAAAATGTCATTCTTAGTGCGTACTGAACTTCTTTTTCAGATTTGCTTTGTGCGACTCCGATTGTTGCTGTGTACAATCGAGGTCTTTCGGGGATATGATGATAGACGTGCCGACTAACTTAAAGTTGAGGGCTTGCGGGGATAGCAAGACAGACTCCGATCCTCATATCAAGGGCTTACCTTGGTGTGGGTAAGATAGACTTTCTTGAATGTATAAATCAAGGGACCTTTATCCAAGGTTTTTGGATACCATTCTATTTGGGTTAAATGATTTACTACTTTTACTTGTTTTGTTACATGTTATCAGCAACATTTTGTTTATTGAGGTAGGTATAACAATCTTATACTTCCTTATACTTGTATAATATAATTTTGTGAGATTCTATACGCTTTAAGGTAGAATATTTATCATAGTTTAATTTCATTAAGTTTCATTTTCCGGTTCCATCGTTTCTGAATAACTTTCTCGGAATCATATTTCCAGAATCTAGCATGTGTGTAGAACTATAGGTTTTGTTAATTACCTTGTTTAACCTTGTTAAATATAACCTTCATTAAAAGATCCAAAGGATGTTTTAAAATTATACAATTCACCCCCCTCTTGTATTTTGAGCATCATTAGATACTACATGCAATGTTTATATTATTTCATTCATACATTGTTTATTATATAGTATATCATAATCCACATACCATCTCAAAAATTGGTATCTGAAGAATTGGTTCAATCTGATTTAATCTCACGATTAGATTCAATAGAGAATTTATCTTCATCTTATTTCTGGAATCAAATTTTATGACTCATAATGTATGGATTCAAATTTTTATTATAGATACTATTATTATATAATTTTCTTGCTGAGGAATATTATCCTTGTTTACTTAACCTTACTACTAACATGTTTGTGTGGAGATAGTTTTCATTAAGATGGAAGGAATCAACGTTGGTTCCATTAACAACCTAAATCCTACAAGACCACCTATTTTTGATGGGAATGATTACAAATATTGTAGAGATCACATGAAGACATTAATTATCAATACTGGAGTCGACAATTTTGTTATGCTTATTGGAGGATATAAAATCCCTGAAAAGGTAGTTAGTACTTTCAAAAACCAAGAAAATCATGAATATCAACTAAATTATAAGTTATGCAATACATTTCTATATTACATTACTAGAAAGATATATTGCCAAATTTAATCTTGTGAATGAGAAAATTGTATTTAGAAGAAACTTGAAGTTACACATTTTGGAACTTCCAATGTTATTGAAAAAAGAAGAGCCATGCCCAGAGCAGAATATCATGGTTCTTTATTTCCTTATGAAGAACCCATATATAAGGTGTAACAAAGATTTATGAATATTGGTAATAGTTTACTATCCATGGGTGAGAAAGGATTATAAGATGAAACTCTTGTGGACATGATCATAGACATCATGACCAATGAATGGGAATCAAAGAGAACAACTATTGATGCAAATAGAAAGGTTATTCAAATTTCTCTTGATGACCTTTTTGGAACACTTCTTCAACATGAGACTAGAATGAATAGAGATGCTGCAAAAATAAAGAAGAAGAATGGGAATGACAGTGTTGCTTTTACAATATCTTCAAATCATATGAAATCAATGACTTATAAGAGAGTTTCATGATCCAAATCTAAGAATGTTGTTATACAATCCGAATCTAGTGGAAGTGAATCTTCAGAAAATGATCTTTCCAAACTCGCTCGAAGGATGAACAAGATATCCAGACAGATGAACTTTCAATCCATATATAAGAAGAATGAAATGAAAGACTAGAACTATTCAAAAGACACATGTTATAAATTAAAGAGAGGTGGACATATAAGGCATGATTGTCTTTTGCATAAAATAATGGAAAGAATGGAAAATAATTCTGAGAGAAACAGAACGAAGTACTAAAAAGCTAAATCTAAGAATGTTTTGAAAGCTAATGAAACCTAGAGTTCCAGTGGTGGTGACTCTTTTGATGAATCATCTGATTATGAATCATTTGGAGAGAAGAATCTTGGTCTAATAGCCAGACTACCTATTTACAATCATTTCTTAATGGATAAGGAAAATAGAGAAAGTACCAAAGGAAATACATGGTACCTGAATAGTAGATGTTCTCGGCATATGACTGGTAATAAGAAATTCATTGAAAATATTAACAAAATGAATGGAGGGAAAGTAAAATTCAATGATAATGTTAAGGGATAAATTATTGGTATAGGTCACATTGTTCTTCTTGGAAAACATTGATTTCAAATGTTCTTTTTGTAAAGGGTCTTAAGAATAACCTCATTAGTATAATTCAATTAAGTTATGATGGTTACCTTGTAAATTTTAGGAATGAAAAGTGGTTACTACACAATTCCAAGGAGGATTTTATTCTTTCTAATAATAGGAAAGAGAATGTTTACACACTAAACATAGAAGACCTTTGGAGCCAAGACTTACCTTTCCTTAGTGCAATGGATGATCATTCTTGGTTGTGGAATCGAAGTTTAGGACTCTCTAACTTTAGAAAACATTGCAAACTCTCAATGAAATGATTAATTAAGGATCTACCAGATCTTATATTTGGTTCTTCAAAATATTTTGATCCTTGTCATTATGGAAAGAAACATAAATCATGTTTCAAATCATTCGGTGAAGTCCCAACTATGGATGCATTACAGTTAGTACATATGGATCTCTTTTTTTCAACACAAAATGGAAGCATTGGAGGCAAGTATTATGTATTTTTTTAGTTGATTATTACACTAGATTTACATGGGTCTATTTTCTAGAAATTAAATCTGATGATTTTTGTTATTTTAAAAGTTTTAGAGGCCAAGTCAAATATGATAAAAACAATCCATTGATAACTATTCATATTGATCATGGAGGATAATTTCAAAGTTCTTATTTTGAAAGTAGTTTTAGTATAAAAGGAATTAGTCATAACTTCGTAGAACATAGAATGCCTAAAAAAATGATGTTGTTGAATGAAGAAATAGAATTATTGAAGAGATAACAAGAACCATGTTGAGTGAGTATTTTGTAGCCAACCATTTTTTGGCCGAAGCAGTAAGTACATATTTTTATATTATAAATCTAGATTTTATTAGACATTTTCTTAATAAATCTTTTTTATGAGTTATGGAATGTTAGAAAACCTAGACTTTCCTACTTAAAGGATTTTGGTTGCAAGGTATTCATTCTGAATACTGATGAAAATTTACACAAATTCGAACCAAAATATGATGAAGGACTTTTCTTAGGTTACACTACATGTTCTTGGATTATAGAGTTTTCAATAAAAACACATGTACTATTGAAGAAACGATACGTGTAAAATTTAATGAAAT
Source organism: Viscum album (assembly GCA_963277665.1). NCBI lineage: Eukaryota > Viridiplantae > Streptophyta > Magnoliopsida > Santalales > Viscaceae > Viscum > Viscum album. The sequence goes on from OY728151.1 coordinate 811,015,886, forward strand.
TGATCCCTTTGTTTTTAAGCAACCCCATCCTACATCTTCAGATGTGATTTCAAAAACGGATTATCAACCATTGTTAGAAGATCCTTCTGTTAAGGAAGATTCCCATGAATATTTTTCTGAAGCATTTATGATAGAAGATTTACTACCCTATGTTGATGACTGGGTTTTACAAAACCCAAAAAAGTTGTTTCTAAAGAATAATCCCAGTAATAGTATAATTGGTGGTATGAATCAATCTGTAAGGACTAGAAGTTCATTAAGAAGTGAAGTAGAACATCTAGCATTCCTTTCCCAATTAGAACCAAAAAAACACTGATGAAAATTTAGGTGATGATGATTGGATTAAGGCCATTCAAGATGAACTAAATGAATTTGAAAGGAATAATGTCTGGAACTTGGTTGAACGACATAAGGAAACATCTATTATTGGTGTAAAATTGGTCTTCAAAAATAAGTGCTATAAAAATGGAATCATAGTAAGAAATAAATCTAGATTAGTTGCGAACGCCAATAATCTACAAGAAGGAATAGAATATGAAGAAACCTATGCTCCAATATCTATACATGAATCTATTCGTATCTTACTTTTCTTTTCAACGTTATTTAATTTCAATATTTTCCAAATGGATGTGAAATGTGCTTTCCTTAATCGTTTTGTTCAAGAGGATTTTTTTATTGAAAAAACTCCTCGTTTTGAAGATACAAAACATCCAAATCATGTTTTTAGACTTACCAAAGATTTGTATGAACTTAAGAAGGCCCCTAGAGCCTGGTATGATAGACTTACAAAATTTTTGATTCAAAATAATTATGTTAAGGGAAATGCAGATCCAAACCTTTTTATAATAAAATATAAGAAAAATGTTTTGATTGTTCAAATTTATGTTGATGACATTATATTTGGTTCAACTCAGCAATATTTAACTAATTCCACTATGGATCTAATGATATCAGATTATGAAATGAGTATGATGGGTGAGTTAACATTTTCCCCTAGTTTTCAAATTTCAAAAAAACCAAAAGGAATCTATATATCCCAACATAACTATATTAAATATCTTCATAAAATGTTTGGATATGTCAACAAAAATAGTATATGTACTCCCATTTTTACCTCAAATACACTTGATCTTGATAAAGCTGGGAAACCAGTAGATCAAACATGTTTTAGAAGTATGATAGAAATTTTACTTTACATAAAATCTAGTCATCCATACATAAAGTTTTTAGTATTCGTATGTGAAAAATACCAATCCAATCATACAGAATATCATTTAATGGCAGTGAAAAGAATTTTTTGCTACTTAAAGGGAACCATGGATTTAGGACACTTTAATACTTCTAGAAATGCTTTTGTTTTGAAAAGTTTTTTGGATGTTGATTTTGGTGGATGTAGAATGTATAGAAAATGTACATCTGGAACATTTCATTTCCTAGGAGATTCATTAGTCTCTTGGTCAAGGAAGAAGCAACACTAAGTAGCACTTTCAACTACTGAAGCTGAATATGTATCAGCTGGAATTTTTTGTGCTCAAGTGTTGTGGATGCAATACACACTCACAGAAAATGGTATGAGTTTTACCAAAACCCAAATTTTTTGTGATAATATAACTTCCATTTCCATTAGTAACAACCTTAAACATCACTCTCATTCAAAACACATAGATATTAGGCATCACGTTCTTAGAGATCACAAATAAAAAAGAGATATTATTCTTCCATTTATCGGAACACAAGATCAACTTGCTGATATTTTAAAAAATTCATTAACCTATAATAGATTTGAATAAATTAAACAGAAGTTAGGAATGATAACCATAAGTTAATCCACATTTTTAACTTCCTGTTGAATCAATCCCTTACATTAATAAAATCTTTTTCATAGGAGGAGTATATTTGAATGAAGTTTTCAATATTTTTTGTTATGTAGTTATCAAAAAACTTCATTATGATGTTATCATGATTTTTCGTAATGATGGCTTCAAATAATTTTGTAATGAAGTTCTCAAATCTTTTTATAATGAAGTTTTATAAAATTTCATAATGAAGTGTTCAAAATTTTTCTTATGAAGTTGACAATATTTTTCGTAAATATGTTTTCAAAAAACATCATAATGAGGTTTTCAAATTTTTTCGTAATGATGATTTTCAGACCTGAGATTTTCGTAAAGAAATTTTTTGTAATGAAGATTTTTGTAATGAAGATTTTCATAATAAATATTATCATAATGAAGATTTTCGTACTCATTTTTTTATCATAATAGTGTTTTATTTTGTAGTCATGTTTTTTTACGGAATCTAAAGTTCATCAAGAAGATTATTACATATCATGAGTAATCCTCCTAGAAATTTTAAAGGTATGTTTTCTTTCTTATGTTTTCGTAGTCAACATTTACTTTCTGGTATTTTCTTTTGTTTTTTAAATTTTTTGATTTCTAGTTTCCTTAAATCCGATTGTTTTCTTTTAAAACCCTAAAAAGGCCAGATTCTATCAAGATTTCCTTACGGCTATCATATCAACCATCATATATGATCTGATGTTTTTTCATCCATTGGATCATTTTTTGAAGATGAATCGTCTCTTCTAACGCCTATATAATGGACACTTGAAGGGTTTTCCCACATTGATCTGAAGCCTTTGCATGTCGATGCTCTCCCACCTTTCAAAATCACATTCTGAACCTCTCAAATCATGCTCTAATCCAAATGTATGGTGAATTTCCTTCTCAAGAGATTTCAACTGTCAAGTCGATTTCAGAGTGGCAGATTTGCATAGAGAGGTTGGTGCATCCGAATTTCATTACCATGTACGATTCCATTATCTCCAAAAACATCTGGTTGAATCAATGGGAATGTGTTTGCATATCAAATCCAGGAGCTCATGAATTGGTGTGTCTATATCTTCTTATCGAGTTCTATGAATTAGTTAGTTTCTTTAAGGAATATGGTTGATAGAAGTTTTCCATTAAAATATTTTGTACAACCTATGCCCTATCATATATAAAGGCAGCCAGTTTGGTTGGAATTCCATTTAATGGGGAAGGCGAGTTCTGTTCACATAAATTACCAAATGTACAAGGATGATTTTTCAAAGTAAAAGCTATGGAGTGTATTGGACTTTCCGATATTAAACTGCCAAGATTGCTCATTTGAATACAAATAATCGGATCCTTGAATTGTGGGTTCAGGGTTTTATCATTCTGAGAAAGGGTGACAATGTCATGTTAAATATGAGTGATATGTACTTTTTAGACTTCTGGGTAAATTAAAAGAAGATCAAATTAATGAAGAATATTCTCATTATGATAGAGAATATTAAGAATGGGAACTTGAAAGATCATATTATAATGTATCTTTCTATCCTCTCTAAACTAATTGTTCGGTGCCTCGATTTTTTTAAGATTCCTTGAATTTCCAAACCAAGGATTGCAATGTCATGATAATTAGTTATGATACTCTCAAAAGGACGAAAGTTGGTTATTTTAAGGAGTCAATATAATTCTATGACTTACCAGAGGAAGAGGCAGAAGTTGTTCTGAAGTAACGAGAAGTTCCTGAACCATCGTGGAAAGGGGGAAAGAAGAGGAAATTGAAGGAAGTGGAAGAATAAGAGAAAACCACTCAAGCTAAGGAAGCTCAATCCGCACCTCCAAAGCTGAAGAAGTATAAATCCTATACATATGATGTTGCAACGAAGTAGAGGAATGAAAAAAATAATCAGAAGGAAGGAGATCCATTTTTTGGTTTGGATGCCGCTGAAGCCATGGATTTGAATGAGAAGAAAACTGATGAGCTTGAGAAGCAATCTAAGGAAAAGAATTTAAAGAAGAATATGAGTTAAGATGAGAATGTGCAATACCATATGAGGGATACTATAATATAATCTGAGAATATCCCTATACCAAAATATTTCTTGGTTGAGGCCTTACTTGAGACTCCAGGGAAGAAGTACATGACTCTGGAAAACGCACAAGAGATGGACGATGAAAAAGAAGCTATCAATGTAGAAGAGGAAGAAGCTGAAAGAATTGGGTATACATGATATTTGATTAATAAAGTGGAATACTTTCATGAAAAGTAAAGCCCATACGAAAAATTCTCAATCTGAACATCACAAGCTGGACCTTTGAAGCTTGCTACTCCTCAAATAATTGATAAGGTAGAAGACGAAGTGAACAGGTTTTCTGAGGAAAAATATTTACTAAAAATTTCATTCATCCTAATTATACTAAGGAAGGAGCTGAGAAGCTGAAATTAGATGAAGAAAATATTGTTCAGCTGTCTGACAGCGAACATGAGTCTTCAGATTAGGAAGTTGTTCCGAGAACTAATAAGGGGAAACAAGTGGTTGAGGATATACATAGTCAAGTTGTTTCAAAGAAGAAAGAAGCTGGTGGATCATCGAAGAGGAATCTTGTTGATCTATAGAAATATCCCTCACCATTCAAAGTCTCGAATTTGGAATCATCTTCTCTAGGACAGGATTTTGTATTCCAATAGTTGAAGAAGATTGTTGGGACCATTACAATTTTCCAAATCATAGATTCTAGATTCCAGATGCTTCAACATACATTGATCCAAAAATCAGATTCAGTGTCCATGCTGTTGGAAAAGTGTATGAAGCTAGAGGCAGACGTCAAATATTTCCATATCAACTATGAATCCCAAAAAAGATCTTTTAAGAAAATGGTTACCTGGTCAAAGAATATAGTTGAAGATTTGAGAGATATTGATGAGTTTCAAGATGATGTTAAGGATGATTTTGATACTGAATATGGTAAAATCAAAGATCTCATGGATTGATTTGAGGAAAATATATCTCTTGAGTAGAATAATTGGATTCAAGAGGTAAAATATTTGAAAGTAAATTTGTATTTGGTTTCCAAAAGATGGAAAAGGGAAAGGGATCATCGGATCGAGATCGATGAAAAGCTAGTCAACAAAGATGAATTGATAAAGGCTCCAGAAGAGGCTTTGAAGGCTCAGGAAGAAAAGATAAAATCCATAGATAAGAAATCATAGGATGACCACAAGGAGCTAAAATCACTGAAAACCATAGTGAAGAAATTGATACCCAAGTAAAATGAAGGAAAATAGATCCAATCCAATCTTTTTTTTTATTTTTCTTTCCATGTACAAATTTTTCGTATCTTAATGAAATTTTTGGTTTCCCATTTTTGATGGCATGATTTGTACTAATATTTCAGGTACTATAATTTATTCTCCATTCCCTAAAATCCTTTTTGAAAATCACAAAGGGGGACAAAGGAAAAATAATACTATGTAAAGAAGAAATATCCCTAAGTAAGGGGGAGTTTATCAAAGGGGGGTTTTCATTATTGCGATTTCCATACAGAATATAATGAGAAATCATATACCTAAAATCTAGAATACGATCCTTACTATTCCAATACCTAAAGGGGATATAGTCGTATTCAACTTTGTCCATATGAGAAGGGAGAGAAGTTTTATATTCAATGTCTAGAAATATATTTTCTATGACCTTTTATTTTTTTCGTATGGTTGTTTGTGCTTTCCAAAAATATGGAGATTGTTGAATCAATATGGTTTTCCTTATGACTTCCATTCCTTCATACTTGAGGGTGATTTTTGGGTCAACAACGGTTCCATGTAACGTTACCATTCCTTCTTGTTTTGAAAATGACAAACACCTTGTCTCAATGAAAATCTCTTTTTACCCTGTCTTTTACTTCTATAAGGAAAAATTTCCATCCCCATGGGAATTTATCCTTACAATGTTTTCATTGTTCGTATCATAATTTTACTATGTGTAAATTTTGGTTTGTAGCCAAAACCTCAGAATCCTATAAATACCAAGATATGAAGAATTCTGTTTTAGGATTCGAATTCTCATAATTCTCACTCCGAACTCTTCAGAGTTCTAACACCGAATTCTAAATACGAATTCTGATTACGAACTATTATGAATACTAACTCTTAATTCATGTTACGAATTATTCTGAGTTCTGACACCAAATTTATGATTCTAATTCTTATGAGTTATGACTCTAAATTCTAATGAATTATGACTCCGAACACTGTAAGTTCAAGTTCTGAATTCATTAGAAAACAAAATCATAATATCCTTGTATTATAGACTCAAAATTCATTTTTGGTTAGACTTTAAACATTTATTTACATACATTTCGAATATTGGATTTTTGTAATGTAACCATGTTTTTTTCTTAAACATGTTGTTTTATAAAATAATGTTTTGAATTCATTTACTAACTAACCATTGTTTGAGTGACACGTGTATATGTCCCTCCGAAATTCAAGGAAAAAGATGATTGTTGGAGGAGGGAGCCGACCGTTAGAGCTCTTCCTATAAATAGGAGCTCATTTGAATGAGCTGAGGACATAGGGACAACTGTTGATTTGATGTGATTTCTAGAGATAGATACTCTTATTATTGGTGTGTACTAAACTTCTTGTTTAGATTTGATTTGTGAGACTCCGGTTGTTGCTGTGTACAATCGAGGGCTTCCAAGGATGGGATGACAGTGGTGCCGACAACCTTTTAGTTGAGGGCTTGCGGGGATAGCATGACAGACTCCAATCATCTTATCAATGGATTACCCTTGTGTGGGTAAGATAGAATATATTGAATGTATAAATCAAAGGACCTTTATCCAAGTTTTTTGGATACCCTTCTCTTTGGGTTAAAAGATATACTACTTGTTACTTGTTAAGTTACAAGTTTTCCACTGCATTTTTTTAGGAATGTATATGTAACGCCCCGACCCCAGCTACCCAGAGTCGGTGCATTACTTCGTAACATTGGCATGATCACAAAAGATCACGTCTCGAAAGACCGATTAGTTTAGTAGCCTTGGAAACACTAGATACATTTGTAAACGTTACATTACATCATAAAGTGAAAAACTACAATAACAAAGTCTCCATAGTCCACACTCATATCCTCTTCTGACTATTCTTGCAAGTCAGTCATAAAATACTTCTTCACAACCTGGAAAATTTTTAAACATTGAAAGGGGTGAGCTCAAATGCTCAGTAAGGATAACAATAATGCGGAAGCTTTCATAAATAAACATTAACATTTAAGGCAATGTATAACTAAAACAAAAGCCTCTTAAACATGAACTTCAACATAATATGGCAAAAGTAAAATGAGATAATGCCATTTAATTCATTACATGGATATTCTACTGGTCGAATAATCACATGCAATAACAATAACCACTTTCATAATGAGGGAATGTATAATGCCGGACATTCTGAAACATTTTGTCAAGGCCTCGGCCAAGACATCTAAAATGATTAAGGCCTCGGCCAAAACCATAAATCAAATTGGGAAAGGGCCTCGGCCAATTCCACGTCTAGTTGTCTCATGAGACCTACCGATGCATCGAGGAGCTATAGCGGGCTCCACCCGTCACTTATTAAGTCCAATACATTCCTCATATGAATAGGTTTAAACATATCATAAACCATAACATAATCGTATCACATAAAACATGCATAAAGGAAACATAACATTTCCACATTTCAATCACAAGATATCAATACAACACTTTGATATGATAAAAACGCTTTCAAAACCATTTTCAATACCAAAATAAAAGAATGTTAAAACTTTGTATTTATTTTTCATTTTAAAAAAAAGATGGCTTGTAGAGGAAGCCGAAACTCAAATAATGGTCACGGCGGCGGAGAGGTCATTGTCGCCGCATAAGTACGGAAAGAAAAACATTCCCTTTTGTCGTTTAGCAAAACGTTTTGTATAAAAAGATTCCTTTTGAATAACCGTAAAAGTCAAAGGGGTTTATACACCGTATAAAAGAAAGTTGTGTATAAAGCCAAATATGCCTCAATGAAAGGAGATTGAGACAAAGTCCTTAAAAAGATCATTTTTAAAATAAAATAGATCTATTATGTGTATTCACTATAGGTACACATAAAGATAGTAAAAATACAAAATAGGACATAATAATATCATGACATAATTTGAAAGTAGGAGATTAACCCAAAGAATGGAAGTTGGGTTAAGAAATTCCCTTACCTCGTGTCTGACTTGACTCAACCGTTCTTTAACCTCCTGAATAATAAACTAGAGTTAATATATACCTTATTAAGAACCATTTTCAACTTCATTATCCTTATTATATCACTTATTACAATGATATGAACATTATGTAATTATTTAAGTTAATAATGTTCATTTTGTCGGTATTTGGTTCTTAAGTCAAAAATAGGCTTCTTACACTTACATGTTGTTAATTTGGTCAAAGGTTCATTATATCCAGAATGGTATTCATGATGTAGATATCATATATGTCATATATATCCAGTACATACATTCATTTATAATATTACATCACATTTAGAGGTAAGAAATGAAATGCACCGTTCATGGAGACGGTAAGCCGTACGTACGCATGAACGCTACTTCCATTTCTATTTCATATTTTCTGGAATGGAATCATAATGATATGAGAGTATATTATAATTCCAGTATAATAACATATATAATATCATTAACTTTATCCTTCACACATCCCACATATGGTATTAACGAATCAAATCACTTTCAGGGGGCGGTAGTCCGCGCTTCCTAAAATGAAGATATCGTGTTTTACCCATAATGGAAACCATAAAGGTATGCCCAAAATGAAAAAAACAGAAGCTTAAGGAAAACATAAACATATTATATATCATATATAAAAATAGTGACATCATAATGGCCACCTTTGAAGGTGTTAAATGAGTGTTGAACAATCATCGTTTCGGGAGGCAGAATTTCGCCATCCACGGAAACCTTATGTTCTTTAACCATTTGATGTAGTTGTGTGGAAGTGTAGCTCAAATAAATCTTATAAAAACATCCTAGTATATTTAAGATACTGGTGTTGTTACAAAAGAAGTAAATAAAAAGAGTTTAGGGGGTTGGAGAAGCAAAATAAAACAAAAGAACATGAGAGAATGAATTACCTTAAAAAGTGTAACTCCTTTTGAGTTGAGCCTAAAGGCTTCCTTTGAAAGGATTCTGCCCAAAGGGAATCCTCTAGGATGAGGAGAGGGATGTGGAGAGAGAAAATGGGCAGGGGTTGGCCGAGCCAATGGCTTGAAGAGTGTGTGAAATGAGGTAGAGGTGGGGGCCTTTTATAAGAGGAGAGGAGGGGCACTTTTGGAAGGATTGAAATGTTACATTATTTCAAAATGATTTTCGGATTCTAAAGGTCCCACACTTATATAATTCGAGGCTAAGGTGATAAGGTTTCAAAATCTCTTCATCCAATTGGCTTTGGACAAGTGTAAGCCTTGGATTTTGCATTATCTTCTCATTTTATTTAAATCGTTAAATAATGAGGTCATCGCCACATCATAATGATGTCATAAATAATTTAATTTATTTAATGTCTAAAAATTATAAAACAAATACTATGATGTAGGAAATCGTTTTAGCTTTCTAATGAATATTTATAGTCAAAATTTGGACTTGTGTAACCCTACTTAAAAATTGATTTAGTAAAACAATTTATGTTAGTGTCATTTTCACTTTAACATTAAATAAAAAGTAATTTATGTTATTTCCCAACAAAAGTGGATCCATGGGGTCCCCAAGTTAGGCCATGGCTTGTCTTGGTCGGCCATGACACAACCAATAAGGTTGGGACATGTGTCTAGGTCATTTCATATTATTAAAGTATTATTTATACCTTAAACCACACTAATTACCACTAATCGCGATTAAAACTTAATAAGTTACTATTCACCAAAAAATTATTTTTATCCCATTGAACCACATTTTACTTCATAATGAAAACCATGTATGTCGGATTTTTGAAAATCAAATCACAGAAGTGGTAATATTTCATTTAAACGAAAAATCAGTTATTTAACAACCACTTAGTGGTTTCACTATTCATCAAAAATTGAAGTTTTTCAGAATAAGGCCAAAATTTCACCCTAAGCTATAATTGATATTCCGAATTGAAAAATGATGTCTATTTTACAAAATTCCAAACATATTAGTTGCATTAATTATTTTTATAATTAATTCCCGCTGTCACAACAAATAGCGTGTTTTTAAGAAACAATTTATATCAAAAGATTGGCAATTGTTTATGTCCAATTTCAATGTTAAATTAATTCTAATGACCACCATTGGATAAAATGGTAAAAATATATTCTAATTATACTTTAAAACCATCAAATATTATAATTTATCACTATAAATTATTTTGATTAAAAAAGTTGTTTTAAGTATTTTTCACTATTTATAAAATTTTAGAAGTTCTCAGAAAAATACCAAAAATTCAACATAGGCTAATTTCGATATTACGAATACAAAAATGAAGTCCATTTTGACATATAAAATTTATAATATTTCAAAAAGAAGGTATTACTATTCATAACGGCTACTTTGATTAGTCGCGGTGTTTTAGAACTCGAAGTTGCGTACAATGCAAGCTATTGTATTACTGAATGAGAAGCGTATCGTGGAAGCTCGGGGTGTTACATTCTCCCCTCCTTCAATAAATTTCGTCCTCGCAATTTGAAATTTTTCTTGGAAAATACAAGGTTGAAAAAAGAAAATACCTTTGAGGAAAACCCACATCGAAAATAAGGTTAATAAATATATAACATTAAAAGAAAGCAGGATAAGTACAAAGGTCACCCGATATAGCCCATTATAGGATTCTATGAAAATATGGATATGGAGGAGAAACAAACCATCAAGGTCTGATGGGGAGTTATAGAAAACAGGATTAGGAGAAAGTTTAACCACAAGAAAGTCACAAACTTGTGATTGGTTAAACGGTCATTGAATCCCCAGTTGGAAAAGTTAACCGACAACATTTTTGTTTTAAGTTACATTTTATAATGTTGAGGAATTTATTTAGGAGATTTACTAAGAACGTAAGGGAATATACATACTTGTTATGTATACTTTCATTCGTTAATAAATTTTTACCACAAACCCAACTTTTACTCCAAATGGTAACGGAACTCAAAAATATTCTATTTATCCTAATTGTATAAGGTTCCAAATGTTAACACATACCATTTAGATTAGTAAAACGATTTTGTAATAACCAGGGACTTCCTGTAGGCTAGTGGTAGGAAATAAAGGCTTGTCGCACTATGGTTGTGGGTTCGATTCCTGCAGCTGTGTCCGACGCGACGGTTTATGCCCCACCCTGCAGGTTGTCCTTTTCCTAAAACTATAGTATTATAATACTCCAAAAATAATATTCATAAATTTTTTAACCTTAAACCGTACTATCCAAAAATCAACTTAATCCACTCCAACCTTTATAGTTATCCAAAATACCTCTGTCCAGACTTTCTCTAAAAGGTCTCTTAATTCCAAACTCAATTTATCAGATTCCCCAAACAAATTAAAGTTTCTCTTTTGCCACATACTAAAAATATGATTACCTTCATCAGATTAAAACCTTACTGAAATCAAAAAGTACTGCAGTACAATCCTTATATAGATCACATTATTCTAATAACCAGAATATAATCCATGAGTCCAAAAGCACCAATACATTAGTTATTCTGCTTCAACTGTAGTAACAGCATAAGATTGTCCTTGATCCCTTGGCCTTTTCTGAGGTAAGTTTCCCTGACGCTTAGGACATTCATTTGCATAATGACCCATTTCTCTACAATTGTAGCATTCAACTTTGACAGCCTCTTTCTTTCCCTTGCAATCACGTGCCTGGTGACCTTTTTCTCCACATTTATAACAGACTCCCATTCCTTTTAGGCAAGTACCAGGGTGATTCTTCCCACAATTATCACATAATGGAAAATCCTTCTTTCCCTTTTTCCCTTTATCTGTCTCTTGTTCCCCCGTTCTCTTCTTCTCTTGCTTTACTTTGTTGTCATAAGACTTAGAGAATTCCTTTTCTGTCTTGATAGCACACGAGACAATATCTTCGTATGATGAGAAGGATTGTGATACCAAAGCTCGACGGAGAAATGGTTTTAACCCATCAAAGAAACGATCAATCTTACTCCTTGGGTTACGCATGTAATCTGTAGCATACCTCGCTAACCTTGTAAAGTTAGCCTCATACTTTGCGACATTCTCATCCTCCTTCTGCCTCAGACTCAGAAATTGCCTTTCCATATCTGCCCGATGGTCACGAGGAAAGTATTTTTCTAAGAAAAGCTCTTTGAACTCCCTCCATTCCATATTCGATACGTCATCATCTTCCTTTGTGTTTCGAATCAGCGACCACCACTGATCGGCATCTCCAGTGAGGCGGTAAACTGCCATGACAACCATCTCCCTTTCACTACTCCCCAAAGCCTGAAATATTTTCTCTAGGGAATTTATCCATTGCTCGGCTACTAAGGGATTTGTACTCCCATTGAACGTTGGTGGTTGTTGCATCATGAAACGATCTAGCATTGATCCTCCACGTTGCGGATCAGGGTGCTCCATACGAGTAAGGTTGTTATTCATAACCTGCGTGAGTTGTCCCAGTATGGTAATAAGTTGATCAGCACCAGTTGTATCTTCAGGTCCACAATAATTATCTTGAGCAAGAGGGCAATCCCTACACGGAGTTCGTGCATTGATACAGTTTCCATTCCTTCTACTAGGCGCCATTTCTAAACAATGGCATAAACTAGATTAGTTTATGAATCAAAATACATAATTCCATACTTGTAAAATACTTAACATAAATTGAACTATTTATGGATATAATCCATAATCATAAAAAGGTTTTATTTGAGGAAGTATATACTCATAACCATTCATAGTGGTTTGTAAAGAAAATGAGAATTATCCTAAGCGTATCCCCCGGGAGTATCGTAACCAAGAGTGCAGCAAGGCCCGTTGTCGTGCACCAGTTCCCGTTCGAGTCTAGCTCAAATCGGTGTTTTCGGGTTTTACCCCTAGGTACATCTGTGCCAGAGCTGCCTCTACCTGCTCGTATCCAGACAGGGATGTATTGCTTGGAAAACTCATATCATCTCTATAATACCAAAATTCTAGGAAGTTCTTCTATACTAATCCTCAAAGCCTATCTTTGGGCTATGCGTTCTAATCAGAGTTTATCTACATCTAGCTTCCAAGGTTAGTACTAAACTGCCTCTGATACCAACTGTAACGCCCCGACCCCAGCTACCCAGAGTCGGTGCATTACTTCGTAACATTGGCATGATCACAAAAGATCACGTCTCGAAAGACCTATTAGTTTAGTAGCCTTGGAAACACTAGATACATTTGTAAACGTTACATTACATCATAAAGTGAAAAACTACAATAACAAAGTCTCCATAGTCCACACTCATATCCTCTTCTGACTATTCTTGCAAGTCAGTCATAAAATACTTCTTCACAACCTGGAAAATTTTTAAACATTGAAAGGGGTGAGCTCAAATGCTCAGTAAGGATAACAATAATGCGGAAGCTTTCATAAATAAACATTAACATTTAAGGCAATGTATAACTAAAACAAAAGCCTCTTAAACATGAACTTCAACATAATATGGCAAAAGTAAAATGAGATAATGCCATTTACTTCATTACATGGATATTCTACTGGTCGAATAATCACATGCAATAACAATAACCACTTTCATAATGAGGGAATGTATAATGCCGGACATTCTGAAACATTTTGTCAAGGCCTCGGCCAAGACATCTAAAATGATTAAGGCCTCGGCCAAAACCATAAATCAAATTGGGAAAGGGCCTCGGCCAATTCCACGTCTAGTTGTCTCATGAGACCTACCGATGCATCGAGGAGCTATAGCGGGCTCCACCCGTCACTTATTAAGTCCAATACATTCCTCATATGAATAGGTTTAAACATATCATAAACCATAACATAATCGTATCACATAAAACATGCATAAAGGAAACATAACATTTCCACATTTCAATCACAAGATATCAATACAACACTTTGATATGATAAAAACGCTTTCAAAACCATTTTCAATACCAAAATAAAAGAAAGTTAAAACTTTGTATTTATTTTTCATTTTAAAAAAAAGATGGCTTGTAGAGGAAGCCGAAACTCAAATAATGGTCACGGCGGCGGAGAGGTCATTGTCGCCGCATAAGTACGGAAAGAAAAACATTCCCTTTTGTCGTTTAGAAAAACGTTTTGTATAAAAAGATTCCTTTTGAATAACCGTAAAAGTCAAAGGGGTTTATACACCGTATAAAAGAAAGTTGTGTATAAAGCCAAATATGCCTCAATGAAAGGAGATTGAGACAAAGTCCTTAAAAAGATCATTTTTAAAATAAAATAGATCTATTATGTGTATTCACTATAGGTACACATAAAGATAGTAAAAATACAAAATAGGACATAATAATATCATGACATAATTTGAAAGTAGGAGATTAACCCAAAGAATGGAAGTTGGGTTAAGAAATTCCCTTACCTCGTGTCTGACTTGACTCAACCGTTCTTTAACCTCCTGAATAATAAACTAGAGTTAATATATACCTTATTAAGAACCATTTTCAACTTCATTATCCTTATTATATCACTTATTACAATGATATGAACATTATGTAATTATTTAAGTTAATAATGTTCATTTTGTCGGTATTTGGTTCTTAAGTCAAAAATAGGCTTCTTACACTTACATGTTGTTAATTTGGTCAAAGGTTCATTATATCCAGAATGGTATTCATGATGTAGATATCATATATGTCATATATATCCAGTACATACATTCATTTATAATATTACATCACATTTAGAGGTAAGAAATGAAATGCACCGTTCATGGAGACGGTAAGCCGTACGTACGCATGAACGCTACTTCCATTTCTATTTCATATTTTCTGGAATGGAATCATAATGATATGAGAGTATATTATAATTCCAGTATAATAACATATATAATATCATTAACTTTATCCTTCACACATCCCACATATGGTATTAACGAATCAAATCACTTTCAGGGGGCGGTAGTCCGCGCTTCCTAAAATGAAGATATCGTGTTTTACCCATAATGGAAACCATAAAGGTATGCCCAAAATGAAAAAAACAGAAGCTTAAGGAAAACATAAACATATTATATATCATATATAAAAATAGTGACATCATAATGGCCACCTTTGAAGGTGTTAAATGAGTGTTGAACAATCATCGTTTCGGGAGGCAGAATTTCGCCATCCACGGAAACCTTATGTTCTTTAACCATTTGATGTAGTTGTGTGGAAGTGTAGCTCAAATAAATCTTATAACAACATCCTAGTATATTTAAGATACTGGTGTTGTTACAAAAGAAGTAAATAAAAAGAGTTTAGGGGGTTGGAGAAGCAAAATAAAACAAAAGAACATGAGAGAATGAATTACCTTAAAAAGTGTAACTCCTTTTGAGTTGAGCCTAAAGGCTTCCTTTGAAAGGATTCTGCCCAAAGGGAATCCTCTAGGATGAGGAGAGGGATGTGGAGAGAGCAAATGGGCAGGGGTTGGCCGAGACAATGGCTTGAAGAGTGTGTGAAATGAGGTAGAGGTGGAGGCCTTTTATAAGAGGATAGGAGGGGCACTTTTGGAAGGATTGAAATGTTACATTATTTCAAAATGCTTTTCGGATTCTAAAGGTCCCACACTTATATAATTCGAGGCTAAGGTGATAAGGTTTCGAAATCTCTTCATCCAATTGGCTTTGGACAAGTGTAAGCCTTGGATTTTGCATTATCTTCTCATTTTATTTAAATCGTTAAATAATGAGGTCATCGCCACATCATAATGATGTCATAAATAATTTAATTTATTTAATGTCTAAAAATTATAAAACAAATACTATGATGTAGGAAATCGTTTTAGCTTTCTAATGAATATTTATAGTCAAAATTTGGACTTGTGTAACCCTACTTAAAAATTGATTTAGTAAAACAATTTATGTTAGTGTCATTTTCACTTTAACATTAAATAAAAAGTAATTTATGTTATTTCCCAACAAAAGTGGATCCATGGGGTCCCCAAGTTAGGCCATGGCTTGTCTTGGTCGGCCATGACACAACCAATAAGGTTGGGACATGTGTCTAGGTTATTTCATATTATTAAAGTATTATTTATACCTTAAACCACACTAATTACCACTAATCGCGATTAAAACTTAATAAGTTACTATTCACCAAAAAATTATTTTTATCCCATTGAACCACATTTTACTTCTTAATGAAAACCATGTATGTCGGATTTTTGAAAATCAAATCACAGAAGTGGTAATATTTCATTTAAACGAAAAATCAGTTATTTAACAACCACTTAGTGGTTTCACTATTCATCAAAAATTGATGTTTTTCAGAATAAGGCCAAAATTTCACCCTAAGCTATAATTGATATTCCGAATTGAAAAATGATGTCTATTTTACAAAATTCCAAACATATTAGTTGCATTAATTATTTTTATAATTAATTCCCGCTGTCACAACAAATAGCGTGTTTTTAAGAAACAATTTATATCAAAAGATTGGCAATTGTTTATGTCCAATTTCAATGTTAAATTAATTCTAATGACCACCATTGGATAAAATGGTAAAAATATATTCTAATTATACTTTAAAACCATCAAATATTATAATTTATCACTATAAATTATTTTGATTAAAAAAGTTGTTTTAAGTATTTTTCACTATTTATAAAATTTTAGAAGTTCTCAGAAAAATACCAAAAATTCAACATAGGCTAATTTCGATATTACGAATACAAAAATGAAGTCCATTTTGACATATAAAATTTATAATATTTCAAAAAGAAGGTATTACTATTCATAACGGCTACTTTGATTAGTCGCGGTGTTTTAGAACTCGAAGTTGCGTACAATGCAAGCTATTGTATTACTGAATGAGAAGCGTATCGTGGAAGCTCGGGGTGTTACAGTATACCAATCTTATACTTCCTTATACTTGTATACTCTGATTTAGTGATATTATAGACACTTTAAGGTATAATATTTATCAATGTAAACTATCATTATGTTTCATTTTCCAGAACCATCTTTTCGGAATGACTTTCTCGGAATCATATTTCTGGAATCTAGCAACTTTGTAGAACTAGAAGTTTTGTGAATTGCCTTGTTTAACATTCTTAAAAATAAGCTTCCTAAAAATTTTCAATGGAATTTTTAAAAGTATATAATTAACCACCCCCTCTTGTATTTTGAGAAAAATTAGATACTATATACATCATCTATATTATTTTTATCCTATATTTGGTATTATAGAGTATATCATACTTCACTTACCATCTCAATAGGATTAAGTTACGATGCTTCACTATTATTCATGTGTCATATTCCATATTACATTCAAATTAATTCATTGTTCTTTTGATTACCATCATGTGAATTTAATTTGATGATTATTAACAGATTCACCCATGACACAAATTAATTAATGTCTCATATGTATTCCATTTATTCTTCCTCATTCTATGATTTTAACTCAATATTTCATTGATTTATGATCTCGGTTAATAATAAATTAAATGAATATTATTAAATATTTTAAATTGGTGTAATATAAAATTTAAAATATAATATAAAATTGTACGTTCATTAATGATGAATGAGGTTAATTATTCCAGCACACTAACCAAATTTTTGGAGTTGTTATATTATTTTTTTATAAAATATCATGTTATAATCTTATGTGTAATGTATGGATCTCTATAATAGGCTATATCAATGGTTTTATAGACCACATTGAGTGAATAAGTGTGTACCATTAAAATAAAAAATTGTGAAAAATTAGACAACATTTTGTTACAAATAATTACATATCTTTTCTAGTTAATGAATAGTGATTTAATGTTCATATAAATGGGGGTATAACTACTCTTATCATGAAACATCGACTTTTTGAGATAGAGGGGATTGTTATCCCGTCCCTCATTATATTTCTAAGGGAAAATGATGTCATGGAATCACGATCGGGTGTTCATTCAATAGAAATGGTTTTTCCACCTCACGCTGGAATCAATACTATGTGACACGTATTAGTTGAGGTTGTCAAATTCAATATTGATTTATCTTTCAAACTAGTATTCCACACACATTTTCATCATCATATTTAATTATATAAACTTACGAATAAGTATTGAAATGATGATTTTGGTATAATCAATGTTTAATTTCTTCTCAACTATTAGGGTTTCCATAAAGGGGTAATGTCATGGATTACATTGGTTTTTTGGGGCTCAACATAGATTCTATCCCTCTGAAACAAAAATCCAATTAAATTCCACGATATATCTCTCAATGAAAATTTTATGGTTTTCAATGTCTAATTATACTATCGTAACATTGAAAATAAAACTACACAATAGGAATATTGGTAACTAAACAGATGCCTTTTGAATACCAATTTATTAACATGTCATTCTATAATATTCTATAATGGGAGATTAAATAAATTTTGATCAGAACCATTTATTTACATTGATCATTCTTCAAAATATATGGAATAAAATTATAATATGATACTCTTGGAGGCACACTAAACTTCAAAGACTCCTCATATTTATAGAATATCTATATATAGATGTATCATGAAAATACGTCAAAAAAGAATAGAAATTTATACCCAATTATCATACAGAACAGTAGTTCTATGATTTGTAAAAATACACAAGAAAGTGATTTAAGGGGAACGAAAATATGATAGAATGTCTAATTTAATTTTTTTATTTTCCTAGAGAACGTTAATCACATATATATATATATTTAAGCCTCTTAAACAATATATTTCATTATTAGACTATACTATTTATTTTACACCATAGAATTATGTCATTGGTGAATATTACTTCTCAATTGATATAAACCATGATTGTTTGTTTGATATACGAGATTATATAGGGATTTATTGGTTTCAAAACCATTAATTTTTAGGTAATCCCATAAGAATAAATCCTTATATTCAATGATAAATTATATTCTCTACATTTTCATTTAATTTTGTGGTCATTATTATTAGACATGATAATAAATATTCATTAGAGATCATATTCTATATTTTTACTCAATAATAACTGTAGAATTTATTTTATTGGATGAATCGGAATATCTAATATAGTCACGATATTGGTTGATAGATGAAGTGGATTGATCAAAAAAAATTTGTTTTATAAGATTCTATAGGTATATCATTCTGTTTATGTGCGATAAAAATTTTGGGTACATTATATATTGTCACAAAATTATAACTAGAACTTATAAATATTCTCATAGGTTCCTATATAATTGGAATTTTTTTCATTAATTTATTTATTTGAAATATATTAGTTGGGTGGATGGATTTTTGTAAAACAATAGTTTTTATATGTATGTATAAGGATATAATTAACATGTATATGTCTATAAGAGTTATGATTTGACTATGATATAGATATTGATGTTTGGAATGTTAATTTCTTTATCCCAAGTAATAGAACTATTTATCAAGGGGTTATTTTTACTTTATTAGAGGATAATATTACACCCCAGTTCTAGAATTATTACAGTGAAGCAATGTATAATTTAGAATAAAATATATCTCACATAATTCAGTGGGTTATACTTGGTTTTTTCTAGTTCTTTTAGATCCATTAATTATATAGATATCTATTTTAGTCAATGATTACTCCGACTCTAATAGAATTATTTTTCAATCTATTAGGCTTCACAATAATATATGAGGTATCAATCATCATGAATCACTAAAAATATATTAAATGTATAATTATTGTATATATTAATTGATTAATAAATTAAAATATGTATTAAAATACATGGCCAACCAAAAAAATCATTACATTTAGTAACCTAGTTAATAACCAAGGAATCACTACCAAAAATTAATGTGAGGTCTCACA
This sequence comes from Viscum album, assembly GCA_963277665.1. NCBI lineage: Eukaryota > Viridiplantae > Streptophyta > Magnoliopsida > Santalales > Viscaceae > Viscum > Viscum album. The sequence continues at coordinate 811,035,727 of OY728151.1, forward strand.
CACATCCACATACCTATTAAATGTGAGAAAATGATGTTCAACCATCATATAATGTCGTATAAAGTATTTAAAATATGTTATTCCTCTATTAATATATTTAACTCTTTGATAACCTCTTTATGAACCACCAATAAAATGAATAACCTCCCAAAAAATAACATTTGATATAGGTAATCCTATGACCATCCATCAATATAAATATCATGATGGAAATGGTAATACATCACCTTATGATTGTGTATCCTTACTAAGACACCAACTGTTGCTATAATTTAGAGGATTTAAATGTCATATTGAATTAGAAAACACTACCACTAGACACCAAAACATCAAGATACATCACCATATGATCCTCCATAAAACCTGATAAATATCTAGATTATTAATAAATATCTCTTGATAACATCTTACTCTATTAATATATGACAACAACCCAATTAGATATCAATGTCATTTTCATAGAGGACCTTCATCCAACTTTGTATTCATAGAATTATATTTTGATGGGTGAAAATAGAGTTTAGGATCATCTGATATATGTATACCACAAATATCTCATATATTATGTAATATCTCATCAAATTTATAGAAACAACCACATCTGTTAACTCAATATCATTAGTTTAATAGTTAAGTTTTTTGGGGATTTAAAACAATAAAACCTAAATTTTATGTAATCCACAAATATGCATCCTAATATATTTTTTGAAGTATCATAGACCTCCATAATCATCACTCTTCCACTGGAAGATGAAAAATGAGTCCCTAATTGACATCTCCTTCAACAAGTAATTTGATGTATGGATTAAATTAGCTTATAAAAAGATCATGTCATTCCTAGTCATGAATATCACTATGTTTTAACATAAGAAAATTCAATAAAAAAATTAAATAGACGAACTTAAAATTTAGAAATATATGGACTATTATAATGTTATTTAGTTTTGAATAAGGTACAATGACCTCAATATTGGATGGATATATTTATTGTACATTTTGATACGTAACATTTATATATAAGCTCACCTTAAATATCCAAGCTCTATATTTATTAATAATCCCACATATTTTATGGTGTCAGTAGACATCCAAAATTGATGTAAGGTGGTGAGAAATGGAATCTCCTAACCCCATGTATACAAGTATTTAATCAAATTATCCACCCAAAATATGACCTCGAAACATATTTAACATGTATTTCATGATTATCATGAAAATAGTTGTAGAATATAGGATACAAAATGACATGAAAATAAAATTGATGTTCTTATACATTCACCTAAAAGTCATCTTAGCAATGTCATTATTCCTAACTCTCATATGGTGATTCCAAAATAGGGATGGTGTAACACCCAAAATTCCACGGTACCCTTCCTTTTTCAATTATTCAAAAACATGTGATGTACACAACAACAAGTTCAAGCACACCATGACATATCAAACTATTTTTTAAGAATAATTTATGAATAGTATTAACCATATTTTGATTTTATTGTATCCCATATAATTTTAAAATTCATATTTTATGTATTTTAAACATAATATAGGGACAAATATATTTTTTCAGAAAAAAGAATTATTTTTCAAAAAAATGTTGTTTTCGAGCTTTTTAATGAAGAACCATTTTCTATATAAAATATTTGAATCTATTATATAATAAATTTTATGAAATGAGATTATTCATTATAAGTGGGAAATTAAAATATAATTAGGATAAATTTTTTGTTCTATTTCTAAGAACTTTCATATTTCAACGAATTGTGAAAGTACTAAATTTAAATTGAAAACAAATTTTTTATTCAAAAAAATTTATAGTGATAAATTAAACATTTCTATTTTTTAAAGTATAATTTGATTATATTTTAATAATTTAATATAATGTGGGTCATTTAATGTAATTTCACATTTAAATTGGACATAGAAACATGTCAATCATTTCATGGTTTTTACTTCTTAAAAACCCGCTCCATGGTATTGGACATGAGAAATGATTTTAAATTAATTTCTTCAAATATTGTGTATTAAATTTGAGAAATAGATTAAATATTTTTAATAATGAGGTAATATTTGTGTAATTAGTTACCTTTTCTTTTTTTACTTTAGGAATATTATATTCAGTAATTATTTTTATTTAGCATGGTTAAGGGGTATATCAGGTTAATAAGGGTAAAGATGAATATTATAATAGTATTAAACTACCATAATAAGTGTAATAATTCAATTTGATGAGATTTATAATAACATAACCATCATTAATAGGATTTTAAGACCCCAGGAGACCACTTGTGTGTGATAATGAGTAGATATAGAAATTAATTTAGGGTAATGAAAAATATAACAAAACCATGTATCTTTTTGAAAAAAAATATAATTTTGGGTCATATGAATGATCACATCGACAATAAATATTCATTAGAAATCTAAACTGACTATTAAATATTGTCATTTTTTTAATTTTTATAAATTAAATAATTAAATTTATTAATGACACAATATCAATGCAGTAATTCATTTACTAATGAAATAATCAAATAAATGATATTATAAATATTAAAATAAATATAATTTGAATTTTTTCATGCCATAAACTTATTATATAGATGATATTGAAATATAATTTATTAGATAATTCCTTTTGTTCTAAATAACATTGTTTATATGACATCAAAATAATCAATTTCAAAATAGTGTCAAAATTGACTGAAATGAGTTTTTAAAACAAATTGTAATTTATTAAATAAAAGTAATAATAAAAATATAATATTTAAAAAAATAACATATATAATGTTAAAAACTTCATTAAAGATCTAGTTGAGGATCCCTTTTCATTTTATAGTATCTAAATTAATCCTATAGTATAAAAAATCTAAAGGCCTGGTTAGAGTTAAACTGATTAAGTAAGGGCTAATTCAAAATAATATTGATAATTATATGACATAAACATGTATATAACCTACTATTTTAGAGGCTTTAGACCCATAACAATCTTATACTATAAACAAAACAATTTTGAGCTATTATAAACTGAATATCAATTTATATTAATTAATATTTCAATATTTTACTAATGTTCCCCTAATTTCTCCTATAAAAGGGAATCTCCCGTTCTCTTTAATTCACAGCCCCACTTCCCATTATATCAGCCAAAAACTCCCCAATTATACTCCAAACATCCCTAACTTCAACATAGTTTCGAAAAACTAGTCATTAATCCTTCCAATGGAGTCATTTGTTGCAAATCAAAAGGAGACACCTGAAGAAGATGTGATCGTTTTATCCCTTCTTTCAATGTTCATTTCATCTTCTACTTCATATAAATAGATTTTTACCTTAATAAGATAGTAAATCCAAAATATAATATATGATGTTATGTTGTTAATTTTATGGGAAAAATATTACTCTTTTTATACATCATATGAAAAAAGTACAACTATGCGTGCATACGTATGACTTACAATCTCCTCGTCATGGCCTAAATTGTTTTTCATGAAAGTTTATTTCTATGGGTACAATGATGAATATAATGGTATTAAATAATATAAATAACAATATATTGTTCATTTAAAATTCATATTCCATACAATTATATACCATTAAATCCATACAATTATATACCATTAAACCATCATGTAAATGATATCATCAGTCATCCGTACGTACGACTTATTGTCTCCACGATGCGATGTGACTCATATTCCACGTTCACCATAAAATAATGATTATAAGACTAAATATTATTAATAATTATGATATTTTTGAAATAATAAGTCTAATTTAATGATATATATACATGTATGTACATTTTTACATTCACTTACTTCCATTCAATATGATAAGAAAATGAAATTGTGTTCATGCGTATGTAGGACCTACCGTCTCAATGAACTGGATATTCAATTTTATAGGACTATATACTATATATATTTATATTGATAATATATATGATATATAAATCAAATTATAAATTATGGAAATAATCATATCATGATCTTAATTATATGATCAAGAATGACAAGTCAAAACATGTAGAATAAACAAAGCGATGTTACCTGAAATGATAAATTAACATGGAATTATTTATAAACGGGTAATATAATTTAATAAAATAATAATATATGATATAATAAATATTATTATGATTCTGATATAAGTAAATAATATGATTAAATTCATTATACTAGAGTTTTGGACTCATACAAAGTCCATCAGACCAAAGGTAAGGGTAAATTCCTCAGTACCATTATTATTCGAGATTGTTTATGCGTAAGTATGAATTGATACATATTTATCAACCATTTCCATGTTTCATAAAATTTCATTCAAAAGGATTATATTTAGGGAAATAATTATCTAAAACTCTATTTTAAATGTTTTAAATATTTATTTCTCTAAACCATTCTCACTAATGTCCATGTTTTCAAAATGGATTTAATAATTTATATATATGGACATTAATTTTTTAAAATGTTAATTCCATTAAAATTTATCAATGTTTTATTGGAAACATTCTTTCAAAAATATCATTTTAAATTTCTTCCCTTATAAATTGTGTGAATTTAAAATGATTTCCTAAAAATTTACATTTCTCTCAAATGGATTTACTGATCATTGTTAACTATGGCGTCATCCTTTACTGGAAATTAATCTCGATTGAGGTTGATTTATTTAAATACAATATATCATATTTTATTAAATGTGTTATGATATGTTTGATTATGGATGTGCTATTATTATACAATTCATGTTTTATGGTCAAATTAATTAATGTTTTTTCTTGTATCAATATGAATGATTATGTTATGATTCACCCTTTTTATATGAATAATGCATTTGACTTAGTAAGTGGCGTGCGAGGCCCACTATTACCCCTCGATGCATCAATAGATCTCATGTGAAAAACAAATATCATGGAACAAGGCCTTGCTAGAGTATTTTTGAGTGGTCTTTGAAAAAATCCGTGACATAGTTGTTTTTATGCCTAAAATTATTAATTCCCTCGATATGAAATTAGTTATTACATATGAATATTCGACTAGTATAATATCCATGTGAGTGTTTATATTGTAATGTTTGATTTAATTTTTTCCATATTATTTTCTAGTATATGATTAAAAAAATTATTTTTTATTATACATCTTTCCATAAATGTTTATAGATTCAGCTGCATTATTTTCCCTTACTCATCATCTGTTCTCAAACCATTCTTATGTTTTATTTTCCAAAGATGAAAATAAGTGTATTATTAATGATATGATTGATTAAAAAATGGTAATAATTTCATTATCAAAGGATTATACATCTCTCAATTTATATTGGATATTTTATGTAATGTTTATCTATGGAGTCTATTTTCCAAGACTGCTATACATTCCGGTACTTCAGGACCTTATTCCTTGTAATCATGCCAATGTATTTAAAACAATATACCTATTTTGAGCATCTAGTGTTAGGTAGTTAAGGTATGTATCATATTATGTTTAGAAAAATCCTTGTTAGTATATTTGGAAAACATATATTTTGGATCAGAACCCTAAGATTAACTTTGAAAATAAGTATAGTGTAACACCTTATAATTTTGTTAACAATCATCTATAACTTAGGATTAATCGGAAGATGGTATTTATTGAATGCAGCTTACCCTTATTATATTATTTTCTTAAATTATATATGTTTCTCACCCTCTTCTTTCAAATCATTCATAACACAGAAAACCTGAAGGATTTAGATTAACCTTTAGTTTAATGAAAAATCTGCTGATTTTAATCAACATAATTATATAATGATTGGAGATAAATATATTGTGTTTATGTAGAAATATTTATCACGATATATTATTAACAATGTTTTCTTTGAGGAATTTCCAAAAACATCGAATAAATATGAATATAAATGTTTATATTTGTTCAAATTTTCTGAAGAATACAGAAAATTACATTTTTTTCCTACTTGTCATGAGGAAGGGAAGAATAACCTTGAAGAATACCTCAAATTCAAGAGAGGATGTTATTTTTATGAGAAAAAGTTTCATAGAATGACCAATTATAATGGAGTTCAATGTCTCATTTATGGAAATCATGGGCATTACCCAACTGAATGCCCAACCTTATGAATCTACCTGTAAACCAATGATGGGCATATTCTATGACCACCATTAAATTTTAAGTACTGATGTATTTATGTATTTGGATCCATGAATTATGAATAACTTAATTATAAATGTATTATTCAATTTATTTTATATCACTATGGATTTACAAGAATATTTTGAATAGTTCTAATGGAAAATATTATTTAATTAATGGTATGATTATATTTGAAGAACATTTTATTAAGGAAAATATAACACTTAATATGTTCCTTATATTATGATAATAATTTTTGAATAAATATATATTGTATAGGAATAAGTAAATCCGATGATTCTTGAACTGATTTTCAATTTTTCAACAAGAGTGTTATGCTATTCTTGATGAACTGTACAACTATTTGGGACAAAAGGAACAATGCAATATGTTTTCGAACAAGGAAACATTCATGTTTTAAAGAAGGATATATTATAATTCAGGTTGATACTTTTACCCACAAGAATACATGATTAAGGTGTTCACATATTTAGAATATGACAACTATAAACTTCCTTATGTGATATGAGAGATAAATGCTGAGACAATTTGGTTAACCTCTTTCTAAATATGTAGATTTTCATTTTGTGTATGGATTGTAATTTTATCCATTACAGATAGTATAATATTCAATCCAGTTGATTTTAATTATATTAATGTATTCTCTCACTATAGGTGGACATACGTATATCTGACAACATATGCTAACACTTTTTTTGAGTTAGATAAAATGACCTATTATTCTATTTATGGATCTCATGATCTTCCAACACATAAGAAATGAAAATTTCAACTTCATTTACATAAAAATGAGATGATGTCAAAATTGATCATAGAATGACTAATAGTGATATTTTACTGAAATCTTGTATGTATCTCATCTCATATTATTCAAATTTAGGGAAAGGATCTTGAAAACCAAAAATGATTTCTTAGTACTTTTTCTAAGGATGAATCAAATGGTTTCTTATATCATCATAGATTTATGGAATTCATATTGTAAAATTTATCCTAATAATATTATCTGTCATTATATATCAGAATTTGACGGTTAGTTTTCACTTTCATATCCGTGTTTTCCTGAATGGAACACTAGTATGTGTTATTCCATATAACCATCATACATACCTTTCTTTATTTAAAAATAGATACCACATTAAACCAATTTTAGTTGTGGAATTTTACCCAAGATATTTTGAAATATCCAAAACATAGTTCTAAATATCATGAATTAATTGTGAGGATGAAATTTATTAAATTAGGGGATCATATAACAACCCAATATTCAATAGTACACTTCCTTTTTAAATTATTCAATAGTGTGTGATGTACGCAACACCGAGTTCAAGCACACGAAGACCAATCAAACTAGCAATTTAAAAATTGTTTATGAATATTATAAAAACATTTTGAATTTTATATATACAATATAATTTTAACATTCAAATTTTTTATTACTTACAAATAATGTAAGGAAAAATTCAATTTTTCAAAGACTAGATGTTTTCTTCAAAAAATACAGTTTTCTTGCCTTTTAATGGTGAACCATTTTTAAATCCAATATTTTAAAATTTCATATATTAAATTTTATAATTTAATTATTCTTTAGAAGTGGGACATAATAATTAAGTTTGGATAAATTTTTGTTACTTTTCCAATAAGTTTTATATTTCGATGAATAATGAAAAATACAAAAAATTAAATTGAAAAAAACTATTTTAATAGTTATAATTTATAGTGTAAACTTATAAATTATAATTCTTTTAAAGTATAAATATATTATATTTTTATCATTTAATATATTTTAGGTCATTGGAATTAATTTCACATATTAATTGGACATAAACACATGTTAAACATTTGATAGTTTTTACTTCATTAAAAACACTCTCTCTTGTTTTGACAACATGAATTAATTTTAAATTATTTTCTACCAATTTTGTGTTTTGAATTTAGAAAAATTGATTTAATATTTGGAATCTTGATGTAGAAATTTTTTAAATTGGTACCTTTTAGTTTTTTCCATTATGAATAGAGACTTCAGTATTTATTATTATTTACCTTGGTTAAAGAGTAAATCAGGTATCTAAGGGTAAAAAATAAAACTATAATAAAATTAAACAACCCTAACATGTGTTCTAGTCCTATTGTATGATTTATATTCGATCATATCATCAATGTGATAATTTTAGGACGCCATTGGACCATGTAGTTGTGATAATGACATGTTATAAGAATTAATTTAAAGTAATGATAAATATAACATAAACATGTTTATTTTACTAAAACAATTTAAATATAATGTTATATGAAGAACCTATATGACTATAAATATTCATTATAAAGATAAAAAAAAATTCACTTATCACTGTATTTTATTTTTAGTTTTTTGAAATTAAATATATTTATTTATTTCTGACATAATAACAATGAAGTATTTCCATTATTAATGAATCAATGAAATAAATGATATTATAAATATTAAAATAAATATAATTTTAAATTATTTATTCTATAAACGAATTTCCTAGATGAAATTGACATATTATGTGTTATATAATTTCTTTTTTTTGAATTAATCAAGTTTTTATGACATCAAAGAAAATAAATCACTAAATAGTGACAAAAGTGACATAAATGGGTAATTAAAACAAATACTATTTTACTAAATTATATAAAAATCATTAAAATATTATATTCATAAAAAATAATTATATAATTTTAAAAATGTCATTAATGGTCCACTTGAGGTTTTTTTTCATTTTATATTTAATAATCAATCTTATATAATAAATATACAAGAAGACATGGTAAGAGTTGAACAGTTTAACTAAGGGATAATCCCAAAATATATGGATAATTTAATGGCCTAATGATGTATAAAACCTATTTGTTTAGATTAATTCAACCCATAATCATCTTATCCTATAAATAAATTCTTTTAGATCTATTATAACCTGAATAACATTTTATAAGAAATTAAAATTTCAATGTTTTCCTAAAATAACCATCACAACTCTTAAAAATGAAAACTCCCCTTCTCTTTAATTCAGACCTGTTCGAAATAGAATTACCAAATATCATCCTAACATCTGTACCATAAACCTAGGGGAAACCATTGGTCATAAATTCATCAAAATGTGTACTTTTCTGTAAATCAAAATAGGACACCTGATGAAGTTGTAATCGTTTTATCCATTCATTCAATGTTCATTTCATATTCTACTTCTTATTAATAAGTTGTTACCATAATAAAATAACATCAGTAGAATATAATATATGATGATATTTTTTTTATGATTATGGGACAACCACATTCTTCTTTTTACCCATCTTATGAAAAAACAATATCATTATGTGTCTGTATGTACGGCTTAACATCTCCACGTCATGGTGTAAATTTTTTTTCATGTGCAATTTATTTATATAGGTATAAAAATGAATATAATGGATTTAAATAATAAATAAAACATGATATATATTTAAAAAATCATATTCCCTCAAATTTGACACCATTTAACCATTAATAAAATGATAATGTCACTCGTGTATACGTACGACTTATCGTCTCCATAACGTGATTAGACTCATCATCCATGTTCACCATCCAAGAATGATTATATGAATAAAAAATTTTAACAGTTATGAAATAAATGACATAATATGTTTACTGGAATGATATATATACATTTATGTACATATATGTCATTCACATACATCAATTTAATAAAATACTAAAATGGAAACATCATTCTTTCGTACATACAGTCTACCATCTCCATGAATGGTTTAATATATTTTATATAAATATCAATAATATATATTTATATTATAAATTTATATGATATATAAATGATATTATTCTTTTTGGACATAATTATATAAAGATCAATGTAATATGCTAAAAAACGACAGGCCAAAACACGTATGATAAACAATGCAATGTTACTAGAAATGTTTCATTAACGTGGAATTATTAAAAAAAAGGTAATATAAAGTCATAAAGAATCATATATTAGATCATAAATATTATTATTTTTCTGATGGAAGTTTATAATATGTTTAAAAACATTAAATAATAGTTTCAAACTCATAGGAAGAGTATCAGACCTAAGGTAAGGGTTAATTCCTTAATCTCATTATTAACTAAGATTGCTTATGTGATAGTAAGTCTTGGGACATATTTAACATCCATGACCATGATTAATAAAATAGTTTTGAAAACAGTTTTTTTTAATGGATTCCTTAACTAAATCTCCATTTTAAATGATTTAAATATTTTTTATTCTAAACCATTTTCATTATATTCTGTGCTTTCAAAATGGTTTTAAATATTTATTAATCTGGAAAGGAATGTTTTAAAATGATAATTCCATTCATAAGTTTCAAAGTGGTATGATACACTATGATTCAAAAATAAGTTTTAAATTTATTCCATTATAAATTTTGTTACTTTTAAATGATTTCATGAAAAATAGATATTTCCCTCAAATAATTTTAAAGGTCATTTTCAACTATGTCAACATCAATTACAGGATATTAGTCTTGATTGAGAATAATTTATTATAATAAAATCATCCATGTTTTATTGAATGAGTTATGATATGTTTGAATATGGATGTGATATATTAATACCATTAATGTTTTATGGCTAATTAATTTACATATTTTATACCAGTTTTAATAGGAATTTTTATATTATGATTTACCCATTTCATATGTGGAATGAATTAGACATAGTAAGTGAAGGGAAGATCTGATTATGGTCCCTCAATCCTTCAGTAGGTATCATGAGAATGAAATCAGTATTAGAAGAAGGTCTTAACAAAATACTTGTGAATTTTCATGGCACAAGGCCTTGACGTAGTTGTTATTATGCCTGAAATTATGAATTCCCTCGTTATGAAATTTGTTATTACTTGTCATTATTAAACTACTAGAATTTCATTGTGCATGTTTATATGTTAATATATGAATTTTTTTATCCATATTATGTTAATGTTTATGTTTAAAAAAGATCATTTATTAGAAATCATTCCTTAGTTGTTTATAGATTCCGCTAAATTATTTACACTTATTGAGCATCTGAGCTCACCCCTTTTTTATGTTTTATTTTCCCAAGATGCCAAGAAGTGTATTAAAATTTATATGTATGGTCAATCTAGAGAAATAATGATGTTATGAAAGGATTATCTTGTCCATATTTTATGTTATTAATTGTAATGTAATTTCCATGTACTTAATTTATTTTCCATGACCATTTAACTAATCGGTCCATTGAGATTTGATTCTTTGTAATCCAACCAATATATTAAAATAATGCACCGACTCCGGGCATCTGGGATTAGGACATTACAGATGGATCCTTGAAAACAAGACATCTCACTTCCATTGGTTGAATATATTTTCTATAAGTATAATATGGTAAAATATATGGACCATCACCTAATTATAGAATCTGTAGTATATACACAATTATAGACCATTGTCTTATTTCATAAAGATTAATAAATAATCACCACTAAAAAATGAAAATTCATTTGATAAAGTCCTTATGCATATGGTAATCAACCAAATTAAAACTCTTCCACAATATATAAAGTACCATCTGATTTGTATTCATCTAAATCAGAGAGGATTTAGGATAAAACTACATTTTAAATTTGATATAATGTCATGTCATTAAATCCCTGACCTCCTTTAAATATATCAGTAAACACCTCTATGAATTTATTAAACTCCACTTCCTAAACCTATAGAAAACCCAATGAAAAATTAATAAAATTATATAGGAATGCATAAAAACAATAGAAACCTATCTGATACAAACACTCTATAATGAGAACTAATTATTCTCATTTCTCGTCATATATCACAACTCCCCTCTTAGAGAGTTCAATTACCACAGATATAGAGCACGTGATATCAATACCATAAATAAAATTACGGAAATGTATCTAAAGTAAAATTAAATCAATGAGAAACTAAGAATTCCCATTATCATATCACATATCATGAACTCATGAAGAAGGATCGTCTAACAAAAAACACGCCAAGTAAATTCGAGGATAACCTGATGCCTCTCAACTTTGTGTCTTACTTCAGGGACTAGGGTGAGTAAAATATAGGATTGTGAATCTATATGATCATACAATGAATAATAGTTGATAGAATAATAATATAGTGTTCCTCAAATGATATCTTTCACCTCAATAATAGGTATATCCATGTCAAGACATTTCCCAAAAAATGGATCATTTGACTTAATGATAAAAACCACCACCATAGAAAATTTCATTGTGTGATATGAATTGAGTTTATTTTAATTACTATTACCATAACCTCTCATTATATCATAATCCTATTATCAGTATTGGTGATTCAGACTATGAGGTGACTACTAATGTTGTGGCTAATAAGAATCTTGGCACCTCAAATCTCACCGATCCTCAATGATTATCTTGAAATAAAATATCTTATTAACGTACCACCCAAAAGAAAATAATTTAATGAAATTATATCAAAATTCGATAATATTTTTATTTAGAATTTATATATAAAATATTATAAACAAAATATCAGTATGATTTCTAAATTACATGATGATGAATTATTTCGAAAATTATAAAATTACACTTTCATATACATAAGAATTATGTATATCATTTTTTTATCAACATAAGGATAGTGGTTGAACTTTTAATATTGACTATCTAATATTATAAAACATTCTGGGTTTGAATTCCTATCACAAAAAGTCATATTTGTGGATATGGTTGTTATGTTTTTTTAATATCAAATTGCATCATAAATTAAATATAAATATGAATTCATTAGTGTATTCTGAATTATAGGTTAGTATAAACATTTTTTACATACCACTATAGGATGGATAAAATCCCAGGATTCATTCTAATTGGTAAATATTATTTTCAGAAATAATCCTATAGTACCCCCTGTTTGAGGTATGTGGCCGTGTTTTATGCATTTTTATGTGTTTAAAGTGCATGGGATTTGTTGGGGAGAGGTTGGGAGAGTTTTAATGGTTTTTGAATGAATTTGGAGTCTTTTCGTAGAGAGAACGGTTTGAGAATGGTTATGGGAAAACAAGTGATTTCTCCAAGAAACCGTGCAGGGGGAGACAGTAGGCTTCACATGGCATGCACACGGTTTGAAAAACCTTGTGTACCCTTTCTCTCGAGGCAGTAGCGTGCGCACAGTTAGTGCACGGTTTTCCAAACTGTGTGGGCTAACCGTGCGGCCACTTAAAAGTAGGGTTTTTATATCCAGTCTCCCTCGGGGTTGCCTCATTTCTCTCCAAATTCTCTCCCACTTGAGCATCACGTAATATTTCATGTTCTCATGGGTTGAGGGTTCTCTCCCACTCATTTTGGAAGCGTTTTGAAGAGGTTTCTTAGCGGTTTGATGGTGGTTTCTCCCGGGTAAGTCTCTCCTCTTGGTTTCCATTTGGTTTTCTCTAGACCCTTTATTCTCCCTCCTTTGGTTTTCAGATATACAATTGTTGTGTATATATCTAGGGTTGTATTTGCCTTAGATGTTGATTTTATGGATTGTGAATTCTAGGGAAAGTGATTTAGAGAGGTTTTGGTGGTGTGTTCGTCTGAGTTGAGGTGTTGTTGCTCGTGGTTCGATTTCTTGGGATCCCTAAAGGTAGGTGGATTTTCTCTCGACTCCACTAAGTTAAAACTTGTGTTTCTTGGTTAAAATTAATTATATGTGTTTAAAATTAATTGTGTTTTGATGTGAGAATTTGGTTGGAAATCCATTTGGTGATGATTTGGTGATTTTTGGGGAAAAGAGGGTTTTATTGTGAAATTCTATTATTGTGGATTTTAAAATGAAGATTTTAAAATGGGTTGTTATTTATTTTGGAAAAATGGTTAATGAAAAATGGATTTCATTAATGATAGTGTTTTGTTGAAAGGTTTTTTCTCCTGGAAAGTTATTTTTAAATAAAGGGCGATTTATTGAATTGGATTGGCGTGAAATCGAATTGGTTGATTTCATGATGTTGTGACCTTGATGGGTAATATGCTTGGTTGTGAATGGTTGATATTTTTGTGTGGAAGTGGGTGGTAACTTTCACTATAAGAAGGGATGAATAGTGTTCAGAAGAACCACCAAGTGGGTAGTGGTCGAGAAGTACCGCTAGTTGTGAATGGGTGAACGGGTTAGGCAGAAGACCCACCGTTTTGGTTGTTTTCGTGTGAATGGGTGAACAAGTTGGGTGGAAGTCACACAATTTCGTTGTTTGTTGTGCATTTACTTGCATGTTGGAAATTGTTGTGCTAGTATATAAATCATGAAATGGATCGTGGCATGTTTACTTGGATTTCCCTTGGTTGGTTTGGGAGAGATGGCATGGTTCTAGTGTGTTTGGCCTATGGGAATGGTTTCACATGTGATTATTTTATATAAATTTTTTTATATAAATGTGCTAATTTTTTTATCCTAGTGGCATGTGTAGGGAAGTCATTTGGGGAAATACTAATGAGTAGTTGTACTCACCCCCTTCTTTGGCACGTTGGTGTCTTTGAAGATTTTGTGTATCGTGACGTGGGAAAAGGTAAGACATCACCCTCTTTTAGTGGTGCATCGTGATGTATGGGTGGAGCTTGGAGCATGGAGCTTGGTGTGGAGCCATGGAGTGTGCCATGGATTATATTGGGTCTTTTGTTGAGTCTTCTGCATAGTACTCTAATATGGTATTGGTTTTATTTGTTTTGGGTTGTATTGTGGAACAACATTGTTGTCCATTGGGAATACATGCTTGAATGTTTTGGTTGACATGAATCATATAGTGATTGATAGTGGATGGTTTGGGTGATTTTTTTGTATGGGAAAATTGTTCCCCAGTTTGTTCTTGAATCCCTCAGCATTTATTGATAGCCTTTGGCGCCTTGGGAATGTTTCATAAGGACAAGTAGCCCTCACTTCCTCCTCAACCCAATGAGGTAGGCGCCGAGTGTTACAAATCCCTTAATGCTTTTATTGTTTGATCTTTACATACCTATTCATGTATATAGGCTAGAGGAAAATATGAATTGTTTTATTATTGAAAATTATTACACCAAATTAACATGGGTTTATTTCTTATGATATTAATTTTATACCATCTATAACATTTATACATAATGTAATATTGATTAAAATCTAGTGAATAAATACTTCTTAAATAAGGTGTGACCATTGTTTGATTTTATGGAATCAGGAATTAATGAATATTTATAATGATAATCTATATTATTGATATTGTTTGCAGTAAAATAACAATAATATAAAATATAGTTGAAAATTGGATTTATACTATTATAAAAATGGAATTGACTTTTCTCATGTAGTAAAATATCCAAAATTGCTTTTAGGAAGAATTATTTTACCCTTATTTCTATGTGATAAAAAGAATAATACAATGTTTTATACACCAGAAGTCACCGTATAAATTATCTATAGGAAAACCCCACATTCTTTATTTTGAGAAATATATTTAAAATGATTAATAATTGACACAAAAAATAGTTCGAATAGATTATATGTAAATCCATATTATGTATTTTTATGTTATATTGTAATAATGGAAAATAATTTAATGTTTAAAATAAAATGAGTTTGATTGTTGAGAAATATTTTTATGTCAAATTAGATGAAAATAATATATGTTAAATTTATGTAAATATAAATTAGATGAATTAGGACCTAGGAGAATTACATTTCTATAAATAACATACATTTTTATTGTTCAATGAATTTTTAATGTTCATTTTGTAATGGAGATTATGATTTTACAAATTTAGTATGTAGGAATCTTAATACCAATCCAATTGAGAATTTTATATGGTATGTTGATTCTATAATTAAATAATTATATTTAATAAAAAAAACATATGATCAATCTAATTTATATTCTCATAATGTATTTAAAATATTTTAAATGTATTGGTGGATAAATTTAGGTTCTCTCATTGCAAGATGAGTTCAACCTCTTCATTGATTATAAATTTGGGGAACTTGTATCACCTCCTGATGAAAAAAATATAATTCAAATCATGTTTTAGTAAAATTAAAAAGTGTTTAAATATAGAAATATTTTTATAGATATAAAATATGAGTTTATTTTTTATTAATGATGATGATGAAAATGACTATAGTGAGGATGTTTCACCAATGGTATAATAGAAATTAATTCAAATCACATTAAATTATATAGATCACATGGGCTACATGCTCTACATGACAGATGTGAAGAATTATTTTTTAAATGGATTAAAATATAAACATATTTTAATGAAACAACCACATATATTAGAGTGTTATAAGAAGATTCAATATAAAATTAATCTTATGAAGGTGTTATATGTCTTGAATAAATCCCCTCAATATTAATATTAGATATTTCCTTTATTTATCATAGAAAATATTTTAGGAAATGTTAACGTTTATCCAACCATTATTAGTATTATATTTCCAAGTGAATTTTTTATTTGAATGTCAAAATATTCATATCTTCATGTTAATACGCATTCAAAGTGTTCTATGAACAAATATCCAATGAAATTGTTATGAGCCCCATGGGGATGAAATTTTTTTTTCTGGGTTATAAAATATATCAAGGGGTTGATTGAATATTTATAAATTGATATAATAACTATATTTAATTACTAATATATATTTTTATTTATGAATGTCATGTAGATAAAATATGAGTATTGGTTTTTAGATAGATTATACAACATTACAAATTTTTAAAATGGTATTGAGTGATTTTTTTTAAATTCATTTGGATCTCACTAATAAAATTTCCTATGGGAGTAGTGGAGGTTTCATGGGTTATCTAGGATTCTTTTGGGCCATGTGTCCCTGAACTATGAAAAGTAAGACTATAACACACAGTTAGTATAAACAATGCATCTTAAGGAAATGGGGAGTAGGGCTCCACATTGTTTCAATAAAACGATGTGAGAGAGAGAGCAAAAACATGTGAATCAACTTTCTGAAAAGTTATATTTTTATTTTTCATGGTCTACACATGGTTATCCAAACCGTGTTCCTAGACCTTGTGGGATTCTCCTTAGATAAGAACCATGTGAACTGTTTGTGCATCGTTTAGCCAACCCTACAGCTAAATTGTGCCCCCTTCTTATGTGGGTGAAATTATGGCTTTTACATTTGAATGATTAAATAATCAAATACATATTCCTTTTCATTAATTCATAAAGAAAAATACTCTCATAAAACTCAATTTTGAAAAACCTAGGGATTAATTGATGTCTTACATCCAAAATTGGTTTTTCTCACTGTTGGATCCAACATGATGGTAATGGTGGTATCATCAAAACCATACCTTCCTTTTCAATTTTCTCTTCATATATGTAGTGTTATATCAATGTAATTACATCTCCCATATTTTCATTGATTTTGAATGTTTCTTTGATATGTTGATTAATTTCTCAAACCAATGTCCATTGTTGGAAGAGGGAACCACAATATTGATAAGAAATGTGGTCTAGGTTGTTTTCATTGGTTTCATTGCATCCTATATTATGTTACATCACTAAAAAGATACACCTATCTTAAGATTCATCATAATTTATTACTAAATTAAATAGAATACCTTACCTGTCCATATGATACATGTGTGAGTGGCGAAGCATCCCCTTTGGTTGATCTATTTGACAAATGACACCTTAATTGGAGTAATACACCTCAGTATTCTAATTTATCCTTTGATAAAAATATCGTAACACCACATGTGGGGTTTTCATTCATAAAAACCTTATTGATTAGTGATTTCGTTAGGGTGATTGAACATGATTTATTCAGTTATTTCCCATTCCATAAATTAAATGGTTGGAATATGTAAATTAGTGAAGTGATTATACATTACCCATGTTCCATTAATTTTTTTTTATTGAATGTCTTGAAAAACATTTCTTTAATGTTAATAATTATTTATTAATTTCATTATCATTTGTGTCAACAGTGATATATGAGCTTCCAACATAAAGGAAACTTATATGGGATCATTGTTCCTTAGTTAGTGTTTCTTAATGAATTGTATACACAAAGGGGGAGACACTAGATATGTATTGGATGGGATTTATTTAAGTTTTATTTATTTTACATCTTGAAGAGTTACACTAGTTCACTAAGTCATACCTCATGGATGGGCTCGGTGGTGCGATTATTGTACCATGCCAAGAGAGAGAGTTGGTTGCCTACAAAGAAAACTATGAATGATCATAGAGGTTTGTTCTTGTTGAAATCACACCATACCGGGAGAGGCATCTGAGATATCATTAATGGGTTACCTTGGTCACACAACCTTTGAAGTGTACATACATTGATAACATTGATATATTCATTTAATTATCTTGGTATTTCAATCGTTGGGATCATGATGACTGTAAATATTTTAAATAGTAGTTAAATTGAATTAAAAAGTAAGTGAAATCTTCAAAATAAGAAGTTATTTTTATTTTGAGACATAGGGATGTGCTCTCAAAGCCCAGTAACAATCTTGTGGATAGTCCATATTCTTGCACATTATATAACAAATATTATCTTTATAGTATAACGACCCATACTTTACATACATTGTTAATACTTTAAAATTGAAGCACACTTATTACAACATATGACAAAACCACAAAGGACCGCATAGGTATAGTGTCTTTAGAAATTGGGAAACATAAACAACTGGTTCATAAATATTCTACAGTGTCTCCCATTTATCTCATCATATCTAGGGTCCCTTTTAGCATATTCTACTTAATATCCATCTTCCTGACCTGGGGAAAAGAAAACATAAAAGGGTGAGCTCAAATGCTCAGCAAGGGAAAATAAAGGAAATAAAAATCATATCATATCTTTTTGAAAATCATAACCTGCAAAAGAGATCATAATATCTTAACATGGAATAAATCATAGAAGTGAAAATGAGATCCCCATAATCATAAAAATGAAACTTGAAACTTTGTGGCATGCACACATAATCATGGAAAATCATTTCTTGTTAGTCATGACTCATTTCCAAGACTATCTTAGTGGACAAAGTCCCTTTCTGAACTGAGTCACCCTCGTTCCAGTCCTGTTTCACTGAACCGGTATAACCTACCGTTCCAGCCATGTCTATCTCATGAGATATAAAATCTTTACCCAATGCATTGGAGGGAGATATATGTCCCACCCATCTTATAATGAATCCTTTCTTATGTGTGCCACATAATCATAAAACCATACATCATAGCGTAACCCATGTAATAAAAATGGGATTCTTAAACAACATGACATCATAAAACAATTCATATAAGATAAAGGAATTCATAAAAATATTTCCATCACAAAATGATCAAATCAATGTAATAATAGGGATTAAAACAGAACCCTTTATTATCTTATATGGAATTTTTTTTTGATAAAACACTTGAACTCCATTCTTGAGGAAAATATCATTTCTTCTTCAAAAACATTTTTCCTTTCATAACATGTCATACGACTTTAAAATAAAATAATTTGATTAAAAATAAACTTGAAAACTTGTAAAGGTAGCTTGTTGGAAATAATGTTTTAAAAATCCATTCATGCCGTATAAGTTAAAGAAAACATTCTTCGTACTTTTGTCGGAAAAGTCAAAAAGTACCTCGTACGAAAAACGACAAAAGATTCCTTTCATTTCTTTTACTAAAAACTCACAGAAGGGTAAAAATGGATTTAAACAATTGTATGTGGATGGAAATAATATTACATATTTATGAAACATGGATGTGGATGATAAAATACACCCCAGTAAATACTTACGAATAAACAATCTCGGATAAAAATGAGATTGTGATATTTCCCTTACCTTAAGTCCGATTTGCTTTGTACGTGTCCGAAGCTCCCGTATAATGGTTTAAATAATGTTATTGACTTATTCCAGAATCATACATATTGTTATGATATCATATATGGTCATATTCTTAGCTTCTTGTTAGTAATATTTCATTGTTACTTGTTACTCGGGTCTTTATTGCCTTTTGTTCTTATGCGTGTTTTGCCGAATAAATTCTTATTCTTCTTTTAAGGTTATAGATACCTTATATCCAGAATGTTATTAGTGTAACATATATCATATTTATTCATTCAATTCATTTATATAATTACTATGTAATGATGATCATGTAGAACGAGTCGCATCACATCGTGGAGACGGTATTCCGTACGTACGCACGAGTGATGATATCATTCCTATGATTGTGGAATTGTATTGGAGTATATATATATATGTTATTTCAGTATCAATATTACTTAATAATAATCATAAATAGTTACTCATTACACCATTATACCCATCCTTGTAAAGTGATGGTGGAAAATAGATTACACCACTGCGTGGAGACGGTATTCTGTACGTACGCACGCGCGGTGATTTCATTTTTCCATGGGATGGATAGAAGGTGAATTAGGGTTGTTTCATATTTATAATAACATATCAGTATGTAAGTAATACTGATGTTATTACTTTATCATGAAACAACTAAAGAAGAAGAAGATGAAGAAGAAAGAAATTGAAAAGATCGGTAATGGATATTACCTCTTCTTTGGAACGCCTCTTTGAATCCTCCACTTAGGGAACTAATAATGGTCTTTGAAGAAGACCAGGTCCTCTAGTATTATTCTAGGGAAGTGGATAGGAGAAAATGGCAGGGTTTGGCCGTGCTTGAGTGCTCAATTTGGTGTGAGGAGGAGGGGGAGGAGGTGCCCTTTTATAAGGGAGGAGAGGGGCACCTTAGGAATATCTCAAAATATTATTTTATATTAATGTCAAAATCGGTTTATAATGGTTCCAAAGGGTCTTATTTCGAAGCTAAAGTGGGGATGGGTCGAAATCCTATCATCCAATAGGATTTAGACAAGTTTAGGGAATTATTTTAACCTTATCAATTAGATTTAACTCTAAGTTAAATAATTTAACTTTTACCGTGTCTTTTTGTTTTCTTTCACTATATGGTTAATACACTTACTATAACATGCCAAACGAACCCCAAATTGTTTATTATTAATATATATATCCTTATCTAAGTCATTTGACCGAACCTTAGATTTTTAGGAATAAAATAACAATTAATAATATAATATTTGATTTAAAAAGTATTTTGTGTGAATTTTGACACTATTTGATATATGATTTTTTTGAAAGTCATAACAGGATTATATGTTCGAAAAAAGTTGATTAAATCAACATTAATATATCATATTAACCTATAAAAGTAGTGGAATTCATAAAAAGTCTCAAATTACATTTATTTTGGTGTTTATAACATCAATTATGTCAATATTTCATTAATAAGATAATTACTGCATCATCATTGTGTCATAAATAAATTAAATTATTTAATGTCTAAAAATTAAAAATAAAATACCATTATGTAGGGAATCTTCTTAGATTTCTAATGAATATTTATAGTCGAATTTATCTTATGTATAACCCCATATTAAAAATGATTTACTTATTAAACTTTGATTTTAACTATTTTAACCCTTCTTTAAATAAATAAATGTCCTAATCTAATCCAAGTGGGCCTAAATGGTCATATTTTATCCATAAGGTTGTTTTTGGTCGAATTACACTTATCCAATAGAATTAGGACATGTGTTAGGGTAATAGTAATATCATATTTACCCTTAGTTACCCTATTTACTATTAACCGCGGTAAAAAAAGTAAAAAGTTACTATTCACCAAAAAAATTATTTTTATCTCATTGAACCACATTTTACTTACTGATATCAACCATATCTGTCGGATTTTCGAAATTCCATTCACAGAAGCGGTAAAATTAAGTTTTATGCAAAATTCAGTTTTTAACCTACCACTTAGTGGTTTCACTATTCATCAAAAATTGAAAGTTTTCAGAAAAATACCAAAATTTCACCCTAGGCTAATTTCGATATTCTGAGTCCAAAAATGAAGTCCATTTTGAAAAATAAAATTTATAAATTTCAAAAAGTGGTTATTACTATTCATAACGGCTAGTTTTAATAGCATATTGTTGTTTAGTGAAACTCGGTATTGCGTACGACGCAAGCTATCGAGGAAGGTCGCGATTGCGTGTAAAGCAAGACAAGAAAGTGTTGTGTAGAAAAAGATTCATTTGATAACATAAAAGTCTCGGGTGTTACATTCTACCCCCCTTAAAAAGAATTTCGCCCTCGAAATTCGTCACTTTGTAACAAACAGATGAGGATACTTCTCCCTCATCATATCCTCAAGCTCCCATGTAGCTTCTTCAAGTTGGTGGTTCCTCCATAAAACTTTCACCAATCGAGTGGTCTTGTTTCGTAGGACTTTTTCGCTACGATCCAGAATCTCTATCGGGTGTTCTTCATAAGAAAGATCTTGCTCCAGCGGTACAACTTCTGAGCTGAGTACATGTGAAGGATCTGGTATGTACTTTCTCAGGAGAGATACATGGAACACATCGTGAACTTGAGAGAGATTCGGTGGAAGCGCCAATCGGTAAGCTACCTTCCCAACACGATCCAGTATTTCGAAAGGACCGATATATCTAGGGCTCAACTTCCCCTTCTTTCCAAATCTCATAACCCTCTTCCAGGGAGATATTCGTAAGAACACTTTATCACCCACTTCAAACTCTAGGTCTTTTCTTCAGTTGTCGTTATAACTTTTCTGTCGACTCTGAGCTGCTCTTATGTGTTGTTGAATAGACCTAACCTTTTCTACCATTTCATCAATGAGATCAGGTCCTAATAGCTTTCTTTCCCCAACTTCATCCCAGCAAGTTGGAGTCCTACATTTATTTCCATAGAGACCTTCATAAGGAGCCATCTGAATACTAGAGTGAAAGCTATTATTATAAGAAAATTCCACCAAAGGTAGGTGTTGATCCCAACCTCCCTTGAAATCCATAGAGCAAGCTCTCAACATATCTTCTAGGGTTTTAATTGTTCTCTCAGACTGACCGTCTGTCTGGGGATGATAAGCAGTGCTGAAACTCAACTCTGTATCCAGAGTATGCTGAAGACTTCGCCAGAACTTCGAGGTAAATCTCGGATCCCGATCAGATATAATATAAAGTGGTACTCCATGCAATCTTACCACTTCCTTTACATATATCCTGGCAAGCTGATCTAGAGAGAAATCCTCTCTAATAGCAATGAAGTGTGCAGACTTTGTAAGACGATCAACTATGACCCAAATAGCATTATTGCCTTTGGATGTTTTAGGAAGTCCTGTGACAAAGTCCATAGTGATGTTTTCCCATTTCCATTCGGGTATGGGTAATGGTTGTAACATCCCCTTAGACTTCTGTCTCTCAACTTTAACTTGTTGACAAACCAAGCATCGAGAGACATATTCAACAACATCTCTTTTCATGCCATCCCACCAGAAGTACTCTTTCAGGTCCCTATACATCTTCGTGCTTCCAGGATGAATAGAGAATGAAGAACTATGAGCCTCATCCAGTAGCTCCTTCTTTAATTCGGGGATGGGAGGAACAAAAACCCGATTCCTGAACTTTTTTATCCCATCACAATCAAGGTTGAATTCAGGAACATTTCTCACCTTCTTTTGTAACTCGACATCTTCTTTCTGTGCCTCCTTAATCTTCGCATGTATAGATGGTTGAACATTCATTTGAGAAAGATAAGATTTTTCCCCTTCCATTATAATTCCAAGATCCATCCTTTGTAAATCCATAAATATTGGATCTTTTGTGATCCTCATCATTGATAAACTAGCATGGTCTTGTCGACTTAATGCATCTGCCACCTTGTTTGCTTTCCCAGGGTGGTAATGGATTGAGCATTCATAATCCTTAATCAGCTCCAACCATCTTCTTTGACGCATATTCAGCTCCTTTTGTGTGAAAATATACTTTAAACTTTTATGATCAGTATAAATATCACACCTTTCACCATAAAGGTAATGCCTCCAAATCATTAATGCAAAGATTACCGCAGCCAACTCCAAATCATGTGTTGGGTAATTTTGCTCATGGATTTTCAACTGTCGTGAGGCATAAGCTATCACCATATCATTTTGCATAAGAACACACCCCAATCCCTTCTTGGATGCATCACTGTAGATCACAAACCTTTCTCCACTACAAGGCAGTGTGAGCACAGGTGCACCAGATAACCTTCTTTTCAACTCCTTGAAATTCTCTTCACATTCCTCTGTCCGGACAAACTTAACTCTTTTCCGAGTCAACTTGGTGAGTGGATTAGATAATCGTGAAAAATCTTTTACAAAACGTCGATAATATCCAGCCAAACCAAGAAAACTTCGGATCTCAGTTACTGTTGTTGGTCTTGACCATCTTTCGATAACCTCTGTTTTTTCTAGATCCACAGATATCCCCTCTTTTGAGATTATGTGACCCAAAAATGCAACTTTTTGAAGCCAAAATTCACACTTGGTAAATTTGGTATAAAGCTTCTCCTTTCTCAGGGTCTTCAATATAATTCTCAAGTGATCTTCATGCTCTTCCTTGCTCTTTGAATAGACAAGAATATCATCTATAAAAACTACCACAAATTGATCATGATAGTCTCTAAAGACTCTATTCATTAGATCCATGAAGATAGCAGGGGTATTAGTAAGACCAAATGGAATCACTATAAATTCATAGTGTCCATACCTTGTACGGAAAGCCGTCTTTGGTATATCCTCCCTTTTGACCCTTAATTAATGATACCCTGAACGAAGATCAATCTTGGAAAAGTATTGAGCTCCGCGTAGTTGGTCAAATAAGTCATCAATGCGTGGGAGAGGATATTTGTTCTTGATAGTGATCTTGTTATGTTCTCGATAATCAATGCAGAGTCTCATTGATCCATCTTTCTTCATAACAAATAGAACAGGTTCTCCCCAAGGTGACGCACTAGGGCATATGAATCCCTTATCAAGATTCTCTTGAAGTTGCTTCTTCAATTCCTGCAACTCAATTGGGTCCATTCTATAAGGTGTCTTTGAAATTGGCAAAGCGCCCGGTACGAGTTCTATTGAAAACTCAACTTCACGATTTGGTAGAAGACCCGGTAATTCCTCTGGAAAGACATCATCAAACTCCCGTACAATGGGCATATTCATAATTGTGAGTTTCTCACCAACCATTTGAGATAAATAACATTCATTTAGTGGAATCAAGACCCATAAGATGGAAGGAATTTCCACTGGAAGGTTATGTTCATCCTTGCATTGATAGACGATCGTAGATTGATCTGGAATATGAAATGTGACTTCCCGTCTTTGGCAATTGATATGAGCTCCATGTAGAGAAATCCAATCCATGCCAAGAATCACATCAAATTCCACTAAAGGAAGGATCACAAGATTTGCAGGAATCACTTTCCCACAAACTTCGATCGGAGAAGAATTATAAACTTTTGATGAGACTGTTGTTCCATTAGGTGTTGTCACATCTAACTCAACATCTAATTGTTGAGGTAATACGATGATACCCTTAGAAAATTCTTTAGAAATAAAAGATTGGGTGGATCCAGAATCAAATAAAACATTTTCTACTTTAGAGTGGATGGTAAGTGTACCTTTCACCACTTCGTTATCGTACTCCACATCGCTGATAGAAATTGCATGTGACTTTCCTTTTTCTTTAGCCTTAATATTTTGTTGACGTCGACCATCATCATCAACCCTTGGATTTGGGCATTGATTGGCATAATGCCCCATCTCCTTGCACTTGAAACATTGAAGTGTAGTAGGTTCATTCTGTGTATCCCTTCCTTTGTTTGCATCATTAGACATCTTCTTCCCATTATCGCGGCATTCAAATGCCCGATGACCTTCCTTTCCACATTTAAAACATTTACTTGTCCCTTTAAGACAACTCCCTCCATGTTTCTTTCCACACTTTGAGAATAAGGGAAAGTTCATCTTCTTTTCAGTGTGCTCTTTAGATTTTCCTTTGAATTCCATCTTCCTCTTCTTATCAAACCCATGTGACTGATGGGTTACTCCAATCTCCATCTCGACTTTGAGAGCACATCGAACTATTTCCTCGTAGCTATTGAAGTCCCTTATGGCTAACGCCCTTCGAAGACTTGGTTTTAAGCCACTAAAGAATCGATCGATCTTACTCTCAGTTTGGATAATAATACCAGAAGCATACCTTGCAATTCTTGTAAAATTTGCTTCAAAGGTACCAACAGATTCATCATCCCTTTGCTTCAGTTCAAGAAACTCTTTCTCCATCTTTGTTCGAAGAATACGGGGGAAGTACTTATTGAAAAATAAGTTCTTGAACTCGTCCCATTCCATAGACTCAATTTCATCCCTTTTCCTCGTATTCTTAATAATATTCCACCATTGATCAGCATCTCCTTCCAAACGATACACTGCTAGGATGACTTTATCATGCTAAGAACATTGAAGAACTGAAAATATCTTTTCAGTAGTACTAATCCATTGTTCAGCAACTAATGGATCAGTAGACCCGCTGAAAGAAGGTGGACGCTGCCTCATGAAGGATTCAACAGAATGTTGCTCCTTCCTTTGCTCGTTTGGAAGTCCTCCATGATTCATAGCTTGAGAAAGTTGTGTGATCATGGCTACAAGATTTTTCATTCCATCTCCCATATCGTTTGGTTGCTCAGGGGGACAATCATTGCATTGCCCATCGCATTCCGCATTAACACGGTTCCTTCGGGTTCCAACCATTGACTAAAACCAAGACGAATAGTGTGAGAAACACTAATTATAATAGAAAAACCACATAATCAAGGATAAAATTTCACACTTAAGGTTTTATCCTAGGGTATTCATGGCCATTTCTAAAACACTAAGATTGTGTTCTATGCTTAGACTTATCCTTAGGGTTCTTACTAAGTCTTTCACATCCTAGTTTCCAAAGG
This sequence comes from Viscum album, assembly GCA_963277665.1. Taxonomy (NCBI): domain Eukaryota; kingdom Viridiplantae; phylum Streptophyta; class Magnoliopsida; order Santalales; family Viscaceae; genus Viscum; species Viscum album. The sequence continues at coordinate 811,062,745 of OY728151.1, forward strand.
TTGACTATACCTTTCCTCTGATACCAACTATAACGACCCATACATTACATACATTGTTAATACTTCAAAATTGAAGCACACTTATTACAACATATGACAAAACCACAAAGGACCGCATAGGTATAGTGTCTATAGAAACTGGGAAACATAAACAACTGGTTCACAAATCTTCTACAGTGTCTCCCATTTATCTCATCATATCTAGGGTCCCTTTTAGCATATTCTACTTAATATCCATCTTCCTGACCTGGGGAAAAGAAAACATAAAAGGGTGAGCTCAAATGCTCAGTAAGGGAAAATAAAGGAAATAAAAATCCTATCATATCTTTTTGAAAATCATAACCTGCAAAAGAGATCATAATATCTTAACATGGAATAAATCATAGAAGTGAAAATGAGATCCCCATAATCATAAAAATGAAACTTGAAACTTTGTGGCATGCACACATAATCATGGAAAATCATTTCTTGTTAGTCATGACTCATTTCCAAGACTATCTTAGTGGACAAAGTCCCTTTCTGAACCGAGTCACCCTCGTTCCAGTCCTGTTTCACTGAACCGGTATAACCTACCGTTCCAGCCATGTCTATCTCATGAGATATAAAATCTTTACCCAATGCATTGGAGGGAGATATAGGTCCCACCCATCTTATAATGAATCCTTTCTTATGTGTGCCACATAATCATAAAACCATACATCATAGCCTAACCCATGTAATAAAAATGGGATTCTTAAACAACATGACATCATAAAACAATTCATATAAGATAAAGGAATTCATAAAAATATTTCCATCACAAACATGATCAAATCAATGTAATAATAGGGATAAAAACAGAACCCTTTATTATCATATATGGAAAATAATTTTGATAAAACACTTGAACTCCATTCTTGAGGAAAATATCCTTTCTTCTTCAAAAACATTTTTCCTTTCATAACATTTCATACGACTTTAAAATAAAAGAAGTTGATTAAAAATAAACTTGAAAACTTGTAAAGGAAGCTTCTTGGAAATAATTTTTTAAAATCCATTCATGCCGTATAAGTTAAAAAAAACATTCTTCGTACTTTTGTCGGAAAAGTCAAAAAGTACCTCGTACGAAAAACGACAAAAGATTCCTTTCATTTCTTTTACTAAAAACTCACCAAAGGGTAAAAATGGATTTAAACAGTTTTAGGTGGATGGAAATAATATTACATATTTATGAAACATGGATGTGGATGATAAAATACTCCCCAGTAAATACTTACGAATAAACAATCTCGGATAAAAATGAGATTGTGATATTTCCCTTACCTTAGGTCCGATTTGCTTTGTACATGTCCGAAGCTCCTGTATAATGGTTTAAATAATGTTATTGACTTATTCCAGAATCATACATATTGATATGATATCATATATGGTCATATTCTTAGCTTCTTGTTAGTAATATTTCATTGTTACTTGTTACTCGGGTCTTTATTGCCTTTTGTTCTTATGCGTGTTTTGCCGAATAAATTCTTATTCTTATTTTAAGGTTATAGATACCTTATATCCCGAATGTTATTAGTGTAACATATATCATATATATTCATTCAATTCATTTATATAATTACTATGTAATGGTGATCATGTAGAACGAGTCGCATCACATCGTGGAGATGGTATTCCGTACGTACGCACGAGTGATGATATCATTCCTATGATCGTGGAATTGTATTGGAGTATATATATATATATTATTTCAGTATAAATATTACTTAATAATAATCATAAATAGTTACTCATTACACCATTATACCCTTCCTTGTAAAGTGATGGTGGAAAATAGATTACACCACGACGTGGAGACGGTATTCCGTACGTACGCACGCGCGGTGATTTCATTTTTCCGTGGGATGGATAGAAGGTGAATTAGGGTTGTTTAATATTTATAATAACATATCAGTATGTAAGTAATACTGATGTTATTACTTTATCATGAAACAACTAATGAAGAAGAAGTTGAAGAAGAAAGAAATTGAAAAGATCAGTAATGGATATTACATCTTCTTTGGAACACCTCTTTGAATCCTCCACTTAGGGAACTATGATTGGTCTTTGAAGAAGACCAGGACCTCTAGGATTATTATAGGGAAGCGTAGAGAAGAAAATGTCAGGGGTTGGCCGAGCTTGAGTTCTCAATTTGGTGTGAGGAGGAGGGGGAGGAGGTGCCCTTTTATAAGGGAGGAGAGGGGCACCTTAGGAATATCTCAAAATATTATTTTATATTAAAGTCAAAATCGGTTTGTAATGGTTCCAAAGGGTCTTATTTCGAAGCTAAAGTGGGGATGGGTCGAAATCCTATCAACCAAGAGGATTTAGACAAGTTTAGGGAATTATTTTAACCTTATCAATTAGATTTAACTCTAAGTTAAATAATTTAACTTTTACCGTGTCTTTTTGTTTTCTTTCACTATATGGTTAATACACTTACTATAACATGCCAAACGAAACCCAAATTGTTTATTATTAATATATATATCCTTATCTAATTCATTTGGCCGAACCTTAGATTTTTAGGAATAAAATAACAATTAATAATATAATATTTGATTTAAAAAGTATTTTGTGTCAATTTTGACACTATTTGATATATGATTTTTTTGAAAGTCATAATAGGATTATATGTTCGAACCAAGTTGATTAAATCAACATTAATATATCATATTAACCTATAAAATTAGTGGAATTCATAAAAAGTCTCAAATTACATTTATTTTGGTGTTTATAACATCAATTATGTCAATATTTCATTAATAAGATAATTAATGCATCATCATTGTGTCATAAATAAATTAAATTATTTAATGTCTAAAAATTACAAATAAAATACCATTATGTAGGGAATCTTCTTATATTTCTAATGAATATTTATAGTCGAATTTATCTTATGTATAACCCCATATTAAAAATGATTTACTTATTAAACTTTGATTTTAACTAATTTAACCCTTCTTTAAATAAATAAATGTCCTAATCTAATCCAAGTGGGCCTAAATGGTCATATTTTATTCATAAGGTTGTTTTTGGTCGAATTACACTTATCCAATAGAATTAGGACATGTGTTAGGGTAATAGTAATATCATATTTACCCTTAGTTACCCTATTTACTATTAATCGCGGTAAAAAAAGTAAAAAGTTACTATTCACCAAAAAATTATTTTTATCTCATTGAACCACATTTTACTTACTGATATCAACTGTGTCTGTCGGATTTTCGAAATTCCATTCACAGATGCGGTAAAATTATGTTTTATGCAAAATTCAGTTTTTAACCTACCACTTAGTGGTTTCACTATTCATCAAAAATTGAAAGTTTTCAGAAAAATACCAAAAATTCACCCTAGGCTAATTTCGATATTCTGAGTCCAAATATGAAGTCCATTTTGAAAAATAAAATTTATAAAATTTCAAAAAGTGGTTATTAATATTCATAACGGCTAGTTTTAATAGCATATTGTTGTTTAGTGAAACTCGGTATTGCGTACGATGCAAGCTATCAAGCAAAGTCGCGATTGCGTGTAAAGCAAGCCAAGCAAGTGTTGTGTAGAAAAAGATTCCTTTGATAGCATAAAAGTCTCAGGTGTTACATATAGGACGCCAGGGCTTAGTCTCGCCATTTTAGGATGAAGTAATAATAAATTTATGGGTTTCCTATAGGAACCCAATCCTTTTTATTTATTTATTTTCTTCTTTATTTAAATTATTATTGATATAATATTCCTTTTATATTTTACATGACGGATTTACGTAGACATTATCAGTGGTGGAGTACTAGGATTATATCTTACACCCATCCTGGGATGCCGTTGTAACCCTAGTAGAGTTCATGAATGATTTTATTGTTAATTTTAATCATCCATCATTTGATTCATGATTTTTAGTTCTACGATGGAGTTTAGGTGTAGAGGACCAAGCCAATGCATGAGATGCTAGATTTTGTAAATTTATCTTGCATGTTTTGTTATTAAATTTTTGTTGCTATCATTTTTCTATTACTACTTATGCTATAAGGGATTATTTTCTTGAACATATAGCATCTAATTTATCTATTTATCACATATATATATATATATATATATTGCTGCTCCACTCTGATCAATGTGGGAATAGTATTCCCCAGACACACCCTAGGCATTTCTTATCAGATTTTAGCCTCTGGTGTTCGTAAATAAACACATGAGGAATATTTCAAATCATATTGGGGCACCACCATGTTTTATCTTGGGAGGTATGGTATAAAGTGGGATTAGAGGGGTTTTACTTTTTTTCTTACTGGTGGGATTTAGCCATAACTCTAGGTTATTGAGATTTGGTAAAAAAATATGTGCATGAGAATAAGTAACACATGTATAGGCAAAACACAAATTACCAGGGGTGGGTAAATGCTATTATTGCTTTTGTTTTTACAGTTTCATATATTTCATTGCTGTGTGATATAAAAACTTTGGGCTGTAACTATTTTTGATAAAAAAAATATTTTAAGGGACATTTAGCCTTGGACGATTGATATGAGAGAGTACTAGAATAATTCATCATATTAGGCCCCATCAGATTAAAAGGACACACATTATACCATTACAAATCAGTTTTCAATGATAATTTATTTCCATTTATGTTATTTTTGTAGTGTATTGTTGTATCTACCTTGAAATGCATCAGTTACTACATATAGAAATGTTCCAACTTACTTTATAGGATTGAAAACCCTAATTGACACAAAATGGTCTTGCATTAACCTGAGAGTGTTTTCATGCATTGGTTAATGTATAAAACATAGGTTTTCATTTATAGAATATTAATCCATGGACCATTGGTTTCAAGGGGTGGAACATGTTGTGGTAAGGGTTACGTGGACACCGTATTTCAACTTATAATGTGTGTAGAACCTCATAAATTTGGAATATTGATCCATCTAACCCAACTATTTAAATAAAATTTAAATATATAAATAAATATATATGAATATGAGAATTAAAATAAACTTGGTAACTTATATTTGTGAGATGAAATCTTGAAATATCCCAAACCTAGTATTGTGTAGTAGGATGTGTCATTTGGGATCTGTCAATGTTTCCTTACACCCTGACCCGACTCCATGATTTAGATAAGGGATGTGATGTGCTTATAGAAAGACAATGTACAATTTCTATCTTTTTTTATTTCCCAATCAATTATAAATTCCTTATGAGGCGTGTGTTTGGAAATTTTAGAGTTATTTTTCCACAAAAACCTCATGTTGTATGACAGAAATGTGGCGATGACAATACATTGGAGGTTGTGGGACCTAAGAAACAAATGGTACCTTCTATAGTTCCACTTATGGAAAGGGTTCCTGATCTTCAACTTTGTTTGGATGGCTAGTTTTTTGGTAGATTCTATCAATTCATGAAGACAATTCTAGGATATCCCCAAAATTCCCCTATTATGGTAGATTTGACCATGGAGTTCTTGTAGTTTCATCCTCCCACGTTCTCAATGGACCGTGGACCTAAATCTATTTAATCATGTCTAGAGGACATGTAGTCTATCTTTGATCATATCATGATGCCTCTAGAGAAGAGGACAATATTCATGACATATATGCTTTGAGACTCTTCCAGACAATGTAGTTATGTACTAACTCGGGCTTTTCAATATCAGGGTATGGTATAGGAGGACTTCTAGATAGCCTTTTTTGACTACTTATTTCCACAGTCCATGATAATATATGCTTCATGGGAATTCATGTACCTTCAAAAAGGTGACATGTCAATGATGGAATAATCAACTCAATTCACAGAATTATAGTGTTTCTCAACAATGTTTTCCGTTCATGATCTAGAAAATATGTGTAAATTCTATAATGAGATTCAAAACTCCATCTGACCGTAGGTGAGTGTCTTTTGGATGGACACTATTTTTGTGATAGTAACCCAAGCCCTCATCATTGTGTATAACATAAGGGAATTCGGTAATGGGATCCAAGTCATATCAACATATAGGAAGATTATTTAGTTATGTAGTAATAGAAATATTCATTTCAAGGTTACATGTGAGGGAAGTACCATCCATATGGTATATACTGACTATGATGTAGTGTGTCCCCAGTGTGGTAAGCTGGGGCATAAAAATTATCGGTGAATAAATAACCCGATCAAGAGTAGGGCTTGCAGTCAGAAGGGTCACTTCTAGTGTTTTATTTGATCATTTACTCAATTTCCAAGGGAGTGAGGTTAAATTCCTCGAAAAGACATATTTTAGGTTTTACTGATGTTATTTTAGGTGTAATGTAGGTCTTCTACCAGACATGAAATCCAAGGATGTGGTACTATATGAGATACTCAGGCCTTACAGTTTCAAAAACATCATAGCGGACTTTCTCTGTCTAGTCTGGAATCATTTCTAGGTCATTGTTCATGTCACATCTAGGATGTAAATCATATACTATAAAATCTTAATCCATGTCCATCTGTAGTTATATGTATTATTATTGTATCAACCACTCTAGATTCATCAATTTTTGACACTGGTGAATCACACTCTTTTCAATATGCTATAGATACGGGATGTCTAGGATGGAAAATATAGTATTCTAGAAGAGTAAAGAATCATAAAATTCCATTAGAATGTCGAGCTAAGGGTATACTAGTGAAATGGGTTCCCCCTTAAGATAATTGTGTTCCATTTTGTATAGAGTTTTATCATCCATGAGATGATGAGTTTCGATGACATTATCAGTATGGATTGGGATGTCCTCACCAAGACCATTTGGATTTCTATATCTACCTATTATCATTTATATAACCCAAGGGTAACACATATATCCTAATGGGAGAATGTGATATCAAGAAATGTTAATCTGGACCCATATTAACTAGGTGTGGTGGAGTGACTACCCTAATAGAAATTCACTTTATGATAGATCATTGAATTTATCGTGTGGAATTACCTCCTATTGGGGGTCATTTTTGGGATGGTCTCCCTAAAAATTCAACACGATGAACTATAGAGAGAGATTTTGAGGTCACCATATCTCTTGTAACAAGAGAGACACATATGTCAATTCATCCATGAAGGATGGAACCCATAGGGCACTAATAACTAGAGATTAAGCTAGATGATCTAGAATCAAAGGATACTATCCAACCCAACTCATCAAACTAGGGTTCACCGGTACTTTTCACCAATAAGGTAGATATACCCTTAGATAATGGGTAGATTACAATGGACTTAACAAGATTATGATGAAAAAATGATTTACACATCCTCATATTTTCAACCTCTTTGACCAGCTCTAGGGAGATACAGTTTTCTCATTAATCTATATGAGGTTGGAATATATTCATGTTTTTTTGAGGCCATCAAAACTACCACCTAAAACATTACAGAGTAGGTACATCTTGAATGTGTAGTTGTTCAACCCTTTCGATCATAGAAATGGGCTGAAAAAATTTATTACTCAAATGATTCGGGTTTCCCACCTATATCTTGATTACATTGTGGTAGTCATTATAAATGAAAACATATTGTATTCTTGCACAAGGAAATACCGTGAAAATCATCTTTTGATCATTCTATGTATAGAAAGAGAGCACCATCTACATTATAAGATGATAAAATTACACTATTTGATTAGAAAGGTTTACATCATTGTTCATATCATATCTGAAGTGAATATATCAGCTGACCCAAATAACGTGAACCTTATATTTTCATTGTAGAAATCCAAGAATATGTTTGATTTATGTTGATTTATAGGGATATCTATACATTACAGATGATTAATCAAGGTCTTCTCAGGACTGGTACCACTGCTTTTGGGCTTGACCAAGAAGGGGGTGAAATTTGAATGGAATTCAGCTTGTGGGATTGACATTTAAATTTTAAAGGGGATATTAAATTAAATTTTGATAATGATTCTTCGTGAAAATAGTAGAATATATTTTGTTTACTATGATATTTTATGAATTCGGAAGGGGTAGTTCTAATGAAAGGTTATCAGGTTATAGCATATTGGTACCACTAGCTGAGAACCCGTGAGCGATGTTATCCTATGCTCGACCTTGCGCAAGAAGCTTTGTTTAATGCTCTAAACTGTTGGAGTAATTATTTATTGGATTATAATAACATTGTATATATGGATCATAAATTACTGAAATACTTCATCACTCAGTGAAATGTGAATCTGAGGCACCAAAAATTGGTGGAATACATTCAATACCTCAACATTGATATTGCTGACACACTTGTAAAGAGTAATTCATTAGCTGACTCCTCAGGCTTGAAGACTTAAACAAATGAAATCATGGATTCCATCCCTTAATAGAAGATGATGGATATTATTTTATGTTTTATCTGGAGGTTAGAGAACAACATGTGCTATAATTTCTGGAATCTCAGGTAGTGACATCCTCTCTTATGGAGTGTTTACGAATGCAATAGTTATCTAATTCCTAGGGATCCATTTTTAGGAATACTATCATAGGAGGGAATCCACATATTAGTTGTTTTGATAATATAAATTTTACCTTACACTTATGTGTGTGTTTTGGGTTACTTCAGAAATATGGTAAGAGATTATGTGGGATTCTTATTCCACGATTTGGGTTGTTCACCCAAGTCTAACCATGTCATACTAAGATATCCAATTCATGTTTTTGAGTCCTATTATGAAGATGAAGATTTCATTTTTTTATGCTATAGTATTCCAACTATAAATAGGTAATTAAAGATCAGTAATTCCATGATATACATTTACAGAATCTCTCATTTCTTGAATGGAAATTGAAGGACATCACTATGGATTTTCTAATGGGTATGTCAAGATCCCATAGAGGCAGTTATTTGGTATGAATTATCATTGAAATGTTGACCAGGGATTCCCAATTCCTATAAATTTGTGACATGTTTTTAGTCAATGAGCTAGAAGGAATTTCATTTGGGAGATTGTGTGCCTTCTTGGTGTTCCCCATTTTAACGTATTTGACCAAGAATCCCTCTTTACTCCAATATTGAAGAATGGGTTTCTGAAGTCACTTTGTATATAGGATCTCTTGAGTAAATCATATAAACCGTAGGAAGATAGGATGTCTAAGTTGATGATACTGGTGGTGTAGAAGATGATTCATGAATATATCCTTGATTATGGAGGTTCATGGGAAAATCACTTACTAATGGATGAGTTTTATAAAAACAAACGCATTCACGAAAATATTCCGAAGGATTCATATAAGGCCCTATAATTTAGTTTATGTCATTAATATATGTGCTAGTTAGAGGGAAGTGTTGCAACACTACTAGGTCTTCATCAAGATATGGAGGAATATTTTTTTTGATAATTTAGAAGAATATGGCTATCAATAAACCAAAGAAGAGGTCTTGTACATATCATAACTACAGACATTTAGAGTTGAAGGTCAAACATAGGTTATTTATTCTTGTATAACATAGATTGGGTCATAGATGAGTTCATATACAGGGAATGTTATTGCGTTGATATGTCGGGCCTTTTGAGATAGCAAAAAATTATAGGCTGGTTGTTAATCATTTGTAGTTACCTCAGAGGTACCACTCCATTGATGACATATTTCTCCTATCTCAGATTTAATGGTAGAATCCTAACATATATCATTAAATGGATACTATTGATGTTGAGTTGGAGGTGGATGAATTCTTTGAGGACAATATTATATGAATCGTTGACCAGAGTTTGATGGTTTTCTGACGTTGGTAAGTTCTTCTGGTTCGGGTGCTATGACAGCATGAATGTGTGCAGGAGAATACCTATGAGAGAGAGTCTCATGTACATATACTATTTCCTAAACATCCCATAGAATACATTTTACCACCTTCATATGGGAAACTCTTGGATCGATTTTATTAATTAGGGGTGGTTGTAATGTTCAAGCATTTTTCAAAAGAACAAACTAGTTATCTTGTTTAAACTCATTTTTTGTCCCTAATATTGTTTCATAAGGAATTCCTGGAGTTATCAAGGGTTTATAGGGATATTTCAATGCACATATCCCCTAACATTGAGAATTAATATTAGTTTTCCTAGTTAGCACAAACCATATCGCCACACCCGCATCGTTTCTCTAACTATGTGTCTTAAGATAGTGGGGATCATGGATCCACACGATTTCACTAAAGTCGTGAGAGAGAGCATGAAATCTTGTTAAAAATGTCTCAAACATATTGTATTTATAATTTTCATAGTCTTAAAATAGATATCCAAACTGTGTTCTTGTCTTGTTTGGGGAGCCACATATAGAAGAACCTAGCACATGGTTGGAACATGGTTTGTCAAACTGTGAATCCAAACTGGGTTTCCATAAATTTTTGTTGAAATTATGGATGTTAACTTTAAATTTATAATACATGAATTACCTATAATTATTCGTTCAATCTAGTGGAATCCTCTTCCTATAGCTCTCTATCTAAAAATTTGGAATAAGATCTGTCTTGATAATTGTCAAATCCATCAGGATAGTTGTGGGAGGCTCTATAGTACTCTACCTTATTTTAGTTGTTTATATTACTATCTAAAGAACTAAATTAGTGAAATATTATTTTCCCTAATTTTTAGGAAATTTAACTATTTATTTGATATATTCCATTCTACCTTGAACAATAGGCCAAAATTGGATGATGGAAGAACTACAAAGAAAATGTAAGTGGGCTAGTTTTGTCGCTTGGTTTTATTTAATCTTATGTAATGAGCCATCATGCCACTAGAAATTCCATTAAACTAACACATAATTATTATTAATTATATTAATTGGAAATATATACCTTTTTAAATATGAAACATGTTAGTGGGGAATCAACCACTTGTGTTAAGAGCTATGGATAATGTCACCCTAATGGGTGTGCTCAATCTTAAAGGCCTAGTTTCCCCTCTGTTCCAAATATCAAAACACCCCTTAAGGGGTTATTCACATCCTAAAAACACTGAATAGATATATTATTTTGATTAGGATGACGAACCATGAGTTTGGACCTTATATCCCTTACCATAAATGAAATGTTTAGATTATGTAATTTGGTCATGTTCTTGTATGTTACCCTTATTTCCTAAAAGGTTTGTTTCATTGAATTTCTTGGTAATCATTCATATTATGATACAGCTTCATCACTAAATTCATTTGATGGAATGTTGATGGAAATATATGGCTTTACAACATTTTTACACCTTGGACATGCACAACACATCTTAATTAGAGTTGGTTAATGACTTCAATACACACTATGGGCGACACTAGCTATGTCTGAATTTTTATTATTTTACCTCTACATGAGAGACACAAGTTTCCTTGGGGAGACCTCATTGATGGGATTGTAGGTGTGATTGTTGAACCATGCCATGACAGAGACTTGGGGACCTATGTACGAAACAAGTATGAACATAAAGGTTAGTATTTGATGTTATCAAACCATTCCTAGAGAAACACATGAGATTTCATTATTGGGATACCTTGGATGGAATACCCTGACATTTGACTTATATCTATCCCATATAGAGATACATGGAGTTATTTTAGAGTCACCATGGAAAGGATAATAGTGACTATTAATAATTTATAAATATGTTAGATTGAATTAAAGGTTATGTGTGCACATTAAAAAAAGAATTTATCTTTTGGATATGGGAACATTGGGACATGAATCCAATCCAAATCCAAAGTATATTGATAGTAAATCCTCTTGGAAATTATATCACACAGCTTCTGTTTGAAGGATTCCTTAGTTTTTCCATAATGACTTAGGATGAAGAAAATAGAATGGGATTGGTGTCCTATTGAAACTGTGTCTAGTTTGTTTGTTTATTTACATCATTGATTCATTTATCAATGGAAACATTGTTCTTTTTATATTTCATGACATAGATTTACCTAGACAGCATTGGTGGTGGCCTACTGGTAATATATTTAAAAAACATATTCATAAACCTTTTGTTTCCTATATTTCCCTTGACTGTATGTATTGATAAATAGAAGAGGCCATCTTCAAATTCATGATTTTCAGTTCTAGAATAAATTAATGGGAAGATAACATAGTATATTAGTAAATAGATGTATATGTTTTTGATCATTTTGGTATTTTTTATTTCATGTTTTATATTCTTGTATCCCATGTCCCATGCATACATACTTATCTATAGTACTTGACATACCATCATCATATTTGGTATCTATTTATTATTCAGTTTCCCTTATTTTTTTTATAATGAATGTTTTATTATTATAATTGTTCCACTACTATCTATTTGTTGTTACTACATATTCTATGATAGGTAACCGGTCTTGTCATACAGTATATTCTTCTAATTTTTTCATTTAAACATATATATATATATATACATATATTAGAACTTCACCCCAATCTATATGATAATAATCTATCCAGGGACACACCCTAGTCCCACACTACAAGTCAACAGCCTCTAGATTATATGGAGGAACCCATGAGGTATTTTGTATAATGTCCATGGTCACCATTATGGGGTATATGGGACACATGTATTGTACTACGATATTCTACCAATATCAGTTAATCAAAATTCATATAGATTCTTAATTGGTAGCCTTATCTACATGATTGTTGTTATAAATAAATTATTTCTTAGTGTATGTATATATTTCATATTTTAGGTTAACATATTTAAATCATACATTAATATAGTACTGTGTATTATTATTTATATGGATGGTATGAAATTACATAGTTTCTTATCCTTGAATGAAATTATTTTAATTGTTAAAATTCCCATATTCAGATATTAGAGGATAAAACAATAAAAATATATAGGAAAAGTCTAATATTTCACACTCACAGAATTACATTGTCTCTATGGTGATCAATCAAGAAAAAAACATTACAATTTTTACTACATGAAATCTTTATATAGTTAATTTTTGGTCTTTACTGAAATATTTTGGATTTTAAAAAATTAACTAAACATTAGAAATGATTATGATTGGATTCCAATTATGTTTGATAATTTGTTATAAATTTATATCTCAATGAACCCCTTCTATAATTAATGAACAAATAACATTCAATTGAGACACTTTTATTATAGATCATGTTAAAAAAAGAGAGATATTATTTTAAATTCATTCATCTTAAAATATAGTTTTAAATTTCATTATGAAGCCTATGGGTGAATTTCAATTTTAGAGAGTTAATATTAATAATTTAAATATATATTCATGATTTCAAATCCTTTCATATTTTTAAATTTATTCATTTTATATTTTTAATTATTTTAATGGTATTTTTTACATTTGTTGTGTTCATCCATTATTTTATACATAAATTATCTATAAAGAGAAAATGAAGTAATTTTTTATATGTAAATCTAATTATAGAGATATGTTTTGCATTATTTATGAATTTATATTAAATATGGATATGATGAATGATATTTGTTTTGAAAAGATTACGGAATAATGAATTTTTTTTAATAAGTTTCAGACTAACATGAAGCATCAAATTATCTACTAATTTCTATTTCAACTACATAAAATAAGGTACTGTAAAATGTTCAATGAGTAAATTAAATTTCATATTTGAGTAAAATAATACGCATTGAATGTTATATTAGAAGAGACTTTAGATATTGTGATAATATAAAAACAACATCTAAAAGAATGTGAACTATATCTACACCATTACATTGTACTAGATTTCAGTAAACAATAAATTATTATTCATTACATTTTTAATATTATATTTAAATAAAAAAACAAATAAAATACATAATTAAAGATATAATGTATTAATTTTAACTTTAATTATTAGACATATATTGAATTCTTATATTTTTTGAAGTGTTTTAAAATTATCTTCTTAATAATTTAATTTATTTTATTCCTTATTAAACCAAAATATTCTAATTCAATTTTCTTTTTTCTTTTTTATGATTTATAATCTATGAAAAAACATAATATTATTCTTGGTTTCATTTTATTAGACAAGTTAGGGTCCTTTCCTCTATGAATTATCTCTTTCTAAAGGAGGGAAAGCTACAACAACATGGTTTAATATGTCATATCATTGATTTGGAAGGGATGATGGGATTTCTAATCATCCATCCTCAGATTCCACCGAGGATATATTCTCCTTATATGGTTCCCTCCCACATATCTATAACATGTACATGATTTTCAATATCAGTTATATATTTTAGGGGGCATTGGTTATAATGATACTTGTTTTTTTAATATGAAGAATACCTACAGTTAGAGATGATGATGATGATGGGTTTGTATGGAATCTTGTGATGGTTACCGTATAAGGAATCTCTATATTATTCCTCATTTTGATATTTAGGACATCTTAGTCTTGTGACAAAATACATATTAGGTACTAAACACAACGAATCTATTGATTTATATAAGTTACCTTACATTAAAATAATAAGTAATTAAATGATCCCTGCCATATGAATCCTTTTATAATCACATAAGGTTGATAATATTTATTGTTTTTGAAATAAAATTCACATAATTTCAATAATTTAATTATCCTTACTCCTTTCAAAATCTCATCTCATAGGGAATACACTACTTGTTGGTCTAGGTAGGAAACTCAGACTCATCCCCTGGGTAGGGTAAAATAATATCATATTCTCATCACAGAATCTCTATAAATTATTCTCATAAGGTGACCTAGTATTACTATATATGTTTGGGATTATGAATCATCAGTATTTGTTATATGTTTATGGTCAAGTAATGTACATTAAAATTTATAGGTTATAGTGTGGAAATTCCAACATATGCCCATCAAGAATAGGTTAATGACATGTTAAAACATTAGTTGGGACACATCCTCTATAATCTCATCACATAATGGTATGGGAACATGTTGGCATCCTGTGGTGATGCTAATGTCTGTTGATTTCCCCGTATTTTTATGATGAGATGTTTGGTATACTAATGAATGGTGATAAAACTTTTATGTTTCCACCTCCATAGTAGGAGATGGATTTGTAGTCATGTTTACACTAAACAACATAGAGGCATAATACATACATAATTAGGATATATTGATAAAAAAACATATTTTGATTTCATAGATTATGGTAATATTTTTATATTACACTATTTAGTTTGAATTGATGTTATAAGGATTCCCATTCAAAAAAATGGGAAGAAACGATAGTTTGTGTGAATTTTATGCATTGAGACTTCCAATATGATGGAGGTAGCATCTTATTCTCATTTCATGAGTCATGTTGCGTGCATCATGCAAGGGATCCTATATTTTTTCGCACGTTATAATATTTTCATTACATAGGGTATGTCAATAATTTAACTTTTTTTGTTGGGGAAGTCATCAAACTATTTAATGTCATGGGACTAGAACATCATGATAAGAAGATTAAATAATAGGATCAATGGAATTTTTGGGGTTAAGGCATATATCCTCCTAGTCCTAGTTATAGTGAGAGGAGAGTAGGATACGGGAAACCTGAATATACTCAGCATATGAAAATAAGGCCAATATCTATTGATTATTACATGGATGGGTCTTATATGTCCATTGTGTAGTTTATTTTGGTATAGAAAAGGAATGTTTACTATGTATTTTTTGTTGTATGTAGGGTCTTAATATGAGGGTTCATATTATTTGGATAAAAATTAAATGGGGTGTCCAAGTAACTAGTTTTAAATGGAGATCTGAATTAAGGATGTTAATACTATTAATGTGAATGTGGAATTCATGGGAAAACTAGGTTTGAATGGGTCTATATTCTAATATCACTCAATATTCACTCAACTATGTTTCCCAAATAGAGGGACTATGCCATAGATCCAGTGGTTTTGTCACACAAATTTGGTGTTCTGTGAATCAGTAGATATTACAAAACCATTAACTATAATAAAATGGTTGTAAGTGGATGTAGATACATAATTTCACATAAAATTTTGTTTCCTATGAAGCATGGAATTTCATGTTTAAAATCCACCTTACACAAACTCGACTTTTATTGAGGGGATTTTTTCTAAAAAATCACTATCATAATACATGGTTTTGTAGGGACCATGTTAAGGTTATAAAGAAATTTCTCTAACTGTGAGAATATATGTGATGCTTTGGTTTTGTTTTAATGGGAAAGAATATACTGTGTTAATTTGAGTCCGACTCTTCAGATTCCAGAAGTCTTCCCCTAAATATGGGATGTGATGAAATATTTATAAATTTTTTTTCTATTGGGGATATTTTTCCTTCAATGATCCCAATGAGACATAATATAGTTCATGTTTAGGTAATATTGAGTGTTCCACACAATTTTGAGGGAGTATTTCAAAACCTTGGCTTGTGATACAGCCAGGCCTTTTGCTCTATTAAGAACCCACAAAACATTTTACATTGACACATAGTTTTACTAAATGGGATTTAATTGGAAAACATTGGTATTGCACACAACTAATAAATGTTTCTTGTTACTACATCCTCAATTATATAATGTTCTCCATGGTATAGTTTTATCCTTTCCTTCAAGATATCACATGTTTCAAGGTCAATTGTGAAATAATTGATGAATAAAAATTACATCCAATATATTTTGTGTCAACTATATGGTGGATATTCAAATTCTAAGGAAAACAGAGTCTTGGATAGTTTCTTATACTTTTTTAAACTTGTGGCCTATGTAATGGATCAATTTTTTTGTGCATTAATCACTTGAGTTCTTACCCGCATATTGAAGGTCGACAGGGAGTTGATTATGAACACCTAACTTTAATTCAAGAATTTTTATCTATCATTCATTCAAATTTAATAATTTTCTTGAACACAAATTTTTTAATTCATCAATGAATCCAAAAATCCTCATTTACTCAGTAATATTTATTCTATCTTGTTTATTTCATTTTAGTCATAAAAATTTAGTAATCATGGGTGAAGTTGAACCACAAATGTTGACTTTTTCAATTAAGGTTTTACGTGAATGAAACTATAATAGGAACTCTTAAAACCATTTCAAAACATTCCAATCAAAATTCTAATTTTTTTTCGACCAACCGATGAAGATAGATGGATAGAAATAAATAAACTCTTTAGGATGGGATGGTTATTTATGAAAAATAAGGATAATATATTGTTCACACCAAGTCACAAAGTGTTTGTAGGAAATGAAAAATATTAACCATTTAAATAATTACACATCATGGTTATGCAGTTATTTAATTTGTAAAAATCCACATATCGAGGATTTGGCTTCCATAACATGATACGCTTTATCACTGTAATATTATTCATGTTACCGATTCACTGAGAAAATATGGTCTTTAATTTTTTAGACTTATTGATATATCTAGAAAAATCACTAATAAGATATATTGGGTGTATATTTACTAGAAATTTTTTCCATCCTCTTGTGATACAATATTACAAACAATCAAATGGTCTGGTATGAATAATGGGATTAGAGGTTTAGAGTTAACTTCAATGGTGAATGTGTAGGGTCATAGAAAATACGAAACAAGTTCATAGAATATTGGACCGAGATATGTCATATAAGGCTATATGTGGTAGTTTGTAAATCTTATTTATATTTCTACCACAACACAATGTTACTTCTGGGGCTACATATTAGAAGGTCTCTAGATTACAACACATCTCACCTTCACTATTTGGAGGTGGGGATTATCCGATAAGAATTACACTAGACTGATGGGATTACACTATATATATTCCAATATGTTAATTTCCTTCTATTTTCCAATGCTTGGGGTTTGGAGAGAAAAACTAGATGGTGGAAAATTTTTATTTGAAAAATAAGCATGAATATTTTGATGATATCCAAATTTCAACATGAATATAATTTTCAAGACATGGAGGGAATTATTATTGAACATGCCATTGGTAATGATATAATGGAAACAAAAAATAATTCCTATGAGTATAGAGTTTAAGGATGCTTCTATATTTCTATCTAGCATTAGGGCAGGTATAATACTAATAATGGGGCTATGACATGCGAGATTTTCTTAGATTTGTAAGGTATACAAATTTTTTAGTCCCCTTGCTAAGTGGATTCATTAATTATAGGATTTGTGTATGTGACAATAACATGTAATAATTTTAATAACATCAACCATGGAACCCGATAGCATATTCAACATTGAAATCCTAGTGTGGTCTAGGTTATACGACCCACAAGAGCTTTTCGTGAAGGATGACATGCCTAATCACATCTATAATCCATTTTGGATTATGTATATGGGTTTTTGGGCATAATAGGATTGGTATGAGGTCCAAAATTATGTTAACCTATAAATACAAGCCTCCTCCCCTCCATCCTCATCATTTGGTATGTGCGACCATTTCAACATAGTGTGTTCAAGGTGGTTTCTCAAATCACAAATATTGGAATCATTAACATCTGGACCTACTCTTCCAATCTTTTTGAAATTTTAAATGAATGGAAATGGACTCCAAGGAAGAGTTAATAATTTTATTCCATATTCATGGGGATGGTGGTAACACATATCGATGGATAAATCTACATCAATAAATACACCCAATATTGGTTCTACTAGAAGTTTAGTTATATCCAACTACTAGAAAAACATTTCTACATGGGTGGTATCTGATTTGTGGTACACCTAAGTATGTCACCGACTAGGGGTATTTTCTAGTAATGGATCTACATAGTTCATCATGATACCACCCACCATATCTAATATCATCCTTTCCCAAATCTATGAAAATAATAGGGTGGCAGTTTATCCTGACAAGGGCATGTGGAGACATAAGCTGTTAGTTGATCAATAAAAAGAACTACAAACGATGTATGCTAGAACTTGGTATACTATGTGGGGAGTTATCTATGAATTTAGGTGGTATCATTCCAGGTAATCATTAACCATAGAGAGATATTAGGGACATTATGTCCCACCAACTTATAGAGGATCTTTCTAAATGATCCCGATTGGTGGTATGAGAATTCTTGAGAAGTAGATGCGAGAGAAAATGAATGATCTAATGATATATAAAATAGGTTTTGAGAGGTTATAAATAATCATTTTCACACCATAGTGTACTTGTATGATGAAAAAATAAATATCATTATTTGGGCGGCTTCAATATCCCAAATTGTTGAAAATCTATTGGAGAGGGTCACTAGGAATGGCATTTAGATCATAGAGGTTGATCCCATCAAGCCTTCCACCAAGGTTCACTATTAGGAAAGGATTTTATAATGATTTTAAATTTATTTTTTATGTTGATCATATTGGTATAGTGATATTTTCATATCCTATGTGTGTGACATTCATGGTGGGGATCCTAAGGAAGCAACCATCATGGATACTTCTTCTCAAAAGATTCCCACCGAGGACACTGATTCACAATTCACCATTACTAGGGAGTCTTGGGGAACTAATTCTATGTTTAGGAGTCCTAAAGATAATTCATCTCACCACATTTGAGGTTGACATGACCAGTAATAACATTAGTTAAACTAGCATCCAGCTATTTATATTCATCTTATGATTGAATTTATTATCACTTAGAATTAGTAAATCAAGTTTCAAATTCATATAGGAATCATAAGGATAATTAAATTAGGCCTTAACTTGTGGTGGGTATTATTTATCAATGATTGATGAATTTTCCACCTCAAATTATATCTCGAGGCTTCAACTGTCGAATATGTACAGACACCCAGGGAGGTTAATGGTATATCCTATTTCATTTTGTCCCTGTATAGGGATATCACCCATATTTCTTTATGGAATATTGACCAAATAGTAGGTAATCGTAACTTGGATGGATAATCATTAGGATCCCCTTGCATCGTCATTATAAAATGAAATTTACATTCACCTTTATTTTAGTTTTAAGATTAGTGTAATTTTCAATACTGGATAGATCATTCTGATTTTTTAAATTTAATGTGAATAAAAACCTGGAGGGCCATAGTTCAGTAATGAGGGTTCCCATTGATGAAGGTCATTCATACCATCTCATTATGTATTTATCTTCTCTTATGGGTCATTTTTACCATTATTATTGTTTTATATTGTGGTAACCACCCATTATTATTTTTATAGTTTTTGGGGAAGCCCCCACTTGTCATCAAAGCACGTCTGAGGAGACCGAGGCCTTAGAACTTGTTCAAGCAGTTGGTCCAAGATTCGCGAAGATAGAATTTTAGACAGAGTCATTCTTAGTTCAAATAGTGTAACACATTTCACCTATGGATGTGACGTGGGTTATGGTAAAACCTTTATCTATTGATGAGGCTAATGCTGGTGAGAGATCATGGTATGCATATATCCCCTCAAAAGTGGATCTAAATCCATATGAAAGGTTGGATGATGAAGATCAATATTATGATGTTCATTTAATGTTCCTGATGTTCTATCACATGCACCCTAAATACATCAATGATTCTATGTCAAATATTACCAAGGATGATTGGGTTATTTTACACTTATCATGGAGGAGCATCCAGAGCCTCATCCCATGCACTACGTCATTTTAATTGGTCGGTCAGATATAATACACCCGTTAATTCTATGTATACAAAATAACTAAGTGTATGTTCTACAACACTCTTAATATGAGGGAAAATAACTTATTGTTCGAGTGGGTGAGAATGGAATAGAATTATTTCAATGCTCCATGGTATGAATACACATAAAATTGTGTAAAGGTACTCTAGGAAGACAAACAAGAGATAATTCTAATAGATGAGTTGGTGAATAAGCATGAGTCTTCCTTCACTATCGATAAATAAATAACAGACTAGCTATGTGTATAGTTAGTGGTTCTTAAATATGAGTAAACACGAGTGGAAACCATTGAGGTAGAATGAAAAGACAAACTGAGTTTGGTGTAGTGTTGGAATGGTAAGGTTTTCCCATAACTGAGTAGGATACATTGAGGCTAAACAAGATGTGGCATGTTCACGAGACATCAATAGATACGATGGTTGAGCTAGAAATGTCCTTCCCCCAAGATGAGCCACAAGTGATTTTTTTATAATGGACAGGATCTAATATGTTTTCCAAGAAATTTTATTTTTACCAGTTGAAAAATATGGACACGTAATATTTTTTTATTGAAAATAATTAATTCCAAAAAATAATAATTTCGGTTGAATTTATTTTTAACTACTATAAATTATTTTTATTCACAAATATATCAGTTAATATGAATTCTTCAATACAATGAAATAATTTTCTAATAGTTAAATATATATATTTTAATATTAATATCAATTTTTTTCTCGCAAATGAATAAATTAATAATACCTATCATTACTAAAAAATATTTTACCATGGAATTTTTTTTCCACAAAATATTTTAGAAAAATACTTATAACAATAGTTTAATATAGGTATGTATATATATATATATATTAATATTTATTTCTATATATGTTTTTATTCCTAGATGAATGTATGTATTTATTAAATAGTTCGTAATAAAAGATTATTTTTTGAATAAAATACATATTTATGCATTGAATTAAAGTAAATTTTAAATGAAAATAATTTTTGAAAAGAATATATATATATATATATATATTCACTATGTGTATTTGTAGAAAATTCACATTTTTTTATTGGAAACACACAACATACAAATACTCAACTCATAAATAATGGATAAAATACTGCAAAATAGTCTAAGTACATGAGACCCATAATAAATTTTTTTCTTCTATCCTATAAAAAGTAAATAAAATTTTAATTAATTACATATGGAGTAAAATAAATTATTGGTAATATTTTGAAAAAAATATTTGAGATAAATAAATAACACAGAATTTAAATGTATTACTATTTAAATTTTATATAAAATATGGTTTTAATAATAATAATAATAATTCATAATTTTATAAAATAATAGGATAACATCTATCCTGGAATCATCTCCCCATTGATCACCTATCTTCCATTCTCACTGTTGTTCAAACTCCCCACCTACCAGTCACCGTTATCACCATTATTTAATTTCCAACAATATAATTTATATACATTCTAATACATAGATGAATAAGGATAATTCATCACTATAGAATCATAATTTCATTATTTTCTATCCTCACAAAATGTTTCTTCTTCAAAAGTGAATGTGATGATGAATCATTTAAGATGAAAAAAGAACATTATTATAATAGATACAATCTTCTTGAAAATGTTAAGTTTATTTTTGATGCCAACTATGGGGGGTTACATAGTGCTAATATTAGATTCCAAATGAATCATTGTGGTGTATTGGTTTTCAAAACTATTCTTTTCATATTAATTATCCAATGTTGAAACACCTTATAAATTTATTTTATTTTTGGGTATTATAGTTTCCTCATGATGAATCTATACATTTTTTAATTTCAAATTTCTTTAGTAATGTAACATAATTTCATTACTATTGATATATTTTCATGTTCTTCTATGGATTTTAGGATTCCATATACACAATATAAATGTATAATTGGTTTATACTTTTCCTTATTAATAATATTTGTTGGATGTGATCCTTAAAAACATTAAACACTTTTATAAATCCAAATTCATAAATTTATGATGCCTTTAAAAATTATATATAATACTTTACTATATGGATTTCAATTTATTATTAATATTTCATAAGATTGAGTTAATACCTTTGACATTTCCTTCTGTTCAACATGTTTTCAACATTATGGGAAATTCATTTGGTAATTCTTTAAAGAGTTTTCCTACCTCAATCTTCTAGTTAGGTTATAATGTTATCCTATATTCCAAATAGAAAAAAATATATTTCCATTTTAGATCTCATGAAATAATTTTTTCTAGATATTAATTTATAATAATTGAATTTAGTTATTTATAGAAAACATTATGTTATATATATATATTCTAATTTTAGATGTTTTATAAACCTTCCATGATGCCTTGAGTTCTTCTATGTTCTCTAGTTATATTACATGTGTAACTTTTTTAAATAATTATATATGTATTTTTATAAGTTTTTTGTTTTTATGAATTATTAATCACTATTTTCATGTTTGGGATATATTTTCTTATCTATATAATTAATATATTTTAGTTTCATTAATATACACTTAGAAAAAATTTATACATACAAATGAATGAAATTCATAATCCATTAATGTCATTTTATAAGAATTCGATAGAATGAATTAATTATTATTAGCAATATACATTTCATTGTCCTATTATTTTAACACTTAATTTTGTTCGGGTGTGAAAAACAACTTGGGAACTACTTTTGGAGAAACTAGCTAAGATGACCTTTGACGAATTGCCTTCCAATAATTATCTTCCCTAATTTTGAAGTCATCCTTACATCCTATTAATGAAAACAGATATTTTTTAGATTAAACAACATAAATTTCAAATTTCATTCTTTCATTTTAATTTTAATTTTTTCTTTTGTAGATAACCAATCTCTATGGAATCCTTATATTACTGGATATTTTAGTTTTCTTATTTGATGTACCGAGATTTGTTGCATGTTGCGGATTTATTGTTGATGTCAAGTTAATTCATGAATCTACATGTATTTTAATATCATTTTCATGGTGTTGTGAATTATTATACACCATAAAATTAATTAGACAAATGAAATATTTATAAAATATACTATTTTTTTGGAAAATAATTCACATATAATAATGTTTCTATTATTTGTTTACTCGAAAAGGAAGTGTTATTTTGGAATTGGATCCCATCGATTATGAGGTTGAAATTTGGGTTCCCATTAATGTTGAACCATAATTGCTTCATAAGAAAAAGACCGTCTTTATAGACATTAATACTATGTATTAACTCATTATCTCACATTGGGTCGATCAAAATGTGGAATCATCTTCTTTGCAGGCCTACTCATTGTGTTGTAAGAGTGTTATTATTACATTTTTATGATATTTATAAAAAATTTATTCATGATAAATACTAGAGATCCAATTATGAAATCATATAAATATATAATCCTCATTAATTATAGAGTAAAAAAACTTGAATAAATATCATTTTATTACTAATGTAGAGGACCATGATGTAGAGTTGTCATGCGTTTGGATGGAACTGTTGTGTTCAAAACATCAATTGATTAAGAGGAATGATAAAAAAATGAATAAATCAAAAAAATTCATGGATGGATCATTAATTTCATTTTTTAATCTTCTGTAGTTATTGATGGAACCCTTGTAACTATGTTATATATTTACCTTGTTAAAGATAGGAACTTGACAATTAGAAAGCTAGAATCATTTTCTAAACTTTTAAATAATTAGGGACATTAAATTAACCCTAAAACATAACTACATAAATAAATAGTGGTTGATGTAGATCAAGTTACAGGATACCTTCGAGTAGATGGTAATTTTTTATAAAATGAGAACATGTAATAACATAAAAAATCTCTTGTTTAGAAGTATGTTATCTAATCCCATGATTTTTTTTCATTATATTATTATATTCCATAATTATTATTATCTATAAAATTTTGAATTGAATGTTTTATTTCCATAAAATTATGATTATGGGGCTCAATTGAGCAATGAATATTTACATATATACAATAATTAAGGTCGCAGTTGATAGTATTAGTTGTTTATCCCTTTCATCGCTAGAAATCTTATAATCTATGAAACAAATAGTGGTGAAATATCAAGAACTATTATATGTAGTGATTATGGGCACTATATTTGATGAAATATAATTTGATACTCTAAATCAAATATATTTTCTCTATAATTATAATAGTACTATAAAATATCAACAGTTAGATAGAAAAAATTTAATGCATAAACATGTACCATCCAATTATTTATTTTTAGGGCTAATTCATAGGTCTCCTATCTCTCTAAAGAATATCATTCCATGCTATATTAATTTTTAATGAAGATATAGTTTTAGACCTATATGTTTCTCTATATTGTTAATAAATATTATATAAGGAGTAGTTTAACAAACAAAAAAAAATAAAAACCTAGTTATATCAGGGTGGTATTGGAAGAAATTTGATTTGTAACCATTAATTATTCTATGAAATGAGATTTAGAATGAGTTATTGATTTTAATTCTGTTATACCTTCTATGGTTTAGATATTTTGAAGGACCATATGGATATGAAATAGGTAAGAATAAATTGCATCAAATGTAATTTAAATATTATTAATGTTCAAAAAAATTCACTTTTATTTTGATAATTTTCCTTTTATTGTCCTAAGATACTATGAACTAATTATTTACTTTTTTTATTTATTCTTTTTTTGCATAAAGCATAATCTTCATGATATATAATGTTTTCATATTGTGGAATTTATCCCATATAAATTATTTATAAAAATTATAGAAATATTTCACAATTAATTTTTATTTATTAAAAAAATTGATATAGTAGGGAATCATACAAAACATATGTGTTGATACTGGTGGAGGGGTGTTGTATGTGGCTGTCATGTACTATAACATTCACTAGTGGTTTTTATTGGATGAATGTGGTAATATTTTAGTGAATTATTATATAATTCATAAAGTTAAACTAGAA
This sequence comes from Viscum album, assembly GCA_963277665.1. Lineage (NCBI taxonomy): Eukaryota > Viridiplantae > Streptophyta > Magnoliopsida > Santalales > Viscaceae > Viscum > Viscum album. Next base: position 811,088,285 of record OY728151.1, read on the forward strand.
TCTATTTAGATTTATAGGGGGATTTTAATTCTCAGTTTCATTCCATATTATGCTTCATCTGATATTTTAGTTTTACTATGATATGTTTTCATTATTTACAACATTATATTTTCAACATCGTAAACATGTTTCTTCAAATAAATATTATTAATGGAATTTTATTCAACCAGCTTCATTAGATGAAATAAGTTGTTTATGATTATTATATAATAAATATAATATCAAGTTAATATATAAAATTATAAATAAATTTAATATGTATATATATGAATCATTATATTTAGATTATTTTAAAAGTATTTTAAATATTTTTTTAATTGATGATTATAATGTTAAGTATGTTGATATTCAAAATAACATTATATATTGAAGTTTATGGGTTGGTAATAATGATATAATTAGACAAATTAATTATAATAAAGTTTCACTAATAAATTTGACTAATTTATATATAATCTATTTGTATTATTATAATTCAACCAGATATATTTTTTATATTACATACACTTTCAATGACATGGTTTTGTTTAAATAAATTGGTGACATAAATAGATCAATTGTTACATGATTTACCCATAGAATATTTACTTTTACAAATATATTTATCTATTATAAAAATATTAATATTCTTTATTGTGTGGATTACCATTACAATTACTTTCTAGAAACCAATGAAATTTTTAACCTAACATAAATCCTATATTTTATTATTTTTTACATATTAATAATACTAAAAGGACATCCAAATACGAAACACTAAGAACATGTTATTCATTCATGGTGTGATAAACAAGTGACAAATAGAATATTTATCATTTATATGATAGTTTGGGATATGGAATGATGGGCCAGGATCAGATTGTTTCATGTATCTTCTTCGAAAACCATGGACATAGAAAAAGGGTTGTTTTGATTCAAGGAGTATTATATTATCTATCGAATTGAACTGAGAAACACATTACTCTGAAAAAGTTTCTATAATAACACTTGATCATGGAAAAATTTATTAGTGTTAAATTGTGACCTCTATATCCTTCATCAAAAAATATATCTACATGGGTTGAGTATAATCATTGATCCTGTTCAAAACCTAGGTTCCAACATATTTCTATTAGAGTCCTCTTTTCCAGTGTATTTTCCCGATATGGGGATCTTAAATTTTTTTTCTCATGCCATATCATCACAGGGAAGTCCATTTAGAGATGATGGTGGTTGATCATATGGGGTATTTTCTCTGAGTTGTATGTGAGTGTTTTTTGGGTCATGTATCATCTTTGAGTAGAGCACAATTGGACAAGAAAGATGGAAATTATATAACTTATGGGGCCACAATTTGTGCCAATGAGAGATGAGGATGGTCGGGAAAAGATTGATAATTCTTAATGATACTCCATAATTATTCTTCAATACCTATGTCATCATATGAACTAATGGTATACCCAAAAGTTAGTGGAAAAACACAATCACCATCCAATTGAATGTCATGGGAGAAACTCCTAATTGTTCATATAGAAAGAGACAAATGGTATCTAAGGACAATTAATTTAGAGTGATATTGCCATTAAAAAGGAGGAATTCCTTTTAAGGAGATGAAAAAAAGACCATATGGTATAGATAATACTAGGAGTAGGTGACACGATTGGCCAAGGAAATACAAACCCATAATGAATTAAGTAATATGGGTTGGCCTAATTCTAATAGAAGAAGAATAATTTTTGGAAATTTTTTAATTAATGATCCATATGAAATTTTTTTTGGGAATCTTACATGTCCTATATGTTGAATCACATGATATAATGTTTATGATTATGGTTGGTAGGTGACGATCACTGAAAGGGGAGTTCCTCTCAAGGGAGGGATGAAATATCATAATGTTTAAAGTCATGAGATGGGGGAATGAACAATGAATTTAAAATCATTTGGTTCGGATGTTAATAGGGGGAAGTTGGAGAACAATGGGATCAATGTTTTTCATAAAATCATTATTTCAGTTATCATGACTACATTTTTTTCAACATATAATATTGATTCTCACAGGATGTGCACCTTTTTAAGTTTTTATATTACATTAACCCTAGTCTTGAACGAACCTCACAAGTGAAATGATGACTTTTTCATAGGCTTCCATTATTGGGTTTTCCTTCTTACTGACATTTATTCCACTTTTAGACGAATGTTTTAGGTCATTCCAGTCAAACCGCTGGGGGTTTAGAGTTTAATGTTATACAGTCCCAAAAAAATTGATGTAGTTTAAATTAACAAAAACTAGAAATTAATGGAAGGAGAGACATTCCATCTAAATGGGAAAGAATAAACCTATCCATATTTAAGGGGAATAATTCTTGTATTGTCTATCCCAAAATATGTGGGGTATTTATTTTATGGACATAATTATTGGACCTTTCCACAATGAATAAAGCCTTATGTCTTTGACCAAAAATATTGATGATGTGGCTTATGTTGGATGAGAGTTAACATTGACCATTTTTTGAAATTTTATGAAGAGGAAAAGAAACACCATAAAAACATTGAATCAGATATGAAACAAAAATTTGATTATCATCAAACCATCTTATACACAAGGTATTAATAATGGTCGGAAATGGAATGTGGATTTCCGAAACATGTTATTTTATAAAATAATTATTTTTCATGTATATTTTTGTATATTATTTAAAAAAATAACAATGAAATTTTTTAATTTTTTTAAAAAAACTGAAATTAATTATTTATTAATGATAATAATATTATTTTATGTTAAATTTAATAGTTTTTTTTAAATATTATTATTTCAGTTGATTTTTGAAAAAGTCCATATTTGGAAATATCATGATTTTTTACAATATTTTTTCTTTAGTTTGAATTTGAAATTAAGGAATCTTATTTTTATTAAAAAATGTATATTATATATCTGAATTTATAATTTAATTTTTTTAATTGAAAAATAGATATTTTATATATCAGAATATAGGTAATAAATTTAAAAAAACAATTTTAGAAAATTTATACATTTTTATTTATAGATTTATTTTTTACCAATTTAATAAATTAAATAAAAATAAATAGATTTAAAATAATAAATTAGAGTTCCCAACTCTCTAATATGTTCACATTTCTTTTTAGGTATGGAAATTTGATAACCCTAGGAAAAAAATTATAATAGTAAAAGAAAAGAGGTTAAAAATAATATTGTAATGGATAAATTGATTGATACATGATTATAACCAGTTACATGTTAATTTTATGATGTTTTATTTGATCTTATATATTCCACACAGAATAATTTATTAGTTTTGGAGCCAGTAGACATGTTTGACATGTGCTCCATTTATAATATGTCGACATATTTACAGAAATGACATTCTCAGCACTTATAAAAATGCACTCTCATAAACACTACAAGGAATTCATAATAGTTTTCTCCTAAAACATATCCCTTTTGACTTACCCTATATAAATATAAAACTCAATTTAGTGTATGCTCACAATAAGTTAGAATATGTTATCAATTTTTAGGGGATCTTTAATGAAATATCATTGTGATCAATGAAACTAATATTTTTTACTTAAATTATATATTTTTAATATTTTATTTACAATTTTAATATTTTAATATTTATTCAACGAAATCATTAATCGTTATAAAATTAATATTACTATTCTAGGGGAATAATAATTAATCACATGCTCTTTTTTCTATAAGAAAAAATAAAACCAAATTTCGTGTGTTGTGGGGACAACCACCTCCATGAAACATCATTTGTTTTCATCACAACATTTCATGGATGGTAAAAAAGTAAAAAATAACAAAAAAATCGATAATTATATCATTTTTATTATTTATAAACAATATAATATATTACTATTTTCTCTAAATTTAGGTTAAATGAAATAGCTAACCATGTGCTCGAGTGAATTATCGCCTCCATAAATTGATTTATTTTCATTTTTACTTTCATAACAACCTTACAAGAATAATCATGATGGTCATATAAAATGATATATTGGATTTTTATTATATTCTTGATATTGTGGTTTAAAAAATAAAAAATCCTATTAGTTATTTTCTCACATAATAAATGATGCCAATTCTCCATTTATATTGAGAAAATTATAAATATTTTGACATTTTATTTAATGTGATGAATTTTTAAAAATTATAATCTCTTTATAAAACATTAAAATTTAGATTTATACGAACCAGTAAAATCAAAATATGATCATTATACTTATGGTATAAATAATTTATAACTACACTACCTTCTTATCACATTTTAATCATGGTAGGTTCTCATTTTTGATGATTCAACCACCTACATAAAAAATTATATGCATTTATAACATGGCTGAATGTGATAACATATTTCCAAGAAAAATTTGATCATATTATGTAATTAATCTTATATTTTTTCTATATTATGTTTATATAAACATTTAAATCATTTATTAATAAATCACCTTTTTATTTGTTATCAAATTACCAACACATGATCATTATTAATTTTATCTTCACTGTTTGTAACAAAAATTGATGTAAATAATTAGACCATATAAAAATATGATGAATAATATATTATATTACATTCAATTACCTTAAAATTATGAACTATTTATTAATAATGAATACTAACACAATTTTTATTCAACAAATTCAAAATGATAATGATTATTTACACCTCGTACTGATGATAGTTAAAAAAATAACTAATATATTTATATAGAATGATTATAAATAAGGATTTAAAAGTAAATATTTATGAATGAGGTTTTTTATTATGTATTTAATTAAATTAATTTATTTTTTCAGGACATTTGGTTCATTCCATTTTTAACAAGATGATGGGGTATATCCCTAGTAATTGATCGTAAATCATGAAATACTCTTTGAAAAAATGGGGTAAGAGGTAACCCATAACCAAAAGGAAGGATGGTTTCAAAAAACCAATCCTGAAGATTGAAAATATGATTAAAAAGAGAAAATGGTAGAAAATGAAGGGAAGTGTTTAATCGACCCCATGAAAGAATGATTTCCAATGCAATTGGATAAATAGGAGTGTCTCCCCCCTCCTAAGAGGTAGTACTGTACTAGAAGCACAACAGGGCATGGAATTACTGCCACACACATAAAATGTGGAGGGTGATCCGGATGATATATGACATCACATAAATCTATTTTTCAAGCTGCCCACCCGAAAATTCTATTGAAAAATATCAACAAGTCAACATGATGTTACACAGCTCATTAGTTCATTCTCTAAATGAATCAATATTTTGGTAATGGTTTTTTTAATTCATCTTATCGAGATGTCATTAGTATTTTTCAACTAAATTATTTAATGCGATGTATGTAATTTCTATTTGATCTATAATATCATTAATTACCATTTCCTCAGGTTTTTATGTATAATTAGAAACAAAATATTTTAATGGGTATGTATTAATGGTTAATTAAATCCATAATAGTTTTTTGGTCTAAATTCTTATTTTTTGATACATGATACATGTTATGAATCATTTTTCCATTATATAGTTTTCTACTAATCTATAATACCATTATTTATTAATACAATTATTTCTTAAATATTTGGAATAAAAAAATGGAAACAAACATTTTTCATTTTTCCTTTTTTCCAGCATTTGTTACCCAAATGATAAGTGTTTTTGGTAACTATGTTTTCATTTATTTTTTATTTATCATTAACATAAACATAGTAGTTCATTAAATTATGAAATTTGATTGATTCATGTGTTATTTTATCTTTACATACATTATTACCACATATCCTAAATTTTAAATTATATACTCTTCATAAAGTATGTTTCCTATAAGTGGTATTGATAGATCAATTCCCTTTCCTTGAGTTACAATTTAAGTGATATTAATTCTTTCAACTCTTCATCTAATTTGATTTTTAATCAATATAATTTTTGAAATAGTTATAAATGGGTGTTACATTCACATTTAGATGTTTTTGCATCCACTCATCATTTCCCGATGTTAACCATTATTAGTTTTCAAGGATTTTTTTATATTACATTTATAAAGAAATGTTTTTTTCAAAATGTTTCACATAACCTTTTGAAAAGTTATCATTATTAGTAGAATTTAAATTTTCATTATTAATAGTCACCACAGAGAACGAAATGTAATTTTTTATTTTAAATCAATGTTTAAAATGTTTTAAGAAATCTATATTAATATTTCACTTCCATATCCATTATAGTTTTCAAAAATATTTATCTTAATAGGGTTTATGGTTCTGTAATTATCTTAAAATATAAATATTTCATGATTTGGGGGCTTGATATCTTATTATGAAACAATTTGAATCTTCTTATAACATTCAAAACAATATTTTGTATTGGTTATTTTTATTTATGTGAACACACTATTGCGATTCATTTATTTATGTGGGGTTATACTATATTTTCAACCATCGACATTTTCCTCTATATGGGTTATGATAAATTTATCCCATTTGTTTGTAGTGGAATTTTTTTGACATTTATTTTATTGTTTTTCCGACACGAATCATTGTTGAAAGGTGGAATATGAATTATTTGTCAATAAACCATCATACATTTGATGTGTCATGGTCATGGTATCTCTTTTTTTCATATTAAAATGTTTCCACATTCAATATGTTGTTATTTCAATACACATGATAATGAAAATGTTGACTATTTATTATTTAGCTATACACCATCTTTCTATGGATAGATTATGATCATGTAATAAATTTTATTTAAATTGGGGAATGTATTGACATTCTAGGAAATTACAGACTGGTAACATAGGTTATTTATGTATTGAATTACCAAATAATTTATTATATAGATAAGGATTTTATTACTTAACAATATGTTCCATAGGTAATAATATGAACGGTCTTATGGACCCTTATGGTTAATGTAGATAAATGGATTAGTTGATGTATGTGGCCTGAATATTTAATGACCCTCATTGCATTTAAAACACTCATGATGAAAAACATGTTTTTGTATGGGGTGTATGAATTCCCTATTAATCATGAGGTATTTACTATAGACTCTCCGAAAATTATGTTTCCTAGAAATACTCATTTATATTTTTTTTATGTTTGAAATTATATATTCCATTTGTATGATATCAGCATAATTTATATCCATGATTTCATTAATTGAAATGAATATAGCATATATTAGTCTCATTTATACTATAAATTCATGTTGTTCACATATTTCGTCCATGATAATTAATTTAGGATAATTCATTGTCATGACCTGCCTTCACCAAAAGGATGGAAGAGGTAGTAGATTTCCAGGACCTTCCTTCTTTAAGTTGAAGGAGAGATAACGACCCCCGAAACCCGCCTTCTATAGGTCCTGGAGTAGCGACTAGCACCAAGTGTATGGAAATTACACACAAATGGAAGGTATTACCATTTTTTTATAGGATTGGGAGATAAGATGATGAAACCCAACAACACCAAGGTAAAAGAAAAGTAAAACCAAAAGTAACTATTCCCACATGCATGTTTCAAAAGTAAAAGCCACAATGTACAAAAGGTGACTACAAAGTTAAGTACCAAAGAAGAAAAACATCAACTACAACAACCGCAAAGGTCCAAGATAGTATGGCCCCGCGCGATCCCTGAAGTCCTCCTAGAAACCTAAAAGCAGTTTTATATACGTAGGGTGAGCATACAAGTACACTCAGTTGGAAAAACCAAAGACTCTTGTGCATAAGTGGGCGAACTTACTAATGTTCCGTGAGAAGAAGACAACCAACACTATCAAGGAGTTCACCCATCCCACTCACCGGCTACACTCACCAAGTAACGCAAAACAAGTAATATATATAATAAGAGATCATCGATGTTTGGGTACCCCGAGCCACTTTCCCACTAGTTACTGAGACATCCTACAAATCGAACCAATCCTTCCATTCTCACCGCAGTCCCACTGCCACACCCACCGACACAAACATGGGCCACAACCGCACACAGTACCACTGCCAAATTGCACCCGCAAACACCAGGGTCATAGTCACACATAACCACGCCTGCAAACACCTAGGCCAGAACAACCACCACCATGTCCGAAGACACATGGGATAAATGATCCACTGCCATGCCCGAAGACACCTGGGCCTTATCTCGAAGACAATTGGGAAACCACCTGCCGCACACACCTGGCCAACCACCACGCTACCCCGCCCGAAGGTTCTTGCAATAATAATGGACCTCAGGCCATCACAACTTACCCGAAGATACTTGGTCTATCTGGGAAAGGGAGCAGAAAAGGATCTAATAACCAGCCACTAAGAATAGTGTTGGAAAAAACACCCTCCCCCATGAATTGAGTGTGTTCAACACTAAGTGCTCAACATGGGTGGGGCGCAAATAAGAAACACAAAACTAAAAGTATATACATAGGTAACAAGCACTCACCCAAAGTTAGGTTTTTCTTTAGACAACCTACAGATCACAACAACACTCATGTCCAAGTCACGACTCTCGCCAACAAAATTCGTTTGTCGCATTATTGTTTTCATGTTCAGTAATAATTTTTAAATAAGTTCATGCACCTACTTTGGAAACTAACACCATAAGAATAACCAAGGAAAGAATCCAGCCAAACGTCAATTTAAACATTCACACCCAGTTCTCTTGTAATGTTGCAACAACAAGGGGATAAGTGAGATCCCTCGAATTACTAGAACCAAATAAACCCTCGAGACACTACCTCATGTCCCCCAAAATGGTTTCTCATCAACAGATGATCGCACCCCAATTCATGATATAAACAATGTAACCACCCGGACATAAAACTCACAACCACCGAATCTGTAACAATAGGGAATCCCATTCCCAATTTCATAACCACCGAGACTATAAAAACAGGGGATCCCATCCCCTCCCACATCTCCAGCAACCGGCCCGTGAATGAAGAACAATCAAACCACCGCCACTATGAAAGGTAGACTCATGCAGGTATTTTCAGATTTTACAGATTTTACATGCTCCATGATTTCAATTTCGTGTGCTTTAACCAGGGGTTATCACAGAAGGGTTGATCCTGGTGCTTTCAATTTATTTGGTCGGGTGTACGTGATTAACCAATTTCCCTTTTCACTACAGGAGTTCACAACCGCAAACAAGTCGTTTAAAACATCCCCAGGGGGTTCATTAGTGCACAGAGAAAGACCACCAACAACCATGATTTTATGTAGGCATAAGCCCGCACAATTCCAAAAGATGATCACAACATAAAACAACATCAACGATCACAACCCCCCTTCTTTTTTCATATAATCAGTTAATTATCTTTATTTTTTTATGTTTTAAAAATTCTACAAAACCAAAATAATGCCCACCCGACATGATACAAAAAAGAGAGAGACAAAGAAATTACCTACTTGTTGAACAACGATCGACGCTAAGGCCGAGGGAAGAACATCACAGATAGAGATGCGGTTCACCTGAACAAAAATTGCCTCGTATATCAACGCTTAGGCCGAGCGCGGAGCATCACGCATAGCGATGCGGCTCGTCTGAACGAAAATCTGGTCGTTTGGACAAAGGTTACTCTTAGCACAGGGTGATCGAGAAAGGAAGAAACCACAGCTAACCCTTAGTTTATAAGATCCACATACGGTTGAGATAAGAACACCAAACCGCGTAAGGATCTGGGGTCGTGGGTTGACCACGTGGCCCCACACGTTATTAAAAGGGTTCGGGTGGTTTAAACCTACGCACACACCAGGTTTATTAATTAATAATTAGTTAAAACATTTAATGGCATTACCATGTTTAAAACATGCTTAAAGAAGTCAAAATAGGTTTCAAAACCCTAATCGCGCAAAAGGAGCGCTACTGGTCTGCGTGGTAGGCCAGAGCCACCTGTAGCAGAGAGCTACTGGCGGTTGACAGCTACCGGTAGGCCGACCTACCGGTAGGCTCTAGCAACCGGTAGGCCGAGCTACCTGTAGGATACAGCTACCGGTAGACCGAGCTACCGGTAGACAGAGCCACCGGTAGCTGCAGGTACCGGTAGACTGAGCTACTAGTAGGCTGCAGATACCTATAGATTGAGCTACCGGTAGAAAGAGCCACCTGTAGCTGCAGCTACTGGTAGTCCTAGCTACAAATAGACAGAGCTACCGGTAGGCTACGGCTACCGGTAGACCGTGCTACTGGTAGGACTGCTACTGGTAGGCTAAGGCTTCCGGTAGGCCTACCGTTACGCCAAACATCACCGAGATTCCCAAACCAGAAAACCCAACACGAGATTTTCACAAAGTAATGGACCCCAAAAACCCGGTCCATTACATCAGATACCTCTTAAGCGATTATCTTCCTCGAGAATCAAAACAAACCAAAAGGAAAGAGAGGGTCCGAACAACCACCTCGAAAGATACCTCTTAGGAGTGAACCCATGCTAACTAAAAACACTTCCATCATTCCATGGAAAACTGCCCAGGCATTTGGGTTAGGGAGTCTCCTCCCCCATGTCACGATATTATCCGCTTTGGGTGGCACTGACTTGCCCCAGACGGGTTTAATCGCATCCACCTTAATGTGTCTTGATTAGGAGTTGGGTTCTCTCCTCCCCCATAACCAGGGATTTTCAAACACATTCAGAGGAAAGGAAACCAGTATATTTCATAGCCAACAAGACAGAACGTTCTACCACAACAGGTAAAAAAAGAAAAAAAACTCAAAAAAACTCTGGGTTCTGGGTACGCATTTGTGCTTCTCTCTCCCACATACTCTCCTCAAGCCCACCATGTCTCTACAACACACGAACCAAGGGAATTGATAGCCCAAAAAGCACCTTATCTTTGCGATCCTCGATCATCACTGGTCTCTCCACAAAAGTCACGTCATCCTCAATGTCCAGCTCACCCCCATCAAGGATGTGTGAGTCGTCGTGCAGATACCGACAGAGCTGGGACACATGAAAGACATCATGTATCCTCAGTAGCGGCGGTGGTAGTGCTAGCTAATAAGCCACTTCTCCGACCCGCCGCAACACTTAGAAGGGTCCGATGAACCTGGGAGAATGCTTACTCTCCTTGCCGAACCTCTGCTGCCCACGCCGAGGTGAGACCTTAAAGAACACGTGGTCTCTAACCTCAAACTCCATGTTCCTCCTTCTAGTATCAGCATATGACTTCTGTCGGTCTTGGCCCGCCTTCATCCTTTCCCGTAGGAGCTGAACCTTCTCCATCGTGCTCTACACCACTTCTGGGCCAAGGATGCCTACCTTTCCTACTTGGTTTAACAAACAGGTGAATGGCATGGCCTCCCGTACAAAGCTTAAAACAAGGCCATACCGATGGTAGAGTGGTAGCCATTATTGTAGGCAAACTATACTAAAGTCAAGTATCACACATATGATCCCCCTGAGTCTAGAACACATGCCCGCATCATATCCTCCATGGTATGGATGGTGCACTCTCTTTGTCCATCTTTCTGGGGCTGGAAAGCAGTGCTAAGATACAGCTAGGTGCCAAAAGCATGCTGCAATCCTCTCCAGACTCGTGAAGTAAACCGTGAATCCCTATCCGAGACTATAGACCTCATAATCCCATGCAACTGCACCACCTCATCCACGTATCTTTGCGCCAAGGCATCCACTACACTCGACTCCTTGATCGCTAGAAAGTGAGATGATTTTGTCAACCGGTATACTACAACCCAGATGGCGTCGTATCCCCCTTGGACCATATGTAGTCCCATGACTAAATCCATCGAGATGTCGACCCACTTCCACTTGGGGACATCTAGAGACTGCAGTAGGCCGCCTGGAACTCGGTGTTCAGCCTTCACTTACTGACACACTAAGCACTTGGCCACAAAATCTTCCACTGCTCGCTTCACTCCGAGACACCAAAACTGCCTCTTCAGTCCCTAGTACATCTTGGAAGCTCTTGGGTGTACCACCAGGGGTGAGTTTTGGAACTCAATGAGAACCTTGTCGTGCATTACACCTGATACAAATAACATTATCTGGAAAAGCATCCAGTTATATCCATCCTCTGTCCATCCTTCCGAAGAATTTCCCTAGTCAACTCGGTCATGCTTCACTTCGCACTCTGGGTCTCCCCACTAAGACTCCTCCACTTGCTGCAACAGAGATGACTACACTGCCATCTGATATAGGCAACCTCTACCACCATCCATCGTCGTATCCAGGTGTAAGGCAACCAAATCCTCCATCGCCTTCCGGGCATCCACCGACTCTCGGACCGCATCCTTCTGCATCATCCTGCTCGAGGCCTCGACCACTACATTTCCCTTTCCCTCAGTATAAGAGATCTCAAAGTCATAATACTAGAAGAACTCCACCCATCACCACTGTCACATGTTTATGTCCCGCTTGGAGAAGATATAACTCAATCTTCTGTGATCTGTGAAGACCACAAAGCGTTCTCCAATGAGGTAGTGTCACCATAACTTTAGTGCAAAAATGACCGCTTCATGCTCCAGGTCGTGGGTGGCGTAATTACACTCATGAGGGCGTAGCTTCCTGGACACATAATAGACCACCCCTTATTGCTGCATCAACACACATCCTAGCCCATATGCTGAAGCATCGCAGAACACCTTATATGCCACCCCTTCTTCTGATAATCTCAGCACTGGGCACTAACCAACTTCTCCTTTAGATAGCTGAAGGCTGACTCGCACTGCTCACTCCAGATGAAAACCTGGTCTTTCTTGGTCAGGGATGTAAAGGGGCTGCGACTCGGGAGAAGTTGGGTACGAACCCAGAATAGTAACCCGCCAGCCCGAGGAAAGTATGGACCTCTGCCACATTCTTGGGTGCTTCCCAAGAAAAAACTGCATCAACCTTTGATGGGTCCACGGCTACCCCCTGCTCGGACACCACGTGCCTGAGGAAGTGCACTTCTCGTGTCCAGAACATTCATTTAAACAACTTCCCATAGAGATTATGATGTTGGAGGACCTCCAGAACCGCCCTCAGGTGCTCTGCATGGTCATCCTTTGATCTTGAGTAGACCAAGATGTCATCGATGAACACAACTACGAACCGGTCTAGTTACTCCCAGAAGATGGAGTTCATAAGCCCCATGAACACATCTAGGGAGTTCACAACACCGAAGGGCATGACTACGAACTTGATGTGTCCACATATGCACCTGAACGTCGTCTTCGGAATGTCTCCCTCCTTCACTCTCAGTTGGTGGTACCCAAACTATAGGTCAATCTTCGAGAACCATCCTACCCCTTTTAGGTGGTCGAAAAGATCGTCTAACCTTAGAAGAGGGTAGCGATTCTTGATTGTCACCTGATTCCGCCTCCTGTAGTCTATGCACAACCCAAGACCACCATCTTCCTTCTTTGTGAACAAGACTGGAGCACCCCATGGTGACGCACTCGGACGAACATAACCCATATTCCTTAGATCATCAATCTAGATCCGTAACTCCCATAGCTCTGAAGGTTCCATCCGGTAAGGAGCCAACGAGATCGGACGAGCATCGGGATGTAGGTCTATCCCTAACTTGATATCATGTCGAGGTGGTAGATTCATTACCTCCTCAATAAAGACGTCCATAAATTCACAGACAACATCTGGCACCTCCACAATCTCAGCATCAACTGACTTTACTGACAGTTCGGCTAACAAGGAGAGGAGGGGTTCCTCTCGCCTACTGCCCTTCTGATCGCTCTGCATGTCGGTGAAGGAAACACACCAGCCACCCAAGTCTGAGAACATGACCATTCCTCAAAAATAGTCGATGAAGACATACATAGAGAATAGCTAGTTGATGCCTAGGATTACATCTTATGGTTGTATCTTTAGCAGAAGAAGATCCCTAACCGACCAATGTGGCCCTATCATAAGTCTATATCCTCGACAAACAAAAAACATGTCGGTCCAACCTCCGACTGGATTGCTCAGCACCGGGGGCACTGGAAGTCTCTCGGTATCTAGACCCAAGGCACGGGCTATACTGGGTTCAACAAAGGAGTGCGAAGCACCAGTACCGAACAAGGCATAAGCAAGATTGCTAAACAAACAGACCGTACCTCGAACAAACTCCGGCCCTGTTGGAAATGCAGCCTCCACGGCGTGTAGCTGTCTACACCTGGCTCCTCTGCCCCTCGGCTGTCGGCCACCTCCCTGACCATGCCCCGGTCGAGGTCCCTGAGGAACGCCCTAAGGTCGGCCCCCTCCTCCTACGTCTGTCCTCGGAGGAGCAAGAGCTCGTTGTCCCTGCTGCTGCTGCTGGAAAGGCCAGGATAGAAGCTGCTGCTGGGGGGGTGTCGGGGCTGTCTACCACCGCCGTATAGTACCTGATCCGGGCACTGACTCGGGAGATTTCCATGGATCCCACAGACGAAGCATCGCGGTCCCGGGCCCGAAGTAAAAGGGCAAGGACCGGGGGAGTGAAACTGAAACTATTGCGGCCTGCTCCCTGCGGGTCGGAACCTGGAGGGTCCTGCCGCTGGAATCCTGGTGCTGAAGGCCTTCCCCTTAGATGGTCTAGGATGGATCCCCTCTTGTAACACACCTCCTAGAACGTGCATCCTCTTCACCACTTCAGCCTTCTTCTGGACCTCCATGTACATCGGCAGGGTAAAGGGGGTAACAACATACTAGAGGAGGGTCGGAGTGCTTCCTCTAAACGTCTTTCCTGAGACTCCTCGTCGGGAAAGGGGTCCGGAGAAAAATGTAGGAGGTCCTTGAACTTGAATCCTAGCTCCCTTACTTACATACTCCCCTGCTGGAGGGAGAGTATCTCCTATCTCTTTTCCGCCTTCATCGTCGTGGAGAGGAATTCCGCCTGAAACTCCCTCTCGAAATCCACCCATGCCACCTCATCCTCTCGCCTCTCCCCAAGGTAAAGCGTCCACCACTGACGCGCCACTACCTACATCTGGCTGACAGCCAGAGGAACCCAGTACTTGGTCGGGGCCCGAATCAGGCCGAAAGCTATCACTAGCTCCTCTAGCCAGCCTTCCGTCTTCACGTCAGAGGTGCTGCCCTCATACTTCTCGAGGGTCTGTCGCTCGAAGGACCGAAGATTCTTCTGCCACTGGTCATCCTCCTCCTCTCGATCAGCTCTCTGCCGATCGACCAAAGTAGTCTCCAGGGCCTCAATCGCCTATACCACACGTGGTCGCCTTCCAGGTGCCATAACTGCAAGGTAAACAAGGAATGCCTAAGACCAAGTAGTGTATAATATCATTCTTAAAACTTCTTAAAATTTTAATTTATTCTTAATTCCCAAGACATCCCAGAAACACGAGAACACAAGTCATTATGATGCATGTACCTTTCCTAGGGTCCCTACCCTGCAACCAGAGTGGCCTCACTTGGTCGTTTGGTAGGTCCATAGTCCTTGCATCGGATCACGGGGGGCCCTAAAATCCTGTGTCCTAGCCAGTCTTCCCTGGCCTAATTCACATACCATGGTCACTCAACACTCTTGTCTTACCATCCCATGCAATCCTTACTGTGCCTAACACCAGACTCCGTCCTATCTCTCAACCATCAGCCTCTGATACCATTCTGTCAGGACCTGCCTTCACCAAAAGGAGGGAAGAGTCAGCCGAATGCCAGACCCTTCCTTCTTTAATTTGAAGGTGAGATAATGACCCATGAAACCCGCCTTCTATAGGTCCTTGAGTGGCTACTAGCACCGAGGGTATAGAAATTACACACAAATGGAAGGCATTTGACTTTTTTTTTTATAGGATCGGGAGATAAGATGATGAAACCCAACAACACCAAGGTAAAATAAAAGTAAAGCCAAAAGTAACTATTACCACATGCATGTTTCAAATGTAAAAGCCACAAAGTACAAAAGGTGACTACAAAGGTAAGTACCAAAGAAGAAAAACAACAACTGCAATGATCCCAAAGGTCCAAGCTAGTATGGTCCCGCTCGGTCCTAGAATTACTCCTGGAATCCTGGAAGCAGTTTAATATACGTAGGGTTAGCATACAAGTACACTCAGTAGGGAAAACCAAAACTCTCATGCACATGTGGGGGAACGTACTAATGTTCTGTGAGAAGCAGAAAACCAACACTATCATGGAGTTCACCCATCCCACTCACCGGCTACACTCACCAAGCAACGCAAACCATGTAGTATATATAATAAGAGAACATCGATGTTTGGGTACCTCGAGCCACTTTCCAACTGGTTATTGAGACATCCTACGCATCGAACCAATCCGGCCATTCTCACCGCAGTCCCAGTGCCACACCCGCCCACACACACCTGGGCCACAACTGCACGTAGTCCCACTGCCGAATTCCACCCGCAAACACCTGGTCCATAGTCACATGTAACAATGCCTGTAAAAACCTAGGCCATAACAACCACCACCGCGCCCGAAGACACATAGGCTAAAAGATCCACTGCCACGCCTGAAGACTCCTGGGCCTTATCCCGAAGACACTTGGGAAACCACCTGTCGCACACACCTGGACAGCCACCACGCTACCCCGCCTGAAGGTTCTTGGGCTAATAATGGACCTCAGGCCACCACATCCTGCCTAAAGATACTTGGTCTATCTAGGAATGGGATCAGAAAAGGAGCTAATAACCAGCCACTAAGAATAGTGTTGGGAAAAACACCCTCCCCCATGAAATGGGGTTGTTCGGCACTAAGTTCTCAACATGGGTGGGGCACGAATAAGAAATACAAAACTACAAGTATATACATAGGTAACAAGAACTCACCCTCAGTTAGGATTTTCTTCAAACAACCTACAGATCACAACATCACTCAAGTCCGAGTCATGACTCTCGCCAATATAATTCGTTTGTCCCATTATTGTTTTCATGTTCAGTAATGATTTTTAAATAACTTCATGCACCCACTTGGGAAACTAACACCATAATCATAACCAAGGAAATAATCCATCCAAACATCAATTTAAACATTCACACCTAGTTCTCTTGTAATGTTACAACAACAATGGGAAATGTTAGATCCCTCGAAGTACTAGAACCAACGAAACCCTCGAGACACTACCCTGTGTCCCCCAAAATGGTTTCTCATCAACAGAGGATACCACCCCAATTCGTGATATAAAAAAGTTAACCACCCAGACATAAAACTCAAATCCACCGAATCTGTAACAACAGGGAATCCCATTCCCAATTTCACAACCACCGAGAGTATAAAAACAGGGGATCCCATCCCCTCCCACATCTCTAGAAACCGGCCCGTGAAAGAAGAACAATCAAACCACTACCACCGAGGAAGGCAGACCCATGCTGGTATTTTCAGATTTAAATGATTCTACATGCTCCATGATTTAAATTTCATGTGATTTAACCAGGGGTTATCACAGAAGGGCTGATCTTGGTGCTTTCAACATATTTGGCTGGGTGTGCGTTATTAATGAATTTCTCTTTTCACTACAGGACTTCACAACCACAAAAAATTAATTTAAAACATCCCCATGGGGTTCATTAGTGCACAGAGAAAGACCACCAACGACCATGATTTTTAGTAGGTGTAAGCCTGCACAATTCAGAAAGATGATCACAACATAAAACAGCATCAACGATAACAACCCGCCTTCTTTCTTCATATAATCAATTCATTATCATTATTTAGTTCTGGTTTAACCAATTCTATAGAACCAAAATCACGCCCACCCCACATGATACCCAAAAGCGAGAGATAAAGAAATTTCGTTACTTGTTGATCAACGATCGATGCTAAGGTCGGGGGCAGAACTTCACGGATAGCGATGTGGTTCGCCGGAACGAAAATCACCTCGTCTATCAATGCTTAGGCCTAGCGTGGAACTTCACGCATAGCGATGTGGCTCGTCTGAACAAATAGCTGGTCGTCTAGAAGGAGGGTACTCTTAGCATAGGGTTGTCATGAAAGGAAGAAACCATAGCTAACCCTTAGTTTAAAAGAGACGCGGACGATTGAGATAAAAACGCCAAACCGCGTAAGGAGCGGGGGTCGTGGGTTGACCACATGGCCCCACACATTATTAAAAGGGGTCGGGTGGTTTAAACCTATGCACACATCGTGTTTATTCATTATTAATTAATTAAAACATTTACTGGCATTACAGGGTTTAAAACACACTTAAAGGAGTCAAAATAGGGTTTAAAACCCTAATCGTGAAAAAAGGAGTGCTAGTGGCCCACATGGTAGGCTAGAGCCACAGGTAGCTGAGAGCTACCGGCAGTTCACAGCCATAGGTAGCCAAGCTACTGGTAGAAAGAGCCACTGGTAGCTTCAGCTACCGGTAGACCGATCTACCGGTAGATAGAGATACATGTAGGATGTGGCTATAGGTAGACCGAGCTACCGGTAGGCCTGCTACCAGTAGGCTAAGGCTACCGGTAGGCCTACCATTAAGCCAAACTTCACCGAGATTCCCAGACCAGAAAACCAAACACGAGATTTTCACAAAGTAATGGACCCCAAAAACCCGGGCTATTACATTCATGGATTGGCTCAATTGTATGATTTCTCCTACTTTACATTTTATCCCACCATTACATATATTTTCATTTCCACATGTTATAAAATAAACTAGTATATGTTTCATGCATAAAAGGAACCTAAGTGAAATAAAATTTATGGGATATGTAAAAGAAATATGATAATGTGATTAGTTTTATAAATAGTAGGAAATAATATATGTTTAACACATTTAACATGGGGTTTTTTAGTTTTTATTTTATTAAAATTTTATAATGATATATACAAAAAAGAACATTTGGATGAAATAGATTAAATAATCAAATTTTAGTTTTTAAATAATGAAGGATATATCTAAAATTTTAAAGATAGCATAAAATTGAGTATATAATGTATGTGTTTGTGGCATCGAGTCCTAGAATGTGGGTTTAGGGAACTACAGCTGATATCAATGTGAACATGTATTTTCTTATTGAAACAAATCTTGGATGGAGAGTGTGGGTAACTAAATATCTTTCCATTAAAATAGATCATGATTCAAGGTCATTACACCTCTTCCTTCCGTCTTAATCTATCATCATCATGATATCATGTCTAAAATACTCTCCCTATATTTGATGAAAAATTATCAATGGAACAACTATCACTTTATACTAAAAGGAAAAAAAATTGTAGGCCACACATTCACACCAAATAAGGTATAACACATATTTACCAAAAAATTGTATATAAATCCCATGTACCTAAATCCACACACTCACAAAAAATATGATGAAAGTAAAATACGGATCTCATAGGATACACACATATATGTGATCTATATCCAACGTGGGGCCTACAGGGATAGACGTAGTTGTAGTTGCCTTATGTGGTGTTAGGGATGTCTCAAGTTTGAGTCTCTCTATCTACTTGTCAATGTTTGTTTCTTGTTTTCATTGATTCAATTTAATTACTCTATATCTCAATGTATTTTTATTTAATATATCAACTGTGGGTCTAATGAGCCACACATAGAGACATCTGATCAATATCAAGGGAAAAACAATACAAGGGATCTATATGGTAATGAAATTCATACCTTCATCAAGTAGACATCATTGTTGGGATATTCCCAGAGATGAGACATAATTAATGCATGTTCACCAACTAGATCAATTTTACACCCCAAGGATCCTGGAACATATTCTGGTTAATCTAAAAATAGTCTCTAGGGGAAATTTTGTTTAGTGTGTCAATATTTAACTATGGACAAGTTATCAACCTAGAATTACAATACATTTATCAGTTTCTCACCAAAAACACATGTTTTATCTATATAATAAGACTATAGTCTCTACTCGGGTGGTCTATAGAGAAAAAAACTCAATATTAATAGAGGAAATATGTTTAATTGGATAGAAACTCCCCCAAATGAGTTATGAAATGATCCTGTATGGATAAGGATGAAATCCATTTTTTAGGGATGGAACAACTCTTTAATAAGACAAAAGGACACCCACAGTTCAACATAAAATGATCATAAATTGTAAAGAATGATTATACTTAAGAATTTACAGAAAAACTATGAAAAAAATATGTCATGAACATGAACATAGGAAGCTTACATAATAGGTTCCCAGTCACCATGATCTATGTTTCAATAGAGCTTGGTTGGGTACAATTTTTCCAAGTCAAAAATAATTTCTACAATCTACATCATGGTCAATTGTGATATTATATATATCAAGGATATAGACCATTTTGTAGTGGTCATCATTACACTATATCCTATAATACCTCTTTTGGAAACTCGTTCATAACCACCCTCCACAGACCAGCTATTCCAAAATTGGTAAAACTTACTGAACTCTAACATCCAATCCTTTTAAACATATCTACACACTATATATTTTAACATTTTATAAATAGCATATAATCAAGTACCACCTAGAAAAATCAACTAATCACCTCCCATTATTATAGGAATAATTATTTTGGGTTTCTAATTAAATATGAGGGTGTACCATATCTAAACCTCTAAAAACTTATCATCAAAATGAAGTTTCAATATAAGTGTTTATTTAAAAAATAATTCAATTAATCTAATACATTAGACTCATTATCTATCTTAAAATCTGGTATCCATCAATGAATTATTAATAATCCAACTAGTGTAACTATATTCCCCATAAACACCTTCTTAATCTTGTATTTAATTTTCATCTAGCTCTCTATAGGTGATGAATCATGAAACAAATCGATATCCTTTCAATTTATCACATTTGTATGAACATTCCTTTATCCTTTGATGATGGGACACATGGAAGACCTTATTCAAACCATGATAACATGGAGAAAAGTCTAAATGGTATCACACCTATCTAATAAACTCCATTATATCATAGAGTCCAACAAACAATGTTGTGAATTTCCATTACCTCATCAAAAAATTATTCCCTTAACTAAGTGACATCGATAATAATACTCTTCCACACAAAAAATTATAATTTCCATATCCCATATTACATATATGATATTATTTAATTTATAGAGGTTAAAAAACAACTTCTAATTCACATCACCCTCTAAGAGGTCTCTTATACATTCTCGAGTGAGAAACAATTTAATAACCAACCTCATACCAACACAGTAATGAGCGACTTGATTGTACATAAATAACCTCAAAAGGTTCAATCCCAATTTGGTCCTAGACATTTTTATTTTACATAAACACTACAAATTCTATATGATCATCCCATTATTCATAGAAGACTAATATGTATTCTCAGAACATATCATCCATGATCAAGATCATCTTCTCTGACTACCCATCAATCAATAGATGATAAATCATACAAAGTTTTATTTTGGTATCCATTGAAATTGTAAACAAATTATAAAAAAAATAATAAAAATGAATCCCAATAATTATTATGAAATAATATCCATGTAGTAGTACAATCTCCAAAAACTATATATTTCCCAACTCATCTACAAAGGGTGTTTCTCAGGTAAAAAATAAATGTTCCTCCTTTTTCAGCTATAAAATATAATAAAAATATTTTAAATTATTGAGATCCTAAGAAACTCCATAAAAAAGTACATCATCACCTCATTCCACATTCACCCTATCATGAGAATTGGTTGACAAAAACCACCCATTCAATGATGTTACACCTTAATCATATGTGAGGTCATAAAATTAGAGAGGAATCTTGTGAAATACCACTACATTAATCTCCACAAAACATGGGACATAATATCCGAATAAAATTTCATGAAGCCTATATTGACTACCCAATGAGATTTGTGGAAGGAACTCATTATCTCTCCCCACATGGAATGATGAATGAAAACACACCATTGGAGAAAGAATAAATCATCATTATCCATTTCCTATCATGGTGCTAGGTTAATTATTACCAACCATTAAAGAACCAATAATTATATATATAATTTGACTCATTTATGGTCTTCACATAGTCCACCAACATCGAAAGAATAATCATTGGAGCACATTTCTTAACCCATAAATCCACAGAAGAATTAACCAACAATTCATCCAATCACACCATCATCCACCATTCCTCCCTAGAAGAATTATTTACAAGCATATGCATTTTATTACCAAGAGGATCTATTTAGGCATTACCTTTCTCCATAATATAATACATATAAAGAAGAAAGGTATGCTGATAGTACATGGAATTCCACTATTGAGGATTTAAATTATGTTGAGAGATAGTGTAATTCCAGGTATTTGTGTACATATATATGAACAATATATCACTGAGGAGATTATAAATTCAAAAAATCATATAATACACTGAAACCTCTAACATGAAGACATGTATCATGTTTCAATGCATGTTTTATTGTAATTTACGAGACCCATAAGCCATATCCTAGTTCCCTTGAATCACCATAACTCATAAAACAACCCTTAAGTAACCATATTATAACATATATCCAATCATAGGCTATGAAAATGGTAACACAAAATTTTTCTTCAATATAATCTTCATATATATTTTTGGCATCTTTATACTGATCATTACAATAAAAATTCAGCACATTAATCACAATCCACGTCATAGGTGATTCCAAACTAGAGAAATCCTAAATGAACCATCATTATCTTACCTCCATCCGATGGAAAATATTGATCTAAAACACATGTATAATGTGTACCTAGTCAGAACCACATTTTAAATCTCTAGGTCTATAGAAATTTCTCAATTATAGATCACATTCCCAAGAAATATTGGATCACATATACAAAAATTTGATTTTAAGAGATTGACATGGGGGTGATTTTCTCTATTTGAACTGAACATAATCTCTTTGTTCCTAGAATTAACAACAGTTGTCTACAGGTATGTATGAATTTAATTATTAAACACAATAATAAAGGATGTAATTTATGGATGGATGATATAGTTTATGAGATACATGAACATCAGTAGTTAATTTTATAACCCAAAATGAATTATATATAATCAAAAAATCTATATTTATTTTGAATAATTATGCTATGAATATCCCCATCTCTATACCAATACTACTGGAATCCTAAATTAATAATCAAACATGGGGAACCAATAGGATCCTCACAGCTGGTCAAACAAGTCATCAATCCTCAAAAATAGATATATATTCTTCGTATTAACCTAGATAAAATTCATATAGTACACCTATAATTGAACATTGTCATATCTCGTAGTTTTCAATAACAACGTTGTACCCCACGAAGATGTGATCAGTCCAATAAAACCTATATCCTATAAATCCTCAAGCCCCACCTTTTGATATTTTGGTTTAGTAAGTCACATATGATATTTAGAAATTTATATGGGCCAATACCCCAACATGAGTTCAATCTAAAAATCAACAATAGTATTAAGAGAAATCCCTCAATAATTTTCTAAAAATACATAGAAATATAATTACTCTATAGGAGGAATAAATAATGTTGATACTATTATTTTTGATGCATTAACCACAACAACAACCTATAATAAAATATCTCCCAAATGTCACATGTCAAGACATATTATTCCAATTCCATCATCTGATTCACTTGTCAAAATAAGACTATCTCACTAAGGAATAATGAATGATACTCATCCCAAATAGTAGTCAATGGGATCATAGTGAAAAGTAACTGAGTCAATGCTAATAATGAAATTAATGATAATCATTCAAACAATCATGAAATATCACTTAGGTTTGTATCAAGAAACTACAATGGGACATTCATGATATCATTTAAGATAATATTCATTCTTCCCCAAAAATTTCTCAAGAGATGAAAACTCAAAAGATAATAAGACATGAGATCCAAGCCAAAAAACATCAGTATATATAAAAAATTGGATGATCTCTTAACAATCATTGTAGAATACATTGTAGATATGATAAATTGTGTTCCTAAAATAGTCTATGGTCCACTATATACTATCTACCTACCACAACTCCATTTGTTTTAACTTCTGTTAACTAAAACATTCGGTTTCCAATGTGTGTGGGATTAGAATATAATAGTTGTTAGATCAAGTTATACCAAATACGTAGAAGAGGGGGGGGGGTGAGTTGTTTCTTTTAAAAATTATTCGCGAATCGTAAAGATGGATGAGTTGGCCATGTATCATTATCTGATAGTTTATTTCCCATAAAATAAAGAGATTGAAGTACAAACCAATGTATAACCGTTCAAGGAACAAAATTCCCCCTTTACACTTCACCAACGCTCTACTCAATGAGATTAGTGATTTTAAATATATGGTCTGATTATCAATAAACCGTCCACAACTGAGTGCAAGCAGTTGACACCTTTACAAATTAAGGCTAAAATAGATCCTTCTAGGTCATACACAGAACCAAATACAATACTTATTATAAAGAGTTGGTTACTCAAAATAAAAAAGAGTATTTTTCTTGAAATACATTCAAGTTGTTCTTCATAGTTGCGATATCACACAACTAACAATCGATGAATCGTCATCTTCATAAAGAATGATCTTCTGGTAAAAGTAGTTCTTAGCCGATCTGGTTGCTGTATATCTTAAAATGATTTTAGCAATGTCAAAAATAGTATATTTACAGTATATAATCTATATAGAATCGATGAATCATCAACATTTTTCTACTTTTTCTTCAGAAAAACTATGTTTCATAGAACTTGATAGCAGCATATTTGTGTGACTCATATATCTATGTAAATAGTAGAATCAAAAAACCAGAGAGCTTCTTATCCTGATATAATTTTCAATAATTAACAACAATTTTTGTAATACA
Source organism: Viscum album (assembly GCA_963277665.1). NCBI lineage: Eukaryota > Viridiplantae > Streptophyta > Magnoliopsida > Santalales > Viscaceae > Viscum > Viscum album. Next base: position 811,112,990 of record OY728151.1, read on the forward strand.
AAATATCATGGATATATATAAAAAAAGAAACATTTTCCTTTCATATTTAGAACCACAAATGTCACCTTTAGAATCTATATATACAAATGTTGAAATAATAGAGTAGCTGTAACTCCCATGAATATTTTCCATTAATGATCATGCTAAATTGATCCTTTGAATCCCAAATAATCATCTTTGAACAAGTCAAAGATGCCCTTTAAATTCGGTCTTTGAATTTGTCTTGTAATGAACCTAATAATCTGTATAATGTCAGTTGCTCGATAAGGTGAAATTTGAAATCATCGATGCTAAATGTATGGTTTAATTATATAGAATTATTCCTCTAAATGTATGGTTTACAATGTAAGGTTCCCAATGTCAGGTTGATGATTTATTTTTCAAATGTATGGTTTATCATCCATACTTTTCTATTCAACCCTCAAACGAACTCTATATAATCCATTCATTTATCAGCTTCTAAACATAAGGTACATCATCCATTATTTGTGATAAAAAGAATGGTTGTTTACAAAATTTTAGTTGATAAACCATATATTTTAGAAACAGACATAATGTTCCATTATAACCTAGGGTTCTTCTTCCATACTTTTTTGATATCACGAACCTAGGGTTCCTTCCAAATGTAGGGTTCTTCATCCATAAATTTGATGATAATGTATGGTTGTTTAACCATACTTTTATGATAACATAATTCAAATGACAGATTCTATCTTTATTATATGATCCTCAATGTAGTGTAGGATCAGTTCTTCTAGAACATGGTAAAGCAATTTCCTAACACGTAGAGCATGAATATTTTTTCCATAACATGCTAATGTGATATCCGAACACATAGAGAATGGACTATGTTTCTATAACACTCTAAGGCGCTAAGACAATTTCCAAAAACTTTTTAAAATATTCCATGTAGATTAAATGGTTTAATATTATTAAAAATAGAGATATAAATAATATTATTTTTCGGAAATACACTTCTGATAAAATTATTTGAATAAAAAAAGTGTATTTGTGGGCATCGAAATCATCATAAATATATAGAGTATTGTTCTCAACAATCCCACTTAATAAAATAAAGTAATGTTGAAAACATCACCTACTCAACAATCTATCCAATTTTATGTTAAAAAAACCCAGGAAATAACAAATGAAATTATCATACAAAATTAATTGCATAATGTATAGAATTTAGCAATGATAAAAACAATATATAATTTTAACAAAATTATTTCAAGAAGAAATAAACAATGTCTTATCCACAGTTACATATATATATATAAACACATATTAAAAATTTACATTCTCTCCCCCTTTATAAAATAAAATAACATCTCCACCTTTATAAATAATGAAAAAAATATTTTTTATTTATACAATAAAATTTCGTTTCATGTTATTCTATATTTATCATTTTTAATCAAAGAAAAATATGACTTTTCTCCCCCTATGTAAAAGGATCAAATGATTAAAATAAAATTTCAAAAATAATATATGGTGTTTATTCGAATTTTTCCCCATTTTATGATATCAATAAATAATGATAAAATAAGGAATATAATTTTTTTTAAAAATCACTTAACATAATTAAATAATATGATAAACTATTTATCAATATGTGAAGTCAGATTATGGGAATCCTAACAAAGATAGTATAATAACACAAACAAATAACACATAAACATAAGAAGAAAATGTATTTCATTGAAATTATAAGAACAAGTATAGTAATGACAATGTGAATCAAGGATTGGCTCAACAATGGTTTTAGACTGGTTTCATATTCTCTAGATTAATTCCTTGATTTCTACTAACTAATTCCTTAGCATTGTCATTAATCTGTCTCCCAAATTGATAATGTGATCTCTTTCCTCTTGATATAGATGAATATCCTCAATCCAATTGACTCTAAAGAACTCATGGAGCCATTCTTCTTTTTCCAATAAAAGAGTTCACTTTTTGGGGAACTTAATCATGAATGTTTATATTCTAGGTTTATTTGATGTTAACTGATCAATAATATGCTTTTCGTTTTCTTACAAGACAGGAAATGGAGCATTGTTACACTGATGGTCCTACAATCTGTCATTCATATTTCTCATTACTGTTATAATAGCCTTAAATATTCTAATCATATTAGGAGATGTACCTAAGGTACCTATTTGACTATTCCTAACAGTTGTTAATAGTTTCTCCATGTAAATTTTAGAATCTACCAAATCTGATTTCATTACCGTCTCTAATTTCAAATTTGTAACATCTCCCAACATAACCTTCTTAAAAACATCAACTTATTATTTTGAAATAGAAGTGGATTTAAATTTTTGAAATCACTCATTTTCATTTTCCAATGCTCTTCTCAAAGAAGCTTTTCTTGATTCAACTCTAGTTAACATTATATACAGCTCATCAACTTTTGAATTCATAGAATCAGAGGCACCTTATACTTGATTCTCAATCTGAGCTTCAACTGAATTTCACATAACTAATGTAAGAGATTCAACATCTGATTTCTCTTCATCCTCTCTATGTACTCGCTTCTCTAATTATTCTTCCTTCGAGTCATTCCCTAACTCAAATTATAGAAAAATCTTCAATGATAAGTTTAGTTTGAATTTCAAAAAGTATCCCTTCATGAAGCTTACGAATAGGTTCATGCTCAACCTGAGAATCTTCTTCATTTATTTCCTCTATGATTTGATCCTCTAATACAAATTCTTATAGAGCTAATTCTTATTGGACAATCACAGTAGGCTGTAATGTTTGAGAAGATTCAGATCAAGCCACATCAACTTCTCTAGGATTTTCAATAGTTTGAGGCACACTTTCTTTTTCCACATGATGAGTCACCTCAATCTGAGAAATTATAGGTTGTTCCATTTGTTGTACAATAGATTCTATAAAAAATTTGTAGATCATAAGAGGTTTTGTTGCATTATCATTTCCTTGAAAAGCCTCATCACCAGTTTGTGCCACTGGATGTCTTTTCCTATGATTTTCATATTAACATCTCTCATCAGTAGGTGGATCGACTGCTTCAATTCATAATATTAATGAAGTTATACATACTCTATATTTTTCCATTCCTTCTTTAGATTTAGCAGGTTTCTCCCCCTAAGCCGAGTCTTGGTCTTTCATAGCTCTAACAGACATAAGCATGCCTTTCAAAGTACTCTAGAAGAAAACAATATTCCTTATATATCTATCATTGAAAACATTACTATGATGGAATCTTACTTTGGAATATTTTAATCTCAACATATTAGACATAAAAAATAATTTTGAAAATATCCTTCCATAGTGATGTAATATAGTTATTGCCTCTAGGTGACAGGTGTAGTTGAGAAATATTACCTTATATCTAAGAAAATTTAATTTTATTTTACTCATAAGAAAAAAATGTTATGTACATGTCAAGAATCAAAATCATCCCTATCTCTGACATCCTAGGTGTTGTCTCTCTTTCAAAAAACATAACTATAATCTTCTGATCAGGTTCCTAATCCTTCACTAACATTTCTCTTATTCATGTAGTACCAAATAGAAAATGAAATAATTTCCTTTAAATTATTTCTACAATTTCCAATATTCATTAAATCGAAATAAAAACTCCCTCATGAGGGAAGTGTATGATTCAAGCTATTTTGAGAGATTAAAATGAAAAACACCGATCATTAATTTTAAGAAATTTGGTGTCCTCTATATCCCCAAGACTGAACTGAATAGATTTGAATAATTGATGAAGCTCTACCTAATACAGAAACTCAATATTGTCTCCAGTGAATGTTTTACTGAGATTCTGAAATGTGAGGTCTTGACGCAGCATCAGATCCATTGGATACATCCTTTCTAGGTCGATTACTTTCCCTTGCAGAATCTCTCTTCCTATCGTTCACTGAAGCTTCGAATATCTAGCCTCTCCTTCCTCGATTATCTTTGTCTTGTACAATTATGTCTCAAAGATATAAATTTTCTATGGATTATGGTTTTGAAGCATTATTTAAAGGTAGACGAAGGTGGTAAGGGTTTTTGGGGTTTCAAAAGGATTTGAGAAAATGAACAGGTTTGGAATTTGAAACAATTTCAGACACCCATGATTCTCATTTTATTATGTACAAAATAAATTATTACATTATTTAAAACTAATAATGTATGCTGCAAAAATTTTAAAGCAGTATAGAATTTTTTTTAAATTATTGTAAAAACAAGTAATTAAATTTTATAAAATTTAAATTAGAAAAATTAAAATTAAAATTTTATTTAAAAATAAATAAACTTAGCTCCCCTTTAATAAAATCAAATATTCCAGTTGGCAGTGGATTAGTAAAAATATCATGAATTTGAATTTTATTATTTAAAAATACTAAAAATATATCTTTTTTAAGAAATGGTCTCTTAGAAAATGATGTCTGATATCAATATGGTTAGTTCTAGAATGGTTAATTGGCTTTTTTGAAATATTTATAGGACTTGTATTATCACATAAAAAGGATTTGTTATTAAAATTTATTCCAATGTTCATAAGATCATTTTTCATCCACAAAACTTATTCATAGAAACTACATGCATATACATATTCTTTCTCTATTGTTGACATGGAAACTGAGTGTTGTTTCTTACTAGACCATTACACTATAGATTTTCCTAAAAAGTGACACGTCCCTAATGTTCTTTTTCTATCTAAGATACAACTTCAAATGTTATAATATGAATATGAAATTAAATTAAAATCAAAATTTTCTAGACATAGAATATATTGTAAATTGTTCCTTTCAAATTTCAAAAAATTCATTCGAAAGTAGTTAAGTGAGATTATTTATGATCAGATTTAAATCTAGCACAATGAAATAATGAAAAAAAAATATCTCGCATAATAGTAGTAAGATATAATAAACTACCAATCATACATATATATAACATTTTTTAAAAGATATTCTAGTTTCTTCCAAATCATGTTTTATAATAGTACACATGGTAGTTGTATATTTCATGGTATTTTCATGTAAAAATTTCATTAGTAAATCAGTAATGTATTTAATTTGACTAAAAACATTTCCAAAATCTTTTTGATACATTGGATGTCCTAATATGAAATTTAATTCTCCCGTCATAATCATTCCAAATTTTATTTTCATCAAATTTGAAAACTCATGAAAATGTTTTTTGTTTTTTATCCAAAAATTGCATCATAAATATATATTTGAACCTATAAAATATTAAATTTTATAGATTCCTTATACAATTTTGGATCTTCAATCCCAACAGTAAAATTATATTTCAAATGAAACAATCATAATCATTCATACAAAGAACTAGGTTCTTGTTTAAGGCCATAAAGAGATTTAGTAAGATTAAAAATAGAATTTGGATTTTGGGAACTTTCAAAACCCAGAGGTTTCTCAACATAAACATTCTCCAATAAATAACCATTTAAAAAGGCATACGTACGATCCACCAGAAATAATTAAATGTTCATATGAGATGAATATGATAAAAATATTTTAATGGCTTCTAATCTAGCTATAAGCGTAAAGGTCTCAACATAATCTATACATTCCACCAGATTATATCCTTCAGCTATTATTATTTTGTTATTTCATGTTATTATTCCTTGATCATCCTGTTTATTTATAAATACCCTTTTATTTCTAATAACTGGATGGTTATGAGGTCTTTCACCTAAATTCCAATAATCATTTCTCTTTAATTGGCTCAGTTCTTCTTTCATTAAGATCATCCATATTTTATTAACTAAGGCTTAGTATAATGCCTTAGGTTCTAATTGGGATAGAAATCCAAGGAATTCAACATTATTTCCTACATTTCTTCTTTTTATTATTCTAGTGTCTAGGTCTCCTGTAACAGTTTCTAAAGGGTGGTACTTTAGGTTTCTAGATTGTCTAGGTAGTACACTATTAGGTTCTTCAATTTCATGTTCTTCTGAACTATAGTGAATTTCATTTAATTATTTTTCAGTGACATCATTAATGTTCTCAAGTCTCATGTTATCCTTAGAGTCAAATTCATCAATTTGGTATTTCTTTTTCTCAAGGGGATAAGATTCAACAAATTTCACATGAACTGATTCTTCAACAATCCTTGATTATTTATTAAAAACAATATAATCTTTGTACATAGTAGAACGTCCTAAGATAATTCCATCATCATATTTTGGATCAAATTTACCATGATTGAACTTGGTTTTTAAGGTGTAAACCTTGAATCCTAAAACGTTAATGTAATTTACATTTGGTTTTCTGTTACTCTAGTGTTCATAAGGTGTCTTCTTAAAAATTGGTCCAATTAAAACACTATAAATTATATAACAAGTTGTGATTACAACTTCTACCTAGAAATAGATAGGAAGACTATATTCAATTTGAATAATATTTTCCATTTCTTGAATTATCTTATTTCGCCTTTCATAAATTCCATGTTGTGGAGGTGTTCATCGTGCAGAGAAGGTGTGCTTAATACCCATATTTGACCAAAAGGAATTGAATTCCAAATTCTCAAAATCTCTACCATGATAATTTCTTAATTAAATTATTAAAAACCCATTTTCCATTATGAACAACTTTTCAAAAACATTCAAATATTGAAAAAGCGTCATATATATATTTTAGAACATAAATAAATGTAAATCGAGAATACTCATAAACTAAAACATATAAATACAGTGTACTACCCAAGCCTTATATTCTTGAAGGTCCAATAAAATCCAAATGGATATGTTTTAGTGGTTTAGCTGTAGTAATTTTGTTAATAGATTTGAAGGATGATTTGTGATTCTTTCCAAGTTGACATGCATAAATGAATATATCACATTCAAATTTGATACTAGGAAGACATAAGACTAGTTGTTTCCTATATAAATTATTTAAAGCATATATATTGTAATTTAAAAGTCTTCTATACCATATCCATGATTCGTTTATCGTAGCAGTTATTTACTTTACTTTTTATTTACAATGTGAATTTTTTTCCAGGGTGTAAACATTATCATTTTTGGGTTCTCTAAATTTAAGAAATTTATTTTTAAAATAAGAACATCATTTGTTAGAAAAATTAACAAAATATCCATAATTTCAATGTTGAGAGATACTAATCATATTATGTTCCAATCCTTGTACACAGAGTACTTTATTTATTGAGACCACTTCTGGATCTCTTGCATTTCCAATGCCAATTATCTTACATTTGGAATTATCATCAAATGTGAATAGACCACCACCCTATTGATTTAGAGTTCTGAAATTTGATGAGTTTCCACTCATATGCCTGGAGAAGCTACTATCCATATACCATACATAATTTCTACTTCTGTGACCCACGTCCTATAAATTCTTTTAAACAAATGTTTGTTTTGGTTCCTATATTTGGTTGGATCCAACATTGTTAGCCAGTAAAGACCTGGTAATCCAGATGTTCTTTTTTCTATAATAAATAGAATCATCGAAACTTCTTGAAATAAATGAATTCTTAATCCCACTAATTTTCAGTTACCATAAATAACTGTTTTTTGATATGTGACCTTTTGTTCCATAGTAGTTATAAATTTTACATTTTTTTGTTTGAAAAAAATAGTTCTTATACAGTTTTGGATTCTCGCATTTACTTCCTATTCTATATATTTCCTTTTTAATCACAATATATCCCAGAATTTCATTTAGTGCATTTTCACATTTTGTTATAATAAGAGATTCACTTTTGTATTTTTCAACTTCTATTTGATGTGTTTTTATTTTACTTTCACTGTCTATATAGTTTGTGTTTTATGAGTTATATTTTTCAATTAATACATGATGTTCTTTTAGCAGCATGCATGTTTCTCCTAAAACACGACTGTGATTATATTTTAGTGAGTTATGTTTCATAAATAACGAATCATATTTCTCTTCCAAAATATTGTAGTAGGTTATATTTGATGAGTTATATTTTACTGAGTCAGACTCTGATGAGCTACTGGAGTCTTATAAAACACTCCATTTAGCTTTCATTTCTCATTTGACTTTATCCTCATAATCTTTGTTTTTGAAAATTTTCTTTTTATTTTCTCCTTTTAGTTATGGACAGTCTGCTCTAATGTGACCCATCTTTTTGTATTCATAGCATCGGTCTTCTCTAGGGTCTTTTTCATCAATTTTGATGTATTATTTGAATCCCTTATTCTTTCTATAAAATTTAATGAACATTTTGGTTAGCTGAGCCAGTTCCATATCTGAATTAGATGAATCATAAATCTCATATTTCACATTGATTTCATTATTCATTTTTCTGCTTTTCTTATTAGATTTTACCTTCAATGATGTATTTTATCATTTAATTAGATCTTTATGATCATTTTCTTAATCTTCTATCTCACCATCATACATCATATCAGTTCCAATTAACACTCTCATTGTATGATAATTTATTGGTGATGATTTCTTAATAGCAGCTGAAATTCCATTCCACATTGGTGGTAATTCTATTATAACATCAAGGGATGATCATATTGTTTGATAGGCTTACCAATGGCATTGATATTATTAACAATTTCGGTAAGCATTCAATTCATCTGGGTGATGCTTTCTCCTTTAGATATTCTGAATATGTCGAATTTCAATTTAAGAGTGGCATAACTCATTCGTTTGACATTGTCAGTCTCTTCATAAGAAATTGCACTCATCTGTAACATTTCATAAGCCTTCGGGAACTGAGATACTCTGTTTAATTCATCAGGTCCAAGACCAAATATGATAGCATTCAAAACATTCGAATTTATTTCATACTCTACTTCTATATCACTAGTCCATGTTTCATGTCTCACTATAATCAAATAGGGAGTTATATTTTTTGAGTAGACTCTATATACAATGTTCCTTATGTAAATTGTCAACCTTGATTTCCATCATCCCTAATTTTCATCGTTGATGTAGGGTGATCAAACAATTGACATACCCTCCCGTGTATCATCCATTGTGCTCTTTATTATCTGAAAACATTCATCTTGTTTTAGATTTCATAAAATCTCATCATGTGATACCAATCGTTAGATCCGGTTATACCAAATACAAACAAGTGGGAGGGTGAATTTTGTCTTTTAAAGATTCATCATGAATCATGATGATGGATGAGTTTGTACTTTAACATTATTAGAAATTTTATGTTCTGTAAAATAAATAGATTTAAGGACACATTAATGTATAGTGGTTCCGGGAACAAAAGGCCCCTAGTCCACTCCACGAATGCTCTACTCGACGAGCTTGGTAATTTTTAATATCCAGTCCTTTTATCAACAGACAGTACACAACTGAGTGTTGGAAGTTGACACCATTACATGATAAGGCTAAAATGGAGCCTTCTGGTTAATACACAGAACTGAATACACATTTTAGTATGAGAAGGTCATTACTCAAAATAAAAAGATTATTTATCTTTCAATACAATCCAGTTTCTCTTCATAGATGTAATAGCACGCAACTAACGGTCTATGGATCAACATTTTAAAAAATGATCTTCAGGTATAAGTAGTTTTGATCCAATATGGTTGTATCAGATCTTGAAATGAACTTAGAATCTTCAAAAATAGTAGATTCACAATAGATAATAATTGTATAATCGATGAATATTTAACTTGTTTCTTCTTCTTTAAAAAATAGTGTTTTATAGATCTTGGTAGCAGCAGATCTGTGCGACTTGTATATATCTGTAAACTATAATAGTGAAAAACTCTATAGCTTGTTATCCTGGCCTTTTTTTAAATGATTCACCTCTTTTTTGTAATACAAACTATCATAGATATATATAAAAAGAGAAACATTATTATTTCAAATTTTGATCCAGAAATGTCTCCTATAGAAGCATGATATTCAAATATTCAAATAACAGAGAAGTAGTAACTCCCATTAATATTCTCCATGAAAAGATCCTCTTCAATTTATCCTCTAAATCACAAATAAATGGATTTGAATCATTCAAAGATATGATTTAAATTGGGGATTTGAATCTGGATTTAAATCATCCTAATAATCCATAAAATTATAGTTACTCGATAATGTTGATTTTGAAATCTATGATGCTAAAAGTAGGGTTGATCTTCCTAGAATTATTTCTCTAAAAGTAAGGTTTACAATGTATGGTTGATCATTCATTCAACAAAAATATGGTTAATCATCCATACTTTTCTCTTCATCTTTCAAACGTACAGTATATAATCCATACATTTATCAGCTTATAACCATAAGGTACATGATCCATACTTTTTGATAAAAAAGAAGGTTATTTACAAAAGTAAGGTTGATAAACCATACATTTGAAAAACAAACATAACATTCTATACTATCCCAGGTCTCTTCTTCTATAACATTCTGATATCCCGAACATAAGGTTCCTTCCAAAGGTAGGGTTCTTCTTCTATACTTTCATTGATAACGTATGGTTTCTTAACCATACATTTTTTTTAATTTAAAGTAAAAAATAGATTCCATCCTTATTCTATGATCCACAACATAGGGTATGAATAGTGTTTCATGAACAAGCTAAAGTGATTTCTGAACACGTATAGCATGAGCAGTTTTTCCAGAACACACTTAAGTGATTTTTGAAGACGTATATCAAGAACAGTGTTTTCAGAACGCGCTAATGCGCTCAAACAATATCTTTTAACACTTTGTCAAGTATTCCACGCATAATAAATGCATTAATATTATTCCCAAGTAAACAAATAAACAAAATTAATTTCCTAAAATATAGTTAAAATGAAATTATTATAATAACAAACATTGGTATTTGTGAGCATCAAAATCATCAAAAAAATGTATAGTATTGTTCACAACAATCTCCCACTAATAAAATAGATCATTGTTGTCAACAACACTTTCTCAATAATAACGAGGAACCAACCAGATTCCTAGGTCATTGTATATGTCTTCCTCATACCTCTATAATAACTTTTCAATGACACATTCACACAAAACTACAGAACATTACCAATTTTCCAACGAACATAAATTATGTTTACATCCTTCTAATTTATTTCACTGTTTTCCACTATGTACACAGATAAAACCATGAGGACCTTATAATACCATTAACATGGCCTATGAAACCCTTATCTTCATTGGATTCCTTACATTAGAAAGACAATTGTTTTTTTCCTTCCTCTTTTAGAAAACAAACGTGGAAACCACTATAAAAATTGATGTTCAACCCACAAATCCATTATGAGCTATATCCATCCAACAGCACGAAGGCCTTTAATTATTTTTATTTATTGATAAAGCCACCTTTTAAGAGATTAAGGGGAACGAAACCAAAGGACTTCATATATTTCAGAAAATCACACCTAATGAAAAAAGAGTGAAAACAAACTAAACAATCCGAGCAACTCATTCCGAGTATAAAAAGATGTTGAAACAGACCAACATTACGATGCAATCGGCAAGAAAGTTTCCTGTTTCCAAGAACATACCAAATCTGATGGATGACGCCATACCCTCTCAATCAACCAAATTGAAAAATCACTATAACGATGAAATGACAGCTATGAATCCCCCTCTAGCCCCATTCCATGTGAACGAATCCAATTGCACTAGCTTTCCACCTCCATGATCAAACAAAAATCATCCACCAAACACATCAATCAAAGTATCCATAAATGCCTACTTATATATGGAAACTAATTTTTATCCATACTTCTAAAACATTATCGACAATGAAGGACTTACAAAACACCACTAGGTATACGATCAAGTTATTTCTAATAAACTTCAACTTTATTTTTAGATGATGGAAAATCTAAAGATTTTTAAATTTATGTTATGAGTTGATAACCTAGACAGGGGGAAATCTGTGAAGCAGAATGAAATTCATAGAATAAGAACATACTAAAATTGGTCCTTAGTAAATATAAATGAACAAATTATCATGATCCCAATTCAGTGTATCCTATAATAACTCCTTCTAGATGATATTATTGAAGGCCACCCATGTGAAACCCTTGATTCCACCCTACATGGTTTATGACAGCCCACCACCTCCCAGAGGTTCCTTGAGGTCTATATAATGGAATCATTATTCATAGATCCCCCATATTCTCAACTACATAGAATATTTCTTCAATGATGTTAATATTTTCATCAACATCCTTTGTTTTTAAAAATCCCTAGAAGGTTGGGGATGTGGGAGTTGGAATTCATGTGCGCAATTTACCATCACCCTATGAACTCCATTAACTTGAATATGCACTCTGAGGAAGAGTCCTTGATATATTGGTTCCATCCTATAAACCAATGAGATAGGTAGAATAACATGCATAGTTATATAACCTGATATATCTAGTAGTATTACATTAGAATTCTCTCTAATGGTAGTATTTTTCATTGGTTATATATGAAGTCCCTTCATAATTATTCAAATAGACATAATTCAAACCCAAAATGTACACATATAACACCAATAAAAATCACATAAAATTAACGACCATTGTAATTTATAGGAACACCCATGAGATTTATGTATTAAACATATTCTAAAAGGCCACCCACAATGATAAGGAATAATACTCTAGGAAATAAAAAATGATCATGACTATTTATGTTTACATGTACATAATTCAGAGTTATATATAAAAAACGTGAATCATCATGTTTAAGAAACATAAATGTCAAAAATGATATATCATAAAAGCACCAAGAATAAATATAGCATAGAATCAAAGCGCATGGATTATAACATTGAATTTAAAGAACTAAAACTCATATAAGCAACAATAATATATTACATCTGATTCTACATACCTAGAAACGATGCATGGAAATACCCAAATACCATAAGTCATAAAATAACAACATACTCATTATTCGCATGAAAGCATAAATCCACAAAGTTAACAGAACTATTGTCACTGATAACATGGAGATCCATTACATTGGAGCTGTAAGGGAACTTAAATGGATCCCTTACGTGAGTTCCACACAACTAAACTATATTCTACAATTAACCAAAAATAATAAAGAGGAAAATAAAAGGAAAAAAAATTCATTTATAGCATATTATTACCTCTCAACTATCAATTTAATCTATCACTACTAATAGGCAGTCTTTTTTATATAGGGAGTGAAACAAGACCTCATGTATGAATCTACAAATGAATGAGATTGAATAGTAGCGGTTTGAATTTTAATGGTGTAGTGGGAGACTACGACATTGGTACTAATCCATATATTGTCAACAAATAAATAAATGAGTAATTCCATGAATGGTTTCCTGGGATACACACACGCAGGAACAATATAAAATGTTGATATCACGGGCTACAAATGCAGACATATTAACTCATGATTAAGGAAACTATGTTATTAATGGGATATACATGGTATGGAATTTCCCACCACATTTTTATTGACACCATCAAAATGAATTTCCATGTTTCAAAACACATATAATTAATGTAATGTTACCAGATCAACCCCACGCACCATTGATCCTAAAAATAAAAATCTTTCATCTCAAAGGGTTTTATTAATGTTAAGGTTTTCATATTATCAATGATTCACAAATGATGTTTATTCAACAATGAACATGTATCCCTTCAGCAGTCTCTCTCTATTAGTTCCATGGTTCTACAATTGTCCATGACCATATCCCAATCTCAGGTGTAGGATGGAAATAAAACCCATGAGTAAGGGAGGAAAACTAAAAATAATAAGAGCGCAACTCACATATAATCTAAATGATTGGATCATACATAATCCGTTATGATGACAAGAATTGGGGGCCTAGAATTTGTCATCAATAATAACAAATACATTTTGTTGGATGAGAGAAATGTTTAGTAAATCACTGGGCATAAGGGACCTCTTCAATTTATATGTAAACTGGAAGAACATGCCCGTGACACAACACATAGTTCTCCGCCGCATTGGGATCCAACTCAGTATTAATTATAGAACACAATAGATCACGACACCATAATGGTTTACCATTAAAATTGTTTTTACAATATACAATTTGGTCAATGGGAAGATACTATAGACCTATAATGGGGATGATAACATAATGATAATCACTATGTTATAACCACCAGTTTTACAAATGAATATAAACTATAAACAAACAACACAAAATAGTGATGAAAAAACAAAAAGAACTACACAAACTACCCCTTCCAATATTTAACACATAAATATACACTCAACACCAATATTGTTTCAAAACAACTAGAACCATAAAAATTGTTTGCTATGTTTAATCCTCCCAACCAATCCAATGACACACACTCTATAATAAAAAGTATACTCAAGGTTATAGACTATATTTATACCATTAATAATATTTTCAAAATACCATATCCTCTCAAACAGCTTCGTTATACCCTAATTTCACCACTCATAACCTCACTAGTGGACATCAACAACTTGTATATGGTTTGGAATGAATTTTTCCATATTTCATTGTAGATATAAACCCGAGTTTTTGTTCTAGTTGTTATAGATGATATCATCAATAAACAGGTGGGGATTATATAGACTTTACTGGATAATCTAAAGAGAACTATTTAATACAGTACTCCATTATAAGATCAATGGGTAGCCACAAATAACGTAGTATGTTAATATTAATCAAGTGGAGGCCATTGATATTCCTAAGAGATTGACTAATCAAATTTTTAATGGTAAATATTTTCATCATTATTGGGTTTTGATTAAAAAATTTAATCTATTTTCTCATCCTATGGTGAATTTTGATCCATATTAGAATCCTCTAAAATCATCATTTATTTATAATTCTTTAGTTTTCTATAGCTCTATCATTTCGTTAAGGAATTAGGATCCATCAATTCTCATGTAATTAATTTATTAAATCAATGAAAAATAGTTGTGGTTCAATATTATTTTGTTTGTTATTTTAATATTACCAATCTAATTTGAATATTTCTTGTTCAAATTAGAATATGTGTCATCTATGATAAATTTAGATTCAAGAATTCTTAATTTCTTATATAGATCATTTTTTTATCATCGTGTTAGTTATCATATGTAGCACCATAATATTTATTATACATTATTATGTTTGATAGAGAATATGACTTTCACCATCAATCTTAATTGAACCATGAAATGTTGTAATTTAAATTTGATAGGTTTAATGTATCCATTGAATATTTGGGTATTAATATGATTATACACATTGTGAAATACATATTTATATAAATTTCATAATCATTACAAATTTCATGATTAATTTTTAAGTAATAATAAATAAAATTTTAGTTTTTTTCTCTTCAAAAATAAATTTTCTGAAAAAATATTACTTTTTTGAGAGATTATTAAAACTAATTTTGGGAAATTTTAGTAATTTAATATGATAAAAATGAAATAATCTGTTTTAAATCATCTTATCAACATTACATTGATGTAAAATTTTATCATTTTACGAAAAGATTAATTTTTTAATTAGTTGTAAAAATTCTGATTTATTGTTGAAAAATATTTTTCGGTAAGCTATTTTTAATGTGAAATTATATATTGCATTGTAATTTTAATTTCATTAGTTTATTTTGATAAAACATAATTTTATTACAGTTTTTTGGAAGTATTTTATACATTAATTTATTATCAAAACAATTGTGTACATAAATTTTTTTTTAGGAAAATTAGTTTCTCATCACATTTTGGGGGTTTAATTTAAATTAAAATTTTCCACCTATTTTATTAAATCATGAAAAATGGAATGAAATTTGGAATCATGGGTCAAAATTATGTAGTAATTCCCCTTTTATTATTCGTTAATATGAATAGTATTTTTTGTCAAATTAATCATCACAAAAAATTTTAAAATAGGCACTTCTTCATTAAAAGTAAGTGATAAGGAAATAAATATTCATAATATTTTTCCAGAAGGTAACTATACAATTATCACATTAGTATAGAATTTTATTTTTTAATGGACACTATTAAATTAAAATTACATATATTTTTATTAAAATCTGTGGTTGAATCAATGTGTCACACTCTTAGTTTTAAATTTCTCTTATGTGTTCATATAAGATAAAAATAATGTTGTAAATGAATATTAATGATATTTTTTTATAGAATTAAATTTTATTGATGATATTAATTTATTTATTATTGGTATGGTTAAATAATTACATTAAAATCTTTCATAACTCTAACATTGTATTTATTCAATTATGGAAAAATAAAATAAATTATTATAAAAATATTAAATGTAATATAATTAAAGTAATTTATAGTGTTTCCCAAATTTTAAAATTAAATATCACTTATTACAATTTTTTTAAGGTATCAACTGAAAATTAAAACATTTAATTAATGTATTTTAGTTAATATTAAATAAGTAGTGCAAAAAATGACATTAATGATATTTGGTTAATATAATATATTATTAAATAATATAATTTTTTATTGTCATAAAATTGAAAAGGTGGTATATGATATTATCTAAATGTTCAAACCTTGTAAATTTATGATCCAAATTCCCCATATATGTAAAATTATAACACATTGAGAGTGAACTAGTTTTTACCCTGATTAATGTTTAAATGAGTCTACTGAAGGTATAAATGAGGTAATTTCTAGTGCAAGGGAGATCCAGATTTTATTTGGATATTTTCCCTGTATGGTTTTCCAATTGTAATGCTGAACATTACAGTTTCTCACTTTCTCCTTAAAATTGTTTTGATAAAAAAAAATTAATTATTACTCAGTTTACTAAAGGGATAAACAAAATAATAATGTTTAAAACACCACATATCCATTTTCAATTTTTATTTTTTGATTAAATTTATACCTCATTTTATCTTATCTTTAAATCCCATGCCTTTTTTGTGAACATTTCATAGTAATTAATTTGTTTTATTTTTATATTTTATTAATTTCCAAAATATCCCCTCACCAAAATTATAAAAGGGACCCTCCACCCCTCACTTCATCACACATTTTTTGAATTATATCATGATAAACCCATTACAAAATCCCTTCTAAACGTCCATAGATAAATTATATTGGTTCATATATAACCAATAGACCAATCATTTAATCCGTAATAGTAGATCATAAAAAGTTGTTTCAAAGAAGAGGTAATGGATTTAATGGATTACATTATTTTTAATTCCTCATTCACCTCCTAAAAATGTTGTATATTATACATAAAATATATATCATGAATACCTAAATATATTTAAATGATATTTTTCAATGATACCACATTTATTCACCCTCCTTACATGAAATGGTATGTGAAAGTACCACTAATGTGTAAGTACAACTTATCGTCTCTTCACTATAATAGTATTCATTTTAATCGTACTATTTAATGGATGGATATTATGATAGATTTAATGTTTATATATTTCAATTATGAATTATTATTCCATATAACTCTTCTTCCCATCCAATCTATTGAAAATTACAGCATCGCTCATGCGTATTTGTGGACTACCACCTCTGCGAAGCGATGTGATTTTCTTTCATTTCTAATTTAATTTTTTGGTAATGAGGGTTGATTTATTAAATATATATGATATATATGATTTAATAATTATTCATTAATAATGAGTTATTAATCACCGTTATTTCATTCAATCAATCAATAAGTGCATACTACTTTCATGTGTACATATATCTTTTATTCTATATGAATGATGTAATTCATTTTTATATCTATATATTTTTTGGATAAATATAATCATATATATTTTAAAAATATAGGATATTTATATTATGAGTAACATTATATATAAGATGTAACCATAATCATTATATGCGGTACCACTCTACTGAACTAAAACAATCAATAAAAATGACAGAGATATAAAATTGATAGATATTTATTATAAAACAATGTTTATAAACTTGTGATAAAAGGATATAAGTAAAACATATATGATATATTATATACTTGTATCATTTTGGAATATTTTTATCGATAATGTATATTTTTTATACAATAGGCTTGAACACGTATAAATGCATTCATATTTAAGGTACTTTAATTTTACCCACTTTTATTTGTAGAAGATGAATATTATATTCCCCACTTGTTTCTTTTATGTAGTGTATTTACTACACATGAATATATATTATGATACATGTTTTTAATTTTATATGAATTTATATATCCATATATGATTTATTAATTCATGGAGAATATGAATCAAATAATACCATGTTTGTAAAGGGTTTCATGTTACTATCTCATTGTTTATCGAGATTGATTATGATTAAAATTATATTGATGACATATTATAATATACCAACTTCGAAACTCATAAATTGTATTACCTTATAATTAATTAATATGTGTGAATGTATTAAATTAATTTCCATCACCATATTTACTAAATAGAAAAAATATATTTTGTTATCGAAAATAATCATTATTACTCTCTTTGGAAAATTCTTTTCTTTATCCATGTTTTAATGTACCTCGATTTTAAATTATCTCACGTGGCTACAAAGGGTTTGTTATGATACCTCAAGAGTTCCTTCCTATACACAAAATGGTTTTGACTAGTAGGTGGGGTGTGATGAATATAGTTGGGAGTCTATATCCCATAGTATAGATTTACAACAGCATGGAATAATTAAATAATAATAAATATCATAGTATCAGAAAAATAACACAAACAATATATCAAACAACTAATAACTGAAAGAAGAAACATTAAACCAATAATAAAGAATAATTTAATTATTATATTATGTTTATTTAAATTTCAAATATAAAAAATATAAATAAAATAATTAGGTAAAATAATATTATTTGATGATACATGTTTTTGATCCTCGTGTCGGTTATTTCCCCAAACTCCTTCGCACACAGCAAACTACAATCAGCAAAAAATTCTGATTCCGTTCTCCAAAACTGCATCCATGTAATATTATCATGCACCAAACAACTAGAAAAATATGATGTGAGTAAAACACAATAGGTGGAAACAATTGTGTCTTGAAAAATAGTCAGATGGTAAGTGAATTCAATAATTTAATAATAACTATTTTAATTCATCAATTAATTCAATAGAAAAATTAACCTAATTCAGAACCATGCTGAAATTTCAACGATTGCGTAGAACCACAATATTGATCAATAACTATATAAGCATGTAAAACCATAATCATCTATGATAATCCCATTATATAAGAATATTGGCATGGGATTGGGCAAATCCTGCTGAATATATGTATTATAGTATGGGGCAAGGAAGATCCTTCTTAATATAAGCCTTACATCATCAAAATTGGTATATCTTGATCAATATCAGAATGAAATTAGGGGATTGGGATATGCCACCTTGATATAGGCATTACATCAAGGGATATGGTTAATCCCACTGAATATATGAATTACGACATAAAACAGGGAAAATCCCACTTAATATAAGCATTATAAAATGGGATTGGGTAGTGACTAATCTATATAATCATTATAACATGAAACTTGTAGTGGAAACACAATATAAGAATTATAACATTGTTCTGGGTATGGCTATCTCAACATAAGCATTAAAACATGAAATATAACACATGTCTGTATAATAATGGCATCACATTATCACATCATACAGATTAATGGTTAATATGTCAAATTACGATTTATATTTCAATTAGGCAATTAATTTATCTATTCGGTATTATCCCATTAGAATAGAAGCCCATTCAATAATCAAAACCATTCTCATGATGAATCTATATGAATAAATCACTAAACAATCAGGTCATTCTAAACACACTATATTTTTTATCTAACTAATATACATATTCACTTTTTTACTAACTTAATGGTTATTCATAAGTTTTGTAGATATCAACTGATCACCATGGGGTCTATAGAATAATCTAATTAATCATTCAATTAATTAGTTCAGAAGATAGGATGGTTCTATCATTATATTTCATGTACATGAAAATTTATAAGACATTATATTTAGTATTTTGACCACTGTTTTAATATAGAGTTTTCATCACACCAAAAATTTGTATAATCAATAGAAATGATTTCAATGGATATCAGTAAAAAACTCTAGATGAAATACCATCTAGTTTAAACCAAATCCAATTTTTGTGCACATATCTAAATATGGAAAGAAATATTATGGAAGAGAGTGTTAATCATTGAAGAACCACTCAATAGAGATCAATTGAATGATCAGGACATCCAAAAACTAATTGGATACTCCATGTTTAACTAAAAATAATATTTGTTTCGAGTGGAATAAGGGATACACTAAAAATTTAATGAATAATACATATGAAAGGATTAAAACTATTAGGTCCTTGAATTATATGGCATGTAACCCTTTCATGTAGTGTATTTACTAACTAATGTGATATGATATAAACCCCTTCACCTTTGTTTAATGATTATCCGGATATACTAAACACATCACGTAAATAGATTTTTTTGAAATTACTCTTTTCAAGTCAAGAACTGATTCACAACCTGCAACTAATCAGAGCAAGTGTCTGAAGTCTTTTTCACATAATTTAACACATTTACACAGTTTGTACATGTTTTGCGGATTCCTTTCAACATATATCTAAAAAAAATATTGAACCACCGTCAATTTCTTTAAAAAATACAGAAAACCCCTATTTATTCTTTTAACAATTTCATACCTATATTCAATTAATTCACAAAAACATACATCCCTAAAAAATTTCTCATGTTCCGAAACAATGTTTCTTCATCTTCAAAAAAGAATCAATCACAAATGATTATAGATAAATAATCCCAATTAAATATGTTTAACACAAAACCCAGTGATGGAATATTTTAAAATAATAATCTTATAACATCCCCATCATATATTAGATCATCCTCAAGATTATCTAAGCATCACTAAGGGGTTTGGAAAAACAAATCGGGACATTATGCACTAATATCAGACTAACCCTGCCATGTCTCGTCCTTAACAGGCCCTTGCTTCCACTATACTCAAACAAGAGGTATTGTTCTACCACAGAGATACTTTTCACTGTGATCCACAATCTCTATCAAATTTCATTCAAATTATACATCCTAACAATTTTTGACATCGTGAATGTCTACCACGAGAGAAGGGTCAAGAAAATATCCCAAAATCTATAATATGTGATAAACATCATGCATGGTACTATTGATTTTTGAAGGGATAATTGGTTCCCAATTTAACAAACACTATCCACTATGTCAGATGACTTGTAAAATCTGAGTTCTACCATACACACTTCCTAGATATGGTGTCTCACCAACCTTGCTGACACCCGACGAAAAACACAATGAATGTTTTTACTACAGAGGTCATATCTGATGGTTATACTATTGATTATATCTATTCTATGTGATATTAAAATACTTCGTTATCTAATTAAGATACATAAATATTTACCACACTATAAAAGATTCAATAAGAATTCACTCTCCTATCTCTATCCAATATAGGGTAAAATGGAATGACCTTTTATAAAATGTCTCAAAAAGTGTGGTGTGGATCAATTTATTGAAGTTATTATTATATAAAATCCCCAATTGATCCATTTGTTTCTTCGATAAAAGTTCAAAATTTAAAATGAAGGCACATAATATATATTCGATATCCTTAAATGTCTACTCTAATTAAAAGAGAATCTGATGATAATAGGCCATATTCAATAGAACCTATGATCACATAGCCTTTCTAAGACCCTTCTAGAACCGGGATGTTAAACCAAGATATCTATAAAAAAATTATACTCCTAATAAAACCAGGAAATAACATTACCTCAAGAATTTAGATACTACTATAATCATAAATAGTGATGGTCTCCCAAATAGACTAGAAGTTTTCTACCTCTTCCATTCAATCCATGATAATACCCAATACATTATTATATGAGGTATACTTGGTAATATTATCAAAAATATATATAATTTAAAATTTTCATTTTAACCTAGGTAATTCAAATGGATATAATATCTTAACTGGCCTTTGATGCTTGATTTTAACCTACTGAAAGGTTAAAAATACAAATGCAAATCCATATACTTCACTCATCATTCTAGACCACCAATACCTTCTATGAAGATCATGTTACATATTTTTCCATCCCAGATGAACCTTCCATCTAGATGCATGCATATGTCAAAAAAATCTCTTCTTTCAAGCCCACATGAACCAATACTCTGCCACAGAAATGAATTTAATTGTCACAACCAAGAGACCATTCCAATGGTGACCCTCCACAATATAATCTTTCAGTAAAAATTATTCTCTTCGGATTATATAAGTTCTTGGTATTGATCTTGTCTAAAATAAAGGGTAAAATAAATTTAATATTTATAGATTCATGTATCTATGCCTCAAAAAAATATTGAGGCATGTTTAAAATTATTTCCTTTATTTTAAACACAATGTCTTCTATATCAGGGAATCTACAAACACATTTCCCATGCGTGTGTATAAGAAAACTCAATGTTGAAAGAATATAGTTACTCAAACTACATATTTTGTCAAAGTTTTGGGTATTTTTAATAAAATATGTACCTATGGATCTTGTAGTTTATGTATTCCTCTATCCACTTTCCCAAAATATATTTCCTCCAGCATCTCAGAGTGTGTACCACTGTATGTAACTCTTGTTTATTAGTAGGATAATTCCTATCATGAAGACTCATATTTCTATAATCAAAAGCAACAACTTTATGAGATATGTCCGACCATGGGCATCCATTTATTTTTGGATAGTACAAATAGAAACATCATTAATTATTTTCAGTTAGCATGATTAAACGATAAATCAAGTACATAAGGGTAAAAAAAATATTATAATAAAATTAAACTACCCAAACATATGTCCAAGTACAATTTGATGAGATATGATCGACCATGGGAATCCATGGGTCCATTTTGATATCCCATGGAGGCACTTGGTTGTGATAATGACCTATTATAATAATGAATTTAATGTAAAGGGAAATATAAACTAAACATGTATCTTTAACTAAAACAATTTAAATATTGGGCTGTATAACTAATCCCTTTTACTATAAATATTCATTATAAGTATAAAAATATTACAAACATCATGATATTTTATTTATAATTTTTAGACATTATATAAATAAATATAATTATAACACAATGATGATGCACTGATTTTTTCATTAATAAATGATTCAAATAAATTATATTATAAATATTGAATTAAAAATTATTTGAAATAATTTATGCCATCCATGAATATTTTAGATTATTATGACATGTAAGGAATGAATCAATGTATTTTTTTGGAAGGAATCTGATAGTTAGGGATTTTTAAAAATGTCATGTATGAATTTTTACCAAATTTGACATAATTCATATCATGAAATATGAAATAGTTCATTATATAATATTAAATTCATAAAAATATAATATTCATCCAAATGATTATGATAAGTAAAAATATGTCATAAATGGACTTTTTGTGACTTTTGACAGTATATGATTATTACAATAACCCAAAATGTGATAAAATACGATATCACTATAAGATTAAAATGGGTAAAATAAGGGTTAAATGAGAAAGATAAGGATTTAAAAATTTTCAAAACATGGATAAAAATTATTAGATGATTTTTATTCAGACCATCATCATCATAACTTTTAATTGAATGTGTTTTTGAACATTTGTAAGAGAAAATAAATTTATAATAAATTATTATTTTGAGACATTCTGAAAGTGCTCATGACATCTTCTATAAAATAGAACTTCTTCTTTTGTTGATCTCACACTTCCAAAGGCTTCTATTTCAAAAAATCATTATCAAATACTCTTTCTATAATCCTATACTTCGTCCTACAATCCATAACTTATGAAGAAGTAAATTCAATAATGTCTTTTGTCTCAAATAAAAAGATGTTACATTGTTTAATGGTAATTAATGAACGAACGGGGAAAGTCAGATTCACAGTAAGGGAGTTTATAAACTCAATTTCTACACATTGGATATCATACATACTTCATTGAAGATATCATGCCATGATTATGTAGAGAATCACTGCTTATTTATTTATATTGTAATTTCAACATACCTTTTTGTGGGTATACTATTACTACAAAGAATCACCACATTGCTAAATTTTATAATCATTTATTTAAACATTGTAATTGAAATTTTAACCCAATATCATTTCATTTAATTAATTGTCCATTCCATTGGTTTTTTAAAAGAATATTTTGTAATGGACAATGTTTTTTTACACATAATATCTATTTTTATTGTTTATATTTATATTTTTCACACGTAAATATGTCATTGATTTATCATTAATCAAAAGATATGATCCTTGTAGGGGATTTTTTCACAATTTTCATTCAATTGAGTCTTATTTGTTTTTATACTCTAATTAACTTTCATATGGTGTATATACATCCCTTTGACATTTTATATCACGAATATACTTATTCTCATGATATTATAAGTTTTGTTTAATGATTTTGTTTTATTATTCAATTATGTTCTCATGTGGTAGGGGTCTTTTTAACAAAGACATCATTTTAAATGTTATAAAGATTTAATCTTATAAATATATCTCATTAATGTACATGTTTTCAAAATGGATTTAAGGATTTATTTAGGTGGATATTAATGTTTTAAAATATTAATTCCTTTAAAATTATCAATGTGGTATGGGATAAATTGATTCAAATATATCATTATTAATTGGTTTTTGAATTTGATTTAACATTTCAATATCTTGAATTGATTTCTCATAATTTATGAGGGAAATGATGATAATTTTATTCATTTATGTGTTATTATTATTTAATTATACATGGAAATATTATGGTTGGTTATTTGGTAAACCAAATATAGTTTGATCCATTATAAAACATGGGCGCGTGAGCCCGTGATAGATCTCCAAAACATTGGGTAATGTGACCGAAGTAAATAATCAAGTTTCTCATAAGATATTTATGTTATATACTTTGATGGGTTATCCAAATGTAACCATGAAGGTTACTCCCTATGTAGTTGTGAAATATAAAATATATTTATTATATAGATACCACATGTTAAATTTATGTTTTATGATTTATATAATATTTTAGAGGAATATTATGATTACATGATGTAAGATATGTAGTTTATGTTTTATTGGTGGAAGGTATGATTTTGTGGAAATGTATTCATGGGTTTTAAATATTCATTGACTAATCATTTTATTCAATTTTTTATATTCGATACTGATATTTTTATTGTCATCCAATTTTTTGAAATTTTTTTCATAGGACTTCATGAAAAATCGATTCATTATGGGATCATTGGAATGTTATTCTGTTAAAACATAGAACGATACCTTGTTTATATTTAAAGAGTTTTTATTTTATGAAAAAATGGATAGTGAGTAAAAGTGTTTACCTGTAATATTAAAGATGTCATGAATGAGTTATGACCTAATTCTCTAATACTATAGACATGAAAAGATCCTCAATGTTAATTTATGACTAATCGCGAGATTAAGTAACATTTAAAACTGGGGACATATATATGTTACCAATGCATTTATCACACCAAATGTTATCAATAAATAATCATGAAAACCATACATAGTTCTTAATGATGTAAGAAGAATATTTGAGGGTATCATCCACAAATGGTAGAATCCATATATCAAATCAATATTATAGAAGATCTCATCTTCTCTTAAGTGATATAAGAGATAATCGAAAAATGGAAGGGGATACTAGTTCTTGACTTTCATCTGGTTCAATATCAGAAAATCCACACATAATTTAAATGTCCCATCATC
Organism: Viscum album; assembly: GCA_963277665.1. NCBI lineage: Eukaryota > Viridiplantae > Streptophyta > Magnoliopsida > Santalales > Viscaceae > Viscum > Viscum album. The sequence goes on from OY728151.1 coordinate 811,138,752, forward strand.
CTTCTTGGAGAAAAAAACTAGAGAACACCCTGGAGACATACAAGGTCATATGAAACCATTATCCGCTAATCTTATATATAAAAATTCATCTCCCAAGGCTTTATTCATTCTATTTCATACAGATTAATAGAAACTAGATCTTCACTAGGCCCCAACATTATTGTGAACTTAATATTATTATTGAAAAGTAATAAATACAAAATTGTTTGGTAGACATCCTAAAAATAGTCTACAACTAGAGGATATGAATCCTACTATATTCCTCCATCATCCCAAGAAACACTTGTTATTTGATCACTGATACAATCTAACATGCACTAAATTTTTTCTTGAATGACCAGCCGGAAGACGCCACATACCCTTGTGAGGTTAGCTGCATCTTTTTGGAGATTGAAAGTTAAATTCCATTCTATAGTAGTAAATATAATCCTAGAAAAAAACTATCCAAACCATATATAGTATAAATTTGAATCCAATCCTTTCAAGAAAAAACTGTTCCCCAATAAAATTATAACCACCAATGCTTAGAGAACACAACATAAAAAAGATAACATTTTTAAACCACACTATCTATGATGAATCAATGTTAAAAACACCATAAATTATTTTTAAATACAATGTCGAACCATATTCATAAAATAGACAATAAAATGGAATGTTATTCTTCTGTATATAATATCACATGCAATGTTAGACAATAAATGAGTTCTACTAATTAAAGTAGAAGTTCATGAATCCTCCCAAGATAGGGTTGATTGTATAGTGCTAATATTACTCGCTTATCCTATCCCATCTCCCTATTATTATAATTATTCCTCAACTAGAGTACCATTTCTTCTACCTCATCCTAATATTATTTTATAACTCCACCTATTAATCTAACAAGGACTTATTGAGTCCTTCACAGACATTGGTACCTATCAAAATCTCATTCCAATACTCTTACACTTCATTACACGAAAATATTCTATGTGTGGACCATCCTACCATTAGAATGATAATACAAAAGGGGTGTGGCTAGAGAATCCACTATTGTACCATAAATCCATAAATTAATCACTATAATATAACATGATCCTGATATGGTTTTCGACAACCCATATTGGTATGTCCACAATTTACATTATGAGGAAATTCATTGCAATGCTTCCAACCACCGAAAGAAGGGACTCATGATATTCTAATTGCAACATCCTAATAGCTACATTTGTCTTCTCTCATATTTCCTTCCACGATGAGTATCTGATTCATTAGATCAAATTTACTAATCAGATAAAAAAATTCATTGTTGAATGAATCTCTTATCAAGGACTGTCATGAAAATTTTGTGCCATGGAGAGCTCATTATATTCTATATATGGTTCAATGAACTGTAGTTCTAAGAAACATTCATTATATACTATTACAGACATTCCATCCCATGTTAGAATTTGGAACTCGTGAGTCTTCAAATACCTTAATATATATATATTTAATTTGATTAGAAACATCAAATAGAATTTGTTAAAGATATATCATTGTTCTACCCTTTTTACACAAGAACATTCCAATAATTCATTGAAAGTCCCTGAAGTATATATGCATCAAAGAATAACCCTCATATCAGTGGGTGTATCAAGATAACTAAAGATCATTTGGAAATACATTGTCTAGACCTCGTATACCTATGTCACTACCTGCCCTATTATTGTAGCGTGATGATACTACTAAGAAATCAATTTTAGTATATATATAAATGGAACGATGCACACATTATTCAATTTTATGAGTCACATAACCCTCATGAAGTTGTCACAATAATGAATATCTATATAAACTACAGGATAAATAAGTTTATTTGGATCAATTTCATTAACATCATGTTGATTTACACTCCACAGATGCTTAACTTAAAGAAAATATTATGAATTATTTCTACATGAAAATCTCAATCCTTAGAACAATTTCTAAAACTACATGGTCAAACAAAAAAGGTGAAGCAATATAGAAATACTTATCCTAGTCTCTCTATAGAATGATTAGTAGTGCTTTAACAAGACATATCATATCATTTCATTTCATTTAATATATATAATAGATATAGTAATTTACAGTTCATATAGTAATGTATATAACACATGAAATAAATATTTTCCAATAATAAATGAATGTAAACATATCACGATGTGAACATAATGATGATTTAATACTCATATCATGACATACTGGGCCATGAGAATAAACCTGTTGAAATTCTAACATCACACAATATGTGAATCCCCCATGTTGAAATACAATAAACCTTAAAAATTTAATATCATGATCAACAATCCCATCCATGGGCACTCAAAATTTCCCTCGTGCATGAGTTAGCAACCCCATGTAGAAGATAATAATAAATTCCCATTTCATCCTATTATTATTTCTAACATTCTCATATAGTAAACCGGTAAAAATGAAAATCATATTTTAACACCACTTTGTAACATCCCCTTGATCTGGCACAATATCATGTGGTTGTACGAGGTTGCTTATGAGACCTCAAGCATTCCACCCAGAATTCTAGAGGCTGCCAACTAGAATCATGGGTGTGATTAATATAGCTAGGAGACTATAAACCTTTGTGTAGAGTTCAAACATAATGTAAATATCAAATAATTATAAATATTATAGTAATTTTAAAACCATATAAATAGTATATAATGAAACTAAGAATGAAATAATAATCATTAAACCGATAATAATGAATCATGTAATGGAATTATGATTTGTATGAAAATTTAAAACAATAAAATATATTAAAATACAAGAATCATATAACATAATATAATCTCAAATGACCCAGTCATGAACCCCATGTCAGTCTCATCTCTATGAACTAAACTATCCATCAAAAAAAAATTAGAAAAAAGGTCCTTATCCCTTATCTAAACCCATATCCTTGTAATCTACATGGGAACTAAATGGAAGCTTGAATAGGGTGTGATAAAAACACAGTATGTCAATACCATCATGTCTAATAAAAAGAGTCTAATAGTATGATCATGTTATAATGTAATAATAGGTGTATTAATTAATTAATTAATATAATTTATATATCAACCTACTTAGAAACCATGCTATAATGTCCCTTGGATGGTTAAACACCCATGGAAACCAATAACAATATTCCCATGTAAAATCCTAGAAATATGGGAGATTCCATATATATAAGAATTTAGGCATGGGATTGAGATGATCCCACTTGATATATGAATTATAGCATGGGAATAGGTATGTCCCTCCAAATATAAGCCTTAAATACTGGGACTAGATAGAAATCGATCAATAGCAGAATTACAATATGTCACTGGGAAGACCACTATCAATATAAGAATTATATAATGGGATTGGGTAGATCCTTCTCAATATAAGAATTACGTCATCAGACTGGGTATAGAATTCTCAATATAATTATTTTAGTATGAGGTTTGTAGGACTCAAAAAATATAAGAATTATAACATGGGACTAGGGAGATCCTTCTAAATATAAAAAATACAACATGGGAAAGGAATGATCATACCTAATGGAAATACTACATAAATTATAATAAATGTCAAAGAAACAAAGATATTATTATATCATGATATATGGATAAATGGTTAATTATGAAAATTAACACTTATATTTTAATTACTCATTTAATTTATCCATTTGTTCTAAACCCATTTACATGCCCACCATTTCAATTAATAACTATTCACAAGTTAAATATATATCATGAAATCACCTGAAAATAATTTCAAGCTTAAAACACATTAATCTATTATTAAAATTATATTTATATTCAAAGGTTATTTAACCCAATGGGTATGCCTAATCTAGATCACTATCAGTTGAATTCATAGGGTTCCTGGGAATAATCCAATTCATCCATTAATTAATGATTGTTAATGATAGGTTTTCACACTCACAATAATTCATGTTCGTTAAAATTTATTAGAGAATAGGGTTAGTTTTTAGATCTTCTACCTTAATATGGATTTTTTACAACACCAGCTATGGGTAACAACAACTGAAATGATGGATATGGAGATCAAAAAATAATACCAACACCACTCAGCATATAGGTTAAATGAAATACAACAACAGTTGAAATATTCACCACTAAAAATTATAATGATGGAATTTATGGTAAAAATAGTGTAGAACCACTCACCAAGAATGAATATGTTATCAGGATGTTTATAATGGAAAGGGAAGCTCCAAAATCTTTGGGAAACCATTATAGTGTCATGAAGTGTAAGGGTTTAACCAAAATAATGAATTAATCCTAAACATTGTATGAATTAAAGAATTGGGGATGGGAATTACATCGCATTTGACTATTTCTCATCGTGTATTTCTCAATTAATGAGATACCTTGAAGACACATAACATTGGGTTAATATTTATCCTGATCCAATATTACCCATCAAGTAATCATATTTCAAAACATGTATTCTTATATTGTTATGAATAAGTTTATGGAATAAAAAAATTCATGAAATGTGTCTACTAACATTTATAAATCTTTTAATACATTTAAAATACATTAAATTTTCTACAGATCGGTTTTGGATCGGCTCCTACAAAAATGTAAAATCCACCCGCAAATCCTTCCAATGATATGAAAATCCCTATTAATCCATTTTATCATATTTATACACAGATTCCATTTATTGAAAAAAAACATATATCCTAAAAATTATGTTCATTTTTAACAAGAAATTCTCTCCACATCCAAAAAAGAATCATCCACCATGTTTTAATGATAAAAGAAACCCTACCAAAAGGAATTTATTGAAAAAAACTAAATAGGTAAATACCAAAAAAAGTGTATCTAACACATGTTTTATAAAAATGTATTTATCTATTTTTACCATTCTATAACTAATATTTAAATAAATGTTTACCCATGTTTTACTTTTAATAAAATTTTGTAAAGGAATATTACTTTTTATTTTCTAAACGAAGTACATTTTGAATGTTTTCAAAATGGAAAATATAGAATTTTATTTTAACATGTACAAAATAAATTGGGATTCTTCCACCATGACTTCTTAAATATTTTATGTCTGTATTATAATTTTAAATGACTTTTTCATTGATATTTTTTTCCATAATAATTTTGAAATTTTTTACATTAGAAAACTAATATTCAAAATGTAAAGGGTATTTAAATTATGAATGTTTTAATGATAATATAATGGTATTTATATTCATCAAATAAAATAATAAATTATTTTACTTATTCTTGATTGTGGATATTTTTTTTAAATGTTGTGGCTAAATACACATTTTGTTATTAATGAAATGTCCACTTTTTCACTAGCATGTGGGAGACCAATTACATAGCACGAAGGTCCAAGGACAAGTAGTGAGAATACAAGGCATGAAAGACCATTTATTGGCCTAAAGGGACCTTTGGTGAATAGTTCTGCTATAGTACATGGGCTGCTATAGTACCTGATATAGTACTACCACCACTATAGTTCCACTACTTCTATAGTACCTCAGCTGCTACAGTTCTGCTACAATCCATAGTACATTTATGCTAAATTACATGGGATTTCCTCCCATAACCAGATTTTATCCTAGGTCATTGATGCATATATGAATCTAGAATAATATCCTTATTAATTTTCCAGATGTTTATTTTTATAATGATTCGATGTTAATGAAACATTTTTCTTTTACATGTATTATGATATGATAAAATTTTAATGAAACCCATTTCATTTCTACAATTCTGTTAAGTTGAATTTTTTATGTTCATATGGAATAAATATATATTATTTTCATTATTGGAAGGGTGGGACCAATATCTACTAGGAATAGATTTTTTAAATTATGATATTTTACGTTATAATTAAGTCTAGAATGGGGAGTGAACATAATTAAAAAAGGGACTCTATCTATAATGATAGACATTACAGTGAAGTTTGACTACTACATTAGTTTAGGGAGTGTACATAATCCATCATGATAGTCATATGAGTGAATTTTTAGTACTATGATGGTATAGGGAGTGAACTGAGTCCACTATGATAGTGTAATAAGTAATCCTTTACTAATAGTAGAATAAATTTCTATGAGTATGTGTATTCTACAATTCCATGTCTTATGAAAATATTATTCAAGTTGGAACCATTGTCATTATTTTACAATAATTGATTTTGGTTTGTCTTTATATTGAATGTACACATGGATGATTAGGGTGTTTGGATGATATGAGGTCATTCTCTTGATCGTGAAAGTAGTATTGAAGGTGGTGTAGTTTCACAATGAATTACAAATTTTTTGGCCTCAAATTTAGGATTTTGATGTTTGAAAACAAAGGTTTTTAAGATTGATTGAATTGTATGTGAAACAGCAATTAAAATAGAAAAAATAAGGGAACATAATTCCTTAAAACATGGAACCCATACCATGTTCTGGGAATGGTTTACAGCCACATTCCAGGCAGCAGGAATGGTACACGAAGTGGTATGCAGAGCGGTACGTGGAGTATTGTGCAGAGTGGTGTATGAAACTGAAAATAGATCTTAGTAACATTATGCGGTGATGGTATGTGGTACGTAGAGTGTTGAAGGTTGGTGGGATTGATGTGGTTCTGAAAACACGAGTAGTATATAGTGGAAGAAAATTGTACACACAGAGAGTTCAGTATACAGTGATGATTTTTTCACATTGATAATTTGGGAAAATCAAATTAGTGAATTCTGTAGAGTTACACGCCTATTTAAGGAACAATAACCTCATTTTTTAAGGATTGGATTATAGATTTAAATATTAAGAATAAATCCAGTAATGTTCGGAGTGGTATGCATATGAGAAGATGATACACGGATAAAACCATTCGCGTAAGGAAAATAATCGGTGGAAGAAAGTATAGTTCAGAGAGGAATCTCTCGAAGTACGTGATAAAGAAAGGTAGCACACGGTGCAGGGAGGTACATGGAGAAACTGAGCAGCATATGAAGGGAGGTAGTATGCAGAGAAGGGATGTTTTCCGAGGAGAAAGATGGTACACAGAAACATTAGTGGTAAACAAAAGAGGTTGTCTACTCACTATACCTAGAACACATTACGTGGAACACCCAAAGAAGCCTAAAAATTTAATAAATCAATTTTCCAAATTATCTTAAATAACATATCAGTATATGGAAAAATGAATTACATCTATGGGTAATTAAATGAAATCAACAGATCATTCATTTAGAGTTGTAGATGCATGAATTATTAATAAACAAATTAATCGGCCTTCAAGTCAATAAACTGTGTGAATATTATTCCACTGTAGTTAGGAAGGGGGGTTCAATGGATGTGATCAGTGGGACATATTGTGACATCTTTGAAACCTTGTAAAGGTAGTAATCTTGGCACATATTTTTTGTTCTAAAAACATGTAATCCACTATTTATGAAGATTATTTGTTATTGGTATGACTGACACACTGTCAACGTATGATTCTTAGATGAATCCCTTAGGTGTGAACCAAGTAAAATTTTTGTGTCATTTCTTTTCATGTGATTGTTTATTTTATGAACATCCTATTCAAACCGTTATAACATGTTCTTACCAGCATAAAACAAGAATAATCAATTTTTAAAAAAAAAATGACAAACTGATTCACCCCTCCCCACACAGGGTGTTCTGGGGTCCTTCAATGCTCTCATGGATCATGTTCTTTTATTCCTTTACGATTCATTTCATATGAACTACCATTAATTATAACATGAATCTATATTTTAATCCCTGATATATACATTATATATTTCATGTGTTAAACTCATGTAATCATACGTTAATTCTCATGTTATGTGTATGTTATTTTTGATATCTCTCTTGTTTACCCATATTGATCATCTCATATCACTCATTATTATGTTCCCATTCCCCTGGTTATGAATAACCGTTTTTGGATTAATATTCCTATGAATGTAACTCTTTATTGTAAACAAAATTAGAGACACATGTGGAATAGTTGTTTATATGTCTAGGATTCCAAATATAATATACCTATATGATTATGGTATTGATAATAATAACATGTAATGAATATTCATATAATAATATGTAATATCTATATAGGAAAAGTGTGTGTCAAAATAGTTCATATCAGAGAAATTTTTAGTAATTCTTTTGATACATATATGATAAATCATTTCTGATAAACCCCTATATAATCATAATAATACAAGATTTTCCAATGTTTTGTTAATAAAATGGGTTTGGTATTCAATGAAATGTATCTATGTTTGGATAATACAATTGGAAGTGGTAAGTACATAGATTCATCAAGTAGTTAAAAAAGAAAAACAATTATTCAAGTATATATCATCCATTATTATACTCCCTAATAAGTGCTCCATTTCTATTCACATGGATTGACACTTCCAAGAGGTATTATTGGGTTAATTAACATTCTTGTACAAAAAATATAATGAATGATTTAAATAAATGAAGATAATGGAAGAACTAGTTTAAACATATGATTTCATAAATTAAAAGAAACAGGTCATAATTTAATTTTATATGTTTAATTTTTCGTGATAATATGGTTTCCCATTATGATCATCATTTTAAAATTTATGTTTTCCATTTTCATTAAATGGATAGAACTAGAATAAAATGTTTCAACCTTGAATATGATGGACCTTGGGGGGATGAGCTACCATATGGTATAGTGACTAGAGTGAAAAATATTTTAATTATTTCTAATAATTTATCGCAATATATGATTACAAACATTCACCTTAACTAACCACCATACACGACAATTATAATAATGATAGAGTTCACTGCGAGATTGGGTGGTATATACAATAATGCAATGATGTTTTATCTTTTTAAATGTGGTGAATGTGGGAAGAAGAACCCAAGTTAATGCATTAATAGAATTTGAAGTTTTTTTATGTGTGGAGGATAATGAAATAGAAGAATCTTTTTGTATTGAAAAATGAATAATAGAATAGAAGGATATGATATTCATCCAATGAATCCATTAATTGTTCAATGTTCTATAAGTGATGAATATGGGAATTATCTTTTTCAGTTACATAGTCAAATGATTAATTCAAAGGATACTATTTTAGAACAATAATCTAAGTTGAATTATTGAAGTGAATAATTATTGGAATTATAGAACAATGTTTTTGATTTATTATTATCAAGGGTAATCGTGTTATAGGAATAATTAACCATATAAGGATTTATATGATATCATTTTTATTTTAGTACTAACAATTGTTTTTAATGATAATGATGACCTAGCGGGTCATTTAATTGTAAGGTGATATTTTGTAGAAATTTTTTTTAAGGTAAGTATATTATTTAATATGTTATTCTTATCATGGAAATAATATCCAATAAAATTTATATGCTTTTATGGAAGGAACACTCTGTAATGAATCTAGTATAGGTTAGAATGTGATCTGAATTATAATGATTCATGTAGATGTTCATAGTATTATGGAATCATTATAGGTACATGGGGAATTTTGAATAATATTTTCACATAAGTTTCTATGTAGATATTGAAAATGTATAATATGTAGGCTTGGTGAAAACTAATCATGAAAGTCAGGGTTTTATAGATGCAACCCACAACCTTAGGATGAAAAGTCTATAATGACTACAACTATGTTATTTTATATCCTAGTTAGTATGAAATTTTTTTACTCAAATCATCTTTCGGGTAATTATTAAGATGATTTTTGGAAACTTATACGCTTAAATATTTTAATTTTTTTTTTAATTTATTGATGATATTTTAGTAGAAATTTAATTTTGATGATGTATATATACCCATTCAACTTAATAAAAAGTATTAATTAGGAAGAATGATATTAAATTTAGGACGTGTAAGACAAGAGGTATGATATGACCTTTTAGGTTAAAACCTCATTTAATTTATTTTTAATTGAGTTTATTTTTTATATGTGTTTATTTATTTCCAGAATAATACTTGGTTTTATTGTGTGGGCTTTAGATATTTATTTATAATTTATTCATCTGAATATTTATCCAAACTCACAACTACAAATACATATTTTATCAGTGCTAAAAATTTCCATTAACAGCTCTAGAAAAGCAATGTTAATGCCATAGAAGATAAAGAGGGGTCCCCTTTATCAGTGCTCCATAAAGGGCTGATAAACACCCCTTTTATCAGCGCTAAAAAAGCGTTGATAAAAGGGGTCCTTTATCAGTGCTAAACCAAAGCGCTAATAAAAGGGTCTTTTAACAGCGCTTTCTTTTAAGTACTGATAAAGGACCCCTTTTATCAGCCCTTTTTTTTATCGCTGATAAAAGTAAAAAAAAATAAAATAAAAAAATTAAAAAATCCCGCCAATCAGGGGGGGCTTTTATAGTGCTTGAGCCCCCCTTTTACAGCACTTTTCCGCCCCCTCCATCTCCTGCATGAACCCATCCACCCATTATCAGAGCTAACTACCATATTACCCCATGCGTGCGCGCCCCTGCCTCCACCGAGTTTTGAACTCGAGACCTCCCCCTTGCGTGCCTAAGCCCTTACCACTCCTCAATTTTGATTTGTTTTCTATTTCATGATCTCACTATATATATATATTTATATTTAGTAATATTTATTTGTATAGTAATATATATTTATATCAATATATATATAGTAATATTAATATATATATATATATATAGTTATGTTGATACATATATTTATAGTGATATTAATATTTATATTTATAGTTATATTAAAATATATATGTAGTTATATTAATATATATATATATATAGTTAGATTAATATATAGGTATATAAATATTTATATATTTTTATTTTAAATAAAATGGATAATAGTTATTATTTAGATATATCTAATATATTTTATATGTAAATATATTTTATATGTAGTTATATTTTATTATTTATATTTATAAAAAAAATTTTATGTGTGAATATATAAAATATATAAAATATTGTCATATATTTGATTTTAAATAGATGTGCATTATAAAAAATGATAAAATTTCGAAGACATAATATCATTGTGAATGTAATACTTTGGAATAAATTCAGTCCCCACCAAAAAAACCAATAATACCCCCTTAAAAGAGGCTGGAAATCCACAAAATGTTATAAAATCAGGGTACCCCGACTAAAAACTCAATATTGGAGGCCTTCTGGGCCTTTTTTGGCCTAGAAAAATGTGAAAAAGGCTTTTTTTATGTCACTAGTGCGTATATCTCATCACAAGATTTGATTTGATATGTGGTAGAGCTCAAACGGACACCCAGATCAAAAGTTATGGTCGTTTGATGTTCAAGTAGCATTTTCAACATATTATGGGTCTTTTTTTTAGTTTTTTTATTTTTTGGGTCGTCAAATTGTTATAAAATGACTATAAACCCATAATAATTAGAAAATTAATAATTAAAAGATTTTTAGTAATTTTTTATAAGCCATTTTCACTAAATATCTTATATATTGCTTATATTAAGGGTAAATGTATATTTATACTTATCTAAAATATATTTAAAATTTATATATTATATTTATATCAATATAACTATATTTTTATATTTATATATTAATATATTAATTTGAATAATTTTTTTTTGAATTCAACCCTTTATCAGCACTACTAAAAAAATCGCTCATAAAGGGGGTCCCTTTATCTACGCTAAAAAAGCGCTGCTATAGGGGGTACCTTTATCGGTGCAAAAAAATTAGTGATAAAGAGGTACCTTTATCAGCACTTTTTTTAGTGCTGATAAAGGTACCCCGATTTATCAGTGCTTCTTTGTTAGCGCTGATAAAGGTTAGCGCCGGGAAAAACTATTTTTGTGGTAGTGTCATGGATATCATCTGAAACCCATCTTGGTTTTGGTAAATATCTAGAGACATAATGAATGATTTTTAATCAATTATAGTATACTATAATCCTTTAAAATATATTTTGGAATTAAAAATTCATCTCCATTTCATTATGTAAAAGATAATGTGGAAATTAGTCAAAACAAAATAATTAATGAGAAAATGCTTAAGAAATGGAATGAAATCATGTTGGTATTTTAATTTATGGTTATTTTATAAAATATATTTATATTGTATTGTAATTTAACTCCCTCTTGATCATTAATATTGTATTAATGATTTCTGGACATTAATATTATTACATTCCAATATTTTCAAGTCCCACTAAATCTTTATTATTTTTTACCAAGATATGTCTTACACTAGATGACATTTCAATTTCCCACTCCCAATATTCATAAGGATGCTTTCTAAACCATTTTAATGATGTGGGATTTAAAAATATTTATTTTCTGATGGTGAAACATTAATCACTATGTTCATGTTCAAATTAAAGAAACATTTTATTCAAAGGGGAGAATTTATCCCAAACATATTTTTAATGGAAATTTTGATTGATATCGTATGTGACATGAATCACTGAGCATAAATTCTATACAATATCTTATTAATTAAATGTGACCTTTATAAAAAAATAATTGAATTAAAAGGTATGAATAGAATTAAATTATTAATTATATATATATAGCTCATGATAACAATATTGTTTATTAGTTATTAAGGAATTATCACTCATTTTTTTTGTAAATTAATTTTATTATTATGAAATATGTTTTAACAATATTCGGTTTTGTTGGCTTATGTGAGAAAATATTATAAGAAATTTTTTGAAAAAAATAAAATTGATAAACAATTGTATAAATTTTCTAAATCAGCATATCAAAATTATCTCATTGTCAATTTTTTATATTTTTATATAATGCTAGATTTTTCAATGAACAATGGAAAATATTGATTTTTATTGTGTACCATCTTTTAATTTAGAGTATTTGTAAAGTAAATTTTCATTTTTTGTGAATTTAAAATATTAATAAAATTAATTGAATAAAATTTATCAAAATACAGTCTATAAAATCGATTTTATACTTGAATTGTGTATAAATACTTTTCTATAATTAAAAAGTTTGGTTTACAAAATATTGATTTAATGCATAATTTTTTGGATCTAATTCTAAATTAAATAATGTCACATGTGTGTATTTAATTAAGAGAAATGGATTCTATATTTTGTATTAGGATCATCAAATTTGGTAAACGGGTCCCTTTTATTTTTGGTTAATAATAATTACCAGCTCGATAAAGGTTACATCATGTTAATCTAGTTTAAAATTAAGTGGCAATGCCATATTTTTCAATGAAATTCATAATGGTTGAATTAAATTCTACCATCATAGTCTTCTTAAATAAATATACGTGTTTAATATGATCTTTTCAATGAAAATTACCAATATAATAATTAATGTAATTAATGATTTAAAGTATCATTATCTTTGATTTAAATAACACTTGTTTGTTAATAAAGGTATAAAAGAAAATGGTGAATGTATATAAAGGATAATTTTGGGTTTAATGAAATTATTTGTAGATTTTTTTAATTTTTTTAATTAAATAAATACCATACATTCTCCGGCAATGCTAATACAATATTTTTCGAATTAATAACCGAAATATTATTTTAAAAATTATAAAAGTAAGAAACATTTAGTGGTTTATAGTTTTCCAATGCATTACTAGATAACTATGAAATATTATTTGTGTGTTAAAATGATTTATTCAATTTTTAATTTTTAATTATTAATATTATCACATGCTAAATTAATAGTCTCACAATTGATCTTAAGGTTACTTTTTCAAATTTATAATTTATTAAATTATTTAAACATTATAAAATTCATGAAACTTGGAAATTTGGACTAGATATGGTCTAAAACGTTATCCATTTTCCATTAATGTTCAAATTATCAACTTATATGTGAAAAAATAACCCTTATTTGGGAAGAAAACATTATTACGCTTAATGTTAAAATTACTAATCTAAGGGGTCGACCTAAAATATAGGATTAAAATTACCACATAAACCTATGAAAATAGTTTTTGATGGTGGTACTTCAACATAATCCCATCTAATATTATAATCCTTATCCTTTTGGATTCATTTTTAATAATAATTTCTTTGTCCTATTTTAATCATTTAATAAAGTCTAAAAGTTACACATACCACAATTATAAAAGGGGATCTCCTCCACACACATAATCATATTTTTTGTGCCTTAGATATTGACCGTAACCTACTAGCATTCCTTCTAAAAAAATTTATCCACATTATATTCGTTCAATAATTCTTAATTTACCTTTCCTATGGTCCTTACAAGGTGATATAAATGTGTTGTCCCGAAGAAGAAGTAATCAACTTAACCAGCCACATTATTTTTAATTTCTATTTTACCAAAAATAAATCTGTTATACTATTCGTAAAAAAATAAATTAAATATAATAAAAATATTTAACAGTTATTATGATTATTAAAAACTATTATTCATCATATTTCCATTAAATGTTTTGTGAATTTACTACAAATATATACGTACAACTTACCGCCTCCATGTTGTGATGCAAATAATTTTTCATCATCATCAACTATGAAATTAGAATTATTACAGATTTACTAATTATATATGATTATAATGAAGTAATTATACTTCATTAATTATTATATGACATATTAATTATTACATTCCAATCTATTTGAAAATGATAATGTTGCTCACGCGTACGTGTGAACGACAACCTCCATTAATTGATGTGAATCATATTATATTTTTAATTTTACAAGGATGATAATAAGAATGGATATAGGAATATTACATAAATATATATGATATTATTTTTTAATTATTCTTGAAAGGTGATTTTTTATTTTACATTCTTTTATCAAATCCATTTAAAAGTGAAAACATTGTGAAATCGTCAGTACAACTTACTCTCAACATAAGCGGTGCAATTAATTTTTATATATTTAAATTTTACAGATATATATATATATATATATTAATATATATGATATTTATAATTGGAGTAAAATTAAGGATATTATTTAACCACTATCAATGTACAGTTATTAATAGTACCATACCATATCTTACTTGAAAAATGAGGCAGTTATCAACCGTGACAATGATTTTAATAATGAAATGTTAATAAATGGGTGATAAAAGGATATAAGTAAATCATATAGGTTATTGTATATATATAGATATTAATATTATTGTTATAGAATATCTTTATAATAAATCTATATTTACAATACATGAGGCTTGAACACAAATAAATGAATTTTTTTCCAAGGAATTGGGTTTTCGTCTCGCTTTTATTTATTTGACACTCATTAAATATCCACCAACTATTTTTTTATTGGTGTATATATAGATCATTAATGTATTTTATTATTCTTAAAATTATTTTTATTGTGATTTACGTTTATATCTATGGTTCATTATATCATGGGTTATATGACTCAAATCTTCCCATAGTGATAACGGTTATTTGTTACAATCACATTGTTGTTAAAGATTGTTTATGATTGTTTTTATGATGATGTATTATTATTATCAACCTATCAATAAATAGATAAATTGTATTATCCAATAATTATTTCTTGGGAATAAATGATTTAATTTTATTTTACTCACTATATATACAGAAGATTGGTTACACATCCTATGGAGTTTGGTGGAGGAAGCGCTATTCTCAGTCAGCCATTCCCTAACTGCTGATGACCCAGGTTCCAACCCCTCCCCCATCGAAGGGGGAGGTTCTTTCGGTGTATTCCAATAATGAAAAATACAATCCTTTTTCCCATTCCTATAATCCTGATTTCATCCCCTTCTTTACTCGAATAGATCTCATCCGGAAGGTTCCATACATTTTCCCTAGAGCACCTCAATTACCAATTTTGATTTAGGAGTTCAAAAAAGCTTCTTCTCTTCCGCAACTGACATTGATTACAAATTTTAAGCCTCTATGGATATCATTGGATGTGTTAGCTAGCATCCACTTTGATTCATGTGGTCTTCAAGATCAATTGATAGTTAGTATTCTCGATTCTAAAAGATTCATGATCATGTTTTCTTCAGAGGATGATTTTATCTTTCTTGATAGATTTCTCCTTGTTCCTATAGTATATTTCTCATTATCTTCATCAAATGGTCATATGACTATCATATAAAATGAGATTCATCTTCTGCGGTAGTTTGGGTATGTCTTCCTAAACATTCCCCACCATTCTAGAACACTTCACTACTCAATATTTTATGAAATGGGATAGTTTTTCTTCCTTTTCTCATATAACAAAACTCGATCCTTATGCCAACCAATATCACGTAGAATGTGTGTTGATTTTGATATTTCAAATCCACCAATTTAGTTTTTCTAGATCTTTTTTGCTGAAGATTTTGGGCATTAACAATCCATGATTTTTAAACATGGTTTTATTTCTGTGCAATGTGTAAGAAACTAAGACATGGGGAGGGAAAATGTTGTCTTTCATTTCTGAAAGATTATATATTGTCTTCTACTCGAATCGAGTTGGTAAGGAATGGAGTGACTACTTCTCATGATAATACTCTGGGTGTGCATTATTATACCGTGGGATGTGAGAGGGATGAGTCTGATCATCTCCCTTGACAGACCAATGGATTTGAATTGGTATTAAATTCTGAGTGTAATGTTTCCCTTTCATAGAAGGATAGGAGTGAAGAAAATAATGTGAGTTCGAATCCATATAAGAATTTAACATTTGATTTAATTTTAATAATGTCTTACAAAGATTACTATGTGATCATTTGGTACTGAAAAATCCATTAGATGGGTCCCCTTGTGGTACTTCTATCGTTTTAGATGCTCTCACTGATTCTATTAATGCTTCTCATCCTGGGGTCCAAAGAGTGGAAGATCTAATGGAGTCATAGATACAAAAAATCTATGAATCTTGGATGATGATGTTCTAGGAATGAATATCAGACCACTTAAACAGAATTTTGGACTCTGTAGTAATGTCTTTTAAGAAAACCTATGGTCTTTAGTGTACCAATAATGAGAAGGTAGCTCCCTGGTTCATAGGCTTGTGTCAGTGATAAGAGGATATACACATAGAGGATCCTGTTGAGAGTGCTAGAAATATGTAGTTAAATATCCCTACATGTAATTGCTTTAAAATACTACAACATGAGAGGACATATCATATTTCAGATGTTCCTCATGTGAATAATGTGGTAAGAATATAACATTATTCCACAACTCAGTCTATAATGATGGTTGAGGAAGAAATGAGGATGGAGTCACGCGGTGTTCATGACATTGTGGAGCACCTTCAATGTTTAGCCTTGATTGATATTAATAGGAATTCCAACCTGAATATATAAGGAAATACATGTATCTCACTGGATTATTTTTTGGAATCAAATGATGGATCCCAAAATGATTTCTTTGTGCATATTAATGACCAATGGGTAAATATCTATTATTGTAATAAAGAAAATGTTAGTAGCATTGTCAGACTATCCTATAATGATATTGTTCAATGTTGAATGATGTGGAAGTTAGGAAGTGATGGAGTTTTGACTTATACACCAATACTAAGGTCACAAAAAGACAATTCTGATCTATCGAAGCCAATGTCCCCTAGGTTTTCCTCTAAAAATGAAATCAGGGCTGTCCCTGATCATAAAAAGGGTAAGAAATCCTAAATAGAGCATCCATCTATTGAGAAACTGAAACATAGAAGGAGGTATGCCAATATGTTGAATCCATTTTAATCAACATCATAGTGGAAATCAAGAACTATAGAGGAAGCACGCAATTAAATATGTGGGGATGTGTTTGTATTTTAAGATATATAGTTGTCTCTTTCTGGTTGGGGTTGATGTTTGGATAAGGGCAAGCTTTCTGCCCACATCATTTTATTTGATTATTGTACAATTTATTTCCTGATATTAAATAGTCAGAGGTTCAATCTCTAACTGAGCTTTCATTGGGTATACTCAAGATATCAAAATTTCAATTTTGAAGAATATTGGTTTTATTTATCTATTTAGTAAACAAAACATTATTTAATAGAAATATTATTAAAATTGTTTAATAGATAATTTTTAAAAATATCCTTTTATTATTTAAAATGAAATTCATATTTTTCTACTTTTAAAATATTTCTTAATATTAAAAAAAATTCCATTTAGAAAATGAGGTACCTTTGACTTATTACAAATATATGAATGTAATTATTTAATTAAACTTAGAAGGGATGTATGGAATTTACAACCAGTACGAATAATTACTTATTTTAATATTCAATTTTATTTTCCATGATTATTTTAAAATATAATTCTTTATATAATATTTTATAGTTTTTTTATAAAATGTTATATTAAAATTGGAAATGGTTATTTTATCAAGAAGAATTAGTGATCTTTTAATTGTTTTTCTACTAATCGATGAAAAAACCCAAGATTTGATTTATTATTAATTGGGGATAAGATTCGATAATAACATCCATATTATTTATCTTATTGGATTATATTTGTTTGTACACCATTTTTAGGTAACCCATTTCTCTTCTATATTTTATTGTATAAAGGCAATTTTATGAATCCCATTTCTTTTCATGGGTTACGATGTGTTGAATGATGGATAATAATAATGGAAAAATATGAATGATTTTATTTATTTGATTAATGGGAATCATATATCCCTCTAATTCATTAGTTAAATATCTATATCTCTTAAGATTAAAAAAATATAATGTGCTACTACAATGTTTTGAGGGTGAACCCAATGAACTATGATACTACTGGGAGTGAATCATGAATACTATGGTGGTTTGGGGATTGAAATCAGTCCACTATTATAGTTCTGGTAGTTTTCATTGAATACTTTGAAAATTATTTCCTATGATTTTATGTTTTAAACAATTTCATGTCTTAAGCCAAAGATACGCTCTCATGGCTCATGTTCTTTGATTCATATATGATTCATGTCTTATGAAATGTCAACAGTTATGTCATGATACAATATTATGATCTATGATATGCAGGGTATGGATTTAAATGATAAATATCATCTTATAATAACATTATGGTCATATTATACTTATTTTATTCTTGATAAATCCTTAGAAGAATTTGTTTTCATTTTCCCGTGTTATTAAAAAAGATTTAGTAATTTTATATAAAAAAAAGGTTATAAAAATTATAAACTAAATTGGATAATATTATGATCCAATTTTTTAGGTTTTTATTTTTCCAATGATAATAAACCTATATGACACTATCTTGGATCATAAGGATATGTAATCGATATTCTTCTAATAAAATGTCATATGTATTTATGAAAAGTGTGGGTCATTTTATAGGAAACACAAATATTATTTCAATTAATTACAATATATATATATATATATATATATATATATATTAACAAGCCCTTTGGTGAATAAATTATAGAGTTTTCCCATTTAAGTTAAATTAAATTAAAACTAAAGAAAAAAATAGTTGATATTTTATGATCTAAATACGTATTCCACATGTGATTATCCATTATAAATCTACCTAAATTATTATGTGAAGATTATGTCTTATGGTAAATTGATATTAATTTATTATTTAATTTTATTGTAAATTATGGGAACATTATTCAGAGATATTAGTTATGTATATTTTTTACTATATGCATGATGTAATTGATGGTGACTTGTTTAAATATATTTTTTGGTATCTTGGAATTATTTATGCTTATAATTTTATTTATATTAATTAAAATGATTTAATAGAACATTAAAATTATATTTTATAGGGGTAAAATTGATTTATATGTGATGAAAATGTTTTATATAGATGTGAAAATGACTATCTGTCAGTTAAAGAATTTTATGGATTTATCCAGGGGAGTTTGGTGGAAATGAAGTGTAATTATGGTTCAATAAAAAATATATTTTTTGTTGACACAATAATAATGATAATGTGATATATTGATATTTTAATTGATTCATACAATATCAAATCAATTTAAATGATATAGAGTAATCTAAATTTATATATAGATTATATAATATCCATGTGTTTTGATTATATGTTAATTTTTATTGAATTTAATCATATTTTTAACTATATGTTTTTATCCCATGATTTTTTCTTATATGGTATATAATAATGTGTTTTACTAGGTTACATCATATTCCATAAGATTAGTTATAACATGATGTGACTGATGTTTGTCTTATTCATTATTATTAGTAAAGGAAGGTGAAAATGGTGTCGTGGTTGTTCATAACTATTTCAATGTATTTCATATTTGTTGACCACAAATATTAAATTTATACTATTTTTTAAATGATACATATATAACCAAGATATCACAATGTAGATGATTTGGATGTGATGTGGAATCCTACTATGTTTATCATAAAACACATTATACGAATAACCAATATATATAAATGTAACTCATTATCTTGTAGGTTAAGAAAATGTCTTCTGTGTATCAATGGGTTGGGGATTCAAATCATTTTTAAATATATCTGAATGTTTTTGTGTCTTCACAGTGTGATATTTTCAACATTTATATTTTATTTTTTAATTTTTAAATTTCCTAATAATTCAATTTCAAGTATTTTTGTATTTATTTTATGTTTTATTGGTAATATTATATACTGGGAATTGCCAAAAAATATATTTTAGAGAATTATCTTACCATCATAGGTAATTCACATAATTATGTTTTATAATATAATTTTTTGAGATTTATAATTAACATAGATGTTTCATTAGAGTGTAAATAACTCTCTAATATATATATTTTGACCCATTAAACCTGTCACTATCATTTGGTGATTGAGGCATTTACTTCTGGATAAATAGTTCTCTAACTCATTAGTAATGTGATTGTAGGTTTTATCATTATAGTACCTTATATTTCATTTAATATGATAGAAAAAAGTGATGTTATATAATTATATTTATTATAGAGATATTGATCATAGGGTATGATATATGATATTTTCCAAAATAATACAATGGTTGTTTCTTATAATTACATTATCAATCATTATACCACATGTTCAAATATCATAAGACATTCCAAAGTAATTTAAATTTAAAATTTATTTTATGGATTTTATTTGGACATAGAAAATGAATCAATATTAATAGAATTACAGAATATAGAAATGATTGTTTATTATAGTAAATGTAGCTTAGAAGGGATCTATAATCCCTAAATAGAATCCATGTGATGGAAAATGTGATCCATTCGATACAACAACCACCGATATGACAGAGGCTCCCATTGGCTCCCTAATGGGATGTGCAGTATCCCAGTAGGATACCATTGCTAATTGGAAAGGATGTGATCTTTTAATGGATATATTTTAGGGTTTTATGGATTTTTCTTTTAAATAGGGGCCTTTTAATCCTTTTAATGTTCACCCTCAGTATGTATTTTCAATAAAGGGAGGGTTATGGAGGAATATTTTCCCAAATCCTCCCTCATTTCTAAAAGATTTTATTACCATTGAACTTGAGTGAATCTGATAGTGTTATTATGTTTCTTTTAATGTATGATCTCTAATTGTTAACCTTATCTTCAATATTTATGTTATACAAATATTTTAATTCAAATTTGGATTGGGATTCGAAAATGATTTCACCATAATATGGAAAAAAGACCCAATCATTATATGTCATCCACTTTGAATTGATAGAGGGTTCCCCTAAATGATAGATTCAGGTTGACATATATTGTTTTGAATAAAGTATATTTCTTTAAAAAATTATTTGTAATTTCAATGAAATTATATGAAATTCAAAATTATAAAGATCATGTAGTTTCCTGATTTCTTTCTTATTATGTAGACATGTAAATGAGGAGTTTTTTAATTCCATCTACAGATGTTTTGATGGAGTTATGAAAATTCCCTAATTTCAATTAAGGGTTTTTAAGATAATTGGGTAAAATTGGATATTCTTCCAATTCAAAGGGTCAAATAATGAGTAATTAGACATTTATTCTTATATCAATGATATTAAATTATTATATAAAATATATTTATTCATTATAGTTTTATAATATTTAATTAAAATGGGTATATTACTAAGAGATAATGACTCAGTTGAGTAGGTGAATGACAAATGGAATTTAACAAATATCAATAATAAATATCATGATACATTTAGTAATAAACAATAATTAATTGAGATATATTTTCCCTAAGAATTTACATATGACTAATGAGGTTTATTTATGGTTTAGATATGATATCTAAAATGAACTAGGTCAGGAATCCATCCAAGCTGTCACCCAATGAAATAAATGAAAAGTCCTGAGAGGCATTCTCGATCATCCCAAGATGGTGACATGTTTATGTAATCAAATATACTAATGTTCCGATGATTTAGCCCAATAACCAATATATATAAGTAATAAAAACAACAAACACAACAAAAAAAGAGTATCCATAACCATTGAATATCAATAAATATAGCAATGAGATCCAAATAAATTTAGAACATTACAAAATAGAAAAAAAACTAAACTAAAACCAAAATGAAAGCCACATGATCTCTATAAAATTTCTTATTCACCACTAAATATAGGATCATACTTCCATAAAAGAATCTATAACCTGTAAAAAATAGGGTATATCAACACTAAGTAGAAATTGTATCGTGTAATTATAAAACAACTCTATAGGTCTGAACCATAGATTCAAACATTTCCTCTCCCAAAGTATTCCATAAACTCACATTTTATATAAGTATATAAAATAAAGTTTTTCTATTTTATTGAACCAAACAAATATTTCTATAAATGTCCTTTTCAAAACCTAACCCAACATTCCATTTTTAAAAAAAACATCTGCTTTTAAAATCCAAATTTGAAATCCCTACCACACAAAAAAACCCCAAATCATGTGATAGATGTGCTATATCAGAAATAGTATTAACAAAAGATTTAAATGTAGGTAAACATAAAGAAATAATAACTACATTAAGTGACATATAAATAAAATAATTACATATGCATAATAATCCTAATAATTAATTAAAATTTACTAGATGCAGTCATCGAGTGTACTCAGTTCACAATCATATGTTAGGGTATGGTGCAGCTCCATAGTCAAAAAAATGGATTTTATATACTAGTATCACCAGTGGAAAAACCCACATAGTATTTCAAAAAAATACAATGGTTACAAAACTATCTAATTGGTGTCAACAAAAACCCTTCACACAAAACACTAGATAAATCCTTGGAATTTAATTGTAATATTATTTCATAGAATGAGGAGTAACAGTCTGACCTAGAAAATCAGACTAGTCACCCAATTTATCCCATTATCAGGTGTTATAATAAAATATTATAAAAAATGCATATAACCATAGTAAAAAAGGGGAATCAAAAGGGTATAAAATTTAGCCAAATACAGTAAATGGAAAAGTATGAGAACTATAGACTAACAAGTCTCCATAACACCCACTTCACCACAAGGATGTTACCCAAACTTGAATCATGACATAAATATGATCTTTAAAGATAGAAAATGACCTCCCATTCACCCATGTCATTTGAAACATGGTCTATAGGCACTGACATATAAAATTAGGGTTTGGAAGACATTGACTTACCATATTCTACCAAAGAATCTATATAATATCTAATATCAATAATATAAAAGATCTAAATTTAAAATAAATACATTTTATTTTATTTTTAGAAATTTTATAATTAAAAATAATTTCTCAAATATTCTTCTGGGTTTTCTATAAATTGGCTATCCTATTTTCAAAATCCATAAACATGCGAGTTATAAAAAAATCATGTAAAAATATTGAAATATAAATATACTCCAGATCTAACATTAAAAAAACTTCCAATCATTAATCAATATAGAGAAAAAAACACTACACATTCTAATTGGGATCTAACAATTGGTAAAATATGTATTAAACACATAGAATCCTAAAAAATAATGATGTTAAATCCAACTAATATCAAGTCCATCCACAGTCTATAAATATACAAGAGGATACCTCCAAGTTGTGTCACACACAACATGTCGACCATGGTTTTTTTTAAATTCCTAGATTTTTTCATGTATTATTTTAATATTATATAGAAATTATTTTGAGACCAGGCTTTCAGACGGCATGTAGTTCTGAGGCACAATGAGCCCAAAACAAACGTGGGAATTTAATTAAATAACACACACATGTGGTTTTCCATAAAAAGTTGAATAACTCTTGAATGGATTCTTGGATCAGAAATTTGAGGGCACTGTTGCGTTCAGAACAGTGAGTTTACCTTAGGTGAGGCCTAACATCGGCTGGTGCGTGTTGGTGTTGAAATCCAGTTATTGGATGTAACTATAATAAAATATTTTATAAAAATATTTTATAAAATATTATTGCAGCGAATATCGGAGTTGCGACGACGATGGCGGCAGACGATTCGGGACGGATCAGATGTTATGGCTTCTTGGGTGATTTCATTCAAATGAATCAAAGATTGTTTTCCCAGCCACTTGAAGGTTTGAAACACCTGAATTCGGTGTTAGGATGATGAAGCAAATAAGGATCTTGAGTTTTGCGGCAAACGGACTACAGAAACAAGATCAGGATGATCGGCTGAGGCGCAAGGAGGAAGACAACAGATCTGAAAATTTCCCGACAACACGGCATGTAGTATGGGCTACACGGTTTGTGTTCATCGGCGGAACCCCTATTGTGTACTCCGGGAGTACACGGAAACGGGTTGGGTACACAGAAAAGGACATTAAGTGTATACCCTTCCCTGGCCAGACACGACCATATACACGGGATACCCCGTGTATTGGTACATGGGTAGGGCGACATGGGTTGAGGCCGTGTACGGGAACATGTCCATCATACATGGAGCGAACCCCGGACACTCGGACACGGAGTGTAATCCTTCTACACTTCGTGTAGTTACTTTTCTATGAAAACCCTTAAGACATGGGCCATTTCACACGGGCAGTACCCGGAGTCAAGGAACACAACATGTTAACCTACTACGTGCTGTGTAACTTATTATACATGTCTTGATCCAGTTGTCTTCTATGACATGGAATAGTTTCTATAGGGTTCATCCTCTTGGTCTTTCCCCTGAAGGTTTCCGATATCATTTCCTTTGTACAAGAGTATGATCCCTTTAGCAGGACTTCCTAAATAGAGTTTTTGGAATCCCCTCTATGCGACTCAGAGTCAGATACTCTATTCCTTCATTGTACCCTAGGTAGATTTTATTGGTATCGATGTGACCTACTTTACCAGGGCAATGATCCCCTTTTTAGCAGGATATTTCAGATTGAGTTATTGGAATAACCCCATATCTATTGGTTGTGATCATCATCTGACGCATCAGGTATCTTTCTTCAATACTAGTGGAGTGAGTTCACCCGAAACAAGTTCCCCGTATCTTTCTTCAGACCTGGGAGTGTGTTCTCCCGATTACGTGCTTAGTGGAATCTTCGAGCTGGATCTTAGTGGTGGTTTCACAATAGTCGATCGTGTATGAGTATATCTAGATATTGTTGTTATATGTTCTGTAAACATATACTGTGTAGAGCTAACTATATCATTTCATTGAGGTATTTTCTTTGCTGTATTCCATTGTGGTTTTCGGGTTGTCCTTTTGGGTATTGTTATACTCACCCCTGCTTGGGCTTTTCCCACACATGTCGTGTCTTGTGCATATGAGTGAACCTTTGAAAGGATTCTAGGTGGAGCAGGACCGGACGGTGCTCAGTGAGATTAGGTAGGCTGTGGTTTGTTCCCATTTCTACAGATTGTAGTCCTAGTACCTTTCTTTTCAGGTTGGACTTAGTTGCAAATTTTCTTTTGGTGGGCTTGTACTTTTGGCCCAATGTTTTACATTCCTGTACTTTACTTTCTTGTCGTCCTCTGTTGGTTGAGATGTCATTGTATGCATGACCTTCCATTTTTATTAGTTTTTACTCTTCAGCTTCGTGGGCTTGGAAATGTGTTTGTGTGTATAGGTTTATAGGCAATGCATCCCATGTTAGTGTCATGCCTACTCGGTGCTAGTCCCCAGCCCCTGACCTATTGGAGGTGAGATTGGGGAGTTGCGGTACAGGCCCCATTGGGACGGGTCATAAGAGATTGGTATCAGAGGTGGTCAGTTCTACCTTATGACCGAGAGTATGTGAGTTTGTTTGGGGCAACAGTTTTAAGTGTTTGTAGTTTGGCCTTTAGGCCAGGGACCCCAGTGTTGGTACGGTCTGCCGACATATCCATACACCAGGACTCTAATAAATTGATTTTCGACTCAAAACATGAGACCATTAGTTGAAGGGGAAAATAATGGTACATGAATCATAGAAAAATTGGTTTTTTTTCATGTCCTTCTTGATTCAGCTTTCTATATACACTCACTGACTGTGATACATCTTGTTTCTTTACAGTATGACTCCACAACGCACACACGCTAGGAACCAGCAGCTCGATCACGAGGATGACCCCTCAGTGATAAAGCTTCGATACAAGGACTAGATCCCAATGTTTTACCTTCTGGTGGTGTGTCAGTTATTACACAAACTGTGGAGTAGTGTTTAGTTCATGTTGTTCTAATAGAGGAGGAGCGCAGGCTGAGCGCACTCCACGAGTTTCAGATATAGAGACCCCTCAGGTTTTGAGCGAGCCTAACCCACAAGAATCAGAGGACTGGCTTGAGGCAGTGGCTAGAGTCTTTCATTCTGTCAGGACACCAGCAGACCAGATGGTGATACTGGCAGTGAGCCTTCTATAGGGATCGACAGGGCGATGGTGGAGTTTGGTTATCCAGGCTCACGACGTGGTGACTTTTACAGGGTCAGAGTTTGATCATCTCTTCAGAGAGGAGTTATCACTGGTTTCCCTGAGAGCAGTAGGTATATAGGAGATTCATCAGCTTCAGCAGGGTACCATGACGGTGGATGACTATACATCTAGGTTTACCGACCTCTCACGGAACACGATGGATATGGTCAGGGATCAGTAATTCAGAGATCAGACTTTTGAGTGTGGCTTAAGCATAGACATCCAATCTGGCATCATCCCTAAGATAATTCATACTTATTATGGGGTGCTCGAGCAGGCCTTGGTGGTCGAGAGCTTCTTGGCAGAGCAGAGACTACCATCAGTTGTCAGTAGTGAGCGAGCTGGAACAGAGACCTCGACATCAGGTAGCCAATGTTAGGGACCCAGGTGTGGGAGACGTTTTCAGAGGAGATCCCAGGATAGAGGATATTTCATTCAGGGTTCACAGGGCGCATCCAGCCAGTCTCAAGAGAGGCGATGATACTCATGTGATGGCATGGGACATCTCTCTCAATATTTTCCTACACACCGTACTACTGACATGGGAGAAGTGTATGAACCACCGAGGGAGAAGCAACATGTGGAGCGGACAGATCTGTGGGGCGTTGGACGTGGAAGAGGAGCTGGGAGAGTAGCTGAAGGTGTTCGGCATTTTGACCCTTTACCACCACCCTAGGAGTTCCACCCCAGGCTCAAGGAGCTGGTGGATAGAGGCAAGGAGAGCAGCAGGCTGCGGAGGCTTATGACCTAGGTACTCCTGGAATGATTAGAGGTACAATCTGTGTCGTTTCTACTTTAGTTGTCGTACTGATAGAAACATGTTCTAGTAATTCTTTTCGTGTTGTTTCTCTTTTTCTAGACCTTGAGATTCCAGTTGAGCTATTGACTCAGGCCTTATTCTTAGAAGCTACGAATATAGAAGATTCAAAGATCACACAACTTTGCAGACAGTGTGACCTGACCCTTGGAGTTGAGAGTTTCGGTTAGAACCTCATTGTGGTAGTGTCTAGGGCTTACGATGTCATTCATGGCATGGATTGGCTATCCACAGTTCATTCCCAGATTGAATATTTTTGGTGAAGGGTGTGGCGTGTCCGCAGTGATGGAATGAGGTTCTCCTTCGTCGGTGAAAAGGAGACCTCGGCAACACAGGACGGACTCGTTCGTAGGAAGGTACAACCGATTTCACATTAGTTGGCTAGAATTGCCCTTGGTACATTAGATTTTACGAGTTTCTAGTTTCAAGAAGTAGTGGCTGAGTATGAGGATGCCTTTCTGGAGGATGTTCCCAAACTACCTCCTCATCGGGAGATAGATTTATGCATTGAGTTGAAACCCAGGATGAAACCGATATCAGAATAAGAATATTACATAGCTCTTGCAGAGCTTCGTGAAATTAGAGTGCAGTTATACGAAATGTAGGGGATGGGCTTTGTGAGACCCAATGTTTCACCCTGGGTAGCACCAGTGTTGTTTTACAAAAAGGAATATGGGATCTTGAGGATTTATGTGGATTACCGGCACTTGAATCATGTGATTGTGAAGAACTGATATCCACTACCGAGGATCGATGACCTCTTCGACCAGTTAAGAGGGGTACAATGGTTCTCGAAGGCTGATCTATGATCAGGCTATCAACAGTTGTGATTAAGGGATGAGGATATACCGAAGACGGATTTCATATGTCGCTACGGTCACTATGAGTACTTGATGATTCCCATCGGAGTGAAGAACGCACCAGCAGTGTTTATGGGGCTCATGAACCTGTTCTTTCAGCCCTATCTAGATCGGTTCGTGGTGTCTTTATCGATGATATCTTTGTGTACTCTACGTCCACGGAGGAGCACACGAGGAACCTATGTATGGTTCTGGACACACTCCGTGGGAACCGGTGGTATGGAAAGAAATTGAAGTGTCAATTCATGATACAGGAGGTCCACTTTTTGGGACACGTTATCTCAGCAGATGGCGTAGTAGTGGACCCTTCCGAGGTAGAGGCAATGCTAGCATGGGAGCCACACCGGAGCGTGACAGAGGTGCATAGTTTCTTTTAGTTGGTAGGATATTATCATATAATCATTAATGTTTTCTCCAGGATTTCAGCACACTTGACAGCTTTGACCCAGAACGGGAAGCCTATCGTGTGGACAGATAGATGCCAGTAGGCTTTTCAATAGTTAAGATAGAGTCTGACGATCACCCCTATCTTGAGACTACCAGAAGAGGGTGTCGAGTACATAGTGTTCTGCGATGCATCAAGAACTGGGATTGGTTGTATTCTGATGTAGAAGAATGTAGTGATTGTGTATGGATCAAGTCAGTTGAGGCCACACGAGAAGAACTATGCAACCCATGATATTGAGTTGGCAGTGCTAGTCTTTGCATTGAAGATCTGGTGGCACTACCTAGTGGGCATGCAGTTTATCATCTAATATGATCACAATGTCTAAGATATATCTTTTCTCAGAAGGATCTGAATTTAAGACAATGTCGGTGTCTTGAGTTCCTCTAGGATTACAACTTTGAGATCATTAATACTACTGGGAAGGGGAACGTTGTGGCAGATGCTCTCAGCAGGAAATCCAGTTCGCAGTTTCTGGATGAGGCGACATGACAGTTTTCCTCTTTACAGTTATCCTTCGTGGATAGAGATGAGGGAGCTTACCTTCAGTCAATAGTTAGTACCCATCCACTCTTACAGCGAGTCAGGGAATTACAGCTCAAGATTCTAGCTGTGAGACTCTACAAGCTCAGATATCTACAGGTGATGCTACAGATGGATATTCAAAAGTTGGGGAGCACGTTTTTCTTTTCAGAGGGTGTATAATAGTACCAGTGAAGTTGTGAGGGGAGGTTTTTTGGGTGTTCAATACATCTCCTTTGGCGGTGCATCCAGGCATGGAAAAGATGTATCAGGACATCCGACGTCAGTTCTGGTGGCCCAGAATTAACAAGAGTGTGGCTGAGTTTTTTTCTCGGTGCCTTACTTTTCAGCAAGTAAATGCTGAGCAGGAGGTTCTAACAGATTTGACTCAAACCCTTGAGGTGCCAGAGTGGAAGTGGGATGGGATATCCATGTAATTTTTGATGGGGTTTCCACCTATGTTTAGGGGACACAACGTCATCTGGGTGATCGTTGACTGACTCACCAAGTAAGCCCACTTTATAGCCATACGAGAGTAGATTTTAGTAGAGATATTTTGATTCCTCTATGTGCATGAGATAGTTCTAATTCATGGGGTTCCATCAACGATTGTATCATATCGTGATTCTCGTTTCACATCCCATTTGTGATAGGGATTTTAGGATGCTTTTGGGAATTAGCTATTCTTGAGAAAAACGTTTCATCCTCAGACTGATGGACAGATAGAGCAGACCATCCATGTTCTGGAGGATATGCTAATAGTTTGCATACATGAAATTTTTCATGGCTGGGAGGATCACCAACCACTGGTTGAATTTTCTTATAACAACAGTTACCACTAAACTATTGGTATGGTTCCATTTGAGGCTCTGTACGAGCGACCCTGCACATCACCACATTACCGGACTGACCTAGGAGATTCATCACTCATGGACCTAGAGATGGTGTGAGCTACAACAAGGAAGGTGTAGGTCATCCAGGAGTGTATGAGTACTACACAGAGTTGGAAAAAGATATATTCCAATAGGAGACGAAGGCCCTTGGAGTTCGAGGAGGGAGACCATGTGTTCCTAAAGGTCTCACCTCGATGGGGATTGTGAAGATTTGTCCAAGGCGTCAAGCTATCTCTGAGGTTCATCTGCCCATATCAAATTCTGAGTAGTGTTGGAGAGGTAGTGTATCTCTTGGCTCTACCTCCTCAGATGGACCGGGTACACAACGTCCTTCGTGGGTCACAACTATGGAGGTACGTGCATGATCCATCACACATTATCGACTTGGGTGAGATGGACATCGATAATGGGGAGACCATTGTTGAGTACCCAGTGGAGATCGAGGATTGGCAGGAGAAGATTCTATGTGGGAAAGCTATTCCCTTGGTGTGTGTCTGGTGGCAACACGAGAATCATCAGGAGAGAACATGGGAGTGGGAGGCTCTGATCCGTGCGCAGTACCCACGTCATTTTGAGTATCCCTTGTTTTGGCTTTTCAGGGACGTAATTCCCTTAGGTGGGGAGGATTTAATGTCCCAGATTTTTCTATGTATTATTTTAATATTATATGGTAATTATTTTGAGACCAATCTTTGAGACGCATGCAGTTCCGAGGCCCGGTGAGCCCAGAACAAATGTGGGAATTTAATCAAATAAGAAAATAACGTGCATGTGTGGTTTTCCTGAAAAAGTGGAAGAACACCTGAATGGGTGCTTGGATCAGAAATAAAAGGGCACTGTTACATTCAGAACAACGAGTTTGACTTGGGCGAGGGCAAACATCGGCTGGCGCAGGTTGGTGGTGAAATCTATTTTTTGGATGTAACCGTATTAAAATATTTAATAAAAATATTTTATAAAATCTTGTTGCAGAAAATATCTTTCTATCTTTTTAAATAATGAATTCATAGGGGATCAGGTTTATAGATCTCATAAACCTGAATTTCCCCTAGAGGTGCTGGGAGGCTCTGGAGAAAACCTCCAAACGCGGCGACGATGTTCTTGACGAGTTTCATCGGAGACAACAATGCGGCGACCAGATCTTCACCAACGAACTCCATAGATCTAGTTAGAGAGTTTGATCTCTTTGTGATTTCATCTCCATTCTTGATTCCTATGATGAACACAGACTAATCTGCAAACCGATTAGCCGACGGATCGATCCTTTCGTGGGCGGGTATGATTTGGGTTTTTTATTTGGAGATCTAATGTTCATAATTATAATTTGTTGATTATTTTGGTTTTGATCTAATGGTGACGAACCCGAATCGTCACGAACAATGATTGAGGTTCGTCCCTCTTGTACGATTTTTCGATTCAATTCCCCATTCTTCGTGGAGACTTTCCGTTCTTTCCCGAGCTTGATGTTCATAGAGTAAATTGATCGTTGCACATTAATTTGTTGGAATAAAAATCCGAGATTTCAGATCCAACATCAGAATGATGCTACAGATCTGTGATGAAGATGGTGGCGGATGATTTGGGATGGATCAGATGTTATGTCTTCTCACGTGTTTTCCTTCGGATGAATCAACGCGTGTTTTCCGAGCTGATTGAAGGTCCAAAACACCCAGATTCTGCGTTAGGATGATGAAACGAACAAGGATCTTGAGTTTCATAGAAAACAGATATCCGAAACGAGATCCGGATGATCAGCCAAGGTGTGAGGAGGAAGACGACGGTTCTGGAAATTTCTCGACTACACGGCATGATGTATGGGATACATGACATGTGTTCATTGGTGGACCACCTGGCGTGTACTCCAGGAGTACACAGACATGGGCTGGGTACATGACCAAGGACACTACATGTATACCCTTCCCCAACTAGACCCGGCCAAATACACGAGATACCTTGGGTACTGGTACATGGGCAGGGTGACACGGGTTGCGGCCGTGTATGGGAACATGGCCAGCATTCATAGAGAAAACCCCGGACACTCGATCAAAGAGTGTAATACATTTACACGTCGTGTAGTTACTTTTATACGACAAGTCTTAAGACATGGGCCGTTTCACACTGGCAGTACCCGTAGTCAAGGAACACGGCGTGTGACCATACTACAAGCCATGTAACTTTTTATACATGGATTGAGCTAGTTGTCTTCTGTGACTTCGAATAGTTTCCTTACGGCTCGTCCTCTTGGTATTTCCCATGAAATTTTCTGGTATCATTTCTTATGTACAGGAGTATGATCCATTCAGTAGGACTTCCTGAATAGAGTTGTTGTAATCCCCTCTGTGAGACTCAGAGCCGGATCCTCTATTCCTTCATTGTACCCTAGGTAGAGTTTCTTGGTATCGACATGACCTACTTTACCTAGGCTCCAATCCTCTACTTAGTAGGATAGTTCTGATTGAGTTGTTGGAATCACCCCATAGCTACTGGTTGTGATCCTTATCAGATGCATCATGTATCTTTATTCAGTACTCGTGGAGTGGCTTCTCCCAGAATGAGTGCCTCATATATTTCTTCATACCTAGGAGTGTGTTCTCTCAGTTACGTGCTTAGTGGAATTTTCGAGCTGGATCTTAGTGGTGGTTTCGTGATAGTCGATCGTGTATGAGTATATCTGGATATTCATGTTATATGTTCTATGAACATATACTGTGTAGAGATGACTGTATCCTTTCTTTGTGTTATTTCCATTGTTGTATTCCTTTTTAGTTTTTGGGGTAACCTAGTGGGTATTGTTATACTCACCCCTGCATGGGAATTTCCCGCACGTGTCATGTCTTGTGCAAACGAGCGAGCCTTTGACAGGATTCTAGGTGGACCAGGACCAGACAGTGCTCAGTGAGATCAGGCAGGCTGAGGTGTGTTCATATGACTACATATTGCAGTCCCAGTACATTTATTTATAGGATGGACTTTTGTAGACTTTATTTTCATGGGCTTGTACTTTTGGCCCATGTTTTTACATTACATTAAATTACTTTCCTGTCGTACTCTGTTGCATGAGATGTTAGTGTATGCATGCTTTCCATTTTCAGTAGTTTTTTACATTTCAGCTCTGTGGGAATGGAGATTTGTGTGTGTGTGTACAGGCTTATAGGCAATGCCTCCCATGTTAGTGACATGCTTACTCGGTGCTAGTCACCAACCCCAGGACTATTGGTGGTGGGCATGGGGAGTTGCGGCACGGGCCCCATTGGGACGATTCGTGACCCTTTTTTCATGACCCACCATTGTGTACCACAATGAATTTTTAATAATTTTTATATTGAAATCCATTCTTGAATTTTTATAAGACAATTACAATTCAATGAAAATCTGATTTAGGTTTTAATAATCCATTTTTTCCAAATCAAGAAAAATCAGGTTTTTTAGAAGAAACTCCATTTAAAAAATGAACCCATGCCCTTTTTAGTTTCAAAATATAAATTACCTTTAAAAACACATAGAATCAATAAAAATATAATAAATTCCAGAAATTATAAATCTTGGAGTGATCAACCAAGATAAATGACTTAAAAAACATATGCCACTTTGAAACCAACAATTAGATACCATGATAATGACCATAAAAAAACCAGACACACTAGTAATATGAAATGTATCAATAATAAACAATATATGATCACAAATCCATGAAAAACCCAAGAATACCACAAAAACTAAGAATATCTAGATGGAGAGCTTACTCGAATATTCGAAATCAAATTTCAACAATGATCAATCACTAAATGAATCAATTCATATGGAAAATAGTCACTAAAAACACATATGAAGCACACTAGGTCTAGAAATGATGGATACATAAAGAATTAATGAAGCATATTACTCATACAGATCCATAAAAACCAATAAAATTAAATTAACATAGTTTTTAACCCATTTACATATTGTGTAATCCTAGTGTCCTTATACCAAAAAACACCAGAATTTTTAAAAGATATACATATTTTTATACAAACACTACATTTAACTATTACACGACATTTATTCTTTTCACACCAATTATATGAATCATGGAATCTTACCAACTAAATTTATATGGAATTTACATCAGATAACCATTGTGTAACAACAAAATGGGATGTAGAAACTATACGCATTATGTGATAAATTCTAAATAGTCACTCAAATCAATATTACATATATCCTACAATTTTTAGGGTCATCGAAAATGACCCAATAAAATTAATGGAACATTAAATTTCAGAGAATAGATGACTGAATGGTGGTCGGGCATTACAATATTCCAACTATAAAATATTTCTATCCACATAATGTTTCCAATATATTCGATCAGAAAAAAGTGAAGGCCACTAATTCTTCATCAACAACTCCCACTCCCATAACTCATTGATATCATATTCACACTGCTATTGTACCTAGACCAAGGTAATCATTTTACCTTACAGTATCTTGTCATATCAACCTATAATATAAAATATATTTTCGACCAATGTTGTATCAGTTTCAAGATCTAAATTCTCCCACACAATCACATTTACAAGATCTTGTATATATCTCATAAACTAGGAAACATATAACACATCATAGATAGAAGTAAAACCAGATCAAAATTCCAACAATTTGTACACCATCGCCAGTTATTATTTGATCTGAAGGTGGTTCTGAAATCTAGGTTCCAACTAAACGTACTTACATAACTGATGATATCCTAGATGATTTTAAACTCAAATTAAAAACCCAATAGCCCTCCAAAATCTTTAGTGGATATAGCCAACTATCCACATAAATTTTTGATGACTCCATTCTATGATGAAATCATTTGGATAAAAATACCCATAAAAGTCATCCCATGAACCATGTAATGAACCAAACATTGGAATAACATATTTTTCCTAAATATATTTGTCATACTATGTCATAATAAATAAAAGTATAATATTATAAATGAAATGTGACCATTGGTTTTTAACTGTTATATGTCCATTGGAATCAATAATGAACATTACAATTTTTGTTTAGAAATAAAAATGATAATGGGTAATTAACGTATAATGATGATTCGTGGGCATCATATAGTAGACTTAGTCCATTCAAAGACCATTTTTCGAAGCTTCAGAAGGAGGAAGCATCATTAAGCTTCACTCTAGACCAAGCCCAAGACGAGATTCTACATGATAAGGTTTAAAAAAATCACATACGGGAGAAGAACTAGATAGTAGAGATTACCACTAAGATGATGTAATCCGAGATGCACCAATATTCCAATACCATCATACAACAAACCCATAGTTCATATGCGGGTGTTTTAAGGGGTTATGTATCGAGGCCATAAAAATAAAAAAAATGTAATCCCTTTTTTTGAATAATATTTTTATTTCTTCATTTCCATTTTAATAATAGATTTCCTTAATAACATATATATATATATATATAATTGACACCAATTTGATAGATTAATTTAAGGAATACAATGTTGTACTATTCTAATAATTTTTAACCACAAAAAATTATTATTGTAAAATAAACATCAATTTTTAATTTAAAATTTTATAATTATTCTGGGGTCAATTTTTAGTAGTTTTCTTATAAGTTTAAATTTTTCTATAATTTTTTTTGATAAATAGTATTTTATGAATAGTCTAATTTTCGAATAATAGTAGGTTTTTATAAATAATTATAAAATAATTGATCATGTGAAATGATTTTTAAAAAATGATAATACATAGTTGTTATTAGTATGATATTTAGATTCTAATTGGTTCAACCTGATTTTTGGGGAATAGTAACATTGGAATAGTAATGATACACTCATGAATAGTAACATGACCAATCCAATGGTATCCTCACCCGAGTATGTATAGATATAATATAATCATGAAGAATGGTAATGTAATATAATAGTATAAAGAATTAATTGTTTCAAAAAAATTTATTTAAGAATTAGTGTTTTTTGAATAAATATTGATTTTACAAAAAATATTATCATATTTAGATAATAATATTCATTAAATGGAGGTTTTTTAATTCAGAGTGTTGATATTAAGTTATGATAAATTAATCATATTTTGAAAAAATGTTTTATTTTTTGGTTTAGAGTTTAAAAACAATTTTGGAGTTTTCAATGTGTTTAAGGAAGTGATAATGATGAAATACATAATTTAAATTTATGGATAACTAACGTGGATTAAAATATGATATTAAGTGTATGATGTTTCCATAAACCTAATCATATACCATGGGAATTTCCATGGTTCTGAAAATTCTATGGGAAAGCCCATTGTTTTGGAAATGCCATTGATGAGGTGTCCTTATAAACTAATAAAAAATCCTCTCTATATTACTATAAAAATCAAGAAATTGCATTATTTCCATTCATTAGAAAAATCCACCAATAATATATGATATTATTAGCTTCCAATGAATCTTCCCAAGGATTCCTCAATTCCCCATGTTCCCAATCATAGATTTTATTATGATACTATTCTGTGTAAGAGAATTCTCGACTTTTTTTCCCTTTTAGGTTCACTTTTATATGTAGGTCATATAAATTTCCAAACTCTATTATTATTTCCCATTATTAATTCCCTATACTTTTTTATAATTATTTTTTGAATTTTCAACCATTGTATGTATTTTTTTAGTGTTTTATAAAACCATGTTTTATACCCATTGTGATGCAGAATACTCTTCTCAAAGTCTCCACCTTTTTCTCAAGAAATTATCTTATGTTCATTATTTGAATACTTAATCATAATTAATTTTTATGGATCATCACCATGAAATAAAAATAATTTATTTGGTTCTGGAATTGGCATAAATAAAACCCACATTCCCTTTCTGTTGTTTACAAATGACATAATTATCTTGTTTTTATGAATGTTTTAAAATCCCATAATTTATATATGAAACCCAGTTCTTTTCTTCTATATTTTTTATTTATGAAATGGTTTATTATGATATATCTGGATCACATGAAAATAAAGATGTATTAAGTGTTCTCCTTGATAGTTCTTCAATTAATTTGGTAAAGAAATTATTCTATATAGATGACATGATTTATAGTGCCTTAGATTATAACTGTGGTAATTTTTATGACACCATGGGGACAGACCATGGTGATATGGTAATGAATTTATAAATTTAATGTTTTATTCACATTTTCGAGTTATCATTCAAGTTATTATTATCTTTATATGACTCATTCCAAGTCCTTAATGTTATTTCTCATATTCTAATTGATATCTCTCAAGATCACATGAAATTTGTTTTCCCTATATTACCTTAATTATAATTACTCTCAACCTTTCCTATGATGTATGTCACCATGTTATGAGATTAAACAATTTTAAATATGATAAGAATTTAAATATTACTTTAATGTGGATTAAAATAATTCTTTTTGTGTTCATGTATTCTGTACCATATTTTCAAGACACTAAACCTTAATGATCCTCTGTATATAAAATGTAATCAAAGGTTATGTAATCAAAATCCAGGATTCTATACACCATCCTTGGCCCAACAATTGACTAATATCCCAATTATTCATAGCACACGATATATCAACATGGATACCCATAAAATTCCAAAAATGGATCCTTATTTATTTAAGGATGATAACTAATTCGATAGGAAACCACAACCAATGAGATATTCTTATCACAATATCCACCTGAATCCAACTGAAAATCCCTAATACTAACCTCAAGAATATGAATATCCATCTTTATATGTCTATATGTCTATGGATTATAATCCATGAATAATTTAAATTATGATCCCATTCTTTCATTAAAAAAATATTGGATCTGGATTTGAACCTTCAGTCCCTATTAAAAAAACAATAGAGGGAACCCCACAAAGTCTCACAATATCTCATACAAATAAGTCCCTGAGTTGTTCCACATTTTTCATTACCATTATTGGAACATCATGAATTTATATAGTAAGTATTTCAATAACCACACAAATCACATCCTTCCCACTAGGATTCCGTGTTAAACTAACTAATAAATCCATGTAATTTTTATCCCATATCAATACTAAAATTCTTAAAGGCTTCTAAAACCATTCACGCATCTGGTGTTCAGCCTTAAATCTCTAATATGTGAGACATGATGAAACAAAATCTAGTATTTACTACCTCATCCCAAGTCACAAATACTACCATTTTAAATTTTGGTACATATTTGTATCACCGTGGTGAATATACCAAACTGACTAGTTACCATGGTATAAATGCTCACGTATAAATGAAAAAGAACAACTAACCTTCAACAAAATAACAAATATCCACTGGTGCACCAAGAACACTAACCTAAGGTCTCCAGAGTATTTAGTATTTATACATAGAATCATATGTTGGTGTTTTTTCTTATGTTGTAAAAATATCTCATAAAAATATGATTCTAACATTATAAAAGTCATGAACACATGATCATCATCCTCCTTTACTCCCTATCTCATCTTAGAAAACAATATCATCAGAGAACACACTATAATTAATTCCATTAATACATGGATTGGTACTCTAATATTGAATGGATCAGAAACCACATTTCCTTTCTTGGGGGTATATATGATATTTAAATCATTTGTCTGAAGATACCCATCCAAATGTATCGATGTCATGTTTATATCCCTATGATTGAAAAAATAATTCATAATTTCTTTTATTACAATGCACTATATATCACTCCAAATATATATAGTAACACCACAATATTAGTGCATACATAATATCGTACGAATCAAGTTGATGGGTTAGTTCATTCTTCCCATGAAAGAACATGTGTCATGGGACATAATACATAACCTATTTTTTATTCCTCAATACACATCCTAAACTCATACGTAATGCATCGTAGAAAGCATTATAACCAAAACCTTGTTCTCGGAGAATCAACGTTGGTGATAAAGTAAACCTCAGATTCATATCATTGAAATAAAAGTATCATTGGTCATCCCTCTTAGGATATCCAAACTTAAGATTCAATGATTCCATTGTATAAGTAATCAGGATGAAGTGTTGAACAAAACACGTGTAATAAAAACCCAACCCTAGGAATATTCAGATCTAAAACATGTTTATGGGTTTTTTTCTAGGACATAAATTCCCATAACATTTAATTTTACACAAATATTACCCTATCTAAAATCGCATTCCCCAAAAACATTAAATATTGGATTAAAAATTCACACCCAGGATGTTTAAAATAAAAACGATGTCCATAAATGGTTTTAATAATGACATTTAAATGGTTCCCATGATCCTAATTTGACAAGGATTACACCATGATATCATATGTGATCACTACAATATAATATTCCAAGACCTAATGAAATACTTATTTCATCAAATCCATAAATACATTAGGATCATTAGTGAGTCGAAATGTCAATAAAGTAACTCTAAATGAACATATCTAGTATGAAATGATTTAATTGGTATTTACTTCTCTCAAACACTCAATTGATGGTGCGCTAAAGATAGGTAAATCATTAAATTCCAATAATCCCCTCAAAGATGATCAATAAGATCATCTATTCATGTAAAATATACTTCTAATTAATAATCACTTGATTCAAATTTCGATAGTCAATACAAATATTGTGACAGTCATATACATTATTAGAAAAGAGTTCATGTGAATATTTTACTGAAATGATAGGATGAATAAATCCTTTTTCATATATGCCCATAATATAGATCATAAGTTACAACCACTCAAAAGGTGCCTTTTGATTAGATGGAACAAAAATGGAATCATTCTAGTGTGTAGGTTAATCATAAACCTGACCTCTCTCTATGTTGATAATATATAAAATCATCTTGAAATACCCTATGGTACACACATAAAATTGTAGGTAGATAAATTTCTTTGAAAGGGTAAAATATCATGAATCATTTCAATAAACCTATATTAAATTATACCAGTATGAGAGACAACATTCCTTGTCATTCCTAACCAAGAGTTACACTAAACCTAGAAAACACGAGTGACACCATTAGAAGATAAGAACACAACTTGAAGAAAATGAAACTCATTATGTACCTTAACACTAATAATACAATCCTTGTGAATAATCATGTTTTACATTTTATTATAAATAACAAATTAGTCCCAAACCACCTTAAAGGGAGTTATATCCACTAACACAAGAGGAACAATAATCTATTTTTGTACTAATTTTTGATAGGCATGGAAAGATGAAATGAAAATGGAATGTTATACCAATGAAAACCAAACATTATATGCAATGTTGATGATATAAATGATTGATTATCACATATATCAAAAAAAATATATAACCATAGAATGTTAAGTAAACATCATACATCAACCAATAGATGGTTCTTATTTGGATTCTTATGGTGTATACTATTCCACATAATGATATTATGGAATATTCACATGAACATCCTCCATTATATTGAGAATGAGACCCACCACAATTGAGAGCATCAGTGTGATCCTAAAATCCCTTGTGGGAAGTAGATCTTCCCTTAATTGCTTGGGATATACTATCCCAAAAGCATTTCAGTTTTCCATATCACCTACAGAGATGAAAAGTACAAGGAGTCTCCATAAATAGAGACCTTGTATTACCATACCTACCACACTAGAATATTATAACCTCATTCTACCCTGAAGAATCCCCATAAACTAGTCCTACGTAAAACTGACTAGTCTTGCACTTCCTTTTCTAACTTGATGAACCCTAGATTAACACTACCATATCTGAAGAACATCACATACACGTCCTTCCATTTATGTCTACAATAACCAGAGCATCTTTAAAGTCTATATTCACAATGTTCATAATACATAAAATAACTAGAATTTACCCAATATCATCCTCAGACATATCAGAGGCCTCCAAGCCTTTAGGTAATCATTCGAGACAACATTTAGTTCTAGATTCACCAACTCAAGAAAAGATGGAGTACTCTTGAATGGTATACACTCCTTGATCTAAGGTCAGAAAATCCAAGGTATTCTCTTCACATAAAATATTAGAATAAAACTAAAAAAATACATTCCTGATATAATTCAAAGTAGGTACCTTGTGCAACATATCATTCATAATAGAGTCTCACCATCATATTCTTAGCCCCTAGATCATTTACATGATTCTTTGAAAATGACAACACTTTGAAAGACAAATTTTTACTCTAGTGAAGTAATTATAGTGTCTATAGGATGCCTAATGAAATGAGAGAACCATGTATTGGTGTTTAAGTGACACACTAGTAGTCGATTCCAGGTGTTTCTTTACATGAGTTAACTAATAATGGGTTGAAAAATTTTATTTATGAAAATAAATGTAATAAGATACAACCCACAAATTATGTGTCATTTTTGTAATGAATGGTTTTTCTTTTAAATAAAAATATATTGTTGAGAAAAATAATGAGTGTTCTAGATTATTAACGGATGGGGGAATTTCATTCATATTTGGATATATTTCAATTATGATTATGATTTTTGGTTTGAACTGGCATCCCAAGGGTTATATTGGTTTGGTGAGTTATGAACATTTATGGATGTGTTTTTTGAATGTTGATTTTATTTTTCAACATTCTATTTCTATGGATGGAAATTACATGGGGATTAATTTTGTGGTGGAATTGTATGTATTATATTTCGGAGCTTCATTGTTTATTCATACGTTTGGATGAAAACATTGTTGGTGTTCTGTGATAATTCAAATCATGTTAGATCAATTTGAGGGTATTCTTTTGAAGGCTGAGTGATTGTTAAGTTGTTTCTAGTTTAATTCCTTTAATAGGAGGATGCAACATGAGTTTGATTCAATAATATATGTATCAAATAAGGAAATTTAACATTGAATGGTTGAATGATGTGTGTTAGGAGATACATGTGAATGAAAATTGGGAACTGTTGAGGATGATATGAATTGTGGTGGAGAGTCTTGTAGATCTTATGTTAATACAGATGGATTAAATTTGGAGGGAGATTGAATTTTTGTTTTATTGAATTGGATGGAAAATAAAAATGGCTATAGAATTGTTTTTTATAGTTGTAACCCCTTTATAGTCCCAATATGAACTTTTGATGGAATCCCCCATAGATCTCAAAAGTATCCTGGGGTTCGGGGATAAGATTTATGGATTTGGAGAAGAATATGAGGGAAAATGTTAGTAATTAGTTTTTTCTTACTATTTAACCTGCCTTGTGGCCCAATATATGAAGGTACACATCCTGTGAAAGCCGTATGGTAGGTCTAAGAGATTTTTATCGCAGTTTTAGAGCTATAATGGTTTTTCTATGGTTGGAACAAGTTTTTAAATCCATTAACCAAAACCATGTGATATGGTTTCTCATTTTTATAATGATAAAAACAAATTCGGTGTAAAATTTGGCTGACCACACATTGAAACCACATACAAATTAAAAAGAGGCGAAATAACTAGTTTTTCCATAAAAAGATAAAAGTGGAACCCACATTTCATCTTCGATTGTATATAACTATCCTCTTCATATGACATCCATTTCCCCTCCTACAACCCATTTTATTTTTTTTGTGTTTTGTAGTGATCATTCAAGGATTATAAATGAAATATTATATTTAAATACCTCA
The DNA here is from genome assembly GCA_963277665.1 of Viscum album. Taxonomy (NCBI): domain Eukaryota; kingdom Viridiplantae; phylum Streptophyta; class Magnoliopsida; order Santalales; family Viscaceae; genus Viscum; species Viscum album. The sequence continues at coordinate 811,181,658 of OY728151.1, forward strand.
TCTCTAATTTCTACCCCATATCTAATTTTTATGGTCTCCGGTTTAGGTTTTCTTAGTGATTCTATAGAATCATCCTAGAATCAGAAATTTCTCACAGAATTGTCTATTACAATGGGTGGAGAGTATCCAAAGAATGTTATTTCTTGTTGATGTGCATCATTTTGATAATTTAATTATGAACCATCAATTATTTATGGGTTTCCATTAATAATTTTAAATTTTCAATATTGATCATGGAATTGTTATTTAGGGATTTGTCCTTGTGTGTGGTAAAGGGTTTTTCATGGTTACATTGTAAGAATTTGGTCATGGATCTATTATTGTGAGATATTTTATCTGGTTTTACTTTTTTTCTTTTGGGTTTTTATTTTCAATTAAATATTACTGTTAGAAATTAATTTTCTAATATGGAATGGTATGAAATAGGTGCCTAGGTGGTGATCAAATATTTAATGGGCCATGAAACTATTTTCAACCCATGGGGATAATGACAGATATTTCGTTTAAGTTATATTATCCCTAAATTCACACATAGTATTATTTTATCCATTATATGTACGTAGCTGTCTTATCAATTCTTTTCAATGTAATTAACATAAGAATTATCCAAATATTTTAAACTACATTGTGTTCTTATTTTCCTTCTAATATAATGTAAAATACTTATAGGAAATGTGTTCCTTATTGATCACCATGAATTTTAACATGACCTTGATAAATGGTTAATTCAATTAAAATTTAAATATATAATTTAAATTGTATTTAAATTCATTTTCAAATGGCATTAGAATGGACATATAATAAATTTTTTATGAATTTCTATATTTTTCAGGTTTTTTGCAGTGATAAGTGGTTATGATATTTTTAAAATTGATTGATGATATGTTTTTTATTTTTGAAAATGGTTTTTAAAAAATGGATTTTGAGTAGGAATGTTTGTATTCATTTTATAACGTTATTTTGATATGGTGAGGCCAATTAAGTGTGGATACAATTATTTTGACATGGAAATATGAAAGGATAACATATTAACCATTTTGATTATTTTTTGATATTTCTTGAGCTATATATTGGTTTAAAATAATAATAATGGTTATCATGTGTTAACTATAAAATTAAGGATATAGTGGTTATGGAAAATATTGGGTGACCATGACCATGTGGGACACAACAATTATGATTAAAATTGGGTGGTCGCGACCCGAAGGGATATAGTGATAATGGTTAGCCCAATGTGAATAATAAACCCAAGGGGGGTCACTCTCTAGTGAAGGATATATTTCGTATAGGTGATGCTTAACTGGGGAATGCATATATTTACCATATCCGATAGTACGTAAATTTGCATAATCATTATTCCATTCTTTGATACACCTGAACACTAGTTGAAATAGGTATTTATCATTCTCTTGGTGAACCTGACCCTCATGTTTATAATTTATTTTATACTCTCATTTAAAATATTTAAATAAATATTTCTAACTGATTACACTGTGAACCTTTTCATGAACTACTTATCATACTAGTTATATTTAGGGACATTATTTGTGTTTTCCTACTATGTTGTACAAACACCCTTACTAGGCATCCTTGGAGCGTTAATACCCAAATATATGTAAAATTATTATTGGTATAGACTGAGTATTAAAGTTGTTGTTGTTTAATTATGTGTTGGTACTGGAGTTGGATAGTAGGACTAGGAATGAGTTGGGACCTTGTGTGGTTAGTCCATGAATGTCAATTTTATTTTATTTTTTTATACTAATTGTGTATTAAACACCCATAGCATAAATTATATGTAAGACCCATTCATTTAATATTTCATGAAATATTTTAATTATTTGGCAGAACATTAAATGTTTATAATGTTTATATATTTATGATAAATTTTTTAATTACTATTATTATTAATCACTTATCATATTGGCATGTTATCACCATGGTAACCTATTTGGCCCAATTTGATTGTCAGAATAATCTACCATAATTGAAGACATGCCTAAAGAAAAGAAGTGTTCTGATGGTTCTACCACCAATCTGGGGTTCATGGGGAGATATTTGACATGAAGTATGTTACAAGGTGTGTAGTCATAGACCCAATAAATGTGAATCATGGGGATGAGAGATTCAATGATCATACAAACCTTTTTTTTGTTGACCACCCCGTAGTTATTTTAGGTGACATACCCATCTTGTTTTTAACATTAAAAAATGTATAAATTTATAGAAATACACATTATCAACATAAAATTAATATTTTTTTCTACGATCCAATAATTAAACTAATATTTATGGTTGTCACTATGGTTCTATAACACTATCACAGAAGGTATATTATTTAATCTTGAAAAATAACTAATACCTTTTTAAAAACAATCTATAGTAGCCCAAGACTGTGATTCACATACTTTTTCTAAAGACCTAGAAATTCCGTGGAAATTTATTTCTTAAATACATGGGATTTTTACGAGTCTGTTATTTTTTACAGTGCTTGATTCTGAGGTACGGTGTGCCTGGAATCAATTTCTGATGTTTTGTTCGGGTACGTTCAGTAAACGTACAAGTGGATTTTTATAACTTTTGAACCAGTGCTCAGAACGGAAATCTGATGGCACTGTTGAACTCGCAGCATCAATATTCACTTAGGATGACTTTCTCCTCAACGATGGATGGTCGAGAATAAATGTTAGTTTTTGGGTTTTTATAATAAAAATAATAAAATAAAGTGTACCCCAGTTTTTTTTATTTTTGATCCTCCATGAGTGTGAGTGTGTTGGTTAAAACCTCCACATGGGAGTTGGAGGTGGGACTGCCACACCCTAACCTCCGATGAGAGGTTATGGTGGTGGGGCCCACCCAAGCATAACCTTCCGTGAGAGATTACATCGTGGGGACCACACAAGACAAAAACCCCAAACTAATTTGAGGGTGAAAAATAACCCAACTCTCATAATTAATGAGAGGGAAGTCTCTTGACCTCATCTACCATTAATTGGTTCCACCTCTCTATTTTGATTAATTACACCAATGCGTGTAGTTTAATTAAGGGGAGCCTCTTAACCTCCACATTAATCAATTGCGCAAACGCATGTAATTTATTAAAGGGAGACTCTTAATTTATTACTCCATTTTGAAATTTTTTTGCGAATAAAATAATAGATTACTTATATTATTTTTCTCTTGGCATTTCTCTTTTGGTGGGAGCTTGAGAGGAGATCATGGGAGAAAAGATGTAATCACAATGAAGAATGAAGAGTGTGAAGAATGCCTCTATCATCCTTCTTCGACTTCCTCCCTTGGATCCAACCGACGTGGAGTGACTTCCCCGGCCGATGCATCTCGGGGATGGGAGCGCATGACAAATGCGGCGAACGAAGAACTTCATCATCTTCTTTCTGCAACACCGTCAACGAATGACGAACGTCGATCGGCGAACCAAAGGTAGGGGGTTTACCTTGTGTTTTATCAATTTTCTTTTCTCATCATTGTATGTAAAGAAATATTTACATGGTTGTAAATAATGGATGTTCATCTTTCCAATTTAGATGAACCAATTGATATCACATGAAACGCGGAGGATGCTGGCCAACCTAACATGGCCCAAAATCCTCCGTCGATTCTTCTTTATTGTGGTGTTATATGGCATGGCGATGAGGTGAAAATGATGAAGGCGGCAATGAAGAAGGAAGTACTACCCATGCCATCCGCGAATCAAGCTGCCCCAGCGGTGCTCCGAAGCTTCCAGCCGTCCCCCACCGGACCGAACGGCGCCTGGCCCGCCTACCCACACCCTTCCGATGCCCTACCCGGCGCGCGACATGCCTGCCCATGACATTCTGTTGCCCTTCCCGGCGTGTGTCCCACCTACCCGCAGCCCACAAGCATCCTGCCGCACCCTGGCCAGCGCCCATGGGCCCTGCCTGGCGCCGTCCCGACGCCCCTGCGGCCTTCCTGGACCCTACCACGACCTACCCGGTGCCCCCGTTCCCTATCCGGCACCCTGCTGGCGGCCATGCGCCCTGCCATGCCCCTGCGCGGCCTGCCCGATGCCATCACTTCTTTCTCTACATCCTCATAGTGCCCCCGAGGCCTACCCGGAGCCCCGCCGGCAACCCCGTGGCCTGCCCGGCAACATGCCGGTGCCCCCGCAGCCTGCACGATGCACCCATGGCCCGCTCGCTCCCTGCACGGCCTTCCCACTTGTCTCTCGACTGGTCTGACCTCCCGGGATGAGTCGCCTGAGCCGCTCGCCTCACGGATCTTGCCGAACCGTTACCATGCTTCGGGCCTGGTCGCCTACGTGGCGACCTGTGGGCCGAACCGCCCACGTAGTACGTCGGGCCTAGCCCAGCAGACCGGGCCAAATACTCAGCGGGCTGACCTTCCCAATGGGCTGGGTTAGACCCAGCGAGTCTGACTGCGTCGACCCAGACCATGTTGGCCCAAACATGGTGGGTCGAGTCAGTCTGACCGGGTCGGACCAGACCTGTGCCGATTTCAGAACCATTAGCTTCTTCGTCCATATCTTTGGCACCAAACATCCATTTGACGAACCATCAGTGGTGACGGTATTTTTTGGAGCGAAGCCGTCCCTCTGAGTATACCCCACTAGAGTTCAGGGTATAGCTGAGATACAAATAATTTGGATCGTACACGAATCCAACCGGGCCCATGGGACTAAAAGACTAATAAGTAACAGACCCGGCGTCCGATTGACGCACCGTCTATTTCATTGAGAACGCTATGATGTGGCGGACTATTGAGATACTTCTTCATGGAACTTCGTGAAAATTGGAGTATTTCCCAGTAGCTCGTGGAGTGGATCCTTCTAGTGAAGAGTATACAGAGTGTAGAGATCTAGTAGCTGGCAGACCTGACAGTTGGTTGACCGATTCGACTCAGAGTTATTCGACTATCCCAATGGGGAGGGCTTGGTAGTTGGCAGAAGACACATGGCGGAGGAGTTCTTGGTAGGTGGCGGCGGACCTGCGATACTCGACCGGAGCAGTACCTCTACAGGATTTTAGGGGGAGCACATGATAGTTGGTGGCATACCCACAGTGGAGGAGCACCAGGTAGTTGGCAGCAGACCCACAGTGGAGGAGCACCTGATGGTTGGCAGCAGACCCGTGGTACCTGACAGGAGGATTACCTCAGCAGTCCAAGGTTGGTGAGAAGCACCTTGGTGTCGCGACAGGCCCACTGTACACAACATGGGAGGAGTTCTCCAGATTCCATGGTTTCGATAATGAAAATCTTGTTTAGAGATAAGTCAATGATTTTAGTGTTTCTTCAGGATTGATATGGGTCACTAGATAACTTAGGTATATGTATGGGTATATACCTATGTAATGGTTATATGTTGATTTCATACTTTTGGTTTATCCTTATTTGATTTTGTGAGACTATGATGGTCTTGTGGTCCCAACTGAGTATCATTACACTCACCCTTGCATGGGATATGCCTGCACCTCTTTGTGATGGTTGTAGACGATGGACCGTGCTGACAGAGGCAGAGTGTAGTAGGACTGGACGGTACCTGGAGGTGGACCACTCGGCGTAATGGTACACAGAGCACACAGATGGACGAGAGTGCTGAGGAGGCCATTTGTACAGACCCTTTAGGTAGGATCCACAAGCACGACCTAGTATATCTTTTACTTCTCTACATGTGTACTTACATTCAGTTGTACTTGTACTTTCTTATTGGGCTTTTATTTCAGACCCCTTTTACTTTCCATCACTTCTTTTGTATACAGTTTTACTTAGTTTTTTTCTTCCAGTTGTGTACTCTGATGTGTTTTTTTACAATTATAATGGAAATTCCTTCCAAATTTATGGATTTACGCCTTTGGTTCTAGTCTCTATCCCCTGGCCACTGGAAGGCGGGCTTGGGGTAGTCACGATACGGGCCCTAGGGGACGGGTCATGACAAATTTGAATTCGAGGAGTCAGTTCTATGGAAGAACATAGAACTCTGATCTTTCTATTCTATAAATTAATAGTGTTAAGGGTATTATGTGTGTTTTTCAGTTCAGGGAGTCCAGTGTTGGTGTGGGTGGCCAACGTATCCATACACCGGGACCCTGACATCCGATTTCCAACTCAGTGCATGAAAACACTGATTTCTTGAATTCTTTCCAAAGTATTCTTTAATTAATCTCAACTAGGTATGCTCACAAGGTATAATCTTTCACTATGTCGCATCTATTTCTTTCATGATTCCTCCCAACAATCGACTAGTTAGAGCCCCGAGAATCGTACGAACTGATAGCCCACCGAGGGAAGAGGCATCGGTGCCGTTCCCTTTACCAGAGGAGGCAGATTGTGGATCATGATGCTCCAGATTCATGACAAGGTGACCCTAATCTGAGCAGACTTCGAGAGCATATTCTGGGTAGAGTTTTTCCCAGCCACCCTTTGAGCGATGTTGATACAGGAGCTACTGCATCTACAGTAGGGTAGCATGACATTAGAATAATTCTCATCAACGTTCACCGAACTCTCACGCTACTCCACAAACATGGTACAAGACCCATTCTTTAGGGCCCAGATCTTCATGCAGGGACTCATGTTAGATATCAGAGCTCCGATGATCTCACTTAGCATCCTGACGCATACAATGGTGCTAGAGAGAGTCCTCCTAGTAGAGAGTTTCCTTACTGATCAGTCTCCAGCAGCGAGACCCACCACTAGCCAACACGTAGTGGAGTCTTCTGAAGCTTGCAGTAGACAGATGTCGCAGAGGTCCAAGAGGACCAGACCTACTGGTGGTCGACCTCATGACTCAGGATCATTTGTGCGGGGCACATAGAGTGGAGACATAGACAGTCATGCTAGAATTGGGCAATGATACTCATCCGGCGGGCATTGTCACATTGATCGTGACTGTCTGACCCACCATTCATATGACCAGAATACGGTTGACAGACCTCCCAGGTGGAGGCATAGGTTTGAATGGGGCAGTCCGTAGGGAGAAGGAGGACGTGGCAGAGAAGTTGGACGTGCAGCTGTCGGTGGACGACGTTAGGAGGTGTTACCACCACTATTACCGGGAGGTCCATGCTGACCGCAGGGAGAGGGTGGACAGGGTAGAGCTCAACTTCAGGTAGTTTATTCCAACTATCACGTTTCTCTAGAGATGATTGGAGGTACGATCTATGTCTACTCCACCTTAGCTTAAGTTATTATAGACATAGGTTCCAGTCACTGGTTCATTTCCCCTACCCTCTTTCAGAGCTCAGAGATTCCGATGGAGTCGTTGGCTCGATCCTTACTGCTAGAGACCCCTAAGGGGGTAGACTCGACGATTAAAAAATGGTGCGGGTAGTGTGAGCTTACTCTAGGTAGTGAGAGCCTTAGCTGGGATCACCTAGTAGAGGCATCGAGGCCTTATGACGTCATCTTGGATATGGACTGTTTATCTATAGTCCATTCTTACATCGACTATATTAGGAGAAAAGTGTGGTGTTTCTGCACGAATGGGACCAGATTTACCTTCACCGGTTAGAATAAAAACTTTGCAGCATATGAAGGACTTACATGGAGGAGGCTTCAGCTGATCACTCACAAGTTTGCTTGACTTACCCTTAGAGTAGTTGATATAGAGAGTCTGAGTTATCCTGTAGTGGAGGAATAATACGCATATGTTTTCCATGATAATGTTCTAGGACTACCTCCTCACGGATAGGTGGAATTATACATTGACCAGTACCCTAGGACGACACTGATATCTACTCCAGCATATCGGATGGCTCCTGCTGAGCTTTGTGAGCAGTGGGTACAACTGGAGGACTTTCAGGAGAAGGGATTCATCCGGCCCACTGTGTCCCCCTAGGGAGCACCTATTTTGTTCTCCAAGAAGGTGTAAGGGAGCTTGAGGCTATGTGTATAATACTATTGCCTAAACTAGGTGACCGTGCAGAACAAGTACCCACTCCCAAGGATTGACGACCTTTTTTATCAGGTGAAGGTAGATCTGTCGTTCTCAAAGATAGACCTCAGATCAGACTATAACCAACTCAAAGTTCGAGACAAGGATGTGCAGAAGATGACCTTCAGGTGTCAGTATGGCCACTACGTGTTCTTGGTTATGACATTCTGTGTAACCAATGCTCTATCAGAGTTCCTGAGTCTCATGAACATGATATTCCAACCATACTACGATCGCTTTGTCATAGTCTTCATCGACGACATTCTGATCTACTAGACAACTATGGAGGAGATTGCATGCCATTTGCAGGTAGTACTTGACACACTCCGAGAGCACCAGATTTATGGTAAACTCCTAAAGTTACTGTTTTGGATTCGAGAGGTTCACTTCTTGGGACACATCATCTCAGAGGCTGGAGTTGTAGTAGATCCAGCGATGATTGAAGTGGTACATTCTTGGGAGCCACCCAAGAGTGTGACCGAGGTATGATGTTTCCTGGGTTTGGATGGGTACTATCAGAGGTTCGTTCCATACATATCCAGATTTTGAAAACCACTATCAGCATTAATAAAGAAGGGTTAAACCTTCGTGTGGTCAGAGAGATGCCAGCTGAGATTTCAAAATCTGAGGCAGAGGCTGACTAGTGCCCCCATCATGAGGCTTCCGTAGGAAGGAATAGGGTATGTAGTTTACTACGACACATCAGGGACCAGACTCAGGTGTGTCCTGATGCAGGAGCGAGTAGTTATAGCATATGGTTCTCAGTAGCTGAGGTAGCATGAGAAGAACCACACTACCCATGACCAGAAGTTAGCAGCAACGGCCTTCAACTTGAAGATGTGGCGGGACTATCTGATGGGCAGACGTTTTACCGTGTACTCTGATCACATGAGTCTCAGGTATATCTTCTCTTAGAAGGACATGATCCTGAGATAGAATCGATGGCTCATGTTCTTATAGGACTATGACTTTGAGATAGTCTATAGTCATGGGAAGGAGAACATTGTCGCATATGCTCTCAGTAGAAGATCTGGTATACAAATTATTGGAGAGGCGACAAGGATTTTGGCTACTTTACAGATATCCATTGTGGATTGAGATGGGACAACCTTTCGTCAGTCTCTTATAGTCACTCCCAAACATCATCAGTGAGTCAGGGAGGAACAGCTTGGGGACGCATACTGTGAGACACGATGTGCCCACATATCCATAGGGAAAGCACCTAAGGGATTTTCTGAAGTTGGGTATCACGTGTTCCTATTTACAGGACGTACCGTGGTGCCAGTGTCACTTCAAGAGGAAGTGTTGAGGGAGTTTCACACGTCCCCTCTAGCGGTAACTCCAGGAGTGGAGAAGATGTATCGTGATATTCGACGACAGCACTTGTGGCCAGGTTTGATGAAGGTAGTAGGGGAGTGTGTCTCACATTGCCTCACTTGTTAGCAAGTGAAGGCAGAGCACCAGGTATCGGCAAGTTTGGTCCAACCATTAGAGGTCATAGAGTGGTAGTGGTATGTGATATCCATGGACTTAGTGACGGGTCTTCCACGTACATCTAGGGGTCATGATTCAATTTGTGTGATTGTTGACCGACTCACCAAGTTGGCCCACTTCCTACCGATCCTAGAGCAGGGTTCAGTAGAGAGCTTGGGATGCCTCTATGTTCAGGAGATTGTGTGACTAAATGGAGTGCCTTCCTATATTATCTCCGACCGTGATGCACAGTTAAATTCTAGGATATAGATGGGGTTTCAGAAAGATTTTGGGACACAACTTTTCTTGATCACTGCCTTCCATCCTCAGATAGATTTTCGGACTGAGCGGACCATTCAGACCCTCGAGGACATGATACGTGCATGTGTCCCCGACTTTGATCACAGCTGGGAGGATCACATACCTTTGGCGGAGTTTTCTTAGAATAGCAGCTATCACTACACCATATGAATGAAACCTTTAGAGGCCTTGTACAGGTGACCTTACAGTTCACCCTTTTGCTGGACTGACCCTGGAGAGTCAGCACTAGTGGAACCACCGATGGTACAGGCTATAGCGGAGAAGGATCAAATCATCTAGGAGAGGATGAAGAGTACACAGAGTTGGAAAAAGTCGTATGATGATATGATATGGAGACCTCTGGAGTTCGATGATGGTGACCACATCTTTCTATGGGTCTCACCTCGACATGGTCTATGGAGATTTGGCCAAGGCGGCAAGTTATCTACGAGATTAATTGGACTATTGCTGGTCTTCAACACAGTATGCAAGGTGGCTTACCACTTAACTCTTCCACCTCAGTTGCATAGGGTGCACGACGTCTTCCACGTATCTCAGTTGAGGAGATACGTACATGACCCTTCCCACATCATCGACCATGGAGAGCTGGACATCGACGATGGGGAGATTTTTATGGAGGTTCCAATGGAGACTGAGTATCGATAGGAGAAGGTCCTACATGGATGGTCAATACCTCTGGTGCGTGTACGCTGGCAGTATGAGATCCTCCAGGAGAGCACATGGGAGTAGGAGGCTTATATGCATGTGAAGTACCCCCATTTGTTCCCATAGTTCGAGTTGTAGCTTACGGGGTTGTAAAGACCTAAGGTTGGGAGAATTTAAAGACCCAGAAATTCTGTGGAAATATTTTTCATAAATACATGGTATTTTTACGAGTTCACAAAATTTTTACGACACTTGATTTTGTGGCCCAGTCTTCCGAGAATCAATTTCTGATGTTTTGTTCGAGTATGTTAAGTAAACGTTCGAGTGGGTTATTATAACTTTTCAACCGGTTCTCGGAACTGAAATCTGAGGGCACCGTTGAACTTGCAGAACTGGTATTCTCTTAAAAAGACTTTCACCTCGATGGTGGATGGTTGAGAATAAATGTTTGTTTTTGGGTTTTTATAAATAAATAATTAAATAAAGTGTACAACAATTTATTTTATTTTTTAGCAGCAATGAGTGTGAGTGTGTTGGTTAAAACCTCCACATGGTAGTTGGAGGTGGGACTGCCACACCCTATCCTTTCATGAGATGTTATGGTGGTGGGGCCCACCCAAGCATAACCTCCCAGGAGAGGATACTTTGTGGGGACCAGACGAGACTAAAACCCCCTAATTAATGGGAGGGTGAAAAATCTCCCAATAGCCAACATTATTCAGAGGGAAGTCCTTTGACATCCTCTACCATTAATTGGTGCCACATCACCCTTTTAATTAATTGTTCCAATGCGTGTAATTAAATTAAGGGTAGCCTCTTGACATACACATTAATCAATTGCGCCAATGCATGTAATTTATGAAGGGGAGTATCATAATTTAATCCTCCATTTTGAAATAGTTGTGACAATAAAATAATAGATAACTTATATTATTTTTGGCTTTGAATTTCTATTTTGGTGGGAGCATGAGAGGAGAGTTTGGGAGAAAAGAAGTTCATCCAACGAAGAACGGAGAATGAGAAGAACGCCAGCAATGACCATCTTCGACTTCCTCCCTCGGATCATACCGAAGTGGAGTGGCTTTCACGACTGACGTAGCTCGGGTTGGGATTTCGTGACGAACGCAGCGAATGACAAACTTCATTGTACTATTTCCGCACAACCGTCAATGAACGACAAATGTCAATCGATGAATCAATGGTAGGGGGTTTACCTTGTCTTTTATCCCTTATCTTCTCCCATCATTGTTTGAAAAGAAATCGTTGCTTGTTTGTAAATAATTGATATTCATCTTTCCAATTTCGATGAACCAATTGATATCACTTTAAATGCGGAGGATGCGGCCTAACCTAACATGGCCTAACATCATCCGTCGATTCGTCTTTCTTGTGGTGTTCTACGGCATGGAGATGAAGCGACGACGTGGTTGGCGGCAACGAAGAAGGCCGCGCTACCTGCGGCCTCCGTCAATCGTGCAACCCCCACAGTGCCCCTAAGATTCCAGCTGACAACCGTCGGGCCGAGCAGAACACGACCCGCCTACCCACGGCCTCCCAGCGCCCTACCAGGCGCACGACCCAACTTCCTGCGGCATCCAGACGTCCTACCCGGCGAACGACCCACCTACCCATGGCCCTCTGGTGCCCGGCAGGCGCCCTCGTGGCCTGCCCGGCCCCTGCCGTAGCTTTCTTGGCGCCCCTGTGCCCTGCCCGGTGCCCTTCCGCCAACCTCGCGGCCTGTCTGGCGCCCTACCGGTGCCCCATTGGCTTTCCCAGTGCCCCCGTGGCCTACCCAGTGCCCTGCTGGCGCCCCCGCAGCCTACCTGGCCCTCGCCGCTCCCTGCTCGGTGCACCTGAGGCTGGCTCGCGGGTCTCCCAACCGGCTCGACCTCCCGGTCTGAGTCGCACGAGTCGCGCCCCTCTTGGAGCTAGCCGAATCGGCCCCGACCTTCCGGCCGAACCTCCCTTGTAGTCCAATGTGCCAGGCCTAGTGGACTGGGCCAAAAACTGGGTGGGATGACCCATCCAACAAGTTGGGTTAGACCCATCGAGTATGATCGGGTTGACCTTGACCGGGATTTCCCAGACTGGGTTGGGCTGAGTCAGTCCGACCGGATCGGACCGAACCCAGACCCAATTCTGCACCTTTACCTTCATGGGCCATATCTATGGCACTGAACGTATGTCTAAAAAACCATCAGCGGTGCCACTATTCTTTGAGAGAAGAAGTCCCATTGAGAATACACAACTAGAGTTCGTGGTATAGTTGAGATATGTTCAGGTTGGAACATACATGAATCTAACCAGGCCCCCAAAACTAAAAGGCTAACAACTAACATACTGGGCTCTAATTGACGCTCCCTCTGTTACGTTGAGACCACATTGACGAGACTGTCCTTTGAGATACTTTTTCGTGGAACATCATGATATTTGGAGTATTTCCCAGTAGCTCGTGGAGCAGATCCTTCCAGTGACGCACAGACAGAGTGCAGAGACCTAGTAGCTAGAAGACCTAAGAATTGCTTGACTGATTCGACTCAGAGTGATTCGACTAGCCTACTGGGGAGCACCTGGTAGTTGGTGGAAAACCTATGGTGGAGGAGCGCCTGGTAGTTGGTAGCAGACCCGCAGCGGAGGAGCGCCTGGTAGTTGGCAGCAGACCCGCGGTACCTGACAGGAGGAGTACCCCAATAGTCCATGGTTAGTGAAAAGAGTCTTGGTGTCACGACATGCCCACATTACATGATATAGGAGGAGTTCTCCACTATTAATGATTTTGATAATGAAAATCCTGGTTTGATTAGAGTCAATAACTTTTTTGTTTTCCTCATGATTGATATGGGTCGCTAGATAACATAGGTATATATATGGGAATATACCTAAGTAATGTTTAACCGTTGATTTCATACATTGTGGTTTATCCTTATTGGATTTTGTGAGACCCTGAGGGGATTGGGGACCTTACTGAGTATCGTTATACTCACCCCTACATGGGATATGCCCACACCTCGTTGTGTTGGTTGCATACGACAGACAATGCTGACTGAGACAGAGAGTAGCAGGACTGGACGGTACCCGGAGGTGACCACTTGGCGTGACGGTACATAGATCAGACAGATGGACTGGAGTGGTGAAGAGTCAATCTGCACCTACCCTTCATGCTGGAACCCCGAGGATGACCTAGTAGTTGTTTTACTTTTCTTTAGTTGCACTTACTTTTAGTTGTACGTGTACTTTCCTGGTGGGCTTGTATTTTCGGCCCCTTTTAATTTCCATTACTTATTTTGTATACAGTTTTACTTAGAGTTTAGATTCCAGTTGTGTAATCTGATGTATTTGTTTACAATTATAAAGGAAATGCCTTCCAAGTTTAGATATTTTTGCCTTTGGTTCTAGTCGCCATCCCCTGGCCTAGGGAAGGCGGGCGGGGGGTCGTCACGATACGGGCTCCGAGGGATGGGTCGTAACATTTTTCAACATTTCCAATAAGGTAGAAATTAAATATCATATAAAAAAAATTCCATGAACAATATGATTAATGTCCTTTTAGAATAAATACATAATAAGTTTATTCTATAACCTATTGTGAATATTTATCTATAATTAAGTAACATTATACTCCCTACTATTCATATAAATCATTATACTCATATTTAAAACATAAGGAAATATAAACATATCAAAGGGGTGGGATCAGATTCTCAATATGGGAAAACATAATAAAAAACAAATGAATATTATAAGTGTACATAAGATAACCCTACAAGAATTGTAACGATATGTAAAAAGATAAATGCAAAAAATCATAGATCATTAATCACCTCATATGAATTTTCATTACAAAAGATATTAGGTAAATGAGTGTGTAAACATGATTCAACAAAGATGGTACATGGGTTCATAACACATTAATGTGAAAAATACTAAAAATTTGAAACATCCTTCATCTTTGGTAGAAACAATATTATGGGGAACAATAATTTCATAATCCAAAACATTTTTTTCCAGGATCAAAATAATATTAAATTTACTCACTGGTACATGTATAATGATATATAATCATGAAAATAATTTATCAGAGAGAGATATAGGACCAAACCCATAATCATAAATTCTTATGAGTTCTAATTGAATTAAATCACTCAACACATCATATAAATCCCATGATAATAAAACAGGCCTCATAAATTATTTAAAATTACAATCAATCCATTTTTTATAATATAGAACATGTAAAAATGGAATTTGATTCATTAAAATCCTCATAATGTACACATATAATTAAAATGGGACTCTTATTGATTAAAATAAGTAAATAATTAATACTTCAAATAATAATGTTTATATTTTAACTACATATATTTTTTTTATCTAATAACCCAATGTAACATTTTAGGTAAATATAATTAAATACAAATAATAAATATAATTATATTTACATTATATAGTTAATGGGAAAATGATTAATTAAAAAATTTTCCATAGACATTCAAATAATAGTTTCTTGGTGAACACCCTTGAATAAAATGAATCGAATATATAGTATTCATAGTATAAACCATTGGATGAAATGTTTTGATCTTTCACAGTGCATGATTTACAAATAAAAAAAGTTCTGATAGATTATTACACAGATTTTGATGTAGACTACAAAGTCATTCTTGGGAAAAAATTTCATAGATTCATTATCATAATCATCATATTGAATAATAATATATGTCAAGGTATTTGAATTTAGATGTAAACCATTTTTAATAGAATTAGGTAAACTTTTGTTGGAAATAAGAATTATATAAGATCATTTTTATAATACATGGTGTATAAATATTTTATAAATAAGAATGTGTAATATTTTCTTTTAGAACAAATGAAATATTATAATGGACGTATATTATAAAAAAAATATAAGGTGTAATGAGGTGTTTACATGAAATATATTAAATATGGATTTTTTTTACATGTTGATGAAAATGACCCATATGAAAAATGTAAAAAATTTCATGAATTTTAATTGAAGAAAATCATGTGGCATAAAATGAACATAATCAATTATAGAGGTATATATATAATCATTTTCATAAAATATAGAACTATTTTGGGCCTAGAAAAAGAGATTTTCCTAATTAAAAAGAAGTGATATATTTAATTTCACTTATAATAATCCCCCTTGGAAAAAAATGAGTCATAGGGAAATGAAATTGCAAGTGACCATATAAATACCCATGAATATATTAAAGAAACTATGAAAGGGTTTTAATGATATAAAATTTCCAAAATAGATTACATTAAAAAATCATGATATGACTATAATATTGGAATCCAAATCCTTACTATATGGTTACATTTTCATCAAAACCATGTCCATGTTGGGAGTCATTTAAATTAATGGAAATTTAAATAAATTTTATTATATAGATCTTCATGATCAATTAATATGGAAAAACACATCCGGTGTTAATAAAAAAACATCAAACATATCATCCTTCCAATCAAAAAATATGTTATAACAAATTTAAAATGATACAAACACCACCTTACGTTGTTTGGCCTCTTATTTTAAATCACTATAAGATCCTATATAACACAAAAATAACATAATCACCTATTTTATAATATTTTTTCATAAATTTAACTTTTTTAAAATATAATTTATCATATTTTTATACATTTATATGATTTTATTTATTACAAATATTTTATGTTTATTGTGGGATATCCTGGCTATGTGGAATGAGTTTTAGAATTTCGATCTTTTATTCATTTTAATACCAATGTTCACCATTCAATGTTCAGTAAATATAAGACAATATATGAACTATAATGATATATGAAGCTTAAATTATAAGTATTGAGTACTTTATTCTTTATCCTATAAATTCAAATCGACTAAAATTTTTTTTTAGAGATTTTCAAACAATCATGGGTATTATATTAATTAACCATTAAAATAATTTTTTATATCTGATAAAAAAATCATATAAATATTTATATAATATTGTATAATTAATTAGGTCTTCATAATAATCCATGATATAATTTCATTTCTTTATCAAGTAGGTTGTCAAACTAACACAAATAGAAACATACCAAGATTATTGATGATTATGATGTAGTTTAGTTTAAATATAATTACACCAGTAGAATGATGATATTATATAATGTTTACTAGTGACATATATTAGAATTATATTGGATGTAATATAATAATTAGTGGATGATATATTATTAAATAATTTAAATTAATTATTTTCCTCTTAGTATGTGTTATTAATGATTTGTGTTAATGATAATTGATTTTTGATCATATAATAAATAATATCAACAATTCATCATACTAGAACCTTAATAATATAATAAACATCAAATTTATCAATTCAATCAATTTTCACGAGTAACCAAATATTGAGGTGATGGAAAACCAATGGAAATAAATCATCTTAAGGAGGCGGTGGTCCACACATACACCTAGTTGATGATTTTTTTCCATTTAACAGGAGAAATAAATTACAATAATGAAAACTTTTTAAATTAAATATGTTACTTATAAATAAATTTAATATTTAGTGGTATTTTTATAGAAAAAAATGAACCTATTTGGTTCTCTTAGACTAATATACCATGATTGGTTTTAATGACCACTAAGAATCATAACTATTGATAATGAAATAATTTAATTTTGACCATTATGAAAAGTATATATAAACGATTATGATAAATTCTAATAGAACTAGAATAAAGAAGTAATGACTTAAAATATACGAGGCCATTAATCAAATCATTCGAGGGAGAAGGAATCCATGGTCTTTTCACATGACAAGGCCTAAGCAGTGACTAAACAAATGCATATATGGTGAATATATTTTTGGAAGATGTTTAAGAAAATATATATTGTGGACAAATCCATGTTCTTCTGACATCCCCAAGAACGAAACACCATCATCCACCATAAGCTCATGGGGCACTCTGGTGTAATAATGCGTTATATGTCTGGACCCTTGTATTATGATTTGTATATTTTTATTTAAATTATATAATTATTATATTTATCATTATTCATTAGTAATTAATATTTACAATAATATAATAGTTAATAAATATTATATATATATGAAGATAAAAAATTTTATTTTATGATAATATTTAGTTTTAATTAAAACTATCTTTGTGTATTATTAATAATATTATTTTCATATAATATTCATATTAAATAATATATTATTAATATAAAAATGATTATAATAATTTAATGATGTCCATTATAATATATCTAAGGATGAGAAAACTTTTATTTATTTTTAAAAGTAGTATTTGTCAATAAAATAGGGTTTTTATTTAAATATTTATATTACAATATTTATGGAAATATATTGGTAATTATTTTTTATGAAATTATAATGTCAATATTTCCAATGGTGATGTTTTCATACTACTCTATGATAATATTTTTGTGAAAAAAAATTAATATAGTCTAAATATTTATTATGTATAATGATGTCATAATATCGAAAAAAGTGATGCAATAAATACTATAAATGAAATACATCGCCAGATAAACATTTAACCTTTAAATAATTTGTTTTGAAATTTATTTGCTTAATTTTATTCACCTTAAATTAATTTTTCGTTACCTATATTATATTTTGAGGTCTTAAAATCAATTCATTATTAACCAGATTCATTTATATATCAGCAATGGTATTTTTTAAGAAGATTGATTCATAGGCTTGAAAAATATTACAAACAACCCCACATTGATTAAAACTATTCCAAAACCCTGGGAAATTTTGGGGTTTTGATTATTAAATCATATAATGTCAAAATCAAATCTATTGCCATTAAAAACTAATTCTACTATTTTTTGAAAGATATTACCACCCAATCATCAACTCATATTCACTCAAAACCAATTATGAATGATTTACCACTATATATCCATCCCTAAATTCTAAAAAAGGTTATTTCAACGATCTTTAGAACCTTATCATAATCTATCAGGTGAACCTTCTCAATGTAAGGTATCCACACCTCTAAATATTTTATTTTAATACACCCTTCAACGTTTTCTTTTTGAATTCAAATTTTTAATGAAATATAGTTTTTCTAGAAATAGTTTTTATAGTTTTATGATAACCATTTAATAAACTAACACCATTCACTCTCATTAACCCCTTCCATAAAATATTAATTAAACATGTTATGCTGAGGAAAATATCCCAATATTTCCATGCCAAAAATTTTATTTTTGGATACCCATACTTATTTCAACAATAGTGTATTCAAATAGAGGGACACATTTCTCATTGATTGGGGACATTAATATATTTAACAGACACAATTTAATCATTATATAAAAAATAATGCAATATTATCTTGTTTTTATTGTATATGTAGCACACAATTTCTTGTTTGTGACATGAATGTAATTGGTGGTCAAAGAATTATTTATCCCAATAATAAATTTGGTAATGTTTTTATCTCATGTCATGAAATATATGGTTAATTGTAAGTTTACCTAATAATGTTATTTTATTTTCCATGTTTGATATCCTTTCTTTATGCTTATGATATAATATTTTATGATGGTTACACATTAATATTTTACCTTGATGTTATCAAAATATTTCATGATTTGATGGTCATGTTTATGATTATAACCCCTTTTCTGTCACTATTATATTTTTATCAACTTAAATGTATTATAATTATCATGTTATTATTTTATTATTTACATTCAAGTGTTTATATATCACCCTTTTTTATCTACATCCCTAGGTTATCTCATACATTATTACATGGTCAAGGAAATATAATGTCATGTTTTTTAGATTTTAAAATAATATTATTTTAACTATGATTCAAGTTAATGTATTATTAAAATAATTTTCCAAATTAATTGAGACAACTATCTACTAGGGTTGTATTATTTGTATATTAATGTTATAAATCATGAATGAGGCTGTGTTAAAGATATGGATTTTCATAGTTTCTATCATGGTAAAGTCTAGTTATTTATCTCGATTAGGATTACAAATTTTTTCTAAAATCTTTTTGGATAAGAATAAATTTATTAAAACATCTATACATTATGGTCAACGATAGAGTGAGTTGAATATAAGAATCAAAATATCTATCAACATAATACATGCGGATGTATATCTAGAATATCTGATCCAAGGTGTAATAATCCCAAATAGGCTTCATAGAGAGATAAATTGATCATCAACTGGTGTACAAAAAAAGAGGCCTTGTTTCACACATAGTTTGACATTCCTATGGGATATGTTTTTTAAAACATGAAAATAATTAATAACCATTATTATAGATACATAAATTTCCATAATGATTTATTGAATAAATAGGGGCTGGTTAAATTATAATAAATTGTAGATGTTAATATGTTAATGAATATTATTCATTTATGAGTTAACAATCCAATGTTTTTTATTTTCTCTTTTATTTGATAACTATTTATAAAATATTCATACGTTTTCTATTATAGATTAAGTAAATGAACAATACTAGAATAAAATATTGAAAGTATGAATAAAAATCCATTCATGGAAATCAAAGTTCCTTTTTGAATTATTTTCTATGAATATTATCATTTGAAGAGGTTTTATTATATATATTAAAATACCTAAAAAACATCATTAGATATCTCTATGAAAACGGAAAATGGTATGACTATTTTATCCCAAGTATATAATATATTTACTATTCATATATGTGGGATGTATTTCCCAAAAAACCATGTGATACACCCTTTAGATAAATTAAATGCAATACAAGGTATGAATTTTCTTTCATTATAAAGAAAAAATATAAATTGAAAACAAAAGTAAACTATCCTTCTTTGGTATCATCATATTATGGATGAATATGACTACCATATAAGAATACATATCTAGATAAAATGATTTAGACATAGGAAAAGCTTAACGTTGATGACATTACCATTTGTAGTGGAATATGTTGAGGTTCTCCAAGATGATTTTTTTATCTTCCTTGAAAATGATATTTTGGTATCTAAATTGAACATATATCTAAATTAGGAATAATTTTTTGGTAGTTGTTTAACATATAATGTGATATATGTGGACGTTGTAAAAATAGAGGCTATTAAAGGATGGACCAGACAAAAATTTGTGATAGATATACATAGTTTCCATGGATTTGTTTTGTAATATCACTATTTTATTAGAATATTATCATTATTTTCAATCCCACTAAACAAGATAACAAGGGAGGGATTGGGGTTTCTCTAGACAAAGGAATATAATGATATCATTAAAGAGTTATTTAAGAGGATAATCAATAAATATATCATCACATTACCCACCAATGGGTGTTGATATGTGATCTAAACAGATTTTTCCAAAATGGTCATCGGTTATGTACTATTTAAGAAGAGAAAGTGATAAACCATTCCACCTTAGAAATATTATTCCATGAGTATATCTACACAATGAATTATCTATAATTAGTTTCATTGTTCTTATAATTGAATACTTAGTAACATTATCTATATTGAGAGAAGTTTTTCATATATATGAATCATAAATGGAACAAATATATTTCCAAAAATAGATTTTAATGTTAAAAAATAAAGGTGTTTTGATATAATAAAGGACCATGATCATTCAATCCATTACCATTATATGAAGGTGAAAAAAATGGAAACTGATCTAAGTAGAAATGATCCATAATACCAATAAATGATTAAATTTAGAAGGGATCCAATCATCATGTTCACACAATGGATATCAATTTAAATAATATAATTATATTTATCCAACCATGACCAATTATTGATCAACCATCCATTCATGAAAAGATCATGAAATCCACAAAAATTATCATGATCTAAACAAGGTATTTATTATTCCTTATATAAAATTTCATAATAGTATATTTATATGGTTTTGAAATTAGAAATTTGTGCCATCACAATCAACACTGAAGAGGTAAATTATGGATGATGTACATAACTCATAATTCCTTATTCATCCAGGAGGAAATATATTATATTAAGATCTGAATCAATAGATTTGTCAGGATAACATGAAGAGAGAGATTATTTAATTTGAATATCGATTATGTTATGAAAACAAGCCAAGGATGGTTGAAATATGTCTAAGGGTAATATGAATCCTTTTCCCATACCCGTATGTAAATGAAAAAACATTATAATAGATTATATCATTAGACTCCCCATGACATCTAAAGGAAATAACACTATTTGGGTGGTAGTAAAATGACTTTAAATATAAGAAGATAATATATATATGATTTTACATTTCCCTTTTATAAAATTTCTATGATATACATAACAGAATTGGTATAAATGTATGAATTAAAACATTCTACTGAATCTAATTGAGTTATAAGGATTACCTAATGGTTCTAGAGAAGCCTTCATTATGTGTTGGATTCAGAGAATATTTGAAACACATCTTATCATCAACTAATTGATGGTGAATTTGAGTTAACCATAAATACTATTGAGGATATTTTTATTTATTTTTCAATGGATTCTATAAATTTTGGCATCAACACCTTCCCCTAGTGATGTTCTCATATAAAAATACATTACAATATATAAAATAAATTCCATATTGTGAATTTATATTTGGGGAGAGTTCATAGACTCCAAAATCATGCTATGAATTTAGAGAGAATAATATTTTATGGGTTTTATCTCATCCAATAGATGATAGAGATTGTTCAACCCATTTATGAAAATACGATATCAGCAATAATTTAATAAAAATTAACTATGGAAATTCATTGAAAATAACAAATGTTAGAAGTCAGAAAAAATTTGTTACTTCCAATATTTCAATGGAACGATGTTTTGAGGATGGATAAGAAGGGAAATAATAATCATAGATACATTTCCCGTTTTATATACATGATTTCATTGATGAGGTTTCATATCCAATAGAAAGCCCAGCTAATCAATCTCATATTTACTATTTTTTGATGTATCCCTCTTGATGAAATACACACTAGACCCATCACATATAATGAGTCTAGTGGTGGATCCCGTGGATATAAATTATTAATATGAAAATAATACTGTGGAGATATTTTATTATAGGATTTTTTTAATGTTTAAGAAAAATTACCTTGTCTAAGGTTTGTGGAAGAACAACATGTTTTTGGCATCCACATGGGTACCAAAAGATGAAATAAAATATAAGTACCCTGATCTATTTTTGTATATGAAATGACGTTATCGAGGTGAATTTTCCAAATATGGAAGAATGTAATGACATAATATTTTAAAAATGAAACATCTTATTTGAATTAATAAAATTTATATTTAGTAATATAGATGTTGAAAATACATCAACTTACATGGTTATATTTAACCAATATAGCCTTTTGGATTTAAAATATAAATAAAATATATCCATTGATAATATAGCCATTTAATAGTGACAATTAAAAATAGTATGGGATAAGTATTATGATAAATTACAATTACCAAATATTGATGTAGTGATGGCATCGAGCAGTATGACAGTACCCTATGAAACAATTAATTGGAGTGTCCATGTGAGATGAAATCAATATGAATTTACCTTAACTAATCCCAATGTGATATTAGAAAACATGATCTCGATAAAAAAAATTACATTACGTGATCAAGCTTATGGAGATCACGACCAAACTCTGTTCACACAACAATTCATATAATAAACCATAATCAAACACCTTACCCTTATAGCGTACGCTGTAGTAATATGGAAGTATGTATCATGACCAAGTTGTATGAATTTTTTTTCCTATTTAATTAAATTATTATTATATTATCCTTTTTCATTTATAATTTATATTTATAATTATATATATGTTGATGAAAATTTTATTTTGATACAAAAATCAAAATTTATATATTATAATAATATAAGGTTTTATATAAACACTTTATGATTAATTAAATAATTTTAAAATAATTTTTTTGTGAAATATATTTATTTCAAAATATTTATTTATATATAAATATTAATATAATTTAATTATATCGAGTAACATATTTATGTAAAACATAACCTTGTTAGTATTGTAAAAACTAGTATTTCTAAATAAATGGGGATTTTGATATAATATTTTTTATTCTTATATTTAGGAAATTATTTTTAAAAAATATATATTATTACATAAATAAAAATGTTGAAATTACAAAAAAGTGAATTCTTCATAATATTGTGAGATGTTGAATTTTTGGGTAAAAACATAGTGTGATATTAATATATATAATGTATAGTAATATCATAAAAACATAAATGTGATGTAATATATACTATAAATATAATCCATCGAAAAATATTGATTAAAATTGATAATAATATGATTATTAATTTTTTAGATTAATTGTAGAAACCATTAATGAATGATCAATACAGATGTCAAAATTGTAGGTTTTAAAATAAAGTAATTATAAATATGGATCACATCCATGTCACCAATGGTATTATTATAAGGAATTCGGTTCATACATTTATATAATATTAAAAACCTCTCTGATTTAAAAAAAATGAAAAAATCAATCGATGGTTTACAGTTTTGATTATATTATCATATATAGTCGAAAAAATATGTTTTCAAGATAATAATGAATTTCCATCTCTTTTACTATAAATAATGAACCATCCTACCAAATAATTAAGCATGAATTTCTTATCCCTCCTCACTAAAATTCACTAAAAATGTATTCCCAATCTATTATAAATATCATCTAGAATATTTCGAATCTCTCATTCTATGTATGGGATACACTATTCTAAATTTTAAGTTTGAGTAGTTTCTTTTTAATATAAATTTTGATATCCAAATTTTAAAATTGTAATATATTTTTAATCATCCATATTAAATCCATATGATTTACAAATAATGGGAGAATAACATTCACTAATACTAAAGCCTTCTATTAAACTATATGCACAATTGTTATGTTGCTGAAGTTATCCCTTGATTTTCTATACCAAATTTTTATTTTGTGAATACCCATTCCAATTTTAACTCAATGAAATTCATCGAGATTGCCTTATCAATCATTGAAAGGGGAAATCTATTTATATATCCCACACCCCTTAATCTGGTAATTTGATGTGATAAAGGGAATTCTTATATATTATGATCTATGTGTATCAAAATCAGTATGCATGATATGGATGGGACGGGTGGGCCCAAAATTATATAGCCCTCCACCATATTTTTTATTAATACTATCTCACTCGATACCCTATATGATTCATTGAATGCTATTCAATGAATATTATATTATGATGTCCGATTAGTTTTCCTTTACTTATGCATATGAGTTAAGGTTTAATGATATTACCAAATTCATTTTTTTCATTATCTTATCATCTTATACATTGATTTTATGATCATGATTTTTTTCGCATTTATCTGCCCATTATATACCTCTATACTAAAGATTAGTATTTTCAAAATGTTATTAATTTATTGTTACCTTAGAAATCATTATATGTCAGCCTTTACTTATGTATTAACCACGATATCATGTATAGTATTAAATGATCAAAAGAATATAAGGGAATTATTTGGTGTCATTAAAAATAATTTTGTTGCTCATATGTCTCAAGTAATTCTGTTATGAGCATAATTTCCAAAAATTCACTAAGCCTCAAAATCATATGTCATTGTATTATTTCTATAATTATGTAATAAAACATGAATTAATGTTTATTAATTATAGAGGTAATCAGGTGAATAATATTTTTTATCATTTCATTATCATAAAAAATTTTAAAAAATTGTAATTATTTATTAAAAATAAACATTATTACTAGATATATATTGTGGTTATGGAAAAAAAATAAGTAATCTTGTGGAGGTGGTAGTATGGGCATATAAAAATATCATTCTATCCTTAATGAAAAAAGGAAATTGTGGATAATTTATGTAGAAAAATTATAAAAAAATATTTCTATTTTACAGAGACTGATGGTATTTGTTATTGTAGTGAATATAAATTTGTGAAAAAAGAAATTTATCCTTGAAAAAATGAAATGACTAATAAGTGGTTAGAAGTATGAATCTCAATACATGGATGTTCACTTTTATAAAAGGGGATAAACGTTTGAAGGACGATATATTATAAATACCATAACCTCGATAAGGTTGAAGGAGTGTTGATTACTCTTTTGGGTAGATCCCTATTTATGACACAATCACTTCAGTTATCCTAGGTATGTGCAGTATATAATTATTATTTTTATGGTTATATTATAAATATAGGTAAAAACATATATTGTAGCGAAGTATTACCGGGCACCCGCTATGCTGGGAGAGGACACACTAGCCACTAAGGGTGATACTCCTCAAATACCACCACCATTACCACCTCCAATACTGGTCGGTTTATCTTTTCCCGATCCAATATCTTCTACTAACCCTCATCATTCCCAATTACACCTCCAACCCCTTTTTTAACCTATCGTCTTCCATCACCCTTGGCTCATCCTTAAATCCCATCTAATATAGCAACTATGGACGACTTCCTAGAGACCATGTGTGAATGAATCGACCAAATTAAGGGTTTAATCATCCTTGTACTATATCATGTAGGGGTCGTGATAACACTATCACCTACTCATCTATATAAAAATTTGACGAATATGTCCCCACATGATTAACCCCCAGCCAAAAATGTGATCTATGTAGTTCATTCTTCGACGTGAATGGAATGGATACAATTATTGAAGTCCAACATTCACATTCCGCACTAAAATAATATAGATAAGTCCCTCAATTTATTTTTCCACTCTAGGTAACCCCACCCTAGACAAGCCACCATCATCCGATAGTGCCTCCCTTGAGTCCACTTAATGAATATTTCTGGCACATATTTATTCCATTATATATATATATATTCTTATGTTGTTTCTTCAATGTGATTATTTATATTTTTCTTTATTATTGTTCCCATTACATTGAAAAGCAATGGGTCTCTAGAGAGTTAGGGGAATAAATATTTGACTTCTTTGTAAATTTTAATTCTCTCGACTAGTGAAGTATTTTTGGAATATATTATTTCATTATTTTTAATACTTATTTACTTATTCCGAAGTTATAGTTTGGTTGTGTAATTACACAGTCTACTATCATACATGGTTCTTCACTTATAAGGCAAAGTGCAGTATTAATTGTGGGTGGGAGTCTCTCAGCTACAGTAGTATTTTTCCATCTACTAATCTATGAGAAAAAATTAATTAGTAAAATATTTAGAATTTTGGAAATTTTTAATTAAATATAACAAAAAATAATGAGTACGAAGGAAAAATTGTTTAAAATTATATTCTTATGTTTAAATTTATTTTTATTTAAATTTAATGGCATTTATAAATGATTAACGACATAGTTGTATTTTTATATAAATAATGTTTAATTTTTATTTACTAGACCGGTCATTTATATTCATGTCATGACCTGGACGGAGAATTTTTATCCTCATTCCAAATAGGTATTCTAAATCCTTTGCAAAATTCTTCCTTATAACCTTTTTATAGATATATTATTGGGGTATGCTTAACTTCTATAATATGCATATTTTTCTTTTCAAAAAATGAATATTTTGAATCAAATTAAAATTTATAAGGGATTCAAATGATATTTTCATCCATTTTCTACTTTGACACCAACCCTACATCATTACAATATGAAAACCCATATAAACCATTAACTATCATGATAGGAGTCCACACCACAAGACTATTTATCCATTATACTCTAATTATTTGATTAAAATTCATTATTATTAACTATATCATTAATTTTTTTGTTTGGATATTCATGGTATTTTTTGGTGAGAGATTTTGAACTTAAGTGTGGACGAGTAAATTCATTTTTCATGTGTGAAGAAGGGTCCAAAAACCACATTTCCTTATATTCCAATGTGGTATACATAGTATGTTTTTTATAAATTCATAAAGGATAAAATTTATTTATTACATTCATTGATGATTTTCTAGCCCATGTTGGATAAGGGAGAGAGTGGTTTTATTGAAAATTGAGAGATTTTGATTTGGAAGAATTATATTTAAGTTGTGTCATTGAATATATTGATTTATTAATTATAATATCAACCACCATTTTTAAGGAAGTATGATAATTTTCACAACATTACCTATCATCCCATAGCCTCAGAATCATTAATACCATAGAGAAAGCCCACTTGATTTTTTATTTAATTTCTATTTTGATATATAAATCAATTTATTGCATATGTAAAGAGTTCATGTAATTTATATTGAGAATACCTCAGACCTCATGGTTTTTGAGATTTAATTTCTATGTTGATATTTTGATCACTTTTAATGATTATGCATAGAGAGCATATAATTGGGATTGAACATAACCCTATTTAAATTATATTGAGTGATGATTATGGCATTTACATGTTGAGTCAAATAATCAATAAGCATGGATATTTTTGAGATAAAGAATATTTAAATAATAGAGGATGAAAATATTTAATATAATTATATATGAGGATTGACATGAATATATTTGTAATTGAAATATGATTTGGTCCTTCATAAAATCATCTTCTATGGATATAATGTGTATAAATGTAATTAATTGAATTATTACGTTGTAGAGTGTGTATTATGTTAATTTGAGGTTGATGTTTTCATTGAGGGAAGGAAAATGGAAATGTGGTGGGGGGAGTATGATGTGATCAATTAGTATATTCTAATTGATAAATTTTATTAAGTATAAAAATATTTTTTACTAGACACATGTTGTTTTGTTGGTAAAATAATATATTTTTGTGTTCAGGTGAGTTTTTATGAGTTTATACAAGACTTCATACATTGGGGAAAATCAGATAAAATGGAATATAAATTGTGTGTACTTATATACACATGCCATGTTTATTTTCATGGGACACAACTTGGCCATATTGAGTTCATGTTCCTCTCATGTATCTAACACAACACACTATTTATATCATTATAAATGTCATATACACTCTTCCAAAGGTATTTTATATATTAATGTAAAGATAAATTCCATTTTTTGAGGTTCTATACACTATTTACATCTTCCAACAGATCGTTGATGCATGAAATTCAATGGGGATGATGGATGGCCACATAATGATGGAGAAAAAATGTAATTGGTAGTTTGAACTGAGTGCATTCTGTGTACTTTTATAGAAACCTCCGTGTAATATAATTTTCTATAAGTAGATCAGAATCAATCTAAATTCAAGGTTTTCTATACCAAGGGTAGGTGTTTCCCCATTGTTGACTCTATCCCTTCCTGAATACATTAAAAAAAATTTAATGGATTTTTAGTCTTTTTGTGTGTGTAATACATCTCTTCTTCCCACATCCTATAACATCCATGGTTGGGATTGAATTTATAATCAATATTAACAACATGAAAATTTTCATAAGAGATTAATTTATTTTTATGGTCGTTTTAAAATAGTTATGGGTGAATTTTAATTGAAATTATTTTATATTTTTATTAATAATTTTTTATTTATAAACTGATTAGTGATTAAATTGCTAATTTTTTTAGTTGTGTCTTATTATACCATGATTGGATAAAATTTGGTGAATGAAAGGGGATTCAATAGGTGAACCCATGAAAATTTTTAGAACCCTTTTACACTGATTTCTATAGAATCTATTTATTATTTTGTTAAGTAATTAATTACTATGCAAAGTGACTGATTACTAAATATTATGGTTATTTATTTTGACACAAAGAAAAAAGAAGACAAATTAATCCCAATGGTAAGCTATTTAATTTATCATTTTCAATACTAATGAATAAATTTTATAACTAACCGTAATAAATTTTTAACCCAAAATCAATTGTTATTTAGGTGTTATTATAGAGTATACATCTCTAATTTTTTTTTTAAACAATCACCCTATTTTTCTTTTCTCAGTCTAGTGTTTTTCTGGATACATTACTGATTCTCACTGACTTCTAAATTCAATTTCTTATCTTCAATTTCCCTATGGCATATTACCTAATTTACACCAGCTATATTATTATATTGTTTAGAAAACATATTTGGTGTGTCTTCCGACATGTGTGTCCAATTTTTCTGTCGTTTCTAGTTAAATTTTTACATACATCATATCTTTTATAGTGACTATGTTGATTACTTCAATAAAATAAAAAAATTTAAAATTATATCCTAAATAACATTTTAGAATTCAATTTTTTCTATTTTAATCATGTCATGTTTTTTTGAATCATTGCATCCATAGTTGCATGACATAGTTTCTTACTCATTATAAGATAATAAAAACATCAAAATGTCTCATATTTGAACATAATATTGAATAATTAATTTAATGGAAACTATAATAAATCTAGGGAGATCACTTCCAAAATTGTTTCATACCAAAAGAGGATCTGGAAGTCCAGACTTTTGTCAATAGATTTGGATAATGAATTCTACATAAATATATAAGTATTATATTTTTTCACCTATGGGGGAAAAAATAAAAATTAACGACCCTCATTCATTGGATATATGAAACTGAATCAAAAATATCAATTATCATAAATCAGGTCATATTTTCCCTCATAATTTCTATAATAATACATTCCATGAGAACTGAAACTCTACCAACCAAACCCAAAATATCTATATGACCCGAAATAAAAAAACCCACTACCTCAATATATGCTGAGGTATATTACAAAAAAGAAACATGACCAAAACTTTTAGCTTCCAGATAGAGGTAAACTTATAGATTATGGTTTTCTATCGATTTATATCTTTTATTCATTAATGTTTCAGACACCCATTCAGGGAATATGTTTTTGTTGAAACTGGAAATCATGCAACTGATACAGAATATAGTTTAGTATGGTATTCTATGAAGGGAAGGCCCCAAATATATCAATTCAATTTTTTAAATGATTTTTTATAGATTTATCTAAAATGGTGTATTAGGGGAATTCATTTGAATTGTCGTATTCCCATTATCATTGAGGGATAAGTCCGAAAAGTGGATAAATGGGATTCCACATTGACTTGTTCTCACTTGAGAGGATATTGCTCATTACATCTATGATAAATTATTTCTCCCATAAAAAATAGCGATGGTATGGAATGATATAACCAATTTTTAGTAAAATTAATGTGATTACATTTATTTATTTTGGGATCATTTCAAGGAAAGGATGATAAAAGTTTCCTCATAATAGACTTCCCCATTAAATGAAATACAAAATTTTTTGTAGAGGAATTACTCTGGAAACCAAAATATATGGTGGGTTCCATAGATAGCGGAATGTCCATGAGTATTGAAGATGAATAACAGTTTGATATATTGGAAAAATATTCCATCTAATACTAGAAATGGAAATCATAAAGTAAGGCCATGATTCGAGAATGCAAAATTTTTTTGTTACTAAAATTATTTCTACTCAACTCGATTAAATGTAAACAAAAATTGATGTTATTTAACACTATACAAGTTATAATATTCTCCTAATTTAGTATATTTCTCGCACTGATTGTGGTGATAACCATGTAGTGGGTAAATATTTATGAAAAAGTGTTAGTCTCTTTATAAGTGAAATGGTCTTTATATGTTGAAATTGTGGAGAAAACATGTTCCCTTAATATTATACACCTATATGGAGAGACAATGAAAATAATGTTTCAGGATAGAAGCCCAAAATACCTCAACCCGGACCATAGAATCCACTCATGTATGGACAACCATTATACTATAGCTTATTTGAAAGACAACAACATGTATATTTGTACTACATGGTTCTTATAATTAATAAGGGTATTAACGCCATAATTCAACAAAAACTCCTTATAATAAAATATTATAACGTATCTCATTAAAAACTCTAGTAAGAACAACCTTAATTGTTTGACGAAATTATATCCATGTTCTTCATCATTGCTGAAACTAGGATTCATAATCCCAATTAATCCATTTGAAACCTCAAAAACCAAATGGGGATGCTAGAAAACCAATTCTTTTTTAGTAAACCAAACAGAAAATGGCGGAATAATGAATGGAATCCATTGGAGTAATTAAAAAAAAATAACCCTAAAGAGTATAATATAGATTCAATAAGAGGTGTCAAAAAATCCATATATATTTAAAAATTTGGATGACATGAAAAAAAACATAATATGTTGAATAAGAATCTAAAATATAATTTCTCCCAACATGACAGGTGTCATCTAAATGGAAGGGAATCATTAATTAAAAATAAAATTATGTGGTAAAAACTAATGATCCACCCCTTCCCTTTCTGGAGTGAATGATGAAGAAAAAATAATTTTAGGAACTTGGAAGGTTTGTGGAGGTATTTCAGAAGCTCCCAATTTATATAACTTATTATAATGAATTGAATAAAATTTATAATTAGTTAAAATTCATGTAGAAATTTCTATCTAATAAAATAAATACGTTTGAAATAGATACAATAACACTAAACCAAGAATATTCAGTAGTTTTTCAACTAGATATTCCTCTAAAAAATTAATATCCAGATAGATTTTCTATCCCTTGAACTATTATACAATTTGAATTTGGAAATTATATTAACATCATAGGATCCAGTTTTAACTTGTTTGCATATATATTTATCAATATGAAAGTATTAGATGATATGAAACCTCTATAAGAGGAACTTCAACTAGCTAAGACATCCACCAAGTATTATAAATGACTCCTGGAGGACGTGTTGTCTATGGTTCAAATGTTTATAATTCTGGATGATTTCATCATACACAAAATGGAATAATATGTTGAAGTACCACATATAATGGAAAAACCAATCCTTGTGAATGGGATAGTGTTAATTTATGTACACAATGGGGAGATAATTTTTTATGTAGGTTGATGAAAGGTTATCACACAATTTGATCATGGTTTTTAAATAAGATTTACTTATAATGTATGATAGTTGTATTTAAGTTTAAACACAAGAAAGAATTTTATATTGAAATTAAATTGATATAGTATTGACATATGAATGTGTAGACCAAACTAATTAGGAATATTTGTGTGATTAATATTCAAAATAAGTGATTCTTTTTTCTGGACAAAAAAATATTATTGGCATCGAATAGTAGTACCATATTTTAGGGACACATAAATGATTGTTCCCATTTTGGACTAAATTTTAAATTACTCGCACTGTGAAATGAAATTTCATCCATCATCTTTAATGTAAGATGACGTAGGAGACCTTGATATATTTCCATTTATCATCAATTCTTCCCATAAAAAGAATCAAGAAACTGAAAATGTGTGTGTTTTAAAGAGGAAAATTCCGACCATTGGATGGATGGTGGATGAAGATAATGTGGTCATCTAATATTTAAAAATCATATTTTTCTTCTAATATAATTGAAAAAACCATCCAGAAAGTAAAATTGAAGGCTTAACCCTGTGATGGAGGAGGTAGTGAAATATTATGTGATCAAAATGATAGATGTGGGAATCATTTATACTATTTTATATAGTCAAGGGGTAAATAATATTTTAGTGGTACCAAAAAATGTATTATTACAATTATATAGAATTAAATTGATATTTATATTCCAATGTGAATGGTAATAGGTTGGACGGTAGTGTTTACTACATAAAATTGAATGAGAAATCCTGGAAATATCATTTCTCCCAAACATTTTGTAAGAAAATGATAGAGATATTAATAGGGAATTCTATTAATTTCCTCTTGGATGGGTATTTAGTATATATTGACATTATGATTTATAAGGACTATCGGGAAAATTGAAATTTTACATTTCTATATGGAATATATCCCAACCATCCTATGAATTTTGGGATGTGTAAAGCCCCCTCCACTATCCAATGATGAATGACAGTTCTTCCCATGACATGTTTTATATTAGTATAGACATCATTATGGAATGTTTTTTTATATGGTAAGACATTTTAAATTAGATTGAGTAATCCTTATCTCATTATAGGGAGGTGTGAGCAGATCAAACTATCTTTGAAATGGAAAAATATTATATCACAGTTTAACAAGTTATTGTTCTGGTACACCAGATTTATAGAAAATAAATAGAGTTTGTTCGAGTAAAAGTTGAATTAATATAAAAACATCACATACCAATATCTATCTGACCAATATTTAGATTTATTTTATATGTGATATTCTACCACACATTCAATGTGAATTATTCAAACATTAATTATCCACTAAATAATATTTAAAAAAGTATTCCATTTATAATATCGATGAAAAATTCCAAAAGGTAATTCACTATCTAAAATAGAATCTTGTGGGGGCCTCAATTATGAGAATTTCATACTGGAATGAACCATTTGGGCTCATGAGTGACGTGGGACACTATAATGTGGAAGGATTCTTGGAAAAACATGTGGAACATAATTTACACCCTTTTAACTATTGAATACACAAATTTCATCAATATCGAATTAATTAAACTATGACTAAAAAGGATTTGTTTTTAGTGGTGTTTTATTTTGATCAATTTTATCATTACATGGTTTTTTCAAATAGAATTTCCTACATAGACCATGAAGTACTGAAATACCTTTTATAAAATAAGAATTCTAAACCTCGATTGATTCAATATGTTATTATTATACATGATTTTTTTAGAGATTCATGATACTATAGGGACATAAAACCATATTGGAGATAATTATCCTCTCATTGGGATACCTCACCTTGAAAAGGAAGAACATAAATAGAGATCAATGTGAAATTCCATAATGAATGCACTTTTTCTGTGATGGGTGCACCACAATAATGGTTTGAAGATATTGTTAATTTCATATCCATGGGAATCATCAACCCTTTACTATAATACATGAAAAATATGTGGTTTTAGTTACATGTGCAGAAATTTTTTGGGAGGTTCAAATTAATGTTAGAAAATATGGAGATGTTAAAATCTGTCACTATGTACTGGATGTTGAAATAAATAGAATTTTTGATTTTTGTCACTCCTCCACCACTAAATAACATCATGGGTTAGACCGCACAATTTATAATTACTCTAATATGGATATTTATAGACAACATTTCATATGGATGTATGACACATTGTAGAATGGAGTGATAGATGACAACTGATGAGAAGTGATGGACAAAAATACAAAATTCCACCATGCCACATAGATCATGTTGGATTCTTCGACGTGTGGAAAATCAATTTCATTTTATTGGATCAAAAATCAAATGGAAACACATACATTCATATATATATATATATATGTGTGTGTGTGTGTGTAATATGTCTCAATGTCTGTATAATCAACTAGAACTACATAAAAACTATGATGGTCAAAATGTATTTTATTAAATTGATTATTTTTAAAAGGATTGGTGTACCTTAGGTCCTCATTATTAATATGGGAAACCATCTTGACAATTCAATTATGATTAATGTTTTTATAATGTGTTTGGTAAAAGTTAATATGGGAACACTATAAATTCCCCAATTATGTGGGAAATTAGTAGTGTAAAATCATAACCTGAACAAAATGTTGGAAAACAATGTGAGAGTAGTAAGAAGGGATTGCTCATAAAATATTAATGAATACTTGGGAGAATTATAGAACGATATTAAGAATCCATTAGAAATTACTACATTCTATATAGTATATGAAAACCAATTTCTTTTACAAGTGGAACAAGAACATAAATCATAATGGTCTATCAAGTAATTGAATTTCAACTTCAACATTACAGAGGTCAGGAAAAAATAGAAATTATTAGAGCATGATGAGGCTGGGAAGGTGCATTATGTTATCACTTGGCTCTATAAGGAGAAGAAAAATGTGGTCCCTGACCATGTTATTTATCAAAAATATTATTGACCCCATGATAATGTTTTAATTTTCAAATCATAGTAATTAGTTGTTTCTGGAATGATAATGTACCAATTCTTTGGGCCATTTAAATTTATAAAATTGTTACACAATGGTGAAGTGGATGTTTCTATAGAATATCAGAAACCATTAATGTTTAATGGGAAATTCATTAAACCATATATTCATGTGGTAAACATGGTGGTTATAGTTTCCACCACGAATTTGGGGCGTAAAAAATGATAATTTATTTCAATTTAGATACATTAAACGTTGTGAATACTGAGTGGTAACCTAACATATAAAAGATTCATAAAAATATTATATTTTTTTGTGTTTTAAAAGAAATCATTATTCTTGTTTTTTGTCATTTTATTTTCATTTTAGGTAGATGATTCATATGAAGTGAAATATTTATGGATGAATATCTATTATATAGATTTCTAGAAATTCTATGGAAGCTGAAAATCACATTAAAAAAATATTTGGAATTATTTTTATGATATTAAGGTCCACAAATAATATCAATTTGGGGGAAATCCAAAATTTTCCAAAACAGTATTATATAGATGGATTTCTCATGGTAAAAAAACATTGGGATTAAACATTATGGATGTGAATTATTTCTAAAATATGATGAGCATAACATTAAATATTAAGCATGATGTGTGTTTCATGAATGAAATATAGGACCCATTACTATGTTAAAAACAATGTTACCATACGGTTAAACAAATTGTTTGATGTAACCATGCATATTCATAAAGTAAAAGAAGATTAAAACAAAATTTACACCTCATCAATTTTAACCCCCAAATAAAGCCACAAACCCCTCACATCCAATGTTCACCCATATCCTTTCCTTTATTCACCAATACCACTACCTTGGAATCTCCTCTTCATTCAGATGAAGGATCCACTATATGTTCCATCTTATGTCATTCCATTTCTTCCATTATCTACAATAATATTCTCATTACTTTTTCCCTTTCATATTTTGTCTTCCTCCCCTATGTCTTATGGTGGAAAAATATTTCCACTATCTAATTTCCATTTTTTATGTATATTTTATATATACTTTTTTTATTTTCCCATACAATAAATTCCAATGCATTAGAACAATACATTTTCAGAACGAAAATTTACCAAACCCAATAATTATTTCACATTTCCATGATTTCAAATCATCTATATAAATTATTTTATAATAGAAAAATGTGAATTCAGTTATTTATATTTAAATTTTTAATTTTTATTTAAACAACTATATTGTTATACTACATCCAAGAACCCATCATAAATAACTCTATCTACTCCTCTAAATGAGTGTGTAAATCTTTACTTAATATCCTCAGATGACCTGGACTGATGTTTTCAATGTGGAATGTGGTAATTATGAATTGTGTTATATCTACTAGGGAGGTAATAACCCATATATTTATTGTTCCCCCACCTTGAGGCACTAGGTATAACAAATGAGGTCAAAGGGATTATTTTCCAAGGCCACCACATCGAGGTACACAACCTGCATCATCCAACCTATATGTAGCTCATGGTTGAGTTTTCATCCAAATATATCTATTAGAATCAATGTACTAATGTTGAGGATGGGGAAAAATGAGACTAAAATTGATGTAACATCCTACTTTCAAAAGAAAAAAATTGTTTAGATCTTGTTGAATTATCTAAATTGGTCTTGATCTATAATGAATAATTTGTAGTAAGTATAGACTATGTAGAAGCTTCATGATCATGGATTTCAGACATAACCTGAGAATTTTGGCCCACTATTTCTGTAACACCCGAGACTTTTATGTTATATAAATCATCAAAGGAATCTTTCACTACATACTAGATTGGCATACTTTACACGCAATCGCGACCTTCCTCGATAGCTTGCGTCGTACGCAATACCGAGTTTCACCAAACAACGATATGCTATTAAAATATTTTTAAAACTAGCCGTTATGAATAGTAATAACCACTTTTTGAAATTTTATAAATTTTATTTTTTAAAATGGACTTCATTTTTGGATTCGGAATACCGAAATTAGCCTAGGGTGAAATTTTGGTATTTTTCTGAAAACATTCAATTTTTGATGAATAGTGAAACCACTAAGTGGTAGGTTAAAAAACTGAATTTTGCATAAAACTTAATTTTACCACTTCTATGAATGGAATTTCGAAAATCCAACAAACACGGTTAATATCAAGGACTAAAATGTGGTTCAATGAGATGAAAATAATTTTTGGTGAATAGTAACTTTTTACTTTTTTTTACCACGGTTAATAGTAAATAGGGTAACTAAGGGTATATATGATATTAATATTACCCTAACACATGTCCTAATTCTATTGGACAAGTGTAATTCGACCAAAAACAAACTTAGGAATAAAATAGGACCATTTAGGCCTACTTAGATTAGATTAGGACATTTATTATTAATTTATTTAAAGAAGGGTTAAAATAGTTAAAATGAAAGTTTAATAAGTAAATCATTTTTAATATGGGGTTATACATAAGATAAATTCGACTATAAATATTCATTAGAAATATAAAACGATTTCCTACATAATGGTATTTTATTTTTAATTTTTAGACATTAAATAATTTAATTTATTTATGACACAATGATGATGCAGTAATTATCTTATTAATGAAATATTGACATAATTGATGTTATAAACACCAAAATATATGTAATTTGAGACTTTTTATGAATTAAACTAATTTTCTAGGTTACTATGATATATTATTGTTGATTTAATCAACTTGGTTCGAACATATAATTCCGTTATGACTTTCAAAAAAATCATATATCAAATAGTGTCAATATTGACACAAAATAGTTTTTAAATCAAATATTATATTATTAATTGTTATTTTATTCCTAAAAATCTAAGGTTCGGCCAAATAACTTATATAAAAATATATATATTAATAATAAACAATTTGGGGTTCGTTTGGCATGTTATAGTAAGTTTATTAACTATATAGTGAAAGAAAACAAAAAGACACGGTAAAAGTTAAATTAATTAACTTAGAGTTAAATCTAATTGATAAGGTTAAACTAATACCCTAAACTTGTCTAAATCCTATGGGTTTATAGGATTTCGACCCATCCCCACCTTAGCTTTGAAATAAGACCCTTTGGAACCATTATAAACCGATTTTGACTTTAATATAAAATAATATTTTGAGATATTCCTAAGGTGCCCCTCTCCTCCCTTATAAAAGGGCACCTCCTCCCCCTCCTCTTCACACCAATTTGAGCACTCAATCTCGGCCAACCCCTGCCATTTTCTCCTCTCCACTTACCTAGAATAATCCTAGAGGTCCTGGTCTTCTTCAAAGACCAATCTTAGTTCCCTATGTGGAGGATTCAAAGAGGCGTTCCAAAGAAGAGTTAATATCCATTACCGATCTTTTCAATTTCCTTCTTCTTCAACTTCTTCTTATTTAGTTGTTTCATGATAAAGTAATAACATAAGTATTACATACATACTGATATGTTATTATAAATATGAAACAACCCTAATTCACCTTCTATTCATCCTACGGAAAAATGAAATCACCACGCGTGCGTACGTACGGAATACCGTCTCCACGCCGTGGTGTAATCTATTTTCCACCATCACTTTACAAGGATGGGAATAATGGTGTAATGAGTAACTATTTATGATTATTATAAAGTAAAATTGATACTGAAATAATCTATATATACTCCAATACAGTTCCACGATCATAGGAACGATATCATCACTCGTGCGTACGTACGGAATACTGTCTCCACGATGTGATGCGACTCGTTCTACATGATCATCATTACATAGTAATTATATAAATTGAATGAATAAATATGAT
The DNA here is from genome assembly GCA_963277665.1 of Viscum album. Lineage (NCBI taxonomy): Eukaryota > Viridiplantae > Streptophyta > Magnoliopsida > Santalales > Viscaceae > Viscum > Viscum album. The sequence goes on from OY728151.1 coordinate 811,220,755, forward strand.
ATATGTTACACTAATACCATTCTGGATATAAGGTATCTATAACCTTAAAAGAAGAATAAGAATGTATTCGGCAATACACGCATAAGAACAAAAGGCAATAAAGACCCGGGTAACAAGTAACAATGAAATATTACTATCAAGAAGCTAAGAATATGACCATATATGATATCATATCAATATGTATGATTCTGGAATAAGTCAATAACATTATTTAAACCATTATAAAGGAGCTTCGGACACGTACAAAGCAAATTGGACCTAAGGTAAGGGGAAATATCACAATCTCATTTTTATCCGAGATTGTTTATACTTTGGTATTTACTGGGGTGTATTTTATCATCCACATCCATGTTTCATCAATATGTAATATTATTTCCATCCACCTACAAATGTTTAAATCCAATTTTACCCTTCGGTGAGTTTTTAGTAAAGAATATGAAAGGAATCTTTTGTCGTTTTTCGTACGAGGTACTTTTTGACTTTTCCGACAAAAGTACGAAGAATGTTTTTTTAACTTATACGGCATGAATGGATTTCTAAAAAATTATTTCCAAGAATCTTACTTTACAAGTATTAAAGTTTATTTTTAATCAGCTTCTTTTATTTTAAAATTGTATGACATGTTAAGAAAGGAAAAGTGTTTTTGAAGTAGAAAGGATATTTTCCTCCAGAATGAAGTTCAAGTATTTTATCAAAATTATTTTCCATCTAAGATAATAAAAGGGTTCTGTTTTTATCCCTATTATTACATGGATTTGATTATGTTGTGATGGAAACATTTTATGAATTCCATTATCTTATATGAATTGTTTTATGATGTCAAGTTGTTTAAGAATCCCATTTTTACATGGGTTATGCGATGATGTATGATTTATGATTATGTGGCACACATAAGAAAGGATTCATTATAAGATGGGTGGGACCTATATCTCCCTCCAATGCATTGGGTAAAGATTTTATATCTCATGAGATATACATGGCTGGAACGGTAGGTTATACCGGTTCAGTGAAACAGGACTGGAACGAGAGTGACTCGGTTCAGAAAGGGACTTTGTCCACTAAGATAGTCTTGGCAATGAGTCATGACTAACAAGAAATGATTTTCCATGATTATGTGTGCATGCCACAAAGTTTCAAGTTTTATGTTATGATTATGGGGATCTCATTTTCACTTCTATGATTTATTCCATGTTAAGATATTATGATCTCTTTTGAAGGTTTTGATTTTCAAAAAGATATGATATGATTTTTATTTCCTTTATTTGACCTTGTTGAGCATTTGAGCTTACCCTTTTATGTTTTCTTTTCCCCAGGTCAGGAAGATGGATATTAAGTAGAATATTCTAAAAGGGACCCTAGATATGATGAAATAAATGGGAGACACTATAGAAGATTTATGAACCAGTTGTTTATGTTTCCCAGTTTCTAAAGACACTATAACTATACGGTCCTTTGTGGTTTTGTCATATGTTGTAATAAGTGTGGTTCAATTTTGAAGTATTAACAATGTATGTAAAGTATGGGTCGTTATAGTTGGTATCAGAGGAAAGGTATAGTCAACCTTTGGAAACTAGGATGTGAAAGCCTTAGTAAGAACCCTAAGGATAAGTCTAAGCATAGAACACAATCTTAGTGTTTTAGAAATGGCCATGAATACCCTAGGATAAAAACTTAAGTGTGAAATTTTATCCTTGATTATGTGGTTTTCCTATTATAATTAGTGTTTCTTACACTATTCTTCTTGGTTTTAGTCAATGGCTGAACCCGAAGGAACCGTGTTAATGTGGTATGCGATGGGCAATGCAATGATTGTCCCCCTGAGCAACCAAATGATATGGGAGCTGGAATGCAAAATCTTGTAGCCATGCTCACACAACTTTCTCGAGCTATGAATCATGCAGGACTTCCAAACGAGCAAAGGAAGGAGCAACATTCTGTTGAATCCTTCATGAGGCAGCGTCCACCTTCTTTCAGCGGGTCTACTGATCCATTAGTTGCTGAACAATGGATTAGTACTACTGAAAAGATATTTTCAGTTCTTCAATGTTTTGAGCATGATAAAGTCATCCTAGCAGTGTATCGTTTGGAAGGAGATGCTGATCAATGGTGGAATCTTATTAAGAATACGAGGCAAAGGGTTGAAATTGAGTCTATGGAATGGGACCAGTTCAAGAACTTATTTTTCAATAAGTACTTCCCTCGTATTCTCCGAACAAAGATGGAGAAAGATTTTCTTGAACTGAAGCAAAGGGGTGATGAATCTGTTGGTACCTATGAAGCAAATATTACAAGACTTGCAAGGTACGCTTCTGGTATTATTATCCAACCTGAGAGTAAGATCGATCGATTCTTTAGTGGCTTAAAACCAAGTCTTCGAAGGGCGTTAGCCATAAGGGACTTCAATAGCTACGAGGAAATGGTTCGATGTGCTCTCAAAGTCGAGATGGAGATTGGAGTAACCCATCAGTCACATGGGTTTGACAAGAAGAGGAAGATGGAATTAAAAGAAAAATCTAAAGAGCACACGGAAAAGAAGATGATCTTTTCATTATGCTCAATGTGTGGAAAGAAACATGGATGGAGTTGTCTTAAAGGGACAAGTAAATGTTTTAAATGTGGAAAGGAAGGTCATCGGGCATTTGAATGCCGTGATAATGGGAAGAAGATGTCTAATGACGCAAACAAAGGAAGGGATACACAGAATGAACCTACTACACTTCAATGTTTCAAGTTCAAGGAGATGGGGCATTATGCCAATCAATGCCCAAATCCAAGGGTTGATGATGATGGTCGACGTCAACAAAATCATAAGGCTAAAGACAAAAGAAAGTCACATGCAATTTCTATCAGCGATGTGGAGTACGATAACGAAGTGGTTAAAGATACACTTACCATCCACTCTAAAGTAGCAAATGTTTTATTTGATTCTGGATCCACCCACTCTTTTATTTCTATAGAATTTTCTAAGGGTATCACCGTATTACCTCAACAATTAGATGTTGAGTTAGCTGTGACAACACCTAATGGCACAATAGTCGCATCAAAAGTTTATAATTCTTCTCCGATCGAAGTTTGTGGGAAAGTGTTGCCTGCAAATCTTGTGATACTTCCTTTAGTGGAATTTGATGTGATTCTTGGCATGTATGGGCTTTCTCTACATGGAGCTCATATCAATTTCCAAATAAGGGAAGTCACATTTCATATTCCAGATCAATCTACGATCGTATACCAATGCAAGGATGAATATAACCTTCCAGTGGAAATTTCTTCCATCTTATGAGTATTGATTCCACTAAATGAAGGTTATTTATCTCAAATGGTTAGTGAGAAACTCACGATTAAGAATATGCCCATTGTAAGGGAGTTTGATGATGTCTTTCTAGAGGAATTACCGGGTCTTCCACCAAATCGTGAAGTTGAGTTTTCAATAGAACTCATACCGGGTGCTTTGCCTATTTCAAAGACACCTTATAGAATGGCCCCAATTGAGTTACAGGAATTGAAGAAGCAACTCCAAGAGAATCTTGATAAGGGATTCATACGCCCTAGTGCGTCACCTTGGGGAGCACCTGTTCTATTTGTTAAGAAGAAAGATGGATCAATGAGACTCTGCATTGATTATCGAGAACATAACAAGATCACTATCAAGAACAAATATCCTCTCCCACGCATTGATGACTTATTTGACCAACTACGCGGAGCTCAATACTTTTCCAAGATTGATCTTCGTTCAGGGTATCATCAATTAAGGGTCAAAAGGGAGGATATACCAAAGACGGCTTTCCGTACAAGGTATGGACACTATGAATTTATAGTGATGCCATTTGGTCTTACTAATGCCCCTATTATCTTCATGGATCTAATGAATAGAGTCTTTAGAGACTATCTTGATCAATTTGTGGTAGTCTTTATAGACGATATTCTTATCTATTCAAAGAGAAATGAAGAGCATGAAGATCACTTGAGAATTATATTGAAGACCCAGAAAAAGGAGAAGCTTTATGACAAATTTACCAAGTGTGAATTTTGGCTTCAAAAAGTTGCATTTTTGGGTCACATAATCTCAAAAGAGGGGATATCTGTGGATCCAGCAAAAATAGAGGTTATCGAAAGATGGTCGAGACCAACAACAGTAACTGAGATCTGATGTTTTCTTGGTTTGGCTGGATATTATCGACGTTTTGTAAAATATTTTTCACGATTATCTAATCCACTCACCAAGTTGACTCGGAAAGGAGTTAAGTTTTTCTGGACAGAGGAATGTGGAGAGAATTTCAAGGAGTTGAAAAGAAGGTTATCCAGTGCATCTGTGCTCACACTGCCTTGTAGTGGAGAAAGGTTTGTGATCTACAGTGATGCATCCAAGAAGGGACTGGGGTGTGTTCTTATACAAAATGATATGGTGATAGCTTATGCCTCACGACAGTTGAAAATCCATGAGCAAAATTACCCAACACATGATTTGGATTTGGCTGCGGTAATCTTTGCATTAAATATTTGGAGGCATTACCTTTATGGTGAAAGGTGTGATATTTATACTGATCATAAAAGTTTAAAGTATATTTTCACACAAAAGGAGCTGAATATGCGCCAAAGAAGATGGTTGGAGCTGATTAAGGATTATGACTGCTCAATCCATTACCACCCTGGGAAAGCAAACAAGGTGGCAGATGCATTAAGTCGACAAGACCATGCTAGTTTATCCATGATAAGGATCACAAAAGATCCAATATTTATGGATTTACAAAGGATGTATCTTGGAATTATAATGGAAGGGGAAAAATCTTATCTTTCTCAAATGAATGTTCAACCATCTATACATGTGAAGATTAAAGAGGCACAGAAAGAAGATGTAGAGTTACAAAAGAAGGTGAGAAATGTTCCTGAATTCAACATTGATTGTGATGGGGTAATAAAGTTTAGGAATCGGGTTTGTGTTCCTTCCATCCCCGAATTAAAGAAGGAGCTGCTGGATGAGGCTCATAGTTCTTCATTCTCTATTCATCCTGGAAGCACGAAGATGTATAGGGACCTGAAAGAGTACTTCCGGTGGGATGGCATGAAAAGAGATGTTGCTGAATATGTCTCTCGATGCTTGGTTTGTCAACAAGTTAAAGCTGAGAGACAGAAGTCTAAGGGGATGTTACAACCATTACCCATACCCAAATGGAAATGGGAAAACATCACTATGGACTTTGTCACAGGACTTCCTAAAACATCCAAAGGCAATAATGCTATCTGGGTCATAGTTGATCGTCTTACAAAGTCTGCACACTTCATTCTTATTAGAGAGGATTTCTCTCTAGATCAGCTTGCCAGGATATATGTAAAGGAAGTGGTAAGATTGCATGGAGTACCACTTTCTATTATATCTGATCGGGATCCGAGATTTACCTCGAAGTTCTGGCAAAGTCTTCAGCATACTCTGGATATAGAGTTGAGTTTCAGCACTGCTTATCATCCCCAGACAGACGGACAGTCTGAGAGAACAATTCAAACCCTAGAAGATATGTTGAGAGCTTGCTCTATGGATTTTAAAGGAGGTTGGGATCAACACCTACCTTTGGTGGAATTTTCTTATAATAATAGCTTTCACTCCAGTATTCAGATGGCTCCTTATAAAGCTCTCTATGGAAAGAAATGCAGGACTCCAACTTACTGGGATGAAGTTGGGGAATGAAATCTATTAGGACCTAATCTCGTTGATGAAATGGAAGAAAAGGTCATATCTATTCAACAACACATAAGAGCAGCTCAGAGTCGACAGAAAAGTTATGCCGACAACCGAAGAAAAGACCTGGAGTTTGAAGTGGGTGATAAAGTGTTCTTACGAATATCTCCCTGGAAAAGGGTTATGAGATTTGGAAAGAAGGGAAGTTGAGCCCTAGATATATTGGTCCTTTCGAAATACTGGATCGTGTTGGGAAGGTAGCTTACCGATTGGCGCTTCCACCAAATCTCTCTCAAGTTCACGATGTGTTCCATGTATCTCTCCTGAGAAAGTACATACCTGATCCTTCACATGTACTCAGCTCAGAAGTTATACAACTGGAGCAAGATCTTTCTTATGAAGAACAGCCGATAGAGATTCTGGATCGTAGCGAAAAAGTCCTACGAAACAAGACCACTCGATTGGTGAAAGTTTTATGGAGGAACCACCAACTTGAAGAAGCTACATGGGAGCTTGAGGATATGATGAGGGAGAAGTATCCTCATCTGTTTGTTACAAAGTGACGAATTTCGAGGCCGAAATTCTTTTTAAGGGGGGTAGAATGTAACACCCGAGACTTTTATGTTATATAAATCATCAATGGAATCTTTCACTACATACTAGCTTGTCTTACTTTACAGGCAATCACGACCTTCTTCGATAGCTTGCGTCGTACGCAATACCGAGTTTCACCAAACAACGATATGCTATTAAAATATTATTAAAACTAGCCGTTATGAATAGTAATAACCACTTTTTGAAATTTTATAAATTTTATTTTTTAAAATGGACTTCATTTTTGGATTCGGAATACCGAAATTAGCCTAGGGTGAAATTTTGGTATTTTTCTGAAAACTTTCAATTTTTGATGAATAGTGAAACCACTAAGTGGTAGGTTAAAAAACTGAATTTTGCATAAAACATAATTTTACCGCTTCTGTGAATGGAATTTCGAAAATCTGACAGACACGGTTAATATCAAGGATTAAAATTTGGTTCAATGAGATGAAAATAATTTTTGGTGAATAGTAACTTTTTACTTTTTTTTACCACGGTTAATAGTAAATAGGGTAACTAAGGGTAAATATGATATTAATATTACCCTAACACATGTACTAATTCTATTGGACAAGTGTAATTCGACCAAAAACAAACTTAGGAATAAAATATGCCCATTTAGGCCCACTTGGATTAGATTAGGACATTTATTATTAATTTATTTAAAGAAGGGTTAAAATAGTTAAAATCAAAGTTTAATAATTAAATCATTTCTAATATAAGGTTATACATAAGATAAATTCGACTATAAATATTCATTAGAAATCTAAAACTATTTCCTACATAATGGTATTTTATTTGTAATTTTTAGACATTAAATAATTTAATTAATTAATGACACAATGATGATGTAGTAATTATCTTATTAATGATATATTGACATAATTGATATTATAAACACAAAAATAAATGTAATTTGAGACTTTTTATGAATTCCACTAATTTTCTAGGTTACTATGATATATTAGTGTTGATTTAATCAACTTGGTTTGAACATATAATTCTGTTATGACTTTCAAAAAAATCATATATCAAATAGTGTCAAAATTGACACAAAATAGTTTTTAAATCAAATATTATATTATTAATTGTTATTTTATTCCTAAAAATATAAGGTTCGTCCAAATAACATAGATAAGGATATATATATTAATAATAAACAATTTGGGGTTCGTTTGGCATGTTATAGTAAGTATATTAACTATATAGTGAAAGAAAACAAAAAGACACGGTAAAAGTTAAATTAATTAACTTAGAGTTAAATCTAATTGATAAGGTTAAAATAATACCCTAAACTTGTCTAAATCCTATTGGTTGATAGGATTTCGACCCATCCCCACTTTAGCTTCTAAATAAGACCCTTTGGAACCATTATAAACCGATTTTGACTTTAATATAAAATAATATTTTGAGATATTCCTAAGGTGCCCCTCTCCTCCCTTATAAAAGGGCACCTCCTCCCCCTCCTCTTCACACCAATTTGAGCACTAAAGCTCGGCCAACCCCTGCCATTTTCTCCTCTCCACTTCCCTAGAATAATCCTAGAGGTCCTGGTCTTCTTCAAAGACCAATCTTAGTTCCCTAAGTGGAGGATTCAAAGAGGCGTTCCAAAGAAGAGGTAATATCCATTACCGATCTTTTCAATTTCCTTCTTCTTAAACTTCTTCTTCTTTAGTTGTTTCATGATAGAGTAATAACATCAGTATTACTTACATACTTATATGTTATTATAAATATGAAACAACCCTAATTAACCTTCTATCCATCCTACGGAAAAATGAAATCACCGCGCGTGCGTACGTACGGAATACCGTCTCCACGCCGTGGTGTAATCTATTTTCCACCATCACTTTACAAGGATGGGTATAATGGTGTAATGAGTAACTATTTATGATTATTATAAAGTAATATTGATACTGAAATAATATATATATACTCCAATATAGTTCCACGATCATAGGAACGATATCATCACTCGTGCGTACGTACGGAATACCGTCTCCACGATGTGATGCGACTCGTTCTACATGATCATCATTACATAGTAATTATATAAATTGAATGAATAAATATGATATATTTTACACCAATACCATTCTGGATATAAGTTATGTATAACCTTAAAAGAAGAAGAAGAATGTATTAGGCAAAACACGCATAAGAACAAAAGGCAATAAAGACTCGAGTAACAAGTAACAATGAAATATTACTATCAAGAAGCTAAGAATATGACCATATATTATATCATATCAATATGTATGATTCTGGAATAAGTCAATAACATTATTTAAACCATTATACAAAAGCTTCGGACACATACAAATCAAATTGGACCTAAGGTAAGGGGAAATATCACAATCTCATTTTTATCCGAGATTGTTTATACTTTGGTATTTACTGGGGTGTATTTTATCATCCACATCCATGTTTCATCAATATGTAATATTATTTACATCCACCTACAAATGTTCAAATCCAATTTTACTCTTCGGTGAGTTTTTAGTAAAGAATATGAAAGGAATCTTTTGTCGTTTTTCGTACGAGGTACTTTTTGACTTTTCCGACAAAAGTACGAAGAATGTTTTTTTAACTTATACGGCATGAATGGATTTCTAAAAAATTATTTCCAAGAAGCTTACTTTACAAGTATTCATGTTTATTTTTAATCAACTTCTTTTATTTTAAAATTTTATGACATGTTAAGAAAGGAAAAGTGTTTTTGATGTAGAAAGGATATTTTCCTCAAGAATGAAGTTCAAGTATTTTATCAAAATTATTTTCCATCTAAGATAATAAAAGGGTTCTGTTTTTATCCCTATTATTACATGGATTTGATTATGTTGTGATGGACACATTTTATGAATTCCTTTATCTTATATGAAATGTTTTATGATGTCATGTTGTTTATGAATCCCATTTTTACATGGGTTATGCGATGATGTATGATTTATGATTATGTGACACACATAAGAAAGGATTCATTATAAGATGGGTGGGACCTATATCTCCCTCCAATGCATTGGGTAAAGATTTTATATCTCATGAGATAGACATGGCTGGAACGGTAGGTTATACCGGTTTAGTGAAACAGGACTGGAACGAGGGTGACTCGGTTCAGAAAGAGACTTTGTCCACTAAGATAGTCTTGGAAATGAGTCATGACTAACAAGAAATGATTTTCCATGATTATGTGTGCATGCCACAAAGTTTCAAGTTTTATGTTATTATTATGGGGATCTCATTTTCACTTCTATGATTTATTCCATGTTAAGATATTATGATCACTTTTGCAGGTTTTGATTTTCAAAAAGATATGATATGATTTTTATTTCCTTTATTTTCCCTTACTGAGCATTTGAGCTCACCTTTTTATGTTTTCTTTTCCCCAGGTCAGGAAGATGGATATTAAGTAGAATATGCTAAAAGGGACCCTAGATATGATGAAATAAATGGGAGACACTGTATAAGATTTATGAACCAGTTGTTTATGTTTCCCAGTTTCTAAAGACACTATACCTATACGGTCCATTGTGGTTTTGTCATATGTTGTAATAAGTGTGCTTCAATTTTGAAGTATTAACAATGTATGTAAAGTATGGGTCGTTATAATTTCAAATACCCAACTAGTTTATATTCTGAAAAAATAAAAATACCCTCTAAGACCCTCAATACTATCAATCATTTGATCTAACAGATCATTGCAACCTACATAAATTTCTGATCTGATAGGGATGATAATATAGGAAGTCATGTCTTATATCATATTAATTAAAATATTTCTTGATTTCTTGTAATGATAGAAAATTTCTTCACATATTACCTCATGAATATGTTCATAATGCCTATGGGAGACATATTTGGGGGACCCTATATCTCACAGGTTGTAGAATTTATTGGGATATATCTTTATAAAGTGGGTTTTAATAAGCTTGAACCACCTATGCCATTAACTATATGCATAGTAAAACGTATATGAAAGCTAGAAACTTATGGAAACATTAAAACCTCAAAGGAACCTGAGTTGATTCTCTAGAGGAACCATGTAAAATTCCATCTCCAACCATTGTGTCTGACCCTTTCATCTCCACCCATTGAGAAATTCTATCGATATATCTCGACCACATCAATTCCTCCACAATCATACTCTTTTAAGGCACCCACCCTGGTCTTAATGGGACACTATATATTGAATACTATTTACAATGGTGTTGGGATCATTAATTATATATTGTGGTTGACTGGTAGGTTGATTATTCTCATTATTAGATGGATGGAATTTTCTTATATGGAATCCCTCATCCAAATCATTAATGACCCCTATCTGACTTACCCCCATCATTATATATTTATGGAAAAGAATAATCTTCTATATACACATATTGAACATCCCCTCTTATACCTACTCATCTTAAAGTAAATTGTATATTAATTAGTGGAGTTGTAGGACCCACATCAAAGGGAATGGACGTTGAGGCAACAACGATAGATCTGACATGGGATGTAATTTCCAATGGAGAATTAATTGAGCCATTTTTAATTTTCCATCCCATTGTATTTAATTTAAATTATATTTTACTTTTATCTACCTCAAGCCCTTGCTTAATATGTTTTTATATAGTTGTTACATTACTGTTTTTCATTTGTTTAGATTTCACTATTCTTATTCGCCTCATGATACCTTTTTCATTTCATATCATGATTTTCTGTTTTCACTATCAGTCCCATTAAATTATATAATATATTTTCTTCTAATTTTCATGGTTTCATTTTTTTTGATAGAATATAATTTTGAATTTATCTCATATCATACTCTTTCACTCAGTGGGGTCCCACGCACAAACTAACCTAATGTTTTCCATCATTATTTCTCGTGGGTTTTCTATCCTCCATCTTTTCTTGTTCCTTGTTTTTATCTTCTCCCTTCCCATTCTCATACCTATATTTCTATCATACTCAATATTTTCATGATCATGTGGTAAAATGCTTGATTTTATGTGTGGCTGATGGAATATATAAATTGGAACAATATATGGATATATCCTTAGCATTTCTAGTGGGGATTTTTTTCTACAGACCAAGGAAAGTTAGGTATATATTTCATATGATTATATTAAATAAATGAATTTATTTTTGATATTTTTTTATAATTCTCATACAATTTTATTGACTATTGTATGATGAATGATAATAAGAATTGTAAAACTAAAATAAAATAATTTATATCATATTATTTAAAATAAATTAACAGATAAATTTTTTGATTGATTAGTTTAAATATATTACCCTCTGTAATGGAATAAAATATATAAATAATGAGACATAAAAAATTGAAATTTTTTATACAACACAAGGGGTTATTACACGATCTTAATTTCAAGGTCCCCTAACTTGTATTTACAATTCATCAACATGAGTCATTAAAAAATATGGGAACAAAAATTATAGTGCTTGTATCTCACTCTAATAAAAACAATTCGAGATATGAAAACTCTTTCCCAAGATGATTTTGACCCTTCATAATTTCCCACTAATTCAATTTAATGATATTCCTTAACCTATAAATGTGATAGACCAACATTTACTATTAATTATATATTAGCCTAACAACCCATGTCTATGATGAGATTGATGTGGTGGATGTATCATTATTTAAATGGATAATTTGGATTTTATATTTATAAATAAAATGAATTAATAAAGTACCTTTCAAAATTTTTAATTGGGAAAACATTATTGGATAATAACAACGATTGGTGAGTCATGAAGAATGTATGTATAAATTTCAACAATTTTTCATTCAAAAGTCACATTCATTTGAGTGATATAATCTATGAAATTTAAATATGATTCGTTGATAGACCCATTTACATTTTTTATAAGTAATTGATTGAGAAAAAACAATGTATCATGTGTGGGGGAGTTGGATACACTTTTGTAAAAGATGGATTTTCATAACTAAAATTATATTAAAATTTCTATTGAGGATATATTATCATGTTCCTATAGACATAACATGAAAAATAGGTGGAATTTTTTCATCTATTGAAGGATCGATATATGTTGGAATGAACTCGGAATTTTAGATGAAATTAGTATGCATTTGGTCCAATAATCATAGTTTCACGATTATAACTAAGTCACGCAATCCATGAACCCCATTCTAGAAAACCATGAAATATTTATTATCATGAATTTCATAGATACATGATCCCTTCATGCTAAAATAATCCTCGAAGAATTACTGGGGAAAAAAGAAGGAATTATATTTAAAGAGGCAGTGGAGATCACATTATTTCTAATTTGAAATTAAATCATCTAGAAACCCCATCAAACCATAAAAAGTGAAACACCAAACATATATAGAACCATATATATAGTCTATTAATGGTTAATTGTACTGTGTATTCTTTCTAATAGGCTGAACACCTCAAATATAGATGAAAATATTATATTGGATGGTCTCTGTGTGGTTAAATTAACAATGTCTCATAACCAGGAATAATTTAATAGCTTCCACCTACCTCTAATATACCTCCGTTACCACTCTTTGACTAGTGATTATGTTCCATAACAATTACTAGACATTGGGGCTTTCTATTTAAATATTTAATGAAAATTTTATTTGGGGATCCATCATAGAGGTGAGGTATATTTTTGGTATTATTTCTAGAAACTAGTTCTATGTCATTTTGAATAATTTTTTATAGGGTGGAATATACTTATATATATGTATTGTTTTAATGAATCCTATAGGTGAAATTATATTATTTTCCATAATTTTTTTATGAGTATTTGACTCGTACAATTTGTTGTTGTGTGTAGAAAATGGAAGATCATTTCTAGTATTTCATGATTTTTTAGTGTCTATTAAATAATTATATTTACCATTCATATTTTTTGTTTCTTCTCTCTTAAATTTGATTCATGTGTTTTATTAGACCTAGAATAACATGTATATAGTTATTTGATGGAGTTACAACAATTATACCTATGATCATTTGGTATAACTTCCATCAACATGGGTTTGTTCTTACGAAAATATGTTAGAAATATATCATAGACCATGAACTGAAATTCTCGGAATTATTATTCAAACCTGCTAGACCAAGGAGGTTTTGATAAAATATAATCTAAATGATGAGGATTTTTTATGAATGAAAAAACACTCATAATAATAAAATTCCTAAAACATCAAATTAATGAACAATCCCCATCATTTCACAATATTATATTCAAAATTCAATTGAGTTAATTTTTTCAATGGAGATTTAAACTCATATTTAATTCAGTTAAGGGTGGATAGAATATTTCATGATTTATAAAACCATTGAATGAATCGTTAAATAATTGACTTAATAACTAATATTGAAAAATACATAAGAAGATTACCTAGAATATACCTCATATTCCTAATATTATTATTATAAATAATTAGGTTCAAATTCATTTTGGGCTTCTAGAAATAAAAATTTAGTTATCTATACACTAAATATTAAATCGATATAATATATCTCCCAAGAATACATTTAAATTGACTACTATAACACCATAAATGAGAAAAATAGATCTTTTAATCTAAATATTTTAATAATGTCACATCATTCCTAATAATTAGAATACTATGTGCTAAATCACATCCAAATTTACTACCACTTACACTTGAGAAAATATATTTCATTATGATTGAACAGACACAATCTTAGGAAATGCATTTTATACCAATTCATCACTAGGAACCAAAAAAATACTCATGGAATTATACATCATGAAAGTACCATTATTCACTACAAAGATTATGAAATGTAACCCATGAAGAGAAACCTATCTCGTCAACTATGGAAAAGAAACCTCTCTCTGAATATAATATAATTTCAACATCATATGACTATCAATCTAGTTAGTCAACATATAACTCAATATCTTGTGATACCGGTTCCTCATGGTATCACCATTGAGAATCCTCTACCTACAACATCAAGTATTATTTCTCTATCATATGGAACATGTTTCTTCCACCAATAGTTTTCTTTACATCTTGGTGTGTCAATTCAATAGCATTCATCACTCTCTAGGCATCTTTTTTTTATACCTTACGTTATTTCCATACCAATTTGCACTCAACATAATTTTTACTACATTCCATCTACATAGGGATTTTAGAGACCTCAAAATCCTTATTCTATATGTACCTCACCCACCTCCTGTAATAATTATTCATATATTATTGATATAAAATTTACTTAATGATCATGTGATCTATCAATACCCTATAACTTTCATGAATGATATAATATTTATAAAAATGACCAAAAAAATTAAATGTAATCACTAAGACTGGAGGGGTGAATTATTGATATATTTTTCCATAATGTTATTTTGAATGTATAAGAACATTATCAAACATTTTAGGTTATATAAAATTGATATAAAATATATTCAAGCATATCCACAAACACAAATATTTACAAGGTTCGCTACTAAAAATGATAATGTCACTCAAGCATTTGTGTGATGTAAATAATTTTTCATCATTATCATTTTTGAAATTTGAATTATTATAGATTTACTAATTATATATGATTATAATGAAGTTATTATACTTCAATAATTATAATATAAAATATTCATTATTATATTCCAATATGTTTGAAAATGAAAATGTCTCTCATGCATATGTTTTAACAATAACATCCATTAATCTATGTTAATCATATTTTATTTTAATTATAAAAGTATGGTAATATGGACAGATTTAAGAATATTACATATATATAAATGATATGATATTTTCATTATTAATGAAATGTTATTTTTTATTTAGCTTTCTTTCATCACATCCATTTAAAAGTGAAAATAGTGCCTAAGAATCAGTACATCTTACTCTCACCATAAGCGGTGCAATTAATTTTTTTATATATAGATTTTATATATATATATATATATATTAATATATATGATATTTATACCGGGATTAAAATTATGGATATTATTTAACCATTATCAATGTACAATTATTAATAATTCCATACCAAATCTTACTTGAAAAATGGGGAAGTAATCAACCATGACAATGATTTTAATAATGAAATGTTAATAAATGGGTGATAAAAGGATATAAATAAAACATATTGGTTATTATATATATATATGTATATTATGGTTCTATAACATCTTTATAATAAATATATATTTATTATACATGAGTATTGAACACAAATGAATGAATTTTTTCCCTAGGTAAGGGTTTTCGTCTCTCTTTTATTTATTTGACACACATTTCATATCCATTAACTGTTTCTTTTATTGGTGTATATATAAATCATTAATGTATTTTATGATTAATAAATCTATATTTATTCTGATGTAAATTTATATCAATGGATTATTCTATCATGGGTAATACGATTCAAATGTTCCCATAGTGATAATGGTGTTTTGTTAAAATATCATTGTTGTTCAAGATTGTTTATGATTGTGTTTTTTATGATGAATTATTATTAGCTACCTATCAATAAATAGATAAATTTTATTATCCTATTGTTATTTATTAAGAATAAATTTTTTCATTTAATTTTCCTCATTATATATACATAATAGAGGTTACACATCCTACGGGGTTTGGTGGGGGAAGCTCTCTTCTCAGTCAGCCATGCCCTAGCTACTGATGACCAAGGTTTATGTCCCTCCCCCATCGGAGGGGAGGGTCCTTCGGTGTCTTTAAATGATGAATGATCCAACAAATTTACCCATTTGTATAATACTGATTTTATCCCCTCATTTACTCATATAGATCTCCTCCTGACGGTTACATACATTTTCATTAGAGCACCTCAATTACCAATTTCTATTTAGGAGTTCAACAAAGCTTCTTATTTGTTGTAGCTGACATTGATTAAATGTTTTAAGCCTTGAATGCCATCATTGGATGTGTTAGATAGCTTCTTCTTTGATTCATGGGGTCTTCAAGAGAATGTGACAGTCAGTCTTCTTGAATTTAAATGCTTTATGATCAGGTTTTCTTCAGAGGATGATATTATCTTTCTTGGTCGATTTCTCCCCATTCCTATAGTTTTTTTCTCATTATCATCATCAAATGGTCATATGAATATCATATAAAATGAGATTCTTATTCATCAGTAGTTTGGGTATGGCTTCCTGTACATACCATTCCCTTCCAGAACCCTTCAATACTCAATATTCTATGAAATGGGATAGTTGGTTTCCTTTGTTCAGATAACAAAAATCGAGTTTTATGCCACCAAATATCACCTTGAATGTGTGTTGATGTTGATTTGTCAAGTCCACCAATTTTGTTTTTTTGGTTCTTTATTGGTGAATTGTTTGGGTATTAACAATCCATGATTTTTTAAACATGGTCTTATTTTTGTTCAATGTGTATGAAACTAAGACATAGAGAGGCGGTATGTAGCCATTCATTATTGAAAGATTCTAGATTTTATTCTACTCGAATCGAGTTTTTCATGGATGGAGTGACTAATACTCATGATAATACTCTGGTTGGGCATTATTATACCATGGGAAGCGAGAGGGTTGTGTCTGAGAAGCTCCCTTGATAGACCAATGGTTTTTAATTGGTATTGGATGCTGAGTGTAATGTTTCCCTTTCAAATAATGATATGATTGAATCCAATTAGGTATGTCGAAATCCATCTAAGACTTTAACATTTGATTTAACGGTTCATGAAGTCTTCAAAAGATTACTAATTGACCGTTTGGAACCAAACAATCCATTAGATAGGGTCGGTTAAGGTAATGTTGTCGTCTTAGATGCTCGCATTGATTCTGTTAATGCTTCTCATCCCGGGGTCAAAAGAGTGGTAGATCTAGTGGAGTCAAAGAGACAAAATTCTATGATTCTTGGATGTTGCAGGTCGAGTAATAAACATCAGACCACTTAAATAGAATTTTGGACTCTGTAGTGACATCTTTTAAGATAACTGATGTTGTGTAGGGTACCCATACAGAGAAGGTAGGGCATTGGTTCATAGGCTAGTGTCAATGTAGGAGGATATACACATGTAGGATCCTATTGAGAGTGCAAGAAACATGTAATTAAATATCCGTACATGTAATTTCTTTGAAGGAATGCAACGTGAGAGGAAATATCATATTTCAGATTTACCTCATCTGAAGAACATGGTAAGCCTATAACATGATTCCACAACTCAGTCTACAATGATGGTTGAGGATGAAATGGCGAAGAAGTCACATTGTGTTCATGACATTTTAGTGCACCCACACTGTTAATCCTAGATTGATTCTAATAGGAATTCCCACCAGAAAAGAAGAGTAGGTATGTGGATCTCAGTGGATTATTTTTTGGGAGATAATGATAGATGATGAAATTTTGTCTCTTTGCATATTAATGACCAATGGTAAAATATCTCTTATTGTGATAAAGAAAATGTTAGCAGTGTTTTCAGAATTTTATATAGTGATATTGTTCAATGTGGAATGATGTGGATGTTAGGAAGTGAGGGAGTTTTGACTGCTCCACCAATGCTATGGTCACGAAATGACTATTCATACCTATCGAATCCAATGTCCCCCATGTCCTCCTCCATGAAGGAAAGCGAGGTTGTCCCTGATCATAATAAGGGTATGAAATCCAAAATAGATCATCCATATTTAGAGAAACTGAAACATAGAAAGAAGTATTCCAATATGTTGAATCCATATTAAAAAACATCATAGTGGCAATCAAAAACTATAGAGGAAGCACCCTATTAAATATCTGGGAATGTGTTGGGATTTTACGATATGTAGTTGTCTATATCTGGTTGGGGTTTTTGTTTGGAAGTGGGAAAGCTTTATGCCCTCATACTTTTTTTGATTATTGTACAATTTATTTCCTGTCATTAAATGGTTAGAGGTTCATCCTTTGACTGAGCTTTCATTGGGTATACTCAAGATATAAAAATTTTATTTTAAATAAATATTGTTTTAATTTTTCTATTTAGTAAAAAAACTGTATTTAATGGATATGTTTTTAAAATTGATTTATAGATTATTTTTAAAAATATCATTTTATTGTTTAAAGTCAATTTTATATTTTTTTTACTTTTAAAAAATGTATTGATAATTTAATAATTCCATTTACAACATGAGTTACTTTTGACTTACTACATATATATGAAGAGAATTATTTAATTTAACTTATAAGGGATGTATGTAATTTACCGCCAGTATGAATAATTAATTATTTTAATATTCATTTATATTTTTACATGATTATTTTAAAAAATATTTTTTTATATAATTTTATATAATTTTTTTCTATATAATTTTATATTAAAATTGGAAATGGTTATTTCTTAAAAACAATTAATGATATTTTAATGGTATTTCTATTCATCAATGAAAAAAACCCAAGATTTAATTTATGATTAATTGGGGATAAGACCCGATAATACCATCCATATTATTTATCTTATTGAATTATATTTGTTTGTACATCATTTTTAAGTAACCCATTTCTTTCTTATATGTTATTGTATAATTAAAATTTTGTGAATCCAATTTTTTCATAGGTTATGATGTGTTGAATTTTTTATAATATTATAATAAACATATAACTAATTTTAATTATGTGATGGGTGGGATACATATCTCCATCTAATTCATTGGTTAAATATCTATATCTGTTGAGATTAAAAATAATATAATGCGCTACTACAATGGTTTTGGGGTGAACCCAATGAACTATGATAATTCTGGGAGTGAAACATCATTAATATGATGGTGTGGGGATTGAAATAAAACCAATATTAATGTCTTGATAGTTGTCTTTGAATACATTGTAAATTATTTCTTATGATTTTATGTTTTAAACAATTCTATGTCTTATGCCAATGATACATTCTCATGGCTCATGTTCTTTGATTCTTTTATGATTCTTGTCATATGAAATGTCAATAGTTATTCCAAGATACAATATTATGATCTATGATATGCATGGTATAGATTTCAAATATAAATATCTTCTTATAATAACATTATACTCATATTAGACTTATTTTATTCTTGATAAATCCTTAGTCTACCATTACGATGAATATGAGAGCACTATTTATTTTGTTTCATTTTCCCATGTTATGAAAAAATGATTTAGGAAATATATTTCAAAGAAGGGTTATAAAGATAATAAACTAAATGATAGAATATTATGATCCAGTTTTTTTGGTTTTTAATTTTCCAATGATATTAGACCTATATGATACTATCTTGGATCATTAGGATATGTAATCGATATTCTTATAATAAAATGTAATATGAATTTATGAAAAGTGTGGGTATTTATATAGGTAACCCATATATTATTGTAATTAATTACATAATATATATATATATATTGACATTCCCTTTGATGAATAAATTATAGAGTGTTCCCATGTTATTGAAATTAAACCTAAACTAAAGAAATAATTAGTTGATATTTTATGATCTAAATGTGTATTCCGCATGTGATTATCCATGATAAATCTCACTAAATTATTATGTAAAGATTATCCCATATGGAAAATTGATAATAATTTATTATTTAATTTTATTCTAAATTATGGGAACATTATAAAATTATATTCATTATGTATATTTTTTTTCAATATTCATGAAGTAATTGCTGGTGAATTGTTTAAATATATTATTTAGTGTCTTGGAATTATTTATGCTTATAATTTTATTTATATGGATTAAAATGATTTAATAGAACATTAAAATGATATTATATATTTGTAAAATTGATTTATATGTGATGAAGATGTTTTATAATGATGTAAAAAACACTATTTTTTAGTTAAAGAATGTTTGTGGATTTTTGAAGGGGAGTTTGGTGATAATTAAGTGTTATTATGGTTCAATAAAAAATATTTTTTTGTCGATAAAAAAATAATGATAATGTGATATATTGATATTATGATTGATGCTTACAATATAAAATAATTTTTAATGATACAGAGTAATCATGATTTATATATAGATTATATGATATCCATGTGTTTTGATTATATGTAAATTTTGATTGAATTTAAACATAATTTTATCCATATTTTTTTAAACCCAAGATTTTTTCTTATATGGTATATAATCATGTGTTTTACTACGTTACATGATATTCTACTTGATTGTTTGTAACATTATTTGAGTGAGATTTGAATTATTCACTATTATTAGTAAAGGAAGGTGAAAATTATGTCATGGTGGTTCATAACTATTTCTATGTATTTCAAATTTAATGGCCAAAAATTTTAAATTTATACTATTTTTTAAATGATACACATATAACCAAATATGATATAGTATATTATTGGGATATGATGTGGGATCCTACTATGTTTATCATAAAACACTTTACATCAACAACCAATATATATATATATATAAATGTAACTCATTAGCATGTAGGGAAGGAAAATGACTTATGCGTATTAATGGATTTGGGATTCAAATCATTTTTAAAAAATATCTGATTGTTTTAGTGTCTTTATAGTGTGATATTTTCCAAATATAAAATATATATTTATTTTTTAATTTATAATAATTCAATTTCATGTTGTTTTGAATTTATTTTAAGGTTTATTAGAAATATTATATATTGGGAATTGCCAAAAAAAAGTTTTGGAGCATTATCTTACAATCCTAGGTAATTCACATAATTATGTTTTCCAATTTAATTTTTTAACATTTATATTAAATAGAGAAGATTAATTAGATTGTAAATTACTATCTAATATATATATTTTGACCCATGAAACATTTCTCTAGGATTTGGTGATTGAGGTGTTTACTTCTAGATTACTATTCTCTAACTCATTAGTAAAGTGATTCTAGGTTTTATCATTATAGTACCTTATATATCATTCAATATGATAGAAAGATTTGATATTATATTATTATATTTATTATAGAGATATTAATCAAAGTGTACGATGTATAGGATTTTCTAAACAAATAAAATGGTTATTTTTTATAATTACCATATCAATCATAATACCACATGTTAATTCAACATAAGAAATTCCAAAAGAATTTAAATTTAAAATCTATTTGATGGATTGTCTATAGACTTAAGAAATGAATCAATATTCATATAATTAAAGAATATATAAATGGTTGTTTAATATAGGAAATATGATTGGAAGGGATCCAGAATCCCTGAATAGAATCAGAGAGAAGAAAAATGTAATCAGTGGGATACAACAACTACCGAAATGATAGAGGATCACATTGGCTCCCTAGTGGGATGGGAAATATTTTAGTAGGATACCTATGCTCATTGAGTAGAATGTGATCTTTTTATGGATATCAAGAAGTGTTTCATGGAGTTTTTTTAAATAGGGGCCTTTTAATCCTTTTAACATTCACCCTCATTATGTTTTTTCAATAAGTGGAGGGTTATGGGGGAATATTTTCCCAAATCCTCCACCATTTCTACCTCAGTTGATCTCTATTGATCTTTAGTGAATCTGAGAGTGTTACTAAGTTTATTTTGATATAAGATCTCTAATTTTTAACCTTATCTTCATCATTTATGTTATCCAAATAATTTAAATCAAATTTGGATTGGGATTTGAAAATAAATTCACCATAATATGGGGAAATGACCTGATGATTATATGTCTTTCACTTTGATTTGATAGGGGGCTCACCTAAAGGATAGATTCACGTTGACAAATATAGTTTTGAATATAGTATGTTTCTTTAAAAATTTATTTAGAATTTCAGTGAAATTATATGAAATTCACAATTAGAATAGTCATGTAGATTACTAATTTTAATCTTATTATGTAGAAATGTGTATGACTAGTTTTTTTAATTCTATCTGGTGATGTTTTGATGGAGTTAAGAATCTTCCATAATTTCAATTAATAGTTTTTTTATTAATTTGGTAAAATTGGATATTTTTCGAATTTAAATGCGTCAAATAATGATTAATTAATAATTTATTATTATGTCAATGATATTAAATTATTATTTATAATAGATATATTCATTATAGGTATATTATATTTAATTAAAATTTGTATATTACTTATGGATAAGGAATCAATTGAGTAGGTGATGGAAAAATGGAATTTAACGAATATCGGTAATAAATATCATCATACATTAAGTTAGAATCAATAATTAATTGAGGTATGTTGTCCTAAAAAACTTATATATGACTACTGTGGTTTATTTATGTTTTATATATGATATCAGAAATGAACCAGGTCAGGATTCCATCCAACCTGACACCAGACACAATAAATGAAAAGTCTTGCGAGGCATGCTCGATCATCCCAGGCTGGAGACTTGTGTAAGTCATCAAATATACACCTGTTGTAATGATTTATCCCAATAACCTATATATATAACTAATTTAAAAAAGGAACACAACAAAAAAAGAGGATACATAACCATGGAATATCGATAAATACAGCAACGAGATCCAAATACAATTACACCATAACAAATTGAAAAAAAATAAACTAAAACCAAAATGAAACCCACATCATCACCACAAGATTTACAATTCAACAATAAATATAGGATCATCCTTTTATAAAAGATTCTAGAACCTACAAAAAATAGGGTATATCGACACTAATTATAAATAGTATGGTGTAATCATAAAACAACTCTGTAGGAATGAGCCACATATTCAAATATTTCAACTACCAATGTATTCCATAAACTCACATTTTGATATAATTATATAAATTAGGGTTTTAATATTTTATTCAACCAAAAGTAGATATCCATAAATTTCATTTTCAAAACCAAACACACCATTAATTTTTTAAAAAAATATCCCATTTTAAAATCCAAATTTGAAAACCCAATCGCACATAGAAACCACAAACCGTGTGATCGATGTGCTATTCCAGAAATAGGATAAACACAAGAGGTACAAGAATGTAAACATAATGAAATACGAACTACATTAAGCGACGCCGAAATAAAATAATAACATATAGATTATAATCCTAAGAATTCATGAAAAAATAGTAGATGCATTCATCAGGCGTACTAAATTCAAAATCATATGCTGGAGTATGGTGCAACCCCATAGTCAATAAAAAATGGATTCTCTATACTACTATCACTATAGGAATAACCCACATAGTATCACAAAAAATACAATGGGTACAAACCTATGTAATTGGGGTCAGAAAAAAACCATCACTCAAAACACTAAATAAAGCCTAAGAATTTAATTGTAATATTATTTTAGAGAACGAGGAGTTACAATCCGACTTAGGAAAATCATACTAGATATCAAATTTATAACATTTTGTGGTGGGATAAAAAGAGATTGTAAAAACGACATATAAGAAATGTAAAAAGGGGAAGCAAAAGGAGATACAACTTACCCAAATATGGTAAACAGAGAATTATGAGAACTGTAGACTAACTAGTCTCCATAAGACTAACCTTCACCTCAAGGATGTAACCCAAACATAAATTGTGACATAAAGAGGATCATTAATGATACAAAATGACCTCCCATTAACCCATTTCATTTGAAACATGGTCTATATGAACCCACAAATAAATGTAGGGTTTGGGAAACATTTATATACATTATCCCACCAAAAAATCTATAAAATATCTAATATCAATAATATACAAGATCTATATTTAAAATAAATAAATTGTATTTTTTAAAAAAATATGATGATTTTAAATAATTTCTCAAATTTTCTTTTGGGTTTTCCATAAATAGGATATCCTATTTTCAAAATCCATAAACATTCTAGTTATAAAAAAATAAATTAAAATATTGAAATATAAATATACTTTTGATCTAACATCCACAAAATAGTCTATCATTCATTAAAATACATAAACAAAACATTTAACATTCTAGTTGGGATCTAGAATATTGTAAAATATGTATTAAACACATAGAATCCTAAACAATCATGATGTTATATCCAACTAATCTCAAGCCCTTCCACAGTCTATCAATATACAAGATGAAACCTCCTAGTTGTGTCACAAAAAATTTCTTTACCAATGTTTTTTTCATGACGCACCATTTTGTACCACAATGATTTTTTCAAAAAAAATTTAAAACCATTCTTGAATTTTTATAATACCATTTTAATTCAATGAAAATCTAATTTAGGATTTAAAAATCCATTTTTTCTAAATCAAGGAAAATCTGTTTTTTAGGAGAAACCCCATTTAAAAAATGAACCGAAGCCCTTTTCAGTTATAAAATTTAAATTACCTTTAAAAAATAATGGAATCAATAAAAAATAATAAAATCAGGAAATTATAATTCTTGTAGTGATCAATCTAGATAAATGACGTAAAAACCAGATACCCCTTTGAAACCAATGATTAGAAACCAAGATAATGGCCATTAAAAAATAAGACACACTAGTAATATGAAATGTATCAATAATAAACAATATATGATCACAAATCCATGAAAAACCCACAAATACCACAAAAACCAAAGATTATCTAGATGGAGTGCTCACCTGAAGATACGAAATACAATCCCAACAATGAGAAATCACTAAATAAATCAATTCATATGGAAATATTCATTGAAAATCACATAGGAATCACACTTGGCCTAGAAAGCAGGGATACATAAAGAATTAATGAAGCATATTACTCATAAAGTTCCGTAAAACCAATACAATTAAATTAACACATTTTTTAACCCATTTACATATTGTGTAATTATAGTGTCCTTATACAAAAAACATTAGATTTTTTTATAAAAAAATACATATGTTTATACATACATGACATTTACCAATTACATGAAATGTAATATTTTCACACCAATTATATGAATCATGGAATCTTACCAACTAAAATTATATTGAATTTATATCATATACCCATTGTGTAACAACACAATGGGATGAAGAAACTATAGGCCTTATGTAAAAAATTCCAAATAGTCCCTCAAATCACAATTTCATGTATCCTCCCATTTTCAGGGTCATCGAAAATGACCCAAAAAAATTAATGCAACCTTAAATATCAAGGAATAGATGACTGAATGGTGGTGGGGTATTACAATATTCCAAGTATTAAATATTTCAATATACATAAAGTGTCCATGATATTGGATCCGTAAAAAGTGAAGGCCACTGCTACCTCATCAACAACTCCTACTCCCATAACTCATGGAGATCATATTCAAACAACTAAAGTACCTAGACCAAGGAAATAACTTTACCTTGTATTATCTTGTCATATCAACATATAATCTAATATATATTCTCATCCAGTGTTGAATTGGTTTCAAGATATAAATTCTCCCACGCAATCACATTGGAAAGATCTTGTATATATCTCATAAAATAAAAAACATAAAACACATTATGGATAGATGTAAAACCAGATCGTAGGTCTAACAATTTGTACACTATCGCTTGTTATTAAATGATCTAAAAAAGGTACTGAAATCTTGGTTCTAACATAACCTACTTACACAACTGATGATATCCTAGTCAATTTTAATCTCAAATAAAAAAACCCTATAACCCTCCAAAATCACTAGTGGATACAACCAACTATCCACATATGATATTTCATGAATCCATTATATGATCAAATACTTTGGATAAAAATCCACTTAAACGTCATCTCATGAACCATGTAATGAACCAAACATTGGAATAATATATTTTTCCTCAATATATTTGTCTTACTATGTCATAATAAAAAAATATATAAAATTATAAATGAAATGAGACCATTGGTTTTTAACTGTTATATGACCATTGAAATCAATAAAAAACCTTACAATTATTGTTTATAAATAGAAATTATAATGGTTAATTATTGTAGAATGTATATTTGAGGTCTTCATCTAGTGGACTTAGGCCATACAAATACCATTTTTCATAGCTCGTGAAGGAGGAAGCATCATTAGGGATCACTCTAGACCAAGCCCAATATGAGCTTCTACATGATAAGGATTAACAAAATAACATATGGGAGAAGCTCTAGATAGTGGAGATTACCACTAAGACCATGTAATCCAAGCTAGTTCAATAGTCTATTACCATCATACAATAAACCCTTAGTTCATATGCTGGAGTTTTAAGGGGTTATGTATCGAGGCCCTAAAATTCAAAAAATATAGTCCCTTTTTTTGAATAAAATAGCTATTTCATCATTTCCATTTTAATAATATCTTTCTTTAATAACATATAAATTTAATTGACACCAATTTTATTAATTTATTTTAAAAGTACAATGTTGCTCTATTCTGATAATTCCTATACACAGAAAACTATTAAGGTAAAATAAAAATCAATTTTGAATTTTAAATGTCAAAACTATTCTTGGGTCAATTTTCAGTAGTTTTCTTAGAAGATTGAATTTTTCTATGAAATGTAATTTTTGATAAATAGTATTTGATGAATATTTTTATTTTCAATAAATAGTAGTTTTTTTAAATAATTATTAAAAAAATGATTTTATGAAATGAATTTTAAAAAATGATATTACACGGTTGTTATCAGTAAGATATTTAGAGTCTAATTGGATCAACCAAATTTTGGGGGAATAGTAACATTGGAATGGTAATGTTACCCTTATGAACAGTAACATGACCAATGTGATGGCATCCTCACCTAAGGATATATGAATATAATATAATCCTATGGAATGGTAATGTTATATAATAGTATAAGAAAATAATTGTTTCAAAAATTATTATTTAAGAATTAGTATTTTTTTGAATAAATATATATTTTACATAAAAAAAATAAATTTACCATGTTTAGAAAATAATATTCATTAAATGATGGTTTTTTTATTTCAGAATGTCAATATTAGGTTATGATGAATTTATGTTATTTTTATAAAATGTTTTTTTGTTTGGTGAATAGTATAAAGACAATTTTTTATTTTTCAATGTGTTTAAGGACGTGATAATGATGTAAAATGTAATTTAAGATTATAGATGACTAATGTGGATTATTATATGATATTAGGTGTACCATGTTCCCAAAAATCTGATCATATACCATGGGAAAGCCCATGGATTTGGAAATACCCAAGGAAATCCCATTGTTTGGGAAATTCCACCGATGAGGAGTCCTTAGAAATTATTAAAAAATCCTCCATATTTTACTATAAACACCAAGAAATTACATTATTTCCATTAATTAAAAAAATTCCACCTAGAATCTATGATATAATTACCTTCCAATGAGTCCTCTCATGGATTCCTCAATCCCCCAATTTCCCGTTCATAGAGTTTTTTATGTTACCCTTTTATGTAAGGGAATTCATAAATTCTCTTTTTCTTTTAGGTTACCTTTTATGTGCCTGTCATTAAAATTTCCAAACCCAATAATTATTTCCCATTATTCATTCCATCTAAATTATTATAATTAATTTTTTAATTGGAAACCCTTTCTTGTCTTTTTTTAATGTTTTATAAAACCATGTTTCAATCCCATTTTGCTGGAGAATATTCTTCTCAAAGTGTCACTATTTTTCTAATGAAATTATCTGATATTAATTATGTGAATACGTAATATTCATTAATTTATGTGGATCATCACCAAGAAATTCAAATTATTTATTTGGTTCTGGAATTGGCATAAATAAAACCCACATTACCTTTCTGTGGTTTATAAATGACATAATTATCATGTTTTTATGAACGTTTTAAAATTCCATAATTTATATATGAAACCCAGTTCTTTTCAACTATATTGATTATTAATGAAATGTTTTATTATGATATTTGTGGATCACATGAAAATAAAGGTGTATTAAATGTTCTCCCTGATAGTTCTCCAATGCATTTGGTAATGAAATTATTCAATATAAATGACTTGTTTTACGGTACCTTAGTGAATAACCATGGTAATTTTTATGACACCTTAATCATTGACCATGGTGATAAGTTAATGAATTTATAAATTTAATTTTTTATCCACATTTTCATGTTATTATTAATGTTATTATTGTCATTATATGCCTCATTGTCATTCCTTAATGTTATTTCTCATGTTTTAATTGATATCTATGAAGATCACATGAAATCTGTTTTCCAATATTCCATTACTAGGAATTATTGTAAACAATTACAATGATGTATGTCCCCAGGTTATGAGATTCAGTATTGTTAAATAGGATAATAACTTCAATAATAATTTAATGTGGATTAAAATAATGTTTTTGTTTTCATGTATTATGTACCCCATTTTCAAGACAGTTACCCTTAATGATACTCTGTATATAAAATGTAATGAAGAGTTATGAAATCAAAATCCAGGATTCTATACATCAGACATGGACGAACAGTAGACTGCTCTCCAAACTATTCTTAGAAAATGAGATATCGACATGGCTACCAATACAATGCCAAAAAATATCCTTATTTATTTAAGAATGGTTACTATTTCTATAGGAAAACACAATCAATGAAAAATTATTATCCCAATATCCACCTGAATCAAACTCTAAATACCTAATCCTAACCGAAAGAATACGAATATCTCTCTTTATATGTTCATCTGACTATGGATTATAATCCATGATTAGTTTAAATTATGATCACATTCCCTCTTAAAAAATTCTTGGATCTAGATTTGAACATTCAGTCCCTATTAAAAAAATATAGGGAACCACAGAAATACTCACAATATATTATACAAATAAATCCCCAATTTGTTCCACTTTTTTCATTACCATTACTAAAAAAAATTAAACGATCTAGTAATTCATTCAATAGTCACCCAAATCACATCCTTCCCACTAGGAGTCTGTGTTAAACCAGCTAATAAATCCTTATAAATTTCTTCCCATATCAATACTAGAAATCTTTAATGCATCTAAAACCATGCATGTATCTGGTGTTTTGCCCTAAATCTCTAATAATTGAGACATGATGAACAATATCTTGAACTCACTCCCTCATCCCTAGTCACGAATACTTTCATTTTAAATTATGCTAAATATTTGTATCACCATGGTGAATAGACCCAACTGACTCGTTACCATGGTCTAAAAGATCATGTATAAGTGAAAAGGAACAACTAACTTTCTACAAAATAATAAATCTTCACTTGTGGACCAAGAACAACATCTACTGGTCTTCCCAGTATTTAGGATATCTACTAAGAATCATATGTTCGTGTTTTTATCCTATGTTGTAAAAATATCTCATAAAAATATGATTGATACTTTATAAATGTAAAGAACACAATACCACCATCTTCCTTCATTCCGAATCTCAACACGGAAAACAATATCATCTAAGAACACACTGTAATGGATTTCACTAATACTTGGCTTGGTACTCTCATGTTGATTGGATTAGAAACCACATTTCCTTTCCTGGGGGTATATATGATTTTTAAATCAATGGTCTAATGATACCCATCTCAATGTCTCATTTTCATGTTCATATCCCTATGTGTTAGAAAATACTTCAACCTTTTTTTATTATAATACACTATATATCACTCGAAAAAAATATAGTAACACTAGCCTGAATGGACCGAAGGCCTTCTTTATTATATTATATTATGGATAATACCCCTTTTAGGGGTTGAAGGAGAACTCATACATGACCTGTAGGCCCAAGGCTTAAGGCCCGACAAATGCCCAATACATGACCTGTACGCCCAGCCCACTTGAACTGCCCCTCCCCATAATTCTGCGTCATTGATCGCCTAGATCCCACCCTGCATTGCTGATGCGCTATCAATTCCCCGTACAAAGCTACACGGTGCCTAGTCCTGATGGCGGCTGCCATACCCTCTCATTATTCCAATTCGGTTAGCTCTATATCTGGTGGCTGGTACTCATCTTTCTATGATTCTCTTCTGGGGCATGTTCTGTGTGAACTCGGTTACTCCATGGTCTACATTACCCGACGGCCCTATGGCCTAAATGCCTTTGTTGACCTGAAGGACCTGGAGACCTGTAGGCCCAAACCGGTGGCCCGAAGGCCCAAATCAGGTGGATAGTTCTGGCTGCTACAGTACCGAACAACAACTGCTACAATACGAATATAGTACTGCTACAGTGACTGCTACAGTACTGCTACAATACCCTCAAATTCACCTCCACCTGGTTTTGAACCCGGGTCTCTTGGATGCCAAGCAGGAGCCCTTATAACTTGGGTATGGGCGCGTTGGCATATAGTAACACAACAATATCAGTGCATACATAATATCTTACGAATCATGTTCATGGGAGAGTTCATTCTTCCCATAAGGGAACATGTGGCATGAGACATATTCCATAACATATTTTCTATTCCCAATACAGAACCTAAACTCATACTTAACGCATCATAGAAAACAATATAACTTGAACATGGTTCTCGGATAATCAACCTTGATGATGAATTCAACCTCGATTTCATCTCATCAAAATAGCACTATCATTTGTTATCCCACTTTGTATTTCCACCTGTAAGATTCAATGATGTCATTGTATATGGAATCATGAAGAAGACTCGAAAAAATACCTATAATAATGACCCAACGCTTAGAAGATTCAGATCAAAAACATGTTTATGGGTTTTTACTAGGATATAAATTCCCATAAATTTTAATGATCCACTAATATTCCCAGATCTGAAATCGCATACCCCCAAAACATTAACTCTCAGATAAAAAATTCACACCCAGAGTGTTTAATATAAAAATTATGTTAATTAATGGTTCTAATAATGACATTTAAATGGTTCCCATGTTCCTCATTTTTGAATGATTACACCATGATATCATATATGATCAATACAACATAATATTCTAAGAACTAATGAAATACTTATTTCATCAAATCCATAAATACATTTGGATCATTAGTCAGTGAAAATGGAAATGATGTAACCCAAAATTTACATATCTACTATGAAATGATTTCATAGGTATGTACTACTCTCAAACATTCAATTGATGGTGCGCTAAACAAAGGTAAATCATTGAATTCTAAATATACCCTCTATGAAGATCAATAAGATCATCTATTATAGTAAAGTATACTTCTTATTAAGAGTCACTCGATTCAACATGCGATAGTCAATACAAATATTGTGGAATTAATATACCTTATTATAAAGGATTACAAGTCAATATTTTAGTGACATGATAGGATAAATAAATCTGTTTTCATATATGTCCATAATATAGATCTTATGATCCAACAACTCAAAAGGTTATTTTTGGTTATATGTAACAAAAATGGGAATCATTCCAGTGAGTAGGTCAATCGTAAATATTACCTCTCTCTAAGTCGATAATACATAAAAATCTTCTAGAAATACCATAGCGTACCCATATAAAATTGTAGGTGGATAAATTCCCATGAAAGGGTAAAATATCTTGAATCATATTTATAAACGTATATTAAATTATACAAGCATGAGGGATAAAATTTCTAGTACTTCCTAACCAAGAGTTACACTCAACCTAGATAACACTAATGGCCCCATTAAAAGATAAGAACTCAACATTAAGACAATGATACTCGATATGTACCTTAACACTAATAATACAATCCATGTAAATAATCATGATTTATATTTTATTATCAAGAACAAATGAGTCCCAAACCACCTTAATGTCAGTTATCACAACTAACACAGTAGGAACATTAATACATTTTTGGATAAATTTTCATAAGGAATGGAAAGATGCAATGAAAATGGAATATTATCACAAGGAAAACCAAACATTTTAACCAACGTTGATGTTATAAATGATTGAAAATCACCTATATAAAATAAACTATAACCATAGAATAATAAATAAAAATCATACCTCATCTAACAGTTGGTTCATATTTGGATTCTTATGGTCTATACATTTCCACAAAATGATATTATGGAATTGTCACTTGAATATTCCATGTTGTGTTGAGAATGAGACACACCACAATTGGGAGCATAAACGTGATCCTAAAATCCATTATGGGAAGTGGATATTTCTTTAATTCCATGGGATATACTATCCCAAAAGATTTTCATTTTTCTATGTCACCTACATAGATGAAAAGTCCAAGGAGCCTCAATAAATTGAGTCTTTGTATTACCATTCCTACCAGACTAGCATATAATAACCACATTCTACCCAGACAAATCCCCAGAATCTAGTCCTATATAAAACTGACCAGTCATGCATTTTATTTTCTAACTTTAAGAACCCTATATTAGCACTAACCCATCTGATGCACTTCAAATACATTTCCTTCCCGCTATGTCTACCTCAACCAGAGCATCTTTAAAGTCAACCTTAACAATGGTAATAATTCGTAAAATAACTAGCATATACCAAATATCATCCTCAGCCATATCCAAAGCCTCCAAGCCTTAAGGTAGTCATTCAGGAAAAGATTTTGTTCTAGATGCACCAACACAATAAAATGATGGAGTACTCTAGAATGGTATACACTCCTTGATCCAAGGTCAGAAAATACGAGGTATTGTATTCAAATAAAAAATTAGAATAAAACTAAAAATAAAATACTTTCTTGATATAATCCAATGTAGGGACCTTGTGCAACATATCATTCATAATAGAGTTTCACCATCATCTTCCTTTACCCTAGATCATTTAAGTGATTCTTTGAAAATGAAAACACATTGAAAGACAAATTTTTACTCTAGTGATCCAATTATAGTATCTATAGGATCCCTAATGGAATGAGGGAACCATGTAATGGTGTTTCAGTGACACAGCAGTAGTCGATGTCAGGTGTTTCATTAGATGAGTTGACCAATAATGGGTTGAAAATGTTTATTTATGAAATAAATGTATTAAGATACAACCCACAATTGATGTGTCATTTTTTTAATGAATGGTTTTTCTTTGAAATCAAAATATATTTTTGAGAAAAATAATTATTGATCTAAATTATTAATGGATGGTGGGATTTAATTCATATTTGGTTTTATTTAAATTATAATGAAGAGTTTGGTTGTGAACTGTCATCCCTAGGGTTATATTTGTTTTTTGAGTTAGGAACATTTATGGATGAATTTTTTAAATATTGAATTGATTTTTCGACTTTCTATTTAAATGTAAGAAATTATGTGGGGATTGATTTCTTGGTGGAATGATATGGATTATAGTGGGGAGATTCATTGTTTATTCAGATGTTTGGATGAAAACATTTTTGGTGTTTTGTGATAATTCAAATTGTGTTACATAAATTTGAGGGTTTTGTTCTGAAGGTTGAGTTTTTGTTATGGTGTTGGTAGTTTAATTACATTAATTTGTGTATGCTTCATGAGTGTTATTCAATAAAATATATTTGAAAGAAAGACATTTATCATTGAATGGTTGAATTATGTGTGTTCGGAGATATGACTGAATGACAATTTGGACATGTTAAGGATGAGAAGAATTGTGGGGGGGGAGGTTTGTAGATCCTATGTTAATACAGATGGTTTAAATTTGGTGGTAGTTTGAATTTTTGTTTTGGTGAATGGGATGGAAAATAAAATTGGCCTTAGATTTGTTTTTTGAGATTTAAAACCCCATATTAGACCCAATTTGGATTTTTGATGAAGTATCTCATAGATCTCCGAAGTATCGTGGGGTTTGAAGCTAAGAATTATCGTTTTAGAGAGGAATCCAAGGGAAAAGTGTAGTAATAAGTTTATTCTTACTATTTAACAAGACTTGTTGCCCAATATATGATGGTACACATCCTTTTATAGTTTTATTGTAGGTCTAAGAGATTTCTGTGGCAGTTTAAGAGCAGTAATGGTTTTTCTATGGTTGGAACATGTTTTGAAATCCATTCACCAAAACCTTGTATTATTGTTTCTCATTTTTTAATTATAAACACATATTTGATGTAAAATTTGGTTGACCATGCATCGAAACCACATACAAATTAAACGGAGGTAAAATAACATGTTTTCCTTCAAAAAGATAAAAGTGGAGGCCACATTTCATCTTCGATTGTATGTAACTATCCTCTTCATATGAGGTCCATTTACAATACTACAACCCATTTTATTTTGGTTCATTTAACAGTGATCATTCAAGGTGTATAAATGATATATTATATTTAAATATATCATCTCCAATTTCTACCCCATGTCTAATTTTTATGGTCTCTAGTTTGGGTTTTCATAGTGATTCAATAAAATCATGCTAGAAAGATAAATTTCTCGTAGAATTGTCAGTTACAATGGGTGGAGAATATAAAAATAATGTTATTTCATGTAGTTTTTCATCATTTTGATAATAGAATTATGAACCATCAACTATTAAAGGGTTTTCATTAAAAATTTAAAATTTTCAATATTGATTATGGCATTATTGTTTAAGGATTTGTGCTAGTTTGTGGTAAAGGGTATGTCATGGTTACATGGTAGTAATTTGGTCATGGTTCTATTATAGTGAGATATTTTAGTTGGTTTTACATTGTTTTTTCATTTGTGGTTTTATTTTCAATTAATTATTACTGTTAGAAATTAATTTTTTAAAATGGCATTGCTTGAAATAGGTACTAGGGTGGAGATGAAATCTTTAATGATCTATGAAACTTTTTTCAACCCATCGGGAGAATGGATGATCTTTCATTAAAGGTATATTCTCCCTAAAATCATACATAATATTATTTTATCCATTATATGTATGTAGTTGTATTCTCACTTTATTTCAATGTAATTAACATAAGAATTAACAAAATATTTTAAACTAAAATGTGTTCTTATTTTCCATCCTATATAATGTAAAATACTTATGAGAAAAGTGTTGCTTATTGATCAACATGAATTTTAACATGACCTTGATAAATGTTTAACTCAATTAAGATTGAAATATAAAATTTAAATTTTATTTAAATGTGTCTTGAAGTTCCATTAGAATGGAAATATAATCCATTATTAATGAATTTCTATATTGTCTTGTTATATTTCAGTGATAAATGATGATGATAAATTTGAAATTGATTGAATATATGTTTTTGATTTTGGAAAATTCTATTCACAAATTGGATTTTTAAAAGTAATGTTGGTATTGATTTTAGAATGTTACTTTGATATGTTTTGTCTAATTAAGTGTGTATACAATTATTTGAACATGGAAATATGAAAGGATCACATATTAACCCTTTTAATTATTTTCTGATATTTCCTGAGGTATATTTCAGTTGAAAAATAATAGTAATTTCTATAATGTGTTTACAATAACCCAGAGGATATAGTGGTTATGGAAAATTTTGGGTGACCATGACCATGTGGGACACAACAGTTATGTTTGAATTGGGGTGACCTCTACCCCAAATGATGTAGTGATAATGATTATCCCAATGTGAACAATAATCCCAAGGGGAGGCATTCTCTAGTGATGGAATTATTTCCTACAGGTGATGCTTAAATAGAGAATGTATATATTTACCATGGAGATAGTAAGTCAATTTTCATAATAATTATTGCATTCTAGGAGAAACCCTAACAGTAGTTGAAATAGGTATTTTTCATTCTTATAGTGAACATGACCCTCCTGTTTATAATTAATTTTATACTCTCATTTAAAATATTAAAATAAATATTTTTAACTGATTACATTGTGTATATTTTCATGAACTACTTATCATAGTAGATATATTTAGGGGAATTATTTGTGTTATCCTATTATGATGTACAAAAACCCTTAATAGGACTCCTTGGAGCCTCAATACCCAAATATATGTAAAATTATTATTGGTATAGAGTGAGGTCTAAATTTGGCATTGTTTAATTATGTGTTCGTACTGGAGTTGGACAACAGGACTAGGAATGAGTTGGGACCTTGTCTACTTAGTCCATGAACATCAATTTTATTTTTCTTTTATACTAATTGTATTTGAACCTCCCATAGGGTATTTTATATATAATACCCATTCATTTACTATTTCATGAAATAGTAGGATTATTTTTCAGAACATTACATGTTTATATGTTTATATATTTATGATAAATTTTTTGATTACTATTATTATTAATCACTTGTCATTATGGCATGTTATCACCATGGTAACATATTAGGACCATATTGATAGTCTATATCATATAGCATAATTGAAGACACGACTAAAAAAAGGATGTGGTTCGATGGTTCTACCACCATTCTGGGGTTCATGGGGAGAGATTTGATATGAAGTATGCTGTGAGGTGTGTATTCAAAGACCTAATAAATATGAATCACGGTGATGATAGATTCAAAGATAATCGAAACCTTTTTTTGGGGACCACCCCCTGTTTATTCAAGGTGACATACCCACCCTCTTATTAACATTTAAAAAGGTATAAATTTCTAGAAATACACCTTTTGAAAATAATTGTTAATATTTTTGTCTTCCATCCTATAATTAAACTAATATTTGTGTTTCTCACTATGGTTCTCTAACACTATCACAAAAGGTAACATATTTACTCTTGAAAAATAACTATTACATTTTTTAATACAATCAGTAGTGGCCCAGGAATTTGATTCCATTATTTCTCAACATTTCCAATAAGGTAGACATTAAATATCATATAAAATTCAATCAATACCATGAAATGTATGATTAATGTCCTTGTGGACTAAATACATAATAATGTAAGTCTATAACAAATTGAAAATATTTGTCTATAATTAATTAAAATTAGACTCCCTACTATTAATATAATGCATTATACTCATATTTGAAACCTAAGGAAATAAAACCATATCGAAGGGGTGGGATCAGATTCTTAATAAGGAAAAACATAAGAAATAAAAAATGACTATTATATGTATACATAAGGTGACCATACATGAATAGTATATATATGAATGAATATTAAGACAAAAAATCATATATCATTTATCATGTCATATGAATTTTCATTATATAAGATATTAATTAAAATAGTGTGGAAACATGATTCAACAAACATGGTACATGGGGTCTCAATACATTAATGTGAAAAATCTTAAATATTTCAAACATCCTTAATCATTTGTATAAACAATATCACGGGGAACATTAATTTCATAATCCAAAACTATTTTTAACATGATTAAAATAATATTAAATTTACTCACTAGTACCTATATTATGATATATAAACATAAAACTAATGATTTGGAGACAGATATAGGACCAAACACATAATCATAAATTCTTATGAGTTCTGCATGAATTAAATCACTCATAACATCATAAAGATCCCATAAAAATAAAACAGGCCTTATAAATCATTTAAATTACAATCAATCCATTTTTTATAATACATAACATGTAAAAAAGGAAATTTGATTCATTATATTCCTCATAATGTTCACATATAATAAAAGTGGGCTTCTTACTAATGCACATAAGTAAATAATTAATAATAAAAATAATAATGATGAAATTATAACTATATATATATAATTTTTTATCTAATAACACAATGTAACATTTTAGGTAAATATCATTAAATACAAATAATAAATAAAAATATATTTACACTATATAGTTGATGGGAAAATGATTAATTAAAAAATATTCCAATGTTAGTAAAATAATTGTATATTTGTGAACACCCTTAAATCAAATGAATCAAATATATAGTATTAACAAGGTAAAACCATTGGGTGAAAGGTTATGATATTTCATAGTGCATGTTTTAGAAATAAAAAAAGTTGTAATGGATTATTACACAGAATTAAATGTAGACTACATCGTTAATCTATAAAGAAAATTTGATAGATTCATTATAATAATAATCATGATGAATAATAATGTATTTCGAGGTATTTGAATTTATATTTAAACCATTTTTTAGAGCATTAGGTAATTTTTTTTGGAAATAAGCATTATTTATGATCATTTTTATAATACATGTGGTATAAATATTTAATAAATAAAATAGTATAATATTTTCAATTATAAATAATGAAATATTATAATGGAAGTATATTATAAAAAAAATATAGTGTGTATTGTGGTGTCTACATGAATTATATTAAATAGGGATTTTTTAACATATTGATGAAAAGGACCCAAAATGAAAAATGATAAAAAATCAATGAAATTTAATTGAAAAAATTAATGTGGCATAAAATGAACATAATAAATTTTAGAGGTATATAAATCATCATTTTCAAAATAATATATCTATTTTGGTCATAGAAAAATATATGATCATTATTAAAAATAAGAGACAAAGATAGTTTCACTTATAATAAACACTCCAGGAAAAAATTGAGTCATAAGGAAATGAAATTGCATGTGACCATATAAATACCCACGACTATATTAAGGAAATTATGATATATTTTCTAATTATATAAAATTTCTAAAATTTAATACAATTAAAAACAATCATG
Organism: Viscum album; assembly: GCA_963277665.1. Lineage (NCBI taxonomy): Eukaryota > Viridiplantae > Streptophyta > Magnoliopsida > Santalales > Viscaceae > Viscum > Viscum album. The sequence continues at coordinate 811,259,314 of OY728151.1, forward strand.
ATATGACTATAAGATTTGAATCGAAACCTTACTATATGGTTAAATTTTCATCAAAACCATGTCCTTAATGGGAGTCATTTAAATCAATGGAAATTTAAATAAATTCCATTATATATGTCTTCAGGATCCATTAATATTGTAAAAATCATCATGTATTAATAAATAAACATCAAACATATTAGCCTTCCCATCAACAAATATGTTACAACAAATTTAATATGAGACAAAAAACCCCTTACTTTGTCTGGCCTCTAATTTTAAATCACTATAAGATCCCGTATAAAAAAAATAACATAATCACCTATTTAATTAACATTTTTCAAATATGTATCCTTTTTAAAATATAATTTATTATATTTTTATACAGTTATATTTTTTTAGTTATTACCAATATTTTATGTTTATTGTTAGAAATCCTGGACATGTTGAATGAGTTTTAGAATTTTGATCTTTTATTCATTATACTACCAATGTTCACCAATCAATGTTTAATAAATATAATATAATAGATGATCAATAATTATTTATTAAGTCGAAATTATAATTATTGACTACCTTCTTCTTTATCCTATTAATGTAAATCGACTACAAACTTCTTTTAGTGATTTTAAAACTATGATGGGTATTTTTTTAATTATCAATTAAAATAATATTATATATATAAATAAAACATCATATAAATATTTTTATATTATTATAAAATTAATTAGTTCTTAAAAATCATCAATGTTATAATATCATATCTTTGGTCAATTAGGTTGTCTAACGAACACAAATAGAAACATAACACGATAAGTGATGATTATGACGTGGTTTAGTTTCAATAAAAATGCAGCATTAGGATAATGATATTATATAATGTTTATTAGTGACATTTATTAGAATTATATTGGATGTAATATAATAATTAATGGATGAGATATTATTAAATAATTTAAATTAATTATTTTCCTCTTAGTATGTCATTTTTAAATAATTGTGTTAATTATAAATTTTTTAGATCATATAATAAATAATATCAACAAGTCATCATACTAGAACCATAATAATATAATAAACATAAAATTTATCCATTCAAAAAAAATTCATGAGTAACCAAATAATGAGGTGAAGGGAAACCAATAAAAATAAATCATCTTAACAAGGCGGTGGTCTACACATACACTTGGTTGATGATATTGTTTTCAATAGAATAGGAGAAATGAATTACAACAACCTAAATTTTTTTATATTAAATATGTTATTCATGAATAAATTTAAAATATTGTAATATTTATTAGAAATCAAATGAACCTCTGGTTCCTTTGTAAAAATATACCGTGATTGAATTTAATGATAATTAAGAATCATAACTATTGATGATGAAATTGTTGAATTTTTACCATTATGAATAGTATATATAAACGATTATGATAAAGTCTAATAGACGTAGAAAGAATAAGGGATGACTTAAACTATAAGAGGCCATTAATCAAATCATTCAAGGGAGAAGGAATCTATAACGACCCATACTTTACATACATTGTTAATACTTCAAAATTGAAGCACACTTATTACAACATATGACAAAACCACAAAGGACCGCATAGGTATAGTGTCTTTAGAAACTGGGAAACATAAACAACTGGTTCATAAATCTTCTACAGTGTCTCCCATTTATCTCATCATATCTAAGGTCCCTTTTAGCATATTCTACTTAATATCCATCTTCCTGACCTGGGGAAAAGAAAACATAAAAGGGTGAGCTCAAATTCTCAGCAAGGGCAAATAAAGGAAATAAAAATCATATCATATCTTTTTGAAAATCATAACCTGCAAAAGAGATCATAATATCTTAACATGGAATAAATCATAGAAGTGAAAATGAGATCCCCATAATCATAAAAATGAAACTTGAAACTTTGTGGCATGCACACATAATCATGGAAAATCATTTCTTGTTAGTCATGACTCATTTCCAAGACTATCTTAGTGGACAGAGTCCCTTTCTGAACCGAGTCACCCTCGTTCCAGTCCTGTTTCACTGAACCGGTATAACCTACCGTTCCAGCCCTGTCTATCTCATGAGATATAAAATCTTTACCCAATGCATTGGAGGGAGATATAGGTGCCACCCATCTTATAATGTATCCTTTCTTATGTGTGCCACATAATCATAAATCATACATCATCGCATAACCCATGTAATAAAAATGGGATTCTTAAACAACATGACATCATAAAACAATTCATATAAGATAAAGGAATTCATAAAAATGTTTCCATCACACCATAATCAAATCCATGTAATAATAGGGATAAAAACAGAACCCTTTTATTATCTTAGATGGAAAATAATTTTGATAAAATACTTGAACTCCATTCTTGAGGAAAATATCCTTTCTACTTCAAAAACATTTTTCCTTTCATAACATGTCATACGACTTTAAAATAAAAGAAGTTGATTAAAAATAAACTTGAAAACTTGTAAAGGAAGCTTTTTGGAAATAATGTTTTAGAAATCCATTCATGCCGTATAAGTTAAAAAAACATTCTTCGTACTTTTGTCGGAAAAGTCAAAATGTACCTCGTACAAAAAAACGACAAAAGATTCCATTCATATTCTTTACTAAAAACTCACCGAAGGGTAAAATTGGATTTAAACTATTGTAAGTGGATGGAAACAATATTACATATTGAGGGAACATGGATGTGGATGATAAAATACACCCCAGTAAATACTTACGAATAAACAATCTCGGATAAAAATGATATTGTGATATTTCCCTTACCTTAGGTACAATTTTCTTTGTACGTGTCCGAAGCTCCTGTATAATGGTTTAAATAATGTTATTGACTTATTCCAGACTCATACATATTGATATGATATCATATATGGTCATATTCTTAGCTTCTTGATAGTAATATTTCATTATTACGTGTTACTCGGGTCTTTATTGCCTTTTGTTCTTATGCGTGTTTTGCCGAATAAATTCTTATTCTTCTTTTAAGGTTATAGATAACTTATATCCAGAATGGTATTAGTGTAACATATATCATATTTATTCATTCAATTCATTTATATAATTACTATGTAATGATGATCATGTAGAACGAGTCGCATCACATCGTGGAGACGGTATTCCATACGTACGCACGAGTGATGATATCATTCTTATGATTGTGGAATTGTATTGGAGTATATATATATATTATTTCAGTATCAATATTACTTAATAATAGTCATAAATAGTTACTCATTACACCATTATACCCATCCTTGTAAAGTGATGGTGGAAAATAGATTACACCACGGCGTGGAGACGGTATTCCGTACGTACGCACGCGCGGTGATTTCTTTTTTCCGTGGGATGGATAGAAGGTGAATTAGGGTTTCTTCATATTTATAATAACATATAAGTATGTAAGTAATACTGATGTTATTACTTTATCATGAAACAACTAAAGAAGAAGAAGTTGAAGAATAAAGAAATTGAAAAGATCGGTAATGGATATTACCTCTTCTTTGGAACACCTCTTTGAATCCTCCACTTAGGGAACTAAGATTGGTCTTTGAAGAAGACCAGGACCTCTAGGATTATTCTAGGGAAGTGGAGAGGAGAAAATGGCAGGGGTTGGCCGAGCTTGAGTGCTCAATTTTCTGTGAGGAGGAGGGGGAGGAGGTGCCCTTTTATAAGGGAGGAGAGGGGCACCTTAGGAATATCTCAAAATATTATTTTATATTAAAGTCAAAATCGGTTTATAATGGTTCAAAAGGGTATTATTTCGAAGCTAAAGTGGGGATGGGTCGAAATCCTATCAACCAATAATATTTAGACAAGTTTAGGGTATTATTTTAACCTTATCAATTAGGTTTAACTCTAAGTTAAATAATTTAACTTTTACCGTGTCTTTTTGTTTTCTTTCACTATATGGTTAATACACTTACTATAACATGACAAAAGAACCCCAAATTGTTTATTATTAATATATATATATCCTTATATAAGTCATTTGGCAGAACCTTAGATTTTTAGGAATAAAATAACAATTAATAATATAATATTTGATTTAAAAACTATTTTGTGTCAATTTTGACACTATTTGAAATATGATTTTTTTGAAAGTCATAACAGAATTATATGTTCGAAACAAGTTGATTAAATAAACACTAATATATCATAGTAACCTAGAAAATTAATGGAATTCATAAAAAGTTTCAAATTACATTTATTTTGGTGTTTATAACATCAATTATGTCAATATTTCATTAATAAGATAATTACTGCATCATCATTGTGTCATAAATAAATTAAATAATTTAATGTCTAAAAGTTACAAATAAAATACCATTATGTAGGAAATCTTTTTATCTTTTTAATTAATATTTATAGTAGAATTTATCTTATGTATAACCCCATATTAAAAATGATTTACTTATTAAACTTTGATTTTAACTATTTTAACCCTTCTTTAAATAAATTAATAATAAATGTCCTAATCTAATCCAAGTGGGCCTAAATGGTCATATTTTATTCCTAAGTTTGTTTTTGGTCGAATTACAGTTTTTCAATAGAATTAGGACATGTGTTAGGGTAATATTAATATCATATTTACCCTTAGTTACCCTATTTACTGTTAACCGCGGTAAAAAAAACGTAAAAAGTTACTATTCACCAAAAAATTTATTTTTATCTCATTGAACCACATTTTACTTACTGATATCAACCGTGTCTGTCGGATTTTCGAAATTTCATTCACAGAAGCGGTAAAATTAAGTTTTATGCAAAATTCAGTTTTTAACCTACCACTTAGTGGTTTCACTATTCATCAAAAATTGAAAGTTTTCAGAAAAATACCAAAATTTCACCCTAGGCTAATTTTGGTATTCCGAATCCAAAAATGAAGTCCATTTTGAAAAATAAAATTTATAAAATTTCAAAAAGTGGTTATTACTATTCATAACGGCTAGTTTTAATAATATTTTAATAGCATATCATTGTTTAGTGAAACTCAGTATTTCGTACGACGCAAGCTATCGAGGAAGGTCGTGATTGCGTGTAAAGTAAGCCAAGAAAGTGTGTAGTGAAAGATTCCTTTGATGATATGAAAACAAAATATTACTCATAAAATCTCAGGTGTTACATTCTACCCCCCTTAAAAAGAATTTCGCCCTCGAAATTTGTCACTTTGTAACAAACAGATGAGGATACTTCTCCCTCATCATATCCTCAAGCTCCCACGTAGCTTCTTCAAGTTGGTGGTTCCTCCATAAAACTTTCACCAATCGAGTGGACTTGTTTCGTAGGACTTTTTCACTATGATCCATAATCTCTATCGGCTGTTCTTCATAAGAAAGATCTTGCTCCAGCGGTACAACTTCTGAGCTGAGTACATGTAAAGGATCAGGTATGTACTTTCTCAGGAGAGATACATGGAACACATCGTGAACTTGAGAGAGATTCGGTGGAAGCACCAATCGGTAAGCTACCTTCCCAACACGATCCAGTATTTCGAAAAGACCGATATATCTAGGGCTCGACTTCCCCTTCTTTCCAAATCTCATAACCCTCTTCTAGGGAGATATTCGTAAGAACACTTTATCACCCACTTCAAACTCTAGGTCTTTTCTTCGGTTGTCGGCATAACTTTTCTGTCGACTCTGAGCTGCTCTTATGTGTTGTTGAATAGATTTGACCTTTTCTGCCATTTCATCAACGAGATCAGGTCCTAATAGCTTTCTTTCCCCAACTTCATCCCAGTAAGTTGGAGTCCTGCATTTCTTTCCATAGAGAGCTTCAAAAAGAGCCATCTGAATACTGGAGTGAAAGCTATTATTATAAGAAAATTCCACCAAAGGTAGGTGTTGATCCCAAACTCCTTTGAAATCCATAGAGCAAGATCTCAACATATCTTCTAGGGTTTGAATTGTTCTCTCAGACTGACCGTCTATCTGGGGATGATAAGCAGTGCTGAAACTCAACTCTGTATCCAGAGTATGCTGAAGACTTCGCCAGAACTTCGAGGTAAATCTCGGATCCCGATGAGATATAATAGAAAGTGGTACTCCATGCAATCTTACCACTTCCTTTACATATATCCTGGCAAGCTGATCTAGAGAGAAATCCTCTCTAATAGGAATGAAGTGTGCAGACTTTGTAAGACGATCAACTATGACCCAAATAGCATTATTGCCTTTGGATGTTTTAGGAAGTCCTGTGACAAAGTCCATAGTGATGTTTTCCCATTTCTATTCGGGTATGGGTAATGGTTGTAACATCCCCTTAGACTTCTGTCTCTCAGCTTTAACTTGTTGACAAACCAAGCATTGAGAGACATATTCAGCAACATCTCTTTTCATGCCATCCCACCAGAAGTACTCTTTCAGGTCCCTATACATCTTCATGCTTCCAGGATGAATAGAGAATGAAGAACTATGAACCTCATCCAGCAGCTCCTTCTTTAATTCGGGGATGGAAGGAACACAAACCCGATTCCTGAACTTTATTATCCCATCACAATCAAGGTTGAATTCAGGAACATTTCTCACCTTCTTTTGTAACTCGACATCTTCTTTCTGTGCCTCTTTAATCTTCACATGTATAGATGGTTGAACATTCATTTGAGAAAGATAATATTTTTCCCCTTCCATTATAATTCCAAGATCCATCCTTTGTAAATCCATAAATATTGGATCTTTTGTGATCCTCATCATGGATAAACTAGCATGGTCTTGTCGACTTAATGCATCTGCCACCTTGTTTGCTTTCCGAGGGTGGTAATGGATTGAGCAGTCATAATCCTTAATCAGCTCCAACCATCTTCTTTGACGCATATTCAGCTCCTTTTGTGTGAAAATATACTTTAAACTTTTATGATCAGTATAAATATCACACCTTTCACCATAAAGGTAATGCCTCCAAATCTTTAATGAAAAGATTACCGCAGCCAACTCCAAATCATGTGTTGGGTAATTTTGCTCATGGATTTTCAACTGTCGTGAGGCATAAGCTATCACCATATCATTTTGCATAAGACCACACCCCAATCCCTTCTTGGATGCATCACTGTAGATCACAAACCTTTCTCCACTACAAGGCAGTGTGAGCACAGGTGCACTGGATAAACTTTTTTCAACTCCTGGAAATTCTCTTCACATTCCTCTGTCCAGACAAACTTAACTCCTTTCCGAGTCAACTTGGTGAGTGGATTAGATAATCGTGAAAAATCTTTTACAAAACGTCGATAATATCAAGCCAAACCAAGAAAACTTCGGATCTCAGTTACTATTGTTGGTCTTGACCATCTTTCAATAACCTCTGTTTTTGCTGGATCCACAGATATCCCCTCTTTAGAGATTATGTGACCCAAAAATGCAACTTTTTGAAGCCAAAATTCACACTTGGTAAATTTTGCATAAAGCTTCTCCTTTCTCGGGGTCTTCAATATAATTCTCAAGTGATCTTCATGCTCTTCCTTGCTCTTTGAATAGACAAGAATATCGTCTATAAAAACTACCACAAATTGATCAAGATTGTCTCTAAAGACTCTATTCATTAGATCCATGAAGATAGAAGGGGCATTAGTAAGACCAAATGGCATCACTATAAATTCATATTGTCCATACCTTGTACGGAATGTCGTCTTTGGTATATCCTCCCTTTTGACCCTTAATTGATGATACCCTGAACGAAGATCAATCTTGGAAAAGTATTGAGCTCCGCGTAGTTGGTCAAATAAGTCATCAATGCGTGGGAGAGGATATTTGTTCTTGATAGTGATCTTGTTATGTTCTCGATAATCAATGCAGTGTCTCATTGATCCATCTTTCTTCTTAACAAATAGAACAAGTCCTCCCCAAGGTGATGCACTAGGGCGTATGAATCCCTTATCAAGATTCTATTGGAGTTGCTTCTTCAATTCCTGCAACTCAATTGGGGCCATTCTATAAGGTGTCTTTGAAATAGGCAAAGCACCCGGTACAAGTTCTATTGAAAACTCAACTTCACGATTTGGTGGAAGACCCGGTAGTTCCTCTAGAAAGACATCATCAAACTCCCGTACAATGGGCATATTCTTAATCGTGAGTTTCTCACCAACCATTTGAGATAAATAACCTTCATTTAGTGGAATCAATACCCATAAGATGGAAGAAATTTCCACTGGAATGTTATGTTCATCCTTGCATTGGTATACGATCGTAGATTGATCTGGAATATGAAATGTGACTTCCCTTCTTTGGCAATTGTTATGAGCTCCATGTAGAGAAAGCCAATCCATGCCAATAATCACATCAAATTCCACTAAAGGAAGGATCACAAGATTTGCAGGAAGCACTTTCCCACAAACTTCGATAGGAGAAGAATTATAAACATTTGATGCGACTGTTGGGCCATTAGGTGTTGTCACAGCTAACTCAACATCTAATTGTTGAGGTAATACGGTGATACCCTTAGAAAATTCTTTAGAAATAAAAGAGTGGGTGGATCCAGAATCAAATAAAACATTTTCTACTTGAGAGTGGATGGTAAGTGTACCTTTCACCACTTCGTTATCGTACTCCACATCGCTGATAGAAATTGCATGTGACTTTCCTTTGCCTTTAGCCTTAAGATTTTGTTGACGTTGACCATCATCATCAACCCTTGGATTTGGGCATTGATTGGCATAATGCCCCATCTCCTTGCACTTGAAACATTGAAGTGTAGTAGGTTAATTCTGTGTATCCCTTCCTTTGTTTGCATCATTAGACATCTTCTTCCCATTATCGCGGCATTCAAATTCCCGATGACCTTCCTTTCCACATTTAAAACATTTACTTGTCCCTTTAAGACAACTCCCTCCATGTTTCTTTCTACACTTTGATCATAAGGGAAAGTTCATCTTCTTTTCAGTGTGCTCTTTAGATTTTCCTTTGAATTCCATCTTCCTCTTCTTATCAAACTCATGTGACTGATGGGTTACTCCAATCTCCATCACGACTTTGAGAGCACATCGAAAGATTTCCTCGTAGCTATTGAAGTCCCTTATGGCTAACGCCCTTCAAAGACTTGGTTTTAAGACACTAAAGAATCGATCGATCTTTCTCTCAGGTTGGATAATAATACCCGAAGCGTACCTTGAAAGTCTTGTAAAATTTGCTTCATAGGTACCAACAGATTCATCATCCCTTTGCTTCAATTCAAGAAACTCTTTCTCCATCTTTGTTCGGAGAATACGAGGGAAGTACTTATTGAAAAATAAGTTCTTGAACTCGTCCCATTCCATAGACTCAATTTCATACCTTTGCCTCGTATTCTTAATAAGATTCCACCATTAATAGGCATCTCCTTCCAAACGATACACTGTTAGGATGACTTTATCATGCTCAGAACATTGAAGAACTAAAAATATCTTTTCAGTAGTAATAATCCATTGTTTAGCAACTAATGGATCAGTAGACCCACTGAAAGAAGGTGGACGCTGCCTCATGAAGGATTCAACAGAATGTTGCTCCTTCCTTCGCTCATTTAGAAGTCCTGCATGATTCATAGCTTGAGAATGTTGTGTGAGCATGGCTACAAGATTTTGCATTCCAGCTCCCATATCGTTTGGTTGCTCAGGGGGACAATCATTACATTTCCCATCGCATTACACATTAACACGATTCCTTCGGGTTCCAGCCATTGACTAAAACCAAGAAGAATAGTTTGAGAAACACTAATTATAATAGGAAAACCACATAATCAAGGATAAAATTTCACACTTAAGGTTTTATCCTAGGGTATTCATGGCCACTTCTAAAACACTAAGATTGTGTTCTATGCTTAGACTTATCCTTAGGGTTCTTACTAAGGCTTTCACATCCTAGTTTCCAAAGGTTGACTATACATTTCCTCTGATACCAACTATAACGACACATACTTTACATACATTGTTAATACTTCAAAATTGAAGCACACTTATTACAACATATGACAAAACCACAAAGGATCACATAGGTATAGTGTCTTTAGAAACTGGGAAACATAAACAACCGGTTCATAAATCTTCTACAGTGTCTCCCATATATCTCATCATATCTAGGGTCCCTTTTAGCATATTCTACTTAATATCCATCTTCCTGACATGGGGAAAAGAAAACATAAAAGGGTGAGCTCAAATGCTCAGCAAGGGAAAATAAAGGAAATAAAAATCATATCATATCTTTTTGAAAATCATAACCTCCAAAAGAGATCATAATATCTTAACATGGAATAAATCATAGAAGTGAAAATGAGATCCCCATAATCATAAAAATGAAACTTGAAACTTTGTGGCATGCACACATAATCATGGAAAATCATTTCTTGTTAGTCATGACTCATTTCCAAGACTATCTTAGTGGACAGAGTCCCTTTCTGAACCGATTCACCCTCGTTCCAGTCCTGTTTCACTGAACCGGTATAACCTACCGTTCCAGCCCTGTCTATCTCATGAGATATAAAATCTTTACCCAATGCATTGGAGTGAGATATAGGTCCCACCCATCTTATAATGAATCCTTTCTTATGTGTGCCACATAATCATAAATCATACATCATCGCATAACCCATGTAATAAAAATGGGATTCTTAAACAACATGACATCATAAAACAATTCATATAAGATAAAGGAATTCATAAAAATGTTTCCATCACAACATAATAAAATCCATGTAATAATAGGGATAAAAAATGAACCATTTTATTATCTTAGATGGAAAATAATTTTGATAAAATACTTGAACTCCATTCTTGAGGAAAATATCCTTTCTACTTCAAAAACATTTTTCCTTTCATAACATGTCATACGACTTTAAAATAAAAGAAGTTGATTAAAAATAAACATGAAAACTTGTAAAGTAAGCTTCTTGGAAATAATGTTTTATAAATCCAGTCATGTTGTATAAGTTAAAAAAACATTCTTCGTACTTTTGTCGGAAAAGTCAAAATGTACCTCGTACGAAAAAACGACAAAAGATTCCATTCATATTGTTTACTAAAAACTCACCGAAGGGTAAAATTGGATTTAAACTATTGTAAGTGGATGGAAACAATATTATATATTGAGGTAACATGGATGTGGATGATAAAATACACCCCAGTAAATACTTACGAATAAACAATCTCAGATAAAAATGAGATTGTGATATTTCCCTTACCTTAGGTCCAATTTTCTTTGTACGTGTCCGAAGCTCCTGTATAATGGTTTAAATAATGTTATTGACTTATTCCAGAATCATATATATTGATATGATATCATATATGGTCATATTCTTAGCTTCTTGATAGTAATATTTCATTGTTACGTGTTACTCGGGTCTTTATTGCCTTTTGTTCTTATGCGTGTTTTTCCGAATAAATTATTATTCTTCTTTTAAGGTTATAGATACCTTATATCCAGAATGGTATTAGTGTAACATATATCATATTTATTCATTCAATTCATTTATATAATTACTATTTAATGATGATCATGTAGAACAAGTCGCATCACATCGTGGAGACGGTATTCCGTACGTACGCACGATTGATGATATCATTCCTATGATCGTGGAATTGTATTGGAGTATATATATATATATATTATTTCGGTATCAATATTACTTAATAATAATCATAAATAGTTACTCATTACACCATTATACCCTTCCTTGTAAAGTGATGGTGGAAAATAGATTACACCACGGCGTGGAGACGGTATTCCGTACGTACGCACGTGCGGTGATTTCATTTTTCCGTGGGATGGATAGAAGGTGAATTAGGGTTGTTTCATATTTATAATAACATATCAGTATGTAAGTAATATTTATGTTATTACTTTATCATGAAACAACTAAAGAAGAAGATGTTGAAGAAAAAAAGAAATTGAAAAGATCGGTAATGGATATTACCTCTTCTTTGGAACGCCTCTTTGAATCATCCACTTAGGGAACTAAGATTGGTCTTTGAAGAAGACCAGGACCTCTAGGATTATTCTAGGGAAGTGGAGAGGAGAAAATGAAAGGGGTTGGCCGAGCATGAGTGCTCAATTTGGTGTGAGGAGGAGGGGGAGGAGGTGCCCTTTTATAAGGGTGGAGAGGGGCACCTTAGGAATATCTCAAAATATTATTTTATATTAAAGTCAAAATCGGTTTATAATGGTTCCAAAGGGTCTTATTTCGAAGCTAAAGTGGGGATGGGTAGAAATCCTATCAACCAATAAGATTTAGACAAGTTTAGGGTATTATTTTAACCTTATCAGTTAGATTTAACTCTAAGTTAAATAATTTAACTTTCACCGCGTCTTTTTGTTTTCTTTCACTATATGGTTAATACACTTACTATAACATGCCAAACGAACCCCAAATTGTTTATTATTAATATATATATCCTTATCTAAGTCATTTGGCCGATCCTTAGATTTTTAGGAATAAAATAACAATTAATAATATAATATTTGATTTAAAAACTATTTTGTGTCAATTTTGACACTATTTGATATATGATTTTTTTGGAAGTCATAACAGAATTATATGTTCGATCCAAGTTGATTAAATCAACACTAATATATCATAAGAACCTAGAAAATTAGTGGAATTCATAAAAAGTCTCAAATTACATTTATTTTGGTGTTAATAACATCAATTATGTCAATATTTCATTAATAAGATAATTACTGCATCATCATTGTGTCATAAATAAATTAAATTATTTAATGTCTAAAAATTACAAATAAAATACCATTATGTAGGAAATTATTTTAGATTTCTAATGAATGTTTATAGTCGAATTTATCTTATGTATAACCCCATATTAAAAATTATCTACTTATTAAACTTTGATTTTAACTATTTTAACCCTTCTTTAAATAAATTAATAATAAATGTACTAATCTAATCCAAGTGTGCCTAAATGGTCATATTTTATTACTAAGTTTGTTTTTGGTCGAATTACACTTGTCCAATAGAATTAGTACATGTTTTAGGGTAATATTAATATCATATTTACCCTTAGTTACCCTATTTACTATTAACCGCGGTAAAAAAGTAAAAAGTTACTATTCACCAAAAAAATTATTTTTATCTCATTGAACCACATTTTACTTACTGATATCAACCATGGCTGTCAGATTTTGAAAATTTCATTCACAGAAGTGGTAAAATTAAGTTTTATGCAAAATTCAGTTTTTAACCTACCACTTAGTGGTTTCACTATTCATCAAAAATTGAATGTTTTCAGAAAAATACCAAAATTTCACCCTAGGCTAATTTCAGTATTCCGAATCCAAAAATGAAATCCATTTTGAAAAATAAAATTTATAAAATTTCAAAAAGTGGTTATTACTATTCATAACGGCTAGTTTTAATAATATTTTAATAGAATATTGTTTTTTAGTGAAACTCAGTATTGCGTACGACGCAAGCTATCGAGGAAGGTCGTGATTGCGTGTAAAGTAAGCCAAGAAAGTGTGTAGTGAAAGATTCCTTTGATGATATAAAAACAAAATATTACTCATAAAAATCTCGGCTATTACAGAATCCATGGTCTTTTCACATGACACGGCCTAAGCAGTGATTAAACAACTGAATATTTAGTGAAACCATTTATGGAAGATGTTTATGAAAATATATACTATGGAACAATCCATGTTATACAAACATCCCCAAGAAAGAAAAATCATCAGCCACCATAAGCTCTGGGGGTACTCTAGTGTAATAATGGGTTATATGTCTAGACCCCTGTATTATGATTTGTATTTTTTTTTTAATAATATAATTATTATATTTATGTTTAATAATTAAATTTTAATATATACAATAATATAAAGGTCAATTAATATTATATATATATATGAAGATAAAAACATTTATTTTCTACAAATATAATGTTTAAATTAAAACTATCTTTTTGATAAAATCAATAATTTCAATATAAATTTTATTTTCATATAATATTCTATATTAAATAATATATTATTTAAATAAAAATGATAATATAATTTAATGATGCCATTTATAATATATCTAATGATGGGAAAAAATTTATTTCTTTTAAAATGTATTATTTTTCAATAAATCAAGTATTTTATTTAAATTTTTATATTACCATATATATGGAAATATAATGGTAATGAATTTTTTTAAATTATAATGTCTATATTATCCAATGTTTATGTTTTCATACTATTCTATGAAAAAAAAAATTTGAAAAAAAATTAATATATTATAAATATATATTATGTATAATGACATCATAATATTGAAAAAAGTGATGCAATAAAAACTATAAATGAAATACATAGCCAGATAAAGATTTAAACATTAAATAATGGGTTTTGAAATTTATTTGATTAATTATATAAACCATAATTGAATTTTTCCTGACCTATATTATAATTTTAGGTCTCAAAATCAATTCAATAAGAACCAGATTAATTTCTATATCACCAATCGTATTTTATTAAGAATGTTTATTCATAGACTTGTAAAATATTAAAAATAACCCCCAATTGATTGATACTATTCCAAAACCTTGAGAAACATTGGGTTTTTTATTATTAAATCATATAAAGTCCAAAGAAAATCTTTTGTAATTAAAAAATAATTCCACTATCATTTGCAAGAAATTACCACCCAATCATCAACTCATATTCACGAAAAAACAATTATGCATGATTTACCACTATATATCCATCCCTAAATTCTGAAAAAAGAAATTTCAAAAAACTTTATAACCTCATAATAATCTATTCTGTGAACCTTCTCTATGTAAGGGATACTCTCCTCTAAATTTTTTATTTTAATACACACTTTTAACTATGCTTTTTGGATTCCAATTTTTCATGAAATACAGTTTTTCTAGAAATTGTTTTTATAGTCTTTATGATATCCATTTAATAAACTAACACAATTAAATATCATTAGAACCTTCCATAAAACAGTAATTAAACATGTTATGATTCCAAAAATATCCCATGATTTCCATTCCAAACATTTTATTTTACGATACCCATACTAATTTCAACACTGCTGTATTCAGATTGATGAACATATTCTTCATTGATTGGGGACATTAATTTATTTAACATTCACAATTTAATAATTATATTAAGATTCAGGTAACATTTTCTTATTTTAATGGTATATGTAGCATAGAATTTCTTGTTTTGTGACGTAAATGTAATTGGTGGTCATAGAATAATTTATCCCTATAATAAATAGTGTAATGTTTTTATCTCATGAACTGAAATATATGGTAAATTGGAAGTTATACTAATAATGTTATGTTATTTTCCAGGGTTGATATCCTTTATTTTTTCTTATGACATCATATTTTAATATGGTTACACATTCATATATTTCCTTGATGTTCGATGGTCATGTTTATGATTATAGCCCCTTTTATGACACTATTATATTTCTATCAACTAAAATGTATTACATTTAACATGTTATTATTTCATTATTTACTTTCAAGTGTTTATACCTCACCGATTTTTATCTACATCCCTAGGTTATACCATATAGTATTACAGGGTTAATGAAATATAATGTCATGTTTTTGAGATTTTAAAGTAATATTATTTTATCTTTGATTCAAGTTAATTTATTATAAAAATAAATTACCAAATAAATTAAGACAACTATCTTCTAGGGTTTTATTATTTGTATATTAATGTTTTAAATAATGAATTGTGTTGTTTAAAAGGTATGGATTTTCATAGTTTCTATCTATGGTAGTTCTAGTTTTTTATCTCGATTAGGATTACAAAATTTTAATGAAATCCTTTTGGATAAGAATAAAAAATTTAAAACATTTATACATTATGGTCAACTATAGAGTAAGTTGAATATAAAAAACAAAATATCTATATTCATACTAATTGTGGATGTATATCTGGAATAATTGACCGAATGTGTAATAACCGCAATTAGGTTGTATATGGAATTGAATTGATCGTCAACTAGTGTACAAAAAAAGGAGGCCATGATTCACACCTTGTTTGACATTCTGATGAGAGATTTTTTTTAAAACCAATAAATCAATATAAACAATTATTATCAGTATAGAAATTTCCATAATAATTTATTGAATATATTGGGACTGGTTAGCTTATAATAAATTATAGATATTAATAGGTAAATGAATATTATTCCTTAATGAGTTAACAATTCACTATTTTCTCTTTTCACTTTTATTTGATAATTATTTTTAAAATTTTCATACATTTTTCTATTGTATATTAAGTTAATAAATAAAACATTAATCATATATTTAAAGTATGACTAAAAATAAATTCATTGAAATAATATTTTTTTTGTGAATTATTTTCTATGGTTTTTTTTCTTATCAATATGGTTTATTATAACTATTAAAATACCTCAAAAAACATTTTTATATATCTCTATGAAAATGGAAGAAGGAATAACTATTTTATCCCAAGTATATAATTTCTATACTATCTGTATGTGTAGGATGAATTTCCCAAAAAACATTATGATACACTATTTAGATACATTGAATGCAATTCAAGGTACATATTATTTTCATTATAAATAAAAAATATAATTTGAAAAGAAAAGTAAACTTTCTTTCTTTGGTATCATCATATTATGGGTGAATATTAATACCCTATGATAATACATATCTTTCTAAAATGATTGAGACTATGTAAAATGTTAACCTTTATGACTTGACCATTTGAATTTGAATATATTGAGGTTCTCCTAGATGAATTATTTGATCTTCCTCCAAAATGAGATTTTGGGTTCTAAATTGAACATATATTTAAATTAGGAATCATTTTTAGGTATGTTTTTATCAAATAATGGGATATATGTGGACTCTGTAAAAATAGAGGCTATTAAAGGATGGTCAGGACAAAAATTTGTGATAGATATCTATAAATTCCATGGATTCGTTTTGTAATATCACGGATTTATGAAAATATTATCATTATTTTCAATCCCACTAAACAAGAAAACCTGGGAGGAATTAGTGTTTCTCTAGACAATAGAATATAATGATATCATTTAAGAGTTAAATTAGAATATAATCAATAATTATATGATCACATTACGCACCAATGGGTCTGGACGTGTGATCTAAACAGATTTATCCAAAATGGTCCTGGGTTATGTACCATTTTAGAAGAAAAAGTGATCAACCATTGCTCCTTCCAAATATTATTCCACGAGTATATCTACATAATGCATTATCTATAATTATTTTTAGTGTTCTTAGAATATAAGACTTAGTAACATTATCTATAACAATAAAAGTATTTCATATACACATATCATAAATGGATCAATTATATTTACAAAAAAGGATTTTAATATTCACAAATAATGTTGTTTTGATGTAATCAAGGATTATGATCATTCAATACATTACCATTATATGAAGGTTCTAAAAATGGAAAATGATCTAATAAAAAATGATCCATAATACCAAAAATGATTAAAATTATAAGGAATCCAATCATCATGGTCACACAAAGGATATAAATCGAAATAATATAATTGTCTTTATCCTACCATGACCAATTACTGATCAGCCATACATTCACGAATAGATAAATAAATCCACGAAAATTATCATGAGCTGCAAAAGGTATTTATTATTCTACATATCATATTAGAAAATAATATATTTATATGGTATTGAAATTAGAAATGTGTACCATCATAATCAACACTGAATAGGTAAATTCAGGATGATGCACATAACTCATAATTCATTATTCATCCAGGAAGAAATATATTATATAGATATCTGAATCAATCGATATAGTAGGATAACATGAATAAAGAGTTTATTGAATTTGAATTTGGGTTTATGGTATTAAAACAATCCAAGGATGGTCGATATATGTCTATGGGTAATATGAATCATTTTCCTATACATGTATGTAAATGAAAAAACAATAAAATGGATTATTTCATTTGACTAACCATGTTATCTAAAGGAAATAACATTGTTTGGGTTGTATTCAATTGAATTTAAATGTAAGAATATTTCATATATATAATGTAATATTTCCCTTTTAAAAAATATCTATCATATACATAATGTTATTGGTTTGAATGTATGGATTAACACTTTCTATTGAATCTGATTGAGATCTGAAGTTTTCATAAATGTTCTGTAGAAGACATAGTTATGTGTTGGATCTAAAAAATATTTTAAAAACATCTTATCACTATCTAAATGATGGTGAATTTTATTTAAACATAAAAACTGTTGAGGATATTTTGATTTCTTCTTCATTGGATTACATAAATTTTGGCATCAATTCATTCCCCTAGTGATGTTCTCATATAAAAATACTTTACAATATATAATTCAATTTGCATATTGTTAGATTATATTTGGGATGAGTTTCTAGACTACACAATGAATGTACAAATTTGGAGAGAATAATATTTTATGGATTTTATCTCATCCAAGAGATTATAGAGATGGTTTAAACCATTTATGAGCTTATTATATCATAAAAAATATAATAAAAATTAACCATGGAAATTCATTGAAAAGAACTAATGTTTGAGGTCAGAAAAAATTTGTTACTTCTTATAATTAAATGGAATGATGTTGTGAGGATGGATAATAAGGGAAAACATAATCATAGATACATTTCCCCTTTTATATCCTTGATTTTAATGAAGGGGTTTGATATCTTATAGAAATACCACCTAATCAATCTCATACACACTATTTTTTTGAAGTATCCCACTAGATGATGTACAAACTAGACCCATCACATATACTGAGTCTAGAATAGGATCTCATGGATATCAATTATTAATATGAAACGAAGAATGTGGAGATATTTTATTATAGGATTCTTTTTAAAAATTAAGAAAAATCACTTTTTTAAAGGGTTATGGAAGAACAATAATTTTGCAGAAGCCACATGAGTACCGAAAGATGAAATAAAAAATAAGTACCCTTATCTATTTTTTTATATTAAATGACGTTATCTTGGTGAATATTCAAAATATGGAATAATGTAAGGACCTGATATTTTAAAAATGAAACTTTTTTATTTTAATTAATAAATTCCATATTTAGTAATATAGATGTTGCAAATACATCCACATACTTGGTTATTTTTAACCAATATAGAATTTTGGATTTAAAATATAAATAAAAAATATCAATTGATTATATATCCATAGAATAGTGACAATTAATAATAGTATAGGTGATGTATTATGCTAAATTACAATTTCCAAATATTGATTTAGTGATGGCGTCGACCAGTATGATTCTACCCTTTGAATCCCATTTATTTGAGTATCCAAGTGAGATGAATTCAATAATAATTTACCTTAACTAATCCCAATATGATATTTGAAAACAAGATTTCGATAAAAAAACTTACTTGACATTATCAAGCTTATGGACATCCCAACCAAACCTTGTTCACAAAACAACCCAAATAAACAATCATAATGAAACATCTTACCCTTATGGCGTACGTTGTAGTAATATGGAAGTTTGTACCATGACCCAAGTTCTATAAATATTTAATTTTCTTATTTAATTAAATTATTTTTATAGTTTCCCTTTTCATTAATAATTTATATTTAAAATTATATATAGGTTGATGAATATTTCATTTTGATACAAAAAACCAAATTTATATATTATAAAAAAATTGGTTTTAAATAAACACTTGTTGATTAATTCAATAATTTTGAAATAATGGTTTTGTGAAATATTTTTATTGAACAAAATTTATTTATATACAAATATTAATATAATTTAATTATATCCAGTAAAATAATTATATAAAACATAACCCAGTTTGTATTGTAAAAACTAGTATTTCTAAATAAATGGGGATTTTGATGTAATATTTTTTCTTCTTATATTTAGAAAATTATTCTAATAAAATAGATATTATTATTTAAATAATAATTTTAAAATTACCAAATAGTGAATTCTTCAAAATTATGTGAGATGTTGAATTTTTTGGTAAAAACATTGTGTGATATTAATATAGATAATGTATACTAATGTCATAAAAACATAAATGTGAGCTAATATATACTATAAATAAAATCCATAGAAAATATTGATTTTAAATTTAAAATAATATGTTTATGAATTTCATAGATTAATTTTAGAAATCATTAAGGAATCATCGAAACCTATGTCATATTTGTTGGTTTTAAAATCAATTTATTATAAATATGGATCACATTTATGTCACCAATGGTATTATTATAATGAATTCGGTTCATAAATTTATATAATATTGAAAACATCTCTAATTAATATAAAAAATGAAAAAAAATCAATCAATGGAATACAGTTTTCATTATATTATCATATTGAGTCAAAAAATATGTTTTGAATATAATAATGAATTTCAATCTCTTTTACTATAAATAACCAACCATCCTACCAATCCATTGAGCATGAATTTCTTCTCACTCCTCACTATAATTCATTACAAACATATTTTCAATCTATTAAAAATATCATCTAGAACATTTCAAATCTTTCGTCCTATGGATGGGATACTCTCTTCTAAATTTTAATTTGGAGTAGTTACTTTTTACTATGACTTTTGATATCCAAATTTTCAAATTTTAATATATTTGTACTCATACCATTTATATCCTTATGATTTCCACATTATTAGAGAATAGATTCCACTAATAGTAAAGCCTCTTATTTACCTATATGGACAATTGTTATGTTGCCGAAGTTATCCATTGATTTTCTATACAAATTTTTTTTTGTGAATACCCATTTAAATTTTAACACAAATCAATTAACCTATATAGGATTATCCTTCATTGAAATGTGAATTCTATTTATATATCCCAAACTTATTAATATGGTAATTTGAATTGATAAAAGAAATTCTTATATTTTTTTTGATATTTGTGGATCAAAAATACATATGAATTTTATGGATGGGACGGTTGGGCCCAAAATTATATATCCATCCAACATATTTTGTATTATTATTATCTCACTTGATACCCTATATGTTTCATTGAAGGTTATTTTTTGAATATTACGTTTTGATGTCCGAGCAGTATTCCTTTCCTTATGCTTATGATGAAATGTTTAATGATGTTTCTAAATTCATATTTTTTCTGGATATTAACATCTTATAAATTGATTTTATGATTATGTTTATGATTCTCTCCCCGTTTATGTTCCCATTATATACCTCTAGTATAAATAATTGTATTTTCAAAATGTTATTCATTGATTATTACCTTAAAGGTCACTAAATGTTAGCCTTTACTTATATACTACCCAAGATATCTTGTGTAGTATTAAAAGTTCAAAGAAATATAAGGGAATGTTTTGGTGTCATTAAAAATAATTTTGTTGCTCATATGTATCAAGTAAATGTGTTATGAACCTAATTTCCAAAAATTCAATAGGCCTCAAAATCGTATGTGATTGAATTATTTATATCATTATTTAATAAATAATGAATTAATGTTTATTAAGTACTTAGTTTATCAGGTGAATAATATTTTTTATCATTTCATTATCATAAAAAATTTACAAAAATAGTAATTATTTATTACAAAGAAACATTATTACTAGATATATAACGTAGTTATGGAAAACAAAATAAAGACTTTTTTGGAGGTGGTAGTCTGGGCATAGAAAAATTACATTATCTCCTTAAGTAAAAAAGGAAATAGTGGATAATTTATGTAGAATAATTATAATAAAATATTTCTATTTTAAGGATACTAATGTTATTATTTATTCTAGAGAAAATAAATTTGTGAAAAAAGAAATTTACCCCTAGGAAAATGAAAAGACTAATAAGTGGTTCGATGTATTTATCTCACTACAAGGATGTTCACATTTTAAAAAGGGATTAATCCTTTGAATGACGGTATTTTATGAATACTATAACCTTTGAAAGGTTGATGGACTATTGAGTAGTGTTTTTGGTTGATCCATATTTCAGACATAATCAATTCAGTTCTCCTAGGTTTGTTCACTATATCATTATTATTTTTAGGGATATATTATGAATGTAGGTAAACACAGACATTGTAGTGAAGTATTACATGGAACCCGCTATGCTGAGAGAGGACACACTAGCCACTAAGGGTGATAATCATAAATTACCACCACCACCACCTCCACTAGTGGTCCCTTTATCTTCACCCCTTCCGACATCTTCTACTGACCCTCATCATTCCCAATTACACCTCCAAACCCTTCTATAACCTATCATCTTCAATCACCCTTGGATCATCCTTATATCCCATATTATATAGCAATTATGGATGACTTCCTAGACACGTTGTGTGAATGAATCATCCAAGTTAAGGGTTTACTCATCCTTGTACTATATCATGTAAGAGTTGCGATAACACTATCACTACTCATCTATATGACCATTTGATTTATAGGTCCCCACATGATCAACCTCCATCGATAAACATGATATAAGTAGTTCATTCTTTAACGTGCAAGGAATGAATACTATTATTGGGTTCTAACATTCAGATTCCACACCAAAATAATATAGGAAAGTCCCTCTATTGCTTTTTCAAATCTAGGTAACCCCACCCTTGACAATCCAACACCATCGGATAGTTCCTCCCCTAAGTCCACTTGGTTAATATTTTTGTCACAAATTTATTCCATTATATATATATATTCTTATTTTGTTCCTTCAATGTGATTATTTCTATTTCTATTTATTATTGTTCCCATTACATTGACAACTAAAGGGTCTCTAGAGAGTTAGGGGAATCAATATTTGACTTCATTGAAATTTTTCATACTCTACTAGAAGAGTATGTTTTGAATCTATTTTTTCATTATTTTGAATAATTATTTTTTTACTCCCATGTTATGGTTCGGTTTTGTAATTAAACATTCTATTATCCTACATGGTTTTTCACTTATGTGGAAAAGTGTGGTATTAATTATGGGTTGGAGTCTCTCAACTACACTAGTATTTTACCATCTTCTAATATTTGAGAAAACATTAATTAGTGAATTATTTAAAATTTTGGAAATATTTAATTAAATATAATAAAAAATAATGTCAACAGAGAATTTTGTAAAAAAAATATATTCTTAAGTTAAAATTTTTTATTAAAATTTAAAGGCTTTTAAAATTGATTAACGACATAGTTGGATTTTTTATGTAAATAATCATTAATTATTATTTACTAGACTGATAAATTATATTCATGTCATGACCTGGATGGTGAATATTTATCATCATTCCCAAGAGGTATTCTAAATCATTTTCCAAATTCTTCTTTATACCCTCTTTATAGAGATATTTTCTGGATATGCATAACTTCTATAACATGCATGTTTTTCAATTCGAAACATGAATATTTTTTATCACATTAAAATGTATAAGGGATTCAAATGATATTTTCATCCACATTCTACATTGAGACCAACCCTACATCTTTACTATATGAAAACCCATATAAAACATTAACTGTCATGATTGAAAGCCACACCATAGACTATTTATCCTTTATACCCTAATTATTTGATTAAAATTCATTTTTATTAATTTTATCATTAATGTTGTAGTTTGGAGATTCATGGTATAATTTGGTGAGAGACTTTGAACCTATGTGTGTACAAGTAAAATAATTTTCCATGTCTGAAGAAGGGTCCAAAAACCACCCTTACTTATATTCCTAAGTGGTATATATAGTTATTTTTTTAGAAATTCATAAAGGAAAAAATTTCCTTATTACAATCATTGATGATTTACTAGCCCATGTTGGATATGGGAGAGAGTGGCTTCATTAAAAATTGAGAGATTTTGATTGGGATTCATTTTCTTTATGTTTTGTCATTGAATATATTGATTTATTCATTAAGAAATCAACCACCATTTTGAATGCACTATGATTATTTTGAAAACATTACCTATCATCCCATAGCCTCAGAATCATTAAAACCATAAATAAAGACCACATGATTTTTTATTTTGTTTTTATAAGGATATATAGATCAATATAAATCATAAGGAAAGAGTACGTGTATTTGGGATTGGGAATACCTCCGAACTCATGGTTTTTAATATTTAATTTCAATGAAGATAGTTAGATCACTTTTAACGATTATGCATTGAGTTAATATAATTGAGATTGAACATAACTATAAATAAATTATATTAAGTGATGATTTTATCATTTAAATGTTGATTTAAACAATCAATTAGCATATATATTTTTGAAATGATTAATATTTAAATAATAGAGGATGAAATTTTTTAATATAAATATATATGAGGCTTGACATGAATATATTTTTAATTAAAAAATTATTTGGACCTTATTAAAATCCTATTTTGTGGATATAACATGTATAAATGTAATTAATTGAATTATTACATTTTAGAGCATGTATTATGTTAATTTGACGTTGATTATTTCATTGAGGGAAGGTAAATGAAAATATAGTGGGGGAGATTGATGTGGTCAAATAGTATATACTAATTTTTAAATTTTAATGAGTATAAATACATTTTTTTAATAGACACGTGTAGTTTTATTGATAAAATAATTTATTTTTGTGTTCATGTAGATTTTTATGAGTTAATAAATGACATCATACATTGAGGAAAATCTGATAATATAGAATACAAATAGTTAGTATTTATATACAAATGTCATTTATATTTTCGTGCGACACAACTTGGCCACCTTGAGTTCATGTTCCATTCATGTATCTAACAAAACACACCATTTACATCAGTATACATGACATATATACTGTTCCAAAAGTATTTTGTACATGAAAGCGATGATAAATTATATTTTTGGAGGTTCCACACACCATTTACATCTTTCAACCGATCGTTGATGAATGAAATTCAATGGGGGTCATGGCTGGCCACATACTGGTGGAGAAAAAAAGGAATTGGTCGGTTGAACTGAGTGCATGCTGTGTACTTTTTTGGAAAACACCATGTAATATAATTTTATATAAGTACATCAGAATGAATCTGAATTTGAGGTTTTCTATAACAAGGGTAGGTGTTCCCGCACTACTGACTCTATCCATTCCTTAATACATTATGATTTTGAATGGATTTTTTGACTTTTTTGTGTAATACATCTCTTCTCCCTACATCTTATCATATCCATGGTTGGGATTGAATTTATAATCAATATTATAACCATGAAAATTTTAAAAAGAGTAACTTATTTTTATGGTGGTTTTAATATGGTTATGGTTGGATTTTAATTGAAATTATTTTATATTTTTATAAATAAATTTTTATTTATGAACCCATTAATGAATAGATTCCTAATTTTATTAGTTCTGTCTTATTAGAAAATTATTGGATAAATTGGGAGAATGAAAGGGGATTCAAAAGGTGATCCCAAGAAAATTTGGAGAACTATTTTCCACTAGTTTCTAGAGAATCTATTTAATATTTTATTATGAAATTAATTACTAGACCATGTGATTGATAACTAAATATTATAGTTATATATTATCAGTCAAAGTAAAATAAACAACAATTAATCCTAATTTTATTCTATTTCATAAATAATGTTCAATACTAATGAATAACATTTATAAAAAACCGTAGTAAATTTATAACCCCAAAGAAATTGTTATATAAGTGTTATTATAGAGATTTCATATTTAATTTTTTTTAAAAATCACCCTAGTTTTCTTTTCTCAGTCTACTGTTTGTCTGGAAACATTACTGATTCTCACTGACTTGTGAATTCAATTTCGTATCTTCAATTTCCCTGTGAGATATTCCCCAATTAACACCAGCTATATAATTATATTGTTTAGAAAACTAATCTGGCATCGCGTGCAACATGTGTGTCCAATTTTTATACCGTTTTTGGTTAAATTTTTACATACATCATATTTTTTATAGTAACTATATTGATTACTTCAATTTTAAAAAATGGGAAATTTATTTCTTAAAGAGAATTTTAGAACTCATTTTTTTCTCTCTTAATCTTGGCATGTTTTTTTAATCATCACATTCGTAGTTGTAGGATATAGTTTCTTAATAATTATTAGATAATCAAAACATCGAAGTTTCACATATGATAACAATATATTGAATTATCAATATCAAGGAAACTATAATAAATAAAGTTATATCACATCCAAAATGGTTTCATACCGAAAGATAAGGTGGAAGTCCAGACTGTTGTCAATAGAGTTGGACAATTAATTCTATATGAATATATAAGTAATATATTTTTTCACCTATGGGGGAACAAATAAAAATTAACGACCCCCATTTATGGGATATATGAAACTGAATTGAAAATATCAATGCACATAAATCATGTCATATTTCTCCTCATAATTTCTATAATAATACATTCCATGAGAACTGAAACTATACCAACCACAACCACAATATATATATGTCCCAAAATAAAAAAACCCACTACCTCGATATATGATGAGGTATCTTATAAACATAAAACCTGACCCAAAACATTATCATCCAGCTAGAGGTAAAATTATGGATTATGGTTTTCTATCAATTTAAATCGATTATTCATTAATTTTTCGGACTCCCATTTAGGGAATATATTTTTTCTTGAAACATTAAATCATGCAACTGAAGAACATAGTTTATTATGGTATTCTATGAAGGGTAGACCCCCAATATAACTTTTCAATTTTTTAAATGATTTGTGATAAATTTATATAAAATGGTGTATTAGGGGATTCCATCTGAATTGTCATATTCCCATTATCAATAATGGATATTCCCAAAGAGTGGATAAACGGGCTTCCACAATGACTTGTTCTCACATGAGAGGCTATTGCTCAAAACCTCAATGATAAATGTTTTCCCCCCATCAAAACAGTGATGTTGTGGAATGATATATCTAATTTTTAGTGAAATGAATTTGATTAAATTTATTTATATTGGGATCATTTCAACGAAATGATGAGAAAAGTGTCCGTATAATAGACTTACTCATTAAATGGAAGACCAAATTTTTTTGGAGGAGTCATTATTGAAACCAAAATATTTCATGAGATCCATAGATAGAGTAATTTCCATAAGAAAGGTAGATTAATAATGGTTTGATATATTGAAAAAAAATTAAATCTAATACTGGAAATGGAAATCATAAAGAAGGGACATGAATGGGGAATACAAAAAAAAAATTTACTAAAATTATTTCTACTCAACTTGATGAAATGTAAACAAAAATTGATGTTATTTAACACTATAAAAGTTCTAAACTTCACCAAAGATAGTATATTTTATGCACTGATTGTGGAGATAACCATGTAGTGGTAAAATATTTAAGGAAATGTGTTGGAATGTCTATAAGTGAAATGATATTAGCTACTAAAAATTGAGTAGAAAACTTGTTCCCAGATAATTATACACCTATATGGACAGACAATGAAAACATTGTTTCAGGATAGAAGACCGAAATACCTCAACCTGGACCATAAAATCCTCTCGGGTATGGAAAACCATAATATTATAGCCTATATGGAAGACAACAACATGTATATTTGTATTGTAGGGTTCTTATTAGTAATAAGGGTATCAACACCATCATTCAACACAAACTCCTTATAATAAAATTTTATAAAGTATCTCATTAACAACTCCAATAACAATAGCCTTCATTGTTGGACGAAATTATATCAATTTTATTCAACATTGCTGAAAATAGGATTCAGAATCCCAAGAAATCCATTTGAATCCTCAAAAACCAAATGGGATGCTAGAAAACCAACTATTTTTTAGTAAAACAAACACACTACTGTGGAATAATTAATGGAATCCACTGGAGGAAGTAAACACAATAACCCTAAATAGTATAATATATCTCCAATAACAAGTGTCAAAATTTCTATATATATTTTCAAATTTGAAAGACATGAAATTATATGTAACGCCCCGACCCCAGCTACCCAGAGTCGGTGCATTACTTCGTAACATTGGCATGATCACAAGAAAGATCAAATCCCGAAAGACCGATTGGTTTAGTAGCCTTGGAAACACTAGATATAATCATAAAGTTTTACATTACATTTCAAAGTGAAAAACTACTACAACAACAAAGTCTTCATATCCACACTATTAACCCCTCATAATATCCCTGCAAGTCATTCATAATTTACTTCTTCACTACCTGGGAAAAATAAAACATAGAAAAGGGGTGAGCTCAAATGCCCAGTAAGGATAACAATATAGCGGAACATTCAAAATAAGCATAAACATTTAAGGCAATGCATTACTAAAACAAAAGCCTTTTAAACTTGAACTTCAACATAGTATGGCAAAAGTAAAATGAAATAATTCCATTTACTTATTCACATGGATATTCTACTAATCGAATAATCACATGCAAAAATCAAAAACCACTTTCATAATGTTGGAATGCATAATGCTAAACGTTAATTTCTTTGTCTAGGCCTCATCCCAAGACCTCGGGGTTACTTCTAACCGGAACCCAACCCGGAGTGCCTCTAATAACCGGACACCAACCCGGAGTGCCTCTAATAACCGGACACCAACCCGGAGTGCCTCTAATAACCGGACACCAACCCGGAGTGCCTCGAATAACCGGACACCAACCCAGAGGGCATACTTTTACCAGCCCCTAACCTGGAGGGCTTACTTTACCCAGTCCCCAACCTGGAGGGCTTACTTTTACCGGTCCCCAACCCGGAACATACTTGTTTAGCACATTCATCTGAAGAAAAGTTTGAAATATAACATAAACATTCGGATTAAAACTAGCATACGAAATGTCTATAGTTTCACCATAAACTATGAATGGTATAAAATAGAACATCCACAGTCAAACATATCACAAAAACTTCAATACAATATAGAAGTTTTGTATTATAATAAATCAACTTCAAATAAGCGTAAAATCCATTAAAGGATGTTGACATAGATGAAATCAAAACACTTTTTAGAGAAATATCTCTTTCTATTTTTGAAATCATTTAAGAGCCATATAAAATAAAACATTTTCTTGAAAATATTCTTGTAAGCTTGTAAGGAAAGCTTTGACGATTTTATAACGGCGGAAAATAACCGCACTCGCCGTATATTTTAAAAAAACATTCTTATCTTAATTCTGTCAAAAAGGTTAAAAAGGACCTTGTTTTGAAAACGACGGAAAGATTCCTTTATAAACCTCTTACAAAAAGTCAAACAAGGGTATAAATTAATTTAACCCATATTCTTGTAAATAATAAATATGTTTTGAAATACATTTCGAAGAAACATGGATGTGGATGATAAAGAAATCCCAGTAGATTATTACGTATAAACAACCTCGGATAATGAAGAGATTGTGAAATAACCCTTACCTTGTACTTTTCCTTTTTTGGGGTAGGTTAACCTACTATATAATGGTGAAATAATTGTTATTAAATTATACAAGAATTATATACATTAATATGATATCATATATGATCTTTTAATATTGCTTTATAAATAATATTTTAGTATTATCGTCGTTTCGGGTGTTAACATACTCATTTTCTTTTATATGTTTTGTTACATAAGTCATGTTTGTTTTATCTTATTCATATCCAGAATGGTATCAAGTCCTTAAACATCATTTTTAAATCATTAAATGATAATTATACTTGAATGGATACGATGGAGAATGAATCTCATCGCGTTCGTGGAGACGGTAGTCCGTACGTACGCACGAACGCTACTTCCATTTAATTTTTATTTTAAAAGAATCGAATCCAAATGATACATAGGTATATTACTATTCCAGTATAATATAATATTTTATATATGTTACTTAAGTTCATTAACACCATCCTTTATACGTTCCATGTGTGGTATGAACGAGTCATATCATTTTAAGGGGGCGGTAGTCCGCACTTCCTCAAATGAAATTATCGTATGTATATACAACATGAAACGAATAATGGTATGAAATAAAATGGAATTACAGAAGCATATATATAAAATATATATCATTAATATCATATTTAATTACAGTGCCATCATAATGGCCACCATGAGAGGCGGTAAGATGTATTTGAACAATCATCGTTTCGTGAGGCGTTAGTTTGCCATCCACAGAAACATTATGTTCATCATCCATTAGATGGAGTTGTGTGTATGTGTAGTTTGAATCCTTCTTATAACAACATCCTAGTATATTTAGGATACTGGTGTTGTTACAAAAGAAAGGAAATAAAAAGAGTTTTGGGGTTGGAGAAGCAAAATGAATGAAAATAATTTAAGAGATATCGTTACCTTTAATTTAGGTAACTCACTTTGGTTGGAACCAAAGGACTTCTTGAAATGATTTCTGCCTAAGGGGAAGCTTCAAGGAGTAGGATAGGGTTGTGGGGAGCTTAGTTGGGCAGAGTTTGGACGAGTCAAGTGGCTTGAGAGGTGTGAAGAAATGAGAAGGAGGAGTGCCCTTTTATAAGAGGGGTGAGGGGCACCTTTGGAAAAGCTAGAAATATTAATTTATAATAAATTCATATTCGGTTTCTAATGGCTCCAAAGTTGACTATTCAACGGTTGAGGTGGGGATGGGTCGAAAACAACTCATCCAATAGAATTTAGACAGGTTTGGGTACTTATATTAACCTTATCTTTAAGTATTAACTCTAAGTTAATTAGTTTCACTTTTACAATGTCTCTTTGTATTTTTATATTATATGGTTAATAAACTTACCATATACATCCAAGCGACTCCCAAGTGGTCCATTAATGATTAAAATATCATGATATAAGTCTCTTGGACGAACCCTAGATTTTTAGGAATTTAATATCAATTAATAATATAATATTTGTTTTAAGAACTCTTTTATGTCAATTTTGACACTATTCATTAGTTGATTTTTGTGAAACTCATAACAGATTGATTACTTCGAACAAAGTCAATTAAATCAATCCTAATATATCATATTATCCTAGAAAATTAGTTTAATTCATTAAAAGTTTCATATTATATTTATTTGGGTATTTATAATATCACTTATTTTAATTTATCACTATTATAGTAATTACTGCATCATCATTTTGTCATAAATAAAATAAATTATTTAATGTCTAAAAATTATAAATAAAATATCATTATGTAGGAAATCTTTTTAGCTTTCTAATGAATATTTATAATTGAAATTCCAACATGTATAACCCTATGTAAAAATTGTTCTTCTAAAAGATGTAAGCTTATGCCATTTTTATTTTTATTTTAACTTTATTAATATAATGTGTCATTATCACTTACAAGTGGATCCATGGGGTCCCAAAATAGACCCAAAGATTCCCATGGTCGACCATGTATCAACAAATAGGGTTAAGACACGTTTTAGGGTAATTTAGTATTATTATAATATTATTTTTTTAACCCTTATTTACCGGATTTACCCTTAACCATAGTAAATAAAATATTTACCGCAGTAATTATTCAAAATATCTAAAAATAAAAGTTACCTATTTACACAATTTGAACATCCTGATTCCAAATATGGAATCCATTTTTCTAAATTCAAAACACAGAAGTGGCAGAAATTAATTTAAAATTAATTCCCGCTGTCAAAACAAAAAGCGTGTTTTTAAGAGATAATAACTATCAAAAGATTGACACTTGTTTATGTTCGGTTTAATTGTAAAATTATGTCCAATGACCAACATTATATTAAGTGGTAAAAATATATTCTAAATATACTTTAAAACCACTCAAATTAATAATTTATCACTATTAATTATTTTGATTAAAAAAGTTGTTTTTAATTAAAATTTAGTAATTTTCACTATTCATTAAAATATAAAAGTTTTCCGAAAAGTACCAAAATTTCACCCTAGGTTAATTTCGATATTCCGAATCCAAAAATGAAGTCCATTTTGAAATATAGAATATATATGATTTCAAAAAGTAGGTATTACTATTCATAACAGCTAGTTTGATTGGTTACGGTGTGTGTTAAAACTCGAAGTTGCGTATAACACACGCTACTGTATTATTCAAGGGAAAGCGTACCGTGGAAGCTTGGGATTTTTCATTTTAAATTTTTTGATGTCCCCATTTAGTCAAAATGTTTAAAATATTGTATTTAAAAAGGGTTCACTATTAAAAGTTGATAAAAGTGCAATACTGAAAATGAATTTGTTCTTGCATTATATCAAGGAAACTCATAATATGGATTCTAAAATTATAAGGATTATATAAAGTTTAAAATTTAGATAATACTATTCATAACCGCTTTTGAATGGATTATTTTTGTAAGTCATGGTGTGATTGAACTCGGTGTTGCGTGTAGTGCAAGTTATTGAATTATTTTGAAGAAATAACATACTATGAAATCTTGGGGTGTTACATTCTCCCCTTCTTCAATAAATTGCGTCCTCGCAATTTGAAATTATTCTTCGAAAATAAAAGGTTGAAAATAGAAAATATATTTTTGGGAAAACCCACATCGGAAATAGGGTTACTAAAATTTAGTCTTAATATGAGGAAAAGAGAAATGAAAGTGTCACTACCAAATTATGATCTCGATTAGGAGAACATTGGTGGTAATTAGAGACATATAATTGGAGGAAAAACGTAAATATTTATAGGTAGTGATTGAGGTCATCAATCACAAACAAGTATAAAATTGAGGTCCTTAAACTCATCAATCTATGATGATTTGAAATACCATCGGTTCAAAAAAACATAGGATATTGGGATGACACATTTTTGACGTTCCAAAATATCTTAGTTGAAATCCCACATCGAAAAATGAATTAATGAGGCCTCTATTTAAAATAAAGAGTGGAAAGTATGAAGATTACCAAAAATAACACATACTAGGGTTCCATGTAGGAAAATATGGATATGGAAGAAAAATCTAACCATCATTTATCTGATGGAGAGTGGTAGAGAACATGGCTATGAAAAGGCCAACAATCTCAAAGCCATAAATTAGTGATGATTTAAGGTACCATCTAGGACAACATTTTTGTTCTAAGTTCCTTTTCTTAATTTTGAGAAATTTATTTATGAGATTGGCTAAGATCATAAGGAGATATACTTACTTTATAATTAGAGTTTTATCCATTAATAAATTTCTACCACAAACTCATCTTTCACTCTAAAAGATAATAGAATGTAAAAAAAATTCAATATACACTATTCGTATAGGGTTCCAAAATAAACGAATTTATAATTCATCTACAAGATCTTTTAATAAAAACTACATTATTTAATCCAGGAGATCTCGTGGGCCAGTGGTAGGTGATACACCCTTGTCGCCCTTCGGTTGCAGGTTCAAGTCTCGCAGCTTTGCCGGACGCGACGGGTTGCCGCCCGACCTCCGGGTTGTCCTTTTATGGAAATCCAAAATAATCCAAACTAGAACTATCCAAAATACTTCTGTCCAAACTCACAGTCCAACATTTATAAGGAAGTCAAACATAATGTAGATCCTTTTTACCCCGTAATAGAATATGAATACCTTCATCATGTATTCTTTTAATATACTGAAACATCCTGAATTACCATATTCCTTATTGATTACATTCATACTCCCTTATTCCATATAGAATGATGGATATACTTCATTAATCCAAAAATTTTATAAACCCCAACAATGATGGAATATACAAATCATTAATCAGCTTCAAGGTAGTCAAGAATATCCAATATAATTTATCCAAATCAATCATGTATTATTCTAAAATCACTACTTCGGTATCAGAACCATATTATGGTTTATCTTTCTCTAAACCATATATTTTCCAAAAATTTAAGCTTCTATTGAGTCACTTTTCTTTGTTCCACACAATCTCAAGTCCTTAATGAAATATTACTGCAGTACAATCCTTATATACTCCATAATTATTATAACAAGTACATTGTTGATACAACACTCAATTGACATAATCAACCTAAGAACTCTAATCATTCCTCTTCATCTGTGGTAGTATCATAACTTGATTATTATCCAATAGCATCATTTGCGGCATAGTCTGATGACTGGGACATAGGTTCGCGTAGTGTCCAAACTCCTTGCAAATGAAGCATTGTACATTTGAAACCATTTTCTTACCCTTACAGTCACGTACTTTGTGCCCTTTTCCTCCACACTTATAAGAGACTCCCATTCCTTTCAGGCAAGCTCCAGGGTCTTTCTTTCCACAGTTACCACATATGGGAAAATTTCTCTTTTCCCCATTCCCTTTATCCATCTTTCTCTCTTCCATCTTGTTCTTCTCTTGCTTCACTTCAAGGCCATAGGACTCAGCAAACTCTTTACTTATCTTATCAACACATGATATTATATCTTCATATGATGATAATACATGGGAGACTATTTCTCTTATAAATTCTAGCTTAAGTCCATGAAAGATATGATCCTTCCTTCTCTTTGGATCATGTGAATTTCTGGAGTTCTCATTCCTTCTACTGGGCGCCATTTCTAAACAATGGCATACACTAGATCAGTTTATGAATCAAAATACATAATCCCATACTTATAAAACACTTAACATAAATTGAACTATTTATGGATATAATCCATAATCATAAAAATGTCTCCTTTGAAGATGTATATACTCATAAACCCTTCATAATGATTTGTAAAGAAAATGAGAGTTATCCTAAGCATATCCCCCGGGAGTGTCGTAACCAAGAGTGCAGCAAGGCCCGTTGTCATGCACCAGTTCCCGTTCGAGTCTAGCTCAAAGCGGTGTTTTCGGGTTTTAACCCTAGGTACATCTGTGCCAGAGCCGCCTCTACCTGCTCGTATCCAGACAGGGATGTATTGCTCGGAAAACTCACAAAATCTCTACAATACCAAAATTCTAGGAAGTTCTTCTATACTAATCCTCAAAGTTCATCTTAGGTCTACGTGCTCTAATCAGAGTTTATCTAAATCTAGCTTCCAAGGTTTGTACTAAACTTCCTCTGATACCAACTGTAACGCCCCGACCCCAGCTACCCAGAGTCGGTGCATTACTTCGTAACATTGGCATGATCACAAGAAAGATCAAATCCCGAAAGACCGATTGGTTTAATAGCCTTGGAAACACTAGATATAATCATAAAGTTTTACATTACATTTCAAAGTGAAAAACTACTACAACAACAAAGTCTTCATATCCACACTATTAACCCCTCATAATATCCCTGCAAGTCATTCATAATTTACTTCTTCACTACCTGGGAAAAATAAAACATAGAAAAGGGGTGAGCTCAAATGCCCAGTAAGGATAACAATATAGCGGAACATTCAAAATAAGCATAAACATTTAAGGCAATGCATTACTAAAACAAAAGCCTTTTAAACTTGAACTTCAACATTGTATGGCAAAAGTAAAATGAAATAATGCCATTTACTTATTCACATGGATATTCTACTAATCGAATAATCACATGCAAAAATCAAAAACCACTTTCATAATGTTGGAATGCATAATGCTAAACGTTAATTTCTTTGTCTAGGCCTCATCCCAAGACCTAGGGGTTACTTTTAACCGGAACCCAACCTGGAGTGCCTCTAATAACCGGACACCAACCCGGAGTGCCTCTAATAACCGGACACCAACCCGGAGTGCCTCTAATAACCGGACACCAACCCGGAGTGCCTCTAATAACCGGACACCAACCCGGAGGGCATACTTTTACCAGTCCCTAACCTGGAGGGCTTACTATAACCAGTCCCCAACCTGGAGGGCTTACTTTTACCGGTCCCCAACCCGGAACATACTTGTTTAGCACATTCATCTGAAGAAAAGTTTGAAATATAACATAAACATTCGGATTAAAACTAGCATACGAAATGTCTATAGTTTCACCATAAACTATGAATGGTATAAAATAGAACATCCACATTCAAACATATCACAAAAACTTCAATACAATATAGAAGTTTTGTATTATAATAAATCAACTTCAAATAAGCGTAAAATCCATTAAATGATGTTGACATAGATGAAATCAAAACACTTTTTAGAGAAATATCTCTTTCTATTTTTGAAATCATTTAAGAGCCATATAAAATAAAACATTTTCTTGAAAATATTCTTGTAAGCTTGTAAGGAAAGCTTTGACGATTTTATAAAGGCGGAAAATAACCGCACCCGCCGTATATGTTCAAAAAAACATTCTTATCTTAATTCTGTCGAAAAGGTTAAAAAGGACCTTGTTTTGAAAACGACGGAAAGATTCCTTTATAAACCTCTTACAAAAAGTCAAACAAGGGTATAAATTAATTTAACCCATATTCTTGTAAATAATAAATATGTTTTGAAATACATTTCGAAGAAACATGGATGTGGATGATAATGAAATCCCAGTAGATTATTACGTATAAACAACCTCAGATAATGAAGAGATTGTGAAATAACCCTTACCTTGTACTTTTCCTTTGTTGGGGTAGGTTAACCTCCTGTATAATGGTGAAATAATTGTTATTAAATTATACAAGAATTATATACATTAATATGATATCATATATGATCTTTTAATATTGCTTTATTAATAATATCTTAGTATTATCGTCGTTTCGGGTGTTAACTTACTCATTTTCTTTTATATGTTTTGTTACATAAGTCATGTTTGTTGTATCTTATTCATATCCAGAATGGTATCAAGTCCTTAAACATCATTTTTAAATCATTAAATGATAATTATACTTGAATGGATACGATGGAGAATGAATCTCATCGCGTTCGTGGAGACGGTAGTCCGTACGTACGCACGAACGCTACTTCCATTTAATTTTTATTTTAAAAGAATCGAATCCAAATGATACATAGGTATATTACTATTCCAGTAGAATATAATATTTTATATATGTTACTTAAGTTCATTAACACCATCCTTTATACGTTCCATGTGTGGTATGAACGAGTCATATCATTTTAAGGGGGCGGTAGTCCGCACTTCCTCAAATGAAATTATCGTATGTATATACAACATGAAACGAATAATGGTATGAAATAAAATGGAATTACAGAAGCTTATATATAAAATATATATCATTAATATCATATTTAATTATAGTGACATCATTATGGCCACCATGAGAGGCGGTAAGATGTATTTGAACAATCATCGTTTCGTGAGGCGTTAGTTTGCCATCCACAGAAACATTATGTTCATCATCCATTAGATGGAGTTGTGTGTATATGTAGTTTGAATCCTTCTTATAACAACATCCTAGTATATTGAGGATACTGGTGTTGTTACAAAAGAAAGGAAATAAAAAGAGTTTTGGGGTTGGAGAAGCAAAATGAATGAAAATAATTTAAGAGAAATCGTTACCTTTAATTTAGGTAACTCACTTTGGTTGGAACC
Organism: Viscum album; assembly: GCA_963277665.1. Classification (NCBI taxonomy): domain Eukaryota; kingdom Viridiplantae; phylum Streptophyta; class Magnoliopsida; order Santalales; family Viscaceae; genus Viscum; species Viscum album. Next base: position 811,296,564 of record OY728151.1, read on the forward strand.
AAAGGACTTCTTGAAATGATTTCTGCCTAAGGGGAAGCTTCAAGGAGGAGGATAGGGTTGTGGGAAGCTTAGCTGGGCAGAGTTTGGACGAGCCAAGTGGCTTGAGAGGTGTGAAGAAATGAGAAGGAGGAGTGCCCTTTTATAAGAGGGGTGAGGGGCACCTTTGGAAAAGCTAGAAATATTAATTTATAATAAATTCATATTCGGTTTCTAATGGCTCCAAAGTTGACTATTCAAATGTTGAGGTGGGGATGGGTCGAAAACAACTCATCCAATAGAATTTAGACAGGTTTGGGTACTTATATTAACCTTATCTTTAAGTATTAACTCTAAGTTAATTAGTTTCACTTTTACAATGTCTCTTTGTATTTTTATATTATATGGTTAATAAACATACCATATACATACAAGAGACCCCCAAGTGGTCCATTAATGATTAACATATCATGATATAAGTCTCTTAGACGAACCTTAGATTTTTAGTAATTTAATATCAATTAATAATATAATATTTGTTTTAAGAACTCTTTTATGTCAATTTTGACACTATTCATTAGTGATTTTTGTGAAACTCATAACAGATTGATTACTTCGAAAAAAGTCAATTAAATCAATCCTAATATATCATATTATCCTAGAAAATTAGTTTAATTCATTAAAAATTTCATATTATATTTATTTGGGTATTTATAATATCACTTATTTTAATTTTTCACTATTATAGTAATTACTGCATCATCATTGTGTCATAAATAAAATAAATTATTTAATGTCTAAAAATTATAAATAAAATATCATTATGTAGGAAATCTTTTTATATTTCTAATGAATATTTATAATTGAAATTCCAACATGTATAACCCTATTTAAAAATTGTTCTTCTAAAAGATGTAAGCTTATGCCATTTTTATTTTTATTTTAACTTTATTAATATAATGTGTCATTATCACTTACAAGTGGATCCATGGGGTCCCAAAATAGACCCAAAGATTCCCATGGTCGACCATGTATCAACAAATAGGGTTAAGACACGTTTTAGGGTAATTTAGTATTATTATAATATTATTTGTTTAACCCTTATTTACCGGATTTACCCTTAACCATAGTAAATAAAATATTTACCGCAGTAATTATTCAAAATATCTAAAAATAAAAGTTACCTATTTACACAATTTGAACATCCTGATTCCAAATATGGAATCCATTTTTCTAAATTCAAAACACAGAAGTGGCAGAAATTAATTTAAAATTAATTCCCGCTGTCAAAACAAAAAGCGTGTTTTTAAGAGATAATAACTATCAAAAGATTGACACTTGTTTATGTTCGGTTTAATTGTAAAATTATGTCCAATGACCAACATTATATTAAGTGGTAAAAATATATTCTAAATATACTTTAAAACCACTCAAATTAATAATTTATCACTATTAATTATTTTGATTAAAAAAGTTGTTTTTAATTAAAATTTAGTAATTTTCACTATTCATTAAAATATAAAAGTTTTCCGAAAAGTACCAAAATTTCACCCTAGGTTAATTTCGATATTCCGAATCCAAAAATGAAGTCCATTTTGAAATATAGAATATATATGATTTCAAAAAGTAGGTATTACTATTCATAACAGCTAGTTTGATTGGTTACGGTGTGTGTTAAAACTCGAAGTTGCGTATAACACACGCTACTGTATTATTCAAGGGAAAGCGTACCGTGGAAGCTTGGGATGTTTCATTTTTAATTTTTTGATGTCCACATTTAGTCAAAATGTTTAAAATATTGTATTTAAAAAGGGTTCACTATTAAAAGTTGATAAAAGTGCAATACAGAAAATGAATTTGTTCTTGCATTATATCAAGGAAACTCATAATATGGATTCTAAAATTATAAGGATTATATAAAGTTTAAAATTTAGATAATACTATTCATAACCGCTTTTGAATGGATTATTTTTGTAAGTCATGGTGTGATTGAACTCGGTGTTGCGTGTAGTGCAAGTTATTGAATTATTTTGAAGAAATAACATACTATGAAATCTTGGGGTGTTACATTATAGCCTAATATGTGGGAGAATAATCGAATATATACTTGTTCCCATCATAAAAGGTGTCATATAAATGGAAGCTAATAATTAATTAAAATAAAATGAAGTGGTAAAAACTAATGATCCACCCCTTCCCTTTCTATAGTGCATGAAGAAGAGAAAATTATATTAGTAACTTGGACGGTTTGTGGAGGAATTTCAGAATCTCCCAATTTAGTTACCTTATTATAATGAATTGAATAAAATTTATAATTAGTTAAAATTCAAGTAGAAATTTCTCTCAATTAAAATACATGTGTCTGAAATAGGTACAATAGCCCTCAACCAAGAATGTTTAGTCATTTTTCAACTGGATAATTCTTTAAAAATCAATATCCAGTTTGATTTTCTATACCTTGAAATATTATACAATTTGATTTCAAAAATTATATTAACAAAATCAGATCCAGTTTTAACATTTTTCTATATATATTTATCAATATGCAATGATTTGTTGATCTGAAACCTACATTAGAGGATATTCAACAAGCTAAGAGATCCACCAAGTATTCTAAATGAATATTGGAGGACGTGTTGGTTATGGTTTGAATGTTTATAATTATGGATGATATCATCATACTCAAAATGGAATACTATGTTGAAGTACCACATATATTGGGAAAACCTATCCTTGTGAATGGTATAATATTAATGGATGTACACAATGGGGAAATAATTTTTCATGTAGGTTGATGAAAGGTTATCCCACAATGTGATCATCGTTTTCCAATAAGATTTGCTTACAGTGTATGATAGTTGTATTAATGTTTACACAGAAGAATGATTTTTATATCGAAATTAAATAGATATAGGATTGACATATGAATGTGTAGACCAAAATAATTAGGATGATCTTTGTGATTAACAATCATAAAAAGTGATGTTTTTTTCTGATCAATAAAATTATTGGAATAGGATAATAGTACCAGATACTAGGAACAAATAGATTATTGATCCCATTTTGGAATAAATTTTAAATTAATCACACCATGAAATGAAACATCATCAATTATCCTTAATGTAAGATGATATGGGATAGCAGGTTATTTTTCCAGGTATCTTTAATTCCTCCCTTACAAAGAATCAAGAAACTGAAAATTTGTATGCTCTAAAGAAAAAAATTCCAACAATTGTATGGATTTTGGATGAAAAAAATGTGGTCATTCCAATAATTTAAAATCACAAGGTGCTTCTAAATTAATTTGAAAAACCATCCATACAGTAAAATTGAAGACTCAACCCTATGATTGAGGAGGCAATGAAAAATAAAGTGATCGAATTGATAGATTAGGGAATCATCTACCATAATTTAGATATTCCATGGGTAAATAAGATTTATGTGGTATAAAAAAAATGTGGTATTATAATTATATAGAATGAAGTTAATTTTCTTATTCCAATGTGAATGGTAATAGGTTGGACGATATGTGATTACTGAATAAAACTAAATGAGAGATCCTAGAAAGATCATTTCCCACTATCCTTTTTAAGAAAATGTTATAGAGATTAATAGAGAATTATTTTAATTTCCACTTTTATGGGTATTTTGTATATAATCAGATCCTAATTTATAATAACTATCTGTAAATTTAAAATTTTACATTTTTATATAGAGCATTACCCAGCAATCAAATTTCTTTTGGGATGTGTAATACCCCCTCCTCTATCCAATGATGAATGATGGTTCTTCCCATGACAAGGTTTATATTAGTATTGTAATCATTATGTAATTATATATATATATAGTATGAAATTTTAAATTAGTTTGAGTAATATGTTGCTCATTATTGGGAGGTTTGAGCAGATCAACTCATCTTTGAAATGGAAAAATATTATATCACAGTTCAACAAGTTATTGTTCTGGGACACCAAATTTATAGAAAATAAATATATTTTGATCTAGTAAAAGTTGAAAGAATAGAAAAACATCACATCCCAACATCTATTTGACAAATATTTAGATTTATTTTACATGTGAGATTCAACCACACATTGGATGGGAATTATTCAAACATTAATAATCCACTAATTAATATAAAAAATGTATTCCATTTCTGAGATTGATGAAAAATACTAAATGTAATTCATTATCTAAAATAGAATCTAGTAGGGGCCCCAATTATGAGAATTCCAAAATGTATTGAAACGTTTGGGCTCATTAGTGATATGGACCTTTATAAAGTAGAAGTATTCTTGGGAAACATGTGGAACATAATTTACACCCTTTTAATTATTCCAAACCCAAATTTTATAAATATCTTCTTATTTACACTATCACTAAAAATTATATGTTTTTAGTGGTGTTCTATTTTGATCAATTTAATCATTACAGGGTTTTGTCAAATTTCATTTCCTACATAGACCATGCAGTAATCAAATACCTTTTAAAAAATAATTATTCTAATCCTTGATTGATTCAATAGGATATTATACTACACTAATGTTTTTAATGATTAATGATACGAAAGGGATTAAAAACCATGTTGTTGATAATTATCTTCTCATTGGGTTACCGTAACTTGAAAAGGATGAATATAGGGAGAGATCAATGTGAAATTCCATAATGAATAGTGTTTTTCAATGATGGGTGCACCACAATAATCGTTTGAAGATATTGTTAATTTCATTTCCATGGGAGTGATCCACCCTTTACTATAATACATTATAATTATGTGATTTTATTTCAAAGTTAAGAAATATGTTTTGGGAGGTTCTTCTTCAATTTAGATCATTTGGAGATGGTAAAATTAGTCACTATGTACTGGATTTGGAAATACATAGAAATTTTGATTTTTTTCCACTCCGCCCCCACTAAATAACATCATGGATTAGACTGTAAAATTTATAAATACTATAATATGGATCATTATAAACAACATTTTATATGGATGTATGACACATAGTATAATGGAATGATATATGACAACTGATTAATAGTGTTGGAAAAAATATGAAATTCCACAATGCCACATACAACATGTTGGATTCTTCGATCTGTGGGAAATCAAATTCATTCGATTGGATCCAAAATCAAATGGAAACACATAAATCCATATATATATATATATATATATAAAATATGTCTCAATGTTTTTGTATTCTAATTGAACTACATTAAAACTATGATGGTCAAAATGTATTTTATTAAATTGAATATTTTGAAAAGGTTTGGTGTACCTTGGGTCCTCATTATTAACATGGGAACCATTTTGATAATTCAATTACCAGTAATGTTCTGATAAATTGTGTGGTAAAATATAATACAGGAACACTATACAATCCCCAATTAAGTGGAAAATTGGAAGTTTCAAATCATAAGGTGAACAAAATTTTGGAAAACAACATGGGAGAAGTAAGAAAGGATTTCTCAAAAAGATTAATTAATATTTTTGAGTTTATAGAACGATATAAAAACTCCATTATGAATGCCTCCATTCTATATAGTTTAAGAAAACTAATTTAATTTACCTGTGGAACATTAACATAAAGCATAATAGATAATCAAGTCATTCAATTTAATACTCAGAGTTACGGAGGTGAGGAATAAATTGAAATTATTTGAGCATGATGAGACTGGGAATGTGCCTTATGTTATCTCTAGGTTATATAAGGAGAAGAAAAATGTGGTCTATAACCATGTTATTTATCAAAAATAATTGTGACCCCATTATAATGTTTTAATTTTCAACACATGGCAATTATTTTTTCGTAGAATGTTAAAGTACCAATTGTTCGGACCATTTAAATTTGGAAACTTTTTACACCATGTTGAAGTGGATGTTTCTATATAATATCGGAAACAATTCGTGTTAAATGGGAAATAATTTAAACCATATTTTCATGTGGTAAACATGGTGGGTATGGTTCCCACCATGAATTTTTGGTCAAGGAAATGATAATTTATTTCAATATAGAGACATTAAACGTTGTGACGACTGAGAGGCAACCTAACATATCAATGGTTTATAAAAATGTTATCTTTTTTGTGTTTTCAATGAAATAATTATGAGTTTTGTTATCATTTTATTTTCTATTTAGATAGTGGATTGATATGAAGTGAAATATTTTTGGATGAATATTTATTATATATATTTCTAAAAATACTATGGAAGATGAAAATCACTTTTAAAAATATATTGGGAATTATTTTCTTGATATTAAGGGCCACAATTAATCTCAATTTGGGGGAAATCCAAAATTTTCCAATACAGTACCATATGCATGGATTTGTCATGGTAAAAAAACATTGGGATTAAACATTATGGATTTGAATTATTTCTAGAATATGATGAGAATAACATTCGACATTAATCATGATGTTTGTTTCATTAATTAAATATAAAACCCATTATTATGGTAAAAAACATAGTTACCATATTGTTAAAAAAATTATTTGTTATAACCATACATATTCATAAAGTCCAAGAAGATTAAAACCAAATTTATACCTCACCCATTTTAAACCACAAAAAAGCCAAAAAACCCTCCCATTTTATGTACAGTAATACCTCTTCTCTTTATTCACCCAAACTAATACCTTTCATCCTCCTCCACCTTCAGATAAAGGATCTACTCTATGTTTCGTCCTATTTTTTCCATTTTTCCCTTATCTACTATAATATTCTCCTTACTTTTTCCCATTAAAATTTCATCTTTCTCCCCATTGGATTAGGGTAGAAAAATATTTCCTCTATCCACATTCCATTTTTTATGTAATTTTTATATATTTTATTATTTTCCAAAACAATACATTCCAATGCGTCACAACAAACTCTTTTCAGAACAAAAATTTCCCAAAGCCAATCATTATTTCACATTTCTATGATTTACAATCATCAATATATTTTATTTATTAATATAACAATGTGATTTTAGTAATTTATATTTTAATTTTTAATTTTTATTTAAAAATACTATATTGTTATACTACATCCAATAACCCTTCATAACCACTCCATATGCTCCTCTAAATATGTTCGTGCATCTTCATTTAATATCCTTCCATGACCTAGACTACTGTTCTCAACGTAGAATGTGGTAATTATTTATTGTGTTATATCCACTTGGGAGGTCATAACCCATAGATTTATTGATCCCCCCCCACCTAGAGGCACTAGTTATAACCAATGGTTCAAAGGGATTATATTCCATGTCCACCAATTCGAGGTACAAAACCTGCATCAACAAACCTATATATACCTCATGAATGAGTTTTCAAGAAAATTTATCTATTATAAATGATGTACCAATGTTTAGGATAGGGAATAGATGAGACTAAAATTGATGTAACATCCTACCTTTAAAAGAAAAAATATTTTTTAGATCTCATTGAATTTTCTAAATTCATTGTGATCTACAATGAATGTTTTGTAGCTAGTATAGACTATGTAGAGGCTTCATTATCTTGGGATTCAAGCATAACTTAAGAATTTTGGCCCACTATTTCATATACCTAGTTAGTATATCTTCTTAAAAAAACTATAGCCTCCAAGACCCTCATTATTTTCTATTATATTCACTAACAGATCATTACAACCTACTTCAATTTCTGATCTGATAGGGATGAGAATATGGGAAATCATGGATTATTTCATATTAATTCAAATATTCTGGGATATCTAGTAATGATAAAATATTTCTTCACATATTACCTCATGAATATGTTCATAAATCTTAATGGAGACATGTTTGGAGGACCCTATATCTCACAGGTGGAAGAATTTATTGGAATACAGCTTGATAAAGTGGTTTTTAATAAGATTTAACCCCCTATCCCATTAAATATATGCATGGTAATACCCATGTCAAAGCTAGAAACTGATGGAAAAAATTAAAACATCAAAGGAACCTGAGTTAATTTTCTAGAGGAACCATGTAAAATTTGATCTCCAACCATTGTGTCCGACCATTCATCTCCACCCATGGTTAAATTCCATCGATATGTCTTGACCACATCAATTCCTCAACAAACATACTCTATTAAGCCACCCACCATGGTATTAAAGGGACACTTTATGGTTATTTTTATTTACAATGGTATTGGAATTATTAATTCTTTGTTGTTGTTGACTGGTAGGTTGATTATTCTCATTGTTAGATGGCTATAATTATCATACATGGACTCCCTCATCCAAATCATTAATGACCCGTCTCTGACAGACCCCCATCCTTCAATATTTATGGAAATGAATAATCTTATATAAACACTTATTAAACATCCCCTCTTATAACTATGCATTTGAAAAGAAATTGTTTACTAATTAGTTGTGTTGTAGCACCCACATCAAAGTGAATGGATGTTGAGCCAACAATGAGAGATCTGACATGGGATACAGTTTACTATGGATAATTAATTAAGCCATTTTTAGTTTTCCATCCCATTGTATTTAATTTAAATTAAATATTACTTTTATTTCCCCAAATCCCTCTGTTAATATGTTTCTACATAGTTTTTACATTGCTATTTTTCATTTTTTTTGTATTTAACTATTTTTATTTTCCTCATGATATTTTTTTTCATTTCATATCATGATGTTGTGTTCTCACTCATTGTCACATAATATTATAAATATATTTTCATTCACTTTTCATGGTTTCCTTCTATATGAAAGCATATAATTTTTTCTTTATCCCATATCATACGCTTCCACTCAGTGGGATCCCATGAACAAACTAAACTAAAAGTCTACAAAATTATTTCGCTGGGGGGGGGGGGTTTATATCCTCCCTCTTTTCTTGTTCCTTGTTTTTATCTTTTCCCTTCCCATATTCATTCCTCTATTTCAATCATATTCTATCTTATCATGATCATGTGGTAAAAAGTTCAATTTTATGTATGGATGGGGGAATATATAAATTGGCACCCAATATGGATATATCCGTAGCATTTCCAGTAGAGATTGTTTTCTACAGACCATTCAAAGTTGTGTATATATTTCATATGATTATATTAAATAAATGAATTTATTTATAATATTGTTTTTAAAAATTGTCATTCAATTTGATTATTGAGTGTATGATTAATGATAATGAGAATTCAAAAACTCAAATAATATAAATTATATCTTATTATTTAAAAAAAATTAACAGATAACTTTTTTACGTATTAGTTTAAATATATTTATCCCTTTAATGGAATACAATTTATACATAATGGGAAATAAAATATTGAATATTTTGATAATACACAAAGGGTTATTACATGGTCTTAATTTCAAGGTCTCCTAACATGTATTTACAATTCATCAATATGAGTCATTATAAAATGAGGGCACTAAAATTATAGTGCTTGTATCTCAATCTAATAAAAATAATTCGATATATTAAAACTCTTTCCCAAGATGATATTGAACCTCAATAATTTACCAATAATTCATTTTAATGATATTCATTGACCCATAAAATTGATAGACCACCATTTACTACCAATGATATATTTCCCTAACCAACCCATGTGTGTGATGTGATTGATTTGGTGGATGTATAATTATTTAAATGAATAATTTTTATTTTATTTTTATAAAATAATTGAATTAAGGATGTAATTTTCTGAAATTTTAATTCAGAAAACATTATTGGATAATAACAATGATTGGTGAGTCATGAATAATGTTTGTAGAAAATTCAATTATTGTTCATTAAAAACCCACATTCATTAGGGTCATATAATCTATGAAATTTAAATATGATTTGTTGATAGTCCCATTTATATTTTTAATAAATAATTTTTTGAGAAAAAAACTATGTATCTTATATGGGGGAGTTGGATACAATTTTTAAAAAGATGGATATTCATAACTAATATTATATTTAAATTTATATTGACGATTAATTATCATGTTATTATAGACCAAAAATTAATTTATAGGTGGAATTTTCTCATCCATTGAAGGATCGATATTTTTTGGAATGAACTATGAATTTTAGATGAAATTATTTTGCATTTGGTCCAATTTTTTTAGTTTCACAGTTACCACTATGTCACCCATTCCATGGACCCATGTCCAGAAAACCATGAAAAATTGATTATCAAGAAAGTCCCAGATACATTTTCCCTTCAAGATAAAACAATTTTCGATGAATTACTCGGGAAAAAATAAAATTATATTTAAAGAGGTAGTAGAGATCACATGTTTTCGAATTTGTAACTATAACCATCCAAAAAACACATCAAACCATGAAAGGAGAAAATAAAAAGACATAACACTATATACACAGTCTCTGAATGGTTAATTGTAATGTGTATTCTTTCTAATAGAAAAAACACTTCAAATATAGATGAAAATATTAAATGGGCTGGTCTGTATGTGGTTAAATTAACAATGTCTTGTAACTATGCACTATTAAATATCTTCCACCTACCTCTCATCTGCCTCCATTACCACATTTGTCCCGTTATTATGTTCCCTACCCATTACTAGACATTGGGGCTAACTATTTAAATATTTAATGACCATTTTAGATGAGGATTCATCAAAGAGGTAAGGTATATTTTTGGTAGTATTTCTAGAAACTATTTCTATGTCATTTTGAAAAAAAAATATAGGGTGGATTGTAATTTTATATAAGTCTTGTTGTAATGAATACTATAGGAGGAATCATATTAATTTCCATAATTTTTAGGAGTATTTATCTATTACCATTTGATGTTTTATGGAAGAAAATGAAAGATCATTTCTGGTATTTGATTAGTTTTTAGTGTCTGTTAAATAATTATATTTACCATTCATATTCTTTTATTTTTCACTATTCAATTGGATTCATGTGTTTTATCAGACCAAAAATAGCATTTCTACGGTTATTTAAAGGAGTTACAACAACTATACCAATTATTATTTGGTATAATTTCCATCACCAAGGTTCTGTTGTTAAGGAAATATGTTAGAAAATAAATCATAGAACATGAAATGAAATTATAGGAATTTTTATTAAGACCTGTCAGACCAACGAGGTTTTGGTAAATCAAAATCTTTGTGTTGAGGAATTATTATTAATGAAAAAACACTAAAAATGTTAAAATTCCAAAAAACTCTGTTAATGGACAATCCCCATCATTTCACAATATTATATTCAAAATTCAATTGAGTTCATTTTTTCATTGGAGATGTAAACTCATTTTTAATTCAGTTTAGGGTGGATTGAATATTGCATGATTTATAAAACCATTGAATGAATAATTAAATAATTGACTTAATAACTAATATATAAATGTACATAAGAATATCCTTTAAAATATAACTCATATTCCTACTATTCTTATTATAAAGAATTGGGTTAAACGTCATTTTGGTCTTATAGAAATAACCATTCAGTTATCCATACACTAAATATTAAATTGATATAATATATCTCCCAAGAATACATTGAAATCGACTACTTGAAGACCATAAATGAGACAAATATATCTATTAATCTAATTTCATTGAATAATGTCACATCATTCCTACTAATCAGGATAGTATATGCTAAATCACATCAAAATTTCCTACCACTTCCACTTGAGAAAATATGTTGGATACAATAATATTCTATGTATATGATAATCTTAATTTTCATTATGATTAAATGAACACCAACTTTGGAAATCCACTATATAATATTTCATCACTAGGAACCAAAAACTCCTCATGGAATTATATGTCATGAATATACCATTATTCACACAAATGATGATGAAATGCTACCCATGAAGAGACACCTCTCTCATAACCCATGGATAAAACATCATCTCTCTAAATATAATATAATTTCATCACCATTTTACTATCAATATAGTTAATCAATATATATGTCAATATCTCTTTTTTCAACTTCCTCATGGTATCCCCATTTAGACTCCTCTACCTACAACATCAAGTATTATTTCTCTATCATATAGAACATGTTGCCACCACAACTATATTTCTCTATATCTTGGTGCATCAATTCAATAACATTCATCACTATATAGGAATATTTTTAATACCTTCAGTTATATCCTTACTAATTTACACTGAACACATTTTTTATTATATTCCATTTACATAGGGGTTTTAAAGGCCTCAAAATCATTATTATATAAGCACCTCACCCACCTCCAATAATACAGATTCATATATTATTGATATAAAATGTACATAATGATCATGTGACCTATGAATACCCTAAAACATTCATAAATGATATAATGTTTCCAAAAATGACCAAAAATATTAAATGTAGTCACTAAGAGAGTAGGGGTGAATTATTGATATATTTTTCAATAATATTATCTTTAAAGTATAAGAACATTATCAAACATTTTAGGATATATCAATTCGTTATAAAACACATTAAAGCATATACACAAACACAAATATTTTCTAGGTTCAGTGCTAAAAATGTTGTGATATTCCTTGGCATGGTTTATGGACCATGTAATACCAGCCAATACACTAGAAAAATTCATTTTTGTGTCGATAAAAGTAGTATTAAATAACCTTACACATGTGTATCACTGTGATAAATACAAAAATTTATATTCTCATTCTTTAAAAAGTGATGTAAATAAAATGTTGCAACATGTTTAGAAACCTTCTCCAATTGGTTCTAAATAGGTTAATGTGTTTCTTCATCAATAACCACATAAGTAATTCATAAAATTAATATTCATATTATTACCTATTAGAAGGTAGAAAAAATACTCTAGAATATATGATAAACATAGTTTGAACTATGACTCTAATTACATGGTTTGAGACCATTTATAATTAAATTTTCTTGAGAGAGGATTGAATCACTTAATTCATATTCTTGAAACTATCATTTTGATATATAATTCTGATATGATACATCTATAACACAAATTCACCTGAACAAATTTTATATCTGCAAATTGATAATCATGAAATTCAGTTCAAAAAACAAAAAACAAACATACACACACACTATCTCTCTCTATAAAATTCATGGGAATAGTGTTTTATTATGTTTCACTTTGAACCCTTTTTATAGGTGAACTCAAAATAGAAAAAGGAGGAACCCAAAATAGGTCTCTCTCTCAATAACATTTCAGAAACCAAAATATAAATTTCACTTGAAGCCCATATAAACCATTTTAAAATACATATTTACTCTACACGATTCTACAATAATCATGTCAAATTATCTATAACATCTAACTTATTATTATATTTTGGAAAATAACATCATAATACCCAATTGGAAAAATTTAATGTCTAATATGTCACACTCTGAAATAGGTTTTCATTCCAATTCATGAAATCTGATAAAAAACATCACACTCCCATGACCCAAAATACTTGAAACTACTCTAATATAATCATTTTAAAAACATCTATAGATTTATAACCCATAAACCAAAACCCCCCAGTGGAAACATCAATTTGATTTAACTAAATTTATTTGTTCAATAATCCATAAATACAATGACACACATCTAATGAAACCCATACCCTGATGAATTATTGGTGACACACATTGTCCGATGATACTTTAATCAATTGAGAAAAACAAGATAACATACATAGATTATTCGAATCATATAAAACTGTTTGACTATACTATGATATTTATTTTAACAGATAAGTCCTTTATTCCCATAGGATCGATTGATATCTCGTGGTAATGTTTTTATAAAACTCATCAGATTTATGCGAATTAAAAACATCTCAGGTCATTTATAATCAACAACTATGATCTATACAATAGGTTTTGGATAGACTGATGTTATTCCTATGATGGAATTATCTATCTTAATTTATATCGTTTTCAACCATACATTTGGTGGATCAGAATAAAAACACATTTGATTGATAGGTGAACAAAATTAATGATGTATTGGTACTAATAGCGTTATATATCTTCATAAAACTTAGATACTAAAGGTTAATTTGAGGAATCGGTTCATTTGATAGATCAACACATTTGAAGGATCCATAAAAAACATCATAAAATACTAAAACATCATCAAATTAATCGTTATATTATCTAATAAAAATATACTTTCCGTGAACATTAATCTGATTTTACTACGACCCCAAAAATATTGTAGAAACACTATAAAGTAAAAAAAATCTATTTTCTTCCACAAATAAAATATCTCTACATTCTTTTAAATATCTGGGATCATATGTTTTTAGTAAATTATTCATTTTCAAGTCATTAATTAGTGAAATGTATCATCATATTTTTGTCGAATATCTCATTAGAAAAGGTTTATCTGAAAAAAAGTCCCACTAAATTCTAAAAAACATCATTCTGAAAAAATGAGTTTGAAAAACAAGTTCACTAAAAACACATATTCAAAATAGAAAAATAAAATTGATGGAATTTAATAAGAAATTTCAGTTCTATATTACGAGACATGTATGTATTAATCTGGAAACCATAACTAAGAATGTAATGGGATATTAAAAAATGAAATGAAAATAAAAAACTTTTTTCAGACACCTTATTCAAAAATCCGAACAACCATCTCTAGCTAACATGGTCCCACCAATATACCCTTTGATTTTGTTCTCAACCATTATTTATAAATAAATAAAACTTTTTATATCACGATATAAATCAGTAATGATTAAATATAATATTACATGAGTAAACATATTATAGAAAACAAAAAATTCATATATAAAAACCATTCTATCCATTAGTAGTGACATAAGAAGCATCTTTATTGACTTCAAACATTCCTAATATCATCAATATTAAACACTTCATATAAACGAATGTTTCATATAGTCACGTAAATTAATGGTTTGAACATTTCACACACTGAATTAAAGAGATCATGTCTAACCCACAACTCCCTTTACATACAAGCGTTGTTAAAAGGATTAGCATATTGCAATTTATAAACATATGTAACATCGTTTTATCAAACTTAAAACACTATAAATTGAATATATGTTGGATGGATAAGATACATATACCTCAACCATGGAGAGAATTAGTATGGATCCAATTATCATCATTATTTTGATAAAATCTTATATAGGTAATGGTTTTGAAAAAATTACCACAATTGGTTCCATTGAAGACGTATATTCAAGCATGATTTAATTCTTATCCATATTCTATTTGATGAAGTGATATTTGATATCAGTATGAATTGAAATATAATGATTCACTATATTCAAGGTGATATTTATGGAACTTTAATTATCATAATCTATCCTAAGTGGTATCTTTCCATCAACAAGTAAATCATCCAACTAAGTCTTTATCCAGGTATGTTTTATTGAAGATTCTGTTGTGGAAACATATTCTGCATCAATCATGCTATGATTCATCGATTTTTTTTATTTTAGGATTCCAATACACACAAATTTATCCCATAAATAAAATTCCTCATGATTTATATCATTTATCATTGACACTTACATCTCAATCACCATTTATAATCCCATAAAAATCAATTATTTTTTTGGCATTCATATTTGACACCAAAATATTTTATGCCTTTGATATATATAATAATTCATTTTTAATATGGGTGTTGAGATTCATTTATAGAACTCTGAAATATTTCACATATGGTAACAACATACACAAAATATGATCTTCTTTCTCTCAGATATAACAAACATCTAAGCAGCTTTTGATGTTTTTTAGAATCCACTTCATTTCCTTCTCTATCATCAGAAAAACAAATTTCCAATGTTGTTGGTGTAGAATCCTTTTTTGAATTCCCAACTCAAAACATCTTAATAAAATACATATCATAATTATATTCATATAATAAAAAGTATTTCTTATTTTTTTGATATTTTTAATCCAATAAATTTGTACATAACACAATTAATAGAAATTTGAAACTGCTTCTTTGACTCATCAATAGATTTTTACATGTTCCTTCAAAATTTCCAGCATAGATAATATAATCACCATAAAAAATTATAATGTAATATTTTTTTTTCATTAATGAAGAAATTATTATCACCCCATTATTTCATAAATTTCAAATTCCCTAAGAAGGTAAGAAATTTACAATACCAATGTCTCAAATATTTCTTTAACCCATATAGATGTTTCATCATATTTCGCATATAATTTTAATCATTTTCAATTAATAATCGACACTGTTTTTAAAATAAAATTCTTCATCTATTTAATCCTCAAGATATGCTGATTTTACATCTCTATGAAAAATTTTATAAAACCATTTTTTGTAAACATATGATACATTCATATTGTTTCAAATAATTCCACATGAGAGATGATCACATCAATGTAATTTCAATCAATCTTTATTAATATGGGGATAACCAATTATTAATTGTTTATTTTCACTTAAACAACTTCACCCAATTAGATTCGTAACACCCAAATTCTACCGATAACATTTTTATTATTTGGTTTAGGTACAACATCCCATTTATCATTATTCTTAATATGGTCTAACTCTTCATTCATAGCATGAATCCACTCTTGATACATAAAAGAATCATTACTATCTTATGTATATTATTTTCAAAACATTGAACTACATGTAAACAACAATTATGTTCTTATGGATTAGGCTTTTTGATATTGGTCACATATATTGTTTGAATTTATCCACCTATTTCCTCATTATAGGATTAGAGGCGTATATTTCTTCTTCATCATTATAAATATTATATTTTTATCCTTCCATAAATGTGGAATCACTATTGTTGGAATTGTATTTATTTTACTCAATAAAATCTAATTGGTATTTTTAATCTTCATTTACTTCAGGAATTTATGAAACATATTCTTCATTGTTTCCAAGAACTTTTAGATCAATATGACAAAGAATATTTCTTATTTCATTATTATAAAAATATATATCCTCTATCATATAGAGCATAAACATAAAAGATTCAAACCTCATGTCTTGGATCAAATTTTCAATGATTTATACATTTTTTTATGATGCTGGGAATCCTAAAAATCATTAAATGTCCCACATCATTGAATTTAATGATATATAATTTCAAAGAGGATCGTATTGGAACATGGCATATTAAAACACTGGCTATGAATATATATTATTTTAATTAGTTCCTACCTATATATGTTGAAATACTGAAGATTTTCAATATGAATTATATACCCCTACTCTTGTAAACATCAATTATTCCATTTAGTAATACCATTTTTATATAGAGTTTATGTTTCACCAAACTCACAATAAATTCCAGTCATTTTAGAGTCACTTATGAATTATTCATTCATTTTTTTCACAACCAAGATCAGTTTTAATGTTCTTTACATAATATCCATATTTTTTTCACTTGTAATGAAACACTTACACATTTTTCGATCTTTAGATTTATATTTCGCATATACAATACTTGTAATATGAGTAAAATCACAATTTAAAGAAATGAATTAAAAATATCTAAAAGATTATTTTTTACTATTTAATATAAAATACAATAATAAAATAGTTTTAGTGGACGAGATGAATTAATTTCATTATTATTGTCAACAAATTGAGTAATATTCCCTTTGCGGTAGAGTGAAAAACACCCAATATCTTATTCATTTAATTTAAGGAATTTCACTCTCACTACATCATAATGATAATGTGCTCTTATTTATTTGTCTAATATGTACCATCATATTATGGCACAATTCATTTTCTTCAATCATGGATAAATAACATGATTTTTGTACACCTGCAACATGAAACAAGTCCCCCTTTGTCCATAAACCCTTCATAAAAAGTTTTCTAAACTCAATTATTTCCAAGAAAAAACCTTATTTCTCGAGAAAAAACTTATTAACTTCATAATAGAGTTATGACATACTTCATTTTTTGTTTCAACCCATCAAAAATAAATTCCCATTTGGATTTTAGTTTATCCTCACCAATAATAGTAGATGTTGTACCACTAATTTTTAGAGATTTATCACTTCCACATTTAATTGTTCCTTTCTTAATATATTTTTAGTGTGGAACGACTTCAAATAACCTATCATTATTTAACTGAAATCCTATTAAAAATCCATGAATTTTTTCATTTTTTACCATTTAGGGGTATTTCTACAATAAGATAATTTTCATTAACATTATCATCCTTCACATCAATAAGTTATGAATTAATAAAAACATGATTTAATGATAATATTAAAATTAAAAATCCATTAGAATGATGTTTAGGTTGTTGACATATTCTATAGATAGTTTTAATATAATGGAATCTATTTTCAATATTCAAAAAATTGTTCATCCAATTATTTTTTTATGATTAATTTCTCCCCCACAAACAATTATTCATGTTACTGATGGGATAATTGTAATTTTTGATTATTGAACTGAAACATATATTATAAATTCTTAAATCATGAATAATACCAAAAATAACCATTAATAAAATATCATCCTTCATAACATTGATATTGCATTGAGTTATTAACCTATTTGTTACAACTTTCCTATCTTCCACATCAGAAATATTTGTATCCTCAGACTTCTTGTTATAACCCAGAATAATCTTATTCAATATTTATTTCTTCGATAAATTAATGTAATTTTAAGTAGTGATAATTTTTTGGGAATTGAAATTAAATTTTATTTTGAATTTTCAACGATGTTGGTGTTGGAATCAAAAACGATTATTAATTCAATATTATTTCATATAAACATATTC
Source organism: Viscum album (assembly GCA_963277665.1). Lineage (NCBI taxonomy): Eukaryota > Viridiplantae > Streptophyta > Magnoliopsida > Santalales > Viscaceae > Viscum > Viscum album. The sequence goes on from OY728151.1 coordinate 811,315,243, forward strand.
AATTTTATATTCAACCATTGAAGATTAATATTTTTTATCAATCTCAGATTCATACATTCTAGAACATCCTCCAACCATAAAGACAATGTTATTGAAACTTGTAACTCTGAAATCATTAGAAAAAAAATTGGATCATGTTATTACTCATCCAACTTTAGTTTTATGAACATAAAATGTTTTTCATTATAATTAATTTATTTTTCAATATATTTTTTAAGAGGATAAATTTCTTCTAGTAACAAAGCATTTTCTTCTAAATGTGATTATTGATTGTTTAATATAAATATTTCAAATTTCATCTTCTTGATCTCGCTTTCATGTAATACATTCATTGTAGACATTATTTCATCTCACTTTCTCGATGAAATTATAAATGGCCCTTCTTCTTCTATATAAAAAATACATCAAATAGTATTGTAATTATTAAATCTAGAAATAAACGTCTTTTCTCTAAAAACATCAGTTACTTTTTCATCCATAATTTCACTGTAATCATCTTTAACATCATTATAAAAAAATATTCTTTCGTATTTGGAGAATTTTTTATCTTTTCCCTTGGAAAATGAATTTGATTTGACAATTTTTTTTAAAATTTTATTCTTGGACTTCTATAATATTTAACACATTATTCATCATAATTTATATGAGGGAAATTTGAATCCCAATTCTATATAGATCTATATTTAAAACATTTTAGTATTATGTTATATTTTTAATTACCTTTTACACAATTCACATTTTTAGAAAACGTGGATTGAATATTATAAAAATTGTTTTTAACAACATTTTTTTAATTGAAATCAGTATCATCTTCATCATTAAGAACATTCTTGGATTTTCCTTTCTGTGAGGCTTGGAATAAAATTTCATGATTAATTTTTTCTATTATTTGGATTACATTCAATTTTTTCATATCATATATAATGATTCAATTATGAAGGTTATAAAATTATAGATTTTTAAGATATATAACTTTCAAAAATGAAAAATAACAATATAACCTATATGTAGGAATACATATGATCTTTTCCACAATAGATGATTGCTCAAATTTCTTACTATGAAATCATATGGTGATAAACGTATCATTCAACCTTGTAAAGAATTCATAAATAGTTTCATAATCACCCATTTTGAGACAATCATTTCGAAACCTCTATATTTTTTAAATTCACTTCTCTACCTATGTATTCCATTCATATATATATTTTATTTATTCCAAAATACCTTTACTAGATCAATGTCATTTTACTATAAAGAAATTACTTTTAGTGATTAAAGATAATAAAAAATAATTATCCCTTCCACCATTTGTTATATTTTTATTATCAATACGTATATGTTGAAGATGGTAAAAAAGGGGTAAAATCCAAATTTTGAGATTATAAAACATTATAACCATGATAAATAATATAGAGTAAAATTCTATCTACCCATATGTTATAGATCCATTAATTGAAAAATACATTCACTTTACATTTCTATGAATTAAAATTATCTATATCAACAGATCATCAAAACACCGTCAATGACTAAATGATGGGAGCATTCCCCTGGTACCAGTTTAACATTCCCATCAATGATCTATATAATAAAAACGAGGTTGAGGGTGTTAATCAGTGATATCTTTTTCTGTTATGTAATATTTATTTTATAACAAAATTAACCTCCTATTAAAGATATATCACATATCTAGAAAAATCATTCATAAATCCAAATAAATAGACATATTTACAGGGTTCATTACTCAATAAGAGTACAAGGACCATTACACTATCTTAAAATAAACTAATACAACAGAATCAACTATAAAACAAATCCTTTAGTTAAATAAATAAGTATAAAATAACATTACACTTTAGTAAAAATAATATCAACATAATACCATCAGTGACTATTCTATAATGAATTATATAAATATGATGATTTATAAATATTAGAAACCATTACAAATTGATTTTCATAATTTCACAATGATTCTTCAATAACATCCACCATTTATTTATGGAAAAAACCTTACATTCTTACACAACTACATGTTGAAATGACTTCTCTATACTTCATTCAAAAGCTCATTATGATCTCTCACTAATATTGCCCATTCTAATTAATCTGTTTGGAAAAAAATCTAATTCTCTAATCTTTAAAGAAGTCTAAATCACATAATTATTTTTCTCAAACCTTTTAGATTGATTTCTTGATTAGATCTTATAAACTAATCCACAACATCTTCTAAGAACTTATTCTATATAGAAATAATTTCTCAGTAAAATAATTCTATAAACCATAATTCTAGATCTATCACTCTCCACTATATATGGGAAGTTATAGTGTACATGGTACATTGATCCCTTTATATTGGATTGCGTAAAATATAAAATGTGTGACCCCAAAATAGTACTCCTAGACAAGGAAATTTCAAAAACATAAATTTCATTTTCATTTAAAATAAATTTTGACCATTTTTATGTGTTATTGACTAAAAATTATATTTTTATTTCAAAAAAATTGTTCTTCAAGGAAGAATAATGTGATGAAATACATGGGAGTTCAAAAAAATAATGGGCGTATAGTTTGAGAGAAAATATCCATTCAAAAGATAATGAATGAGTGTGTAACATGAACATCCTCTCATAGTAAGAGTATATGCAGGATGACTCCCTTCCATCCAAATATGTCGAACCTCTGTGCCCAGATCATTACTAAACATGCAGTTTCTGACAAAATAAGTCATGTCCAATGTGTTATTCAGAATACCATTCTTGTATCCCACCAAGCATTTAGAGTTTTATTGCACCTAATAAATATTAATTATCCATGTCATACAACTGGCTTACAACTATACATTTCCATGACCTCTACCAACAATTAATTTCCAATACTATATAAGGAGTTGATTCCATGGATAATTGACCCTGTACTGTCATGGAATGAACAACCTCCCATTCCCCCTAATATTTCCATCAATATAAGAGACATCCACATTTCACTTCAGTCCAGTGCAAGGAGGACTCCACTTCACCCAGCATTCTGATACTTGTGGTCCATTATCCATGCAAGACACCCTATTATAGAGAAAAAACCTCGTAAATAAATATCTCGACTACACATCTAAAATGAGGGATCTAAATCAGTAAATAAAATTTTGACTTAGTCCTAAATACCAAGATGGGATGAATCCCTTCGAATAATTGCATTATTCATAGATTCTAGAACCATTCAATGGATCGCTAAAAAATTTCACTTCAAGCATTAAAGGCACGACATATATCTTCCCCCTTGAACCAATTAGTGAATAAATCATAAATCATTTCACTATAGAAATCCAAGCACGTTCAGTGTCCTATAAAATACGAGAATGCATGATCCCATTCTCCATTTAAAAAATCAACTAGATGGTTTATAATATAGGATTCCAGAAACACAAACATCGATATACTATAGAGATTCACCTCTATTGAACTATATCATCTATATAAATTTCATGATTTCTAATCCTCGAGATTATGCAATTGTGAATAGATAGTATCTCCCAATACTAGACCATTCCCAAACATCCCATAACCCCTAAGACCCCCTAAAAACTCTCCCTACAACATTTTATATCTTTTTGTTAATTCTTTATCTTATTAATAACATCTCACTATAATGATATAAACAAAATAAAACAATTATACCTTAAATATTGTTGTATTTTATATATACATCAAAGGCCATCAACAACTGTATGGTGAAAATTCAATATTATTCCTCCATAAATATATATCCAACCTTCCCTTTGACCAATGAAATTGTTTCTAATAAAATATAGCCTCCAATTATTTATCAATTTCACACATTTCACAATGAGTTTTGAATATACTTAGATCAGCTTTATAACTCAAATTCATTCTTAGGATCATATGAAATTGGTTTACTATATTATTTTATTTCATCCCATTGATCAGACCTTCATTCCCAACAAATGAATTACTATATATATCTCATATGTTTCAATAAATAAATCTACGGTCTAGTGTTATAAACTTAACTAATCATTTGATATAAAAAACACTGGTCCATTCGATATGATTTGGACATTCTGATGTTCTTACTCTAATAGAATTATGTATTCTCTATATTATTGTTGTTAATAATATGTCTAATGGATTGATGTTTGAAATCATCTAATGGGTCAGTTTGGTAACTATTATTATAGGCTAGTATCAATAGTGACTTATTTATTTTTGAAACATAGAAATTAATGGATCATTTGACAAATTGACATTTAAGAGGGATTGACCCATCATATGAATCTGTCAATCAAATATTATGATTAAACACTAATGTTACCACATTTGAACTTCTAGTCTAAAAATAACATATCAGTACAATGAAGCACGATCTATTTTTCTATTCTATGAAAATCATAATTGCAACACCACAAAGTATCAATTCGTTTTTTGTCCATAAAAATCATTTTCCAACATTCTTAAAAAAACATAAATAAAAAATGTTTATCTGGATTATGATTTTAAATACGTTTCTCATTAAAATCATTATCTAATTTTGTTTCGAACATCTCTAAAGAAATTGGGCATCCAAAACAAAATCCTAGGCCATTAAGAAATTATTATTTTGGAAAAAGGTGTTTGAAACACATGTTCACACAGAACATGTATTCAGAATTGAAAAATGAAATTCATTGATTTTCTCAAGTGAATTGCATCTGATATTTCGATTATGGTTTTTATTATATTGATCACCAAATCATAAAATGATTGATGATTTATCATAATTTAAAATTCACAAATCATGTACAAAAAATATCCATATGGATTCCAAAAATCCTATATCCAACTATCTTGGTCCCAAAAGATTACCTGACATCTTCGAAAAAATTCTCATCAGAGATCATGGGTAGAGTATTTATTCTCCCAATGGAATCAAAACGTAGGCCAATATTCATTCCCAACCCTCTAATGAATCATGAAATGTCCCAGACTAATACAATAAGTTTCATTGAAAACCTGAATCATAACCATGTTATCTCAAAATTTAAGAACATGAGAGATGATCAACATTTCATTACATAGAAAAAACATTATTTGAACTTAAAAGTAAATGTAAAATACCTGTTATTATTTATTAATAATATCAAATAGGATGAAATTTAGGATTAATGAAACATGATTCACTTATAATACCATTTTAAACATAGGAAACTAAAAACCTCAGAATCAATCATCGAAACTAAACTTGAAATATCTATAACTGTCTATAGAGGTATGAATTATACAAAAAATTGAGATACCACAATCCTACATAAATACACCACATGTGTCCAAAATGATCACTTATAAATCATCATGTAGAATATTAGGATCCAAATGACTTATAAAATATCCTTATGATGTTCATGATGATCCTTCACCAACATTTAGTATTTAATAACTTCATAACTGGACTCTAACATGAACTAGTACAAGTAATAATGAATTATAGTGTTAATTATTCCCATGAATATAGTTGATGAATTCATAATATCAAACAATAAATCTCGATAGTCAATGTTACCATTAAAAAACCATGATGTTACGTTTATTGTACACACCTTATTAACCCTAATATAATAATACAAAACAACTTGATGATCTTCAAAAAAAATAGGAACTCCTTGATCAATCAAAAAAATCATATATCTTTAAAATATGAAAAAATTAACTAATATCACCTGATTAAATAATATATGGTCGATGTAAAACCACATATAACAATATAGTTTATTTAAAATAGTAGATAACCCCAAAAAATATTGTGTTTTGAATGATAAAATTATGCATAAAATCATTTTTCTTAGTCATCAACACCTGTAACGAAGATACATTCATCCAATAAGAAAAAATTTAAATTAGTGAACCACCAAAATAAAAATCTATCCCAAAATCAATATCATATTGAGGTGGTTGCACCAAATCCTCATTGGGAAACATCTTCATATTCTCCAAAAAATCTACATGAAACAGAAATTCATGTGTCTCCCTTAAAACCAATAATATCATTGTTATCTATAATAAAATGGTATATAAATCTATTTAACCCATTTAATGGATCTATACATAAACTAACACCACATGTATACAATCTACATGATATAATGAATTTAGCATATAGACGTTATCAATGACAACATTCCCAGAACAAAACCATTGCCAATATTGATAGCGAACGATTATATCTATATAAATAAGAAAAATCCAAAAAATTAGTGATTACCTAACATCATCTCACAACCACAATTGACATTAATTAAACTAAAAGAAAAATCCATATTCTATAATAAAATATAAGGTAATTAGATGCCTTTCCACATAGATCTGTAATACATGGACCAAGGAAGTGAGATTATCTAGAATCAAAAGGATTAAAAGTAATTATAATGGATAAAAATGGTTTCTTGACATGTCTTTGTCCCTCCATGTGTTGGTATCTCTATTGTATACAACTAAACATGCCCTTCCTGTATTCCTCTATTTCCCATATAGATACCACCTCAATGAGTTTTAGCACATTTTTTCTAATGATGGAGGATTTTATGTTGTTGTCCTCTCCATAAAAAATCTTCTGTATGTTGATCAAAATCATATTAGGCATAAAATTGATACATACTCTGATTCATTTACAGCTAAGGATGATATTGGATCAGATTACCTACACTATGTCGGACACCATGAATAGTTAGTATCTCTTAACCCATATGAGCCTGAAAATCATAGATAAAGAACTAATAAATAAAGCACTTGACGAATGCATAAGTACTCCTTTATCTATAAAAATGGAAAAGGGCTGCTAATAAGAACTTCCTTAATGTTAGAACCCTGATATCCATAACATTTGAGATCCTCTCTCCACAGTTCTATCGTTTATGATATTTTGATGACACCCATGCATATAAAATCCAAACTATGCATGTAGGATCTCAATCATCACTATATTCACTATAACCTCTAGGTATGTTGTCAATGTAAATGTTGTAACCTCATATTGAAATGATAGATATAATACCTCCTCAAAATATCATGGTTTGTCATCCTCATGTGAAAAAATATCTTGGTAAATGATGATAATTAAATTTATTAAAATCATTATATTCTCCAAGTATAGTATAATATATTGGATAGATGGAGACTTCTTCCTATTACTAGAAATGAAAATTGTTGCAAGAAATTTTTAATATATTTTTTTATGAAAACCATCTGTTTGAATCCCATTCTCCCCATGCACTCTATAAATCAATCCACTATATGTTCCACACTCATATTAATGTAAATGAAAATAATGGGACCAAATCTCCGGCCCTTATATGGATTAAAGATAATAGTATGTATTGCTAATTCAACCAGTTATATATCTCTAAATCAGAGAGACTCCTCCAATACGTCACTAAACTCAAGTGTAGGAACTCGTTAACATCACCTTATAATACTTTTCATCCTATGTTAGGTCATTCCTCCTATGGTCAGACAGATAATCCTACTACATCATTATAATATGAAAATTAGCATTATAAAGATGAAGATCTATACATATTAAAATTTAATAATACACCAAATCAAAGTATTGTGAAATTTATTAATGGTAATTAAAATAAATTAATCTTACTTCACTAAAAATGTAATAATTAAATAACATATTCACGATAACATGATTGATGTACCACTCATAGGTCACTACACTATATTCAATATTACCTAACCGATGGTGTTTTTTATTATTATGTTACTTGCATCCAATCACAGTAGCCCCTAATCAGATGTGCCCTAACACATATCCCTTTCTATATCACACAATAGTTTTGAATAACAGTATTTCCCTACCATACCCAAAAAATCATCACAATTTTATAACTATAGTATAAATCCTAAAAGTAATACATGGCTTCCATACCCCTTATTCACGAGAATCATTATCATGAAAAACCTCCAACATTGGTACGGAAGATGACTGTGATCATTGAAGGGAAACTAAAATAGGCTATATGTTAGTGACTACTATCGAGGTTTAAAAAAGAAAAAATGGGTGGAATAATTATCATAATAATTTTAATATATTAATAATGACACCAAAAAATATATATAATAAAAAAACCAATATTCCACATGTTATATAATTTTTTTTGCGACCAGGTCTCCAAAAAGTTTAATTCCAAAAGAAAGTCATATAAAAATGATAGTTATAGTAAATCCATGAATGATGCAAATAATGACCAAATCCGTCAATAAATCCCCCTACAAAATCAAAAGACTGTTTTTACATATGGTTAGAAATACATTTATAGTCAATAGGATCTTATACAAGTCAACATGTTAAAGTTGAATGAATCATATAAGTTAATAAGTGAATAAATAAACTTAATAAAATTGACATGAAATGGGTTACTTGTCACCAAACACAATCATGGATAATTAAAAGAGAATTATATCCATGTATAATAACATTATGTTAAATGTATATTATATAATGGTAACTATTAACCACTTACACACTAGTTTCTCACTATCACACCACAATGAAAAATGTCACATGCTGCAATCCCTTTCATATCCATTCCATCACAAAATAAATTCCATTTTCTAATTTTATACATATAACAATTCATATTTATAACCACATATAGATATCTAAAACTCACATCAATGTGAATTCAAACTGGTTTATCATGAAACTGAAGTTTATAAATATCATTCCCACCTCTAACTTTTCAAGAACCCACCTTGTATCATCATTATATTGGCATTACTGAGTTATCAATTATATTATATACTTAATATCACAACCCATTATATCTCATATGTGTATACCTACAATGATTCATCACAACCCATACAAAACATAAAACAGGTAGAAGGGATGATGTATCATTCATTGTTTTTTTTCACTCACTAATATTCATATTAGGAAAAATACATATAACAATAAAACATTATGTATCAGTATGCATAACCAACATAGGTGGGATGCATAAGAAATCTATGGAAAATAAAAAATATATTATAATAACAAATAATCCAAACAAAATGGATCATACCAAAACTTGTCTATAATTACCCATCACAATAACTTCAAAAATGTAATTGACCAACCTCAACCAATACTATACTACAAGACATCCCCACCATTCTATAAATGATATTTTAAAATCATATAAATTATAAATATATATGATTACAATTTTATAAGACATTGTAGGTAAATTTTTCCATTCATTATTCTCTATTCAATTTTAATGTATTCATTATTGTACCACCCAAAATTTTCATTAACAATACATGTTCATTAAAATAATTATCAATTAAATATCATCCCACTTTTTAAATTTATGTTTAATATTATCATATAAGATCTATACCTCATAAAAATATTTTCTAAACCAACATTATTCTCCACTCAAATCCATATCAACTGTTGCACCAACGCCATCAAACAACCACAACACCATCCTATTCCAATACCCACTACATCATTTCATCTCCTAGTATAAAATTCACCATATATCCTAACTAACCATTGAAAACCAACCAAAAAAACTAATAATCGGCGATAATATTTCATAAAGGGGAGAAATTTAACAATATAATAAAGACACACAATATTAGTAGTTAGTCAAAAAAATATTCACTATTATTCAATGATTTTCCTCATTTTTATTCACAAAAATCATAATTCATTAAGTAATTTCCAAACTACCATGAAACTAATTAACTTACATCATTATGTGAATATATTTTTTATGTGATTGAAACAATTTTTTTCGTAATAGTACGTATATCACAACAGATATAAAAATTCACAATAGTAATTTCAAATAGCTACTAAGAACAAATGTTTTCATAAAATCACATTGAAAACATGTTGAAAAACCTTATCTATTATAATTATAAATGGTATTATATTTATTAGGTATTTCTTACAATACATCCAATCATGATAGTACCAAAATTTTACATAATTCAATAAAAATGCACTAATTATTTTCTGTAAATGGATCCAAAAAAAAATTACTACATAAGAATATGGAAAATGAGACAATCAAGAATCCAATTTGTCATAAGTTATTAACTAATGACCAATACATTAAATGCCAATATCATAACCTTGAGTAAATGAAAATGAAATAAAATCCAAATACTTTACATCATCTCTATAGGGATTTATTATGATGAAACTCATATAAAAATAAAATAACTCACATTGAATCTGACAGTTGATAGTATTTTGAATTTAAGGGCCTAAAACAATTAATGGGTTCTCATAGGATACTAATAATGCATCTCTACTCATCAATGTTCGGAGATAAATTACATAGATATATCCATATAGAGGGGATCCAAACATATTAATATTAAAATAAATTGAATATTATAGAAATTCATGTTAACATTTCACCATTTTTATAACATATTAAACTTATTTAAATTGGATTTTGGTATGGGAGTTCGTGGTAAAATGATAACAACCACACCATGATATTTGAATTACAAAAAATCATGGAATAAATCTGGGATATTAATTTAACATATTATGGTATTATATATTTAAAAAAATAAAATTCATAATACCCTCATAATTCATACAACCATATTAAATCCAAAATAATAAAATTTTAGATATAATGAAAATATATAAATTTTACATATTCATTGATTATACTTACATATACGAAGTTCCATGTACATATAAGTAAATTAAAATTATTTTTCACCTCAAAGACTATATTGAATTCATGATTTAATCTATCATGTTTTCATTTTATATTTACATGTTCCTTTATAAAAAAATCATAAATAAGTTTTAATCTATTAGAATTTGTTATACATAGAGGTAATTTGTACAAGAAAAGGTCATATGAATGGTAACTTATATGGTAACGGATGGTATATATGTATCATTTTCATAAAAATTGGTGACATGTAAATTGTATTTCACCAAAAAAATATGCATAAGTGTCATTTTATTATATAGGATATGTAAAAGGTTTGATACAAATTAGTGTTTTACACTAACAAACCTCACTATATGACTACATTAAATTTTATCTGTCATTAGTTGTAAATAATAATGAATAACTCAGATGGATCTCAAGATGATTTTTTTATTAATTCTAAAAAGTGAAATACCACTACAAATATTTTAAGGATATTAATAGTTAAATAAAATTGGGAAGAATATATGATCATTAAATGTTTCATCATTGGATGATTCAAATAATAGGTAACACCACATTAAGATTAACTGGTAGTCACAAATACTAGAATACTAAATAGTGAATGTCATGGTTTTAGAAATATACAAGGGAGGAATGTTGATTATAAACCTAAAACATCAATAAAGTTGGTAGAATTAAGTAAATTTAGTAGTTTCCATCTATATATTTATGATAAATAACATAATTTCTAATAATTGTATGATAAATCCACCATAAAAATCACAAAAGAAAAAAATATTTTTGGGACACTTTTGGTAAGGTAAAAAATTTGGTTACTAGATCATAGATTATTGGAATAATATATCTTCTTCTATAAAAAAATATAATTCATGAATTTAGTTGGAGAAAGATGGGTAATTATAAGAATATATATAATATGAAACAAAGTAAACAAAATGAGTAAAATCAATTAACATTAATAATATTTGAATATCAGAAAAATATATTTTGAAATATTTAAAGAAGTCCCCATCATTATAGAATGTTTTGGTTTATAATTAAAACTCACAAAAAAATTTCATCAAAAGAAATTATGACACCAAATATGAATAAAATATATATAATTATAAAAGAAAAGATTTTTCTAGAGTGTAAAAAATAGAAGTTACCTGGATAATTGAACCAAAGAGAAAAAATGGGGAATTAAAAATGAAGAGAAGTTTCATCTACTATTGAATAAATTGAATCATGTTTTGGATGATGTAAGAAGGACCTAAAAATTCTATTTAATGGATTAAATCATATAAAATTTATATCAAACCATATAAATGTTAGTGGTTTGAAACTATGAATGAAACTTCAAAAAACCATTTTAGATTTCACCATATGTTACCTTATTAAGGTTACATACCAAAATAAAATAATATGTTTGGAAGGTATAACATTGATTTCCATGTAAAGACCCAAAAATTTCAAGGAAATTCATTTCATAAATACTTTGGACTTTTACGAGTCAGTGGCTTCTGAAGGCACTGTATTACGAGGAACGGTGTGCCCGAAATCAATTTCTGAAGTTTAGCACAGGTACGTTATGTAAACGAACGAGCGAGTTTTTATATCTTTTGAACCGGTGCTCGGAATTGAAATCTGAGGGAACCGATGAACTCGCAGCGCTGGTAATTTATTAATGGGACCGTTACCACAGTTTCATTTTAAGCGGGTTGAGAATTAATATTTGGGAATTATATTAAAATAAATAAAATTGGTGTAGCTCAATTTTATTTTATGGTTGGTGGTTATATCCTCCCAAAGGGAGTAAGAGGTGGGGCTCACAATCACATAACCTCCCATGAGAAGATATTTTTGGGGAGGGGGCCACACATGAACTAAACCCATGAACTTCCCATAACACTCATTAACCCTTATTAAACTCCCTTGTTTAATGTTGAAAACTCTTCCATTAATTCAAACCAATGCCTTAATTAATAAATTGAATCCTCTAATTTATTAATTAAGTGTTTTGAATTTTGAGTTTTGAATGCTTGGAAAGTTTAATTAAAATAAGGGGAAGCCTTATATTATTTTTACTGGAACTTATTGTGTGGGGGATGAATATTTGAGAGATAGCTCTTGTGAAAGAAGAGGAGAGTTTCTCCTTTGTTGAAGAACACCAACCCTCTGATGAAGAATGATGATGCGCTTTACATTCTCTTCTCCGAAAAAAGTGAGGAGATGTCGCTTCCTCCTCTGACGCACTCCGACGTCGTCTATGAATCCTCTCCCCGCGACGCCATCTTCCACAACACCTACCGTGCGACATCAATTATAGAGGTATTGGGTTTTCTTAATTTATTTTAAATAAATTACTCCTCCGTTATTGTTGTATTCAAGTGAAAATATTTGGCTCATTGTTACCGCCAAACGTGGTGGGGGCGGGCCGAACAAACACGGCCCGACGAACCTCCGTCGTTCCTTGTCTTGTTTGGAATTGGGAAGCAGTGACGATCGAAGGTGGCGGCAATGCGTAAGCCGCATGAGGAGGAACCGCAGCCAGCAACTGCGGGATGCTTGACTGAGGAAGAACGGTCGACTGGTCCGAAGGGAGAATCTGCGGTGCCGCGCTGCGGGAACCACGGCCCGCATAGGGCGGGCCCCTTTGACTGATGAATAGGCTGGCCCATCGGCCGTGCGGATGGGAGTAGCGACGCCAGTAGGGCGCCGCACTATAGAACCGGCGACCCGTCGGTCGACCAGGTAGAGCATAACCACAGCGCCAAGAGGGCGCCACGCTCAAGAAACTGCGGCCCGCCCGAGTGGGCCGGTTGCACCATAAGGCCGGCCGGCCCAGCCGGCCGGTTTGGGAGGGCAGTGCCGCTAGATCAGGCAGCCACCCCCCCCCCCCCCCCCCCGTGGACTGCTCTTCCAGTTGGCCGAGCATGCCGGGTCAAGCCGGGTCATGCCGGGCCGCGCCGCACCGCGCCCCGCAGGGCCGAGCCGCACCACTTCGGGCCGTGTCGTGCCTCTCAGGCCGAGCCGCGCAAATATTTTGGCCGATCAAACACCCCTACCGTGTCGGACCTTCCAAAACTCGGTGTCCCAATCCACCAGCCCACTGGGCTTAATGGGTCGGGCCCGTTATTCACTTAAACATGAATAACATAGAGACCGTGTGCGCGATTGACGCGTCGTCTATGGAACTGGGATCCTTTCAATGAGGCAGTCATTTTGCGATACTCTAATTGAGTTTTGGAAACATTTGGAAAATGGATGGGTTTGGAATGAGCATATTCCCAACCGGGCCCATGGAACGAAATGACCAATACCTCTCAGACCGGGCGTCTGATTGACGCTCCGTCTATCACATTGTGTCCCTTTTGACGAGACAAATATTCGGGATACATCAACACTGGACTTCGTGATAGTTGATGTATCGACCCCCTTATACTCACGGAGTGGACCCTCCCGGAATCGAGTATGTTGTGTGCGGGAACCCTAGAGCTGGTTGCGACTGTGACGACTATTGTGATGGGATCCTCCATGGGTTCGACAACAAAGATGACTATACTTGGATCCTACATGGGTTTGGCAGCAAGGACTACTTTATTTAGATCCTCCATGGGTTTGACATCCATAACGACTATAATTGGATCCTACATGGGTTCTGCAGTGACAACTTCTATACATGGATCCTACGTGGGTTCGACAGATGAGAGGATTCAGAGGCTACATCTAATCATCTCCACCCACATTGTGAGTTGTATACCTGTGTGATCTGAGTATTGTGATTCAATCATTATCATTGATGTGACTGACTTCATTCCTATGTGGATCAGATCATTCTTGGGCTCAAATTATGGATCTGAATTGAGATTGATGACTTAGGTATATGTATGGGAATATACCTAAGTAGAGTTAGTTGATACTTAGTGTTTCTATATTTCCTTTGTGGATTATCCTTCGTGGATTCTGGGAGACCGTCGAGGGTATAGGGGTCCCTATTGAGTATCGTTATACTCACCCCTGAACGAGAAATGCCCTCACTACATTGTGTTGGTTGTAGATGACAGACATCACTGATCATAGTTGAGGCTTGTGGAGATGGACGGTATCCGGTGGTGGACAACCTGGCAGGACAGACGCAGAGTATACAGACGAACCTGAGGTACTGATGAGAGTATCTGTACCCACCCTTTAGGTGGGATTCCTGGAGGAAAACTCAGTGGTTACCTCTTTACTTTACTGATTTTGTACTTTCTTTGTCAGTTGTACTGTACTTTCAGTTGGGTTTGTATATAGGTCCATTAAATTCTAGCACTTACTTTTGTACTCAGTTTTACTTTGTGCTTACTTCACTTGCAAACTCTATTGTGTTTTTTTACTTTTATAAAGGCAATGCCTTCCCTTTTTACCGGGATTTACGCATTTGGTGCTTGTTGCCAGCCCCTAGCCTATGGAAGGCAGGCTTGGGGTAGTCACGAAATGGGCCCCAAGGAAGGGTCGTGACATTCCACAATCCTAAAAAATAAAATAAAAATGTATTACCATTTCGTGATACATTTTACAATAAAAATTACCAATAATGAAAAGAAAAACATAATTTAAAGGTTTTTGTAACGAAATATGAACATAAAAAGAATGATGAAAATATTATAATGGTTTTCATGAAAATATGGGTTGAATAATGAGAGGATGAAAAAATTCTTTAGGTAGATAAAATGAACATCGAATGTGTATTTCTAATGAAAGTGGAAATGAAATCCCCAAACTAGGTCAAATGATAAAATAAGAATTTGAAGTCTATAACAACAAAGATTATTGAAGCATGCAATGATAATGGTGAACGAAAGAATAAAACTATATCTGATATTAATGGGAAATTCATGGTAGGGAAACTATTATCAATCATTTTCTATAATTGCATAGAAAATAAATGTCCAATGTATTATATATGTTCTAGAGAATATACATTTCTAAGGGAATAAAATATTATGCCATTGATGTGGAATTTCCCACAAAACCTTGTGCGGTTATTCCAAAAAACATAAAGAAGCATAAATGAAGATAAAAATTATAAATAATAAAATTTTATCATAGCATATTATAAAGTAACTCTAATTGTGAATAATAAATCACCCATTGACTAGATGATAAAATAAAAATTTTATACATAAAAACTCTAAATAATTTATGTTTCGTTCATCTAAGTGGAACATTGACAATATTATCTTATAAATATATAAAAACTAATGTCTTATTGAAAATGAAAAATTGATTATATAATGAATAAATAAATTATAAAATCATAATAAAGATAATAAATTATAATTGAAAATAATTTTTTCTTTTAGATGCATGCATGTTTGTAAAATGAGGAAATATCCAATGAACATATCAATTCAACAATATTTATTAAATATTATCTTCATTTCGTAAATTTTATCGATAACATTAATGCCAGGTTAATTTACTTTGTTTTTAAGGCCAATAATGGGTCATGAAATCATAGATATAATTTGATTTGTGGCATATTTCAAGTGGAAATAATATGTTATCCTCCAAAAAAATTACATTCATGATATTCATTAAATAGAATTAAAGGTGATATGATCACAATGTTTTAAGAACATTCCTCACCAACCCAAAGGTATCCATTATAGATACATGAATACATTTTATTAAGGGGGTAGAAACCTCGTCCCTTATATGAGAAGATTTAATTTATTATCATTATGGGGAGTCATATTCATTAATGTTAAATATTAAAATGAAATTGACGACAAATCTAATACAACATATTAAAAATCCCACGAGATGATGATGATGAATGATTTTTATTCAATGATTTAATGAAAAGTAAATTAATATGTTAAAATATATTAATGGAGTTAAAGATTACTATATGTGTTTTTGAAGTAAAATCACATGATGTACAAACTCTATAATTGTATTCTCATTAGAAGTAATCGTTAGAGGAATGGGAAATGATCGACACTCAAATGTTGAATAAACTCTACTAATGCATCGTGTAACAATTATTGGAAATATAAATGTTCATAATCAATCTTAATAATTAGATTATTTATTGTACAAATCATAAGTGGAAGAATTACATATTTATCGATGGTTAAATGCACAAACTGAAACAACTTTGAAGTCATGAGGGAATAAAATTGGTATATAATGTTGAAATTCATATAATGGAATTACCATTAATATTTTTTATAAGTCCATGATGTGTTTATATCTAGTTATAAAAAAAAGTAAAAACATCATATGTGGGATAACCATGTGATAGGAATAACACCATTCACTATAAAAACCCATAAAATTTGAGGGGGTTTTAGAGGGGGTAATAAACAACCCACTCTAAATTCATGTTTTGTTTAATTAAAGGGGGTTTTGTATAACCCCCTCTTATCATTGAATTTATAGGGGGTTATAAACCCCCTCAAAATTTAATTTCAATAAAAATTAAATGGGGACTATGTAAAACCCTTGATAATCATAGGATTTAGTGGGAATTATGAATCCTCTATAATTTATTAGATTAACGGTCGGTTTGAACCCCCTCTAAATTTGTCAACGTTATTTAGTTAATATATAGTTAAAATTTTTAGGGGGTACAAAACCCCCTCTAATTTCTTAAATTAAAGGGGTTCAAAACCCCCTCTATTGTTTTCAATTAGCGGAGGTTCTAAACCACCCTCTAATTTCATTGATAAGAGGAGATTGAAACCCCCCTCTGATGATTGTTAAATTATATGGTGTTAAAACCCCCCTCTAATATCGTAAAATTAAAGGAGGTTCAATACACCATCTAATTTATGATATTATAGGGGTTCTGAACTCCCACTATTTCATTAAAAACAAAAATTGCAATATATATATATATATAAAATTAATACACAATATATAAAAGTCTTTAAATACATTATATGAATATATTATAGAAAATATTTATCTGATTTCATTTAATTGTATATATATATATATATATAAATTTAATTTTATAACATTCTGTATATTAATATATATTTATTTGTTTAAATTTTATTTCATATAAAATTATTTATTATAATATAAAATAATAAAAATATAATATATATATATACACACATAAATATAAGCTATATAAAAAATATATCATTTTAAAACCCTATCTTGTTGTTTTATAATATATATTATAATAACAATAAATATATTTTTAAATAATTTGTGTATTATTTTATATTTTATATAATTAATATTATATAAAATAGAATTTATACAAATAAATATATATTAATTTAAAAAATAATAGACAATTATATTTATTGTAATAAATATATAATAATGTATATGATAAAAAATTTATGTATTGAAATTTATTATTTAAATATTTGTATAAAATCTATTTCATATATAATTACTTATATATATATATTTTTAACTTTTATTTTATATAATATTGATTTTATACAATATACATATTAATTATATATAATAGTAAAATTGAACTCAAATATCATTTTATAAATATTTGTATAAATCGTATTTCATATAATATCAATTATATATAATATAAATACTTGTATACATTATATTTCATATATTAATAATTATATTTTAATTATATATAAGAGTATACTATTTATAAAATTATATATATATAAATAAATTAATATATGTAATGAAATACATTATATAAATATATTTTCAAATACCATATATATATATTAAGTAAATAATTATATGAATATATATTCATTATATAAACAAGAATATAATATATAAATGTGTATTTAAGTATATAAATAATTTACATAAATATATAATATACATGTATTTAATATATTATATGTATGATATAAATCATATAGTAGATGTATAGTATTTATAAATCCAACATATAATTTTTATAGTTTAGAAATCCTGTGTAATAACAATAATAATTATTATATATATATATATATATATATTAAAATAACATTATGTCTATAAATATTATATAAATACATAAAAAAACACAGAAAAATATAAATGTATTAATAAATATATATTTATATTTTGAAATATATTTGTTTAAATATATTATATGAATAGTCATCTATATAATATATAAATATGTTTTTATGTATATAAATAATTTATAGGAATATATTTATAAATATATAATAATATTATTATATAAATATATATATATATATAGCTTATATATATATATGTTATACATTTAAATAAATTTAAATCTAATATCTATATAATATTTATTAGAATTTTCAGTAATATATATATAAATATATTGAAGCCTATCGTATAACTTAAAATCGAAATGTTGTAGTGGTAACCGATTATGGCATGCTGGCTCAGCGGCTGAATGGTTTGAGATAGAAACCATCCATATACAAAAAATTGAAATGAATGGGAATTTACAGTGCGACACGTGGGATATAAAAGGGATGAATAGGGGACACTGGTGACCAGGAGAGGCGGTACATACGCATCGGAGAAAGAGAGGGAAGCCTTGGGTACTAAAGGGAGTGAAGGGCGGGAGGGCATGGGGGACCGGAGGGAGATGAGTGAAAAGGGAATGAGAGAGAGTGAATTCTTTGGAACCAGAGAGAGACGAGGGAAATAGAGGGCTAGGGAAGTAGACATAGAGGAGGGAAATGGGGATGAGGTTTTTTGGTGGAATAGAGGAGAGGAATGGTTAGAGAGAGAGACATGGGAATTAGGGGACTGTGGGATTGAAAAAATGATGCATTAGGGGAGTTTTTCACAACTACCCCCAATGCTTTCACAATTAGGGTGGTTAAAAATGCCCCTAAATCGCTATATTAGCAGAGGTTGGGGTAGTAACTGCCCCAAATAGAGTGATTTCTATGAAATCTATTTCTGCATTTGGGAGGGTTAAACCCCTTATAATGTAACCGCCACTAATGTCACATTGATTTTACCAACAGTTCATCTAAACTACCCCTAATAATTGTCTGGAAGCACAACAGTGGTGGTTACTCATAACTGCCTCAAGCGTCTTTAGAAGGGGTTATAACCCCTTCTAAAATTAATGATAAACCCCATTAAACTCCTCATTTTATTTAGTGATTATGGGAGTATCATTGAATTGGAACTATAATGAATACTGAATGAGGATATAATATAGTAATAATATTGAGTAAAATGAAATATATATATCGATATAATATGATATTTATATATTTTTGGAGGATGATGTGATGTGTTCTGTTAGGATTATCAGAGTAAATTATCGAGAGTACTCAATGATCATTTGTAAAACAACTTCCCAATCCATAGCTAGCTCACCATTATACAAGCATATGATCCAAAGATGAAGCTTGACTATACCGTAAAGGTGTGGCTTTCTCAAAAGATACATAAAACTGAGATTTCATAGTCAATTTAACATAGTCTATGATTTTAATTTTACAAAAAATAAACCAATAATTAATGGACAGGTAAGTATAAGATCACATATCATACATCCATCAAAATGTTTTCAGAAATTACGTGCACCTAGGAATGATGTCGCCCCACTAATGATTCTTTTCACTTCAATAAATTGTTACATTTGTGTTTTTATAAATGGTGAGACTTCATAATCTACTACATTTCATGTCACAAAATATATGAAAATAAGTTTTAACCAAATGAACAGGAAAATGAAAAACGTGAGGTGTGTATGTATAGTTAATGTGCCATAAATGTGCATTAAGGAAGATACCTTTTGATTTAATTTAGTTCATATTAATGTGATCCTAAGCTATAGACATCCTAGTTATGGATAAAAAGAGGGTCTGGTTTTAGATGTCACTAGAGACAGTTGATTTTAAATGTTGGGTTCATAGTAATATGGAATTCATTTTTCATTAGATATTTGATGTTGGTGTATCACCAACACTTATTTGGAATGAAAATTTTTAAGGCTTCATTAAAAAAGTACTATTATAAATAGATATACCCCCTATATTTGAACAACATATTACACATGATCAGGGAAAGGTAGGGAAAATATTTTTTATAGTATATGGATGATTTAGAATGATTTATGAATGGAAAAAATATAATTATATATATATGACCTCTATAAAATTAATGGATAGATAAATATTTCAGAAGGACAATAATAAATGTAACATGAAGTATGGGATGTTTGTGAAGATATTGGAAGATGAATTATCAATATCAGAACTGAATGTACTACAATATTAAGGTCTTTAGAAATTAAAATAAAGGATTTTATATATATTCTCTATGTTCTAAATGAATAAGAAATAGCATGATGGAGTATTTTTTTATACAATGGAATTCATTCCATTGAGTGGGTATGTTTTTATACCAACATAATTTATAATAATTACAATATAGGCAATATATATATAAACTCTGTAAAGAATTTATTCACATAAATATATTTAATGTAAATTAATTATTTTCCATGTGTTTAGTTTATAGAAGAGGAATTTATGTGAAGATTCATTTCCTGGAAAGAGGATAGAAAATTTTTTTGGACCTACAAATGATGTTCCTCAAAATATTAGGTTCTAGATCAATTCGTTCAAATAGTTGAATGATAGTAAAAATGTGTGTGTTGATATGATCAGAATAAGAATATTCATGAATAAAAATTTAATTATAAATTATTTTGAATATATATAAGGAGAGTCTCATTGATATATGTTGTCGTGAATAAACTGAAATAGAAAATTTATTAATGATTTAATATAAAATAAGAGAAATAAATTTAAATTCATGTGATTAAGAGATAATTATGGTCATTCTGTTCTAGATGGTTAACAATTCAATATTCAAGAAAAAATGTTTTTTTGAATTTATCCATGTTTTGATGAAGATTTTAACTCACAAATTTTTCTATGAACAAAAAATTATAATTCATTTTTATGTTTTTTATAATCGAATGTTATATAAAAAATAAATGATTATGAGAATGAGAATGTATTCTTGTTTAATGATTTTGATTCACTAAAAATTAAATAGATTTCGATCCTACAAAATTGCTTCAGATTATTTAGAGAAAATATTGACCACTTTTAAGAAATATTTGAGATATTAGTTTCTCAACCATATAATTTATTAAGGATTTAGTTGTTTCATTTTATTAGATTTAAAAATTGTCATGTTTAAAATAAATAAGATAAGATAAGAATAATAAATTTTGTAGAAGAATAATATGTCACTGAATTTAGACAATTTGAAATATAAATTTGACTTCATTATAATCAGGAATATCATAATCTAAACAAGGGTTATGTGTTAAGAATTTCAATGGTTTTACAAGTCTCAGTTAATGTTCTTTTCAATATGGATGACATTTTGAACTGATGGGAGTTAATATAATATGATTTCAAGAGAGTTATTATGTGGGACGTACACCATGGATTAATTATAATACCCTCCCATAGAAATTGTAATTTATGAAATTATTAATATTTGATGATTCGAGACTTTATGATAGTCAACCTGAAAATGAGTTGTTTCCCACACTGATAATAAGCTTTATAAAAATATATGTGTGTTATAAACATTTTCATGTATACATGTCATTAATTAAAAGGTTTTTGGAATATTTATAGAGATCCATACATCTTGTCCCAAGATATAGATTTGATCCCCTTTTTGAAATATTGAAATTGATGTTTAAATTAATTAGTAAAATTTTCCCAACCGTGATTTACCCTTTTCTAAGTGTGACTTGAGGCCACATAAGACTATTACTTAGTACATGACCCAAGATACCTTTTTGAATTTAAATTTTTATTCCCAACTATGTTTTTCACTAATATAAATTTTTATTGTTTTTCATAATTTAAATTTGTAGTGTCATTGGATGATATAGATGATAAAATGATGCTGAAAGAAATAAAATTTTCCCCATTTGTTAAAATATTGATTTTATAGAAATGAAATGAAAAACCCGAGAAAGGAATGTTGCTTTGAATAATTGGATTTTAAATCTTATAATTAGTTAATTGAGAATCCAACACTACTAGAGTTCAGGTGCGTGTAAATACTATTAAAATATGTTATAATTACTTATCCTAAATATGTTTCTTTCTCATATATTGTTGATTATTAATCCTTTGATTGTTTTATAAAAAATGCACTGAAATTTTATGTCATCAGAATGAATTTCCCATTATGGTTTTCATGTATATATTTTCTATAATAAATTGACTTTATAGTAAAAAAATCACAACTGAAGAAGGTACACAATGTATTGGAGGGAGAATTTGATCAAAAATTAAGTGAGAATACTACTCTCACTAAAATAAGTTAATAAAAAGAATACATGGTATGACAAAATAATGGATGTTTTAAAAACATTTTAACATAATATTCAATGATATTTTTATCAAATGTTTCTTATAAAATAAATTGTTAAGTAAAGTTTCCACACTCTGAAAGATAAAATAGATGTAATGAACTCTCAAATTCAAGTCAAATCATGAATGATAATAGAGTTATCAAAATCCTGGTTAAAAGATAAAAAGTATTGGAAGAACATTTCTGGAATAAAATTTTTTTTTTTGAAGAATAGATAAAATATATTGAGAACTAACAATATATAAAATTTAAAATTCATTGATTTAGAAAATAGGATGATGACCCATTAATCAAATCATAAAGATTCATCACGTGATGTCGAAAAGATAAATTCCACTTCTAAATTTTCTTGGATATGTCTTAGTCAGAATATTTGTATAAATAATATAAGATCTTTAGAAGAATAGTCTTTATATATTTCAAAGGAAAAGGAAACCCAATATTATTATGAATATATATTCCATAATTCTACTATTTTTAATAATATAAGTAGACCATTATAAAATAAATATTTCATATAAGTGAAAAAGAAAAACAAAAAATCCATAATGGTGGGAGATTTATGTAGATGAAGGGGAACCCATCATGGTGTTTTAAGTAAATGGTCTAATTTTCAAGAATAAGAAGATTCCTCCAAAATCTTTTCTAAATCAAAATATGAGAAAATGATAATTTTTTGTTAGGACTAGTGTTTTAAAATATTTTGACATTAGGAAATGGATTTTTGAATTACAAATCAACTCTTGATAAATGTAAAACTATTAAAATTAGTGAGAGTGACACAAATGATAGGAAAAATCTTCCTATGATCATCTAGTATACAAGAAAAAATGACAATGTATTAACATACAGTAGATTTTAATAAATTTAACATATATTTTTTAAATTATAATTATTTGTTTACTATTATGGTGATTGATGAATTACAACTACCAAGAACAACTCAATTACAAACAATGAGACAAGGACACAAATTATGAAGAAAATAAAAGAAATAAATTGGAAAGTCATAATTGGATTAAAATTAAAAGGACGATGAAAATATCATTACATCTATGAAAAAATATAGTAATAAGTCATAATATATATGATATTCTTATACTATTCAAGAAATGGTAACTTTATGGGATTATTAATGTAATCCATAAATAATTGGGTTAAGGGGGAAGGATTAAAAATAAGGAAATTACTCGATCAAGAAGATGAGGGGATCAAATTTGGAAATGAATCATTTACAAAAAAAGATGAAGTTCACCAAGAATCTCCATATAATTTAATGATACAAAAAAGAAAGAATATGAGTATAATTAGTAACATGACCGAACACACTATTAATGTGTTCATGAAAATATTACGATGATTTTATAAGATGTAATTTAAATTGATTAAAATATAAGAAGGAATGATAACTATAATTTTTGGTATAACAAAATCTCATCAAAAGAATAATTATGAATATATTTCAAAAGACTATACGATTTTATGGCTAGAACAATTTGATTATGTAAGGATGATATATAAGGCCCCGACCTTAAACATTACTTAATATTGAATTAAATGAATAATTCACATTGAGGATCTTTTCAGGTTTAGAGTTTTCGAGAATTAGGACATAACTATTACATCTCAAAAGATTACAAAGTAGACACTTCTACTAAGTTTCCATAGAATAAAAAAACTCTTAAAAAGAAACATGTCTAGTTCCATGTTTTATATAGCATGACTTTCCCTTGATCCCATCCATGACCCTATTCCACATTAAGTCATGTGAAAAAAATTTCAAAATAACACAGGGTGAGCATAAAAAGCTCAGTAAGGGATACACAAAGAATGAAAACAGTTAGTTTTTCAAACATCAAGTAAACCATGTATACATTATCAAAGTAATACCTTCACCATCATGAAGTAGTAAAAACTCTTCACTGAATAAAATATCATTACATACCCTTTTGTAACCAAATATTTACCATAAAACCCATATAAATAACACATAACATATAAAGGTAACATGATACATAAACATACATAAGTGGAATAACCATACGGTCGACTTCCACACATATCACTTAATGGAATAGCCATACGGCCAACATCCATACATACTTAATGGAATAGCCATACGACCGACTTCCATACCTAATTCATTGGAGGTTAAAAGGTAACCACCTGTCCTGGTATTCACGGCACCACCCTTCATATGGTTCATCACGTAACCACCCGTCAAATGTCCAAGTACCATTATAAAATCATAAGACATAAAGAAAACATAAAGGAAAGAAAACATTTCCACACTTTGATCACACTATATCTCTCAAAAATATTGACATAACAAATCCATTATAAAAACCATTTTCAATACCAAAAATACATAAAAGAGTATATGTTATTTATTTCATTTTAAAAAACATTACGGCTTGTTGAGGAAGCCAAAGACCAAATAATACTCGCAGCGGCGGAAAAGGTCTTTGTCACCGCGTACGTTAAAGAAACATTCCTTTTTGTCGTTTTGTAAAATGCTTCGTAGAAAAAGATTCCTTTTGTATAAAAGTAAAAGTCAAAGGGTTTTATACACCGTATGAAAGAAAGTTGTGTATAAAACGAAATATGCCTCAATGAAAGGAGATTGAGACGAAGTCCCTTACCTCGGGTCCGACTTGACTCGATCGTTCTTTAACGTCCTGAATAATAAACATTAGTTAATTTATATTTGCTTAAGAACCTTTTTCAAGTTCATTATTCCTTTTATATCACTTATTGCCATGTTATAAACATTATGTAATCATTTAAGTTAATAATGTTTGTTTTGTCGATATTTGTTTCTTAAGTAGAAAGTAGACTTCTTACAATTACATGTTGTTCGTGTGGTCAAAGTTTGTTTATATCTAGAATGAAATTCATGATTTGGATATCATATATATCATATATATATATATCATATACATTTACTTATAATATCACATAATCATTTAGAGGTAAGAAATGAAATGCACCATTCATGGAGACGGTAAGTTGTACTTACGCATGAACGCTACTTTCATTTATTTTTCATATTAATGGAATTAAAACTAAATGAGAGGTATTTATATTTTAAATCCAGAATTATATTAATCATTTAGATGTATCATTCATCATATATATCCATTATATACATGTACTTATAATAATACATTACATTTTGGGATAAGAAATGAAATGCACCGTTCATGAAGACGGTAAGCCGTACATACGTATGAACGCTACTTTCATTTCTATCTTATAATTTAATGGGAAGAAAAAACAATGATATAGAGTTATATTATAATTCCAGTTTAACATAATATATAATAACTTTAAATCCATACTTTATACGTCCCACATATGGCATTAACGAATCAAATCACTTTGAGGGGGCGGTAGTCCGCACTTCCTAAAATGAAATTATCGTGTTTACCCATAATGGAAAACATAAAGGTATACCAAAAATGAAAAATAAAGAAGCATAAGGAAAACATAAACATAATATATATCATATATAAATATAATTTCATCTTAATGTCCACCTTTGAAAATGTTAAAAGAATGTTGAACAATCATCGTTTTGGGAGGCAAAAATTCGCCATCCACGGAAACAGTATGTTCATTAACCATTAGATATAGATGTGTGTAAGTGTAGATAGAATCCTTATTATTACAACATCCTAGTATATTTAGGATACTTTAGTTGTTACAAAATAAAAGAATAAAAATAGTTTAGGGGTTTGGAGAAGCAAAATAAAACAAAATGACACAAGTGAAGACATTACCTCAAAATCAGGTAACTCTCTTAGATTTGAGCTCAAAGGATTCCTTGGGATGCCTTCTGAACAATATGAGGCTTCAAATAGTAAGAGAATGAAGTGGAGAGAAAAAATGGGAAAGGGTTGTCCGAGCCAATGGCTTTGGTAGTGTGGGTAAGGTGGTAGAGGTGGGGGCCTTTTATAAGAGGGGAGGAGGGGCACTCTTGGAATGTAAGGAAAAGTCACTATATTTTAAAATAATATTCGGATTTAAGAGGTCCCACATTGATATAATTTGAGGATAAGGTGATAAGGGTTCAAAATACACTCATCGAATAGTTTTTGGACATGTGTAGGTCTTAGATATTACATTATCATTCCATTTTATTTAAATCGTTAAATAATGAGGTCATCACTGCATCATCATGACGTCATAAATAATTTAATTTATATAATGTCTAAAAATTGTAAAAAAAATATCATGATATAGGAAATCGTTTTAGCTTTCTAATGAATATTTATAGTCAAAAATCATACTTGTATAACCCCATTTAAAATTTGTTTTAATAAAACATCTCATGTTTGTGTCATTTTTACTTTAACATTAAATAAAAAGGTATTTATGTAATTTTCCAACCAAAGTGGCTCCATGGGGTCCCCTAGTTCACCCAACTATTGTATTGGTCGTCCATGACACATCCAATGAGGTTAGGACATGTGTCAAGCTCATCTCATTTTATTAAAACATTATTTTTAGCTTAAACTACACTAATTACCTCTAATCGCGATTAAGAACTTAAAGGTTACTATTCACCAAAAAATTATTTTAATCTCATTGAACCAAATTTTACTTCTTAATGAAAACCATGTATGTTGGATTTTTGAAATTCAAAACACAGAAGTGGTAAAATTTCATTTAAACGAAAAATTAGTTTTTATAAGTACAACTTAGTGGTTTCACTAATAATCAAAAATTGATGTTTTTCAGAAAAATCCCAAAAATTCACCCTAAGCTATATTTTATATTCCGAATTCAAAAATGAAGTATATTTTACAAAATTTAAAACATATAAGTCACATTAACTAATTTAATAATTAATTACCGCTGTCAGAGCAAATAGCGTGTTTTTATGAAACAATAAGTATCAAAAGATTGACACTAGTTTAAGTCTGATTTCAAAGTGAAATTATTTACAACAACCATGATTGGAATTAATGGTAAAAATATATTCTAATTTCAATTTAAAAAAAATTAAAAAGATAATATAATCATTTAAATAAATTAGATTAAAAAGAGGTTTTGAATTAAAATACAACATTTTACACTATTCATTAAAAAAATGAACTTTATCGGAAAAATACCAAAAATTTACACAAAGTAAATTTTGATGTCTCGATTCTAAAAAAAGAGTTATATTTGGTCCAATAGAACGTATAAGAGTGATCAAAAATATATTTAATGACGGTTCTCCATCAAAAGGTGATAAGTGAACCTTTAGTGAAAATTAGGGTATAAATGCCTAAAATTGAATTCTTTCCGTATTTTAAGCCTTTGTCTTTTATTGGATAAATGTAAAAACATTTAAAAACATATATAATCATATTTTAGTTATTTATATCCATTCCCGACAATACAACAGCTACATGTTAACTACCATTTAAAATAATATTATTATATTACTAGTATGCAACGTAAGTTTTCAAAGGAACTCATCGTTGCGTATCGGGTACACTATCGAACATAGCAACCCCATTAGAGTAAAATTAATGTTTAATTCATAAATATTATTAAATATGAAAATGTTTTATTCATTATTTACCTGGGATGTTACATCCTTTCCCCTTTTGGGAATTGCGTCCTCACAATTTTTTTCACTTATCTAAATAAGTGGGGGTATTTATCCCTCATAGCATTTTCAGATTCCCACGTTGCATCTTCAACCATATGATTTTTCCACAAAACCATTACCTGGTGGATTACCTTATTTCGCAACATTTTCTCTCTTCGGTCAAGAATCTGGACTGGTTGTTCTTCATAAGATAGGTTCTCTTCCAGCTGAACTACATATGGACTCAAAACATGAGATGGATCTGGCATATACTTTCTCAACATCGAAACATGAAAAACATTGTGTACCTAAGATAAACATGGAGGTAAAGCCACTCGGTAAGCAACAGATCCAACTTTATCCATAATTTCATATGGTCCAATAAACCTTGGACTCATCTTTCCTTTCTTACCAAATTTCAACACACTTTTCCATGGAGAATCCTTGAGAAAAACATGATCACCTACCTCGAAAGATAGATCCTTCCTCCGGTTATCCGTATAACTCTTCTGCCTGCTCTGAGCTGTTCTCATGTGTTTCTAAATCAATTGAACTTTTTCTGCCATCTCTTCTACCAATTCTGGTCCCATCAACTTCCTTTCACCCACTTCATCCCAAAATTATGGAGTTCGACATCGCTTCCCATATAATGCCTCAAATGGTGCCATATGTATAATGAAATGAAAACTGTTATTATAAGAAAACTCAACCAAAGAAAGATGTTGGTCACAACTTCCCTGATTCTCCATCGAACAAGCTCGTAGCATATCCTCTAAGGTCTGAATTGTTCGTTATGACTGCACATCTGATTGCGGATGAAAAGCTGTACTAAAATTTAGTTCAGTACCCAACAAATTCTGAAGACCTCTCCAAAAGTTAGAAGTAAACCTGGGATCACGGTCAGATACAATGGAGAGAGGAACTCCATGTAACCTGACTATCTTATTAAGATACAATCAAGAAAGTTGATCTAGAGAGAATGCATCTCGAATAGGAAGGAAATTAGCAGATTTAGTCAAATGATCAACAATAACCCAGATTGCATTATTACCTCTTGATGTCTTCAGTAATCCCACGATGAAGTCCATGGATATATTCTCCCATTTCCACTATGTCACTAGTAGAGGTTGAAGCATCCCTTCCGGTAACTGTCCCACTTCTTTAACCTTCTGACAAGTCAAACACTTCATAGTAAAATCAACAATATCTCTTTACATTCCATCCCACCAGTAATACTCCAGCAGATCTCTGTACATCTTAGTACTGCCAGGATGAACTGAAAACGGAGAACAATGAGCTTCACATAACAACTCTCTCTTCAACTGTGAATCACAAGGAACACAAAATCTCTTCCCAAATCTCAAAACAAAATCACAACCAATGTTGAATTCATGCAACTTGCCTTTCTGAACCAGCTCTACCTTTTTCTGCAGCTCACTGTCTTGCTTCTATGCTTTCTTGATTCTGTCTGATAGAGATGATCTCAATGATACCTGAAACAAAACAGAAGGAAATCCTGCACCAATAACTTCTATGTGAAAGTTCATAAAATATTTATCCAAAGGATCATGTTCCAAATGCAACATCGTTAATGAAGCATTACTTTTTCGACTCAAAGAATCAGCAACTTTATTGGCTTTTCCCGGATGGTAGTGAATTGTACAATCATAATCCTTGATTAATTCCAGCCATCTCTTCTGTCTCATGTTCAATTCTTTTTGAGTGAATATATACTTTCAACATTTGTGATCATTATATATTTCACACTTTACTCCATACAAATGATGCCTCCAAATTTTTAAAGAAAAAACAACAGCAGTTAATTCCAAATCATGTGTAGGGTAATTTACCTTGTGAGTTTTCAACTGACGTGAAGCATAAGCAATTACCTGATCATTCTGCATAAGGACATAGCCAAGTCCCTTAAATGAAGCATCACTATATATAACAAACTCACCATTCTTTGAAGGAAGTGCCAAAACTGGAGCATTCACCAATCATCATTTCAACTCCAGAAAACAATCATCACAGTCTTTTGTCCATATAAACTTAACACCCTTCTGAGTTACCTTAGTCATTGGACTAGATAACCGTGAAAAATTTTCAACAAACTTTCGGTAGTAACCTGAAAAACCAATGAAACTACGGATCTCGGTTACATTTGTGGGTCTTGGCCATTCTTCAACAACATTTGTTTTAGCAGGATCAACAGTTATGCCATATTTTGAAACAATGTGACCAAAGAAAGAAATTTGTTGCAACCAAAACTCACACTTGCTGAATTTTCCATACAATTTATTTTCGTTCAAGGTTTGAAAGATATTCCTTAAATGTAGTTCATGCTCCACTTTACTTTTGGAAAACACAAAATTATCATCAATGAAAACAACCAAAATTTTTCACCTGAGTCAACTGAGCCATCACTACAACAAACTGTTTAGTTCTGATTCTAACTATCTCAGGATACTGATTTGAAAGGTCATTTCCCTATGTATGCCTTCCCAGAAACGATTCTTTGTTTCCTCTACGAAAAACCATTCTTAACACTGAAATACCTTAGGCGAAGCAACATGGTAATCTTTAAATGCTATATCATTTCAATCATAGCATAAATTAACTTAAATTTTACACTTTTCTAACTCCTAATGTTGTCGAAACCGACCTTTGATACCAACTATAAGGCCCCAGCCTTAAAAATCACTTAATATTGAATTAAATGAATAATTCACATTGAGGATCTTTTCAGGTTTAGAGTTTTAGAGAATTTGGACATAACTGTTACATCTCAAAAGATTACAAAGTAGACACTTCTACTGTGTTTCCATAGAATAAAAAAAACTCTTAAAAAGAAACATGTATAGTTCCATGTTTTAAATGGCATGACTTTCCCTTAATCCCATCCTTGACCCTATTACACATTAAGTCCTGTGAAAAACATTTCAAAAAAACTCAGGGTGAGCATAAAAAGCTCAGTAAGGGATACACAATGAATGAAAAGAATTAGTTTTTCAAACATCAAGTAAACCATGTATACTTTATCAAAGTAATACCATTACCTTCATGAAGTAGTATAAACTCTTCACTGAATAAAATATCATTACATACCCTTTTGTAACCAAAGGAATACCATAAAACCCATATAAAGAACACATAACATATAAAGGTAACTTGGGACATAAACATACATAAGCGGAATAACCATGCGGTAGACTTCCACACATATCACTTAATGGAATAGCCATATGACCAACTTCCATACATACTTAATGGAATAGCCATACGGAAAACTTTCATACCCAATGCATTGGAGGTTATAACGTAACCACCCGTCCTGGTATTCACGGCACCACCCGTCATATGGTTCATCACGTAACCACCCATCAAATGTCCAAGTACTATTATAAAATCATAAGACATGAAGCAAACATAAAGGAAAGAAAACATTTCAACACTTTGATCACAATATATCAGTCAAATATATTGACATAACAAATCAATTATAAAAACCATTTTCAATACCAAAATACATTAAAGAGTATATGGTATTTATTTCATTTTAGAAAACATTACGGCTTGTTGAATAATCCAATGACCAAATAATACTTGCGGTGGCGGAAAAGGTCGTTTTCACCGCGTACGTTAAAGAAACATTCCTTTTTGTAGTTTTGTAAAACGCTTCATAGAAAAAGATAGCTTTTGTATAAAAGTAAAATTAAAAGGGTTTTATACACCATATGAAAGAAAGTTGTGTATAAAACGAAATATGCCTCAATGAAAGGAGATTGAGATGACGTCCCTTATCTCGGGTCCGACTTGACTCGATCATTCTTTAACATCCTGAATAATAAACTTGAGTTAATTCCTATTTGATTAAGAACCTTTTTCAAGTTCATTATTCCTTTTATATCACTTATTTCCATGTTATAAACATTATGTAATCATTTAAGTTAATAATGTTTGTTTTGTCGATATTTGGTTCTTAAGTCGAAAGTGGACTTCTTACAATTATATGTTGTTCGTGTGGTCAAAGGTTTTTTATATCCAGAATGAAATTCCTAATTTGGATATCATATATATCATATATATCTATCATATACATGTATTTATAATATCACATAATCATTTAGATGTAATAAATGAAATGCACTGTTCATGGAGACGGTAAGCCATACGTACGCATGAACGTTACTTTCATTTCTTTGTCATATTAATGGAATTAAAACTAAATGAGAGGTATGTATATTTTAATTCCAGAATTATATTAATTATTTAGATGTATCATTCATCATATATATCCATTGTATACATGTACTTATAATAGTACATTACATTTGGGGATAAGAAATTAAATGCACCGTTCATGGAGACGGTAAGCCGTACGTACGCATGAATGCTACTTTCATTTCTATCTCATACGTTAATGGGAAGAAATAATAATTATATAGAGGTATATTATAATTCCAGTATAACATAATATATAATAACTTTAAATCCAACCTTTATACGTCCCACATATGGCATTAACGATTCAAATCACTTTGAGCGGGCGGTAGTCCGCACTTCCTAAAATGAAATTATCGTGTTTACCCATAATGGAAACCATAAAGGTATACCACAAATGAAAAATAAAGAAGCATAAGGAAAAAATAAACATAATATATATCATATATAAATATAGTTTCATCTTAATGGCCACCATTGAAGGTGTTAAAAGAATGTTGAATAATCATCGTTTCAGGAGGCAGAAATTCGCCATCCACAGAAACAATATGTTCCTTAACCATTAGATGTAGGTGTGTGTACGTGTAGCTAGAATCCTTCTTATAACAACATCCTAGTATATTGAGGATACTGTATTTGTTACAAAAGAAAATAATTAAAAGAGTTTAGGGGGTTGGAGAATCAAAACAAAACAAAAATACACAAGTGAAGACATTACCTTAAAATCGGGTAACTCTCTTAGATTTGAGCTCAAAGGCTTCCTTGGGAAGACTTCTGCCCAAAGTGAGGCTTCAAAGAGTAAGATCGGGAAGTGGAAAGGCAAATTGGTCAGGGGTTGGACGAGCCAAATGATTTGGATGTGTGGGTAAGGTGGTAGAGGTGGGGGCCTTTTATAAGAGGAGAGGATGGGCACTCTTAGAAAGTAAGGAAAAGTCACATTATTTTAAAATGATATTCGAATTTAAGAGGTCCCAAATTGATATAATTCTAGTATAAGGTGATAAGGGTTCTAAATAAACTCATAAATTAGGTTCTCTACATGTTTAGGTCTTATAAATTACATTATCTTTCCATTTTTTTTAAATCGTTAAATAATGAGGCCATCGCTGCATCATCATGATGTCATAAATAATTTAATTTATTTAATGTCTAAAAATTATAAAAAAATATCATGATGTAGGAAATCGTTTTATATTTCTAATGAATATTTATAGTCAAAAATATGACTTGTATAACCCCATGTAAAAATTGTTTTTGTAAAACATCTCATGTTTGTGTCATTTTTACTTTAACATTAAATAAAAAGGTATTTATGTCATTTTCCTACCAATGTGGCTCCATGGTGTCCCCAAGTGGACCCATGGATTTTCATGGTCGGCCATGACACATCCAATGAGTTTAGGACATGTTTCAAGCTCATCTAATTTTATTAAAACATTATTTTTAGCTTAAACTACACTAATTACCTCTAATCGTGATTAAGAACTTAAAAGTTACTATTCACCAAAAAATTATTTTAATCTCATTGAACAACATTTTACTTCTTAATAACAACCATGTATGTCAGATTTTTGATATTAAAAACACAGAAGTGGTAAAATTTCATTTAAACCAAAAATCAGTTTTTATAAGTACCACTTAGTGGTTTCACTATTCATCAAAAATTGAAGTTTTTCAGAAAAATCCCAAAAATTCACTTTAAGATATATTTGATATTCGAAATTCAAAAATGAAGTCTATTTTACAAAATTAAATACATATATGTCACATTAATTAATTTAACAATTAATTCCCACTGTCAGAGCAAATAGCATGTTTTTATGAAACAATAAGTATCAAAAGATTGACACTAGTTTAAGTCTGATTTCAAAGTGAAATTAATTCCAACGACCACTATTGGATTTAATGGTAAAAATATATTCTAATTTCACTTTAAAACCAATTAAAAATAAAATCTAATCATATAAATAAAATAGATTAAAAAGAGGTTTTGAAATAAAATACAACATTTTACACTATTCATTAAAAAATGAACTTTATCGGAAAAATACCCAAAAATTACACAAAGTACATTTTGATGTCCCTATTCTAAAAAAGAGTTATATTTGGTCCAATAGAATGTATAAGATTGATCCAAACGATATTTAATGACGGTTCACCATCAAAAGGTGATAAGTGAACCTTTAGTGAAAATTAGGGTATAAATGCCTAAAATTGAATTCTTTTCGTATTTTAAGCCTTTATCTTTTATTGGATAAATGTAAAAACATTTAAAAACATATATAATCATATTTTAGTTATTTCTATCCATTCCCGCCAATACAATGGCTACATGTTAACTACCATTTAAAATAATATTATTATATTACTAGTGTGCAACGTAAGATTTCAAAGGAACTCATCGTTGCGTATCAGATATGCTATCGAACATAGAAACCCATTTAAAGTAAAATTAATATTTCATTCATAAATATTAATAAATATGAAATTTTTTTATTCATTATTTACCTGGGATGTTACATCCTTCCCCCTTTTGGGAATTGCGTCCTCACAATTTTATTCACTTATCAAAATAAGTGGGGGTATTTATCCCTCATAGCATTTTCAGATTCCCACATTGCCTCTTCAACCATATGGGTTTTCCACAAAACCTTTACCTGGTGGATTACCTTATTTCACAACACTTGCTCTCTTCGGTCAAGAATCTGGACTGGTTGTTCTTCATAAGATAGGTTCTCTTCCAACTGAACTACCTTTGGACTCAAAACATGAGATGGATCTGGCATATACTTTCTCAACATCGAAAAATGAAAAACATTGTGTACCTGAGATAAACTCGGAGGTAAAGCCACTCGATAAGCAACTGATCCAACTTTCTCCAAAATTTCATATGGTCCAATAAACCTTGGACTCGGCTTTCCTTTCTTACCAAATCGCATCACACTTTTCCATGGAGAAACCTTGAGAAAAAAATGATCACCTACCTCGAAAGATAGATCCTTCCTCCGGTTATCCGCATAACTCTTCTGCCATCTCTGAGACGTTCTCCTGTGTTTCTGAATCAACTGAACTTTTTCTGCCATCTCTTCTACCAATTCTGGTCCCATCAACTTCCTTTCACCCACTTCATCCCAAAATGCTAGAGTTCAACACCACTTCCCATATAATGCCTCAAATGGTGCCATCTGTATTCTGTAATGAAAAATGTTATTATAAGAAAACTCAACCAAAGAAAGATGTTGGTCCCAAATTCCCTGATAATCCATCGAACAAGCTTGTAGCATATCCCCCAAGGTCTGAATTGTTCGTTCTGACTGCCCATCTGATTGCGGATGAAAAGATGTACTAAAAATTAATTCAGTACCCAACGACATCTGAAGGCCTTTCCAAAAGTTATAAGTAAACCTGGGATCACGGTCAGATACAATGGAGAGAGGAACTCGATGTAACTAGACTATCTCTTTAATATACTATCGAGAAAGTTGATCAAGAGAGAATGTATCTCGAATAGGAAGGAAATGTGCAGATTTAGTCAAGCGATCAACAATAAACCAGATTGCATTATTACCTCTAGATGTCTTCGGTAATCCCACGACAAAGTCCATGGATATATTCTCCCATTTCCACTCTGGCACTGGTAGAGGCTGAAGAATCCCATTCCGTAACTTCCGCTCTTCTTTAACCTGCTGACAAGTCAAACACTTCACAGTAAAATCAGCAATATCTCTTTTCATTCCATCCCACCTGTAATACTCCCGCAGATCTATGTACATCTTAGTACTGCCAGGATGAACTGAAAACGGAGAACTATGAGCTTCACATAACAACTCTCTCTTCAACTGTAAATCACAAGGCACACACAATCTCTTCCCAAATCTCAAAACAATATCACTATCAATTTTGAATTCATGCAACTTACCTTTTTGAACCATCTCTACCTTTTTCTGCAACTCACTGTCTTGCTTCTATGCTTGCTTGATTCTGTCTGATAGAGATGATCTCACTGATACCTGAAACAAAACAGAAGGAAATCCTGCACCAATAACTTCTATATCAAAGTTCATCAAATCCTTAACCAAAGGATCAAGTTCCAAACGCAACATCGTTAATGAAGCATTACTTTTTTGACTCAAATCATTAGAAACTTTATTGGCTTTTCCCGGATGGTAGTGAATTGTACAATCATAATCCTTGATTAATTAAAGCCATATCCTATGTCTCATGTTCAATTATTTCTGAGTGAATATATACTTTAAAAATTTGTTATCGGTATATATTATACACTTTACTCCATAAAAATGATGCCCCCAAATTTTTAAAGCAAAAACAACAGCAGCTAATTCCAAATCATGTGTAGGGTAATTTACCTCATGAGTTTTCAACTGACGTGAAGAATAAGCAA
Organism: Viscum album; assembly: GCA_963277665.1. NCBI lineage: Eukaryota > Viridiplantae > Streptophyta > Magnoliopsida > Santalales > Viscaceae > Viscum > Viscum album. Next base: position 811,352,476 of record OY728151.1, read on the forward strand.
TTAGCTGATCATTCTGCCTAAGGTCACAACCAATTACCTTCAATGAAGCATCACTATATATAACAAACTCACCATTCCTGGAAAGAAGTGCCAAAACTGGAGCATTCACCAATATTCTTTTCAACTCCTGAAAACAATCATCACATTGTTTTGTCCAGATAAACATAACACCCTTCTGAGTTATCTTAGTCATTGGAATAGATAACCGTGAAAAATTTTCAACAAACCTTCAGTAGTAACCTGAAAAAACAACGAAACTACGGATCTCGGTTAAATTTTTGGGACTTGGACACTCTTCAACAACTTTTGTTTTACCAGAATCAACAGTTATGCCATCTTTTGAAACAATGTGACCAAGGACAGAAATTTGTTTCAACAAATACTCATACTTGCTGAATTTCCCATAAAATTTCTTTTAGTTCAAGGTTTTAAAGATAAGCCTTAAATGTCTTTCATGCTCTACTTTACTTTTGGAAAACACCAAATTATCATCAATGAAAACAACCAAAAATTTTCACCTGAGTCAACTGAGACATCACTGCAACAAACTGTTTAGTTCTGATTCTGACCATCTCAGGATACTGATTTGAAAGGTCATTTCCCTATGTATGCCTTCCTAGAAAAGCTTCTTTGTTTCCTCTACAAATAACCATTCTTAACACTGAAATACCTTAGGTGAAGCAACATGGTAATCTTTAAATGCTATATCATTTCAATCATACCATAAATTAACTTATAATTTTACACTTTTCTAACTCCTAAAGTTGTCGAAACAGACATTTGATACCAACTATAAGGCCCCGACCTTAAACATTACTTAATAATGAATTAAATGAATAATTCACATTGAGGATCTTTTCAGGATTAGAGTTTTAGAGAATTAAGACATAACTGTTACATCTCAAAAGATTATAAAGTAGACACTTCTACTGAGTTTCCATAGAATAAAAAAACACTTAAAAAGAAACATGTCTAGTTCCATGATTTATATAGCATGACTTTCCCATGATCCTATCCTTGACCCTATTCTACATTAAGTCCAGTGAAAAACATTTCAAAAAAAACTCGGGGTGAGCATAAAAAGCTCAGTAAGGGATACAAAAAGAATGAAAACAGTTAGTTTTTCAAACATCAAGTAAACCATGTATACTTTATCAAAGTAATACCTTCACCTTCATGAAGTAGTACAAACTCTTCCCTGAATAAAATATCATTACTTGCCCTTTTGTAACCAAAGGATTACCATAAAACCCATATAAAGAACACATAACATATAAATGTAACTTGGGACATAAACATACATAAGTGGAATAACAATACGGTCGACTTCCACACATATCACTTAATGGAATAGTCATACGGCCAACTTCCATACATACTTAATGGAATATCCATACGACCGACTTCCATACCCAATGCATTGGAGGTTATAACATAACCACCCATCCTGGTATTCACGGCACCACCCGTTATATGGTTCATCACGTAACCACCCATCAAATTTCCAAGTACCATTATAAAATCATAAGACATAAAGCAAACATAAAGGAAAGAAAACATTTCCACACTTTGATCACAATATATCACTCAAATATATTTACATAACAAATCCATTATAAAAACCATTTTCAATACCAAAATACATAAAAGAGTATATGGTATTTATTTCAGATTAAAAAACATTACGGCTTGTTGAGGAAGCCAAAGACCAAATAATACTCGCGGTGGCGGAAAAGGTCGTTGTCACCGCGTACGTTAAAGAAACATTACATTTTGTCATTTTGTAAAACGCTTCGTAGGAAAAGATTCCATTTGTATAAAAGTAAAAGTCAAATGGGTTTATAAACCATATGAAAGAAAGTTGTGTATAAAATGAAATATGCCTCAATGAAAGGAGATTGAGACGAAGTCCCTTACCTCGGGTCCGACTTGACTCGATCATTCTTTAACATCCTGAATAATAAACTTGAGTTAATTTATATTTTCTTAAGAACCTTTTTCAGGTTAATTATTCCTTTTATATCACTTATTTCCATGTTATAAACATTATGTAATCATTTAGGTTAATAATGTTTGTTTTGTTGATATTTGGTTCTTAAGTCGAAAGTGGACTTCTAACAATTACATGTTGTTGGTGGTCAAAGGTTCTTTATATCTAGAATGACATTCCTGATTTGGATGTCATATATATCATATATATCTATCATAAACATGTATTTATAATATCACATAATAATTTAGAGGTATTAAATGAAATTCACTGTTCATGGAGACGGTAAGCCGTACGTACGCATGAACGCTACTTTCATTTTTTTGTCATTTAATGGAATTAAAACTAAATGAGAGGTATGTATATTTTAATTCAAGAATTATATTCATCATTTAAATGTATCATTCATCATATATATCCATTTTATACATTTACTTATAATAGTACATTACATTTGGGGATAAGAACTGAAATGCACCGTTCATAGAGACGGTAAGCCGTACGTACGCATGAACGCTACTTTCATTTATATCATATACATTAATGGGAAGAAATAATAATGATATATAGGTATATTATAATTACAGTATAACATCATATATAATAACTTTAAATCCATCCTTTATACGTCCCACATATGGCATTAACGAATCAAATCACTTTGAGGGGGCGGTAGTCCGCACTTCCTAAAATGAAATTATCGTGTTTACCCATAATGGAAACCATAAATGTATACCACAAATGAAAAATAAAGAAGCATAAGGAAAACATAAAAATAATATATATCATATATAAATATTGTTTCATCTTAATGGCCACCTTTGAAGGTGTTAAAATAATGTTGAACAATCATCGTTTCGGGAGGCAGAAATTCCCCATCCACGGAAAATGTATGTTCTTTAACCATTATATGTAGGTGTGTTTAAGTGTAGCTCGATTACTTATTATAATGAAATCCTAGTATATTAGAGATACTTGAATTTTTACAAAAGAAAAGAATAAAAAGAGTTTAGGGGGTTGGATAAGAAAAGTAAAACAAAAAGACACAAGTGAAGACATTACCTTAAAATCGGGTAACTCTCTTAGATTTGAGCTCAAAGGCTTCCTTGGAAAAACTTATGTCCAAAGTGAGGCTTAAAAGAGTAATAGAGGTAAGGGGGGAGACAAAATGGGCTGGGGTTGGCTGAGCCAAAGACTTTGGAAGTGTGGGTAAGGTGGTAGAGGTGGGGGCCTTTTATAAGAGGAGAGGAGGGCACTCTTGGAAAGTAAGGAAAAGTCACTTTATTTTAAAATGATATTCGGATTTAAGAGGTCCTGCATTGATATAATTCGAGGATAAGGTGATAAGGGTTCGAAATACACTCATAAAATAGGTTTTGGACATATATAGGTCTTAGATATTACATTATCTTTCCATTTTATTTAAATCGTTAAATAATGAGGTCATCGCAACATCATCATGATGTCATAAATAATTTAATTTATTTAAAGTCTAAAAATTATAAAAAAATATCATTATGTAGGAAATTGTTTTAGCTTTCTAATGAATATTTATAGTCAAAAATATGACTTGTATAACCCCATGTAAAATATTTTTTAGTAAAACATCTCATGTTTGTGTTATTTTTTCTTTAACATTAAATAAAAAGGTATTTATGTCATTTTCCAACCAAAGTGGCTCCATGGGGTTCCCAAGTTGACCCATGGATTTTCTTGGTCGTCCATGACACATCCAATGAGGTTAGGACATGTGTCAAGCTCATCTCATTTTATTAAAACATTATTTTTACCTTAAACTACACTAATTACCTCTAATCGCGATTAAGAATTTAAAAGTTACTATTCACCAAAAAATTATTTTAATCTCATTGAACCACATTTTACTTCTTAATGAAAACAATGTATGTCAGATTTTTGAAATTCAAAACACAAAAGTGGTAAAAATTTATTTAAATGAAAAATCAGTTTTTATAAGTACCACTTAGTGGTTTCACTATTAATGAAAAATTGAAGTTTTTCAGAAAAATCCCAAAAATTCACCCTAAGATATATTTGATATGCCGAATTCAAAAATGAAGTCTATTTTACAAAATTAAAAACATATATGTCACATTAATTTATTTAATAATTAATTCCCGCTGTCAGAGCAAATAGCGTGTTTTTATGAAACAATAAGTATCAAAAGATTGACACTAGTTTAAGTCTGATTTCAAAGTGAAATTAATTCCAATGATCAGTATTGGATTTAATGGTAAAAATATATTCTAATTTAACTTTAAAACCAACTCAAAATATAATCTAATCATATAAATAAATTAGATTAAAAATAGGTTTTGAATTAAAATACAACATTTTACACTATTCAATAAAAAATGAACTTTATCGGAAAAATACCAAAAATTTACACAAAGTAAATTTTGATGTCCCGATTCTAAAAAAAGAGTTATATTCGGTCTAATAGAATGTATTAGAGTGATCAAAACTATATTTAATGATGGTTCTCCATCAAAAGGTGATAAGTGAACCTTTAGTGAAAATTAGGGTATAAATGCATAAAATTGAATTCTTTCCGTATTTTATGCCTTTATCTTTTATTGGATAAATGTAAAAACATTTAAAAACTTATATAATAATATTTTAGTTATTTCAATCCATTCCTACCAATACAACGGCTACATGTTAACTACCATTTAAAATAATATTATTATATTACTAGTGTGCAACGTAAGTTTTCAAAGGAACTCATCGTTGCGTATCTGGTACGCTATCGAACATAGCGACCCCATTAAAGAAAAATTAATATTCAATTCGTAAATATTAATAATTATGAACATTTTTTATTCATTATTTACCTGGGATGTTACATCCTTCCCCCCTTTTGGGAATTGAGTCCTCAGAATTTTATTCACTTATCAAAAGAAGTGGGGGTATTTATCCCTCATAGAATTTTCAGATTCCCACATTACCTCTTCAACCATATGGTTTTTCCACAAAACGTTTACCTAGTCGATTACCTTATTTCGCAACACTTTCTCTCTTCGGTCAAGAATCTGGACTAGTTGTTCTTCATAATATAGGTTCTCTTCCAGCTGAACTACCTCTAGACTCAAAACATGAGATGGATCTGGCATATACTTCCTCAACATTGAAACATGAAAAACATTGTGTACCTGAGATAAACTCGGAGGTAAAGCCACTCAGTGAGCAACTGATCCAACTTTCTCCAGAATTTTATATGGTCCAATAAACCTTGGACTCAGCTTTCCTTTCTTACCAAATCGCATCACACTTTTCCATGAAGAAACATTGAGAAAAACATGATCACCTACCTCGAAAGATAGATCCTTTCTCCGGTTATCCGCATAACTCTTCTGCCAGCTCTGAGCTGTTCTCATGTGTTTCTGAATCAACTGAACTTTTTCTGCCATCTATTCTACCAATTCTGGTCCCATCAACTTCCTTTCACCCACTTCATCCCAAAATGTTTTTTGTTCAACACCGCTTCCCATATAATGCCTCAAATGGTGCCATCTGTATACTGGAATGAAAACTGTTATTATAAGAAAACTCAACCAAAGAAAGATGTTGGTCCCAACTTCCCTGATAATCCATCGAACAAGCTCGTAGCATATCCTCCAAGATCTGAATTGTTCGTTCTGACTGCCCATCTGATGGAGGATGAAAAGCTGTACTAAAATTTAATTCAGTAACAACCGACTTCTAAAGGCCTTTCGAAAAGTTAGAAGTAAACATGGGATCACGGTCAGATACAATGGAGAGAGGAACTCAATGTAACCTGACTGTCTCTTTAAGATAAAATCAAGAATGTTGATCTAGAGAAAATGTATCTCGAATAGGAAAGAAATGAGCAGATTTAGTCAAGCGATCAACAATAACCCAGATTTCATTATTACCTCTAGATGTCTTCGGTAATCCCATGACGAAGTCCATGGATATATTTTCTCATTTCCACTCTGGCACTGGTAGAGGCTGAAGTATCCCTTTCGCTAACTACTACTCTGCTTTAACCTACTGACAAGTCAAACACTTCACAGTAAAATCAGCAATATCTCTTTTCATTCCATCCCATCAGTAATACTCCCGCAGATCTTTGTACATCTTAGTACTTCCAGGATGAACTGAAAACGGAGAACTATGAGTTTCACATAACAACTCTCTCTTCAACTGTGAATCACAAGGCACACACAATCTCTTCACAAATCTCAAAAAAAAATCACTATCAATGTTGAATTCATGCAACTTACCTTTCTGAACCAGCTCTACTTTTCTCTGCAACTCACTGTCTTGCTTCTGTGCTTGCTTGATTCTGTCTGATAAATATGATCTCACTGATACCTGAAACAAAACAGAAGGAAATCCTTCACCAATAACTTCTATGCCAAAGTTCATCAAATCCTTAACCAAAAGATCAAGTTCCAAACGCAACATTTTTAATGAAGCATTACTTTTTCGACTCAAATCATCAGCAACTTTATTGGATTTTCCCGGATGGTAGTGAATTGTACAATCATTATCCTTGATTAATTCCAGCCATCTCCTCTATCTCATGTTCAATTCTTTCTGAGGGAATATACACTTTAAACATTTGTGATCGGTATATTTTTCACACTTTACTCCATAAAAATGATTCCTCCACATTTTGAAAGAAAAAACAACAGCAGCTAATTCCAAATCATGTGTAGGGTAATTTACCTCATGAGTTTTCAACTGACGTGAAGCATAAGAAATTACCTGATCATTCTGCATAAGGTCACATCCAAGTCTCTTCAATGAAGCATCACTTTATATAACAAACTCACTATTCCTGGAAGGAAGTTCCAAAACTTGAGCATTCACCAATCTACTTTTCTACTCCTGAAAACAATCATCACATTCTTTTGTCCAGATAAACTTAACACCCTTCTGAGTTAGCTTAGTCATTGGACTAGATAACCGTGAATGATTTTCAACAAACCTTCGGTAGTAACCTGCCAAACCAAGGAAACTATGGATCTCGGTTACATTTGTGGGTATTGGCCATTATTCAAAAACTTTTGTTTTAGCAGGATCAATAGTTATTCCATCTTTTGAAACAATGTGACCAAGGAAAGAAATTTGTTGCAACCAAAAATCACACTTGCAGAATTTCCCATACAATTAATTTTAGTTCAAGGTTTGAAAGATAAGCCTTAAATGTATTTCATGCTCCTCTTTACTTTTAGAAAACACCAAATTATCATCAATCAAAACAACCAAAAATTTTCACCTGAATCAACTGAGCCATCACTGCAACAAACTGTTTAGTTCTGATTCTGACCATCTCAGGATACTGATTTCAAAGTCATTTCCCTATGTATGCCTTCCCAGAAAAGCTTCTTTGTTTTCTCTACGAAAAACCATTCTTAATACTGAAATACCTTAGGCAAAGAAACATGGTAATCTTTAAATGCTATATCATTTCAATCATACAGTAAATTAACTTATAATTTTACACTTTTCTAACTCCTAATGTTGTCGAAACCGACCTTTGATACCAAATATAAATCCCCAGACTTAAACATTACATAATATTGAAGTAAATGAATAATTCAAATTGAGGATCTTTTCAGGTTTAGAGTTTTAGAGAATTAGGACATAACTGTTACATCTCAAAATATTACAAAGTAGACACTTATACTGAGTTTCCATAGAATAAAAAAAACTCTTAAAAAGAAACATGTCTAGTTCTATGTTTTATATAGCATGACATTCCCCTGATTCCGTCCTTGACCCTATTCCACATTAAGTCCTGTGAAAAACATTTCAAAAAAACTCGGGGTTAGCATAAAAAGATCAGTAAGGGATACACAAAGAATGAAAACCGTTAGTTTTTAAAACATCAAGTAAACCATGTATACTTTATCAAAGTAATACCTTCACCTTCATGAAGTAGTAAAAACTATTCCCTGAATAAAATATCATTACTTACCCTTTTGTAACCAAAGGATTACCATAAAACCCATATAAAGAACACATAACATATAAAGGTAACTTGGGACATAAACATACATAAGTGGAATAACCATATGGTTGACTTCCACACATATCACTTAATAGAATAGCCATACCGCCAACTTCCATACATACATAATGGAATATCCATACGGCCGAGTTCCATACCCAATGCATTGGAGGTTATAACGTAACCACTCGTCCTGGTATTCCCGGAACCACCCGACATATGGTTCATCATGTAACCACCTGTCAAATGTCCAAGTACCATTATAAAATCATAAGACATAAAGCAAACATAACGGAATGAAAACATTTCCACACTTTGATCACAATATATCACTCAAATATATTGACATAACAAATCCATTATAAAAACCATTTTCAATACCAAAATATATAAAAGAGTATATGGTATTTATTTCATTTTAAAAAACATTACGTCTTGTTGAGGAAGCCAAAGACCAAATAATACTCGCGGCGGTGGAAAAGGTCGATGTCACCGCGTACGTTAAAGAAACATTCCTTTTTGTCATTTTGTAAAACGCTTTGTAGAAAAAGATTCCCTTTGTATAAAAGTAAAAGTCAAAGGGGTTTGTACACCATATGAAAGAAAGTTGTCTATAAAACTAAATATGCCTCAATGAAATGAGATTGAGATGAATTCCCTTACCTCGGGTCCGACTTGACTCGATCATTCTTTAACGTCCTGAATAATAAACTTGAGTTATTTTCTATTTTCTTAAAACCTTTTTATAGTTAATTATTCATTTTATATCACTTATTTCCTTGTTATAAACATTATGTAATCATTTAAGTTAATAATGTTTGTTTTGTCGATATTTGGTTCTTAAGTCGAAAGTGGACTTCTTACAATAACATGTTGTTTGTGTGGTCAAAGGTTCTTTATATCCAGAATGACATTCCATATTTGGATATCATATATATCATATATATCTATCATATACATGTATTTATAATATCACATAATCATTTAGAGGTAAGAAATGAAATGCACCGTTCATGGAGACGGTAAGTCGTACGTACGCATGAACGCTACTTTCATTTCATTGTCATATTAATGGAATTAAAACTAAATGAGAGGTATGTATATTTTAATTCAAGAATAGTACTCATCATTTAGATGTATCATTCATCATATATATCCATTATATACATGTACTTATATTAGTACATTACATTTGAGGATAAGAAGTGAAATGCACCGTTCATGGAGACTGTAAGCCGTACGTACGCATGAACGCTACTTTCATTTCTATCTCATACTTTAATTGGAAGAAATAATAATGATATAGAGGTATATTATAATTCCAGTATACCATCATATATAATAACTTTAAATCCATCCTTTATACGTCCCACATATGGCATTAACGAATCAAATCACTTTGAAGGGGCGGTTGTCCGCACTTCCTAAAATGAAATTATCGTGTTTACCCATAATGGAAACCATAAAGGTATACCAAAAATGAAAAATAAAGAAGAATAAGGAAAACATAAACATAATAAATATCATATATAAATATAGTGTCATCTTAATGGCCACCTTTGAAGTTGTTTAAAGAATGTTGAACAATCATCGTTTCGGGAGGCAGAAATTCGCCATCCACGGAAACAATATGTTCTTTAACCATTAGATGTAGGTGTGTGTAATTGTAGCTAGAATAATTCTTATAAAAACATCCTAGTATATTTAGGATACTGGAGTTGTTACAATAGAAAATAATAAAAAGAGTTTAGGGGGTTGGAGAAGCAAAATAAAACAAAAAGACACAAGTGAAGACATTACCTTATAATCGGGTAACTCTCTTAGATTTGAGCTCAAAGGATTACTTGGGAAGACTTCTACCCAAATTGATCCTTCAAAGAGTAAGATAGAGAAGTGGAGAGACAAAATCGGCAGGGTTTGGCTGTGCCAAAGGCTTTGGAAGTGTGGGTAAGGTGGTAGAGGTGGGGGCCTTTTATAAGAGGAGAGGAGGGGCACACTTGGAATATAAGGAAAAGTCCCTTTATTTTAAAATGATATTCGGATTTAAGAGGACCCACATTAATATAATTCGGGGATAAGGTGATAAGGGTTCGAAATACACTCATCTAATAGGTTTTGGACATGTTTAGGTCTTAGATATTACATTATCTTTCCATTTTATTTAAATCGTTAAATAATGAGGTCATCGCTGCATCATCATGATGTCATAAATAATTTAATTTATTTAATTTCTAAAAATTATAAAAAAAAATATCATGATGTAGGAAATCGTTTTAGCTTTCTAATTAATATTTATAGTAATAACTCTGACTTGTATAACCCCATGTGATTTTTTTTAGTAAAACATTTCATGTTTGTGTCATTTTTACTTTAACATTAAATAAAATGGTATTTATGTCATTTTCCTACCAAAGTGGCTCCATGGGGTCCCCAAGTTGACCCATGGATTTTCTTGGTCGTCCATGACACATCCAATGTGGTTAAGACATGTCTCAAGCTCATCTCATTTTATTAAAACATTATTTTTACCTTAAACTACACTAATTACCTCTAATCGCGATTAAGAACTTAAAAGTTACTATTCACCAAAAAATTATTTTAATCTCATTGAACCACATTTTACTTCTTAATGAAAACAATGTATGTCAGATTTTTGAAATTCAAAACACAGAAGTGGTAAAAATTTATTTAAATGAAAAATCAGTTTTTATAAGTACCACTTAGTGGTTTCACTATTAATGAAAAATTGAAGTTTTTCATAAAAATCCCAAAAATTCACCCTAAGATATATTTGATATTCCAAATTCAAAAATGATCTCTATTTTACAAAACTAAAATCATATAAGTCACATTAATTAATTTAATAATTAATTCCCGCTATCAGAGCAAATAGCGTGTTTTTATGAAACAATAAGTATCAAAAGATTGACACTAGTTTAAGTCTGATTTCAAAGTGAAATTAATTTCAACGACTACTATTGGATTTAATTCTAAAAATATATTCTAATTTCACTTTAAAACCAATTCAAAAGATAATCTAATCATATAAATAAATTAGATTAAAAAAAGGTTTTGAATTAGAATACAGCATTTTACACTATTCATTAAAAAATGAGCTTTATCAGAAAAATACCAAAAATTTACACAAAGTAAATTTTGATGTCCCGATTCAAAAAATAGAGTTATTTTTTGGTCCAATAGATTGTATAAGAGTGATCAAAACTATATTTAATGACGGTTTGCCATCAAAAGGTGATAAGTGAACCTTTAGTGAAAATTTGGGTATAAATGCCTAAAATTGAATTCATTCCATATTTTAAGCCATTATCTATTATTGGATAAATGTAAAAACATTTAAAAACATATATAATCAAATTTTAGTTATTTCTATCCATTCCCGCCAATACAACGGCTACATGTTAACTGCCATTTAAAATAATATTATTATATTACTAGTGTACAACGTAAGTTTTCAACGGAACTCATCGTTGTGTATCGGGTACGCTATCGAACATAGCAACCCCTTTGAAGTATTATTAATATTTAATTCGTAAATATTAATATATATGAAAATGTTTTATTTATTATTTAACTGGGATGTTACATGATAGATGTAGATGAATAGGAGGATGATTCTTTATATTATATGCACTAAATATGAAATATCGATTAAGTACATAAATTGAATAAAATAATAATAATAATTCCATATCTTGCAATAATATTTATTAATGGAATAGTAATCATGAAGTTAAAATGAAAAAAAATATTAATGGGGTTTTGGGATCAATAAATTTTCTACGATTTATCACTCTAACTGATGTGCTAGTAAAGTCCACCTTTTTCACTCATATGTATTAAAGAACATACATTGAGAAGGTAATTGTTGCTGATAAAATTCATAGGTGAATGTTACATAAAAATGAATGTGGTGAATCTATAGACATAATTATGTATAAATAATGAGGAAACCGTAATACAACCATTATTTACGAAAACATATTCTAATTTTCTCTTAGTGTGAACATTGAAGAAACATAAAGTTGATTCTATGGATGATGATGGATACTTTTTGGATATAAAAATTGGAGAAAATTTTTGTTTCTATCACCAAGGAAGCTCATTTTACATAATCTCCAAATATTATAGGAAATGTGTATTTTAAATAAAATTAGTAAATTTATTTTTTGATGATAAACAAAAAACTAAAAAGGGGTAGAATCCTATTATTTTATTATTAATAAATTTCTATCTATTTATGGACATTGATACAAAAATGTAATTTGTGTAAAAATGTAATTAATCTAACCCTAAAAAGGTTTTATAATGGTTTTCATCACATTGAATATTCAATGGGTATATTAACTGTAAAATTTATTCAGACCAGTGTTATACACTAAGCAAGGATCGTATATCCATACAGTCGGTTGATTTTTATCTTAATACTTTTTGATGGGTGATGTTATCCTCCTCCCAAAAAAAATCATGTTTAGAATTCATCTGATCAAATGGTAAGAAGAATAAAAATTATAAAGAATATTCTTCCCTAACCCATAATGATGATAAGGGGATTTATATTCAAATCACTAAGGGTGTATAAAATTTATCCCTTTGAGTATAAGGATTAAAATTATTGTAATTAAGTGTGACAAAAATTCATTAACATAAAATAGAATGTTGGTAATGACAAAAAATATAAAGGGAGAGATATATGTAATACTAGGATAAAGAAAATGAATGTTATTCATTTGGTTTTCAAAAATTAAATAATTTTTATTGAATATGTTAAATGAGATTAATGAGGTAAATTATTCCAATAGGGGTTCTAGATGTTCAATCTATAGAATTGTATATATCAGAAGGCGACATACATAAAATTCAATCACATTAATAAAGAACATGTATAAATGAATCAATGTAGATTAAATTATTCTGACATATATATAAAAGTTAATATATTGGAAATAATTTTATTTTAATTATATTATAAATATGAAGTGGTTTATTAAACCACTCATCAATGGAAGTGTATCTAATTTTATGACTGATGAAATACCATATAATAAAAAACAATTAAATCATGTTGGAATAACTATAGTATATTATGTATTAATTTATTTAAAATAACTATCAAAAATAATAATTGTTTAAGTATAAAATGATATTGATATAACTTGTAAAAAACGGGAACACTTGTTGTTGGATAGAAAAGTGATTAGAAGAATATAATTCCTCAAATATTTTTGAGTGAAGACTGTAATGAATTTTGAAATATGAAACAATTAATTATGAATATTTATTACCATATAATATCTATAATAATATTATGATATTTGAATACTCATGATAGAATACTTTATGTTATCCATAAAGATCACTGGAGGAAAATTAAGTTCAGTTCACATGTAGATTTTTTAAAACAACTAGACAAGCCACATCAAGAATGAAACTATACAATACCATGATCAGAAGAATAATCATGAGTGTACCAAAAGTTTGAGGATATATGAAGTTCAATGAAAATATAATATTTCCATCACAATTTAATGAAGTCCACAAAAATGAAATTTCATAGACATAACCATGGGATTAATATATGGAGAGTACATGTACATGTATTTAACCTTCACTCTCAGGTTTCTCCCTTCGTGTCTTACCAAGAAACAATACCGTACCACCTTGGGATTATTGTACTTCCATTAGAAATTGTAATCTGAGGCTTTTTAATGACATGAGATCTTGTATAAGCAGCTAGAGATTATATAGCTTTAGATCATGTAGCATATTGTACCGTAATGATAAGTAGAAGGATAATTTGATGCGTGTATATACAATTGAAGTGTAATTGATTCGCATTGAGGAAGACACTATATGATAGAATGTAATGTATATTAATGTGATCAAAATATATAAAGGATTCAGTTACGAATAGTTGTAGGTGATATTTTTAGGTATCACTATAAATACAAGTTGTTAGAAGACGGGTAAAATACATACCTAAAAACACTGATGTGTGAATAAGATATGTTAAATCACTGTATTCAATTATTTCAAGGTATAATTTTTAATTAACCATAATGAAATTGTTATCAAAAGGAGATGAAAATAATTTAAAGATAAAATACCGCTCATGATCAACAGAATACAGATCAAACTACGCATATTAAATGTATATAATTTTGACTGAACTATGAATGGATTAATAATGATGATCTGAATATTTGAGTATATTAATATTGATGGGAATTGATATACATCAAAAGAAAAGAAATAGATATAAATACATGAAATGATATTTTGTAAAGATTTTGGAAGTAGATGTGATGACATTCAATGATGATATAGTGTAATTGAAATATATTTGATGGATTAAAGAATTATTGTTAAGATGAGGTTTTTAATTGTTACTGAAAAATAAATAACACATTGGATTAATAAGAATGGGAATATTAAAGTATTACTATTGTGACATACAATGTTGATATAATAAAAAGCTATCAGTAGCCGAATAATTGAAGGGTCCTTATATGTTATGAAAAAAATTTATTCACCAAATTATACAAGAAGAAAATAATGTTAAGTAAAAGTGTTGAGTTAATTAAATAGTTAAAAATTTTAAGAAAATTTCCATTGAAATATTATTAATAGTGTTTTTATATATATGGATAATTCTCAATAAAAGTATATATTATATATTACAGTGTTCCATTATTATATGGAGATTAAAATTTTATGTTCATCGACCATTGGAATAATATTATCAATTCATTAAATGTTAGTTAAAAATATAGGGTAATATTTAAGAAATATTCATCCATGTCAGTTCTGTAGAATAATCTATGTAAAATTATTATGGTGTACACCAGATAAAATTTGAGGAACATCAAATTCATGATAGGTTAAAATAATTTTGGGGACAATGTGAAGGATCTTAAACATTACAATATTCAGGAAAAAAAGTTTGATGATTGTTTTCATGTATTGGGAATGATATTGAAGCTTGAATTATGGTGAGATCTAACAACGACTGTTGACTTCAAAATTTTAGGGGATAATCGAAGGGATTAAGGTAAATATTTGTAAATGATAAAATATTTAAGATAAAATTTATTGAATAACATAAATTATTCGATTTTTGATATAATAAAATGAAATGATCATAATAAAATAATGTTTTTTTTAAAATGAATAATTATTTGATATACAATGTTTCAAAATATAAATTCAAGAAAGATTTAATTGTGTTGAAGTATTTAATAATACTAGAACATATTTTTATGAAGATATTTGAAAGTAGTGGATAATTATATTATGTTTAATTTTACTAGGATAACAAAATAAAAATGGATTATATAAATAGGCGAGATAACTCGAATTAAAATAATCCAAAATAAAAATATTTATACATTAAATGAAATTAAATTCAAGTAAAAATAGCAATTTAAGACTTGTTCAAGATGAAATACATTGTAATCTAATAAGAGTTTGTGTATTCTTGAGTTGGGAGAAGTATTGTGTGGGATAAACATAGTGGGTTAAGCATGTGAACATCCTAATCCACTTGTAATTTATGAAATGATAATTATTGGAATTCATGTGACATAACAAGATTAAACATTGGGAGAACTTTTTTAACACATTTTCACTAAACCTTGTAAGATTTTGGATGTTTTTACATTACATACATAATGTTATGGAATTTTTTTTAGAATGTTTATAATGATCCATTCATCTTAATTTTTGAAAAATATTCGAACAATTTAAAAGAACAATGAATTTTTTGTTAATCATAGTCATTAAATGTTTTTCACCCCTGATTAAACATCTCATATGGTGAAAATAAGATCACCCAGGGCTCTTAATAATTATCTAAAATATTGTAATGGCTGAAATTTTACTATTTTATTAAAACCTCATGTTAGAGGATAATTCAACAAAATTAATAATAAAACCCCTTCAGTTTAAAAAAATACACACACATTCTATTAGTACAATCTATTATAAATCCATTGACCAAGATTACCCTATCATGTTTCACTTAATGTGGTTTATAATTTTTTAAAATGATCTATAAATTTAGTAAAAAGATAAAATGAATGGTAAGGGTTCTTATCCTCTTTAATAACATTAATTTTAACCCATTCCATTTATTATTCTATTAATTGATACATATTACTGTTATTAATTTTTTATAAATTTCTTATCATATTATCTGTGACAAATTTCTATTTCTTCTCAATATACCTCATTCATAAGCCATTATAACACACAATAAATCATATATCAATAAAACATCATAAAATTTTAGTAATGTAATGAGTGTGTGGTTTCCAAGAAATATAATCATTGTCTTTATAAAATGGAATTAATGTTGGATTTCAATATAATTCAGATAGGGATAATAACCATAGAATAGTATGTTAGGTATTATATCTATCTCCAGTCATTCCAAAACTAATGGGACTTACTACAAAACATTATTGAAACTCTATGAGGATATGATTTTGATAAATGATGATAATTTTACAAAGAAAAATTAAGGATCATTTCTTATAGATATCCCCACTCCATGAATTCACACTTCATTAAGACCTTGTTATCATTCAATTAAAAAGGAAAATTTAATTCAAATATCCTCAAGAAGGTTATTCTGGTAGTAATACATCAATATTTTCAATTGGAAAATTATGTCTACCTAATATATTTATTTCTATATAACGAATAAATAATGTTCAAAAGAATCCAGTGAATGATCTAGAACCTAGGAGGGAGGTTCTAATAAAATTCATTTAATCTGGTACATCAAAAAAGAAAGGTGTTTTTGAAAATTTAATTTTTAAAGATATTATGTTATTACATATATTTGATACTTAATAAATTTTGAACATTGAATGATACATTATAATGTATATGAGTCATATTCAATAAAATTCATCATATTTTTGTCTCTCAAGAAATATTCTATCCTTACTAATTATAAATGATGGGGTCTATCTGGATGAATATTTTCCAAGATTTTTCAATTTATTATCAATGTTAATTAAATTTTAATTAATATAAAATGTGATTTAATATATTTAATATTTTTATAATATATTTCTTGTTAATTAAAAAAAATAAATTGAGATATAACCTGCTACTACTCTGTGGAGGGATCTCGCATTCTTGCTTCTTATTGTGTTTTTTCTCAAACTCTATCAAATTTTATGATTTTTAAGGAATAACAAAAATAATATATGGATGTAAAGGATATTAAATATAATGAAAATATAATGAAAATGTAAATTTTATTTATAGTTATCATTCAATCTTGGGAAAGATCTATAATGGTTAGGTCATCCCATTCTCTAACAAAAATTTAGAAATATTTCAATCATAGTTCTTCAATTGGAGAATAATTCTCCACAAATATTAACAAAATATTTAGTAATGGAAAGGATACAAATATATAAAGAGTATCACATGATATCCCTAAATATGATGTACATATATCTATTGATACAAGATGGAAAATCATAACAAATTCAGTTATTATTTCTTTTCAAAATGATGCTGGTAGATAATAATAAGATAAACTATAGGATGAAACTCATATAATTGAAAAAAAGAGTGATGGATCAATATCATGGTAATCATATCATATTGGGGGTATTACTTGATATTGGATAAAATAAAACGGATGATGATAATAGGAGTATAGAATATCATCAGGATAGGTTATCTTTTATTTGGGGAGCACATACATGTTCAGAAACTCCCACAGAAGAATAGAACATTGCTGATGAATAGTCCTAAGAGAGATATTCAAAATTTATTTCTAATGTATAATCTCTAACAAAAAAATAAGATGAGTTCATTGGTAATATCGAGTCTCTTCATCAGTAGGTTTTTTCAAAAGATTTAATTAGTGACTTTCTTATTCCTATTCAATAATATTTGGAGAAGAATATTATTGAATACAATGTGAAGAACCCAATCTAATGGATAATCATTAAAAATTGGAAGGACTATCTTAGGCTATATGCATGATAATTTCCACAATTTATTCCAATAAATGTGGTAATATTTCTAGAGATACGTTACAAGATCACCAATGAGACATGATTTCTAAATTTAGAAGGATACCTATATTTTTTCAAAGTACTAAATTTTCAGATGATCAATCTCAAAATGAAATTATTTTTTAACTGATAAAATAAGTACCTCATATTCATTATAATTTTTTTAGTGAAAAATGATAACATATTTGTTACCCTATGGTTGAAATAAATATATGGATCACTTGTAAATATATTTTTAGTGTTAGAGAATAATTTTAAAAAATGCATACATTTGAAATAAACCATTCTAATGTATGTTTCCTTTGATTAAGAATATGAATTAGGGGATGATTCATTTGGTAACCCTTATAATAATCAATTATTATCAGATGTATGGGAGACAATTCCTCTTAATAATCACGTTGGTCTGTTATCACATCAATTTAATACATTGAAGAAAGTTTATTTCAATTTTGTTAGAAATGATTATACAATAGTTTCTTTTAAAAAACATCTCACGAAGTCTATAATGTTTTTTACTCTATAATAATATTTCAAAAATTATATGTAGAAGAATATTGAATTATTTTCAGGGGATGGTTTTCATTTTTGAGAAGGATATTTTAAATGACCTCTTACCACTGACTGCAATGCCTATATATCTCAAAAAGACAAGGATATGTCTAAACTGGTTAAAATATGTTTAATGTAAAATTATAGGTTTCTAGATTAAGTTTTATTAACTCCACCAGAATCATCATATGTGATCTCATTTTCCATAGTAGATAACCTTAATATGGATAGATTACAAATAAACTATTTTCAGCATTTAATCCACCACATTAATGATTTCTTATTATGATAGAACTTGATATGGTTGAAATTTACTGGCAACAACATATATTTATTGAGGAAAGTGGTTATAATCCTATACAAACATCATCGTTAAATATTGGGTAGCAACAATCATTCAAAATACCCCTCCAAAAACTGTTTTTTACCTCATAAGTGAAATAAATTCATGATTTCTGTATTTAGTTGAATGGTGCGTCAAAAACAAGTAAATGTTGTATAAAAAAAATTAAAATTCGTATTCTTATATTTTAGGTTTTTAATACTGTTGTTTATTTTTTTATTATTTAATTTTATAGTGAGTATGTTTATCAAAATTCCTAATCATCTCATATTTTATTTTTAGAATTTATTCAATACACATTGTTTCTTTTTTATTAATCTTTATTTATTTTCTATAATTATTTAATGGTTTTAATTATGAATTCATTTTTCAACTCAAAATAATTACATATTTTGTTCACATATAATAGTGTGAAATATTTACACTTTTTCATGTGACATACTGATTGTATTCCTTTTTCCTTATACAAATTATTTTTTATATCACAAAATGTGGTAGAATAAAAATGAAAAAAAAATTAGATTATTTTGTGAAATATTATTTAATTATTTATTGTGTTTTTAATCATAAAAATGGATGATATTGTTAGAAAGGCGTATGTCCCACATACACATCTTCGTTTTATATGATTTCAGAATATAAGAAATACCTATTTTTATTATAATGATTTCATATTAAGAGATTTATAATTTATTATGTTATATAATATGAGAAATTTTTTCAAATGTAATTTATCCAACACCTCTTATAACGGATTATATTACATTGAGTAAAATATTATATATTTTAAAATTTATTTTTTCCAATGAAAATATTGTTTGAGATTTCTTCTTCAATTTTCATAGAGTAAAAAACCAAAGTTTTAAAATTTATATTATTACAAAATATATTATCTTATCAAGAGAATATATTATCTACTGAAGGTTCAAATACACATATGTCATTAAGATAGTAGATATGAAAATAATTTACCTTACTTATAGAATATTTGGAAAATATTATCATAAGATCCCCAAGAGAAGTTGTGAAAGGTGTGTTTCACACTTCATTAAAACAATTCTCTTACATAAAATATTTATTTAATGAAATTTTGAATTCATTTTATCATATTCACCATATAAATAACAGATCCATATTCTCTTATTAAGCATCGTAGAAATGGATTTTATGAGAACAATGTTATCAATTTTTTATCTTATGAATAACAATATCTATTTCATATATTCCTAATTACATTTATAATATTTTCATAATATCAAGATTAGCCATTTAATTATTTGTAGAGTATTAGTAAATGGATTATCATATTATGGAATGTTTTATCTCAATGTAGACACATATTTTAGGAATGAAATGATCCAAAAAAGAAGATCATTGAAATACCCATTGTATTAGTTTATTTCATTTATGCATGGAATTGAAACATTCCATTTAAATCCAATATGAATAATAATTAATATTATTATTCACTCAAACATTATTACTATCACATGTTGTTATATTCTTTTCCAAATATGAGATATAACATTGGAATGTTAGTAACTACAATAAAATAATGTTATACAAATATTCACATACATAATAATATATTGATAATGAAAATGAAGAGTTCATTTACATTGAAAAAATCATATAAAATTATTCCATGTTGATCTTACATGATTATCAATTAAAAATTAATATCACCCATAATTATGATTTATATATTATTATCTTATTTATAATTTTATTTATATAATATCAATTATTATTTCAAATATGTTCTATAAAATTTCTTTTATGATTATTCATCTCTATTTTACCAACACTCATTGTAAGTGATATTGTTAAGACCGTGGATAGGCCTTTTAATGGGATGTCCTGGTTGAAAAAACCTATACCATTATAAAAAGTGTAAACATCTTATAATCATCTGGTATCCCCTTGATTATGGGGTTTCATAGTGAAAATCTTCAAACTCAGGGAGTAGAGTTTTGGTGGAGTGGAATATGGGATCTCTATTCAATCAACCACTATAAATCTCTTTTTTTCAATCTATTTCCACATTGATTTTAAGTTTATGATGATGATTTTTATTAAGTTAATGATTATAAATCCATACATTGAAGTGTTTGATTTTAATGTAATGGAAATTTTGACAACACAAGACACTCTATAGTATCACAAATTTTATTTCATAAAATATCATTACATGGTAAAACTTATGAGATTTTAATTATTAGATTTTTGGGAATAATGTATATAATACATGAAAATATAAAACATTCTTATAAATCCACTAGAAGAAAATATTAATGGGTTCATTCAATGTTACCTTTACAATATCTCAATTTTTATCAACACTCATCAAAGTATAAGTGGTGATCAAAATTTTAAATAAGGGAATATGTATGGGAGATAAAAATCTTATGATCATGAGACATATCAATAAGAACATGAGACATAAAAAAGTGTTGAAAAAGATGCATAAAAAATAATAATTACCAGAATCGTAACATGAATATGTGTCTACAATATTTAAATAATAAATTCACAATCAAATCATCAATGATTATCAACATGGTTTCATTAATAAAAATTAACAATGTTACTGACCAAGGTATCATAAAACGTATCATCTATAAATATTAAATTCATTACCCATTTCATTGGAGTGCTATGAAAGAACACCCTAAATATGACTCAATTAATTTGGTCCATTGAATAAATAATAAATAATTTCATTAAAAACCCATGTATAATAAATAATCGGGGTTTCTCCAAATCATGGTATATAAATGATCTTAAATACATTATCATCAAATGTCACATTAATTTATAATTTTATTAATTATAATGTAAATGAAAAACACAAAACAAAAGATAAAGAATTCAACAATTCGACAGGAACCTGAGAACTATAGAAGTCTGAAATAGTGTAGACAAGGGCATCCCTTCGTGTTAAACTATCCCCCTCAAGGAAATATGAGTGTATATTAGTATAATGGATGATTCTTGAACCATTATTAGTAATATAAGAAATGTGATAATCCACATTGTTTCCCTATCTATAGGTGTGCAATACCTTTATAGAATCACCGATGTAACATATGTATCTTCTAATAACATATGATATAGATCACTAGTAATTGTAGTATTGAGTATTGAGTAATGGTTGATGATAGAGTTTGTTTACACACCTGATAATATAACATTCCATTTTTTGCATAACTAAATAATAATAAGAAATTACATATCTTCATGCAGAAGGGAATTTCCAATGGTAAAGTGAGTAGTGAATAATATTTTAATTTCTCCCCTCGAATCTCGAACCACACCACCACCCTTTAATTAATTTGGGAAATACAAATGACTAGTATTAAAATTGAGACTAGTTGGTTGTGGTTACTTGAAAACCCAATGTCCAAGATAATCCAAAAAATAAGAAATGATTCTCACATGGAAATGTATGTGTGAAGGATACTCATATCATTTCATAATAAGACACACCATATCAATTATGAGGTTCTTTGTCGTTTGGACTAATGATCCCCCCCCCGAATATTCCAATCACTCATGTTTAACCAATGAAACGAAATGTGATCTTCATATATATAAATCCCCAAATAAAAAATTAATTTTTAAATCTAATTTAATTTATTTAGAAAATAAAATATTTTAGGTCATTCAAATAAAAATAAACAGATTATTTCTATTGTAAAAGAGAGAAATTTGATAATTTAATTTCGTAACATGAAAAGTAGAGAAAATGGGTTTAGAAGTTGTTAAAATGAGAGATATTAGAGGCCCCAATTGAGAAATTACAATAATTATAGTAATGTGATGATATAAATTGGAAAAAAAACTTATTTATGAAATTAAAATACATAATATATGAAAAATTAACTTGAATGGAAAGAAAAGTTGATATTTCTCTTACCTTGAATACTTAATTCTAGAACATGAAAATGTAACCTCAGGGGATTGAAGAAACCTCGAGGGAAATACTTAGGATGAAACAATGACTAGAAAATCATTGAGGATGGATTTGGAGTTAATTGAAATGGAGAAATTATGGGTAATAAAAGAAAAAATTGAGGAATTTTTTAATAACATCCAAATATAGGCCTTTGATAACTAGGTTGTGGAAAATGAAAAACTAGTGGCATACCAATATTTTTTTCTCATGGTTATGGAAATCAAGATCAAATTTAATGTTATATTAATCTATAAAAAGAAAACACCATATTTAAATACTTCTGTTTTCAAATTAGAGTAATGATTCAATAAAATAATGTTTTAAACAAGTAAAATTTAAATTTTTAGTCTTTTGAATGCGAATTATAATTTTTAATTAAAATAAAATAAAATAAAATTAATTATATTAATAAAATAACATATTTTAGATCATTTAATGTGTTTAATTAATTATCACATCATTATGACATAAATATTATGACATAAAATAATATGAAACCCTTCAAATATATAATTTTATTATTTCTTGATAAATAAGTATTTTTAAAAATTATTATAAAATCCGACTAATATAATTTAAAAACATATAACTAAATTAAAAAAGTTTCTTTCAAAAAAAGTTTATACATATTATAATTTAAACATATAAACATAAAAATTCAAATTTATTTAAAAAAATATTAGTTTTACGAAAAAAAAATTTGATGCCTTTAAAAAATATCATAGGACATTATAAAATTATTTATTCATTTACATTTAATTGATACTGTATTACATGAATATTTTATTTACCAAATATTATTTAAAATACTTTTGTTTTTTGTAATATTGTATATATAATCTATAAAAATACATTCATGCTTCGTTTGCGTCCAAACATCAATTTATCAAATTCATCTCAATTATACATATATTTTATTAATAAAAACTACTCATAAAATTGAATTTTATGGAATAAATATTTTAAATATTAAAATAAATTTACACTAATGCCTTGACAACTAACCCTTTATTACACATGAAGACACCTTTTGTGTAAGGTGTGTGATACTCGTAATTTCAAGGGGTATCTCAAAAAACATCGATCGAGTGGTAATTTACATTAACTGGAACTTTTTTCAATTTTTGATTTCATTCAATATTAACATATTAAATCTCGTCATGGGTATAATCAAAGGATAACACTAGTGATGATACCTCCCTCCCATGTCTTGAAATATTGGCTTCAAACACATGACTCTAATGGGTGATTCCATTGATTCTACTTTCTATATCAATTATTACTTTTCATTACTGCTTATAAATTTTAATTATATTTATATAATTATCAACCAAGGTTTTATTTTCCAATGGTATGTTTGACCACTTTTAAAATTTAAATAATTGTTATATTACTATTGAATAATTATGGTCACATTTACCTCTATACACCTTAACTACTATTTTATTTTTCCACTCAAAATTTAATACAAATTTTATTAAAATCAAATTTTCATATAATATGATTTTGATTGGTTTACTAAAATTTTACGTCATTTTTATATAATTTTAGTGGGTTGACGATTCTAATATATTGGGTCGATCCATTCAATCCCATTTTAGCTACTCTGTTTTATTTTTATTGTTCTATATTAAAGTTTTTTTAATAGGTTCCGTAGATGAATAACGTAATTATGATTATTTATGATATACAATTTTGATGGCTCATGTATAATATAATAATATAACATACAATTTCTCAGGAAACAATTGTAATTTAAAAATATTGGTTCATTATATAATTCTCTTCTTGTGAAATTTCATGCCAGAAATTTCAACTCATTCTCTTGTATGAGAAAATGTGATGGAAATTCTATATAATTTTATCATATGTATCAAATTTCAATTCATTTTACTTATGCTTCCTCCACCACAAGTCAATGAGGTGGGTAGTCTTGTGATATAGAATAATATCACTATAGTCTATGATCTCCACTATCTGCACCACACAAGAGAGGTCATGTTCCAGTTGTAAAACTTTCAGGTTCAAAATGTGTGAGGGATATGGTATGTAATTCCATAACAGAGATACAAGAAATATATCATGATCTTGAGATAGATTTTGATGAAGGTCTATTCGATAGGAAACTTCTCTTATGTAATCAAGGATTTCAAATGGAATAATGATTATATGGATAATGTTAATGTTCATTCTAAATCATATGAATCTATTCCATGGTGGAATTCAAAGGAATAGATTTTCCAAAACCTCAAAATACAGTTACATCAAATGATATTTAGCATATATCCTCTACATACTCCTTTCAGCATTTATATGTTGTTGGTTAGAATAAAAAATTTCTAACATATATTTCAAAAGATTGGGACCAATCAATTTACCCTCATAAATTTAATCCAAACAATTAAGAGTTCCATATCAACATATATAGATCTTGATACAGTTTTATTTAAATATAACAGTATGAGTTGTCATTTTATGCGAACTCACCTAATGGGATGTCATGATCAAATCCAAAATTCCATTACATTGTGTGCATTTTTAGCATGCCCTATTGTGGTTGAATATTTATTTTAGAATGTTTACTAGTTTTGTGGTGATAGCATACACTGAAATTCATTTATGTACTCAGAGCATGTTGAAGTATTCTCTAGTATATATATGTAAACCATATATCATGGTCATAAATGATAGATTGTGCCACCCAATGAAACCTCACCAGTTAAATTATTTATATCATGGAATGTTGTTCAGGATTTAAGTACTCCCAAATAGCAAGGAAGTTGGATTTCGTGGTGTGTTGATCCACTATAACTCATATCACATTAATTATATGGATTTTTTTGGAAAACTAGTGATTAAGTCCATAGATATACTATCTCCTTTCCTTATATGTATTGGGAGTGGTTGCAATAACACTTTTGGATGATTCCTCTCCTCTCTAAATTGTTGAAATTTCAACCTACATGTAGTATAGTCTATTTTATCCCATTTTATATTATCTAAATATTAATGATCATCAAGGTACATATATATTAAATTGATTCCAGGATATATAGAGGATGTAGAACAACAAGTTTCATCCATCAGATCCTTCTTTATCTTCTGCATAGATGGAACTAATTGCCTTGTACAAACTATGAGAACACCATCTAGATCAATATTTAACTAAGGATACATATTATTATTTATACATTAAATCTTATTTTGTACGAAAGGATATTATTTTTTATATTTGATAATATTCTCAATATATTATGGTTGGGAAATCATTTTGGATTGGATTGATGATTTCCCTTTCCTTAGTATTACCATGTAAAATTTTACTATGTCCATTACCAATGGAAATACTTGAATCCTAATCATTTATAGCACCACAACGTCACTCATACATAATTCATAAATGACATTGTTTTACCTTATAAGGTGATAATGAATTGAATAGTTAAAATACTTCAAAACTAACAACCACCTATATTGTCTCATATTGAATTCCCTTTGTTAAAAATTTACTTCAATATTTGGTGGTTTTAATATATAAAACATTTATCCACATAAAGATAGTGCCTACATATTTTTAGATCAAAACTATCAACAACTAGCTCCAGGTAATGCATAATATAATTCTACTCATACGGATTAGCTATTTGCATATATAAGATACCATGTTGTCATTTTTTATGAGGAATTACCCAATACCATTTAAATATTAATCTCTATAAATAATGATTCTTTCCATTTTAACATTTTTACTGGATTAAAATTTCATGAAATTTTTTTCACAAACCTCTTATAATATTCTTCTATACTATCAAAACTATGAATATTAGATATCATTTCATTCTGAGGAAGCTATTATAGAACATTTTTCTTCAAAGGGTTAACTGAGATTTCATCATTGGATACAATTTCCCCAACAATTCCACTTCTTGTAAAGATAATTATCATTTTATGAACGTTTCAAATATTTTCTTATTCCCCTGAGTACCCAATATAACCCTAACATGATCCTTGTGCTCTTCAGTACATTGAAAATGTATCAGAATATCATTAATAAAATATAGAAAATTATTTTATGGTTGTTCTTAAAGTCCCTATCCCAGAAATCCATAATATATCTAGATCCATATTCAATCAAATATGCATCAAAACCAACTCGTAATGCCTATATATTTATTGAAATAATGTCTTTCAAAAATGATATTTCATCCCCCTCAATTTATGATACCTATATCAGTGGTAAATATTTGATAAGAATTGAGGTCCATGAAGGTGATAAAATTAATTATCATTTCTTGGTAGAGGGTATTTTCTCTTCATTATGATCCAAATAAGTTCTCTATAATCAATTTATAATCCCATTAATTCATCCTTATTATTTACAAAGAGAACATGTGCTCTATAAAGAGGTTCACATAGTCTATTAAATCCCTTCTCTAAAATATCATGATGTTGTTTCTTTAGTTACTTTAACCACATATTTTCCATTATATATGGGGTGCTTGATAGAGACTTCGATCCATGTATGAGTTCAATTGAGAGATATATATATCTTTTTAGGGGAGGTACATGTAACTCATCTGGAAATTTGTAAATGTATTCTTAAATGACAGAGACATTATTTATGTTGATAGTTTTCTTTCCAAATCCCCCTTCAATGGTTGTCTATATAAACAAGGCTATAGGAGGTGATTCTTAGAAAAGATCATGGACTTTTATCTCTCCTTTGAAACTAAGTGTAGTTCGTTTATTCAATACTACATAAATTCATTTCATCAACACATGATAATAACATTAAACATTGAGTGTTATTCAATCTCGAGTACAGTGTTTAATTTCACCATGAAAATGTCAACTAGATTTTCCATGGTATTTTACGCTCCAAAGTCAATACTATAGTTTCTATAAACTACTGATTCCATGATAATATTTCTATATGTCTTTATGGATAAAACTACTACTCTATGATTAGGTAATGATTCCATATTCTATGTTAACTTGGATGAAATAAAGGAATGAAAAGAACCAGGATCAAATAATGTACTTTATAGATTTGAGGAAAAAATGAGTCCACTTAAAACCACATCATTCAGAGCCTCCACTTAATCAATCATGATATAAAATGATAGAACATGATCTCATGGAATATGTTGAGGATGATGGTTTTTCCCCCATCATCTTCTAATTTCCACATTGATTAAAAAATTTCACAATCTATCCACACTAGAAGAATTTAACATTAGACTGTGATTTAACCATATTGTCTTTTTTTGATAGAGTTGATATGTTGTGGATTCACCTAAAAAATAGTATCTAGCTATATAGCAACTTATTCTACACTTTTAGAACATTCAAATCCAACTAAATGAGTTCCCAAAATGATTCACCAAACATTATATTCATATGGGAAGTAGAACATTTGATCCACCTCTTACATTATTGAATGTATTCACTGATTTGGGATATATTAATCTCATCTCTTAAATCGATCTATGTGACCAATGGATCTCTGATAAATCTAGTTAAACCTTCATATAAATCCTCTCTATCTCCACATAAGTGTCACTATCTATTTTTATATTTTCCATCATATATTGGGTCTTAGTCAACTAAAGAATATTAGAACCTTTACCTTAGGATCCTTATGAAATCTAGTGGTGTATCAAGCCTGTATTTCAAATATCATCTCATAGATACCCACTGATTCATTTTCATTTGGATTTAGTTCATGGAATTAGTTCTGCATTTTCATTCACATAATATGATGGAAATATTTTTTAAAAAATATTCCCTCTATATCTCCCCACTCAATATCATCAATATCCCATCATACCTTTGTATTTTTAATAAATTTACATCACAGATCATATTCTCCTTCCAAGAGGTATACTATCATGGAAACAATATCTTTTTATAAAAATGGAGTATTATAATGATCCATCCTATAGATAATATCCTTATTAATAAATCAATGGATCGGTTGATCCACTGATAGAAGGTTTTCGTTGATTCAATAAGTATAATAAAAATTTTTTCCCTTTGAGGTGAATATGGTCTCTCGATATGATTTATGTTATTATTTATGAATCATGATAGTTGATTCGTCATCTACATAATGTTTTCCATTACACCCACCAACAGAAAAACATTAGTACATTGTCCATCTCACTCATCAGTTACATAATTCCTCCAATTATTTACAATTTTTCTGAAATAATAAATTCTTCATGAGAAACATATTACTTTTATGAATCATATAACTCTAAAGTGATTTTATGTATTAAAACATCCTTCAAAAAAAATCTTATTAATATAATATAATAATAATATCATTTTATATATATCTTTTATAATAGATCATTACTGTCTTGTGATTATGAAAACATTTCACATGGTAGTGTCAAAGCAGGTTTCCAGCAAGGCCCACTATCATGCACTAGTTTCAATTCAATTATTTATAAATGTGGTGTTTCTTGGTGTTACCCATTGGTACATATGTTCATAATTCACATCCACCAGTAGTATCCAGACATGGATTTGTTTAATTAGAAAACAAATATTAAATAAATAAAAAATACCATGATGTTATCCTATATCTAGACTTTTCATTAAGGTTCTTTCGAATGTTTTCATGTCCTAAATTACATAAATAACAAAACTTCACTTTGATACCAAATATGGAATCAAAAAATTTTTATTAAATTAATTTTGTTTAAATAGTATAAACACAGAATCCTTTAATGTTATGTTTCATGGAAATAAGTTAAATAATTTTAAAAAATATAAAATAGGTTTCTCAAATAACATGAAAAAATATTATTGGTTTAATCTAGGTTAATCATACTACATCTCATATCATTGGGGAATATATTAATGGAAATGGGTTCACATGAATATTGGTAAGTGTATACGAAATAGAGAAAAAATCATGTTATAAGTAGACATTCCAATAAGAACGTGTGGAATAAAAAAACTGCATCTACAATAGGAATATCAGTAAAATAAACACATGGAACCTGGCATGGAAATGAGGATACAAAATTGAAATCAGACATTCAGAAATATATAACTAATGATTATCAACAAGGAGACATTAACAGAAATTACCAAGATTATTCTCCAAGTGATTGTAAAACACGTCATCTATAGAGATACAATTATTTACCTAATTCATTGGAGCTCAGTCATGGTGCACCATTAACATGTATTGAATAATGTGGTCTAAATAAATCAAAAATAATTCAATAATATAAAATTGAGTATAATTAACATAATTTTATCAGAATCTTGTCATACAAAAGATCTTAATGAAATTATTGTTATGTAATTTTTAACCAATGGAAGGAAATATAAGTTTTATATCTAAAAATCACCAAATAAAAAAATAAATATTAATTCATTTTTATTATATAATGAAAAGAAAATATTATTGGGTATTTTAATATAAAGAATGATATTATTTCACATGTAAATTAAAAAAAATTGAGAATTAAATTTGGAAGCAAGACAGGTATAAACAAGAATTTGAAATAAGGTACAATGAAAGAGAAAGGAGGTCCCCAACTGATTAAATAATCATATTAGAGAAACATGATGACATAAGTGTCAAGAAGATCATGTTTTTGAAATTAGATGACATACCACGTAAAAAAGGGGACTTGAATGGAAGGAGTTTTGGAGATTTCCCTTACCATAAAGAGTTATTCCTAAAACATGAGGATTGATGCTTTGGGGGTTGAGGATGGATGGGGGGAATCTTGGACTAGTAAAATCACCAAAACATGATGATGGATTGGGATTGAATAATAATTGTGTAATGTGTGGGTATTGAATGAGAAGATGGGGTATTGATTAATAATTTAAAAATATAGGTCATGGGAAAATTGGCTGTGGAAAATAAAAAACCATTGCTTTAACCATATTTTCAAGTTAGGGTTTATGAAATTTAGGACCCATTATATGTTATATTAGTCTACTTGAAGTGGAATCCATTTTTATACATTTTTTTATCGAAGAGTAATGATTCCACAAAGTAATGTTTATTAAAAACAAATTTTCCTTATTAGAATTTGGAATGGAACCAATATTTTTGGGAATCAATTAAAATATATTACAATACTTAATATAAATACAATAAATTATTTTAGTTTATGGATTTGTTTAATTAAATTTTACATCATTAGGACATAAATATTATGTCAAAAATATTCTAAAAACATAAAACTGTATTTTTTACTATTCATGAAATAAAAAATATTTTATATAATTATCATAGATTTTCCATAAACTATTTTAGTAGATTCGATTCCAAATGTAATTTTTTAATTATCCATAATAGTTATTTAAATATAAGAATTTTTTCTTTTAAAAAAACTTCTTATTTATTTTAGAAATAGAAGTTTTTAAGGTACCGTCAAATTTTTGACAGTTACAAAAAATTGATAAGTCCATTATTAAATTATTCTATAATTTATATTTATGAGAGAGTTTTTTATAATAATAATATTTTATTTAATAAAATATTCATAATGCATGGGCTTATTATAAAATAGTATATATAATCAAAAAAATAATTTTGTTTCATTTTTGTCAAAAATTAATTTTATTAAATTCTTATCAATTAAGTATACATTTTATAATGGAAAATTACTAAAAAATGGAAGTGATCGATGAAGCATTTTTATTATAGAAAGGAATTTAAATTATGTTATGGATATGTAAACCTTTATTATACCCACATACACCCTGAGGGTGTAGTCTGTGATGGTTGTGGTTTCGTTGGGTGGCTCGGTTAGCATCAACTAAGATGTAGTCTTCACTAAATTAACCATCTTCAGTAGTTTATTTCAATCAAAATCACTTTTTAAATCCTGGATTATGCTAGGTTTAGGGAGTACCCCAATAATGATACCTTCCTCCCATGTTTCGACAAATGTTCTCGAATCTATATGACTCAACTGGTTGATTCCATCTAGTATCCTTTTTGTGTCAACTATTATTTTATCATTAACGTATATAAAAACAAATTAAAATTGACAAAAAATAAATCAAGGTTATATTTGAAAATGGTCACATTTAAAAAAGTTCATATTTGACCAATATTCTATTAAAATTAAAATCCTAATAGCCACAATTCGATTTATACCCTATAAATACGAATTCATTATTTCACTAAAAAATTCCATAAAATTTATCTTATATAGTTATGTTTTTATTTCTTTAAATTTTGAAAGGTTTGATAATATTTTGTATCATTTATAAAAAAATTTAGTATGGGAGATGACTCTAGTATTTCGAGGTGATTCATTCTTCCCCTTTTCAACTATTTTAAATTATTTTTTTTGTTATTATTTGTGGTATTTTAATTGGTTTCATAGAGAGGTTATTTTTTATCCTTATTAATGATATAAAATATATTTGTCTAATGTATTATATTATAGTATAACACATAGTCCCTATGGAAACCAATATAATTTAAAATTATTGGGTTGTTACACCCCCTAATTGATTTTCAGTTATCCATTCAATGTGATAATAATGAGTTGATGAAATGTTTCATGAATGAGTTTCAAAAATATTTGATCATATTTATTTTTTCTAAATTAGATTTTGGAATTATTTTTCACATGTTTGTTGTCAGAATTATTTGTGGGAAGCATTATTCACATGTTGTTGTGTGAATGTGATGCTGAAAGGTATTTTTATATGATTTTATATGAGTATAATTTTTTTCACATTTCCATGTTATTCGTCAATATATGATAAATTTTTTGATGAATATTATTTTCATGAAATTTATAGCTTCCAAAATTATGAAATTTTATATGAATTACTTCACACTTTTATGTCATTCCAACTTGATATATGACTATTAAGAACTATTTTGATCATTGAAAAGTATTTTATTCTTCCCTATTGTTATTTTTATGATCTCATGATACTATAAAATTTTATACAATGATAATCTAATGTATTTTTATCTTTTATTATAATAATATTGTCTTCATCTTGTTTTCCATCAATTTATTTTTTATTTTATATAGTGTTTAAGCTCACCCCTTTCTTATGCTTCTAATCACTTGGTTTTGATGATGATTATATCATGTGAGATATCTTTAAAAGTTTCTAGAGGATCATGGATGGTATTAATTATTAATTAATGTAAAAAGATAATATTTCTATGTAGATAATTTATAAGACACAAAACCTTTCAATTTTTATTTTATGGGTCTTTCAGTAATATTTATTATTTAGATCATGAGATTACAATATTTTTTATGTCATGTTTTGATTAGGATGATATTTCTACCCCATAAACATCACTCAATCCTATATATCTATTATGTTGGGAGACTTCTTGGTGGACCACTATCCATTATTTTTCATCATGACTATTTCTTTACATAAATATCTTAAAGGACTCTTCAAAAATCTCTGAACCCTAAGGTACATTTAAGCACCACCTATCATTATCAAACTAATGGGAAATCTGAAAGGATGATCCAAACATTATATAACATATATAATACCTTACCATTTAATTTAAATAGAATAATAGACTACTAAGTTCCACTATTTGATTTTTTTCTTGAAATATATTACATTAAAACATTCAATAGTTATCATATGAGGACTTCAATGAAGAAACAATACATACTAAAAACAATTAGAATAAATATAAAGAAATAATGAATATTTGTATATAAGTCATTAGGATGAAAATTATAATATGTGATCTATCATGAATTATAATAAGAAAACTCATAAAAGATAGAAAATATATGTT
The DNA here is from genome assembly GCA_963277665.1 of Viscum album. Lineage (NCBI taxonomy): Eukaryota > Viridiplantae > Streptophyta > Magnoliopsida > Santalales > Viscaceae > Viscum > Viscum album. The sequence goes on from OY728151.1 coordinate 811,386,164, forward strand.
ATCATTTAGAGGAAGGACTTGGAATTCTATATAAGGGATCATAAATTCTAAAAAATTTATCAATTGAAAGGTGAATTAATTTTTTGTTGAATGGGATGATGAACTTGATGTACATTGGTAATTTTTAAATTTTATAGTTAATTAGTGAAAATAATATTCATTTGGATTTTTGACCCAACCTCTATATGTTTCGTTGTGTCTTCAAAGTCTAAATGTTAATAATGTACATGATAGTCTCTATGCATGTACTCACCATCGATGAAATAGAGTTGGAACATTCCCTGTCATATAAGGAAGAGCCTGTCCATATTCACAAATCAATATATCATGTGTTACTAAATGGAAAAACTATAATAGAAAATTCGCATTATAGAATTCAAAATATGGAATAAAAGCCTTGGGTGTCTATGTGAGCAATGATGATGGATTTCATTGGATTGTTCTAGGAATGATGTACTCCAAAAATTTTGTTGATGCCTTATTTATGTGGGGAATATAACTCCCAAGAATCAATGACAGTAATGCAATCTCAATGTATTCAATTGTCCATTAAATTTAATTAAATAATTTAATTAAATTTTAAAAAAATATTCAATAAACAGTAAATATTTATGTAATTACAAACAAATGTTGTAAAATAAGATTAAATTTACCAGAAAAAGTTTTTTTAAAATTCCGTAAATAATTTATTAGATAAAAAATCTGAACATACTTTTTTTATAAAATTACATATATAAAATTAATAATTTTCAAAAAATTACCTTAAATTTTGAATCAACCCATATAAATTATCTAATAATGATTATTTCTTAATTTTTTAGCTAATAATTTTTTGGGTAGAAATTAAAAAAATGAAATGTATATATGATTGACTTTATGACATCAAAATGACATAAAAATTTAATAGTACGAAATATAAGGTATTTGAAGAAAAAAATTTGATTTTACATTGAAATAATTTATTTTAATTAATTAAATTATGTTCAAAACCAATTAAAATTATTGTATAACCTAACATATATTTTTGGATTTTGTATGTAATTAATTAAGAATGATAATTTTCTACTAATCTAAAATAATACATTTTTTGGTTCTTCATTTCATAAAAAATTAATTCATAAAACTTTCCACTAAATGTAAAATACCGTGGGATAAAACAATGTGAAGACTAATGGTTTATAGTTTTTTATAACCATGTGTAAGCTGACCATACATTGATATTAATAAAAATATCACCATCATTTTCTATAAATACCTACCAATTCACTAATTCCCCTAAACTAAAAAACAATTCCCATGAATTACCACTATTTTTTTCTCTTAGTAGCCTGTCTGCAGATTTTCTCAGTTTCTATGGTGTTCCTCTAAATCATAAAAAAACTACATTTCATTATAATGGTTATAAACATATTATCTAAGATTATTTTTAAAATAATTAAATTTCAATTTATTTTAAATGTGAAATTTGATTATGATTAATTGTTAAAAATTCCTAATTATATTATTTATGATATATCACCATTACCTTTCATTATTGTTCCTTCATAAACTGTTTTAGTGCTAAAATATCATCATAGATATGAAAAAATACAAATTCATTAATTTAAATAGTGTTTGTTTCCAATAAATGAAATAAAAATATTAATATATATAACTTGATACATGCCCTAGATCAAACCCACTTAGGGGTAGTAACAGTGAAAAAATTCTTGGTTATTAACTCGATTATCACTTCATGCACAACTAATGGGCCTAACTACAAAATATTTTTTAAACAAATAAGGGATATGATTTAGATCATTCTGGTGGTTTTTATGTACAATATTTCAATAATATTTTATATTAATATCATTAAACAATTAAATTACTCTTTAATTTAACACTATCATCATTCCATTTACTGGGTTACTTTTTATTATATAATAATATCCTTATTATTTCTAAATTAATTGTGTGATATTAACATATTTAGAAATTTTTCATTTAAATGGGTAACTATTTATATACAATAAATCAATATTTAAATATGAAATTAAATTGATTACATTCCCATCACTATGTATAGTTTTCCTTGAGAAACATTATGATTTGTATTTTCTATTTATTCTCTTCACATGATAGATGATGTGGCCTTATTATGTGACATGTGTGACCTAAATTATTATATCCCTTAGTTTCACTGGTAGGTCTTCCGAGACAACATCTTATGGGTGTTTTCCACAACCCTTACCAATTTATTTTTGATATCTTGGAACAAGGTTCTGATAGATTGATTATGATTTCATAAATTTTTAATTCCATCATTATGAGTTCAGTTACCCTAATACTAATATTTATTTATTGTTTTATAATACATTTTTATATTAACCTCACAGTTCCATAAATTCTAGGATTTTTATTCCAAAAATATAATTTACTTTATGTTTATGTGTGATAGATTTTGTGGATCTATTACACTTGTTGAGAATTTTATATCACTCAATTTTTATTGTTTCCCATTTTCCTAAAAACCATGATTATTATTTCATTTTATATATTTATTTGAAAGGATAAACACATAATATCCAAGTATTCATTTGTTGTATCTTATGTTTTCAATATTATTTAATGATCATCTATATATGGATTTTCATATTACAAATTAACATTATAATTTTATGTCTTATATACAATTAATTCAAAACCTGTGTATTAAAATAACCCACAGCTATATGGTACTAGATTCAAGGTTTTACACAATGTTAGTTTTAGTGTTGCAGATTATAAATGTATGAGGTGAGTGTCTATGATTTGAATATAGAGCAAGAGATTGAGGGACTTGATATCCCCTGTAGTTTGGTATGATATGGGTAAGTGTAAGGGATCTTGTTGGTTATTATTCATTTATAGGGATAATATAAATAGTGTTCTATATTTTATATCAAGTGTTAAAAAATGGTTTTTATTTCATTGGGAGATATTCAGTTGTTTTTTGTGTGTTTTTACCGTCGATGATGAGAGTGGAAAAAGGTACGTATTTTTTTATCATCAATATGATATTATTAGTTTTAAGGATATTTGGATTAAAATTAATGAATATATTCACATATTTCCTATTATATTTAATATAAAAATCTTTTTCCTCATTATTTATTAGAGTCACAACATCCCATGATTTGATATGCAGTTTCTTCATTTACATCACATACATACACTGAGGAATAGAAGAATGATAATGAAAATGAGAGGATGAATTTTAGCTAGAATTGTCTAAAAATTGGTGCCATAAATTTTACTTAAGAATTAGTTCATTTTTTGGAATTTTATATTTTAGGGAAGCGGAGGATCTAGAAAGTTGGGAGTTTTCCCCAATAGTTTGCATCGTCCCATTTAATTGAGGATAATAGTTTTTGTAAATGTGATAGGAGCGTATCATAGGTATATTTTTATAATCTAGTCTTAATTAATAAATGATTTCTTTGAATAACCATTATTGGGACACATAAATTAATGTGAGTCTAGACATTTTATCCTTCAAAGCAATAATAGTTTCTTAAGAGGCCGTATCTGTACCAATTCTAGTTGGCCATTGTTTTCTCGAGATGTTATAGGGAATGTATTTGATAAACTCATGATATCCCTCTTCCTTAGGGAAATATTAATATGAGGGATCATGTAGTTATATTTTATTAGTGAGGAAAGGTATATAAAAAGTGGATAACATCATTTTAAAAATATATCCAGTACTAAAGTTGATAGACATTATCCAATCTACTAACTATTTATCTTCTATAAATGTTTTATATATTTTTTATTTAAGAGTATCATCATATTTTGTTTCACCCACCCTGGACAAAGCTAGGGAACTCAAAGTGGATAGTATTCCAATTACCTTGGTGATGATAATGCGAGTTAGGGGTTCGACATGTATATTTGATGTGTGTTGGGGTAGGGAGATAATGATGAGGACGCATCAGTCATCCTGAGATCTATTTATTATTCAAATACAATCATATGATGTTATTATTTTAGTCAAATGTGAGTACTATTTTCATGTAGTTAATCACATATTTTATATGGGATTTATGTTCCATGATTAAGAGGACTAATGGACCATATTTTTTCAAAAGTGGGGTATTTAATTGGCTCATTGATGTCTAAATATGATGATATATCTATTGTCATAAAATTCATTAGATTATGTGGAGGTAAATGTGTTGGATTACTCTATAGTTTTATAGAGTTATTTTTCCCTAAAAATGCTTTTTATTTAATCCATCAATAAGACAGAAGGTTAGAAACATTTTTTTCCCACTGCCACTATGATTTTGTTGGATTATTATTGTCACGACACGCCCTCGGGGTCCGTGCCGTGACTACCCCAAGCTTGCCTTCCATAGGCCAGGGGCTGGCGACTAGCACCAAGGTGTAAATCCCGGTAAAAAGGGAAGGAATTTCCTTTGTAAAGTAAACAAAACACACAGAGTAAGCAAGCGGAAAGTAAACACTAAGCAAAAGCAGAGTACAACTGAAAGTGCGGAAAAGTAAATGGGCCAGTATACAAATCCAAACTGAAAGTAAAGTACAACTCAAAAGGGAAAACAACAACTGTAAAGTAAAAGCCGCTACACCGAGCTGTCCACTAGAAATCCCACCTGAAGGATGGGTACAGATAGCTCCACTGCTCCACAGGTCCCGTCGTCCGCTCCGAGCACGTCCTGCCCAATGGTCCACCACCAGGTACCGTCCTGCTCTGCAAGCCTCAGCTAAGATCAACGATGTCCGTCGTCTACAACTAACACAACGTAGTGCGGGAAAAGCCCGTGCAGGGGTGAGTATAAGCTACTCAGTAGGGACCCCGAGACCCCTGAAGGTCTCTCAAAATCCACAAAGGTTAAACCACAAAGAAAGGTACAATCACGAAGTAACAACCAACACTGCTTAGGTATATACCCATACATATACCTAAGTCATCAATTTCAAATACGCTCCAACTCCGATCCCAAGTACAACTCAGTCCACACAGGAAAGTAAACGTATTCCACACAGGAAAGCAAAACATAATCCACACAGGATAGCAACAGGATTCAGCTCACACAGGTATACTTCTTCGAAAGACGATAAAGATGATCTATGATCCATCTAAGTCGTCGGACCCACGAAGGATCGATAGGTAACTAACCCCCGCAAAAGACCCACACATGATCGGGCCCACACAGGACCTGTAAGCGCTGGTTCACACAGGACCGTTGAGCGCAAGGACCCACACAGGATCGGACCCACACAGGATCTGTAGGCGCTGGTTCACACAGGACCGCTGAGCGCAAAGACCCACACAGGATCGGACCCACAAAGGATTGGGCCCACACAAGACCTGTAGCACTGATCCACATAGGATCGCTGAGTACTGTAGTCATCATCGTCAAATCCACACAGGATCTCTGTACTGTCGTCGTCGCAGTCTCAGTAGCAGTAGCAGTAGCAGTAGCAGTCACTGTCGCAGCCAGCACTAGGGTTCCCGCACACAACAAGCTCGTTCGGAGGGTCCGCTCCACGAGCCGAGAGGCTGATACATAAACTATCACAAAGTCCAGAGTTGATGTACCCAAGAGTTCCGTATCGTCAACAGGAACTCAACGCAACAGACGGCGCGTCGATCGGACGCCCGGTCTGAGAGTTATTGGCATTTTCATCCACGGGGCACGGTTGGTTTTTAAGAGAAAACCAACCCGACCGTACTCCACCTGCTTCCAATCCTCGGTCGGAGTATGCAAAAAGATCCTTCTCACTAAAAGGAACACAACAAAGCTGACGGCACGTCAATCGGACGTCCGTAACTCAAGATATGAGCGTTTCCGCTCCGAAGGCCCAGTTGGTTTCGTGTACGAATCAACCCGGCCGAACTCAAAGTGTTCCAAAACCCTGAGTGCAATATACCGAAATGACCGCATCGATCCAAGGATCGCGTTGCCGCAGACGGTTCATCAATCGGAGGTCCGTGGCTCAAGTTATGGCCAAATGACCGAAACCGTCTCGAAAACGGTGGGTCTGGGTCCGGGCCGACCCGTCCCGAACCCCCCCCTGGGTCGACCCGAACCGGGTCGACCCGACCCGGGTCCGACCCGGCCCGGCCTGCCGGCGGCGCGGCAGCCTGGCGCCGCACGGGTGGAGCGCGCGGGGGCAGGGCCCCCGCTTGATTGGAAAGGCGGTGCGGATTTTAGCCGCGCCATTTGGAACCCCCCCCCTCGTGGGGGGCCAGCTTTGAAGAAAACCGGGGGCCCGATTGCCCCCTTCAAAGAAACCGCCCCCCTCATAAATGGGGGGGGGTTTAGTGCTGGCTGGGGGAATTAAATTCCCCCGGCCTTTGACCTTCCGGCCGGCCCTCTTCCGGCCGGGTTTTCTTCAACGGGACCGGCAAACCGGTCCCCTTTCCGGCTTCCGACGCCGGCGGCCCGGCCGCCGGTCTTCTCGTCCCGCCGCGTCCCGGAACCGGCCACGGTGTTCGTCGTCCGGCATGGTGCGACTGCACCGCGCCCCTCTACCGCGCCTTTGATTCCCTTCGACGCGGCGCGACGGCGTCGCGTTCTTGATGTTCCTTCCACGGCGCGGCGTGACGGCGCCGCGCAAAATAATCGTGCGAATATCCGCGTGGTGCGACGACACCACGCCATCTTGTTTCAACCGCAAGATAAATCATCAAGAACAAAGGAGGGGGTTCGGCCGTGTTCATGCGGTCCGGCCCCCTCACGTTAAACGATAACACATATTTAAATATCCTCACGTTTTTCATGCTAGAACCACCAACGAGAATAAATAAATAAACAAATAATAAACAACAACCCCTACCTTGAAAAATGACGCCGCACGTCGGGTATCGCGGAGAAAGGCGTCACGGCGTTGGACGTAGATTCTGTGGACGTCGGGGTGCGTCCGAGGAGGAAACGACGTCTCTTCACTTGTCGCTATGACGAAGAAGGGAGGTACGTTGTTGTTGGAGATGATCACCACAGTCGGCGACTTCTCCCTTGTCGAGGAGGAAGATGAAGACGGAAGGATCTGGGACGCCGAGTCTTGAAAGTCGTGGGGTCAATGTTCTTCGTCGGAGAAGAACCGTTCTTCACGTTTTTCGTCGAAGACGAAGAAGATCTTCAAGTCTCTCAACGATTCTCCCAAACCTCTCAAGCAACAAAAAAACTAACCAAAAAAAAAATTAAGCTCACACTTAATTTATTAACACAACACCAACCTTTGAAATTCAAGAGTTTGAATTTCAAAAACTCAAATTAAACCCACTTATTAATGTCATAAGTTATAACTCAAGTTCACATCATTAATTGTGAGTTGGTGGGGGGTGGGGGTTAGAGGATATGAAGGGGTGGGGTTCGTGTGGTCCCCACCACCCTCTTAACCTCCCAAGGGAAGATGGGTAGTTACCCAACTTCCATCCTATGGATAAAAACACTTAAGGAAAGATAAAAAAAATAAAAATTGAAGTTAAATTTTTATTTTAACATTCACAATTTTTTTACAACTTCCCTCGTGTAAAAGAAACTCCAGAATAGGCGTTCTTAAGGAAATACCAGCGCTGCAGTTCCATCGGTGCCCTCAGAATTCAATTCCGAGCACCGGATCAAAAGTTAGGAATTCCCGCTCGTTCGTTCACTGAACTTACCCGAGCCAAACTTCGACAATTGATTCTGGGCACACCGGGCCTCGGAATCAGGTGTCGTCAGAAACCGCGCTCTTGTAAAATTCCACAGAAAATTAAGATAAAATTTCCCTTGAATTTTACGGGTCTTTACATTACTCCCACCTCAGGGATTTGCGTCCCCGTAAAGATACATCAAAAACTAGGGGAACAAATGAGGGTACTGAGCATGCATCTGAGCCTCCCGCTCCCTTGTGATCTCCTGGAGATTCCCGTGCTGCCATCTGATTCACACAAGAGGAATCGATCGCCCACGTAGGACCCGCTCCTGTCGATCCTCTATCTCCACCGAGACCTCCGTAAAAGTCACCCCATCGTCAATGTCAAGCTCCCCATGGTCAAAGATGTGCGTCGGGTCGTGAACGTATCTCCTCAGCTCAGATACGTGGAAGACGTCGTGCACCCGGTGCAACTGAGGTGGCAGAGCCAGGCGATAAGCCACCTCGCCAACCCTGCTGAGGACCTGGAAGGGTCCGATGAAGTACAGAGATAACTTGCCGCCTCGGCCAAATCTCCGAAAACCACGTCGAGGTGAGACCCGCAAGAAGATGTGGTCTCCATCCTCGAACTCCAGTGGCCTCCGCCTCCTGTCAGCATATGACTTCTGCCAGCTCTGAGCTGTCCTCATCCACTCCTGGATGACCTGGACCTTCTCTGTCGTGGCCTGGACCATCTCCGGTCCCACAAGTGCTGACTTCCCAGGGTCTGTCCAGCACAAAGGAGATCTACAAGGTCGGCCGTACAATGCCTCGTACGGTGCCATCCCGATGGTGGAGTGGTAGCTGTTGTCGTACGCAAACTCCACCAAGGGTAGGTGGTCCTCCCAGCTACGGCCAAAGTCGAGGACACATGCGCGGAGCATGTCCTCGAGAGTCTGAATGGTCCTCTCCGTCTAACCATCTGTCTGAGGGTGAAAGGCTGTGCTCAGACGTAGCTGCGTCCCGAACGCCTCCTGAAACCCCTTCCAAATCCGGGAAGTAAATCGGACATCTCGATCGGAGACGATAGATGATGGCACACCATGGAGTCGCACAATCTCCTAAACGTAGAGGCGTCCCAAGCTCTCCACTGAGCCCTTCTATCTGATGGGTAAGAAGTGTTCCGACTTGGTGAGTTGGTCAACAATCACCCAGATGGAGTCGTGACCTCTGGAAGTGCGTGGAAGTCCAGTCACGAAGTCCATAGATATGCCGCCCACTTCCACTCCAGAACCTCCAAGGGTTGTACCAAGCCTGCTGGTACCTGATGCTCTGCCTTCACCTGTTGGCAGGTGAGGCATTGAGAAACGAACTCTGCTACAACCTTCTTCATGCCCGGCCACCAGTGCTGTCGTCTGAGATCCTGGTACATCTTCGCCACTCCAGGATGTACCGCCAATAGAGAAGTGTGAAACTCTCTCAGCACCTCCTCTCGCAAAGCGACTGGTACCATGGTACGTCCTCTGAAAAGGATGTCGTTCTCTGCTCCAAGGGAGAAACCATCAGGTGTCTGTCCCGAGGATATCTGTGCATGCCGTATCTCACAATCAGCGTCCTCACGCTGTTCCTCTCTGACCTGCTGTAAAAGAGGAGGGGTGACTGTGAGAGACTGGAGGAAGGCTGCTCCATTTCTATCCACGAAGGATATCTACAAAGAGAATAGCTGTAAAGATTTCTCCTTTGCCGAAAAGTGAAATCCGGTATCATCCCCTGGATGAACCACGTTCCTTGCCTAAAACAGTCAATCCCGTCATGATTAGTTAATTCATGGCATGGATGACGTCGTAAGGCCTCGACGCTGCTACCAAGAGATCCAACCGTTACTCTCGCCTCCAAGGGTTGAGTCACACTGTCGGCATCATTGTGTGGTCACTAGGTTTCCTCCAGTACGAATCTCGCAAGTGAGGGTCAAGTCAACAGTTTTTAACCGGCACCTCTTAGTAAAAACAAACAAAAGACAAGAAAACAAAAGTCACCAAGGCAAGTGTCTTTTATTACTTCAACTTAAAGAACAAGGTCACAAAGCAACACAAACTACGAAGCTAGAGGCATTATGGGCAAAGGCCTCTATTCTTGGAGCTAGTCCCGCACTAGTCCACCCGCTTCCGGAGCTCCATGATCGTAAGCTTCAGCTGCCTGAAGCTGTGCTCTCCCCTGAGGTCGGGGTGGACCTCCTGGTGGTGGTGGTGGTAGTGCCTCGAAGCGTCGCCCACCACCTGCTGCTCGGCCAGCTCCTCTGCCTCGTCTGCCTCCTCCCTACGGACCGCCACGGTCGAACCTCTGCCTCTGCCTAGGTGGTTCCTCAACCGTTTGCTGCTCCTCTGCATGGCGGGTCGGGCAGTCACGAGCCATGTGGCCTTGCACGCTGCATGCATAGCACTGTCTTCCACTCGAAAGACTGGCTCCGCGCTATGTGCCCTGCACTGCTGAGCCAGTGCCCAGAGGTCGTATGCCTGAAGTTATGGTCTGTCTGGACCACTGAGTCATTCGTCGACTGCCTGCTGCAGATGACTCTGCCACGTGCCGCCCTACGGTGGGTCGCTGCGCTGGTGTAGACTCAGCAAGGAAGCTCTCGATCAGAAGGGCCCGCTCCAGTACTCCTGTCTGAGTCGGTATGCTGAGGGAGATCAGCGATGCCCTGATCTCGTGTCTCAAACCCTGCTCGAAGGTCCGGGCCCGGAAGAATGGGTCCCGTACCATGTCGGTCGAGTAGCGCGAGAGATCAGTAAATCTCGCCGAGTACTGAGCGACCGTCATGCTGCCCTGCCGCAGCTGTAGAAGCTCCTGGATACGCACCGCACGAAGGGTGGCTGGGACGAACTCCGAGCGGAAGATGCTCTCGAAGTCCGTCCAAAGAAGATATGCCTCATCGTGCACCTGGAGCATCAATCTCCACCATCTTCCTGCTGCTGTGTGCAGTAGGCTCAAAGCGAGGATCACCATGAGGTCTGCTGGTGTCCTCACTAGCCTAAACACACGTACCACTGCCTCCAGCCAGTCCTCGGATGCCTGGGGATCCGTCTCCCCGCGAAACCTGGGTGGTCGCTGGCGCTGAAACTCATGCAGTGCACTGAGGCGACATGCATCATCAGCGACTGGTGTTGGAAGCATCGGGGGCTCGGCGGGTAGAACTACCGCCGGTGCCACTACTGACAAAGGGCACTGCACTGAGGCCTCGTCGCTCGGTGGGCTGTCGTCACACTTGACTCTCAGAACCCTAGCTGGCTGCCGTCGTGGGGCCATCCTGAATAGGAAACAGGTGCACCACGGTCAAAAAGTATATCTGGTGAGCTGACACAAAGAAATCACAAAGAAAACTTTGAAACACACACGCAATCAATGTTTTCGTGCATTAAGTCGGAAATCAGAAGTCAGGGTCCTGGTGTACGGATACGTCGGCCGCCGCACCAACACTGGACTCCCTGGACTGATAACCACACTCAATACACTAAACATTATTGCTTCACATAGAAAATATCAGAGTTCACGGTAGAACCGAACTCCTCTGATTCCAATTTGTCACGACCCGCCCTCGGGGTCCGTGTCGTGACTACCCCAATCCCGCCTTCCATAGGCCAGGGGCTGGCGACTAGCACCAAGGTGTAAATCCCGGTAAAAAGGGAAGGCATTGCCTTTGTAATGTAAACAAAACACACAGAGTAAGCAAGCGGAAAGTAAACACTAAGCAAAAGCAGAGTAAAACTGAAATTGCGGAAAAGTAAATTGGCCAGTATACAAACCCAAACTGAAATTAAAGTACAACTCGAAAGGGAAAACATCAACTGTAAAGTAAAAGCCGCTACACCGAGCTGTCCACTAGAAATCCCACCTGAAGGATGGGTACAGATAGCTCCACTGCTCCACGGGTCCCGTCGTCCACTCCGAGCACGTCCTGCCCAATGGTCCACGACCAGGTACCGTCCTGCTCTGCAAGCCTCAGCTAAGATCAACGATGTCCATCGTCTGCAACCAACAAAACGTAGTGCGGGCAAAGCCCGTGCAGGGGTGAGTATAAGCTACTCAGTAGGGACCCCGAGACCCCTGAAGGTCTCTCAAAATCCACAAAGGATAAACCACAAAGAAATGTACAATCACGAAGTAACAACCAACACTGCTTAGGTATATACCCATACATATACCTAAGTCATCAATTTCAAATACGCTCCAACCTCCGAGCCCAAGTACAACTCAGTCCACACAGGAAAGTAAACGTATTCCACACAGGAAAGCAAAACATAATCCACACAGGATAGCAACAGGATTCACCTCACACAGGTATACTTCTTCGAAAGACGATAAAGATGATCTCTGATCTATCTAAGTCGTCGGACCCATGAAGGATCAATAGGTAAATAACCCCCGCAAAAGACCCACACAGGATCGGGCCCACACAGGACCTGTAGGCGCTGGTTCACACAGGACCGCTGAGCGCAAGGACCCACATAGGATCGGACCCACATAGGATCTGTAGGCGCTGGTTCACACGGGACCGCTGAGCGCAAAGACCCACACAGGATCGGACCCACACAGGATAGGGCCCACACAGGACCTGTAGCACTGATCCACATAGGATCGCTGAGTACTGTAGTCATCGTCGTCGAATCCACACAGGATCTCTGTACTGTCGTCGTCGCAGTCACAGTAGCAGTAGCAGTAGCAGTAGCAGTCACAGTCGCAACCAGCACTAAGGTTCCCGCACACAGCAAGCTCGTTCGGAGGGTCCGCTCCACGAGCCGAGAGGCTGATACATCAACTGTCACAAAGTCCAGAGTTGATGTACCCAAGAGTTCCGTATCGTCAACAGGAACTCAACGCAACAGACGGCGCGTCGATCGGACGCCCGGTCTGAGAGTTATTTGCATTTTCATCCCCGGGGCCCGGTTGGTTTTTAAGGCAAAACCAACCCGACCGTACTCCACCTGCATCCAAAACTCGGGCAAAGTATGCTAAAAGATCCTTCTCACTAAGAGGAACACAACAAAGCTGACGACACGTCAATCGGACGTCTGTAGCTCAAGATATGTGTGTTTCCGCTCCGAAGACCCGGTTGGTTTCGTGTACGAATCAACCCGGCCGAACTCAAAGTGTTCCGAAACCCTGAGTGCAATATACCAAAACGACCGCCTCGATCCAAGGATCGCGTTGCTGCAGACGGTTCATCAATCGGAGGTCCGTGGCTCAAGTTATGGACAAAAGACCGAAACTGTCTTGAAAACGGTGGGTCTGGGTCCGGGCCGACCCGGCCCGGCCGGCCGGCGGCACGGCGGTGCGGCGGCGCGGCGGCCTGGCGCCGCACGGGTGCAGCGCGCGGGGGCAGGGCCCCCGCTTGATTGGAAAGGCGGCGCGACTTTTAGCCGCGCCATTTGGAAACCCCCCCCCCCCCTCGTGGGGGGCCTGCTTTGAAGAAAACCGGGGGCCCGACTGCCCCCCCTCAATGAAACCGCCCCCCTCATAAATGGGGGGGGGGGGTTTAGAGCTGGCCGGGGGAATTAAATTCCCCCGGCATTTGACCTTCCGGCCGGCCCTCTACCGGCCGGGTTTTCTTCAACGGGATCGGAAAACTGGTCCCCTTTCCGGCTTCCGACGCCAGCGGCCCGGCCGCCGGTCTTCTCGTCCCGCCGCGGCCCGGAACCGGCCACGGTGTTCGTCGTCTGGCGTGGTGCGACTGCACCGCGCCCCTCCGCCGCGCCTTTGATTCCCTTCGACGCGGCGCGACGGCGTCGCGTTCTTGATGTTCCTTCCACGGCGCGGCGCGACGGCGCCGCGCAAAATAATCGTGCAAATATCCGCGTGGTGCGACGGCACCACGCCATCTTGTTTCAACCGCAAGATAAATCATCAAGAACAAATGAGGGGGTTCGAACGTGTTCATGCGGTCCGGCCCCCTCACGTTAAACGATAACACATATTTAAATATCCTCACGTTTTTCATGCTAGAACCACCAACGAGAATAAATAAATAAACAAATAATAAACAACAACCCCTACCATGAAAAATGAAGTCGCACGTCGGGTATCATGGAGAAAGGCGTCGCGGCGTCGGACGTAGATTCCGTGGACGTCGGGGTGCGTCTGAGGAGGAAATGACATCTCTTCACTTGTCTCTATGACGAAGAAGGGAGGTACGTTGTCGTTGGAGATGATCACCACAGTCGGTGACTTCTCCCTTGTCGAGGAGGAAGATGAAGACGGAAGGATCCAGGACGCCGAGTCTTGAAGGTCGTGGGGTCGATGTTCTTCGTCGGAGAAGAACCGTTCTTCACATTTTTCGTCGAAGACGAAGAAAATCTTCAAGTCTCTCAACGATTCTCCCAAACCTCTCAAGCAACAAAGAAACTAACCAAAAATAAATTAAGCACACACTTAATTTATTAACACAACACCAACCTTTGAAATTCAAGAGTTTGAATTTCAAAAACTCAAATTAAACCCACTTATTAATGTCATAAGTTATAACTCAAGTTCACATCATTAATTGTGAGTTGGTGGGGGGGGTGGGGGTTAGGGGATATGAAGGGGTGGGGTTCGTGTGGGCCCCACCACCCTCTTAACCTCCCAAGGGAAGTTGTGTAGTTACCCAAATTCCATCCTATGGATAAAAACACTTAAGGAAAGATAAAAGAAATAAAAATTGAAGTTAAATTTTTATTTTAACATTCACAATTTTTTTACAACTTCCCTCGTGTAAAAGAAACTCCAGAATAGGCGTTCTTAAGCAAATACCAGCGCTGCAGTTCCATCGGTGCCCTCGGAATTCAATTCCGAGCACCGGATCAAAAGTTAGGAATTCTTTCTCGTTCGTTCACTGAACGTACCCGAGCCAAACTTCGACAATTGATTCTGGGCACACCGGGCCTCGGAATCAGGTGTCGTCAGAAACCGCGCTCTTGTAAAATTCCAAAGAAAATTAAGAAAAAATTTCCCTTGAATTTTACGGGTCTTTACAATTATCACATGGAGCCTTTGGGGACTGATATGTCGATGATCCATATAAATGAGTTGACGTAGAAGGGATTTAGATGGACTACTTTGTCACCATGGGGTGCACAAATTTTTGTCCCTATGAAGGCTTATTGTTTTTTGTGGAGGTAGATAGACAACAAAAAAATGAATCAAGTAATGGTCAAAATTAATTTCCATATCATGTGTATTTATGTATTGATTAACTAGTTAATGTGATATAATTATTTTTTGAATATGTAATTACATTATAGATTTCAGAATTTTTGATAGATGGTTGAATTCATCCCAGAAACCACATTCATGTGTCATTCTAAACACTTCATGATTATTTTCATATCGTTTGGCGTCCCAAATGCCCCATTTATTATCATTGAAATCATGAATTCAATGTTCAATGAGTTCATATATTTGTTTCTGGTTGAATAAATCATAGAAAAGATAATATACATGATGAATTATTATTTTCATGCTGATAATATTTTTAACAGTCCATGATTTTTTGAATTTATGTTTCATATTAATTTAACCTTCTCGATATTTTTTAACTTAAAAAATATTGAAGTTATTTTATTCTATATTAAAGAACACTATTTTAATTAATTTATACACAACTAATAGTAAATTCATAAGTCCATGAAACAAAATAATTATCTTTTTCTACCTAGAACACGGAGTTTGTTTTTCATTACACGTAATAATGTCATTCCTCAATGGAATCAGTATCTTGCATGACTGAGTTTATCGAATAATAGTATATCATTATAATGTTTTTAAATAGTAGAATAAGATATATCCTATATTTTAAATTATAGGTTATGAATATTATAAAAACATTTATGGAAATATTTGGGTAGAAAAATATAAGATGAATTATTAGGATACCAATTCATTTGAAATTGATATGAAAAATGATTGAATATAAATGGAAATATTATTATTTATATAGTAAAAAAAGTATACTGGCCTTAATAAATTAAAATATTTATTGTAATTGTGTTATATTAATTTAATAAATATTCCATATATTCAATAAATTAATTATTATATTCATCCAATAAATTTTACTGACATAATATAAGGACAGCCTGAATTTTATACATAAAAACCAATTATTTTATTCTGCATTTTTACTTCATTTTAATATTAGACCCATATTAAATAAAATATCAAGATATTATAGAGATTGATTACGTTAAAAACATTATATTAGATATCATAACCTAGGAATTATGTTTGAAAAAATTTATAGTTTTTTAAGTAATGTCTTTTTTTCTAATGAAAAGTATAAAATACATCATTTTAGTTCAAAACTACTCTCCATAAAATTTATATATAATGTGAAATTTAATTTTAAATTGGTTAAAAAGTATAACTAGATAAAAAATTTATTAGTTATTGTAATATAGGTCAATGCGATCAATTTCAGTTTAAAATTCGGAATAAAAACAAGGCAAACTCATTAATTTTTTATCATTAAAAACCTACATTGTTGACCCGAATACGAGGTTAATTTATATTATATTGCACCAAATCTATGATTATAATTTTGGAAAATTGATTCCATATATGGAATCAGTATAATATATAATTTTCATTAAGGTAAAATTAATTTTTTTAAAAAATATTAGTGAAATTGATTAAAATTAAATACTACAATTAAAGCTAAATTAAACTTAATAAAGGACTAAACCATGTCATGAAGGCACATAATGACCAATAAACATGTACAAAATCTTTTTATGGCCTTATTTAGACCATATATTTTTTATATAAACTTGTTATCATTATTTGATTGACAAGAAACAAAAAATGTAGGTGGGGTTTCCCTTTTCCAAAAAATTCCACTTGTACCACTCATCCTCCATTATAAAAGTTCACCACCTCTCCTGATTCTTGAAACCTCCCAAAGCACATAAGATCAGACCCAATCATCCCAATACATTCCATAAAATCCAAACATTTCTTTTGTGAGACATCATTTAGAAAAAAATCCATCCAAGGAAGCCTACTGGAACAATCCATAAAGAGTTACCTGATTAAAAGGTAACAAATTCTCTCAATATCCTTTCTTTTCATTTCATTCTCAAACCCTAAACTATATTTACTTACTTATAGTATAAAAATTACCATATTTATATTGGGATATTATTATTCTTCATTTTTGACCTACACTTACACACACATCCATCTAATTGGAGACAAATATACTATTTATATGTTTGTTGAACTACTCCCTCACTGAACAATGATTATTCATTTTTTATTTTAAATACTCTCATAGAGAAAATTATGATAGAAAATATGTTTCTATATGTTACATATTATATTTTATTTCAGCCTTTTAAAACACAAATATATATAATTTCCATTTTCTATAAACATGTTAATTTATTTTAAGGAAGTGTAGAATATTTCCCCTCAAAGCATTCTGATTCGATTACACACAACAAGGAATGTATTTAAAGTCGGTTTAGTGAAATTATATGATATATATTATATAAAAATGGAACTATAATAGTGATAAGTATACATATATATACACATGTTTCATTTAGTTTCTTTCTATCAATACGAAAAAAACAAGGAAACAATGTTTACACATACTTATGAATTATCGTCTCTTTGAATGATATATTAAATTTCATAATTGTATCGTCTATGTATTATTATAATACATATATAATGAATAAAAATATATTCATATCTTTTTTTAAATTCTATAAGTCATTATATATGTATAATGACCAAAGATATAAAAAATTAAGGCACATATGAAGAACAACACAGATATTACCCATATAGGAAATTGGACACCTGATTATAATCAAAAGGTTAACAAAATGCCATAATAAAACCATATAAGGTTTTTGATATAATAATATGGTTCGGTAAAATATTTATATTGAATTTATATTTATTAAACATGTGGTGTGAATGCATACTAAGAGAGTCAAGACACATGGTAATGAGATTTCATTTCACATTTTATTTCTGTGAGATACGTCCCATGTTAACCACTATTTCTTTTTTACATAGTTTATATAATTGTCATTAATGTATCATGTGATTATTTTTCATAAATTTATTATTAATTACATAACCATTATTTGATTCTCTTTTGTAGGGTTTATGTTTCAAAAGATACCAAATCGTTATGATAATTTTGTCTCGATTTACATTCCTTGAGACACATGCCATGTTTTGCATATATATTTTTATTATATGTGTAAAAAATACCTTTAACATGTTATATCATGATTATAATTTATTTAATTATATTTTAATCATAATTTAATAACATTTTTGGACATGGGGTGTATGCTAAAACGTTACCCAGTGATAAATGTTTTTTGAAAAAAAATTTCCTTTTTGAGATGGTTTATGATTATGCTTCATTTATAGAAATATTATAATACATCACTCAAGAAAATTAATAATTTTTCTTATTATCTTTTTATTCATGAAATTATCATGTTTTCGTTCCAAATTTCTACTATATGGTTCCTAATATTGTCAAGATATTGTTATTAAGAAATCCATAATTTACAATCTATTCGGTCAGAAATCTATGTTCCTTCAAAACCCTGTTATTAAAAAAATGATTTCTAGAAATATTGTATCAAATAATCATTAACATACATTTTTACCATTTTTCATTTACCAATGATTTAAAATGAATCTTCTTATCTCTTTATAAATAATGATTATTCAATCCTTTTACATTCAAAATGAATGATCTTCTTATCTCGTAAGAAATGTGGGGATTGGCCCATTATCATTTGTTTGAAGCATCTTGTGTATGTTTAAAGGTATAATTTTTAAGAATTTTTTTAAATAATTTTCTAATAATTGGGTTTAAAAAGGTTATAAATATTTCATTATATATTCCCATGTAATTTTTATGGGATATGTTTCTTCAAAGATTTCTTAAGATTATTTTATAATTTTTCAAGGAAATTGATTTCAAAATGCTGTTTGTATCCATTTAAATGTTTTGTAGGAAATTTTTTAACATAAATCATTCCATGATTCTTTTATATGTATTCAAAAAGAATATTTTAGAAATTTATTTGAAGCTTAATTTATTTATTTCCAAGGAAAATGGTATTCAAATCAGTTTCATGATCTATTTATATGGTTTCAATGAAAATGGATTAAAAAAGGTTTTCAAATCAATATTTATAGTATTTACAATTTTTTTTCAAGAAGTTGGTTTTCAAATTTGATTATGTTTTAAAGATCCTTTTGTCAATGAATAAAGGATATTTTCCTCATAAAAGGTTTTCAAAATATCTTTCAATGTTATTTTACATATAATGTGAAATATGTTGATGTTAATTATTCCATTTATGAAATAACCACATGGTTTCATTAATATTCATTCTTGAATGGTTTAGGTATTTCTAGAATGGTTCTTATGAAACCTTTTTCACTACCATGGGTTATATGCTTTTTACACCTGCTTCTTTTTATGGGTTATTTTTATGATAAAATGATTATGAAACCGATATTTTTATGCTAGATATGATATGATTACATTTTTATAATACCCATTTCATTTAATGGGATATAATATAATTATATATTATCTGTTGTGACATATATATATGATTTCATTATGAGATGGGTGAGACCTATATAACCCTCTAATAGATTGTGTAAAAATTTATATCTCATGATATAGACTAATATGGTATTAGTAATGAACCATGACTACTAATATGGCCACTATAATGAACCATGACTACCAATATGGTATTAGGAGTTGAATCATGCTACTAAGAAGGAAATTGGAGAGATTCATGACTAAAAAGATGGTATGGGGAGTGAACCCATATATCAAATATGGTTTGGAAGTGATGCCTTTGATACAATAGAAATAATATTATATGATTATATGTCTTTCACAATTCCATGTTTTTTCTATTTTATGCTTTCATGTATTATTTTCATTATTTCCATATGTTTCATGACTTATTAACGTCAAATAATTATGACATGTTTCATGTATATGATATTTGATATGGAGGATATGATCTTCTTTTATCAGGATCATGTACTCATATCCCAATTCTTCTGACTATCATTATATATATATATCCCTTCTTTACCCTTACTGAGCCTCTAACATCACCCCTTATTATGTTTACTTCCACAAGTTAAAATAATATGTATTGTGTTTGTTGTTTATATGAAGGTTTTTATTAATGAAGAACCTAGTGGGAGATAGTGTAGCTATCATATGTATTTGTGTATATGTTTTCATGTTTTAAAGGAACTATGACAGTATAGTCATTAGTTGTCTGTTTGTATAATGTTTTGAGTATTATGAGAAAAATATATGTAATGTTAATGTATGATAAGATAGGGTCACAGTAATTGGTACCAGAGCAAAAGGATTAGTAATCATTTATAAATTCTGATAATAAAAAATTAGTTATATCTCATGGTATATTTATAAGGATATGCATTGGTATGTCTTTAAGGATACATATATGGATTTTTTAACATTTAGAATAATGTCCCGGAATTTTGGTAATGGGTTGAGTGATTGGTTTCCTAGTAATAAATCATTGTATGTATATTACGAGTGGATGTGTCTCTATCAGTGATGTACATAGGGGTAACAAATTTGATAAGATATTTTGAGACAAATTTTGGAAATCTGGTACAAGACAATAGGATTTCATACACACCTGGTTTGACACTCCCTAGGGAAATCTGTTTAAATTCACAAAACTCATCACAAATTATCATAAAGGATTTAAATATATTTTTGATATGAAGAACCAAGGATAAACCTATGGTGTCATATATTATGGAATTTTTTCTTGATTTATACATCCTATATGTAATTCTTTTCATACCTATGTTGTTTTCTTGTATAATATTTAATGCTCACACTATGCTTCTATTTTATTCTATGGAAGGAACTGGATTAATGTTGAATTTGATTGATGATTCATTAAGGAGAATTAATGTGGAATGATTACAATAGTGGAATATGTTGTGATCATTTCTAATCTATTTTTGTATAACATGATTAATAACTTGTTCATTAAACAACTCTTCGAATCCTGAAGGAACATAAATAAAGTTTTTACTGAGTGTTTGGTGAATGGATACTATGTAGGAAAAGATAGTTGGTTTTTTTGTGTCAATAGGGTGTAAAGAATCACCTAATTGGACGTCTTATAAGAAAAATAATATTTTTTGACTCATTAGAATAACAACACAAATCAAGTAACTATAAGGAAAAAAGGAACAGTTTAGTATTTGAAATGGATAAAAAATTCGGAATCCATAATTCATCATTAAATCTTATGTGTTTTAAGTGTAAAATTAATGTTCATTAAATAACCAATGCCCAAATAGGAATTCTTTTGAGGATAATAAGAAATGTGGTGTGAGTAATGGTTACATTATAGATGATGAAGATACTACAGATGAGATGTTAAAAGAAAGAGGTGTTGTTTAATAGGTTGAAGTATCCAAGACAATGGAATAAGGATGAAGTAGAATAATAAAATATTTATTTGGTTCTTAGATTCATGAATTATGTTATATATAAGTTGAAATATATTAGAATTTCATGTTTTTGTTTTTTTCTAATGATTTACAAAAATATTTTTAATGGATCCAATGTAATTGAAAATTGATTTAATTTCAATGTTACATCAATGGAAAACACATTATTTTAGAAAACATAACCATTAATATGTTCATTATGTTAGAATATTTCTATTTGGATAGATATATGTTGGATATAAGTAAAATGGATGGTACTAGTTACATTGGAACTAATTAAGGACTTGTTAACATGTAGTTTATTATATTAATAATGTATTTTACAACTTTATGAAATTCGGGAATATATCCTCTAATCAATGAAATAAGGAAGAATTATTGTTTTATTGAAGTGTTTTTGGTAATTCATGTTATTACAATTTTTTGGAAGAATATATGATTAGGGTATTCACATTCATGGAATGTGATAACCAATATCTAGAATGCGTTGTATATGGGAATAAATTTTAATATGACTTTAAGACGTTCCTTATAAATTTTTATATTTTCATTTTTAGAAGGTTTATATGGTTAAACATTCAAGAATATTTTAGGTTGAACTTTATAGGATATATTTATGCACTGTGTTCCTATTGAAAACCTTAACTGAAAGTCTATATAGTGATTTACCTTATTAAAAGTATTTATATCTTTTTTATTTTTTAAAATATATTATCATGTAATTAGAAAAGGATATCATGTATGTTGGGTGAAAAAAATTATTTCCAGCTAGGTCGTGGGACATAAACCCATGTCTAAAGGACAATAATGGTTTCACAACAACCAATAGCCTACACGATGTCTAGATTAATGTTAAATTATATTGGTTCTATAAGTATAATTGATGAACCAAAAGAGTTAATTTTTTTGTTTACAGATTAATTTATTATCCATGCTGATTTTGAATAAAATTTAGAAACAAATAGTTAAAATTTCCATTCATTTAAGGGCCTTAAAATCTTCTGAAACAGTATTTTAGCACCTCGAGCATCAAAGTTAATTTATAGACATCCAATTATTGAATTAATGGATGAATTAAAAATATATAAAAGGTAAACTAAAGAATAAATTATTTTTATAGAAATATATGATGTATGTATATTACCATTTATTCATGGTCAATAACAAGATTACTCAACTTTTGGATAATGATCAAAATAAAATTTTGTCCTAAAACATTAGTTTTTTTGAAATGAGGAACTATTAAATCATCACTAATTTATTAATTTTAGGCTCCCATCATTTCAATGATCATTTCCATGTTAGTTATTAATGACCTGAATTACTTCATATAAATATTAATTCTTTTCATCCATGTGCAATCTTCACTCCCAAAATATGTTCTCATATGTGGAAGTCGCTTTATATGTATCTTTGGGTAATTATAATGGTTCCAACCTTTCTTATTAACTGTATCATATCAATTTATTTGATTTGGGTTTCTATAAATGGAACATTAATGTGTAAAAACATTGATAACCTTGATTAATTTTGAGAATGAAATTCATTTTAAGGGGGGTAGAATGTAACACCTGGAGTATTTGTGATTTTCATTTCGAATTAATTTTACATTTTCTATATTTTTTGTTTTATATAACACTAAAGACCATTTATTTTATTCCAAAGAAGTATGTTTGTATTTTCATTATACACAAAACCAATCAATCATGAATTAAATTCAATATAAACATTATATTTCACTACATGTAACACAAAGGTTATCTTTCATTACAGAAAACCAAGACTTTTCTTGATGAATTTCATAACATGCCCGATCAAGTTTTACCAAACTATAGTGTATCATAAAAATGTTATAAATTATTATAATTTGATATAACATTGATTTAAAATTAGCTGATACGAATAGCACGAACTAATTTTTCAAAATATTTGGTTTAAGAATATAAAATATGAATTCAAAGGTTTCAAATTAATTAGAAAATATTATGTAAACTGATTTAATATAAAGAGAAATACTATTATTTTTATTGTTAGAATGCTATTTTAGTCTAATAATTTTAATAGTTTATAATAAATGAGTTATATAAATGTAATATATATTATATATTCAATAAAATAATTTTTATATTTATATTGTATATTTTATATTCATATGATAAGAACCAACCCAATTATATGGTTAAAAAAGTATTTTTATTAAGGATTATTACCCTATTATAATTAAGAAACCATTTTATATAAAATACTTCTATTTTTTATGTAATTAATATTTCAAAAAACTTTCATATATTAATGTTTAAAATAATAATTATTTTATTTTAATTTCAATGTTTTTTTCAAGTGAAGTTTTATTTTTTTAATGAATATATAAAATAATGATTTTTTTTCAAAACTTAATATCAATCTAATTGATTTATAAGGATAAAAATTATTTTAAATTTGTATAAAAGTTTAATTAAATAATAATTTTATCAATTTTTACAATTTAGTTCAGTGAGAAAAATTTAATTTAGATCTTGGGATTAAAAACATAAAAACTTCTGAATGTCTATACTTTAAAACCTGGATAGTTGACCTGACTGCAGGAATGATTTTAATGTGATTAAAATATTGAAAAATGGATTAAATATTTTGAATCAATGTTATTATTAATTTATAATGAGTTAAACATTATTTTTTACTAAAAATATTATTCAAACTGATTAAAATTAATTACATCAATTAAGGTTAAATAAAGCTTAATAAGGAACTAAACAATAATCATAAGCTCCAAAAAACCTATATAATTTCCCAAAAACCATTTTTTGGCAATATATAGACCCTAAAAAACATTTTATATAAATTTAATAATTATTTTATCCATATTAAATAAATAACATGGTTGAGGATTCCCTTTTCCAAAATATTACATGAGTGCCACTCCTCCTCCATTATAAAATGGCACCACCTCTCTCTCTTCTTCACACCTATCAAAAAAGTTATTTTCAGACAAGATAAACCAATTAAAATTACCAAAATCACTAAAATATTCACTGAATCCACTATTTAGGCATAATTAAATCCAAGGTATCCTTTCGACACAATCTAAATAGGATTTACCCAATTAAGAGGTAATGTCTTCTCTCAAGCTGTTTTCTTATTTTTATTCTCCACCACCTACAATATCTTTAATCCATAAATGGATAAAAAAATTACTAAATATAATATTTTGGTTTTATGTTATGGGTTAGACCTACACATAAAGACACATCCATCTAATGGGTAATGATTCTACAGATTATGGGTACGACAAACAATTGCACTACTAAAAGATGATTGCTCGTTTTTCATTAACCACCTATCATGTCAGAATATATGCAGTATAATCTATGTATATTTATTATATAATATATTTATTATTTATTTAATTTATTTAATATTTTGACAACATAAATCATTATACATTGCATTGCTGAAAACACGATAATCCCGTTTGAGGATATATGGACAACACCCCCTCAAAGTGATATGATTCTTTCTCATAGTACATGTAATTTAATAAGGATGTGTTTAGTGAACATATATGATATAAATGTTATTATAATGATACATTAATAATTAAATATATTCATATTTATACTCATACATATGTTACCTTCTATCAATCAATACGATTATAAAATCAGAAACAATGATTATATGTATGTTCGGCTTACCGTCACAATGAATGGGGAATTCCATTTAATAATTATATATTTTATAGATTTTTATTATACAAATATACAGAATATATATGATATTTATATCATGGGGTACATTCCATAATTAATGATATAATTATAAGGACCAAAGATATAACAAATTGAGGAAAATGCGAAGACCAGAAAAGAAATTACCTAAAGTGAAATGTTATCATAATATTGTTGAAAAGAGGTAGATATAAGGCCATAATTAAAATATATATGGTATTTGATATAATAATATTGTTTTTTAAAATACATATAATAAATTTATATTTATTATATAGGTGGTTTGAATGAGTATTATGAGAGTCAATACACAAGGTAAGATAATTTTATGTCCTATTTTATTTCTAAGATATACATGCCCTGATCACCACTCATTAAATTTGATTGGTGTATATACATTCCATTAATGTATTATATTATTAATAATATTAAATTTATTTGTAATTACATTTCCATTATGTGATCTTATTTTAATAGTGCTTATTTTTCAAAAGTTACCAAATCATTAAGGTAATTCTATTTCAATTTACATTCTTGGAGACACATAACATGTTATGCATCTATACTTTTATAAGAGGTGTACATACTACCATTAACATGCTATATCCGAAATATAAATCGTCCAATATATTTTATGCTTTATTTGTGTTCAATTTATTTCATTGTGATTATGGTTCAATGTTTCTATGTGATAAGAGTTTATTGAAACCATCTTAGAGCTTTTTAGGATTTTTATAACCATGCTTCCATTATTGAAATAATATAATACATATTTAGTGAATATTCATGGATTATCTTATCCTCTAGTTATTAATGATTAATTCATATTTTAATACAACCTTTCTACTCTTTGGTATATTATGTTATTATGATTTTTTTTTTCTGAAAGCCAGACATTACCTTTACTTCGTTCCGAAACATGTGTTACTTTAAAACCATGTTTTATAAAAGGGCTTCCAAGAATATTATATTTTAATTCAATAATCATTAAAATACTTTTTTGACATTTTTTTCTTTTACAAAAAATTTGAAATGAATTTTATCTTCACTTTCTGAACATTAATTTTTTCCTAACAATTTACCCATCAAAAGGAATATTATTCATAAATCATATGACAAGTACAAATTTAACCACATTCATTTATATGAATCATTTTTTACATGATTAAAAGTTTAATTTTTTGTATTTTTTTTAAATGAAAATTAATTTATTTTGAAACATTTTCATGCTTTATTTATATATTTTTAATGTAATTTATATTTAAAGTTTTTTTAAAGGGGTTTTAATATTATTTTGTAAAATTTTATGTGATTTTCTATTCAAACCATTTCCATTCATCATTTACTAGTTTTCATGGAAATTTTTTTAAAAAATGTTCTTAATATTCATTTATTTGTTTTAATCGAAAACTGTTTATCACAATATTTTCATATTTTATTTTATATGTTTTCAAGGAAACTATTTTCGAAAAAAATTCAATATCTCTTTACATATTATAAAATAGGATTCCAAATGTCTTTCAACTATATCTTTATAATAATTTCATATACTTTTCATTAAAAGTTATCCAAATGTTTTTAAGTTTTAATGATCCTTTTTTCATTGAATAAAATATATTTTCCTCATGAAATTGTCTCAAAATAAATTTCTATGTTATTTTACATTTATGCTGAAAAATTATGATATTACTCATTCCCTTATATGAAATGATCTACAGGTTCCATTCATAGTACTTCATGAATGGTTTATGTTTTAATGGAATGATTTTTATGAAACCCATTTTATTCCATGATTAATATGATTTTTAAACCCTATACTTTTCATGAGATATTTTTTTGATGAAATGATTCTGAATCATTTGTATTTTCTATACGTTATGATACAGTTAAATGTTGGTAATACCCAATTCATTTCATGGGTTATGATATGATAATTTATGATCTTCTAGAACATGTATATATGATTTCATTATGAGACGGGTGGAACCTATATCTACCACTGATGCTTTGGGTAATGATTTATATGTCGTGTGAAACAATAAAATTGTATTGTGGAATAACGATGACCACTATGATGACTATGCTAGTGAACCATGACGACCAAGATAATATAAGAAGGGTGCTCATGCTACAATGATGTATATAAGAGTGATCCATGAATATTATGATGGTATGGGGAGTGAACCCATACTTTCATGATTGTCATGGAATAGATGTCAGGGATACTATGGAAAACATATTATATTTTATTGTGTCATCCCCAATTCCTTGTTTTAATCTAATGTTATGATTTCATGGCATGTGTTCATTATTTTTATATGACTTATTTTTTATGAACTACCATGATTTAGGACAGGATTCATGTATATGATCTTTAATATAGAGGGTATAATATTCTATATTTATGATCAAGTAGTCATTGAATTGTGGTTATGAATATTAATATATATCTTCATTTTTTACCCTTAATAAACATCTGATATTACATCATTTTATGTTTACTTCCCCATGGTATGAAGATATGTTTTATGTTATATGTTTCTAATAATGGTTCTTCTCATAAAGCAACTAGTGGGAGATATTGTAGCTCACTTTTTTATAAATATTTATATTTACATATTATAAAGGCACTAGAGTTGTGTGGTCATTGGGAATGAATTAATATAATGTTTTATGTGTTTCAAAAAATTGAAGTAATGTCAGTATATTAAAAGTGAGTGATTCTATAATATTAATGTTTTTCGATATCCATTTACATGATTATCTTTATGGGATGATCTATATGTTTATGTTGTGGAAGTGGAAAGATAATTTTTCTCTAACATGTGGTTTTCAATAGGGAGTGGTAGTGTATCTATCAATGATAAATAATATCAATTCTTAATATCCAAAAATGATTTATGTTTTGGTCATTAGTTTCTTCAATAATACTTGAAGTTAAAAAATGATCATGTATGGATTCTATTGGGTATTAGTAACATTGGTAAACATGATAGTAATGTAAATGCATTGTTCATAGAGTTTGAGATTCCAATAATGTTTTTGAATAAAAGAAGAAAAAGTAAATTATCTCACATATAGTTCAATTTTTAGAGGAGGAAGTGGTTTTTGAGGTGTTCTATGACACCTCATTTAAAATTCTTAGATGTGTTATGAGGTAAAAGGGATAATTGATGTCATATGGGTCTATGAAAATGAATACCCTTATAGTAACAATGTAAAATCCACAACCCATGATCCACTAATACATTGATCTATGTTAAGTTTCCACATGATGTCATGAATTAATCCCTATACACCAAAGGTTTTTGACTAGTACCAAGGGTCTAATAAGTCATATGGTGATACTATACCTTCATTAATAATGTATTTCATTGTAGATTATTACAAGAACATCAGACACAACATGGAATAACAAATAAACCATCATAAAAAACTATCTCGCCAAATTTGGGACAAACCGTATCCCACAAAAAATTTGTCATTCCACGCTACCTATGCTAATTGAACAAAACCGAAAGAATTATAGACATCATAATCCCCAAAATGGTCCGGACTCCATATATGGAAAATCACCCTAATACATCCCAAGCCTAACTAAAATCCCAAGCACATGACATTTTCCCTTTTCATGACCAGAAACCATGAAATCTACTTGAGCACCCAATGAAAATATGAGAATGATGTGAGTATGACTAAGTAGACCACCACCAATGGTATCTATAAAATATTTACACTAAATTTGTAGTGCCTGAATGCATGAAATAAATGACTATTAAATGAATAATAGTATAGGTGATATTAGTTAACAAACATTTCATTAACCATTTCAATTCTCACTAAAAATTCCCTTCATTTTAATCCCCTTATTTACATAATTCATTATCACCATGTTTCTATTATTTATGCATTTCCATCATAATGTATAAGGGATAGGTTGAGTACATATCTATTTAAGGATTAATATTTCGCATTCAATAAAACACAGTTATCTATGAGCCTCAGTAATGGTAGTTTCATATAATACAACCATTGAGGATATAGGGGATTAGTTCGAATCCCCATCCTAGGCATTCCTGGGTGGTTTTAGATCATCTTTTCAACATGACATTTGAGACGATACAGAGTCCTTTATCCCATTATCAAGCCATGTAAACATGTATATATATATATCCATTCACCACAAATACCATAATACTTCCATGAAAATCCAATTAAGTAACATTTTTATCAATAAATATCTTCATGGGAACAAATATTATGCTACAACCCATTAACACATTTAATTTCAATTAAATTGTTGTTATCAAAATTCTAATACATTAACCCACTTAACATATTCAACAATTATCATGAATTTACTCCCTTATGAATTTCATGTATAAATCTTAATCCATTTAGAATATTCACATTAATCCCTTTTTAGAAAAATTCACAAGCCATCACTTAGAAAAAAAATGTTTCTCATTCCACATACTTTAACCCCATTTGAGATTTCAACATAATTCATAAGCTATTTGATATAATTTAAGATAAATTAATTAAACCATTTAATAAGCATGTCAAGCAACCCCTTATGAAATTGTAAAATCTATAAACAATATCATTATTCAATCTCCAATAGAACTATTAATATTTAAATGCTCGAAAATGGATCTACATTATCACGTTATAATTCAAAAAATAAATCTATCAATTCCAAGGTTTGGGAATGTCAGTGCACCAATGGGTGGCCTAAAATTGGTTAAGTCATCCGCTATGCACCCAAATGGGATCACGAGGGTTTGAAATCATTATTTAGATTTACATTTCACCAAATCCCAGAAAATTATTTCTAGGAACAACAAAAGGGATGCAAGAACCCCTATTCATAGGCACAAATCTAATTAAAGGCAATGTGATATAATATGTTGAACATCTACCTCAAATATTTTTATAAAATAACACTTAATCATGGATATATCTCATTTTAAAAAAACCATTGGAATCTTTATTAACATATTTCACTAGAAAAGAGGTTTTTAGATCTTCATAATAAGATCACCCAATATAAAAACCCAAATCCAAAAAAGAGATGAAATGAGAATATTACACTTACCTAGAGTTTCCATCCACAAATAATGATAATATAAACATCCACGAATTAAGGTAGATTAGTCACTTGGGGGAATTTAGAGACTTGGTTCATATCTAGAGTAGAAAGGGAGAAAATGGGGTAGAAACATGGGTAAGGTCATAGTATTTTTAATGGAAAAACTACAATTTTTTCAATATTTATTGGATCACACGGTTGGTCTATACTGTTTTCCTAGAAGTGAAAAAGCTTCTATATAAGTGATTAGGTATTGCACAGTTACCTAGGGAGATCTAAACCCCTGAAAAATAGAAATCAAACTATGCGATATTCTATTCTCTCATGTCGTACGATTCATCCATCCCCTCACATGGTTTGAACAAACCAAGCAAAGACCACGTAACATGCTTATAGAGCTGATTGATTTTCTTTATCATTCATGTCCTGAACTGCTAGGACACCCTGGTTCCTCCTCATGAACATGGGAAACCTTTATTTAGCAAAATAAATGTTGGTAAAACCTAACATTAATCATAAACATACCTTATGAAAATATGAGATCCTACAACCTCCCCACATTGTAACATGTCATCCTTGTGCCTCACTTCCAAGCATTAATTTGATTAAAATGAAAATATATTGGGCCTATGGGTCAATAAATTTGACACTAACTCCAAATTTTATTCCTTAAAATTTCAATTTTTTCATAAAACATGAACTGAGGGAGCATTCTTTCCTCGTAATACTTTCTTACTTTGATCCATAATAAAGAATGGATGCTTCTTAAAAGATGCACCAGCCTCCAGCTCCACCTTTTCAACATTAACCACATGAGATGGATCTGGGTGATACTTCTAAATATGTGAAATAATAAATACCTCACGCATTCCACTATACTACTTTGTAATATCCTATCAGTAATCCATCGGTCTTATCCTCTCTAAAATCTCAAACGGCCCCATGTATCTGGGTTCCATCATTCCCTCATTCAAAATTATATATTGAAAAAACCATAGAGAATCCTAAAGACAAATGATATAACCCATAATAAAATGATTAGGTCTTCAATTATGATATTCATATGAATTATTCCTACTCTGATCCATTTACATGTTCCTCAAATTCAATTTTTCTTATTCTGACTTCTTCTGCATGAGGTTAGGTTCTAATATCATAGACTCTATGGCATATAACAAACACAACGAGGATTTACACAACCACTTGTATAGTTTATTTAAATGTTTTCATCTGATTCATATCCTGAAAAATATTTTTTTAGGAAATATCAAAAATTGAAAAAAAATTCCCATTAACAACCAAAATTCCAAATCACAAGATCTCAACATATCATTTAGTACCTGAATTGAAAGATCTGAATGACCATATTTTTTTTCAATTAATATATATTCTAAAAAATAAATAAGTACTCAATTTTTTCTTCATTCCATTCCAAATGTGTTATGAATAACATGAATCATGATTTGACACTATATTTTATGGCACTCCGTGCAATCGTACTCTCTCTTGAATGTTCAACTCACCCTACTGGTAAATAATGAAGCTCTATCATACTAGAAATAAATAGGAAACTGTTTTCAATCAGTACACAACTACCCAAATTGAATCATTCATATGAGGGTTTCTCAAAATTCCAACTACAAAATCCATCATTATGTTAATCCACTTCTACTCCAGAATGTGTAATGGATATAACAAACCACTTGGGTGATATTTGTCGACCATCAACTACTAATGGGAAAGGAACCACAACACTAAACCTACAACCTCTTTCTTCAACCCAGACCACCAATAATATGTATATTGATCATAATACATCATAATAAATTCTAAATGTGCTTCCCACATTGATGAATGGAATCCACATATCATCTTAATAAAACATTACTATAGTGAAACCACACTTCCATACACACTAAAAATACCATAATTAACAATAGGCCAAATTGAAGGTGACTCCACTCCTTCAAGACATTTCTTCATAGACAAACCCTTGAGATCATTTAGACGACTCTCCTTATTCCTACTCAAAGTGCTAAACCAATTTCAATGGATTCAAGGGTCATCTTTATATTCCCATCCCACAATTTTTGATGCATCTCAAGAAACAAATATATATTTCTCCATTAAAAGTTATCTTCTTGAACCACCTAATTTTGAGTCTTCTGACTCAGAGCATCTGAAACACTATTCAATTTTTCTGGTGTGTAGACCAAATCAATGTCAGAAGACTGTATGTATCTGACCCCTCTTTTCAGCTAATGATTCAAATATCACTTAGAGAAAATTTACATAATAATTTTATGTTTGTTAAAAACTATGAATCACTCTTCCAACAAGTAATTCCTCCAAAACAATATGGCATAAACTATAGAAGCCAACTCAACATTTTGAGTAGGGTAATTTCATTCAGGGGGACTAAATTGTCTTGAACAATATTCAATAACCCTATCATCTTACATCATAATTTCATTATTTCTAATACCAGATACATCACTAAACAATGTAGAACTCTTACCAGGATTGTCTAAGATAAGGACCGGTGCAGTCTTCAACTAAATCATCATTTATTAAAAGAATTATCACATTACATATATGACTCTAACTTGAATATATTAACTGTTAAGAATGAATGTGGTGTTTAACCCTATGATAAAACCTTAACCAACCATTATTATTAACCATAAAAACCTAGAAAACACCGAATGTCAAAAAATATTCTTGGGATACTCCCATGACACCACAACAAGCACCTTCTCTTGATCCACAAACATAGTTACATTAAAAATTATGTGACCCACGAAAATCACATTATGATTCAAAAAGTATCATTTTGATTGTTTGAAACAAATATTATGGTCTCTTAGTGTACACAATATAATGTCAATATGTTTTCCATAATTGTTGACTGTTCTAGAGAACACCAAGATGTAATTAATTAAGACATCCATTAACTGGTTTATATATGGGTTAAATATTCATTTCATTAAATCCATGAACATATCCAATGTGTTGGTCCACCTGAATGGCCTCTCCATGAACTCCTAAAAGTTGTACATTCTACTGGAAGTTTTCCATAGTATATCAAAAGGTCTCATCCTTAGATGATGGTTTTCCAATCTCATATCGATATGAAAAAGAAAAAAACACACATTAACTGGTCAAACAAGTCCTCAATTTATAGAATATGATATCTATTATTGACAATTTCTAAATTAAAAATTATATAATCAATGAAAAAACATAATGAACCATCAATCTTCTTTAAACGAACATAGGTGATCTCTATGGTGGAGTGCTCAGTCTGTTGAATCCTTTCTTCTCTAATAAAAAACAAAGAATTAAGCTCATGGTGTTATACTGGAACCATCCAGTATGGAAGAATGAAAACTATTACTTCTCCAGGTAACAACACTATCATAAATTCAATGTGCCTCTCAGTTGGTAGGCACAAAAAAACCTCCAGAAACACATCCTGAAATAGATCCACCACTGGTGAAAAAAAATTCATAAACTACTCCATCATCAAGTAGAAGACAATACCAAAAGTATATTAGTTCTCCCAGTTGTTGGAAAACTGGCCCCATTATATCCCACTCACCATGATTGATATATGTATCTCCCTCAAGAGATGTTAATGTTACTAGGCAGTGGTACTAGTCAATACGGTCCTGGTTCAACACAATCAAATCCCAACCCAATATCAAGTTAAAACCTAACATCTCGAGAATGAATGTGTCCCAAAAAAATTGTACCCACAAACCCCTAGAGAAAAAATATTACATTTCATGATATCCTCATATTTAACCCCCAACAGAGTGTCAATAAGCATTACCCAAAAAACACATTCCACTATTAGGCCAAACAAAACAACAAACTGTACAAAGATTATAGGACATTTGGATCCTATTTCTATAAAACAAATAGAAAGTGTGGAACCTACAAGGATCGTACCTCGAACAATAGATGGTCTATCCTCACCACCTCTCTATTTAGACTGGATTGCATAGAAATTTTATGTCCCACTACCCTAGGCTCCAATATATGTACATAGTACTACACTGCCAAATAGGGGTGGATGATCTCATACCATATTGATATGTCCAACACCCCCACTAGAACATCCCATGGAGCTCTAACTACTTTCCTGATAAGGGGTAATTGATCCCCATCCTATACTCTCCACTAGAATCTATCCCCCATCACTTCCTAAATGTTGTGGGTTCCTTCCGAGCCTTTACACGTGGCCCGATCATCAAAATGCCCGACACTCAACTGGTGGTAAAGAATGATAACTAATTATACATCCTAGCATAAAAAACCAATAGCATCAAACTCGATCACTCACATCAGGGACTAGTTCCTTTTTCTAGTTTTTCAATCCACCACCTCCCTATTGAAAATTCATGAAGAAACTCTTCCAATTATTGAAATACACACCATTTTTTCTCCCAACTATAACCACATGTATTCTTTTAAAAGCCTCAATGGGGATTCCTTATGATATATGAGAATGACCCGTCACCTCAGTGACACTCTTCAAGAAAAAGACGTTCTCCTACAACTTGATCTCATACCCAAGACCATATTGGGTATGACTCACCCAGGCATCCTCATCTACCACCAGGGATGGAACAAAATTTTGTAGTTCAGTTAAACAAACTTCGTATATCATGACCTCCCTCGATCCTTACGTAAACCTCATAAACTACACGTCCTTATCCATCATCATGTTTTTAGGACAAAAGTGTTCCATTAATATATCCCAGAAATCCTTCCAACCAAAAAAATCAGCATTCTGGGCCTAAACCCGAATATCCCACCCATGTTTCACCTGTACTGAAAACATATGAGTTTTCAAACTAACCCTAATCTCTAAAAAATTCTCCAAGTTTTCTCAAATAATATTAATATATTATATCAACAATTATATAGTTATGGTTCCACCCTTTCCAAAAAATGTTGGTGGGTGCTACAACTGAAATTTTCTAGTCAGCTCAAATATACTCGGTGTATCCTGCCCTGGGTCTCACTCCATAATTTGAATGACATGAAAGAATTTAGTAAGAAATTACACTTATCTGTTACCCAAGATCTCCACATTTCCTTTCTCCACTTCTGGATGATCATTATCAGTTACATCAGCTTGTCACTCAAACGGTACATGTCCTTATAGTAGAATTTATTTATAATTATAAACCTGATATATAGAACACATAATATAAATATTTCATTTCCTGTAAAAAAGAATACTCTATACCTGCCATTAAAAAATCCACACGCATAAACTATCCCAGGTGTCGCAATCACACCTCTATCACTACCCTTGACCATTCCGACCATGGGTCATTGTTAATAATGGGTAAACCAACATAAACGATTACAACACTTACCCTTGACCCCATTTAAAAACTATTACCATATCTTAACTTACATCAACAAAATTTTAACTGACATAACACCACTTTATTAAGAATAATCATTTAATCATTATTTAACATTTTTCACTCCTTTTCACCCATCTTCCTTGTCTCATTGGACGCAATTTTTAGTTATTTCAATAAAAAAACACACCATTATGTCCCACACACCCTTAACATGTGTGTTCCAACCACAATGCATGTCACTTATATACATAGGTTCCAAGGATGATGACTGAATGAAGAACCTCATGCCACTCTGAACATGATATTAACATCAAAAATCTATCACATCGAAAGAACAGTGGATAACCTAATGGTAAAATATCACAAAATTTAACAACACAAAACAATAACAACAATCCACACCCTGGATGACATGTGTTTTCCCTCATTCTTGTGTTAGATACTCCTGTGATTGAGCTCATTACCAATGTACAATGTTTCCCTAAATTCCATTTTACTATAACCAACTAGTAAATCAAATAGAATATATTCTCTAAATCCACTTTTTAATTTCCTCGGCCCACGAGCCACTATGTTGGTGCTCCGAGCCAGGTCACCACATGACCTCAACTACCCTCCCTACATGCAAGTAGTTTTCAACTATAAACGACGGTCATATAATTCATGTGGAGATAATATACCCTCATTGTCAGAGTATTTCACTTTAGATAATTATTGTAATAGTTTAAACACATTTAATAACCAATAAAAAAGCATAAAAAATTATTTTACAAAATTTGGAATAAAAAATAGCTAATAGAAAATATTTCATGCCATGATTATCGGGATAAGTGAACAAACCCAAAAATAAAAACAAATAGCAGAATCTAGAAAATGGTCTTAAATCCAAGTCTTGAACCTCATACTTGTACATTACAAGCCTGAATCTTCTCCAAAGAACATGACTTTTCCCTTTGCCTAACCTGTCACCATGAAATATACTCAGGTACCCAATGACTACTTGTGTAGGGTTCGAGATAAATTTCGCATGCAACCACCAATGGTGTCTACAAAATATCCAGTCAAAATAGTTTTTGCATGCATGTATAAAATAACATAAAAGTAAATAATGAAATTTGTTTGGGACATTAGTAAACAAGTTTTACTTAAACCAGTTCTAACCTTATCAAAAATTCCCATAATTTTCATCCGCTTCATTATATAATTCATTATCGACATGCTTCCACAAGTTAAGCGTTTCCATCACTATGCATATGGGATTTTTTTGGGTTCCTATATCACTAAGGTTGATAATTTATCAATAATAACTCTTATCTAATATATAGCCTAATATAATTTGTTTCATAAAATACAACCATTAGGGTCATAGAGCATCATTCACACTCCCCAACCAATGAATTCTTTGGTGGGGTTAGGTCATCAGTCTAACCCCACCCATTGGAGGAGCCTCGGTCCTTTACCCAACCACCTATACATGAGCACATGCTTATATAAATATATATCTATTAATCAAATATATGATATCACATCCAAACACACCCATTAAAATAACGTTTTAATCTAAAAGAGAATTCATGGGAATAAGTATTATTATATAATCCATTTAACACAGTCAACCATTCCCACACATTAACCATCTAATTCATTTAAACTATAAATCATTCTCTATTTGTAATTTTCACGTTAATACATTTTTTAATATATGAACAAGTTGTCACCAAGTAATCACATTCATAATTCTATATACATTAACACCATTAGGGATTTCCAAATAATTCATAGTCTATTTGATAAAATTTTAGTTAAATAAACTAACCCACTAACTTTAATGACAATGAATAGAATAATCCATTATAAAATATTTTAAAATAATTATTATCCCATTTAAAATTCAACTAATCATATTTAAATGATAGAGAAGGTCTCTACATTTTCATTCTATGATTCTACAATTAACGTTACCAATTCTATGGTTATAGAATGTCGTAATAGCCCAAGGGTTGCCCCAAATAGGTCAAATTATCCTCAAAATATCTCACAAGGATCGTGAGGGCTTAAAATCGATATTTACATTCACATTTTACTAAATCCCACTGAATTTATTCAATGAAAAATAGTAGGGTTTCTAGAACACATACTCATATTCCCATATCACCTTAAAAACAATGGGATATAATTTCTAGACAACCTACTTAAAATTCATTGACAAACACACACTTAATCATTATCATATATCTCGATCCAAACCCAATTTGAATTCTCAATCCAATATTCCATATAAAAATAGTTTTTTATTGTTTTAAAAGAAGATCTCCAAAGATGAAACCCCTAATCCATAAATCATAAGAAATGATAATATTAAAAATACAAAGAGCATCAATCTGCAACCAATGGTTCTACAAATATCCTAAAAAATGATATCAATCTATTGTGGGATTTTTGGTTATTGGTTCATCCCAAGGGTTTTAAGGGGTAAATTAGAGAGAAAGATGGGCGAGGTCTTAAATCCCTGAATAGAAAAACTGTAATTTTATATCTTTTTATTGGTCACAAAGTTTGTCCGTATAGTTTTCCAACACGTACACTAACTAAACACAAGACACATTCTATGTGAAAATGCAGAAAATAATTACCTTGGGTTCTCTAATGATTTTTGAAACCATCCACTGACAATGTGATATGCAACTATCTCGAGTCAAGCGGTTTGTCCCTCCCCTCGCATGGTTTACAATAATCGTGCTTAAACCATTAAAAATTCCCATAAAACATATTTTTTCCATATAATTCATGAAATGAATCCATAGGATACCCTCGATCCTCCACATGAATATGGGAAACATTTATTTTTCCAAATAGAAGGTTCTGAAACTGAAACATAAAAAAAATAAAACCATAAGAAAATCTTGGATCTTTCAATCTATACCACCGATTATCATTAGTTTGTGATGTTTGTGTCTTATATAAATTTTTATTGATATTAGCTCATTGGGGAGTGTTTAGTGGTTTTTATATATCACAATATATTATTTTTTTTCTCTTACTGTTCATTAAATTGGGGATAATATAGGAGGATATAGTTTCTCTATGTTGATGAAAATATGATCATGAATTTTTTTTTGATGTGTTGAGTATTAATTCATAACTTGATGTCATTAAAGAGATTAAATATCTTTAAAGTGTGATAGATGATATTTTGATGTCGTATCATGACGTAGAGGACCCAAATATTAGGGGTAACATGTTTTAGATTATAGTGAAATAATATTAGGTGTATTGGGTAGAGGAGTATCATTAGAGAGGCTCAGTGGTAGAGGTGATGTGGGATCATGTCATCTACGGGTTTTATTTAGAGTTATGGTAATGGCTTATCAACATCATATGTTATTCTAAGGGAGGTTGTTTATTATATCTTCAGTGTGCATGGAGGTCTCTATGATTCCTATAGCTCACTAGTAGTGTTTCATAGTAGCATTTCAATGAATAACCATGGGATAATGGGTTATATTTGAAGGATCAATATTTATTGGTCGGTAGTTGAGTTCATATCATGATGTTTTGTCTATCATTAGGTGAACACACCCTACAATGTTCTAGGTTGTTTTTTTATCCGTTTTAATTTCCCAAGTAGAAATAGGAGGATATATTGATATAATTCATCAATTAAATTTTTAAAAACAATTATTTTTTGATTCAATATGTGTGATTATGTATAAAAATATATATTTCACACACTTTATAGATATTAGGGAGTTGGTTGTTTTGGGGGTCTTGAAGGGAGATATATTGAGGAGGTGGTGTGGATTCATGAGTTACTAAGGACTATAATTTCCCACTAAGATTCTCATTTTATATCATATTTATAGAGAATAATTTGTCATTCATTTTAGATTTTATTTTAATTTAGTACTTATTTCTATCCTCAAATAGATGTAGAGACCAGGATAAATATGTTGCTGCTAGTGGATATGTTGCGTACTTGCAACATGAATTTTGATGGATAATGGGTGAAGTAATATCCCATGGTAGATTTTTATTATATTAAAATATATCACTCCACCATCATATTGTTACCATTCTAGTTATTATAGTTTTTACCTACCCATTATCTATTCTAGACTAAGGATAGAGTGTCTATAGTTTTTGGGGGGAATGTGGTACAAGGTATGAAGGAGAATGTTCAAATGACCCATCTTTAGATAAAGGTAGTTCATAATCCTAAAACATCTTCATAAATATCTCATTATAAGTCTTATATGGTTTTATTTCAATTACAATGTGTATTTTGTGGTTCTCCTCATCATGTACACATGATGTTTTTCCAAGGGGGTAATCTCTATCGATAATTTATTTGTCCTATCATGGAAATTTAGAAAAATACTGATTTGTGGAATTAGTTAGATCATTCACATTAGACGTATATAATCATTTAAATAATTTGGTTTTTTATATATTTATGTGTATTATATATTTCTACAATTTCGTCATTTGGGATGTGTTTTAAATTGATGATTTCATTTATTTTGAGCTATTCGTTAAGATTTAGTGTCATCAATATAAGGCATTATGCAGGTGAGCAATATCGTTTGGTTATTTTTTGTAGTGGCATGGTGTCTCAGATGAGTGTATTTGGGAATGAGATTTATATATATATGAACAATATTACAATCTAATTTTATTTTAAGGTTATTATTTTTCAATTTTATTTTTACATTGTGTTTAATTGAATAGGGAGGTTCTTTATAGGCGACTTCTTCAGTTTCTCCCCCAGTGATGTTTTATGTTATAGTGGTGGAATCTATTTCATTGGGAGAGATATCTTATTTTGTGTTTGATTTTTTGATGTTGAATTGTATATTTTTATTTATTTATTATTCATGTTGATGGTAATTGTTTGATATGTATCTAATATAGAGTAATATATAATTTTGGCCCATTCCACTTTGATATTTTGATGTTGATGGTGTTAGGAGGATATATAAGGTTGTATAATACTTTAATAGATAAACATACATCATATTGTATGATATTTTATTATAGTAATTCTATTCATGGATTGAGAGAGTTAGTAGTAGTAGATGTTTGGATCTTCAGTTATTGTTCATCAAAAGGTTGTAAGTGTCATGGTGTTTGGGTATGTATGGATTTTAAATACGATTAAACCATAAAAATGTTGAAATTGACCTTATGTTGTTTGATAAACTATATTTAGTTTTGATTGTATTTAATTTTTCCACAATATATTCATTTATGTCTTCTTGGCTTATTTGTATTGTTTGAATTTTTAATGCAAAAGCTTAATAGAACAGCCATATTTTCATGTCATGGATCATAGAGATAATGTCATGGTGGTTCCTCATATATTATCATTATATAATGGTTATGTAAGTCCTGTTGTGACTCTTCTTTAATAGTGTCAAATTAAAATGCAGGATATTCATTGAATGGGAGCAATATAAGAGTATTTTTAACATGAATATCAGGAGAAATTTTATTCAACCAAGTGATGGTTTGACCACATACTATCATGACATGAATAAATGTTACTTATTTAGATATAAATTTATATCCACTTCTATTTTTCACTATTTTTCATAAACTTATCTCCAAAATTTGGCAAGATAAGGTGTATTTCTAGAGATGCATAATCCTCCATTATTCAATGTTTATCCATATATTATTAATATTAATATTTTTTCCATTTGAGGGGCGTTATTAATTATTTTGATTATCTCTTATTCTCTTAATTGTATTAGAGAATTTTTTGGTCATTAAAGTAGTTTTAGTGGTTCATGCTTTGTTGAGATCACGATTTTTTGTGATATAGGTTTCTGAGGATACCCTTGGTGTGGTCTCAGTCATGGGATCTTATCTTCTTTTTCATATCACTACATAATGATTCAGAAAACATTGATTAAGGTTTTGTATTCTAAAACAATTTAATATTATGTATAAACCAACTGGATTTTTAACACACAGTATTTTAGGGAAATTAAAATTTTATTCTGTACATTGAGAAAATATAATAATTGGGTTGGGTTTTGGGATTTTATAAAAGGGTTTTTCATGTTTTTGATGTTAATATGGAGGTGCACTATAGGCAAAAAATTAGTTGAAATAGTTCACTACATCTATGAAACCATGTAATGATATTGGGTGTCACATGGTAGGAAATTTGTTGGACCACAATTTTTCCAACCTATATGTATGCTAGGGGAATGCTTATAAGAGAATATAAGAGGAGAACCATGGTTTTCGGATGATTTGTCAAACATATCAAGCCAATTGTATATGAAGATGACCTTAAGGATAGTAGAACCACAATTATGGTACATTGTTTTCTATACCATATTGCACAAACTTACACCTACCTGAGTGATGTATAATTACATGTGTATAGAGGACACAAATTTTGTTAATCCTTGTTATATAATCATGTGGTGGAAAATAAATGTACAAAAAAATATTTTTTAATTCATATTATGGCTGAAAACCCTTCATTATTCTTTCATTACTCAATATATTGAACTCATCTCCCCTTCTATGATACCTATGTAATTCCAATTGACTCGAAATAATATTTTGGATTAATAAATATTTGGTTGATATATAGAATCATTAGAAAGTCTTTTCTCATACATGTCCCTCTAGATCTACTCTTATCCACATTTCTGGAGATATAAATATGTTCTATTATAGATATATCATTATTCTATTATGGGAATAATGATGAGATAGTATTATATTTGTAGAATGGAACCAGTGGTGAGACCAAATCAGGACGGTTATAGTATAAATATTCATATTCATCATTTTTTAAAGGGGAGTGTATTTTCCCTTATCTCCACATGTTCTAGAACATGAAGGATTGATTTTATTTGGACTTTTAATATAAATGTTCTTGAGATTTTAATGTTCAATTGGAAGAGCTGTAAATAAATGGTTTCATTCATCTATGAACATAATTATAGATATCGCCACTTATTTTTCTATATATGGTGGATGGAAATAGTAGAATTTAAATATATTATCATAATATTAACTATGTTATGATAACTAAATAGTATCATATTCCATGAATTGATAGAATTTTTTGAACTATTTAGGTTTTAATCATGCTTCTCTAATATTGATTTGTTATTAGGGTAATACCGACAATGAGTTTTGAGGGAGGATATTCCAAAAATATATTTCTGGAGACACTATGACCGTTATGAATACATGGTTATGAACTTCTATATCAATAAGTCCACAATGTTGTTTATATAGTTTATGAATCATATCATTCAAAATTATATTGTCTCCATTGAATTGATGTTATTAAATGATATTCATTATAATTCTATAAATAATTTTTTCATGAACGACACATAGAAATACTAATGGGTATCATATGAGAACATTTCCTTTATGCTAACAATTAGAAGTGTGATTTCTAAATAAATAGTGTATGTTTCCTAGGCCATGCCAATTTTTAAAGAGGAGTCTCTATTGATATAAAGATTGTATAAGATTTTATCTCTAGGAAATAACTATTTTTCTTTATATATATAGTTTAATCAACTTTTAAGGTTATTAATTTTACAATATCCAGTTCATTATTTTCATTAATCACCGATGGTATATTTTAAAAGGAAATGTTTTCTATCCCAATGGATAAATGTGTATCAAAAATATTTTCAAGAGATTATGGTCTCTATTTCATCTATACATATCCTTACTTTTTATGAGTTTTGAAATGGGTTTATTGTTTATATTTCTGTATCTAGATCTGGGATGTAGTTTGTTCTCTTAGAGGGAGAACATGTTCTATCTTATTGATCCCAACAATTATGCAAACATGAGTACATTTACATCATAATATAATTGGAATTAGTTTATGATGTTCATTACATATAGTTATGGAATAATTATTCTTTCAGTGATAACATATTAGTTTTCATGGACTATAAGATATTGGAACATATTTATTAAATAAAGGGACTTGAATATTAGGTAACATCTATAGATGAAATATATTTAAAATTTATTAGTTCAACATTAGGTATACACTGGAAAGGTTAATTTTGTATTACATGCCTTTTGTATGAAGTGATATAATCAATTGTAAAGATAAGATTTAGATCGATGAAAACTAGTTTCATTCGTGGATGATATACATCATGACTATTTTATGAATGGTGATGTTGTAGTTTTCATCCATGTTTCTATTATTCTAGATTTTGGTTGAGTGGGTTAGACATTGTTATACATTCAATCTTGAATGTCTTACTATTATTTCAAAATTCAATGCGAGAGAGACTATTAATGTATCTAATCTATATGGGAGTTCAATGATACATTTTGGATAATGGATCAAGGTCCTCATGAAAATATTTAAAATATTATTTCTACCTATAACTATTTGATATGTAATGTAAATGATGAAACTAAAATGAGATATAATGTATTTGAATCGTAGTCTAGGATGAATTTAAATAGAAATTTTTGTTGATTAGATTGTCTCAATATAACTCACATATCCTCAATTAAAGAAGGATCACCAAAAGAAAGATATTATATTAAATTCCATACCTATATCGATGTGTAAATTAAAGAAACTAGTTTTTGATTTTTTTATATCTCTATGTAAAATTGTTCATAAAAACAATTCCATATGGGTAATTATGAATTAATGCCAAAAGTTTAATCACATAATCCATTCATTGAATCTAATATCGTTGAAAAATATTCCAATATCAATTTATGTATGTTTTAATGTATCACCACTAATTGATTTAGATTTCTTTAAACAGGAACCCAAGATATAAATTACATTTTTGAAGTCCATAAAGCAAGGATTAAGATCCCAATTGACCATGAGAACAACATAACAAAATCAAATGCATTTCAGTGTTAATGGAAAATATAAATGATTGAAAAAAATTAGAGATTTTATGGTTTATTTTAATGGTTCTTTGGAGGATCATATACCATTAGTTGATTTCTCTAAAATAAAAATTATAAAAACTACATATTTATGGAACATTTTAAGGTGTTGTATAATCTTTATGGTAGTTATCCACTTTACTGGGTGAAAACATGTGGGATTAAATTATTGGACCTATTCCTGTGAAATAAACAATATATACGATTTATGTGATCAATAAGATGATTTTTATGGATCCTAGCCATAATAAATCAAATGAAAACCAACACTGTCTACCAATTTCATTTTATTTGAGTGATCATGTATTCTTGAGAGTATCT
Organism: Viscum album; assembly: GCA_963277665.1. Taxonomy (NCBI): domain Eukaryota; kingdom Viridiplantae; phylum Streptophyta; class Magnoliopsida; order Santalales; family Viscaceae; genus Viscum; species Viscum album. The sequence continues at coordinate 811,430,773 of OY728151.1, forward strand.
CCAAGGCTGGGAAATAATATTTTTAGTATTCATGGAATGTGTTCCCATTATTACATTTTCCCTTTTGATTCAATTGAATGAGTTAGTGATGCGTATTTTTAGTTCGATTTACCTCCATGTTTTATTTCTCTGCAAAGTGTACTACATGTATCTAATTTAAAGAAGTACCAACATAATCATGACCATTTCATTCATTGACAAAAAGTTAATATAGGACTATATGTTACATTGATTCATGATTCGATACATGTTGTGGATTGGAAATGGAAATCGTACATGGGAAAATAATCATCTTTGTGTGAGTTTTTTGGATGCATAGTCAGAGTTAAAAATAGATGTGGGAGTGTTAATATGAAATGTTGGGGTATTGGCCTGGCCTCATCCAGAATAACATTGCTCTCCAACATTCCTATATTAGAAATTTTAATAATGGGACGAGGGTAATACCTTTGGTTTCATGTACATTAATCTTTTATTTTGTTCTTTGAAAATATATAATAATTGGGTTTAGTTTTAGGTGTTTCAAAATCATTTTGGATTGTTATAGGTGTGATTCATGTAGTTCAAAATAAATGATTGGTTGTTAGATCCGATGGAATATCTATAGGAATACGTGCAACATAATAATGGGATTCGCTGGGAAAGATCATTGTTGTAGAATTATTTTTCCAAATAATGCACATTCTAGGGGAAATCGGGATGGTAGAGGTAGTGAGGGAAGCATGGTCGACACATGGTATGTCAAACTATATGATCCCACCATGTTAGTGGATGAAAATGGGATAGTAGAATAGTAAAATTATTGCACAAACTACCAAACTGTATGGAACACATTGACCAACTACCTATGTGATTTATTGTAGTTTGTGTAATGATTCTTTTTTTGGTAAATTGTGTGACCTAAACATTTAACTAAAAAATCTACCAATTTTTAATTAAATTCATATTAAATACCTAGAACCCTCATTATTCTATTATTTTCATATCCCCTAATACTTCTATTGTCTCATATGCTCCTAATCTTATTCAATTTGGTCTGGATTTTACCTTTAAATGAATATATTTTTTCCTATATCTAGAATCAATGGTGTGTCCTTGTTTTTTATTTTTCTTATTAAATATATTCTTCTCCCCTATTGAATATATATATGTATATATATCTATTATTTTATTGATATATAAATGTTATATAAGATGAATCATAATGATATATTTTTGAATCTATTGAAAAGAAGTTTTTTTTGTATCTAGAAGTCCATAACTCTTTTATTTGTATTTTTCATTCATTGAGAGGTAGGTCTATTCTCTATCATCTATAAATATTATTGAACATGATGTATTAGTTTTTTTATAATTTTAATAGTGTTGTTATGTGGAAATTTTTTGTTATTTATCGTTGGATCCCAATTTTATTTAGAGTATGGGATTATGGGAAATTTGAATGATTTTGGAAAGCCACTTTTCTTATAATTTGAAAAATATGTTTGTAAATATTTCATTTCGTTTTTATATAACAAAGTTTTTTGAAAAAATTTATTCAATGGAATATTTGTTTTATATAAAATTAATGGAATGTAATTTTGTATGATAATTTTGTTGTGTGTTTAATGTGGTGTGGATTATAGTCACTAATTACCACTATAAATGTTTTATAGGTTGTGGTCTTGAAGTACATCAATAAATGTGTCACACAATGATTGAATTTGTGGATGGGTGTGTTCAAGTATGAACATTGGAATTATTATTCCATGTATTAGTGGACGGTAATAAAGGTTCTTTATATTTGTACTCATATGATTTTTTACTTTTTACTTTTTTAAACTATTTATCTATTTCAATGTTTTTTATGTGAAATATTCTAGAAATATATTTTCGCAGTGGTGTGTGTTGTGATGTCTTTAATGATTACCTATAGGGTGTTATAATAAATCCCTACATGAGAACTATTATTTGTTTGTAGATATTTTATATTAATATTGGAAAATGAAATATATATAAGAACTATGGTTACTCATCTTGTTATTGTTGGCATTGAATGTGGCATTATATATTAGAGATAATTTGATTGATGTATGGGATGATGAAACTTTTGTGTCTTGTGATCCTGTAGTGTTTTTGTTTTCGATTAGATGATGTTCTTTATTCCTTTTTCAATTTCATTTTGTTTTATTAACTATCATTATAATTTTGTTTACTCAAGAATCATATATATGGTTTTGATGTGTATATTTTTTATGTTCATGTTGAAGTGTTTTTAGAGGAAACTTATTTCTTTAATGTTCACATAATACCCCAGAGTTTATTTTCATGAATTGTTTTCATAGGGATGTCACCTACGGTTAGTGGAATTATATATCATATCAAGACAATGAGTTGGGTAGGATATAAAAGTTTCTTTATTTTTATCTTTTACTGTATAGTATGAAATGTTCTATTAAATAAAATTAATATTACTTAATGATTTGTTTGGAAAAGTGTAGTTCTATTTGAGTTGACTTGTATTCCATGACATTTCATTGTAATTATATCACGTTTCTTCTATATCTAAAAAATATTATATTCACTATGATATATGGAAAATTATTTTGAATTAATGTTTTATTTTACATCCAAATATGATAATAACATAAATATGTTAATAAACATGTTGTAAGAATAATATATTTTAAATGAAATCATTCTCGAAATAAAGAATAATATAAATTGTTGCAGAAAAAAATAAATTATTATATGATGTTATATATAATTATTTTGTATATGTGATCATATGCTTAATTTCATCTATATTATAGTATAATTTTAATTTATGGGGTCATACACATTGGATTGTATGCACTGGGAAATGTGGTTTCTTTGATATGTGTGTTTTGGTTAGAGGTGTTTTGTTATGTTATAATGAAATATTGTTTGGGATCATTTATGAAGATTGCACAATATTTTTTGGTATACTGGTCGGGTTTTATAGTGGGGCTATATTGTCTTTGATGTAGTAATAACGTGAAAATGTAGGGTTCATTATGTGATGATGGTGTGGTTGGTATTTTTGGGTTTTTTCAGTGGTAATATAATATAAAAATTTATAATACTGAATGGAAGGAAACAATTAGCATCTGGAAATTTTGTGGGAATTCACTAGATATGGTTTTTTATTATATAAGTAATTTGAACGGCTTAATAAACATATATTAACTATAAATGTAAAATATTTAAAAATATTAACTTGTATTTCAATATGATTTTTTGTAATCTTGATGTTTTTATTTTTAGGTCAATTGTGGGTTGCAACATTTTATTATTGATGGATATGAGGGTGTTTTGCAGTAATGCAGGTGTAATGAAAATCTATGGTAGTGGTGGTGTTTTTTTTATTTGAATCATTTTAGTTTGGTTATGTGTGGTTGTATATTTATTCTAACATTTCTAATTAATTCTCTATACACCCAACCCAATTCAAATAATGTTATGATTTCCCAAAGGATTTAGGTTCATGTTGTTTTATGTATTATCTAGGATAGCATTGGAATATGGCCAATAACTCACTCTTCCTCTCTCTCAAATTGAGTATAAATAATGGTGGTATGGCCAAATGGTGATGGTCATTCATTCTAAGATGATGGAATATTGTTGATTTCGATCATGTTCGTTATACATTACTACGATAAATAAGAATGTAAGGATAGAGCATCATGTGCAGTGGGAGTCGTGAATGTTATGAGGGGGAATGAGGTTGTTGTCATGCATGTTAATGATTTCATACTATATTGTTAAGGAGTGTGTGGATGATAAGTTATATGTTGTATTTGATATGATATTATTAGGAAATTGTGTCCTAGTCTTATGGAATGGTGTTGTATTTTGTATGGATGGAATGATATTAGAAAAGGATTTTAGATCCCTAGGGAGGTTTTAGTTGGTTTTGATACAATGAAACACAGATGAATTCTTGATTAAATGATCTTTGGATGATTGATTTTGGAAAATTAATGAATTAAATAAAGAAGGGAGTGATTGTGGGTAATCATTGATTATATTTATAACACCTGCTATCTTATAACCTAGAATCTGATGTTTTTTCATACTATTATTACAAAATAAATTGATCCTAGGATCAAAAAATATGTAGTATAGGGAAATTAGATACATTAATGACCATATATTAATTTTAAAACTACAGATATATTATATTAAATCTTGAGAACATTATTATTTCTCTTTACAAATCCATATATATAAAATAATAATCCTCAATGTTTCTTATAAAAAAATAAAATTATATAAATGGTTCAGAGAAAATTATTAGTATGTGGTAGTGTATAGTGGGAGATATCATACATAATCATTATATAAATTATAAATAAGGAATAAATAAATTTCCCAGTATAAAATATATTCATGGATTACATAATAGAAAAAATTCATGTTCATGGAAAATTAATCCCATAATGATGGAATGTATAATTTAAAATATCATAAAACTTTTTTTCATGACATATTATAGTATATAATAAATAAAAGGGTAATTATTATTCCAAATACAAAACTAGCTCATCTCATGATACATAGAGATACATCAATATGATAGTTTATTTTAGGCCCTACCAATTCCATAATAAGTCAAACGATTTCATTAAATTAAAAAATTTCAAATAAATACATATTATCATGTAACCTAGAGATCCATGTATATATAATGGATAAATAAGATATATATATATATATAGGTATAATGGATATATTAGATTTTAATATTTACCCATTAATATGAATCAACATATGCATCTAATTGAATATTCGACAACTAACATAGAAATAATATGATAATAAAAACATAATGGGAATTAAATTTATCCAGTTAATTATCAAAATTTATTTGTTAGTAATACTTTAATTTTTAGGGATATAAAAAAAACAATATTTAATTATGGTTAATAAAGAGAACATGAATCAAAGCATATCCCATGCGAGTGTCTAATAAGTTATGCAGTCAGTCCCTTTACTTGTTCCATGATTGTAGATTTATTTAATACCAATCCTAAATTCGTTAGTTTTATTTGTCCAAGTATTATAAATTAAATATCCCACATCCACATTACTGTGTCCATATAGGTATCTAATTTCTAGAAAACCACAAAATCATTAATTTTCCAAAAATTAAGGATATTTTATGGAAATGATATTGTTTTATAATTAATATAGCTTAATGATATAGAATGGTAATATCTTCATTGAAATATATAAAGTAGTTTTAATAAGGAATTGTAGTATCATTTATTATTTATAAATAAAAATACTAAGAATCATTACCGAAATAAATTTATAGAAGATGTTTTGAACCATTATCCTGCAATGAATCTTATTAAATATTATGAAGAACAACTTAGAGCATAGGAAAATACTTTTATATATTCATTATAGTTAATTTAACAATAATTTTTTTTTGTGTTGAGGGTACTAAGAGAGTGGGTGGGTGTTTATTCTTGAAGAGGTAGGTATTTCTTGGTTAAAAGGAGGATTATTTTATTTTTTGGACAAATATTTTTTAATATAATTGATTCTAAAAAAATAATTAGATTACATTTAAAAACATTTTCAGATATTTTAAATTTAAATTAAGAAAAAAATTAATAGAAACATAAAATTTATTTATTAAATTTAGTTAATAAATAACATTTTTTAATAGGAAAAAATTTTATTTAGGTTCTAAAATGTCAATTGTTTGTTCTTAAATTAAAAATAATACTTTTAAATTCATTAATTTATTCATTAAATACATATCACAAAAAATAAAGGATTTAAAAATTGAAATACCATTATTACATCATAATTATGTCATAAAAATTTTGTTATTCTTAAAAAATGTAATCATTGCTATTAAAATATAAACATTCATAAAGAACTTATAAAAAATTATGCAAGAAAATCTTTACATGTTGACTACCAAAGTAATTATACTTTTATGAAAATAATTATATATAAATATAAAATTAAATTATTAAAATTATTATTTTATTCATTTCAATATTATTTATTTGGAACAAATAATTTAAAAACACATCTTTTAGTAAATATAATTTTTCTTGTGAGGATGATGTGTGAAATTTTTATTTATTTATTTTCTACAATTTCTAATAATTAATAATGATATTAATATCAAAATATTTTTTTTCCTTTTTTTGAATACATAAAATAAATATAATTTTTTTTATATTATTTGAATATTAGGTATTTCATTCCTCAACCTTAAATAATTTTTTTCTCAAATTCTATTTTTTACATCAGTACATAATTTTTTTTAATTCTTGCTTTTTTATTTATCAAGACCCCAAGATTAAGTCAATAAATTTTTATTCTTCTAAATATGTCTCATTCATGGGAGGACTAAATCTTTAAAATTTACTCTCTAGTGATACTATTCATGTATAAGGTCTTCATTATACTAAAAGACAGGTCTAATATTTTTTATTTCATTGTCGAGTACGTGTGTATGTTATGGAACATGCTTTCTAAATTATATGACATGTTTCAAAAGATTTAATTTAGAAATATCGAGTGAAAAATAAAATCAATAATCCCAATATGTAATTCTCTCCAAAATTTTAAATGCCTTTATATACATTGTATTAATATTTTACTACTTTACAAAAATTATATCTATCTTTTTTCCCATACATTCAAGATGAAATTAAATAATAAATGAAAATATATTTCAATCCATTGATTATTAGTATAGTTATTATAATTTTGAGGAGATATCTGGCTATATTTTAGATATCATAAACATTATTTATTGTTTCCTCGTGGTTTTTAGGACCGATTAGCCTCATTTCCCAAACCATATAATATTATGTTGATGTATGATATATTTTACAATATTTCAAATGTAGTATAATATTTTTTTACATGAATGAAATCATATATAATATTAAAATTCTACAATAGCAATGTAAGGTTCAACCATTCATTGGAAATAATGTGAGCATGACCATAATATATCCTCCAGGGTATTGATTGTCCTTTCAAAATTCTGATCTATTTATAGTTGGTAAGTAGTTCTCATTTTCTTCTCATTAATTAAAGAATTATTAAATATAATTTAAAATTTAGTTTCTAAAAGATGACCACCATCAGTTAAAATTGATATAGGTTCACTATATGGTCTCACAACATCCATTTTATTGTGTCATGCAAAACAATTTAGGTTAAGAACAATCCTTATTTCTCAAAAATTGTAAAATTGTTAATTTTATCCTAAATTACCCATATATAATCATTCTAAATAGATATATTAAGAATTATAATAACATCATGAATTATTATATCATCCAATATCCTCATTTTTATACGGAAAAAAATTATTACACATATTTGCAGTTGACTCTATTCCTTTACCTGTTTGAATATCAAGAATCAACATAAATACATAACATTCTCATTCTTATTTTTCTTCAAAAATGGGTTTCCCCATTACATACCAATAAAACATTATGGTACAATTGTGTGTAAATAAATTAAAGCCATGGGACTTTTCCATAAATTCCCACTTCTACTATAGTTTTGATGGTACACATTGTTTCTTTCTAATATTTATCACATTATCTTTATAGATAATGTCTATAAATATTCCATATTCCATATATTTATTCATATTATTAAACCATTTTCATCTTATAGTTTCTTATGAATCATTTCTAGTAAATATAGTTTGAAATTACATAAAAAATTAGTATTTGTTCTCCATCATTAATAATTTCTATATAAAAATTTACTAAATCCTTTGATATTTTAGACTTGTCTATCTTCATGAAAAATATATCACTCCCTGATCCTTTTTTATTAATGTATATACCACCAATTTTTCCTTCCTATGATAGTATGGTATTGTATAATCATTGTAATCAGGTACTTCTATCGATCTCCTCTCTCACGTTGATAATGTTCAATGTAAATATATACTTGCACTTTTTTGATCATTATATATATCAACTGATTACTATAATTATAGTGAATCGATATTTAAATTTTAAATATTATAGATTCTATCTAATAATCATGATTTGGGTATATTATTATAGTCAAATTGATTACATTAGTTTACAATTTGAAACACTTTCGTTTTTCTTATGGACAACCCATTTTCCTTTCATTGATTAATCATGGTATATAAAAAAATCCTTATTCTCCTAATGGTGTATTCAATACAATTGTATTGATGAATTATTCATTTAGTTTCTCAAAACATTGTTCACATTCCATTTTTCATATAATTTTTAGCCCTTTATATATAAACATTGTTAATAGATTAGATAATTGTTAATACATTTCATCAAATCATTGATAGTAACATGAAAACTAATTAGGAACTAAATTTCTACAATAATGTTTTTCATGTCAACAATATTTTCCACTTTTTTCATTTAGATGTCAAGTATTCTTCTATATTTATATAAAATAAAGTCAATAAATAGATCTATTCACGATATAAATATAAAAATATTGACTGTCAACGATGATTTAGAAATCATCATCATTCCTTTTATAAGACAAAGATTTCACAAAAATATAATTTATAAAAGAAACATAATAATTATAATGATAATTATATTATATTATATGAATTAAATCCATAGACATATCAGGTTAATTAGATAACCCAAATGGGATGTAGAGCCCTCCAATTTGAGGTAAAATTTTTTTTTATGTTTTATTTCTTTTTTTTAGTGGGTAATTCCCAAGATTTATGAAAGTAGAGAGGGAGCAGAGTCGGAATGTTGGAAAAATCTATTGGATCAATTTTCACTAAAAATTAATGTTATATAATGTAAATTTTTTAAGGTACAAAACATATGAATTTTTAAATAGTAAATATTTTTCCATTTAATGGTGTTAAAAAAAATTACAAAATAATAATTTATTTGTTTCATAATATGTGATTTCCTAGAAAAATATCCTAGGTAATGGGTATTTAAGAATATGTGACCCTAGATTGATGTATATTATAAATTCTCAATTTACACCATAAATCATTTGGGTATAACAATTTTTTCATTGCTAAATGTTGTAATTTAATCATACACTAATACTTTGTTCCTCTAGAATTTTCGGATTTACAATGTTTTTTGGAGTGATACTTGATGTTCTAAATCCTTATACAACAAATAATTGAGCATTTCTGTGTGGAATATAAGGGTAATATCTCCTCCTCATTTCTGGATTTGTATGTTTTCATGTAGGCTTGATCAGAACCACAAATAAGTGTTGCGAATATTGATTTATGAGTTTGGATTTTTGGTGATGAAATATTCCAAGTTTTATATGAATAAAGGAAGGGGAGGATCTATTTAATCATTCAAGATCATTAATTCTAATGAAATCATGTTTTTTGGATTCTCTATCAATCTATTATTCAAGAACATATAATATTGAATTTTATTAATAATTCCCATATATTGACTGAAATTATATTGAATTATTAATGTGGAAACTACTTTTTTGATGTGATTTTAAAAGTGTCATTTTTAATGATTCTCATGGAAAGATAGATTAATGTTTTCTAAGGAACTTGTTTTGAAGTGAAATGTATTGTGTGGAAAACTAGTTGATATAGTTGCCGGTGTTGGAAAACATAAGTTAATATTTCATTTTAAAAATACATATGATGATATAAATTTAACTTAGTGAGAACATGTAAGGAACTAGTGGATATCAACTAGTTAAATAAGGGTGGAAGATAGACATCCACTAATGAGTGTTGGGGATTTTAATTGGAATGCATGTGTTTGTGGGTATGGACAATGGTTTTGATATACCAAGGTGAAGGTGAAAGAGAATGTGGAAGAATTTATTTTAATAAATTTTTTACTTAAACTATTTTCCTTTAATATTTTTTTATTTTATGACCATATATTTTCAACAAAATGTGTTAACATGTTTATGTCAATGTAGTTTGTTCTGGGAAGTATTGTGGAGATCTTATTGGGTGATATACTCAACCCTTAAATGGGAACATTTGTGAATTAATTGATATCATATAATAAGATAATGATAGGAGGAATCATTCATAATACCTATTTGTTCTCCTTATCATCATGGTTTGGTTGTGGATATAGGATCTAGGGAGTGTCTTCTTCTTGTTCTAGGATGGTTCCACATTCGTTCCAATTCATTTCAATTTATATTTTTAGGCTGAAAATTACAGTCATTGTTCCTCTATAATGTGATATTATTTTCAAACTAGTATTTCATTGATTTGTGTGGTTTTTTCTAATGCATCAATTATTTTATCATGGATTTTATATATTTATTAATAGGTTATATGGGCTCACATGGAAAATCATCACGCGCTTTTCTCTAAATACATTAGAAGTAATTTCCACCCTTTTTCCTCTTTGGGTATTCACCTGTCGTCAGTATACTTTTTAGGCTTCTCAAGAAAATGTGGTGGAGTGGGCTATTACAAGGAATTTATGTGAATGCACAATTGAAATAAATTATGAAAAGAAAAAATCATTTTTATATCCTGCTTTATAATGTTTAAATGATGATAACAAAACACATAAAATTCGTTGATTTAGATTGATCCTTTATATTTTTATCAAATAGTTTATCGATTTAATTTTAATGTTACCTGGACATTATAGAAATGGAATTGATTTTCTTATAGTCAACGTAAAATATCATAACCCCATACCTATAATTTAAAAATAAGATATATTTTCCCTATGGGGAAACACTTGGGAATATGAATCACTTATCATACAAATATTATAATTTCTTTACCAAGTCCATTAATTCTTATAAATCTATTTAATAAGGTGTCATATATTTAAGATTTTCACTAATGATAACTTAAATAGAAATTTCCACTTCATGATCATGTGAATATTTAGTAATTCATTATGTAATACATTAATATAATCACTCATAATAGATGCATCCTCTATTCTATGGATATTCATTTCATTTATTGATTTATCCTCACTAAAAATATCATTATGATGATCCAAAATTTTCGAATCCCAAAATGACATAGGAAATAATGTACCTCCTCTGAACTTAATTGAATTTATTTGAGCAATAGATATTGTAATATATATCACAAAATATTAAAAACATTCATTATAAATTATAGATACAACCCATACCAATAATTATGTCAAATAAAACCACTATTATTATAAAATATATATATAATTGAGGAACCACCATTAATTTTAATTGAGGTATATAGATATACATTCCATAATGTATAATTTCCACATAATGTTTTAACAAAAAAATATAGCCATATTGTATCAATGGATGATTAATTATTTACAATGATATTTTGAGATATCAATTAGTTTTTTTATTAAGATAAATAATTCCTTACTAATATTGAGTTTATAATAAATATTACTTTATATGGAATATTTAGTCAATTTTGAATCTTTTTTTTAAACAACATAAGTTCAACCATGATCCCTCGACTTATACTGGGGTAGGATCCCTTGATTCATGAGAAATTAAATGGAATAGTGTTCCATCATTTTTAATTGCAACATTGGATATATGTGGATTAATTTTTTATATTACAATAATTACATATATTGACATTATCTTTATAATTCTAACAAACTCTCATTCCCCTTAAACAATTCAAACGGTTTTTCTTCCCATAATAATTACATTTAGAAAATTCGACCATTATATTTTTCTGATTTTAAAAATAATTTTCCACATGGAATCCATACATTATCTTCATCAATTACATCCCATTGAAAATTAAAATCATTATAGTACACTTTCTCATATTTGATGGAACATTCATTATCACCAAACGTGATGGACATGTTTGAGATACTCATTCCCTTTTAAGGTTTATAATCAACCTATAAAAGAAGTAATCAATATTTACCTTTGGATTACATACATAGACAAGAAAATGTTTTGGTAATCTTTAAAATGTTTCCTCATATTTCATAAAATGTTCAGATATATTTTATCTTATATATTGGTATTTCATTTTTATGGTATCCTATTGGTTATGTGGAATGCACTGTAAAAATAATACCATATTAAGAGGAAATCCATTTCATATTATATATCTACTCTTCCTTATTTGAGTCTTAAATAAAATACCACTTAGGATAATAATGTATCATTAGATGATATACATACATAATAACTACATCTCTTTGACTGATCCCCAATGAATGAAATATCATCTATATAGAATCGATCCATTATTCAACGATAAATAGATTCATTTTTTAATTGAAATATGGACACAATTTCTTCATTAAATAGTGTAAAATTGTCACACCTTGTTTTGTATCAATGGGATATTTTATATGGTCAAGAATTATGTTCATAACCCATGATAACTGCCTTAATATATTCATAATATTATTTTTTCCAACATGATCGTCATTGATTCGATTAAGATGGAAATCTCAACACGGATTGAGCCCGAGGTCAAGAATTTTGTTCTATCCATTGTGGAAAATTTCTAAAAAATTGTATATACATAATTATTTCATGAATATGAATATGAATTATAAATAATATACAAAATTATAATGAATTTTTTAATAAAAAATGTTTATTTTATGTATTAATAAAACGTGAATATATTCGGGTTTTTTCATTGGCTTTTGTTCTCTATTAATATTCCATTGTATCAAGTTCCTATGATTTATATTAATCCAAACAATAAAATGAACTATATAACCCTAGATCTATAAATCCAATGGTATATGATTTTTTTTACATGGGTACAACATAAACAGATAATGAGATCCAATATATTAATATTATCATGTAATTAGATACATAAATAATAATTATTGTAAAATTAAAACAAAAAATATATAAAAAACATGAAAATTTTATTATTTATATTTTAAAGTACAATTGTTTGACATAGTAATCCTTTCAGTTTACTGGGTAAATAGAAAACAATATAAAGGGGAAAAAACAAAGATGCTTAGTAAGTGGTGGAATATAACAGAAACTAGAATACATAATCATGGAATTAATAATATTTCTGGAGAATATTAGTTCTATAAATATAATATAACAATGGATTAAATAATAGTATATAAATTCATTGATAAAAATAATTAATATTAAATATATGGAATAGATATTGTATGAGATCATAAACATACAATCATTTCCATAATAAAATATAACATAAAAAATGGGTTTTTATTATTTAAAATACACAACTAACTTGTCTCATGAGACCTATTGATGCATCGATGAGATATATAAATCTTGGTAATAGCCATCACATAATAAGTCCAATGAATCAATTATATGAATATAATTTCTATAAAATAAATATCATAAGGTTCCCTAAGAAACATCATATATAATATATTCTATGTAATATATTGTTTGTATAATGTAAATGAAGGGATACTAAATAGTGGAATTATAACAAGGTTTTAGTGCAGATTTCTCTAAAAATTCTTGGATGTTGATAGGATACAATCTTTCATTGTACTTTATAATGATCTCTTGAATCAAATATCTCATATGGGAGTTCCAAACCATATTTTCTTATAGGACCCTTATTTTATATTAAGAAAAGATTTAGTTAGTAAATAATATATATTTTTTTGGATTATTTTCCTATGTTCATGTGATCTAAAATTTGGATCCACTTTTTTATCCATAAAATTATTTCAATTCAGTGAATCCACACTCAATTTAATGAAATTTTCGGTTGTTTTTTGGATATGAGTATTGTTTTCCATTATAATTATTATGAATGTATTATAATGAGACAAAATTAGAATCTCTCATTAAAAATATGTTATAAAATTTATAAAAATGAATAATATCATTATTCATCAATGAGATAGAAAAAGAAAATTGAATGATTTTTTTTTAAAATAAAATATTAAAGATTGCGATGAACAACTTATAACATTGAAATTACTTTTGAGACACAAATGAGGGGGAAAATAAGGGAGACCCTTTCTTCAATATCATCATATTAGAGATTAATTAGAGAATATGTGTTTATTTTTAATTATGTATGATGGATTTTTGGGGGGATCTTATTTTTTTATTTTTTATTTATGATTAATAAATTTGAATAGAAGTGATTACCATGTTTGTTCATTATAATTAAACAAAAATAGGGATATTTAACATTTATATTGTAAAAACCCGAATGGGGCCTTCAAAAAAATCTATTATATGAATATAAAAAAATTGTTTTTCAGGATAAAATATATTTTACATTTTGGAATCTCTAACATAGGTTTCAAGATTAATCTTTTTATTATTATTAAATTTTTATTTTTAATCCTAAAAATATATTTCAACTGAATAATATTTTTATGCTCTCTAGATTCATGCTCCCATCAAAATGATTTCGTTTTATTTTTTATATTATTGAAATCGTTAATTTTTAGTTTTCAACAATAATAAAATAGTTTTAAAATATCCCTTGAATATTACAAAAAATAATTTTTTAATGTTGATTGAAAATTTAAATAATTTTTTATGATAATATTTCTTTATCTATTTAATATTTATAAATTAAAAAAGAACACTTTTTTATTTACAGATTATTTATTTGGGACATAAAATTGAAAAAATAATCATCTCAAAAATCATGTTTTCATTATAAGACATATATACGTAGTTACTAATCATATATTATTATACATTTTTTATTCACTTTAATTATATTACTAAAAAATATCATTTACAATTTATTGAAAACTTTTTTAATTATTTTCTAAATTATACGAGATGAATACATAGTCTTACAATATTTATTGATATTATTTAATTTGATTGGATGCATGATTTGGTCAATGGTCCTAGTGAGGCTATACGGTAGTTGACTTTATATTAGTTTATTTGTTTTTTTTCATTAATACATTAGTATAATTCTTCCAAATTTTAATGAGTGTTCATGAGTATGATCCCACATAGTATACAAGTTATGATCACCCCTATATATAGAAGTAGTTTTTTAGACATCTCAGGAGATATTGGTGACTAATAAATAAAATTTAAGGATGGAGTTGGGTACTGTGAACAGAGTTAGTTCCAGTGACATTTCGTGGTATTTTATTTATATATTTGTATTTATGAACCATATTCATGTATTTGATGAATATTTTGGGACTTGGATTATTTATATTATTATTTTGATCATAGTTTAACTTATGTATTTTTGTGTTATATGGGGGTGTTGTTCACATTTGAGTTTTTTATACACTCAATCATACTCTCCAATTAGATTTTTATTATATTTAACCCTTGAAGATCATGCTCCTCATCATTAAATAACCATGAGGGTTTCATAGTAGGATATTTCATGAAACTTTTGAAGTCTATATTTTTTACTTTTTATAAATGTCCCATTAATTCATTAATTAAGAAGTATGATATAATGAGTTATAACATGAGTTATTTTATTATTTGTTTTACCAATTTGGATGCCCTATCATCTCATCTAGACATTTTCTTTTAATTTCATTGGTTGATCATGTATTGTTATGATGAATTATAAGAACAACTGAAAATTTGAGAGAGTCTATTTACTATTGTTAGTGATATATATATTTTATAGTTTTACAGACCTATTATATTATGAGTCTAATTGTATATATTTTACATATTATTCATATAAAGATTTTGGTGATATATTTCCATGATATTACAATATTATATTTTAATTTTTGATGATTGATTAAATATTCAACTCTTTATTTTGATTGAGGATACAATATCAATGTGCGGTTGTATACCTTCCTATTATAAGATAGAGAACCTATGTAATGGTAGATATATATTTTCATATTCCTTAATATAATAGAACCTGAGTCCAAAGGGAATATTGATATATATATATATATATGTATGTATGTATGTTTGTATATATATTTGTATGCGTGTGTGTGTGAATTAGAATCATTAATAGAATTAATATTCAGTGAATCCTCCTCCTCTCAAGCTAGGTTGGTTAATCTCATGAACCATGTAGGGTTTCCAACCAACCCTACACCCAACCCCATCTATTACATGGCCTGAAGAAAATTATCAATCCCCATGGGCTGTAATCCAGTTCTCGGGTATAAAGAATGATCATTGGGAACAATTTATCCCATTTATACGATCATACAAAAATTATTTATCATCATAATAAATGATAACCATAACCAAATGAGGTACACCAATATTCATATTCAATATTAAACATTAGAAAAACCCAAATGTACCATAATAGAATTGAAGAATAATATCCCCAAAAACTCCATGCAACAAGAGGGATGTCGCCCTCAAAATACCACCATCAACAACTACTTGAAGTGAAACACTAGGAAAATGATCCACCGTACCACCATGATACATCAATCATATTACAAGGAAACACATAAGAAAACCTACACACAAAAAAGGTGTGTGTTTTATGTGATCTAGATCCCAATAAGAATTCACTCAAATAAAAGATTACATTCTATAACGTTAGAAGACAAAATAACATAAAAATTTCCATTAGAATATTTGAATTATTTTTAGGGAAAACATTTATGGGAATCATTCTCAATAAATTGTTTTTAGGAAAAAAATCAGAAATAATATTTCATGAAATAAATATGTACCCAAGGTCTACCATATAAATAAATCTAGCATCACATCACATAAGCATCATTTCATAAGGTATCACTATTGGAAATTCCATATGGGTAACTAGTACAAATGGGACACAATGAACCTCATACCGAGGTGATTAAAATCCATGAAATAATATACCAACAATGTTATCGGGCATGATTTATTAGTGGGTATACCATCTCAAGGTATCAGGTCTTCATATAATAATCCAAAACCAACTGCATTCCCCATCACAAGACACTACAGGAAAACATCTCATAAGGACTAGTGGTCTCTGACCATATCATGTGTTTATTTAGTGTCTTAATCATCAATCTTTCTTAATGAATCTAAGCCTCAACAACATACAAATCTATAAGTGTATTAGTTATATTTCATCCACCTAGATTCCAAGGATTCTCTATGTGCTCAGATTTCATTTCATATATAACATAATTCAAAACATTCACATAAAAATTCTAGTAAACACAAGAACACAAGGATATCACCACAATCATGTAAACAAAAGCACTTTCTAAATTCTACAAACCTCAAAACAATTTGGAAATTCATTTCATGCAACATTCAAAATTCATTAAACTCATTTGAAATATCAAAAAAAATATGTATGAAAATACTCTCCATGGTGAAAGACCCTTTAAAATCCATACACAAATAAAATCCATTTTACAAAGTGATTCAAATCACTTTTAAAATTAAAAGGCACATTAAATGTGCACAACAAGGAATCCAACATGAAAAAAAGTTCCCTTATAATGTAAATTATTAACACATTCCAGCATTTAATTATCTTTGAAAACACATTTCACACCCTTTACACAAGGAAAAATACATATTATAGAAACCCTACAATGAAGTACCCAAGAAGTATAACCAATTTATTTTACAAAAACATCTGTCCTCTCATATGAATCTCAAAATGTTTCCAAAAACTTTTATTCATCAAAAAAATAAATCAGAGAACACATTTAAGCAACCAATAATGTATATCAGAATCATATAATATTATAAAATCGGGAAAATTCATACCTCAAACTTGGAAACAACTAGAAATCATTGTGAAACAAAAACTACACCAACACAAGTAACTATAATGGAATGATCAAAAAACATTAACCATTATTTTTCATAAAAACTCAAGATAAAACCCTCTTTATGTAATAAACAACATGAAAATATGATATAAAATGGGAAGGAGAAAACATATAATGAGGCATAAATCTGAAGGAATGAGTATTTCTTGATGATTCAATGATAAACTAGTGACAATACACCCATAAATTGAGTTTGACTTGGTCCAATAAATCTTTAGGGAGGCTCTCAAAACTAAAAATCCAATGTACGGTAAAATCGAGGTGATTTGAGGTTAAAATTGATGAGGGTAAAAGAGTAATATTCCACTTTTTAGTGGACTGGATACATTTTACGGTTTTCTCGCATGGTTCTATAAACCATGAAACAACCATGCATCCATCCCTATCTATGATGAACACGATACATTGTTAGAGATCATGGTTTGATTAACCAAATGCAAACCATATTGTACCCACTATCGAAAATGTCATTTGGCAGCACACTTACCTAGAAGAGGGTGGATGGTTTCCCCTAACAATGAACGAACCATTGTTCACCTACAATCTTGAACAAAATCTCCACCATTCTACAAAAACTCACAGTTAAAAAAATGAAAAAAATTAAAAATTAATATAATTGGAATAAATACATGAAATAATAATCATAGATGTTAAAATTCTCCACACCACGAAAACCTTCCACCCATATAATGTCAACTAAAGCCTTTATCAGAGGAAGAAATGAATACTCTTCCCCAATACAATACATACACTCTCAAATCTCATCCTCATCACTACCACTATACCGATGAACTCAGACAAAATAAATAGACTTCAAATGATGAAAATTCTCTAAAGAATCTAAAATCCACATAGGATGCTAATATATAGATACATAAAGCTCCAATTCTAACTAATACCAATTCATGACATCTGATAGATCTAGGTTATACTTTTTCAGCTGATTTACGTGGAAAATTTCATGTATTGGTATCAATTTAAATGGAAATTATAACCTAAATAACACCATTAAAACCCTATTTGTAATTCTATAAGGTCTAACATTCCTTAGTGTTATTATTATTTCTTACACAAATGATGTTGACCCAAAAAAGGTTCCACTTTAAAGTACACCCAATCAAACACATAAAACTACAAAGCTCAGTTCCTTTGATCAAAATATGTCTTGTGATGACTCTACACCATTAAAAATGATTATTGGTCAATTTAACATTATCATATGTTTGTTGAGAAATTCTCAACCCCAGTAATGAGGTGCCACCAACCACATACCAACATAAAGAAGAATGATAAGGCTGACCATAAATATCCTCAAAAAGAGTCACTCAAATAGATTATTGTAAAATTTTGTAATATAAAATCTCAACCAATCCCAAAATGGATATCCAATGAACCTAGAAAAGGATATATAAATGACCGGAGAATGTCTTACAATATTAGATTCACCTACTACATCTAACCATCCATTAGATTGTTGAATGTCTCGATCAATATGACCATAAACCCCATAGACCTTTGAAGGCCTTCTCCAAACCATGAGGTAAAATGATGTTCCATGAGAACAATAATTTCTAATGGCACAATATGAAGCCTAAAAACCTCTTGAACATACTACCGACCAAACACATCATCTTTGTCTAAAATCGTGATTATAATGAAATAGAATTATTTTTATAGATGATAATTCACTACCCAAATGAAATTCCATCCCTTAGGTGTAAGAGTTAATACAAAAATATATTCCATAGTGATCTTTTCCAACTTCAATGTAGGACTAGGCAGTGGATGGTGAAAACTAGAGGGCCTTTGGTGCTCAATATTATCTTGGTGACATGTATAACATTGTGATACAATTTATGTTACCTACGACAACATACATGGCCACAATAACTACCAACAGATGTCATAGTACATCAAATTTAGAATATGGATACTTTCCCGTTGGGATCGGTTACCATCATACATCACCAATTCCTCAATGAGATTGACAACACAAAGCGGCATCTAATGAATGAATCTCTCTCAGGAGACAAAAACCATACAAAATTCACCTACCTACCATTTAGTAATTACATATAATACTAATAAAACACATCACCAAGATGCTCCCACTGAATAAACTCCATATATAAAGGCGTCACCTGAACACTGGCTGAGAATAGACCTTCATCAGGATCATTAATTTCAAAATACATCTAAGAGAATATAACTTCCAAATTCCACTAATCGTTGGTCGCTTTTAATTTCTTCATTAAAAATTAAAGAATCTGAAACCAAATTTCCCTTACCTGGGGTATACACAACATGAAAATAAAACCCATGAAGATAATCAACCCAATGTTGTTTCCACAAAATAATATTTTTCTAGGTGAAAACGTTTTCTATGATATTTTCAACCCAACAAATTCGAAATTTATATCAACCATCTCCTTTCATACATAGACATTAAATAAATATTGTATAACACATAAAAAATTATTCAAACATACCCCAAAAGGCCGTATTGGTCTATTTCATTTCGAAACATGGAAACATAACCAATGGTACATGGTGAGCTATTTTATCTCCCACTATATTATCCCTGACTAGAACCCCACATAGACTTATCACAATATATATATATATATATATTCATAACCTATTGAAGGTAATATGAAAATGTGTAATATCCTATGGTCAGTAAGGGTAAACACGGGATGTTTGTAAGAATAAATATGAGTATAAGGGTAAGAGAACATGATCGTAACATTATAAGATTATACACTCCATATCAAGGTCCATAAACATTAATCATGGAATAAGGATCTGTCATTCATAATATATGAATAATAAGGAAATCAAAAGCATATTCCATGAAATCATAAAATAAGAGTATGAAATGTAATCGGGT